>JAUIMM010000312.1:8282500-10682500 GCA_031769625.1 Taudactylus pleione | reverse complement strand
GTAGAATAGGGTTAGTTAATACCTTTTTACGTTCGGGTTCTTCACCCCTGCTGGACTTCTGCGGCCGGCGGTAAATCATACTGATTCCAGCTAAACCAGCCAGAAGTATGTCTTCTTCACTTGATTTGATTCCATTTGTGAACTTTTTTTGTGAATTCATACAAATAAATATGAGCCTCATTTACAGTTAGTGGTAAATCCGGGATGTAGTCAGTATCGGGTGTGCGGGCTGCCGATGGTCAAAATACCGGTACCGGAATCCTGTCAGCGCACGGGATCCAGGCTCCAGTATCCCGACCACCGGAATCCCAAAGGTATGTATCGCGGGTTAGGTTTAGGGTTAGGCACTAGGGGGAGGGTTAGGGTTAGGCACTAGGGGGAGGGTTAGTGTTAAGCACTAGGGGGAGGGTTAGTGTTAGGCACTAGGGGGAGGGTTAGTGTTAGGCACTAGTGGGAGGGTTAGTGTTAGGCACTAGGGGGAGGGTTAGGCACTAGGTGGAGGGTTAGGCACTAGGGGGAGGGTTAGTGTTAGGGTTAGGCACTAGGGGGAGGGTTAGTGTTAGGGTTAGGCACTAGGGGGAGGGTTAGGGTTAGGCACTAGGGGGAGGGTTAGGCACTAGGTGGAGGGTTAGGCACTAGGGGGAGGGTTAGTGTTAGGGTTAGGCACTAGGGGGAGGGTTAGTGTTAGGGTTAGGCACTAGGGGGAGGGTTAGGGTTAGGCACTAGGGGGAGGGTTAGGCACTAGGGGGAGGGTTAGGGTTAGGCACTAGGGGGAGGGTTAGGGTTAGGCACTAGGGGGAGGGTTAGGGTTGGGGTTAGGCACTAGGGGGAGGGTTAGTGTTATGGTTAGGCACTAGGGGGAGGATTAGGGTTAGGGACTAGGGGGAGGGTTAGGGTTAGGCACTAGGGAAGGGTTAGGGATAGGCACTAGGGGGAGGGTTAGGCACTAGGGGGAGGGTTAGTGTTAGGGTTAGGCACTAAGGGGAGGGTTAGTGTTAGGGTTAGGCACTAGGGGAAGGGTTAGGGTTAGGGACTAGGGGGAGGGTTAGGGTTAGGCACTAGGGGGAGGGTTAGGGTTAGGCACTAGGGGCAGGGCTAGGGTTAGGCACTAGGGGGAGGGTTAGTGTTAGGCACTAGGGGGAGGGTTCGGGTTAGGCACTAGGGGGAGGGTTAGGCACTAGGGGGAGGGTTAGGGTTAGGCACTAGGGGCAGGGCTAGGGTTAGGCACTAGGGGGAGGGTTAGGCACTAGGGGGAGGGTTAGTGTTAGGGTTAGGCACTAGGGGGAGAGTTCGGGTTAGGCACTAGGAGGAGGGTTAGGCACTAGGGGGAGGGTTAGTGTTAGGGCTCGGCACTAAGGAGGGAGGGTTAGGTTTAGGGTGCAGGGAGGGGGAGGTTAGGTTTAGGCACTGCAATCGCATTGGAACACTATTTGTTTGTGCATCCTTTAGTTGGGGTACAAACCTTCAAGCCATACATGAGGCCCTCTGTGCACAATGGAGCTGATTTTCAACTCTTGTGGCCTGGTAAATGTGTGTATTGATGTAATTCTAGAGGTCTTAGTTGCCCAGCAACAATAGACAAGCCTGGTGACGTCCATGATTGCTATGGTTAATGTAGCTGTCATCCCTCAATGCCTTACTGCTCCCATAAATAAACAAAATATGTAATTTAGTTCTTATTAAGCATTCAATTCCACTTGTCTAGAATGACTCAGCTGTACTTGAAAATCACGTCACATCTTTCCCTTACGTAACAAAATAATGCCCATTTACTGACCCACTCAGGCTCTTTTACGTTTTCATCCATTTTTTAAGAATTGAAAAAAAATAAATTTTCCTGTTTCCTGCCAGGCACCAGTGATATTTCAAGGTCAGGGTAAAGTGCACAATAATGACTTTAACAAAAATAAAAATCACTACATACATTGCATTTATTATTATTATTGCTTTAAAGCATTATTATTTCAAGGTGACAATAAAGATCACAATGAGCCCTGCCAGCATGTAGAGAAAGGCCGTATTGCGAGTCCACGCCCCTGTACCTAGGGTCACGCCCACACCCATTGAGGTGTGGCCACACCCCTTTATTACACTTGGACGTGCGCGCAAACAATGACTGGGCCGTTTCTCGGCCGCAGTCTGTCATTGGACAATGACTAGGGATGAAGCAGGGATGCTTTTGAAGATAGTGAGGTTGATGTTTAATGGAATCATAGTTAAGATATTGGAGTCTATTTACTAAGCCTTGGATGGAGATAAAGGGCCAGGGGACAGATGTATGAAGCTCTGGGAAGTGATAAAATGAAGAGTGATAAACGGCCAGCCAATCAGCTCCCAACTGTCAATTTTCAAACACAGTCTGTAACTTGACAGTTGGGAGCTGAGTGGCTGGTGGTTTATCACTCTGAACTTTATCACTTTTCAGAGCTTAGTACATCTCCCCCAAAGTGAACAAAGATAAAGTTCCAGCCAATCAGCTCCTAATTGCCATGTCACAGGCTGTGTTTAAAAAATGACAGGAGCTGGTTGGTTGGTTGGTACATTATCCCTGTTCACTTTATCTCCATCCAAGGCTTAGTAAATAGACCCCATTATTTGTTAAGATATACAATTTATTCAGGAGTGGGAAACTTCAGAATGGTGCTTTCGCAGTGACGTGTACTTAAAAACAAACTTTGTAAATTTAATTTAGTTTTCCCATTTGCGTAAAACACGCAAGTGTGGGAATGTTTATCTGCTTTAACTAATAATACATACACACCATATACACTGTAGGCCTGATTCAGCATTGCAAGCAAGTGCACTGCTGATCGCAATTATCTGGAATTTGCGCGTGCGCAGGACCCATTCTGCATTTTCCGGCAGTTTCAAGCCCAAGGACTGAGTCGACTGACGCAGTGTCCTGGGCTCGCAAGCCAACGCGAGTAAGCTCAGGCTTACTCAGCTGGCTGGCAGCACAGCGACCATCGATGGTCGCAATGGTGATCCCAGCCTGTGACCTCCGTCGCAGTGCTAAGTTCCCAAATGCAGCAGGGGGGTGTCATACACCTCCTGCTTCATTTGCATAATAACAAGGACATTATTGCGATCCTTGCTGAATCACCCCCTATGTTTGCAATACACATTTTTCCAAAACACGTACTGTATATATGGTCGTGTGTGAAAAACTCACTAAATGATGTCACACAGGGACTGAGGGGGACCCATAAATAAAGGAAAGTTGCTAAATACTAGCTATAAACGTTCTGTGCAAGAGAGCAATGTTTTACGTATATATCTGCTTCAGTGATTACAATCAAATGAAGAACAATTTGTTTTTGCATATTGCAGTGTAAACAGCGATCTAGAACAGCGATAAATTCTTGCACGCTGCAGATCTGTTTTATGTACAAATATATAAACTTGAAAGTTGCATAATTAAAAGGTCACATTTAAAAAAAATGAAAGTAATTCATGCTTGCCTCTCAGAAATAGATATTTTTTCTATAGAAAAAGCCAGCGGTAAACTAAGAAAGTTCCGATAAGATAACCCTCACCTCTAGCTTGCTTATTCACCACCAAAAAAGCCTAACTGTGATCTATGGGCCTGATTCAGAGCCGGACGCTATTTGCGCTCGCTCGTCCAGAAAAAGGGGGTGGCTATTTAAATTAACCGTTCGCTCTTAGCGGTCTGTTCACGCCTCTATGTCTGAACGAGCGAACAAAACATGCGAACGTAATTTTGAAAAAACGCCCCCCATGGCCGCTCGCATCATACGTCATGTCCGCTATTTATTTGATTAATCGAGTACATCGGACGGCGTATGAACTGCTCGCTATTCTTGTGGTTGGTTTTTCCTACCACAATCATGCGAGCAGTTCTGACTATAAAACAACCAAGTGACGTGGTTGATGACGCTGCTGTAGTAATTATGCACACCCTTAAAACACCCGTTTTGACCGTTTGGCACGCCTGCGTTCTGATCTCCACTCCCCGTTTTCAAGCACCTTCCCCTGTTACCACCCACAAACACCTCATTCTGTCACTCAAAATAGCAGGCATTCGCTATTTAGCGAACACACGATTTTTGGCCGCACTGACTGGTTCGCAAATGCGTATTAAAATCCATATGCATGTGCAGTTGTGCGAACATCGTTCGGAATGAACAAGCGGCCGCTTACGAGCGGCTCTGAATCAGGCCCTATGTACATTAATGGTGCATACACACGGTCAGATTTGTCAGATCATCGTTATCGTTGAACGATAACGATGAACGATTTGAACGATTTCATCAACGATTTGAACGATTTCATCAACGATGAACGATTGAACGATTTCTAACAGTATTAAAATGAATGAAATCGTCCAAATCTGTCTGCAAACACATCAGAGGTCAGAGATCGTTATCTGAGATGCGGGAACGCGCATCGTTCGTCGATGCATGCCCTACATGTCACAGATATGAACGATTGAATTATTTTTACAATCGTTATCGTTCATATCTTTAACAAAATCTGACAGTGTGTATGCAGCATAATGCATGCTATACGTTTATGAAACTGGCGGACGCAATGCCGACTGCCGGCTTCCAGGCTACTTAATGCCGGCAAGGGTTAAATGACAGGCGTCTAAATCTAGACGCCTGTCATTTTACCGGTGCCGGGAAACCGACACTAGGCATCTTGATGGAAGGGATGCCGGGCTCTGACAGCCGCCGGGGAGGGGGGGGTGGTTTAGGTTTAGGGATCCCGGGGGGGTTAGGGTTAGGCTAGGTGGAGGGAGGGTTAGGGTTAGGCACCCCTGGGGGGAGGTTAGGGATAGGTACTCCCCTGGGGGACTTAGGTTTAGGTGGCAGGGAAGGGGGGGTTAGGTTTAGGCACTTAGAGGGGGGATTAGGGTTAGGCACTGGGGGGGAGGTTAGGGTTAGGCACCTCTAAGGGAGGGTTAGGCTTAGGGGGTAAAATTAGGTTAGTTTATACTTACTTGGGGACGATCAGGATTTCCTCGTCTGTCGGGCTGCCGATGCCGGGATTTGAACCATGCGGCCGGCGGTGAATCATACCGATTCCATAAGGCATACATGCCTTCTCTCCCGGTACCTGCGGGAGGCTCCCGATTTCTCAGGTATCCCCCCAGAAGAGTAGTCACTCCTCCGGTATCCCGCCCACTGCCCAGTGAAGTGGACAGAATGAGGAGAAACCTACAAGGAATTGGTGGATCCGCGAGGAGGGGATGGGGCCTAATTATGCCATTCTATGATAATCGCATCATTTGGCCCTGACCCTACTTAAACATTTGTGAATTGCAGCATTTTGCTGTGAGGGGCCGGGGCCTAATTATGTGAGTCACCTGCCCCACCCCATCACCTCCCACCTGGTTCTCCTTTCCAGGCTTCTCCCGGGGAGGAAAACATCAAGGTAGACAAGTATGCACTATGGGCCTGATTCAGAGCCGCTCGTAAGCAGCCGCTCGTTCGCTCTGACTGATGTTCACACAACTGCGCATGTGTATGGTTCGCAATGCGCATGCGCAAACCAGTCAATGGGGTCGGAAATCGTGCGCTCGTAAAACAACGAGGGGCTGCTAATTTGATTGACAGAATATACCGTTTGTGGGTGGTAACAGGAGAAGGTGCTTGAAAACGGGGGAGTGGAGATCCGAACGCGGGCGTGCCTAACGGTCAAAACGGCGTTTAATGGGAATGCATAATTAGTAAAGGAGCGTCATCGACCACGTCACTTGGTTGTCTTTTAGCCAGTACTGCTCGCAGTGATAGCGGGAAGTAAATCCTACCACAAGCACTGTGAGCAGTTCAGATGCCTTTCGATGTTCCCGATTAGTCTAATAAAATAACGGAGATGACGTGTGATGCGAACGGCAAAGGGGCGTCTTTACAAAATAGCGAGCGCATTTTTCAGACGTTCGCTCAGACATAGAGGCGTCAACACACCGCAAAGAGCGAGCGCTCAATTTCAATATCCGGTCCCTTTTTAAGAACGAGCGTCCGCAAATAGCGTCCGGGTCTGAATCAGGCACTATGGCCCCTATTTATCACAATACACAATCTCTTCAGAGAAAGCTCTGTCCCTTTAAATCCTCTTTGCACACTTTTCAGGGTATTTTTTGCAAAAAATACCATGACAATTTGACTGCACATGCGCCACCGGCTCTCACCCCCCCTTCTCCACGATTGCCCCCCTAACCCTTCTTCCCACACCCCCCTATAATTTGGACACTAACCTGCCTGGTGATTTGTGCTCCGGTGAGGCCCTCTGGGACTCAGGTCAGCTGGTCTCCGGGTTCGTGTTCTGTGACCCTGGTCAGCTGCACTTACAGCATAGAGCAGCTGACCAGGGCCACAGAGCAGGATCCCTGAGACCAGCGGACCAGAGTCCCAGAGGATCTCACTGGAGCACCAATCACCGGTCTGGGGGCAGGTAAGTGTTATTTATTTATTTATTTTTTAGTCTAACTTTTTAATTTTTTTTTTACAGTGTGATCAGCGCTGCGGTCTATCAGATATGCAGGCTGATCACAGGCACCTACTAAGTCTCTGCTCTTCCTGCCAGCAGGCAGGGAAGGCCGAGTTAGAGTAGGAGAAATGGAGGGGAACCCTGCTTAACGCCATCTACAGGTGGCGTATCTGGGAAATTCAATATGTTAAAAATCCCAGACTCACCAATTCCAACCATTTTTAGACCATTCCAGATTGTTCAGCATGTTGAATATCCCCGGTTCCCCGACCCTGGCCTCGTCAGGACGGCAAATTGTGGCAGTCGCAGACGTACGTTTGGTACCCTTAACTGTGCAACTTGACAAACCATGTTGCAATACAAGCCGTAAAAATTATTTATTTTCTATGTTTGCATGCACTGTAAATACTGACTGATTTTCCATGTAGCCCACAAATGCTGGACAGCTTTATTTTTACACTGCAATTTAGATTTGGGTTTGGACACAAACCTCCCACATCTAAATATTTTTGTACATTTTATATCTGCCCCACCTGCAGTGCAGCATGGTTTTACCAAGGTGCAAAGTTACTTTATTGCCATCTCAGAATCAGGCCCTCTGTGCAATCTGATGATGCGTGCAAGATGACATATTGGATGGAATCAGTCATAGGTATGAGACTTACAGCAGCCAGAATATAGTAACTGCTTCAGGATAGGAGGTAATTGAAATGGCAGCTGTTGGGATACCGGCACTCAGAATTCCGGCACCGGAATCCCGACACCAGTCAGAATGCCGACACCTGAATCCCGACGGTAAGTACTGGGGTTAGAGGTTCGGCACTAGGGGGAGGACTAGGGTTAGGCACTAGGGGTGGAGGGTTAGGTTTAGGCATTAGAGGTGAAGTTTGGTTTGGGGTGCAGGGAGGGGAGGTTAGGGGTAGGGTGAGGGGGAGTGTTAGGATACCTGCCAACAGGTGTCAGTATCCTAACCTGGGCATTGGGATACTGACTGCTGGGACCCCAAACGCCGGCATCCTGTACCCATCCCCTTCAGGACACATTAGAGCTATACACAGTGTACAAGAGAATGTATATAGAAAACAATTGAATGTAGGATAAGGGATAAAGCTTCAAAATATACTTTTAACCACTTAACTGACAAATTTTTCTACCAAAAACAGCTCCGAAATTGTCGATTTTTTTTATTAGCAAATTATGTTAATAATAGCTATTTAAACTTAACTCAATATATTTTTTTAACTAAAATGTAAAATCACATTTCAATAGCTACTAAATTCATAATGTGATAATAATAAAAAAATACAGTTTTGGGAACGTTTGTGAAATAAAAATAGATATTGGGGCAGATGTATGAAGCTCTGGGAAGTGTAATGCTGGCCATACACCTGCGCGACCAGCATCAGATCCGATTCACCATCCGACTCCCCGGAGCTCCCTGGCAGTCCCGGCGGCATATATATTGTATTTCTTAGCACACGATCTGTCGTACGATCGATCCTGTGCCTCACAAGCTCATCAGGGAAAAAGTCATTGAAATGACTTGAATGGACGCACGATGCATCGCATGCAGAAAATAAACGGCACGATCTGCACACGATACGATGGAACATATGGGCTGCACATCTGATCATACAATCCGATTATAGGAGCTGCCAGAGTGCGCATCAGATCGTATCTTACTCCAAAAATACACGATTTTCACAGGATAAATCGTAAGACTCGTCGAATATCGGGCAATCATCCCAAAATCGTGCAGGTGTATGGCCAGCAATAAAGTGGAGAGTGATAACCGACCAACCAATCAGCTCCCAACTGTCATGTTACAGGCTGTGGAAAAAAATGTAGGTTTTGGGATTCTTTCTACAGCGCTACAAACATAGAGGGAGAGCTGCTTTATCTTCGATTTCCGTCTACCCAAGACTTTGTGAGACAATAAATGAAAAAATATGTGAAATCGTATAAAAGCGCTACCCTCAGGGATGGGAAATGGCTCAGCTTCCAGGTGTTTTTTCCACTCCCAGTGATCGGAGTGACTCAAGTGTTTCTTTTATAAATATGTGAGTGAAGTTGAATCTATGCTATTTTAATTACATAAACATATAAATAAAAAACATCAATATCACATAAAAAAAGGTTCAGTACGGTGACAATAGTGTCAGATGGCTGTTTTACCAGAAGATTGAAGGTCATAGGCAAAGGTGTCAAACACAGAGAGGTAATCCGGATCCTCAGTTCTGTATGTCCATTCTCCTCAATTACTGGTTCAACAGCAGTGGTCCTCTTTCCTCCAACGCGTTTCGGAACCCTGTGTTCCTTTATCAAGGCATACAGGTATGGATGATCTGGGCCTCCTTAATTACCCATGCTGTCAGCTACTTCCGGTTCCGGTCACTCGTGGACCGGAAGTGGCGGTGCATAGCAAAGTAATCTCCCCTCGGTGGTTCCCAATGTCCTCCCAAGGCTGGTGCATCCTTTGGTGACTTCACTATAGCTCCGGAGTCCTCTACAGGCAACAAAGGCATGATGCAGCTTTCCCACGCTGAACCGGAAGTGGGTGTCCCGCCGGACCGGAAGTGACATCATTAGATTTCTTTCTGTAACTAGATCTCTAAAAAAATAATATGCCAAAGAGTAGCATTTGTAAAAAATGATTGAGATGCATATAAAATGCATGATGAAATATATAATGGAATAAAATATATTGGATATAGAACCATAAGTCTATAGCAGCCAATAATATTACATACAGTCAGGTCCATAAATATTGGGACATTGACAGAATTTTCAGATTTTGGCCTCTATTCACCACCACAATGGTTTTGAAATGAAACAAACAAGATGTTCTTTAACTGCAGACTTTCAGATTTAATTTGAGGGTAATTACATCCAAATCGGGTGAACGGTGTAGGAATTACAACAGTTTCAATATGTGCCTCCCACTTTTTAAGGGGCCAAAAGTAATGGGACTATTAACTCAAAAGCTATTTCATGGACAGGTGTGGGCTATTCCCTCGTTATTTCATTATCAATTAAGCAGGTAGAAGGTCTGGAGTTGATTCTAGGTGTGACATTTGCATTTGGAATCAGTTGCTGTCAACTCTCAATATGAGATCCAAAGAGCTGTCACTATCAGTGAAGCAAGCCATCATTAGGCTGAAAAATCAAAACAAACCCATCAGAGAGATAGCAAAAACATTAGGTGTGGCCAAATCAACTGTTTGGAACATTCTTAAAAAGAAAGAACGCACCGGAGAGCCCAGCAACACCAAAAGACCCGGAAGACCACAGAAAACAACTGTGGTGGATAACAAAATAATTATTTCCCTGGTGAAGAAAAGCCCCTTCACAACAGTTGGCCAAATCAAGAACATTCTCCAGGAGGTAGATGTATAAGTGTCAAAGTCAACAATCAAGAGAAGACTTCACACAGAGTGAATATAGAGGGTTCAGCACAAGATGCAAACCATTGGTGAGCCACAAAAACAGGAAGACCAGATTAGAGTTTGCCTAACAACATCTAAAAAAACCATTACAGTTCTGGAACAACATCCTATTGACAGATGAGACAAAGATCAACTTGTACCAGAGTGATGGGAAGAGAAGAGAAGGAAAGGAACTGCTCATAATCCAAAACATACCACCTCATCAGTGAAGCATGGTGGTGGTAGTGTCATGGCGTGGGCATGTATGGCTGCCAATGGAACTGGTTCCCTTGTATTTATTGATGATGTGACTGCTGACAAAAGCAGCAGTATGAATTCTGAAGTTTTTCAGGCAATATTATATGCTCATATTCAGTCAAATGCTTCAGAACTCATTGGACAGCGCTTCACAGTACAGATGGACAATGACCCGAAGCATACTGCAAAAGCAACCAAAGAGTTTTTTAAGGCTAAAAAGTGGAATGTTATGCAATGGCCAAGTCAATCCCCTGACCTGAATCCGATTGGGCATGCATTTCACTTGATGAAGACAAAACTGAAGGGAAAATGCCCCAAGAACAAGCAGGAACTGAAGACATTTGCAGTAGAGGCCTGGCAGAGCATCACCAGGGATGAAACCCAACGTCTGGTGATGTCTATGCGTTCCAGACTTCAGGCTGTAATTGTCTGCAAAGGATTTGCAACAAAGTATTAAAAAGTGAAAGTTAGATTTAGGATTGTTTAGTTTGTCCCATTACTTTTGGCCCCTTAAAAAGTGGGAGGCACATATAGAAACCGTTGTAATTCCTACACCGTTCACCTGATTTGGATTTAATTACCCTCAAATTAAATCTGAAAGTCTGCAGGTAAAGCACATCTTGTTTGTTTCATTTCAAAGCCATTGTGGTGGTGAATAGAGGCCAAAATATGAAAATTCTGTCAATGTCCCAATATTTATGGACCTGACTGTATAAAATATTATAAAATATTTTAAAACAGAGCTGAAATAACCATAAAGAACCCATAGCAGTCAACTTAAATGTGATATATACATAGGTTATCCATATTGGGGTCAAATCCAAATAATAAATCAGGAGTCAGTGGTATCTATGATCCGATGAAGTATCCATAATTTAAACATAAGTTTAGGATATAGAACAATGCTATTGTTGGTCTATAGCAATTAATGCAAGGCAGAACTAAAGGAACCATTTTAATTTGAAGTCCTGATTTAGGCCCAAAGGAGCCAGCGTTTTAAATTTATAAATTAATTTCATTTCAGCAGTTGCCAAGTATTTTTATACGTTTCTATCCCTCCAGTTTGAATTTACATGTTTTAACCCTACGAAGCGTTTTATATGTTCCACAGAGCAATTATGTGTTAATCGAAAATGTTCTGAGAGCTTTTTTGATATTCCTCAGATGTTCTGCAATTCATATCTTCAGGGCAGGGGTGTTTCTAGAGAGGAGGGGGCCTGTGTGCAGTCTCCAACACGGGTCCCCTCCTCTCCGCCCGGCAGCGCACTGAGCTGTGCGTGGTCAGCGCCGGAGTTATAGACTCTGGGCACTAGAGTGTGCCCAGAGTCTATAGTTTATGCACAGGTCACCGGGAAAATGGCCGTGGTGGCCATTTTCCCTGTATTGCGCATGCGCAAACGATGGGAAAATGGCCGACGTGGCCATTTTCCATTAGTTTTACAGCGCCGGACCCCAGCGCCGACGTGGGACTACGGAGAGGTAAGTATTATTATGGGTGCAGGGTGTGCGGTGCGGGGCCCCCCTGGACCCAGGGGCCCGTGTTCCCCGCACACCCTGCACCCATTATAGATACGCCCCTGCTTCAGGGGTCTTGAGGTTCTACCGATATAGGCTAATCCGCACTTGCACTCTACTAGACATAAAACGTTCTCTGTATTTTATAGAATCCTCTACTTTAAAAGATATGGCATTGATTTCAACTTCTGTGTATTGTGAGGAATGAACCTTAATCTGCTTACATCCTAAACATAATCCACATCTATGGAAGCCCTTGGTCCGTATTCAATTATTAGAGGTGTGAGGGAGTGCACTCCTTACTAGATGATCTTTTATGTTTCTCGCCTTCCGGTATATATAAACTTTGGTTTTGCCGGAATTATATGCTTCAGTACTGGATCATTACATAATAAGTGCCAGTGTTTAGAGACTATGCGTTCAACTGCCTTGTGTTCTGCATCATACTTGGTGCTGAAAGCCCATTCATTATCTTTGATTTGTTTCTCTGGAAGATCTCTATTAGGTTTTAAAAGAGAATTTCTATCCTTAGACAAAGTTTCTTCCATAATTGTTGATAACTGATAACAGCATCCAAACAATGATCTACTGTATAACAAACCAACGGACGTAAATACTTACATCCCAGTAGACAGCTTACTCCATCAAAACTGGTTGAAAGGGAGACCAAAGAGCCAACTATTGAGGAGGAATTGCAGTGAAGACTCCATATGCGAACAACAAAAGAACACCATGAAAAATCACTTTAAGGCCAAAGGATATAGTCACACCCATTTGACAACAATTATGGAAGAAACTTTGTCTAAGGATAGAAATTCCCTTTTAAAACCTAATAGAGATCTTCCAGAGAAACAAATCAAAGATAATGAATGGGCTTTCATACAACCCACTCCCTGCAGGCCCAGTATACCATACAGCACACTTCCTGCTGACCCAGTATACAATGTAGCCCATTCCCTGCTGGCCCACTGTACAATATAGTCCACTCCCTGCTGGCCCAGTGTACAATACAGCTCACTCCCTGCTAGCCCAAGGTACAATAGAGTCCATTCCCTGCTGGACCAGTGTCTAATACTCTCTGCTGGACCAGTGTACAATAGAGCCCACTCTCTGATGGCCCGTGTACAATATAGTCCACTCCCTGCTAGCCCATGGTACAATAGAGCCCACTCCCGGCTGGCCCAGTGTACAATATAGTCCACTCCCTGCTGACCCAGTGTACAACAGAACCCACTCCTTGCTGGACCAGTGTATAATACTCTCTCCTGGCCCAGTGTACAATAGTGCTCACTCCCTCCTGGCCCAGTGTACAATAGAGCGCACTCCCTCATGGCCCAGTGTACAATAGAGATCATTCCCTCCTGGCTAGTGTACAAGAGTGTTCACTCTCTCCTGGCCCAGTGTACAATAGAGCTCACTCCCTCCTGGCCCAGTGTACAATAGAGCCCATTCCCCACTGGCCCACTGTACAATAAAGCCCATTCCCTGCTAGCCCAGTGTACAATAGAGCCCACTCCCTGCTGGCTCAGTGTACAATATAGCCCATGAGCCCATTCCCTGCTGGCCCAGTGTACAATATAGCCCCTTCCCTGCTGGCCCAGTGTGCAAAATAGCCAATTCCCTGCTGGTCCAGGGTACCATACAGTCCACTCCCTACAGGCCCAGTGTACCATACAGCCCACACACTGTTGACCCAGTATTCAATATAGCCCATTCCCTGCTGGCCCACTGTACAACATAGTCCACTCCCTGCTGGCCCGGTGTACAATACACCTCACTCCCTGCTGGCCCAGGTTACAATAGATTCCACTCCCTGCTGGACCAGTGTATAATACTCTCTGATGGCCTAGTGTACATATAGACCACTTTCTGCTGGCCCTGTGTACAATAGAACCCACTCCCTCCTGGCTCAGTGTACAATATAACGCATTCCCTGCCCACTCCCTGCTGGCCCAGTATACAATATAGCCCATTCCCTGCTGGCCCAGTGTACAATATAACCCATTCCCTGCTGGTCCAGTGTAGAATATAACCCATTCCCTCTTGGCCCAGTGTACAACAGAGTCCACTCCCTTCTGGCCCAGGTATACAATAGAGCCCACTCCCTTCTTGCCCAGTTATGGCCCATTCCTTCCTGGCCCAGTGTACAATAGAGCCCACTCCCTCCAGGCACATTGCACTATAGAGACCACTCCCTCCTTGTCCAGTGTACAATAGAGCTCACTTCCTCCTGGCCCACTGTACAATAGAACAGAATAAAAAATGCAATATTGAATGCGCAATAACAGTAAGGTGCAGCTAAGGTGCAAAAGAAAGTACACACCCAATTGGTACTCAATAAAGACAAAACAAAGAATGAAAGAAAGACTATTGCACCTCTATAGCGCTCCCTAAAGGACAAATTCACATAAAAACAGAGCACCCTGTGAAAATAACACACAAAATGAAAAATATAATCACCTAAAGAGACATATGAAAGTCCCCAATATTGGAGCTGATATAGTATCCTTCCACTCCTTTAAGACTTGGTACATAGATCCAATATGGAACATACATATACAGGAGAGAAAGAAATATATAGTGTAGTAGTCCTTTATATATTAAAAGGTTTATTGATGGTAACACTTACAAACATAGAAGAAATAAAGGCATATCAATGTATCTCCCAAGGCATATAGTAGGTCCGTGAGTCTGAAAAGCCAGATGGTATACAGACAAGGTCTCTGGATACCCCATCTGGAAAGGCAAGAGACAACACGGTCCTCCAGTTCTTTGGGACAACAGAAAAAACGATCTCCAAGTGAGCAGCTTAACGCGTTTCTAACCTAATGGTCCTTCATCAGAAGCATAGCTCTTGGATGGAAAACAGACCTAATATATACCTACACTAATACAATACACCTGCTATCTAAACAACCGCTAATCGGTAGGTCCCGCTCTCTGCGCATGCGCACAGCTGCTGCTGGTCACGTGATCCATCACGTTCCGCCTGCGTCACACTGCCGCTGCGTTCCACAGCCCGGAAGTTCATTTCACTCCATGATGCGGATCCAGAGAGTTAGTATATCCGCGTTCCACAGCAGGTTTCCATGGCAACAGACGGGGAAAAGTCTAAGTCCGTGTTCCACAGCAGGTTTCCATGGAAACCAAACACGAAGAGGATATTTTCTTCTTCAGGCCAATAAACATTACGTTTTAGATGTTAAAAGTCCTCAAATCGAAATTCAAATATATGGGACATACAACAAAAAAGAATATATTAAAATATTAAAAGATAAAATCCATAAAACATATCCAGAGCATAGAGATCCATAAAAATATAAACACACCACATCTACATATATGTAAAAGTGCTTATCAAGCAGGAAAGTGTCTAATGTGCATAAAGTGCAAAAAATACTGAGAACATTACCCCAAGAAACATTTAATCTCAAATTCTCCATTTACGCCCTTGAGTACAAGGGTACCTAATTTGTGTATCCACTTCATTTCACTTTGAGACAAACGTTTCTCTATATCTCTCGTTCTCCACCTAGGTAAAATCTGTTGGATACCTATAAAATTCATTAGGCCACATTCCTTAGAATTATGGAATTTTTTGAAATGGGCAGAGACAGAGTGTGTTTCTAGGCCTTTACGTATGTTATACACGTGTTCAGCCAATCTTGTTTTTAAACACCTACTTGTTTTTCCCACATACAGGAGACCACATGTGCACTCAAGTACATAAATGACATTTCTCGAGTGACATGTGATAAAATCCCCAATCGGAAAAATACCATTTTTTGTTTTTAATTCTGTAATTTTATGGTTTTCTGATCTCACACTCCTACACATTAAGCAACTCCCACAATGGTGCAGCCCTTTAGTTCTCACACTGTTCCTTTTATCCTCATCAATACTACTTTTTACAAGTTTATCTCTAAGTGCCGGTGCTTTCCTATATATAAAAACTGGTTTTGCCGGTAGTACATCACCAATAATTGTGTCCTGTTTAAGAAGATTCCAGTGATTATTAAAAATCTTTTCTATATCTTTAAAAGCCACAATAAAATGACTAATAAATGCCCATTGGAACTTATCATCCATACTGGGTTTTCCCACTTTGGGTTTAAGGAGGTCCTGTCTATCTATTAGATTTATTTTATCTTGAGCTGTCTTTATCACTCCATTGGAGTAACCCTTAGATAAAAAACGCTGTGATAGATCTTCCATTTGTCGTTCACAGACCTCCTTTTCAGTGCAATTTCTTTTAATGCATGCATACTGACCAAACGGAATATTGTCAAGCCAATTGGAATGATGTTGGCTAGACCTATCGATAAATGCATTAGAATCTGTTGGTTTTCTAAATGTCATGGTATTCACATGATCATATTTAATATAAATAGATAAATCTAAAAACGAAATCTCCTCATGACTACAGGAAAATGTCAAATGTATAGAAAAGGGGTTATTATTTAAAACATTACAAAAATTTAAAAGGGCCTCTTCCTCTCCTCGCCAAATAAAAAAGACATCATCAATAAAATGCTTCCAGGACACCAGGTTCGCCACCATAGCCCCATTGGGCCATATTGTCAAATCTTCCCAGTGGGCCATGAACATATTCGCATAACTTGGGGCGAACCTGGTGCCCATCGCTGTACCAACCATTTGCAGATAAAAAATACCATCAAAATAAAAATAATTATTTGACAGAATAAAATCGATACTTTCTAAAATGAAGTTTTTTAAAACCTCATTATAATTACTGGAATCTAAAAAGTAGGAAACTGCTGCCATCAGCACTACAAAGAAAATCCCCTTCTTGCCAAATATATTCCGAAATTTTATGCGAATATGTTCATGGCCTATTGGGAAGATTTGACAATATGGCCCAATGGGACTATGGTGGCGAACCTGGTGTCCTGGAAGTGTTTTATTGATGATGTCTTTTTTATTTGGCGAGGAGAGGAAGAGGCCCTTTTAAATTTTTGTAATGTTTTAAATAATAACCCCTTTTCTATACATTTGACATTTTCCTGTAGTCGTGAGGAGATTTTGTTTTTAGATTTATCTATTTATATTAAATATGATCATGTGAATACCATGACATTTAGAAAACCAACAGATTCTAATGCATTTATCGATAGGTCTAGCCAACATCATTCCAATTGGCTTGACAATATTCCGTTTGGTCAGTATGCACGCATTAAAAGAAATTGCTCTGAAAAGAAGGTCTGTGAACGACAAATGGAAGAACTATCACAGCATTTTTTATCTAAGGGTTACTCCAATGGAGTGATAAAGAAAGCTCAAGATAAAATAAATCTAATAGATAGACAGGACCTCCTTAAACCCAAAGTGGGAAAACCCAGTATGGATGATAAGTTCCAATGGGCATTTATTAGTCATTTTATTGTGGCTTTTAAAGATATAGAAAAGATTTTTAATAATCACTGGAATCTTCTTAAACAGGACACAATTATTGGTGATGTATTACCGGCAAAACCAGTTTTTATATATAGGAAAGCACCGGCACTTAGAGATAAACTTGTAAAAAGTGGTATTGATGAGGATAAAAGGAACAGTGTGAGAACTAAAGGGTTCCACCATTGTGGGAGTTGCTTAATGTGTAGGAGTGTGAGATCAGAAAACCGTAAAATTACAGAATTAAAAACAAAAAATTGTATTTTTCCGATTGGGGATTTTATCACATGTCACTCGAGAAATGTCATTTATGTACTTGAGTGCGCATGTGGTCTCCTGTATGTGGGAAAAACAAGTAGGTGTTTAAAAACAAGATTGGCTGAACACGTGTATAACATACGTAAAGGCCTAGAAACACACTCTGTCTCTGCCCATTTCAAAAAATTCCATAATTCTAAGGAATGTGGCCTAATGAATTTTATAGGTATCCAACAGATTTTATCTAGGTGGAGAACGAGAGATATACAGAAACGTTTGTCTCAAAGTGAAATGAAGTGGATACACAAATTAGGTACCCTTGTACCCAAGGGCTTAAATGGAGAATTTGAGATTAAGGGGCATATTCAATTAGCCGCGCTAATTGGCGTGCTGGATGGGATTTATTTAGCGGGGATTCCACGTGCGGGTGTCCCTGAGACCCCGCGCGCGAGTCCCCGCTCTTTGATTTTACCTCGCACCTCATGTAGATGCGAGGTAAAATCAGCGTGAGGCTGCCCTATTCGGCCTCGCGCGAGCAATAATAACACACTGATTCGCAGTTCTCGCGGAATCAGTGTGTTCTCGTGTGGAAGTCCCGTTTTTTGACGCGGGGAAAAAGCTATTCTATTGAACAGCTTAACCCCACGCCGCGGGACTTTCACCCCACAATTACTCGCGGGAGAAGTCCCGCGGGTAATTGAATATAGCCCTGAATGTTTCTTGGGGTAATGTTCTCAGTATTTTTTGCACTTTATGCACATTAGACACTTTCCTGCATGATAAGCACTTTTACATATATGTAGATGTGGTGTGTATATATTTTTATGGATCTCTATGCTCTGGATATGTTTTATGGATTTTATGTTTTTATATTTTAATATATTATTTTTTGTTGTATGTGCCATATATTTGGATTTCGATTTGAGGACCTTTAACATCTAAAACGTAATGTTTATTGGCCTGAAGAAGAAAATATCCTCTTCATGGAAACATGCTGTGGAACACGGACTTAGACTTTTCCCCGTCTGTTGCCATGGAAACCCGCTGTGGAACGCAGATATACTAACTCTCTGGATCCGCATCATGGAGTGAAACGAACTTCCGGGCTGTGGAACGCAGCGGCAGTGTGACGCAGGCGGAACGTGATGGATCACGTGACCAGCGGCAGCTGTGCGCAAGCACAGAGAGCGGGACTTACCGATTAGCGGTTGTTTAGATAGCAGGTGTGTTGTATTAGTGTAGGTATATATTAGGTCTGTTTTCCATCCAAGAGCTATGCTTCTGATGAAGGACCATTAGGTCAGAAACGCGTTAAGCTGCTCACTTGGAGATCGTTTTTTCTGTTGTCCCAAAGAACTGGAGGACTGTGGTTGTCTCTTGCCTTTCCAGACGGGGTATCCGGAGACCTTGTCTGTATACCATCTGGCTTTTCAGACTCACGGACCTGCTATATGCCTTGGGAGATACATTGATATGCCTTTATTTCTTCTATGTTTGTAAGTGTTACCATCAATAAATCTTTTAATATATAAAGGACTACTACACTATATATTTATTTCTCTCCTGTATATGTATGTTCCATATTGGATCTATGTACCAAGTCTTAAAGGAGTGGAAGGATACTATATCAGCTCCAATATTGGGGACTTTCATATGTCTCTTTAGGTGATCATATTTTCCATTTTGTGTGTTATTTTCACAGGGTGCTCTGTTTTTATGTGAATTTGTCCTTTAGGGAGCGCTATAGAGGTGAAATAGTCTTTCATTCTTTGTTCCACTGTACAATAGAGCTGACTCCCTCCAGGCCAACTGTGCAATAGAGCTGACTCCCTCCTGGCCCACTGTACAATAGAGCTGACTCCCTCCTGGCACAGTGTACAATAGAGCCCATTCTTGCTGGCCCAGTGTACAATAGTGCTCACTCCCTCCTGGCCCAGTGTACAATAGAGCGCACTCCATCCTGGACCAGTGTACAATAGAGTTCACTCCCTCCTGGCTAGTGTACAATAGTGCTCACTCTCTCCTGGCCCAGTGTACAATAGAGCGCACTCCCTCCTGGCCCAGTGTACAATAGAGATCACTCCCTCCTGGCCCAGTGTACAATAGAGCTCACTCCCTCATGGCTAGTGTACAATAGTGCTCACTCCCTCCTGGCCCAGTGTACATTAGTGCTCACTCCCTCCAGGCCTAGTGTACAATAGCGCGCACTCCCTCCTGGCCCAGTGTACAATAGAGCTCACTCATCCTGGCTAGTGTACAATAGTGTTCACTCTCTCCTGGCCCAGTATAGAATAGTGCTCACTCCCTCCTGGCCCAGTGTACAATAGAGTGCACTCCCTCCTGGCCCAGTGTACAATAGAGCTCACTCCCTCCTGGCTAGTGTACAATAGTGCTCACTCCCTCCTGGGCCAGTGTACAATAGTGCTCACTCCCTCCTGGCCTAGTGTACAATAGCGCGCACTCCCTCCTGGCCCAGTGTACAATAGAGCTCACTCATCCTGGCTAGTGTACAATAGTGTTCACTCTATCCTGGCCCAGTGTACAATAGAGCTCACTCCCTCCTGGCCCAGTGTACAATAGAGCGCACTCTCTCCTGGCCCAGTGTACAATAGAGCCCACTTCCTGCTGGCCCAGTGTACAATAGTGCTCACTCCCTCCTGGCACAGTGTACAATAGAGCTCACTCCCTCCTGGCCGAGTGAACAATAGAGCGCACTCTCTCCTGGCCCAGTGTACAATAGAGCCCACTTCCTGCTGGCCCAGTGTACAATAGTGCTCACTCCCTCCTGGCCCAGTGTACAATAGAGCTCACTCCCTCCTGGCCCAGTGTACAATAGTGCTCACTCCCTCTTGGCACAGTGTACAATAGAGCGCACTCCCTCCTGGCTAGTGTACAATAGAGCTCACTCCCTCCTGGCTAGTGTACAATAGAGCTCACTCCCTCCTGGCCCAGTGTACAATAGAGCTCACTCTGTCCTGGCCCAGTGTACAATAGTGCTCACTCCCTCCTGGCCTCCTGGCACAGTGTACAATAGCGCGCACTCCCTCCTGGTCCAGTGTACAATAAAGCTCACTCATCCTGGCTAGTGTACAATAGTGTTCACTCTCTCCTGGCACAGTGTACAATAGTGCTCACTCCCTCCTGGCCCAGTGTACAATAGAGCGCACTCCCTCCTGGCCCAGTGTACAATAGAGCTCACTCCCTCCTGGCTAGTGTACAATAGTGCTCACTCCCTCCTGGCCCAGTGTACAATAGCGCTCACTCCCTCCTGGCCTAGTGTACAATAGCGTGCACTCCCTCCTGGCCCAGTGTACAATAGAGCTCATTCCCTCCTGGCTAGTGTACAATAGTGTTCACTCCCTCCTGGCCCAGTGTACAATAGAGCGCACTCCCTCCTGGCCCAATGTACAATAGAGCCCACATCCTGCTGGCCCAGTGTACAGTAGTGCTCACTCCCTCCTGGCACAGTGTACAATAGAGCTCACTCCCTCCTGGCCCTGTGTACAATAGAGTTCACTCCCTCCTGGCCCAATGTACAATAGAGCTCACTCCGTCCTGTTCCAGTGTACAATAGTGCTCACTCCCTCCTGGCACAGTGTACAATAGAGCGCACTCCCTCCTGGCTAGTGTACAATAGAGCTCACCCCTTCCTGGCCCAGTGTAAAATAGTGCTCACTCCCTCCTGGCACAGTGCACAATAGAGCGCACTCCCTCCTGGCTAGTGTACAATAGAGCGCACTCCCTCCTGGCTAGTGTATAATAGAGCGCACTCCCTCCTGGCACAGTGTACAATAGAGCGCACTCCCTCCTGGCTAGTGTACAATAAAGCGCACTCCCTCCTGGCTAGTGTACAATAGAGCTCACTCCCTCCTGGCTAGTGTACAATAGAGCTCACTCCCTCCTGGCCCAGTGTACAGTAGAGCTCACTCCCTTCTGGCCCAGTGTACAATAGAGCTCACTCCCTCCTGGCCCAGTGTACAATAGAGCTCACTCCGTCCTGGCACAGTGTACAATAGAGCGCACTCCCTCCTGGCTAGTGTACAATAGAGCGCACTCCCTCCTGGCTAGTGTACAATAGAGCGCACTCCCTCCTGGCTAGTGTATAATAGAGCGCACTCCCTCCTGGCACAGTGTACAATAGAGCGCACTCCCTCCTGGCTAGTGTACAATAGAGCGCACTCCCTCCTGGCTGTACAATAGAGCTCACTCCCTCCTGGCCCAGTGTACAATAGAGCTCACTCCCTTCTGGCCCAGTGTACAATAGAGCTCACTCCCTCCTGGCCCAGTGTACAATAGAGCTCACTCCGTCCTGGCCCAGTGTACAATAGTGCTCACTCCCTCCTGGCACAGTGTACAATAGAGCGCACTTCCTCCTGGCTAGTGTACAATAGAGCGCACTCCCTCCTGGCTAGTGTACAATAGAGCGCACTCCCTCCTGGCTAGTGTACAATAGATCTCACTCCCTCCTGGCCCAGTGTACAATAGAGCTCACTCCCTCCTGGCACAGTGTACAATAGAGCGCACTCCCTCCCGGCTAGTGTACAATAGAGCACACTCCCTTCTGGCTAGTGTACAATAGAGCTCACTCCCTCCTGGCTAGTGTACAATAGAGCTCACTCCCTCTTGGCCCAGTGTACAATTGAGCTCACTCCCTCCTGGCCCCGTGTACAATAGAGCTCACTCCCTCCTGGCCCAGTGTACAACAGAGCTCACTCCCTCCTGGCTAGTGTACAATAGAGCTCACTCCCTCCTGGCTAGTGTACAATAGAGCTCACTCCCTCCTGGCTAGTGTACAATAGAGCTCACTCCCTCCTGGCTAGTGTACAATAGAGCTCACTCCCTCCTGGCCCAGTGTACAATAGAGCTCACTCCCTCCTGGCCAAGTCTACAATAGTGCTCACTTCCTCCTGGCCCAGTGTACAATAGAGCTCACTCCCTCCTGGCCCAGTGTACAATAAAGCGCACTCCCTCCTGGCCCAGTGTACAATAGAGCTCACTCCCTCCTGGCCCAGTGTACAATAGAGCTCACTCCCTCCTGGCTAGTGTACAATAGGATAAAATTTGTAAAGAGCAACATACTATGTTGGCATTAAATAAGTACATTTTAATAATGTTATTAATAATAATAATAACAATAATAATAATAAAAAACATGTTAGATATAGAAAACAATTACAGTAGACTCCTCTCTGCGGTGCAGGTTTTTGGTATGGAGGCCGCAACATTTTCCCGCGGTGGCTTCTAACACTGCACATGTGCAAATCACTGAGAAAATGGTCACTGTGCCATTGACCCTGTGATTTCTGCTGCTGCAGCGAACGCAGGACTCTGGAGAGGTGAGTATAATTATATTGGTGCAGTGTGTGCAGTGTTTGCCCGTGTGCACCCCACTCCCTGCACCCATGTTAGATACGCCAGTGGTAGGTTGGAACAACGCAGGACAAAAGCTATCCTTATCAAAGCTTGTTTAAAGTGGAGGCAGTTATACACTGTGTACAGTTATTGATGTAACCAGTGGACAACTAGAGTCTTCTGTATTTTGGGGGCTTTTTAATAAATTATTAAATTACCAGTACCTGGAAGTATTTATATTTTTTTGCTTCCTTTGTGTCATGAGTACAAACCTGTCCCTTTACCCCCATTGTGCATGGTTCAGTGAGAAACACTGGTGGAGTAGCATTCTAACCCCACCGAAATGGATGGCCCATTTGTTGTCTAGTCATGTATGTCACTGCATACTATAGTAACCAGGCTATTATTATTATTATTATTATCATTTATTTATATGGCGCCACAAATGTTCCGCAGCGCCTTACAAAGTCCATAATCAAGTTGTAGACAAGCGACTTACAGAACAATACAATACAGGACCAGGACATGGATAATATACATAGCTACATTAGTGACCATAACACCCAGATAAGCAACAGAGCATAAACAACCAAGTGTTAGGTGCCCTAGTGGTGAGTAAGAAGTAGATGAAACTAAAGTAGGGAGAAGCACAAGAGGGTAGAGGGCCCTGCTCGTAAGAGCTTACATTCTAAAATCAGCCTTTAGCTCAGGGAACCAACGTCTGCTTCAGATTCCTGCAATGTTTAAAGTCTGCAACAAACTATAGCCACTTTGCCCGTTTAAAGGCTGAGGAGAGCTTCCCATTTCAATCAGCCTAGCATGCACTTGCTGTTCAGCTGTGACGATAAGCCCCCTGTTGCTGTGGATACAAATAATATTCCAGAAGGAGAGAAGGCAGGGGTATATTATGTTGATGGACGGGGGGAGGGTTGAGGAAAAATCTAATTTTCTAGGTTTACTGGTCCAATTCATTCATGTGATGCTTTGTTTTCGGGTACAAGGGTGTAAATTAATTTGTCCTGTAAATCACAGTGTGGTAAGGTGGCATTCGGCAGAAGTGATTAGAAGATAATAGAGAGAGGCAAATAATCACCCAGGTTACACAGCAGAGCAGGTGAGAACTAGGTACCTAGAACTAGTTAGCTGGCATAACACAGTTTAGCAGACCTGGGAATTTGCACCTTCAGGTCCCTCTAGGTTATTCATGGATGAGACCTTTTATTACATTGTTTTCTAGAAACCATTAAACCCTTTAAGGCTCTTTATATAAAAATAGCGTTTAATCTGACAGCAATAACCTAAACATCTTAGCTACATATTTCGAGGCAGATGGCGAAGCTGTAATATTCCCTCAAACACATAGAAAATGTAAGATGCGCAGATATGTAGCAAAACAAGGATTAAAGGGAACCACTCACAAAAATTGTACTGATGTACGAGTGTATAGCCAAAACAAGTAAAATAAAGACAATTTATATGTACAGTACAATGTGCCTGACATATGGCAGATGACACAGGGGATAGGAAATTTAGGAACCAACAAGAACAAAAAGACCCCAAAAAGTCAAGCATGGCAGTAGGTAATCCCAGTATTTTGCACATTTAGGGACAAGATATGTGGGATATCCACAGATATTAGGCATCCTATGAATGTTTGGGGGGGGAGCGCACACTGGCGCTATTTGCTCCGATTCCCGGTGGGTGCTGCTAACATACCAAACTCTGCAGTACGGAGCGTTTTGGATCTTGGCCAATGTAGCTTATGGGCTGCACACTGCGAAACTTTCTGGTTCTGGTGCAGAACACTCGCATTTGCGCAGTCAGAAGATGGGCATAAGTGGGGCTCCGATGTCCCTAGATGTGATTGTGAGGATACGGGGTTCTCTCAATCACCCAGACACCGAGCAGATGAAACCAACGTGATGGTTTATTTTTCCACAGCACACAGAAATAGATAATATGTCAGGACAAGCAGTAAATCCAGTGAACGGGCAATAAACAGGTAGCAGTCCAGACAGAGGCAGTCCCAGTAGAGTATAATGTCCCAGAACAATTCCACAAAATAGCTAGAGACCCTCTGTTCCCACAGTAGAAACTATCACTGATCACACAGCAGTGAATAGCGTATGTCCACTCAATCGCTTCCAGGACCCCACACGTAGAAACTATCAGAGATCACACAGCAGTGATAGTCCCTGGGACCAAACAATTGATTCCAGGATCCCATACAGTAGAAGCTAATCACAGAACACACAGCAATGAATAGCGTATAGGTCCTTGCAGAATTTCCAAAGTATAAATCCACAGAACTGGTGATGCGTTCCACTAGCACCTTAGCAGAGCGAGGCCTCTTAGCCAAAGTCAGCGACTAACATCAAGGCTTATCCAGTATTAAACATTTCAATAACTTACATTATTACAGTACATAATAGACATGCTAATGAAACTGTGTGTCCTGAGAATGATCACACGTACACTAGGAGACGGGAAGTTGAACACAAAAGGACTAAAAAGTAAATTGATCTCTGCAATGACTGAGATGCTGCCAGTACATTTGTAACACACATCCCATGTCCTCACAGTGATATATGGTACATTCCAGAGACTCTTGATTCAGACCTGTTTGGTAGTCTGCGTTTGCACGTAGCCTGTCGATGTTTGCAATCTGTGCATGCGTAAAAGACGCAGTGCATGTGCGCAAACCAGTCCACCCGGTACACAGACACTCCGCTAGAATGAGTGACAGGACGTGCTGTTTGTGGGTGGTGACAGGGGGTGATCGATGGAAACCGGGGTGTGGTGGTACGAACGCAGACGTGTCTGTGTGTCTGAACGCCGTTTCAGGGGCGTGCATAATTTAGACGCATCGTCGGCATACATGTCACTTGTCTGATTAAACACAGCAGCACTCGCAGTGCTTATTGTAGGGTATGGTCAGCCACATGTGCTGCGTATGGGTCCGATGTTACTCAATGTTACCGATTGTTTCATACACTTGCTGGAGATGAAGTATGTTACTAAGGAAAAGTAGCCATCTTGTGTCATGTTGGTGGGTGTCTAAATACATACCACGATCGCACGGCAAGACATAGTGGGCGTGTTAATGTCTTGCTAGTGATGGCGGGATTTGCATACTTTGGCTGCTGACGGTGGCATATGAACGCATCCTAGTGAACAGGTCTGAATCAGGCCCTTAATTTCTTATTTTCGCAAATTGTGGTGATATGAAAATTATAATTATAGGGCCAAATTCCTGATAATTAATTAATGCTAACTGGGATACTCTGTGTTGCCCGGGTTGAGGAACGGACCTTGAAGTACATCTGTAGCCTTTTAGTTTTTTAAATTGCAGACCAACCTTGGAGACCCTGGCATAGGAAAATGTGCTTGGAGGAAATGAGTAACTGTCAGTGCAGGTGCAGTGTGACAGTTGAACCTCCAACTCACTGCTCTTCCGTTGGAGCTCTGCCTGCCCCACACTGGTACATATCAGCCTGTGCCTTCAAATCAGAGCAGCTTTAGGCACTGGAAAATATCCTGAGAGAACATTTTCTTGCTTATTATATAGATATATGCCACTTAGGCATGATTTTTGATGTTTCATTACATATTTCAACAAGTCCATCTGTTTGAGGAAGAAAAAGACATGAAAATGTGTAATTGGCAGTACCCTAGGCAGTTCTTTCATCATATTCCTCAAATGTCCCATTGAAGCCCATGTACCTCTGTATAATACTGCCTTTTCCCTGTTTATTTAGTCCTGTCAGAAAATTCATTGCAGTCATGCATGCATACAGCAGACAGCTGTCTCAGAACATAAAATCCATGACCACTATGACTGATAGACAGTGCCCAACCAATCATAATAGAGTGCTGTGAGTTAAACCCCTGGCCCAGTCCCTTGTAAATTGGCTCTTGGGGCAAATGGCCTGGCCCTCAAAAATAAAAAAGTACTGGTAGATGGGTCTCTAACAGACCTGTGTTGAACTGGTGGTGGTGCCACCCCTTCCTGGTACCTTAAAATGAGACTCATTGATGATCTGTGTGTTGGCAGATTATATAGTGATATAGGTGGCAGCGGTGTGTGATGGAGGTTAATCCAGACGGTAGATAATTTAGCCAGGTCTTAGGTTTATTAACCAGACAGAACAGGTTTACAGGATGACACAGGGTTAATGCAGCAGATATGTATAACAGGTACACAGCACTATATATGATGTATACACCAAATCCAGCCAGGAATGTGTAGGGGAGCGCAGGTGGTGTACGACAGGTGGGAGCACACACTTGTGTCTGTACATACAGAGGTGACAGTGTAGTATGCACACTGGCTCTGTACATGTAGCGGTACAGCAGTCGTGGTGCAGTGGAACTCTCTGGGGTCATTGGCCTCTGTAATGCTGAGGGGCACGTCCTTCCAGGATGGAGGAAGGAGCTGAAGACACGCGGGCACACTCTACATGCGCAGTAGCGTGTAAGGTCCGAGGTCGCACCCTTGGCAGTCCTGGGTCCTAGTGCCGGACGGAGAGACAGAGCAGGGCACTCTCTCCTTACACAGTGAAGGTCTTTTTGGATATGTCAACTCTTTTGATATACCTTTAAGAGCAGGTCTACATGTAGACACGCTGGTTGGAGTACAATCAGGCGTAGCTATCTGCTCATATGTTACTTTTATAATACACAGAGATACCTGGGAACTGCAGAAGAGTTTACCGGCACTGCCATCTGGACTCAGAATATTCTCAATATATGATGTTAGTTGTAGAACCAATAAGGACCCCATTCAGAGTTGAACATAGATGCAAGTTGCAGTTTTCTTTTTGGCAGTAACATGCTTCATTCTTACCGCAGCTGTAATCAGTGCTGCGCATGCGGCACTTTTGCGAATGTAACGGCGCATGTGCAGCACTGATTACAGCTGCGGTAAGTTAGAGCAGGCAGGGAACAGCAGCTATTTTCTGAAAAGCTGTCATCGCAAAAATGACAGCTTTTTGGAATAGATACTGATGGAGAGGAGGAATGATGAATTCCCCCGGTAATTAGGTAGAACTCCTTGCGAGTTCTAAACCTAATTACTGCCATCGATTTTTTTAGTGTTGATGAATAGTCCCCTGTGTCTGCACCAACTATCTGTTAAGGGTGAGATTTATCAATCAATCTGAAGAGTACATGCCCCTAGTAACCAATCGGGATGTAGTTAATAGACCGGCGGACGCGATGCCGCCAGTCTAAATTCCTACTATACATGCCCGACATGGGACTTAAGATTGGTGTCGAAATCCAGACGCCGGAAGCCCGACCCCCGACATCCTGATTGTCAAGAGCCGGGTACGTATACTACTTAGCCCGGGGATGGGGGATTAGGTTTAGGGACCCACGGGGAGACTTAGGGTCCTGGGTTAGGCTAGGGGATGGGGGGGTTAAGGTTAGGCACCCCCTGGGAGGGTTAGGTTTAGGCGCCCCCGGGGGGACTTAGGGTTAGGCACCCACCCCCCGGGAGTTTTAGGGTTAGGCACCACTAAGAGAGAGTCATGTTACTTACCAGCCGGCATCGGGATGTCCTCCTATCGGGCAGCCGTCGGTATATCAATCCCATTCCAGCCAATCAGATGTTAACTATCATTTTATAGAATGTTTTAGGTAAATTATAGCTAGAATCTCATTGGTTGCTATGGAAAACACCTCCACTTGGCATCTTTAGAAGGTTTGAAAAATCTCCATCTCCCCATGACGGAAAACGTACTCTTCCCCACTTTTTAACCCAAACCTACTAAAACCTACAAAAACCATGCCCTGATATGCACGAATCATGCTCACCAGTGGCATCACTATGGGGTCGCACCGGATGTGACCATCGGAGGAGCAGACAGTGCAGACACTAGCCTCCAGTGGCAGCCCAGGAGTGCAGGCACTAGCCTCCAGTGGCAGCCCAGCATCTCTGAGTATGCTGGGCACGGCCCCGAAGTGATGCAAGCAGAATTTTGTGAGGCCATGCCCCTTTGTGTTAAGAGTGGATACGTCCCTTTTCGGGCACACAGCTCTACCATGCGGGGGGCATATGAGGTGCGCACTGAGTGACACCAGACCCTGTGACGCCTCTGATGCCCACGTTCTCATTAGTCCACCAATCAGGTCAGTCCTGGTAGGACTATTGGGAGGTATATTATTTTGGAGAACTTCTAAAAGTTTCAAAGGGAGAGACTCCTATCAATGGAGAATGAGCCACAGTATATGTTACTGCGGACAGCTTGGAAAATTGCTGCAACGTACATTGGGGCTCATTCGGGGGTGGATGCTATTTCAATTCTATTTGCAGGTGACCGATGGTTGTTGATCTGCACATAAACTGGAGCTGCACTGCGCATTTGCATATCTGGGGACGCATTGTCGCCCGCAGTGCCCCAAATGTCGCCACATGGTTCACAATCTGCTGTCGTTTGTGGGTGTCATCGGGCAGCGTTCCAGATGATGGGTGCGTCAGCCCTGTTTTCTGGGTATGCTGAAGCCAGTGGCTGCTTACTCAGACACAGCTTCACTGGCTCTGGCAGCGTGATTACACAGAACAGCCTAAATAACCTGTGGGTTACTCAGATTTCCAATTTTCACGCAGTTGATCCGATGCTGCGTCTTTATAAGCAAGAGCGGATCACAGCAGATGGCAGTCGGCGTCTCTTTACAGCTTTAGCATAATTTCGCACAGCTGCTGCATACAAAAATGTCCATCTCTTAACCAGGCCTCTTATTGCTAACAGGGCTGTTTAGTCATACAATAAAGTCAGTGATGAACGTTCCGGGGATGGAATATCTCAGAAATATGGCAGCGCTCACTTCTGATTAATTTAGTGATTATCTAGAGCTGTTCTAGGACAGGCAGGATAATACAAGTCACCCCCTGTGACATGTCACTATAGCAGGGCCAGCTCTAGGGGTGTTCGACCAGTGCGGTCGCACAGGGGCGCCACTCATAGAGGGCGCTCCCCTCCCCAATATCCCGATTTCAGCGGGACAGTACTGTCCCGCTGTTCCACCCGTGGCCCGAAGTGGCCCGCAGGTGGTCAAATCGGGAGGTTGGGGACCCCCACCGCCGCAGCTGTGCGGCGGTGTCGGACCCCCGGATCCATTCACTGACGGCAGGAAGCCCAGCGGGCTGGGATTTACCCCCAGCCTGATGTTATTTGGATGGGGTTTATTTCCACATTCCAATTACATAACAGCCATCAGGTGTTCCTGCGTGTTATAGCATTGCCTTTCGTATATGTCACGCTGAGCGGTACGCCCGGTATGCTCTTCAGTACTGACCCACAATATAGGTTAAATATTTTCAGCTTACCATTACACAAGAAGATTAATATGACAAAGTCATTATCATGGTCACAGTGGTAGGAAATGAATTGCTTCATAGACTTCTGTCTGTACAGAGGAAGCTGAGCACATAAAGCAGCCGGGGAGGCCATGAATAAATGGCCGAGGAGCTGACAATGAATAGCTGCAGCTTGCAGGATGTGTTATTGTGTTTCTAGGTTAATTTTGGACACGGATTATATTGCAAGGAAGCAAAAGTAATTACCTTGCGCTGTTTACACTCATTACTATAGACTGTTTTTCATAAAAGAAGAGTGTGATTTCTTATTAACCCCTTATGAAAGCCCTTCTCTCCGTAATTGTCACGGTAATTAAAACAATTGTTACATATTTTCTTGGAATGGGATTGAAATAGTGATGTCTCAACAGCCGCCGGTTCAAATCCTGACAGTAGTAGATCCCGACACCCGGTGGTAAGTATCCTAACTCTTCCCTCTCCCCCCCTATCCCTAACTCTCCCTTAGGGGTGCCTAGCCCTAACCTCCCCCCCTAGTGCCTAACCTCCCCCCAGAGGTGACTAAACCTATCACCCCCTTCCGGCAGCCTAACCCCAACCCTCCAGGGGGGGGGGTGCCTAACCCTAACCTCCCCCTAGTGGCACCTGACCGCCTCTTCTCCTAGCCTAACCCTAACCTTCCCCGGGGGGGGGGTGTCTAACCTTAAGTCCCCCCAGGGATCCCTATACCAACCCCCCCCATCCCTGGGCTAAGTGTTATACTCACTCGGCACGCGACGATCGGGATGGCGGGGGTCAGTCTTCCGGCGTCGGGATTAAGATAGGCGTTGGACTTCGATGCCTATCTTAAGTCCCGTGTCGGGCAGGTAGTGTCGGGATTTAGAGCGGCGGCATCGCGTCCACTGGTCTATTAACTACATCCCACTTTTCTTATATAGAAATCAGGATATTTACAGCTCCACGTTGGTGACAGAGTGTAACAAAATAAATAGGTTCAGCGCTAGCGTATCTACATATGACAAAATGGATATTATTCTACTTCAAATCGTTCCATATGGCGGGCTGACAAAACAAAGGGCCTGATTCGGAGATGTACACTGTTACGATATTTGCGCAGTTGGGAGAGTATTGGTTGAATGCGCATGCATCACGGTCACACTGCCTATGGCCAAGATACCTTCGAGATGTCGGTCGCTCTGAGAATTACTTCACAAAGCGACTGTCAAGGACCATTTGGGGGAGGTAACAGGGAGCAGCAGGAGTGTTGCAGCCTTTTTTTTCGGGGAGTGTCGTAGCCTGCGTCTGTGAACCCGTATGCAGATAAAGTGGTTCTGACCTCTCAGTCCAGGCGGCCAGTCTGCGTGACCTTAGTGGTACTCAGATGGCCCATTATAGAATGATCTGCATTGGCGCCTGCATATTTGTACGCACTTGCTTGGATCTGCGAAGCCACCCGTAGGCGTCACAATACATTTCCAGCTGGCTAGAGCATTAGTATGTTTCCACACAGCAGCTGCGTATGCATTAACATACATACCTGAATCAGGCCCAAAGCGATGCCATGCACGTTAGGTGTGACATGCGTGCCACATCCGCGATTAGGTAATCACGCAAATCAGGCTCTAATTTTATAATTATAGATATATACTATATTGTGCTAACGTTTTAGGCAGGTAGAAATTATTGATATGATTTAGAAGATTTCTCTTCTGTTCTTTCACATTGCATTGTGTTAATTGATAAAAATAAACTATTAACACTTCTATTTTTGAAAGCATTCTTACTTTGCAGAATTTTTCCCACACCTGCCTAAAACTTTTGCACAGTACTGTATAAATATATATATATTTTTATTTTTTCATGATTATTTCCCCCAGTTTCTCTTAAGCAATTAGTGCTATATCAGGTATTTAGCTTAACTTGTAATAACACAGTTTTCCCAAGTGTAGCAATACTAGATATGTGTATGTAAAAAGTGGAAATTATAAAAAGAAATCTAGAAATGTAAAACATTACGTGTTTAAAGCATTAATTTATGTCTAAAGTGGTGGCGGATCCTTTTTTAATAAAAAAAAGAGAGGACTAAGGGCCTCATTTATCAACATTTTATCACTCACAAGTGATACAACTCACTGTGTATGATAAATGGTGCTCCAGCCAATCAGCTCCCAACTGTCATTTTTCAAACAGATGACAGTTGGAATTGGAAACACATCATCATAAAGCCATCCGATAAAGGGGGTAATGTAGTGTTATGGCCTATGGAAATGTATGTCAAAGAGATTCTCAGACAGTTGAACGACTCTTCTTGTTACTCGAGACTTCTGCTTAATCCTACAGAGAACTTTATTTCTCTTTACAATGGACTGGAACAGGAAGCTCTACAAGATGGTACTATTACAAAAGTCAGAATTTTTAAAAGTTAAATGCCCTAAAATACCTACATTCTATGCACTTCCGAAAGTGCATAAGAATGTCAAAAGTCCACCAGGCAGACCTATAGTATCAGGTATAGGTAGCCTGACAGAACAAGGGAGTAAATTCATAGACATGCACTTGAGGGATCATGTACTTACCCTTCCCTCCTACCTCAAGGTCACTAGAGATGTCTTGCAGAAGATACATGCTATTAAATTAGAGGACAACTATCTACTTGTATCAATAGTTGTGGAATCACTCTATACCTCTATCAGGCATCAAGATGGCCTCAATGCGGTCAGGTATTTCTTGGAGATGGACAATAGAAGTGAATTCAATAAGTTTCTAATCAAATTATTGTCTTTCATTCTCCAAGCACTCTTGAAGGCTTCTGTAACTAAGGGGCTATTCATCAAAACATAATTACCTCCCGCAAGGGGCAGCCAGATAGTCGGCATGTATGACACAGTCGGCCTATTGTTGTGTTTTGCGCATGCGTGTGCACCGCCGTGCGCGTGCGCAAACTGGCCACTGCATTCAGGACTGCGATCGCAGTGACTACACAGACCCATCGCAGAGTGATTGACAGGAAGTGCCGTTTGTGGGAGGTGACAGGGGGGGTGGCCGGCGAAACGCAGGCATGCCAGGGCATTCGAACGCCGTTGCAGGGGCGTGCATAAATTATCCACTGCGATGCCCTATGCAGCCTGAGGCCTGATAGCGTGCGCTGAAGTTACCAATTTTTCAGTAAGGTCAGGTGCAAGTGTGCGTGAGGGTCTGATGGTACTCGATTGTACCAATGGTTTTGCAGTCATTCTAGACATTACGGATGGACGTCCTTATGTAGTGCTGTGGCGGAATAGCGATCTCAATGAACTAGCATACTATCGCACTTGAACTGCGTGCGTATTAAATTTCAGTAGCAGTTGCGTTCCTTGCTGAATCAGGCCCTCAGGCCATTTCCTCTTCCCTGCTTGGTGTTGTGTCATTTATTATAGGGTGACAGTATTATCATCATTTTCGGAACAGAGGTGCAGTTTTAGATTCACCATCTAAAGCCATGTGTACAAGTTATCCTGTAGAGTTTGCAGTGTATAATCAACTAGACATTCTAGAATACCAATCTGCTGTCCTTGGAGAAGGTAAGATGGAAACATCTCTGCAGCAGGTGTTTCAATTAAAATCAGTAATAAAAGAGAGAGCAGTATATTTTATACTAATTTAATTAGCAATGACAAATCCCTTAGCTGGTAATGCTCAGGCTGTGGAAACTGAAAATAAATATGAAAGACATAAGGTGGAACCACATACGAGATTCCAAATACAAACAGAGAGAATGTATCTGGGCAACAAGTGTTTACTGTGCGCCTATTGTGGTTAGGCTGGAAGTTCCCTGGGTATTACAGGCACAAAGTATCGGCCTGATTTACTACTAGGGGCTGAGCTATCTTAGCGACACAGGTAAGGTATATAAATAAATATGAGCTTTTAAACACTGGCAAGCATTGTTTTCGACCGCACCAGGCTGTGAGTTGCCTGACATGGCTGCAAAGAGTGCGACCAGTCAAAAATGCACACTGGGTGGCTACTGGGAGATAATCTACCAGCAGTTGCCAATCGGAGAAGGACCTCCCAGCCTTTTGCATCCTTGCACCCTCTCCCAGTGCTGCCGATCACTGCTGATCAGGCAGCCCGGCAGCACCTCCCCACCCAGAGGCTGCAGAGAGCAGCAGCTGCTGGGGAAATGCAAAATTGCGATCTTGCGATGGAACAATCATCGATAGTCCGGTTTATTGGTGACCGATATGTAAAAAAATAAATAAATTGATATTAATACTATGGGGCCTATTCATCAACACTAAAATAACGGTTTTAAGGACATTTTTCCCTAATTACCGTTTTTTTAGTATTAATTAATATACTTAACACAGGAGATATAACCGATATCTCCTGGTTCAGTGGGCCTGCGTTAATTTCCACATTCCCCATATTTTAGTACATTAGTACATTAGTATGGGGATGTAGAAATTAGGCTATTCATCAAATTCTGAAAATTATGCATTTTCGGAATTTGACAGTGTTACTATACACCACTCTCGGGTGGCGTACAGCTGGATATAATTACCTGCTTTCAGCTGGGCAGGTCCGCCTCCGGCTCGCTCTGCCGCTCCTGGTCCCTCAGGCTCCAGCTGTGTGTTCTCCCCGCCGCAGTGCTGCTGCTGCTGGTGTCGGGCAGCGTTTCCCCTCTGTTCCCCCATGGCACTTGTAAGTGCTTCTTCTGGCAGCAGCATTGCGGCTGGGAGAGCATAATAAACTTATATATATATATATATATATATATATATATATATATATACATAATCTAGAGCTCCCTCTGCCTGGCTGTCCCTGTAGCCGCTGGGGCTGGGCGGGAGGTCGGGGTCCGCAGCTGCAGCCCGACAGCCGGCCAGGTAGGTGGGGGTGCGGGGACATAGAATTGTATGTTCAATTACCACAGCTGCGCCTTGTAGGCAGCGGAAAAGATTTGCCTCTGAATGGAAGCAGAAAAAAGGGCAGAATTGGGGGTTTGGGGTGCAAAGTTGCGGGAACACACCAGCAGGCTTGGGACAGTCCCCTAAAGGTAAACTGCTTAAAATTTTTTTTTTAAATACTTTAGATCACCCCAAGAAAGTACTTTCGTTTTGGGAGTGAAAAAAAGAATCAAAGTTGGGGGACAAAGTTAAAAACTAGCAAAATAGACTCCAGGGGGTCCCCCAAGTATGCCCAACCTGTTTTTTTGATTGCAGGTGCTTACTGAAGGTGCGTTTTTTTACGTTTTTTAAAAACTAATTTTAGCGATTTTTAACCATGCTTGCACCCATATTCATGTATCCCATATTTGCTGGGACTACTTATTTTTGCAAAAAAACCCCTGCAAAATGCTATTCTTCACCACTTGTGCAAAGACGCTAAATAGCAGCAATTGAGAGCATTTAAGCACCCCAAATACCTTCAGCAGGGCTATTCGGGGGTAACCATAGTGATCCCCCATATCAGTGCATCTTTTGGGGGGTGTCAGGCTGATTTCCCCAAATCTAACAGTACTTTTCGCCAGTTTGAGACTCGCCGGGTAGCGTTTTTGCGTCCTTTGGAATTGAATCGGGCGAGAAACGGCCGCGCGCATGGTAAGTGTTTCTTCAAAAACATGCGATGTAGGCGGAAAGTCCGGCAGTCGAAAAGTCCTGAACTTTTCGCCGGCAATTGAATACGGGCCTATGTATCTAAATAAATACATTTCTGAGCATTTTTTTTCAGGCGTCCATAACTTTATTGCAATTAAACACAATATATAACAGCTTACACTAACTTATACTAAAATAAAGACAGGACACAGACTGCTTTGGTTAAATGGTCATAACTTGCTTTTATTAAAGGTATGACCCTGAATTATACTTTAATTATTGAATTTAATTTATTGGGAGGCAAAGAAGGATGCTACAACCAATCAGCTCCAGCCATATGAACTTAGCCAATATTAGGGAACGACTGATACGCCCCCCCTGTGGCCATTGTGACCAATATTAGGGAGCGACTGAAACGCCCCCCCTGCGGTCATTGTAAGCTAAGCTGCGAAGACTCACAACCCGTATGATATTGCATAGTACGAGCGTGTCCGCAGAGACAGACGCCCAAAGTCCTCCCGCAGAGGTAGGCCATACTATGACCATTTAAAGGATATGTGCTCCACAACAAAATATTCTTACACTTTACGTGGCCGCTGGATTGTAGCATCTTCTCGCCACCGCCAGGTTCCAAAGAACCGCAGCCTGCCACCCAAACCAAAACACTAGACCGCATCCAAACAGGAAAAAACATCACCCAAAAACAGACCTAACCCCAAATCTGATAAATGCACCCCATCAGGGCGAAAAAATGGAGCCTGTTCTAAACGTAAACTTGGGTGCCGAACCACCAAACCACCTGACCCGGAGACAAAACGAGAAACAGCCTTGTTAATCTTCCTGCGAGCCTTATCCAAAGCCAACAGGTCCCTCGAACCCCTCCAAACATGGCGAGGGATAATTTCCGACCAGACCAAACGCACCTCCGGCCACCGGGACCGAAGGGCGCACAAATCAGCCTGCATCCGCAAGATCAGATCTATACCCTTAGACTGCTCCACATCATTGCCTCCGAGGTGAATCACACGCCATGCCGGGTGCCCACAGCGCATCTCCTGCTGAAACAAGAATTCTAAAAGAGCTGGCCACCGCATGCCCCTGACTCCAAACCACCGAACCTGACGCCCCCCTGACAACAGGGATGCCCTTTTTGCCATCGCATGCCTTTCAGCCCAATAAATAAACGAATGGCCCACAAGCCAGACTTGCTCAGAAGACACGGACATAGCTGTAAAAGAGCAAAAAGAACTAAAACGTCAGTAAACTTAGGAGGAGAACGTTAGTAACAATGCCCAGGCGAAGGAGAAAATCCAAAAAAACCTCCTTTTTGTCTTAGTGATCCATGAGCCGTGTATAATAAGCCAATTGAATTACGGCCCTTTTTTTGGAGGAAAAATTAAAAAATCCCTTCACACCCTCAATTTTTGAATGCTAGCCATTCAAAAACTGGCGGGTAAACTACGTTTCTGGGTGAGAAAAAACACAACTTAAAGCTTATCACATCTAACATATGATTTATAGGCGGATGACCTCCATCTCCCAATCGCTTGAATGGCAGACGGAGGCAATCCGCTAGCTGCTGCACAAGTAGCCGCGCCAATACGGAAAGAATGCGTCCCGTAATGCGCAACATCTAAACCCAGCTGACCCAAACAGCGCTTAAACACAGCAGCAAACTGAAACTTAGTCAAAGGGGAGGAATCAGCATGTAATAACCATTGCGCGCCAACTGACGGGCGCAGACCCGCATATATCCCAGCTAAGCGCAAAGGGCAAATCTCAGAATTAGCATGAGGCTTGATGGTAACCCAACGCCCACGCTCTAACTGATCAGTTTTGGAACGTGGAATTTTGCACAGGATAGCCCCCGCCAGGATTACCACATGCTTAAATAATAGCCCTGAATCAGCAGACCTCTTACTAGATGCCACAAGCTCACTAATCCGAAACGCGCCAAAAAAAGCAAGCGCAAACGCTAAACGTAACAAAAAAGACTCAAATTCGGAAGATGTAATCAACGAAACTACCCCTATCAACCGCTGCAGCAGGGCCAGGTCAATCGGCCGGTGAGAATCAGCCACCATGGGACTTTCTTTAGCCCAACCCTTAAGGGCCTTAGACAGCACAAAGGACTTTGTGGGATCATGACCGCCGTGAAGGCGAGAGAAAAAAGCAATACCTGCAAGGGCAGAAGCCATGGCCGCCTTAGATCGGCCCCTCTGATAATGGTCCCACACAAATTCAACTAAACGCTGATCTAAAGACTTACCCACCCGATAAGCCTCCCAGTCGCGCCAAGCTGCCTCGTAAACTCGCAAAGTTGACGGAGCCAGGGACTTCCGGGCCAGACCAATTAGTCCGGCTCGACAATCTGCCAGACAGAAGACGGACACGTCATCCCAATCGGATTAGCCTCAGGGGCCAACACCCGAAACCTATCAAATTGAAAGCGGGATAGTGAATCCGCTATCCCGTTTTCAATGCCCGGTACATGCCGCGCCCTAAAGACAATATTCGCCTTCAAACATCTCAAAACTAAAAACCTCAACAGACGCAGCGCCATAGGAGAAGAAGAACGCTGATTATTAATAGCGTGCACCACGCCCAGGTTGTCACACCAAAAAATTATGTTCTGGTTAGACAAACTGTCAGCCCACAAATCCACAGCCACTATTATCGGAAAAAGTTCCAATAACAACAGGTTATACTGCAATCCGCGAGCTATCCATGATGCCGGCCATGGAGCAGCGCACCATTCGCCCTGAAGCCAGTTGAACCTGCAGCATTGGTGAACAACTGCAATTCAGCATTGTCAACCGGCTGCAATGGCCAAATTAACTCGAGGTTGAAATCCAACAAAAATGAAGCCCACACCAGGAGGTCATCTAGGATTTCCCTGGAAAGGCGAACACTAAAATGCGGGTTGGAGACTCCCGCAATGGCCCGCTCCAATTTACGGCAAAACACCCTCCCCATCGGGATGATCCGACATGCAAAGTGAAATGAACCGAGGACCGACTGCACATGGCGCAATTTAACCTGCCGAGAATCTAAGCAACATTGAATCTGACCTAGCAATCGCTGCACCTTATCGTCCGGCAAACGGCAGCACCCAGCAACTGAGTCCACTTCGATAACTAGGTAAGACAAGCAAGAAGTCGGACCCTCTGCCTTGTCTGTGGCCACAGGAACGCCGAGCACCCGAAAAAGGGCCTGCGCAGAAAACAACACGTCCCCACACACTGTGCTATCATGTGGGCCGACGAACAAAAAGTCATCCAAATAATGTGCGATACCGGCATGGCCAGTGCCAGCCTGGATACACCAATGCAAAAAGGTGCTGAACTTTTCAAAATAAGCACACGAGATAGCACAGCCCATGGGGAGGCACCTGTCAACAAAAAATTGACCGTCTAACATAAAACCCATAAAACGTAGGGACTCGGGGTGCAACGGAAGCAGGCGGAACGCAGATTCCACATCCAATTTTGCCATCAATGCCCCAGGACCAAAACCCCTAATCATAGCGAGCGCCTCATCAAATAGCTGGTACTGGACTTGGCAAAGCGAGTGGGGGATTGCATCGTTCAAAGAGCCCCCATGAGGGTACGAGAAATGCTGTATCAAACGGAATTTACCCTGGACCTTTTTGGGCACGACTCCAATGGGAGAAATGCATAGGTCCTGCAAAGGAGGGGAGGGAAAAGGCCCGGACATACGGCCCAACGCCACTTCAGCAAAGACTTTCTGTCGTACCACATGGGGAAAGCTCTCTGGCCGACCGCAAGTTCCGGGAGGAGACTACATGCAAAGCGCCAGCTACGGGTAATCGGAAACCCAAACGAAAACCATCCAGCAAAAATTGGGAATCGTCCCGCAAAGGATACCAGCCCAACCATTTCGCTAACTCGTCTAGCACCACCGGAGAATAGGCCTTACTTGTCAACTCCGGTAGCGTCAGACCTGCCCCTTGAACCACCCTTTGCTCCTGACTTACAATCTTTAGCGGGGAGATTACCATTACAGGTGCGGCAGGAGTGACGAAAACGACACCCTGAGCCCCGGGAACACCGAAAGTCATTATAGGCGAAACACTTCCCTTTACCGAGCATGTTCGCTCCAGCACGCGAAGGGAGAGAAGCCTTCCTACTCTGTGCCCCTTCCGCAGGCGCCTTAGGCCCTGATTCAGACCCACTCGCAAGTGGCTGTCCGCTCGCAAGTGGGTCGATGGTCTGCACTGAGCATGCGCGCGACGGAGGGAGCTCCGTCGTGCGCATCCGCCAGACGCGATGAGCGAAGGAAAGTCCTTCGCTCGTTGTGTCTGATCAAAGAGGGCGTGCTGTCGATGTTGATTGACAGCACGCCCCCTTTGGTGGGCGTGCCTCCCTGATGGGGGCGTTCCCAAGGGAACGCCTACCTTCAGAAGCCGGCCCACTGACATCACTAGTGATGTCAGTGGGATTGATTTTGGCTCTGATAGAGCCAAAATCACTCCGGGCCTTGCGGTTGAAAACCTCAACCGCAGGCTCCGGCTCGCAGTTTCGATGGTCGCGATGGTCACGACCATCGCGGCCATCAAACTGCACGCTCGTATAGGCTGTGGGTGGTGACCCACAGCTATACGAGCGTCCAGGGGGACGCTCCATAGTTATGGAGGACGGCCCTCATTCAGAGCGTGCGCTCTGCTCAGAGCGTACGGCTCTGAATGAGGGCCTTCGTTTCCTGGGTAACAGCTAACCAGACCTCGCCATCCTTACGGCCCAGAGGCATAACCAGCTGATCGTCCTGCTTCCTACGAAACTGTTCGTCGTAATCTCTCCAAACAAAGCCCTTGGATTTGATAAAAATATCATGCACCAAATGAATATACTTTATTACATTATGGTGCTCCGTTGGGCGCGTTTCAAGGTAGCAGGCCGAAAAAAACAGTATACCGCTAAGCCAATGATGAAAACCATGGCAAGAATCCTCCCCGCCACCCCCAGGTTTTTTGGCTTTATCTAAAGCTTTCTTCATGTCATCGGTTAGAGAAAAAACATCCACAAACTTACCCTTGCGAATCTTGTCCCTAACTCGCTTACGCAAACCCCTGTCCACTGCCGTATTGGCACAGTGAACCATACCCGCATCTTCAACAGGCGCTACAACAGCAGCCAGAGCTGACTGACGCTTAGCTGCTTTCCTAACCAAACGCTGCGCAACCAGTTTATCTAATTTTCGCGGGCGCGTCGGCGAGCTAGACGAGGAGCTACTATCGCTAGACCCTGGAGATTCCATATCGAACTGCAAAGGAGGGACAGCAGACTCACCACCAGCCAGACCCGACATCCCGTCACCGACAGCCTCCGGCACCGCAACATCAGGGGCAACAATCACGTCACCTGTAGCAGGACCGGCCACGGCGCTACCACTCGAGATCCCAGCACCACCAGAAGCCATCGCTGGAGCACTAGGCAAAACACTGCGGCGAGACATAGAGGATGGTAAATCACTGGACACCACAGCGGGGGTACTCGAAACTGTCGCTGGGTGAAAAACCGGGACAGGAGGAGAAGGAGTTAAAGGGGGCGGCGCAAACCGCACTGAGAAGGCGCTGGTGGGCGTGGGGCAGGATCCTGTGGGGGAACAAACTGTTGCGGCCAAGATGGGGCGGAAGGAGAATTAACGGGCACAGGGTAATTTGGGAAAGGATAAGGCTGGGCAAAAGAGGGGTGCCAATAAGGAAAAGGGGCCCCCGCAGGAGGATAAAGAGGGTAATTGGAAAATTGGCCAGGAAAAGTAGGAAAAACCGAAGGTTGGGAAACTGAAGGAAAAACTGGGGAGGACCATGAAGTGAGGGAAGGAGCAGAGGAAAAAACAGGGAAAGAAGGATGGGCTGCTGGAAGAGGAAAGGGGGGGAGGGAAGAAACAGGCTGGGAGGAACGGGGGGGGTTATAGAGAGGGGGGGCAGCACCCACCCCGGCAGGAACTGTAGGGTGGTAAGGAACAGGGCCCCCAGGGTAGTTGGACCACATGTAAATAGGAGCTGAAGGCTGGTGATATGGGGCGGGGCCCGGAGGCAAAATGGCGGCCGCGGGGGGGAGGGGGGCCGGCGCTGGCCGTATGGAGGACTGGGCCCCCCGCAGCTTGGTACAGCATCGCGGGGGTGAAGGGGCGTGCAGCGCTGGCCGCATGGTGGACCGGGCCCCCTGCAGCCTTATACGGCGCTGCAGGGGGGCACCCGGCAGCAGGGGACATCAGGAGGCCAGGAGCGGAGGGAGGAAGCGCCTGGCTGGAGCTGCACACGGGCGCAATGAATGCCGGGTCCCCCGCAGCTTTATACAGCGCAGCGGCGGGGCACCCGGCAGCGGGGGACATCAGGAGGCCAGGAGCGGAGGGAGGAAGGGCCTGGCTAGAGCTGTTGGAGGGAGGTTGCCGGGGTGAGCGGTGACCCCGCAGGAGACGGGGACCGCTCGCCCGCGGAGGAAAAGGGCCCAGCAGGAGGGAGCACGTAGTCGGCAGCGGGGGGCAAGGCAGGTCCCCAGGCAGCATTTGAGCTTCTGCCGGGGACAAAATGGATGGCAAACTCAGGCGGCGCCGTGCAGGAGGAGGTGGGGGGGGCTGGTGAATTCATGAATCGGCGGGTGGGTACTGAACGTTTTGGGCGGGGCATGAAAAAGGGGGGGGGAGAGGTGAAAGAGAAAGGGAAAGTGGGAAATGGAACAAGAGTGAAAATAAGAAAAATGAAAAACCAGAGGGGAAGCAAACAGACAGGAGGGGCACAAAAAACAGGAGAATACAAGGGGCAGGGAGAAGAAAACAGACAGGGAGATATAAAAGACAGGGAGATACAAGTATAAATGTCACCGGATACAGTTCCTGAGGATGGCACCCAGGACAAACACCGACCAGAAAAAGAAGTTGCTGGGCGTACACCAGCCTTATAAAGTCCACCACGCCACTCCCACAAGCTCCCACATGGTCAGCGACCAACCAACCATGAAAACCCCCCCAAACTACTGTACCTAGCAACTGCTGACAAATTCCAACCAATTACAAAAAACTAAGGACTCTTATATAGATTTAAACTTAATCAGTTCTCATCTCTTCTTAAAGAAAGCCATTTAAATGTTATAAATTAAAAGTTATACATAGGCACTGAGCCCACACTCAGGCAAAATAGACCACCGTCTATTAAATCCAGGCTCTGGACACTGTTTTCCCTCTTTTTCAGCATTGTTTGGAGGTCTGAATTTCTTTTAGTATATGAAATCTTTCAGGACTTGGTTGCTGTTTTGCATTCATGTCTGGACACTAACATCCCTTTCAGACATAAGATCTGGGATATACACGGGTACTTCCCGGGTCAATCAACTCTGGAAATTCCCAGGTCTTAGTCTGAGACCCTCATTCACACTATACCAAAACCCGGGACATTCCAGGGTTGGATACATTCACACTGAACCTGGGTCTGCCCTAAAATTTGGTGTGGATTTAAAGGAGACATTTTTTTGTTTTGTTCACATAATATAAAAATTAGCATTGGCATAAAGTTTGTTTAAAATTTTTTTTTTTTTTTTATTGAAAATCAATACATTTTTACATTACAAAATAAGAAAATTATGAATATAGCCATTATAAAGTTTTGGTCTATACAAAGACACAATTTTCACATAAAAAAGTTAAACATAAAATAATACACACTTAAATGTATTTGCTCCCCAGGCCATGTGGTCCGGGCACCTGCAGTTGATGTCATCTGCAGATGCACAGAACAGCCAATGAGAAAGTTTTCTTAAAACCCGGGTCTAAAAACCTGGGTTGGATGCATTCACGCCAAAGCCTACCCGGGTTTCACCTGGGATAAACCTTGGTACAGAGCAGGGTCATGGACCCAGGACTTTGACCTGGGTCGTTTCTGTTCACACATAGCAAAAACCCAGGTTGATTCACGTTCACGGCCAAAAACAATTTTCAAAGAAAGGACCCTTTTCCCATCTACTGTATAAACGTGGCTCAGCCTGGTAGGCTGTAGGGCCTTAAAATGAGCTGATTACTGGACTTTAGTATATTAAATGCCAGGTTTTACACTTACACTGACTGCGGGTGCCTTTTTACATTTGAACTTGCAACCTGCCAGGAAGCAGCGGCTTCACAAATGCTGCTGCTTCGTAAATAATTCCCATAGTGTATCTTCTATAATACAAGAAACATCTGCTTGATGAGTAAGTGGCGGAGTAATAAATTAAGTTAGCTGAACCCAGATGTTTTGCAATGGAGCATTACTATATGTGGTAAAACAATTGCTGCCTCGCAGCAATGGTAGTTTTCAGTTCAATCCTAACTAGGGCCCTATCTATGTGACGCTTGTATTCTCTTCCATGCTTGTGCGGGCTTCCCCTGGGTACTCTGTTTTTTTCCCACACTGTAAAAGCATAGGTTAATTAGCGGCTGACTAAAATGTATCCCTGTAGGTACATTTGTGCGTTATGGAATGTAAACTGTGAGGTTCTGTGAAGCAGGGACTGATGTGAATGACAAAATATTATCTGTCAGTACAATTTGTGGCACTATATTAATATATGTCATAGTTGTGTCCTATACATTCTTAGATTAGGTTATTACCATGTCATTTTCTACACAAACATATATATGTTCAAAACCCCAGGGCTATGAAGCTGCTGGCGCAGGGGCATATCTATAATGGGTGCAGGGTGTGCGGGGAACACGGGCACCTGGGTCCAGGGGAACCCCGCACCGCACACCCTGCACCCATTATATTACTTACCTCTCCGGAGTCCCACGTCGGCGCGGGGGTCCGGTGCTGTAAAACGACTGGAAAATGGCCGCGGCAGCCATTTTCCCATCATTTGCGCATTCGCAGTACAGGGAAAATGGCCGCTGCGTTTGTGCGCATGCGAGACCTGTAGGTCACGCATGCTTACTCCCGTCACTGCTCCGAAAAGGAGCAGTGAAGCAGCTCAGGGGGATAGCTGATTTCGCATCAATGATGAATTGCTCCAGATTCCACGGCGAGTTAGAATGTTAATTATCGTGGTCCGATAATTAACATCATGAATAGGCCCCCTAGTGTTTTACTGACGCCTCAGTAATTTAATTTGACACAGTTGAAACATTAAATGTTGACCTGACTTATTTAATGAGGCTGGGAGGAAATTAGGTTATAGTAGTAATATAGGTACAATTAGGGCTGCCCACAAATTTTAGTTTTTTAATTTCTGGTGTATTCAACAGTAACGGATGCATTTTATAACTTTGCAACTCAAGTACACTTCAATTCAAAAAAGTAATCTTACATGTATGGAACAATGGGGGAGATGTATTAACGGCAAAAATGCGGTAAAACCCCCGAAAATGCAGTTTTCTGTGGTTTTACCGCAACCCCCGTATGTATTAAGCAGCAGAATGCACTGCATTCTACTGCTTTGCGTCGCTAGGTAACGCCACCCAATAGAAGCCTATGGGCTTCTTAACGCGACGCTCGGGGCTGGGAGGGATCCGATCGGATCCCTCCCATGAGCCCCCGCGGCCCGCTTCCTTCTGCACATGCGCTGCATTCTGCTGCTTTGCGTTGCTAGGTAACGCCACCTTCAGGTGGCGTTACCCAATAGAAGGCTATGGGCTTCTTAATGTGAAGCTCGGGGCTGGGAGGGATCTGATCGGATCCCTCCCATGAGCCCCCGTGGCCCGCGTCCTTCTGCGCATGTGCAGAAGGACTTCTGGGTGTTCAACCCGGAAGTCCCTCTGCCCGGCAGCATTGCATAGTACAGCTCTCATTGAGAGTGCTGTCCTTTGCGAAATCCTTGGTACATACCGCGGTAATGAACCGCGGTATGTACGCAAAGTCAAGGGGGATGTGCCGCATCGGCGATGTCGCCGTTAATACATCTCCCCCAATATCTATCTATATTTCTGGGTTACTGCCTTCAACCTGTTTTTTTTTTTATCACATCCCAGTTTCAGTGTAATAAAACTGTATTACTGTTCTGTATACTGTGCTTCTCTCTAGTAATGGGGGTGTCACCAGATCACAGATAGTTTTCTTGACAATTTAAGACAATTCCCTTTCAATCCAATTTTTGGATTGAAAGGGAATATAAGGTATATGAGGTATATAAAGGGTCATGAGGGGGATCTAAGCTGGCATATAAGGGCATAAGATGGATTTGAGGCATATAAAGGATCATGAGGGAACTCTAGGCTGTCATAAAAGGACATGAGGGGGCTCTGAGGCATATATAGGGGCATGAGGAGGCTCTGGGCTGGCATATAAGGGCATGAGGGGGCACTGAGTCATATAGAAGGGCATGAGGGGCTCTGAGGCATATATAAGGGCATGAAGGGGGTTCTGAGGCATATATAGGAGCATGAGGGGGCTCTGAGGCATATATTTGGGCATAAAGGGACTCTGGAGCATATACAGGGGTTTGAGGAGGTTCTGGACTGGCATATAAGGGCGTAAGGACGCTCTGAGGCATATACAGGGGGCATGAAGAGGCTGGGCTGTCATATAGAGGAGCATGATGGGCTTAGGCTATTTATAACAGTGGTAAGAAAACTGCTTGATGTCTGAAAAATAAAATGGCTTTAACCCTACTGCAGTTTTGACCACTCCCCTGGCCACGCCTCCCTGTCCTGGAATCTGAAGCGGAAAAGGTTGTACATGATTCAGGTGCTGTAACCCACATTAAGAGATGTCTACTTTTTATTTTCTAAATATGACCAGAAAATGACAGAAGCTGATTAGTTGCTATGGGTTACAGCACCTTTTCAGGTGCATCAGTTTTCATAAAAGTACATCAATAACTTCTGCATTTCACCCTTCATTTTCCTATATCAAAAAATAAGATGCTCTCTGACCACCATGTAGTCTGTCCAGACAAACTGTAAATGTAAATACCCCACCTACATGTAACATATTTCTGTCACTTACTATCTGGATGGAAACTCTTACTATAGACAGAAAGCAGAATAAAACAAAATCATATCTGCATGTGAGATTCCTATCTTGGTACTTCCAATATGAGAGTATATGGGAGTGTAGTAATTATTGGAATGTGACCAGTGACAAGAATTAGATATAAATTCAAGGCAATTGGGTGGCTGTAGTCAGGGCCAGATTAACAATGGGGGTGGAGGTATACAGCTCCAGGCCTCCACTTAACAATAGGCATATCCTCATGATGGAATAGAGATTATGCACGGTACCAATGGGTACCATAAACTGCAGCCTGAAGAGAACGGGGGTCTTCTAACTAAACCCTAGACTAGAAATTTGGAAATACAGAATATCTCCGGCACTGTGAAGGATAATAATGAATGGGTTATGTCACACCCAGTTTGCAGGGGATGTTTCTATGACACACTTTATGAAAAGGCCAGGTCTTTAAAGCAGGAATGTAGGTGAACCATCATAGGCATGCACAGAAACAAGCACAGGGGGTGCCTCAAAGAGAACTCCCCCATCCCCACTGTGTCATGGACTACCCCCTCACCCCTCCGGGACATACACTACTCATTGCCCAGGTCACACAAGTAAATAGTATATGTCGTGATCGAAGTAGTCCTGCTGCATTCAATTTCATAAGCATAACTAACTCCTCTCCTATCCAGGATTCCTTAGAAAGATCCTTGAGTGCTACGCCTGCTGTTGCTGCTGCGGTGGATTTTCATCCCAGAAAGGGACCAAGAAGACTACTAGTAGTAATTTAAAAAACAATTGACTATTAAACAATCCTTTGATAGAGAAAGTAAGTATAACAGCTGTCACCCAGTTGCACAGCCACTGACGCCATGACGGCTGTGCTAGTATTAGATGGTGAAATAATAGAAAATCAGGATGATAGTGTGGAAGAATTGCAAACGGAGGATGAGGGGGAAATTTGTGCCCTATCTGACACTAAAGAGGATGTTGATGATGAGGATGTTGTTTGTGTAAACCAGCCACCAGTGGCAGCAGTTCTTGCTCATGATAAAGAAAGCCAGAAAAGCCACGTCTTGGATGTGGAATTATTTTAATCTAAATTCTGTCAACAGTTGTGAAGTCATCTGTTCCATTTGTAAAGCCAAAGTTAGCAGACGAAGGGACTGCCCAGATCTGGCTATCAGCAGCAAGCAGCAGCTGTGACACTGCAGTGCTGAAAGCTGGCCAGGCCGCAGGAATTTTGACCGGCAGCGTTGTTGCAGTACTCATGTCTGCAACTCTTCCGGGACCTGATTGCCAGCAGCAGGTGACAGCATACAGTGTAATACACTGCAACGCTGCAGAGAGCAGGCAATGTCGGGGGAATACTTGTGGCAGAGTGGGGGCTGATCGCCCCGTCCGCCCTCCCTATAATCCAGCCCTGGTGGGAGTGACAATCCCATCTTGCACCTCTTTTCTTTACATAAACTCCCTATCGGCAGATAATGCGTGCAACCACAAAGTTATTAAACCAAGCTTAAATAAAATAAAGAGACAGACCAAGTATATATGCGATCAAAAATATATGGTCAGCTTTATTTATTTTACAATCAGAGTATGGTGGCATAAGAAAGAACGGCCAGTAATCTGACGCCCCACACTTGACTTATGCAAGGATGTAAAATACTCACTGAACGGGTCAAATCCCAATTCAAGTGTAATAGTGATATAAAACTTGCAAGGGCCGATATCCCTCTCTGGCAAGTGAGACGGTATCCAGCCCCATCCCAATGCACTATTTTAGCCCTCTCCGACGAGAGGTGTCTCTGACCCCAGTAGGGTAAAATCAGCCTAACCAGTGCATAGAAGGGGGCGCACCGCTCATACTGCAGCAAGGTGGACGCTTTATAGATACTGCCGTTCTTTCCCGCCACGCAAGTTCCCAATGATGGAACATGCCCGCCACCATACAACCTACCCTCTAAAACCTCCCCACACCGAACAAAAAACACTCTATAAATGAAATTTGTCCCTGCTAGGCATCTTGTACCCGATTATAGGGTGATGCTCCATAATTCTACCCCCCCAACCATGCACCTACATCAAAGACTAGCACAATATTGGACAAAATTATCACGACATCTGGCCAAAGCCAAGCAACCCACCCAAATCATGACAAATAGTGCGCCGCAAGTAATGCGACATCTGCCGGCACAAATCATTCCCTCCCAGGTGAATTGCCAAGACCAAAGGAGAACCAAAGTCCTCCGCTGACATCCATATACAGGGCACTAATGCCTCCCAACCCATACTAGCCAAGCGGGATTGACCCGCCCAAAATATATACAAGTGTCCGATAAACAAAATGAGCTGTAATCCTGTAAACCACCTGCAATGCATGAAACATACATGAGTATGGTGATAATGACATATTGCAGACGGAGGTGATGGGGGGGAGGGAAAGGGGGGGAAGGAGGACTTGACCCGAGGTAAAAACCTACAAAAAACCTGCTGGATCTTTTTATATTGCTTAGTAATGTCATTCTCATATTTTTGTTATTTGTTTACACGAAGTTAAACTATAGCATTAGCCAAACGTTGTCCTAAGCAGGGCAAAAAATAGGGCAAAATCCCTCGAGACCCCCACCGGAAAGGTGGCAAGTTGGCCGGAGCACTCAAGTCCACAACAAACATTACACATCATTAGTCCACATGAATATATGCATAGGACTTCCATCATCATAGAGCCTGTATCTCCTGCCGAGCTGAGACTGCCAGAAAGACTCTCAATGCTGCCACAAAGTCTGATAGGCAATCACAGGACTGAGGAGCCAAGGACCGACATGCAAAAACTCTCCATGGCGGCTTGAGAATTGAACAGGGTATCATCTGCACTGATGACTCCATTCCTGGCAACCACAGAAGCGACAATATTGATCCCTGGGGTGGTGGTAGGAGGGGATCCGGCCACATCGATGTCTGAAACAAAAGAAAAACATGGGCAGTATCGAAATTCAGGGTCCTTTGCATTAGGCAATGAACCGTATGCGCAGGCGCAGCAGTGTAAAGAGCAAACGAGCACAAGGAACAACAGCCTCAAATCATACCTTGCTGCTTAATTAGTGGACTCAGCACGCCGACATATCGGATGCTGGGGGAGCAAACAATGCAAACCCTTGTTGTAAACAGAGCCCCCGACTGTTATGACAGCAGGGGCCTCAAAAACACCCCCACTGACACAAGCAACACAGCGATGGCTCCTGAATCCAGGGATGTAGTATTCCCCGATATAGACAACCCCACATAAACACTGACCGAGCTTCTCTAAGCCATTAGGAGACAACAACCCACAGCCGGGGAAACCCAAGCCAGGGGCGTGTCCCGTTATTACATAGGGCTGTGTATAAGATATGGTGTGCTTAGAAGAACGTTGTATGTGGGGGTGGTGGACTCGGGTCAAACCTGTTTCCCTATGTAAGATTTATATATAAAAATATACGATTAGGTATATATGAATGGGGATCAGATGCAATGTAAGCTGTGTAGCTCACCTAAATCCTATGAACATGTATTTGTAAAATAAAAAGGGGGGGGGGGTGTGCGTGTATAAGATATGGTGTATTTTGAAGAGCGTTGCATGTGGGGGTGGACTCGGTTCGAACCTGTATCTGTATATAAAATAAATATATATGTATAGGTCTCAATTGGAATAGGGATGAGACTACCATGCAAAAATGTGTAGCTCGCCTAAATCATATGAACCATATTTGGCATATAAAACATTTTCAACACCAAAAAGTAATGTATAAAACAAATATTCCCAAAGGCCAGATACTGAGTCTGAGGAGGAACTGGACCACTGAGGGGATAATTGAAATCACACCAGCAGTTATCGCATAAATGTACCTTATGTATGACTTCACAATGTATTAGACAAAGCTCTCAAATTAAAACGGTATGGAAAAGCACACACTCATGGGTAAGAAAAACCAACCGCAGACGCCGGCTATAGGGAAAGGGCCAGAAAACCCTACGTGAATAAAATGCAATAAACTACCGAAAGTATAAGGGAAAATTATACGGACAAAAGAAAAATTATCCCAGAACGAAGTGGTCCTATGCATGCACGAGCACCGGCTACATGTAAAGAGCATAAATTACTGTACAGGGATTAATACAATTCAACTACAGAAAGTATAAGGGTAAATCATATGGGCAAAAGAAAAATGACGCACTGACACGTGGTGTTCCTATGCATGCACACTTATGACCAAAAGGGTGGTCCAAACATTTTATAACAGAGAAAGAGAGTAAACAAGTGAAGAATAACAGAATAGGAGATGATAGGCTCCTAATACTTGATTTTAGACTATGAGCCCAAGATACCATTCACAAACTGACTCCAACTTGAGTGCATGGTGGGAGGGGGAGCGGCACACGCTTCAAGTCCCTACGTGGTCATAGGGTCCCAAGACACTCCCAAACTCTATGAAACTTAGGGATACCCATGTAATGTAATTTAGTACATTTATGAAATAGAAAGTATGTAATAGCGTGATATTAGTAACAGTGTGCAAGAACACATTTGTGATCGATTAACTGATGAATACTCCATGATACATATTTTCCTTAACCACACTTCTCTGCCGCACTTATTTTCTTATCTATGTGCATGACTAAACATGAATGTTTTATATAACTTCATTGTGCGTACTGATTTATAATTTTCGAATGTCAACCATGTGCATGACTATAACATGAATGTTTGCTGTAATAAATGTAGGTCATATGACAAAAACTTAACGCAATAATCTAATAAGGAACCATGCAGAAGAACCAAAGAACAAAGGGCCAAAGGCACCGTGGTTTCTGACATGCTGGCTTACGGCCCTACATGTGTGGAGTTTGTATGTTCTCCCTGTGCTTGCGTGGGTTTCCTCCGGATACTCCGGTTTCCTCCCACACTCTAAAAACATACTGGTAGGTTAATTGGCTCCAAACATAAATTAACCCTAGTGTGTATGTGTGTGAGCCTGTGGTAGGGATCATAGATTGTAAGCTCCACTGGGGCAGGGACTGATGTGAATGGCCAAATATTCTCTGTAAAGCGCTGCGGAATATATGTGCGCTATATAACTAACTGGTAATAATAATAACTGGTAATAATGATAACGTGCTGTAACGCATTTAACATGTATAAAAAATGCACTGCATTTATGTATGAAATAAGTGCTCTACCAATAGTATTGATTAATAAAACTGTTCTGTATGACTAGATGAATAAAAACTGGTTTGTTGACAATGACCAGCCGCTGTGAATAGACCAAATAAAAAGATGTGCGGAGGTGGGCTGGTAAGCTTCTGAGGAAACGGCATATGGCCGATAAACGAGATACGCCACGGCCTTGTAGTCGTGGGTTATGTATGAAATGAGCCCTCACAATAACACAAACAACAAGCGAGCATAAGACCGCCGTCTCCTGACACGGAGCAGCGAGGGAACCTCCCAGTCCTGTACATTATATATTCCCACAGCCTAGCCCAGGAGCTGCGGCTGACATGAGCGCTGGAGAACTGCTTTTTGCCTGCAACCAGATATGAATACAGCTGCCTCCCTACAGTCATTTTTTAATATATTAAACTGTTGGCTTATAGATACATAACCTACCACATTCATAACCATATACCTAATGCCCGAAAGGACCAACTTAATAGCATCCTTACACTGTGCGTATAATTCAGCCTGTTATTACTGAATATGCATGCACTGCTAATAGTTTTTCTTTGTATAAAAGAAAAGGAGGAGGGAGAGGCCACACACATTTTTTTTTTTTTTTAACTGCTGAGCCCGTGTGACGTATGCCGCAGGTGCAGCCAAGGTGCTAAGTCTTACCCCCACACCCCCAGACTGCAGAGACTGTAGGGGTGTCAGGGCACCCCACTGCCACCAACTGTCCGGCAATAGACCCAGAATCCAGTGCGGCAGCACCAGCGCAACCAGCTGGAACTATATTACAATTGAAGGCAATGGGAAACCCATGGCAGCAAGCATGCCTTGCTGTGCTGTGAGGGGTACAGGGCTGTAATAGCTCACATAAACATAGCTCACACAGAGATAGCCCATGCAGTAATAGCTCACACCAAGATAGCCCATGCAGTAATAGCTCACACAGAGATAGCCCATGCAGTAATAGCTCACACAGAGATAGCCCATGCAGTAATAGCTCACACAGAGATAGCCCATGCAGTAATAGCTCACACAGAGATAGCCCATGCAGTAATAGCTCACACCGAGATAGCCCATGCAGTAATAGCTCACACAGAGATAGCCCATGCAGTAATAGCTCACACAGAGATAGCCCATGCAGTAATAGCTCATCTAAAGATAGATCAGGCAGTTATAGCTCACACAGTGAGGAGGGAAGGGGGGGAGGGGGACTATGAAACCCAGATCTGCAGCATCATCCAGGGAGAAAAAAACGGGCGTGCCAGGGGCAAGGTATACTGTAGAGAGGAAAATGGATAGGATAAAGAAACAGCAAAGCAGGAAAGAATAGATCAGAATAAGAAGAATAAGAGATAAAGATGAAGGCAGGAAAGACATGTATGAGAAGAAAAAGGGGGAAAAATACCAAAAACAAAGACCAGAGTATTACAACCTTGTGACTGTGCAGTTTGCAGATCAGATTTCAAAGAGGCAGTATAACATTGCTGACCTACCCACACTCCTATTAACCACACCCCTTACACAACACTCCACCAATCCTAACCTAATGTCAATCTGACCATAAAACACTAACACTCCCCTACCTCCTGTAACTTTATTAACCCCACGCATCCCTGCCTAGGGGTTTATGTGCCCTCTGCTCTATCCGAACCTCGGTTATCTTTTGGCACAATTTGGGGCATTCCCGACTGACATTATTATAGTTTATTAAACTGCCATCCTGTCTGCCACTGCTGTGTGGCAATGTTTCATAGATGTCCTATATTTTTTTAAACTGCCGTGCGTTTGTGCCGCTGCTCTTTCGCTTACTTTAGCCAGCCAGCTCGCTGCAGCCTTTGGCCTATATTGGTGACAAATAGTGAAATCAATATTGTGAGCAGTGAGGTGGTTAAAAATGCCTGGAAATGCCTGAAAATTATTATTAAGGTTAATAATACTGTAGGAACAAAAACAGACCCAAATTATGTGGTTTTAGCTGTTTATATAATTTTTTGGGAAAAAATCCAGATCCAAAACCAAAACCAAAACACGCAAGGGTGGTTTTGTAAAACCAAATCCAGATCCAAAACCTTGAAGGAGATACAAATCCAAAATCAAAACCAAAACAAGGCGGTCGGCGCACATCCCTAGTTTACATTTGGATGTACAGTAAGTCAGTTTCATGGCAGGCCTCTAAGGCGGAACAGTACATGTCCATTTTAACACTGTGCTCATAGGTGTTGGCTTCACAATCTCCATTATATGCTTTTTCAAAAGTAGGCAAATATGATATAATCCAAGTTAGTGCTATTTAGCAGGGCCGAAACTAGGATATCTGTCACCCGGTGCAAGGCAGTAATTTTGCGCCCCCTCCCTTCCCGTACCTGGATTTTGTCCTTGCTCCTCCATAAGGCAGTGAACTAGTCAGACGTCCCTGGTTTAGTGACTTACATTATTCCACACACCATAATGCCCATTACACATTATGCCACACACTGTAATGCCTATTACCAAAGTGCCACATACATATTTGCCTGACACCATTTTATGCCACACAGTAAGGCTTCTAATTATTTTAAAATTACCTGCTCATTACCAGGGGTTCCATGCTCATTGTCAGGGGTTTCATGCTCGTTGCCAGGGGGGGTTTCATGCTCGTTGCCAGGGTGGTTTCATGCTCGTTGTCAAAGGGTTTCCTTCTCATTGCCAGGGGGTTTCATACTCGTTGCCAGGGGGTTTCAGGCTCGTTGCCAGGGGGTTTCATGCTCATTGCCAGGGGGTTTCATGCTCATTGTCAGGGGGTTTCATGCTCATTGCCAGGGGGTTTCATGCTCGTTGTCAGGGGGTTTCATGCTCGTTGTCAGGGGGTTTCATGCTCATTGCCAGGGGGTTTATGCTCGATGCCAGGGGGTTTCACAGGAGAAGATGCATCTTTCTGCATCTTCTCCTGGTAGCGCCAGCGTTCCTGGCACTTACAGGAACGCTATGTGAATTGTGCTAGCCTAACAGACACTAGAGGTCCCTTAGGACCTCTAGCATCTGACTTCTCCTCGGCGTCCGCATGGAATCTGAGTCAGCCCTTTTTCACCCCCTGCATTTCGGCACACCTCTACATGGGCGGCCCTTATTTTGTTGGGTCTGGTTACGGCTATACTTTCACCTTTTACTAAAACTGCTCCAGTATGGCGAGAGCAACATTCTAACATTGAGGGGTAAATTTACTAAAGTGAGAGTTTTTAGAAGTCAGTTTTAGAAGTGATGTTGCCCATAGCAACCAATCAGATTCTACTTAACATTTAACTAGCACATTCTAGAAGATAATAGCTAGAATCTGATTGGTTGCTATGGGCAACATCACTTCTAATACTCACTTCTAAAAACTCTCACTTTAGTAAATTTACCCTTGAGGGTCATAGCTCGATAGCCAAGCCCAGCATTAGCCCATTTAGTTTAATTAATTCAGTGCTTATTAAAATCAGTTGTCAGCAGAAATGTTTGTGTATTTATAGGAGATGACTGAGACAGAGCAGCCGAACCCGGCGGTCACTTCTTACCAGGTCTGGCAGCACTGGGGTCCTGGCCGACAAAGGACAGTGGGTGGGAAGTCCCCGGAGCCCGTTGTCAGCATTTCTCCCACCTCTCCGCTGGCGGCTACTGCATACAGGTGGCCACGGCTCCCATAGGGCACGCACACCGCTTTGCTCTGTTTAAGATTTAAAGGGCCAGGCACTGTGCTTGGGGAAAATTGATTGGCGCCAGAAATGAACCTAGACTTATACTAGGAAGTTCCTGGGAGCACTCCAGTGCCAGAGTGTAGGCTCATACCTTGCTCCAGCGTACCTTGACCTTGTGCTATTGTCTATCTGTTCTTGACTTCGGCTATTCCTTGTGACCCGTTTCCGTTTGATCCCTTGGTACTGCGTTTGGTGATTCCTGGTTTGACTTCGGCTTCCATGTGACCTGATTCTGCCTTCTCCCTGGTACTCTGCTGTCCGGTTGGTTCTGACCCGGCTTGTGGACTACGCCTCATTACGTACTTCCAGCAGGTCTCCCGAGCACACCAGCACCTGTACATGGGAACCTGGGCAGAGGGAAGTGCAGCCAAGTCCATACTTCCTTGCGGGGGTCCCTGGTGAATACCAATGGCACGTCAGACTCCACGCCTCTGTTCTGGGTCTTCGCCAATCTTGAGTACGGACCAACATCCACTACCCATCCGTGAGTTGTGACATGATTCTACTCACGTTCTCTATTTAGAAGCTGCTGCTGCTGGCTGGATAGTATAACCCTCAGTGGACTACTGTACATGTACCTACAGAAATTTTGGCAGAGGATACCTGGGACCTCCACATTCCTCCAATCTCTAAACCTCACCCCACAGCGCACACACGCACAAAGCACGTACACATATGAGGCACGCACACGCACTTTCGATTAAATATTATTTCTTGGTTTTACTCGACCTAAAGGAAATAATCCATATTTCTGAGGTACAGATATACATTGTATAGTTAGAATACTATGTTCCTTGGCAAGTTTCCCTTGGCAAGCATAATGAAATACAGTACACGTAGCTCAGCTCAGGCTTGTAACACAAAATGCCTCAGCATTCATTGAGTACTATTGCACAATGTGTTTCCCATAAAGGCTGCATGTAGCCGGGGAGTAAATAGTGTGGCGTTATTCAGCCTTGTACCATGAAAATGGAAATGTTTATAAATGGGAATTTGTATTTATTTTAAAATAAGAGTACCAGTTCATTTACTATGATCGCCTTATGAATAAATTGATTAGTAAAATTGGTGAATAATCACTAATCTAAATTCCTCTTTGTCAAAACACCTTAATGCCCACAGGATGCTCCCACTGCTATGCTAAAATTCACTGAACCCCCCTGCTGGAGAGACACAGTTTCTCCATCTTAGCCATAGCACAGCTGTCTCTCAATCACTGAAGCCTGAGAAGAGGCTGTGGAGAGTGGAGCACAGCACTGTCTGATATTGCCCTGCAGCATTATAGTGACCTCCTGCAGCATTATAGTACCTCCTGTAGCATTATGGTGACCTCCTGCAGCATTATAGTACCTCCTGTAGCATTATAGTGGCCTCCTGCAGCATTATAGTACCTCCTGCAGCATTATAGTGACCTCCTGCAGCATTATAGTAACCTACTGCAGCATTACAGTGACCTCCTGCACCATTATAGTACCTCCTGCAGCATTATAGTAACCTCCTGCAGCATTACAGTGATCTCCTGCTCATTATAGTACCTCCTGCAGCATTACAGTATCTCCTGTAGCATTATAGTGACCTCCTGAAGCATTATAGTGACCTCCTGCAGCATTACAGTGACCTCCTGCTCATTATAGTACCTCCTGCAGCATTACAGTATCTCCTGTAGCATTATAGTGACCTCCTGCAGCATTATAGTACCTCCTGAAGCATTATAGTGACCTCCTGTAGCATTATAGTAGCTCCTGAAGCATTACAGTGACCTCCTGCATCATTATAGTGACCTTCTGCAGCTTTATAGTACCTCCTGTAGCATTAGAGTGACCTTCTGCAGCTTTATAGTGACATACTACAGCAATATAGCGACATCCTGCAGCATTATATTGACCTCCCGCAGCATTAAAGTTATCTCCTGCAGCACTGTAGTTACCTACAGCAGCATTATAGTAATATCCAGCAGCACTATAATAACCTCCTGCAACATTATAGTGAACTCCTGCACAGTGGCGTAAGTTCATCATAGACGCCTGGAGTCAAGTTATAATTTGGTGCCCCCCCCCGTCACAGCCGCATTTCGCATGCAGATACACCAGCAGTGGCACACAGAGTATAGGCATGCCGCATATCATTTTAATTAGCAGAAGCTGCTTGTGCATCACTGTCTGAATAAGATGCATTTGAAGGGAAAAATTTGCAGGTGCTCAGTGCTACCAAGTCACCCTGCTCTCACACGTTTGGTGTAATGCGACTTGTAGTGCATGGAGGATAGATGTATGTGGACACGTGTATACATTAGTCACAGATAAGATAGTGATCTGTATGGTGCAATTAGCATGAGGCTCCGAATCATCTTGGCGAAAGCTATCTGATGTGGGGTGGGGTTCCCTCCTGATAGAGGGGATGAGGGCTGAGTTTAAGTCAAGATACTGTAAGACTGCCACTGTGTTGGGACTACAAATCACAAAATGCCCAGTCTACTGCCGATTGCTTCACATGCCGGGAAGTTGCTCCAGCAAAGATCTGCCCCCACAGACTCAGTCGCTGGTGCCCCAGGCCCCCCGCCTCCTATGCCCTCTTACCCGCAGCTCCGTCCGGTGCATCCTTTTTGACATCCAGCTCCTGGAAGAAGATCTGCAGCCGCACTTATGGCCAATCACTCAGGACTCTGCTGCATGGGTCTGAGGCTAGGATTGCCGCCGGCGAAGAGTGAAATGGAAAGTTATGGGTGAGGGGGGCACCGGACATGTCACTATGACCTGCTGAGGAGCAGCGACACCAATGAGTAGGGACAGGCTATAGACAGACAGCTGATGGACATGGAGCTCTCCACTAGTGTATGGTGGCTTCTCAGGTGCCGGGCAGAGGTGTCGTGTATTGGGCAGCCATGGCAGTACACTCCGGGTACATAGTTACAGCTCTAAGTGGGGTGAATGTATTGTGGACAATGGAAGAGATGCCCCTTTAGTGCTCGCGCCCGACGGCAGGTGCCTCCATTGTCTCCCATAGTTCTGCTCCCGCAGCATTAAAAGTGACCTCCCGCTGTATTATAGTCCCATCCCGCAGCATCATACTGACCTCCTGCAGCATTATAGTGACATCATGCAACATTATAGTGATCTCCTGCAGCATTATGGTGATCTCCTGCAGCATTATGGTGATCTCCTGCAGCACTATGGTGACATCCTACAGCACTATAGTGACCTCCTCCTGATGCATTATACTGACATCCGACAGCATCATACTGACCTCCTGCAGCATTATAGTGACATCATGCAACATTATAGTAGCCACCTACAGCATTATAGTGACCTCCTGCAGCATTATGGTGATCTCCTGCAGCATTATGGTGATCTCCTGCAGCATTATGGTGACATCCTACAGCACTATAGTGACCTCCTCCTGAAGCATTATACTGACATCCGACAGCATTATGGTGACTTCCTGCAGCATTATATTATAATAATGACATCAGGCAGCATTCTCACAATCATGCTGCTTCCACCTTTGTAATATCAAAAGAGCTACACCCTCCTCACCATGGATGCCACAAAAGGTCTCTTTTATGCACACTGTCATTTTCTGCCTAGACTCAGCAATCTCCCAGCGCCTGCGCAATGAATCTGGTGGCGCAGCGCATGCGCATAACAATACCAGCTTCTGGGTACTCAGAGCCGGCACTAGCCAATTTGGTGCCCTAGAAAAAATTTGGACTGGTGCCCCCTAGCAGATAATTCCACCAGCAATCTTATGTCAGGTACACACTAGACGATGTCTAGTGTACCCGACCTCTTCAGCGACTGGACCCGGTGGGGGAGCCGGCATCGCCAAGTGCAATACACACTTGCAGATGCCGGCAGGGTCGATGGAGGATGTCTCTGATGACATATGGCTGTAAAATACATATAAAAAAATCTATTATGGATGGTGTTGTGGCTCTGTATGTATATATATATATATATATAATTATATATACATATATATATATATTTCCAAAATTATCTGGCACTCTCCTTAAAGTGATGCAGCTCACTGCGTGCCCGAGCTATAAGCAATAGAGTTCCTGTACAGTGTATCTATGACAGAAATACACCAGGCTCGGCACTGTCGTATAATAGAAATATATTAATGTGGTGTCATGTCCGCAGCAACGTTTCTGGACCACGCAGGGTCCTGTCCTCAGGCTGCCATACACACAAATAACAATGAAAGCAGAATGTGAACTGGTCTTACCTTATATCCCCACCTCGGTGATGCACGCTGTCCCGGAGGCTGTAGTCGCTCTGACGTGCGCTGGGTCGCCTGTGAATGACGTCACAGCGTCACGTGGGCAAGACGCGTCAACATTAACAAATGTGAAAAAGGAATTAAAAAATGAAACAAATGAAAAGGCTGTGTTCAAGGAAAGTTTAAAGGCTAATGTTGAATGCACATGCAGAGTGTGTGTAAATATGATGCACAAAAATGCTGACGTGAGGCCATGTATATGAGCCCCCTTAATGGGGTGGAATGTGATCTAATTAATGTTGTAAGCGTATATATGGGATCATGAATGTGCAAAAAGGAATGTAGTATGAAAAGTCTAGTCAACAAATATACACACACATATATACAAATATACACACATATATATATATACACATATATACATATATAATTATATATACACACATATACAGTATATGTACACATATATATATATATATATATATATACATATATACACAGTATATACACATATATATATATATCATACCTCCCAACATGACCCTCTCCAGGTGGGACACAGTGCTCTGGTCCTGGACTTCCCTGGTAATTTATGATTGGTGGCGGCTCCAGAGGTGGGGCTGCAGTACATTCCAAAATTCAAATAGGGGAGTCACCCCAACTGCCAGTGAGTCCCAGCCAGTGATGTTTGGCAGCGTGTGAAATGGCAGTTGGTGTGACTCCCCTATTTGAATTTTGAACTGCGCTGCAGGCCCACCTCTTACCAGGGAAGTCCAGGACCAGAGCATTGTGTCATGTTGGGAGGTATGTATACATATATATATATATATATATATATATATATATATATACACAATTACACACATATATATATATATATATATACACATATATATAACACACACATATACATATACACACATATATATATATATATATGTATGTATATATATATATATATATATATATAGTTTATATACACATATATGCCCCCAGTTAGTGCCTGCCCCTGATGCAGCTAATACCTTGATGCAGCTAATGCTGCTGTTGAAAATGCAGCCTGTCCGGTCTCCATTGCTGGGCGATGGGCGTTGGGCTAGGCGGCTATTATGGGTTATGTGGAGGCAGAGACGTGAGTTATCACTCACGTCTCTGCTCCGCAAAGGCCCATGGGAGGAGTGGCCACGGCTGGGCATGCCCTACCGCGGCCATCTTGTTTTCTCCTCCTGTAGCCTAGCCAGAATGAGCTTCTGTGCAGAAGCTCATTCTGACTTGGCTCATGCTGCGATGCCCGATCGGAGCTGAGCTCCAATCGCGGCAGGTAAAGGGCAGCTGCCGCCGGCGGGGGGAGTGTTTGAAAAGCATTAGGGTGGCAGTGGCAGGCGGAGGACTGGTTAGCTGCAGAGCCCTGGATGCCCCCTAGGCATTCAAGTCGCCCCTAGGCATTTGTTTATAATGCCTATGCCTAGGGCCGGCTCTGTGGGGACTGCATTGATTGCAGTCCCGAGAAGCCCTGTAGGGCTGCACAAAAGGCAGAGCAGAGGCTTCCACTGGAAGCCGCTCTATGCTAATTGCAGCCTCCCCCCTGGGGCTGCCTGTCCTTTGCATGACTGGCAGGTGGCGCTTCCTATGGGAAGCCATCTCCAGTCACATTGAAGCCAGTGCAGTCACGGACAGCAACTGGCTCACTGAAGTGGAAGATTTTACTGGGGGGGATTCAGCCTTGCAGCCCCTAGGTTAAATCCGCCACTGATCATAACTCATGAGGAGATTGCAAAATGAGCTGAAGTGTACCTCGGTAGGGGTAGAGGAGTAGTGAAGTTCCGGCCCTTGTGTCCAGGTTCCGCCCTGTGACGTGAGCAGACTCTAGAGCACAAGGCACTGCCAGTGCATATGAAGTTAGCAGACTCCCGACATTTTGCGGAGGGGCCGTTTATCAAGGACGATGCTGGACATGTAAGTTTTCCTAAATGGCTACGAAGCAGTACTATATATTGCATCAGTATGATGTGCTTTATAAAGATATTTTCTGCTAGCCATTTCATTATGTACATGAATAAAACCCTAAGCCCGTCACAGGCAAAGCCCTCTTCCTTCATTGTAGTGGTTACACGCTCATTAAGGGGTTTATTTACTAAGCCTTGGATTGAGAAAAAGTTGACGGATAAAGTACCAACCAACCAGCTCCTGTCATTATTCAAACACAGTCCATGACATGGCAGTTAGGATCTGATTGGCTGGTACTTTATATCCATTCACTTTATCTCCATCCAAGGCTTAGTAAATAGACCCCTAAGTGTTGTTTGCTCTCTACCCGCTACCTGTGTGATCCATTATTGCTTGTTTCTACACACCTTAGTGCGTCTCTCTATACATCCCTATACTTACACCGCCACTGTCTTTGGTTCTATTATTGTGGATTCATGTTCATGAATTTATGCCAAATTGATGTATTTGTTTTTATCACGGTACGGCGCTGCTGACACCTATAAATAAAAGGTAAATCATCTACATGGTACGATAGGTGCAAATGGACCTTTTTTCACAAATGACTGCTAGTTTTTAAAAAGCATGAAATATTATTCAGAAAAGACAGAAGTATGCTGTAGTGTTCATTGGTACCTGAAAGGTCATTTATTACTAGGTTGAAGTAATTTAAAAAGGTAATTTATGAACTGCATAATGTGCATGGGATCAATACATGTGTATTTGTGTGAATGTGTGCAACTTACCGTCGCACACATCATGTTGATCATGCACACAGCACAGTATAACTGAATGCCAAGATCTAGAATCAAGGCAATCAATTACTTTATTCAGGAAAACACCATTGAGCAAGTTCATTTACAAAGTGGACCCATGTTACACAAGTAACAAATTTTATATATATATATATATATATATATATATATATGTATATATATATATAAAAATATATATAAATATATATATATATATATATATATAAATAAACAGTGGATGCAAGAGTACAATAGTACAGGGAGACCTGCAACAGACAGGAATTACAGAAATATATTTTGGATCATGACAGTAGGATGGAATTTGATTGTATTGCCGGCCCAACAGCGGCTGGCCGAAGGGAGGAAATCCCGACAGTGGAGGTAAGTACAGCTAACCCTTCCACCTCCCCCCTAACCCTCCTTTAGGGGTGCCTAACCCTAACCTCCCCTCCTAGTGCATAACCCTAACCTCCCCCCGTTAGTGCCTAAACCTAACCCCCCTCCTCGCACCCTAAACTTAACCCTCCCGGGGGGTGCCTAACCCTAACCTCACCCTGGGAGTGCCTAACCCTAAACCGTAACCCCCCCTTCCCCTAACCTAACCCTAACCCTCCCCGGGGGGTGCCTAACCCTAAGTCCCCCTGGGGTGCCCTAAACCTAACCCCCCTGTGCGGTTAATAGGATGAGCGCCCGTACTTACCTCATTCGGGCACGCGTTGTTCTGCATTCTGCCGTCGGGATTATGACCGGAGTCTTGACGCCTGTCATCCCTAGTCGGCATTCCGGCGTTGGGATTGTGACCGAGCTACATCCCCAGTAGGATATATCTAACAATGGGGTAGCTGGTCATTATATTTTATACCTCAATATGCAGGGCCGGCCCGAGCCTTATTTTTTGCTAAGCGAAGATAGATTTTGGCGCCCCATGGTGGACTATGGGCGTACAGAAGACACGAGCCTGAAAAAAGGAAAGGGGCCTGGTCTCGTGGGAAAAGCTGCATCTACGAGCCATACATTTAATCATTTGAACTCGGGACACAGTGCGAGCTGTCCGCAAAGGGGGCATGGCCTTTCCTCAAACCACCGTTTCTTCACTCTGGGGATGTGCCCAGCACTCCCGGAGATGACGAGCTTCCCCAGAGACACCCAAAAGCATCGGGTTTAGCCGCACAAAGCGGCTAAACCCGACTAAAGTCCTGACCGCAGTGCGAAAAGTGCTGTTTGGTCCTAGTGTGTGCATGTGGTAAGGCTCCACTGGGGAAGGTACTGATGCGAATGGCCAAATATTCTCTGTAAACGCACTGTGGAATATGCGTGCGCTATATAAATAATTGATAATATATAAATTGACCTCATAGAAAACCTCTATTTGAAGTTACCGTAAGTATTTTTTTGATAGAAATACATAGCAATATGTCCACTTCAAATAACTAACAAAAAACAGCAAGATATCAACAAACATTATCCACTTTCAAAACAAATATATATATATGGTGTTGTTGGACTGATACACTTGATGGTGTGTTCATCCACCAGGAGTTAGAGGACTGCACGGCACTACAGGACTTGGAAATAAAGTTTTTTATATGCTTCAAAGTCCTGTAGTGCCGTGCAGTCCTCTAACTCCTGGTGGGCGAACACAGCATCAAGTGTATCAGTCCACCATCACTATTATACATACATACTTACAAATACACCAATAGTTTGTTTTCCACTAAATATGTGTATATAGAAGAGAAAGAGAGAGACACACACACCGTATATATTTTAAAGACCAGGCATTAACATATTTATTGGGGAAAAAAAACCTGTTGGTAGTGTATATAAATATATATATATATATTATATACATACTTGCCTACCCTCCCGGTTTGGTCGGGAGCCTCCCGAAAATCGGGTGCCGCTCCCGACCTCCCGGGAAAGCAGGCAAGCCTCCCGCGATCAGCGACACGTCCGCCCCCCCTGCACTTACTATAAAAATCCCGGCAGAGGAGGGGCCAGTGACGCGATTCGCGCTGAATCGCGTCATCACGGCCCCGCCCCCTGCCTCACAATGCCTTTAAAACCGGCATTATAAAGAGGGGGCGGAGCCGCGATGATGCGATTGCGATGACACGCCCCCATGCTCCGCCCCAAAATGCACATCACCGCCGGGCCACGCCCCCTTTTCGCCGCGACCCGCTCCCCGCCGAGAAAGCCCGACAGCTCCCTCCCGGAAGGAGGGAGTGAAACATCGGCATATATGTATATATATATATATATATATATATATATATATATAGTATATATCTACACATTTGGGAGTTTAAACAAAAATATCTTCTAATTATTATCCTTTCATTAAAACACTAAACTAAGTAATCAAACTAAAACTATAATGCATCCCACCCTCCCATCTCTCTCCTAGCTCCCCCAGGGCTGCTCCAGGCTCTAGGCCAGTGACAGGTAGCCTGACAGGTGGAATTCACTGCTCACCATGTGGGCGTCCTATGATGAGGCTGGAGCGTTTGTGTGTAACTCCTCCATCATTTGTGAAGTGCATAAGCAGGCAAGCGAGAGGGCAGGGGTGCTGTGCCGGCGTGACGTCATCACGCCATGTTGCGCAGCCAGAGGAGGCGGTGCTGCAGAGTTACAAGGCAGCCATAGTCCTCCCGGTCAGCATCTGCAAACCTATTCCCGACCGGCAGTCAGTATGTGTGGCCGCGCTGGGAACTGAATTGAGGCCGGCGGCTTCACGGCGCCCTCTGCCGGCTAGCGCTCTACGCGCTTGCGTAGTCTGCGTAACGAGTGGGCCGGCTCTGCCAATATGCCTGCAAACTAATGGCTCCTAGTCACTGAGGAGGAGTCGGCATATCGGTTTAACGCCCTCGGGTGGTGACATCTGTTCTGCACTCCTCCCCCCTTCTCCTAGTGACACCACTCCTGCTCCAGAGCGCTCTTGACCTCAGACTGGGGCGACAGTTCATCTTTCTGCAGGACAACGACCCTAAGCACACAGCCAAGATATGAATGGAGTGGCTTCAGGACAACTCTGTGAATGTCCTTGAGTGGACCAGCCAGAGCCCAGACTTGAATCCGATTGAACATCTCTGGAGAGATCTGAAAATGGCTGTGCACCGACGCTTCCCATCCAACCTGATGGAGCTTGAGAGGTGCTGCAAAGAGGAATGGGCCAAACTGCCCAAAGATAGGCGTGCCAAGCTTGTGGCATCATATTCAAAAAGACTTGAGGCTGCAAATGCTGCCAAAGGTGCATCAACAAAGTATTGAGCAAAGGCTGTGAATACATATGTACATGTGATTTCTTTTTTTTTTTTATTAAATTTGCAAAAATCTCAAAAAAACTTTTTACACATTGTCATTATGGGGTATTGTGTGTAGAATTTTCAGGATGAAAATTAATTTATTCCATTTTGGAATAAGGCTGTAACATAACAAAATGTGGAAAAAGTGAAGCGTTGTGAGTACTTTCCGGATACACTGTATGTTGGGAAAAGTGCCCTCAGACACAGCTATAATGAAGCTCTTGAGATGTTGGAACTTTCTGAGTAAAGGTTGATTCATAAAGTGAAACTATATTCAATTAATGATTAATGAAAAATATAACTACAGCTCCAGATGGCCAGGGGTTTGCTTACAGTAGGTCCTGTGCATGAAATGACCAGGGCAGAGACACAGGAAAAGAATTTCCCATTAGGCCCCCTGCCGCGTGGACCTGCTGATCGCTGGCTTATTCAGCTTCAATTTGCAGCAGCTAAAAATATAATAAATGTGTACTGTGGGTAAGGTAATGCAGGTTGGTAATACTGAGTTCTTATTGCAGAGTTTTGTACTATGATAGAGCTTAGTTTACGGAGGACCCATTTCATCTGTGTCACTGCAAATGAAGGTGATGACAGGCGGAGGAACCCCACCTCACTGAAACAGGTGTTGGTATATCATGTGGAGGGTCCCACTCCCAATGCCAGCTCCCCTACATGGCTAAGATTGCTGCAGTGACACTGAAGGTAAAAGGACAAAAGGCACCAGGCACCCATTGTAAATGTGTACTCTGCGATAGGCACCATTTTCAAATAAGACTGTCAGCACTACTAGGTGCCATTATCAAACAAAATTCAGACGCCATATGGAAATAAAATTTTTAAATTGTGTTATGTGGTAGCTGCGGTGCTCGGCAAGAGGGGGGTAATCCTGACACAGTGACACAATGACTGCTGTTGCAGGATTAGGTGCGCCTCAGCCCGAATGAAGTCCAGAGGCTTTGGTGGCATACAACACAAGGAGCTAGGTTCCCGGTCCCCAAAGTTCGACACTCAGGCCTGCAGCCTGGGACCTGGCTGCAGCAGCTCTTCATTTACACTGTAAATGACCATGTGCACACCCTGCACCCATAAATTCATCACTGATTGTATACAAGTCAACAGTCCCTAACACTGATACTCATCACTCAAACACCAAGAGACATAAGCAAATAAAGATGAGCGTGAATACAGTGGACATGTTATTTAGGGATTGAACTGCCCATGTGTAAACCCAAACATCTATAAAACGAGATGTTAAATTACCAAAGATCAATCTATCGGAATAGGTATGAAGTCCATATCCCGACGCCGGCAGCCCGAAGGGAGAATAACCCGGCAGGGCAGGTAAGTACCCTATCCCTACCTCCCTCCCCCCCCTAACCCTCCCTTAGTGGTACCTAACCTTAACCTCTCCCACTAGTGCCTAACTCTAACCCGGGGGGTGCCTAACCCTAACCTCCCCCCGGTGGTGCCTAACCCTAACCATCCCCCCTAGGGGTGCCTAACCCTAACCTCCCTCCCCCAAAACCTAACCCTAATCCCGCTATGCTCCCTAAACCTAACCCTCCTGTGGCCGGAGGCCGGCCCCACGTGAATAATGGCGGCTGCGGCACTGAAGGGGTAAACCCCCGTGCTGTGGCGCCATTTGTAAAAGGACAAAAGGCGCCAGGCACCCATTGTAAATGTGTACTCTGCGCTAGGCGCTGAGTGTTAATGAGTGTGCTTTTAATGTTTTATATGACGCGGCCTGGACCTTCTGCACTGCGGGAGTGTGGATAGAGTGTGGCTGCACGCTGGGAGACAGGGAGAGCCAGCTCCCACTGCGACCAGCGCTGAAACAGTTAAAGTCACAGGACACAGTGTAAAAGCACACTGCACATGGTTTATAATAAACTGTATTAAAGTATATATGTATTGCTGTAATGCACTGCAGCTGATCTGCAATGCATTAGTGCATGAAGCAGAGTATATTTAATATGCTATGCACTTATAGGAATATGGTTCAAGAGTATATTAGTGTAAAGGGGATTGTCCTCCTGACATAGGAAGTGATATGTTATTTACCCTGACCTATGGTAGTGGTCAAACCCTTTGTGTAACAAAGCCTTCTTTGAAGTGCATTCGAAGCTAAGAGCAGGATAGAAGCTTTCTGTGGGAAGGTGTGAAGAGAGCCAAATGGCCAAATCGTCCTTTGATATGTCCCTGAGACTGTCTCTTGTGTGTGTGCACTTCTGGGGAAAAAGTATTTGTTTTTCATGAATTCCTGAATATTGCAAGAAGACGAAAGCGAATACTATTGCTGGTTATTCTACATAGATATTTTGTCACTGTGTGATAAATGTATCAAAGGATGAATGTAATTTACCAGTTCCTGTGGGATGTTATATCAACATTTTAGGAGACAGTTATACTGTATGCTAAATCAGTTTATGTTTAGGAAGCAACTGCTTTTAGGTGGTAGATTAGAAAGGAGGAAATTGGGTGACTCCTTTGAAATGTAATATGTGGTTAAATTATATTATGTGAGGAAATATGATTGGTTGAGAGGAACACAGGGCGGATTTACACCCCCTGTGATATTGTGTGTAAGAATTATATAAAAAGAGGGCCTGTGAGCCCTGTATGTTGTACAACCCTGTTTATCCTTTGTGGAGAAAAATTGCTGACTTGACAAGAATCCTGTATGCTAATGTACCCCTTCATTCGGAAGGTTGAGTCTTCTCTAAGACATTGAGCATAAAACACCGTTTGCCTTTACTTCAATTGCCTCAATCCTGCGACCAACAGAATTGCACCAAACGCTATTCCGTTCTCCGGCTGCTCTGGGTAAGAGCTCCGTGTCTCCAAGTTCAAGCCCTCTGCCAAGCTACCATGCAGACCTGGTCCATTGCGAGGGATCAGGAGGAGTCAGCCGACACCAATCAGGGGGTGTGGCCGCAGCTAGTCAAACGCATACGCAGCAAGAGCGGTTTCAGGTGACAGTGGTAGGAGCCTGATTGTACATAAAAAGCGGTTCCAAGTGCCACTGAAAGGAGCTTGGTGGTGGCAGCTTCAGTAAACGCCCACGGTGCAGTGGGCGGAGTCAGTGACAGGGGGTCACTGACGGTGAGTGGGAGTCCAAAAGCACAAACCCGTGACCAGGGCCGGCCTAGACGAAAGGCATCCAGTCACACCTCCCCCCCACATGGCAAACGATAAGGGTGCCAAAGACTTACCTAGTTTGGGCTTGCGTCCTTCGCGTTCCGGCATCAGGATTAAGATAGGCGTGGTGTTTCGACATCTATCTTAAGTCCCTTATAGATCAACTAGATTTTATTGGCGTCAGTACTTTGTAGGCCCACCACATGCAGCGATTACTGCAGACACCCTTCTTGGCAAACTGCCCACATGTTCCTGGACAACAGCAGGCGGTATGTTTTGCCGTTCCACCTTACATACAGTGACCAACTGTGACACTGAAGAAAGTTGAGTCAGCCTAGAGCGCACGCATCGCTCCAATTCCCAGAGGTTCTCAATGGGTCAAGATCTGGAGTCTGAGCTGCCCAGTCCATCCTGGTTACAGATTTTTCTGTAACCAGGATGGACCAGGATTTCGCCCTGAAAACATGACAGGTGGCATTGTGGTCCTGATAAAAAACATTTGTTGTTTCCGTAGAGTTGCAAGTGCATGGGCCTCCCTAACAAGTGTTTTTGTAGAAAGCACCACATTAGTGACCATTTGGAACTCGTGTGCAATGGCATGTATGGTATGCATTTAGCTTGCGTGGGGGTGTCCAATCAATTTTGTCTACATAGTGTATCTATCTTTTTTTTTTCATTTCTAGTCTTAACCAGTGCACAGTACAGTGTAAAATACCTATGTGTTATGTTTTACTGCGCTAGGAATATTAAGTCTGTTAAGCTTTGCAAGTATTTTGGAATTTAGTTGAGCTTTAACTGCTTCACATTTTCTTTCTCTGTAAATGGTTTCCATAAATGTTTTAAAGTATAATTCCAGCTGCCGCTCAAAACCAATTGCAATGGAGCCAAAACAGGTAAAATCAGACAGATACAATTTTCCTTTTGCAAAAAGAAAACCTCAAATACTTTTTTATTTTTCCAAGATTAACCTACCCACACAACTGAGGGCGGGAGAATTTAAACATCAAAGTGATTTCTATTAGTCACCTCAAGCCACTAATGTAACTGCCAGCACCGGTTCTTACATACACTGTATATACAGTGATCCTTCCTCGCTCTTTTGTCTCAGGCCAGTGCTGATTCCCTCTGCACATAGGGAGGGGGTCTTTCAGTTTGTCGGAGTGTTCACTGTACAATGGCGGTTGACAGGACCACTGTATGGTTGTGGCCAGCAGCGGCTCCTACCCTCTTGGATGAGGGGGTCTGCAGCTGCCAGTGCTGCCTGTAGCACTAGTCAAGATAGGAGAAGACAGTCCTTGGCCAGCTAGGTCCCAGGACCTGCGCATTGGATCTGGCAGGCGCCGAGACTGGTACATATGCACAAGCGGCGGTGGGATCGCAAATGCGCAAAACACCGGCTTCCAGTGCCGAAGCCAGGTAGGGCTGCCCGAAAGGCAGAGCAGTGGCTTCCCACTGGAAGCCGCTTTTGGTTAACCGCAGCCCGGACTGGCAGTCCCAAGAGGCGAAAACATCCCCTCCCCCCCTAGGGCTGCCTGTCCTATGTGTGACTGTCAGGTATCATTTCCAATAGGAAGTAACTGCCAGTCACAGTGTAGTCAGTGCAGTCACATATTGCAACTGGCTCACTGAGGTGGCGGATTTTACTGGTAAAATCCAACACTGGCTGTGACAGTTTTGGGCTAATTCTTATTTTTTTACTTGTGTTTTTTTTTTAAATAATGCCTCTAATATGTTTCTTTTTAAAATCGAGATGATGCAAATGGTTATAAATAAACATTGCACCAAATTTGACTGAGACAGGTCTGCATTTTTATGTGTGATTAACTTGCGATACAACGTGGTGAATTATTTTGAATGCTTCTTGGCCCATTTCATTGAATCTGATGTGTGTTCAGACATATTAAAAAATATATCAATCTCCAAATGCAAAGCTAAAAGCATTCCAAAGGAGGGCATGTTCTGTGATGTTTCTGTGTCCTTGTCACCGCACTCCCAGCCTGCTTTCTGCATTTGCTGCTTTGTCTGTGCCATTGATCTTAAACCTGACATCTGCATTTTGGTGATTTACCTACAAATATAGGGTCTGATTCAGACCCACTCGCGAGTGCATAGAGCTCGCAAGCGGGTCGATGGTCCCTCACTGCGCATGCGCAAGAACCAGCCAGCGACGGGCGCTCCGTCGCTACAGGTCTCGCACCAAAAGGAGGTGGCTGTCGATTTTGATTGACAGCTCGCCACGTTTTGGAGGCGGGCAAGGGGGGGTGGCTACACAAACGGAGGCATTCCCGAAGGAACGCCTGCCATTTGTGGGAGGCACCAGTGATGTCAGTGGTGAGCTTCCAGCTCTATTAGAGCAGGAAGCTCACTGGGGCTTGCGGGAACGAGAACCTACCACAAGGGTCTTGTCGCAAGCCCCGATGGTCACGACCATCGCGACCATCACCTGGCCACTCTCGCAAAAGCTGTGGGTGGTCACCCACAGCTTAGCGAGCGGCCAGGAGGCCGCTCTTAAAAAAGATAAGGACGGCCCTGATTCAGAGCGAGCGCTCTGTCAGAGCGTCTGGCTCTGAATCAGGGCCTAAGTGTGCCGGGCCCCAAGATTTCTGTTGCCAGCCCTGAATCCGTCTCTGTCCTTGGGAAATTATTCTCTTTACTTTAAAAAAAAATACGCCCTTATTCAGAGCGTGCGCTCTGAAAGAGTGTCCGGCTCTGAATCAGGGCCATAGTTCTAGCTGGACAGTAAAAATGGCACTAATATTATTAATAGGGTACAAATATAACAGAGATATCAGGGCCGTATGTGCAACCACAAGAGGTGACAACCAAATCTGCTTTCTTGACCTTACCCTTGGGAAAAGCTTATCTGGCCTTATCCTAGACTTTCTACTTTGTGTATTGAGAGAAAAATATAAAAAGTAACAGCGCTCACTTGAAATAAAAACAATTTACTGATTTAATGAAGCATGCAAAGTATATTGACATACATATTATTAAAATGTATAAAGAATACATAAAAACAATCCAATTCACCAATCACATTGGTCTCATATAGATGCTGGGAGGCTTAAATAGTAATCCAATAGATAATGATCCAATGGTACTGAGCATGTAAAGTTCTGAGAATTTTCGGATTTGCCTCATTAACATTAGGCCTGATTAAGCTTGGATCGCAGTTGCTAATATGCACGCAATCTGCCGATTGTTGCGTTCTGCGCATGCGTAGGCATCACTGTGCGCGTGTGCGAGCCGGCCACTGCAATCGGGACTGCGATCGCAGTGACTACGTAGGCCTATTGCAGAGTGATTGACAGGAAGTGCCATTTGTGCCTGGTGACGGGGGCGTGGTCGGTGAAACGCAGTCGTGCCAGGGCTTTTGAACGCCGTTGCATGGGCGTGCATAAATTATCCACTGCGATGCCCTATGCAGCCTGAGGCCTGATAGCGTGCGCTGAAGTTAGCAAGGTCAGAGCTTATGCAAGTGTGTGTGAGGCTGCGATGGTACTCCATTGCACCGATGTTTTCGCAGTCTTGCTAAACATTACGGATGTGTGTTCGGTAAAGTGGGCGTCCTTATGTAGTGCTGCGGCGGCATATCGATTGCAATAAATTAGCATACTATCGCGGTTGAACTGCATGCGTAATCGCAGCTGCGATCGCAATAGCAATCCTTGCTGAATCAGGCCCATTGTCCCAAAAGCAAGTATTAGAAAAATATTTATTGGCTGCCCTCCAATTGAAAAATATAACCTAATTGCGGAACCTTGATTGCTATTAATTAATTAATTATTATTGAGCGATTCGTTTATATTCCTCAACTGGAGAGCAGCCAATACCTTTTTTCTATTTATTTTTCCCTTTGGTCAGGAGACTCTACAATCAGCATTTGGGCACCAGCTCCATTGTAGATAATCTTTAAGCTCAATTACTTTTACAATTTATTGCATCCCAATAGCATCCAAAGTTTCACTTGGGCAGAGGTCATGTTTTATCTCCAAATTACAGGTAAATATAGGGAGTCGTTTGGCGTTTAAGTGTTGCTGACCCTATAACAGATAATGATATAGGGGCCCATTTATCAATGATCTTATTTGCAATGCGATCTGGGCAAGACATTACCGCCCATGATCGCATCGCAAGATGCAATCATAGCGCCGGAATGCGTCATCCGGCACATGCAGGGACAGGGGCTCCGCAGTGCTGCCGGGGCTACAGCGCATGCGAAGTCTCGCTGACTGCACATGCACAGCCGCCATTGCCGTGGAGAGTTCTCGAGGCACCCTCTACCGGGTAATTATGCGAAGTGTAGCCCATAGGCTACAACAGGCTAACGCTATCTTTAGATGGCGTCAGCTGCGAGGGACAATCTCCAGAATTCATTGCATTCTGGAAGTTGGTAAATCTGGTATCATCGCAGCTGTGGCTGCCGGGAATGGAGGGATCGTCGCAAGTATTGGAGATGGACGGTTACCCCTCGAAGTCGGGTGTTTTGGAGGAATAAGCCTCAAATATTTAATGATAAATGGGCCCCATAATAATGAGAAGAAGACCTGGCGACCACAGTGTCCACCGCTTGTTATTTTGAAGAACTATACCTGGAAGTCTTTGTACTCAGGCCCTGATTCAGAGCCGGACGCTCTGACAGAGCGCTCGCTCTGAATCAGGGCCATCCTTCTTGATTTTTAGAATGGCCTCCTGGCCGCTCGTATAGCTGTGGGTGACCACCGACAGCTATAGCGAGTGGCCAGGAAGATGGTCGCGATGGTCAAGACCATCACGACCATCGGGCTTGCGAGGAGACCCTTGTGGTAGGGTCTCATTGCCGCAAGCCCTGGAGTGCTTTCGGCTCAAACAGAGCCGAAAGCCCTCCCACTGACATCACTTGTGATGTCAGTGGGGCCGGCCCCAGATGGTAGGCGTTCCCTTTGGTGGGCGTGCCGCCACTCAACATCGACAGCACGCCACCTTTGATACGAGACCCGGAGCGACGGTATGCCCATCGCTATCCGGGTCTCGCGCATGCGCACGACGGAGACGGCTCCGTCCTGCGCATGCGCACTGGGCCACTATCGACCCGCTTGCGAGCGCTCAGCGCTCGCGAGCGGGTCTGAATCAGGCCCTCTGTGTGCACTGTAATAATAATAAGTAGCGATTGTCAATGACCACAAAATAATGAAAGATTATTGTGCGGGGAATCAGCTCCTGCTGTGTTGATGCTGAGAATTGTTAAAATGTTGCAGTTAAGCCCTAGAAAACATCTTGTCCTATATAAAAGTAAAGTTCCTTTTTTTTCTTTAATAGCTGTTCTTCTAAACTGTCTTCTAAACTGCATCTGTAGTTACCGATGGAGATGGCTTCCCAAAGATGTTTACAGAACCATTGCAGGTCACTGGGAAATTCTGAGAGACGATGATGACATTGTATGTCTGACATACAAAGGGAGAAAATCTAATATCTGAGACCTGTTTTGTAATGGTGAAATTGTCCTTGGGGTAAAAGCGTAATGTATTGCATAATCAAATTTCTTTTGTCCTCTTCATAATGGCCTCGGGAGGTGACCCACTTTATGATAAAGGAAAAGAAAATGTTTCAATGTAATTTTTTATCTACTGTGCAATTTTACTTCTTCTCCTAGTTTATGTTTTTTTGAGCTCAAATTATTTCCACAATATCAGCAAGTGGACATACTGTCCCTAGAACCAGGAAAGTCGGCCCACACAGTCAGACTTGGGAGTATTACATTTTTTACATCCACATGTCCTGTTATAGAACCCAGTAAGATATAGTAGTATGAATTATGTGAACTCATTTGGAAGTTGAGCTAAAGTTTGGTAATGCATCAGGTAATTTGTGTTCGAGTAATTTGGTACCAGGTCAATTGTTTGGTAATACATCAAGTGACTTGTGTTCGAGTTAATTTGGTACCAGGTCAATTGGGCTTTTAGCTTTGTTGTTTGATATGCGCTATTAGGGACTTGTGTCACTGGGTGACATGTAATGCCATGTGTGTGCTTGTTAGGACAGTCCACAAACATGGATATTTTTAGGACATCTATTTTGTGTAAAATATGTAAGCAAGATTGCTTCAGCAGCAAAAATAACAGTAATCTATATATATTGTTGGCTGTTGGCCTTGGGACTGCAACAGCCATATTTGCATGATGCTTTTCCAGTTCCTTTCTATACAGAGTCTATAAAAGGTATTCATCCTCTGTTGGGGTTTTTCACATTTTGCTGTGTTACAACACGGAACCATGATGGATTTACTAATGAAATCACTTATTTTCAGTTTTGCTGTTCTTAATTCATTTTGACAAATGGTTGAATTAAATTTTGTTTTTGGCACATTATTGAGTACTTTGTGTTGATTAGTTGCAATAAATTTAAATTAAATCCATCATGTTTCTAATTTTGCAACACAGTCAAAAATGCCGAGGGGGGCGATTAACTGTTATAGCCACTACAGATCTAGCAAATGAATTACGCTCATACACTTTCAACAGAGACGCAGGATGTGTGTGGGCAGGAGAGCAAAGCACAAGCCGCTATGTCTTAATTGGTCCTCCCAGTCACACTCATCACCTGAGACAGATTCACCTGTGCAGTCTGCTGAAAGAGGCGCTCCTAGGGATCTGGCTAAGTGGAGGGGGCACGTTAATAAAATAGTTTCCTACATAGTAATTCATCTTTAAGGTTTGAAATAAGGCAACACTTTCAATGATCATGTTTTAGCTTACTAAAATGCCAATCTTTGTATTTTAGTCAATTTGTATTTGTAAAATGACTTTGAAGGCTATGATATTTAAGTTTAATATTGAGAGTAAAAGCTGATAAATCTGTACCCAGAAACATCTGACATTTTGGAGCAATACTATTTCTCTCCACACTTGTGTTATACCCAGGTGTTGTAGTGGGTATGGATATATTAGGTGTAGGTAGTACCTTCCAGCCGATCTTCCTTCTCCTTTGGCAATGACTCAATGAGCTTTATCCACCACAGACTGTAGCAGAGAGTCAAGCTCCATACACACAGGAAAATGATATAACATGACAGCCTTGGTAAATAGAGTAATCAAGTAGTTTTATTAAAGGGGGTAGGAGGACGTAGGTACAGAGCAGGTCACTATATGAAAATAATGATCACCATACATAAGACAGGAGACTGCACCACAAAAAAGGAATATAGCAATTTCAACACAGTGGTTAGCAATTCAGTAGTGAATAGGAAATGGGCAATAACTTTTTCCAATAGTTACACGGGCTTCTTTATCTTTGCTACTGCAGCAGCACCTCTGTGGCTATAATTTAATAAAATAACATACTAACACACAATAACCTTTGTAAAATGTGAATATATAGTAATAGCAACACAGATTATTACTTAGCAAGTTTAGCAAAAACCTCAAAACCCGCTCAGTATTTTACTCTAAAGTGCACACAAAGATCTGTCATTGGAGGACTCTGTTGCTGGATGATCAGTGACCTATAACATGCATATATTTGTAATCCACAATTGGTAATAGCAATAAGCTTAGCAGCTAATGTTCTGTCCTGATTCCAGAAAGCAATAGCTTTGGCTTTCCAATGATAAGGTACAATAAACAGTTTAACTTACAATATATCCCAATTATCTTCAGCACTGCACAGTAACAATAACTCAGTCCCAAAGTGCTCTTTAACTCAAGTCAGTATTCATACAAAACAGCTGCCACACTTTACACTGACAAACTCTTACACTGTTTCTCTAGTAGCTCAAACAAGAATATTATGCTGTTTAATCAAAATCAGTGCATGAGTCAGAATTACACAGTGCTTGAAATAAAACAGATCTCAGTGTTTCTCAACAAGTCTCAGTATCTGTGGATAATTCTCAGTATCTCTCATATACTCTCGCAATAGCTCTGTAACAGTTCTCAGTAGCTCTCAAACAGTTCTCAATAACTGCTAAACAATTCTCAGTAGTGCTGCAGCTCAATAGGGAACTCTCCCTTTTTCAGCTCTTTAACTCAATCAGCCTCCACGGATTTCAACTGTGGCTCCCAATGCTTAAACACTGTCTCTGGCTCTCAATCTCTTTTGGCGTTTCTGCAGGGGTCACTCAGGGCACCATCAACAGGTGTTCAGTGGCTTCTGTAACCTCACCACTTCTGCGATAACCCCTTGCCCTGTCTCTTGTCCCACACAGCAGACCTGCGGCAGCTCACCCCGCTGTGCACTCTGCTCCTCTGCATTCTCAGCCTCAACCGCACATGTGCAATCGCAAACACACTGTCCTGATGTTGACTTGTCTCAGTTTTGGCGGGGAACGGCTCCATCTGTTGGCAGCTTCCTATATTGCAACGTCCATTGGCTTTGGTCAGAACACTTGCGCGCTCAGTTGCACACTATGGGCATAATTCAGAGGTAGACGCAGAAGCGCACGTAATAGCATCTAATGACGGTCGCCTGACTGTGACTGTATGCAAATGTCACTACAAACTCCTTCTCTTCTGTACATCCATATGACCGAATGCGCTAAGACTGAGATGCCCACATTCAGCGTCTGTACACTGAGTAATACCGATTTATGCGTCCTTAGATGCCACCAACAACTGCACTCGTCTGACTATGGCCTCTTATGTCTGCGACTGTGCGTCTGTGTACGCAGCTGCTTTCACTGAAACGCCCTTGACACTCACTTAACATGCCCATTAAAGACCATTTTTGCGTGCATTCCTAGCCATCTCCCAGTCACGCCTATCACTTTTCCACAATATTTCAGAAATAGTGCGTTGTGATCACAACAGTGCCTCTCTGTGTATAGTCTGTGCAACGCATGCGCCATACAAGTTGCAAAAAGTCACTCAACTACGTGGACATCGGCTGTGCCCTATATGTAGACTGATTTCTAATTCTAATACAGTACATCGGATACCCGGAGCTGATCGCTTTGGAGCCTGGTATTTCTAAACGGAATGAAAGTTGGATATTATTACATTTGTTATCACATTAAAGCAATATCATTACCAATTTCTCTTTACCTGTGTTTTTGATTTGGACAGCTTTTAGGAAAAATCCCTATTGGACTGTGCCTTGGTTGTTTGGAGACAAGAACTACAGGTATATGGTCCCAATTTCAAACTGAGCATGCTGGGATTTAGAGGCCTATATTTTAATGATCACATTTCTTCCCGGTAAAATTTCACTTCTTGTTATCACATATCGTATTGAAAATATATATATTTTTTGTGCCAATTTATCAATAATCTTCTGGCAAAACAGCAGCTCTGATAAGAGCTTGGTAAATGGGCCAGACAGCAGTCAGCATTGAGCAAAATGAAGGATTGCAGTGTTCTGCATTATTTATCAATATGCAGGAGATATCTCTGAAATCTCCTGTACTCAGCTCATAGTATATTGCAGTGATACTTATAAAGTTCCCTGATCATGTGTTTCTGCATGTTTTTAGCTTGGTAAATAAGCTCCTTAGCAATAATGTCAAGGCAGGGTGCATTTAAAGGGATGTAGTAATAATGTCGGCATTTTCAATGTTGAAAGTTGTGATGTCGACAATGTTGAAATGTCTACACCTGCAGAATGTCGACAATTTCATAATGTTGAGTTGGTAGGCTCCCAAAAATTGTATGGCACTCTCGGCCACTCTCCGCGGAGGGGTCAGCCAGGAAGTCGGCAAATATGATTAAATGTTGACATTCTGCACAGACTGGAGGGTTAGGCTGCGCCACTGGAATGTTAGATTTAGACTGCAGGAGGGAAGGGTTAGTCACAAGGGGGAGGGTTAGGTTGAGGGTAGGTGAGGATTAGGCACTAGGGGGAGGGTTAGGTTGTGGGAAGGGAGGTTAGGGTTAGGCACTAGGGGGAGGGTTAGGTTGCGGAGGGGGAGGAGAGGATTAGGCACTAGGGGGAGGGTTAGGTTGCGGAAGGGGAGGTTAGGATTAGGCACTAGGGGGTGGGTTAGGTTGCGGGAAGGGAGGTTAGGGGTTAGGGATACTCACCACCGAGAGTGCTGCAGGATGAGCCGGAAGTCCACATCAGCTGACCACCAGAGCCGGAAGACACCGCTGGAGCTGCCATACCAGGTAAGTCACCACTAGACTACCCAAAACATTTTGTTGACATTCTAATCATGTGGACATTTAATCAGTGTCGACATAATGGATGTTGACATGGTCAATGTTGGCATGCTGCATTCTAATGACGACACGATGACTGTCGACAAAATATACTGAACCCTCATTTAATAATATTTGAGAGAATAATTTGGAGTCACATTATAACACAACGGCAGTGACTCCTTTACCGTATTGATGTAGAAAAACGTCACCCAAGACCAGGGCACCACAGTTCACATTTTTCTGTGAAAGTTCCAACTCCTGTGATCCAAGATGACCTTTAGTTTACTGCCACGTCCAGCGACCTGTAGGTCATTGCCCTATACCAGCTCCTCCATCAGACACACAATTAAAGTCATTCATAGACTGAAAATTATCTTTTTATTTTGTGCCAGGAATATTTAATTCATATAAAGTGGGGGACAAGGCACCAGGGGTGACTACATGCTTTTAGGGGAGATACAGCAAACTTTAGAGTGTGATAAACAGACCTTGCCCAAAACAACCAATCAGCTTCTGTAATTTTTATAGACTGCTAGATAAATGACAGAAGCTGATTGGGTGTTTTGAGCAATTTCCCTTGATCACTTGATAAATCTCCCCTTGTGTAAGATGTGTTCTCCTGATATAATATGAGCCAGCACTAGCTTGGTAAGGTCGGTGTTATAGCCTGTATCTGGGATGGTTCTTTTATTGAGACCCTCCCCATCTATGGAAGTCACCATTATCAACTTCTCCAGGCCAATTAAAATGGAAGGAATTAATTCTGATTACAGTCACATGACACATCTATGAGCTCTATTTTAGAGAGCACATATATTAAGAAGTGACTCAACACTTGAAAAACTGCCACTGTGCAGACACATTATTGCATGTCCATTCCTTCTGCAGCTTTACATTCAGCTCTAAATGAGACCATAACACACAGGACACTATGTATAAAGGACTTTACCTCAGAAATAAAAGGTCCTTCTTAAATAATGTGACAGTAGGCTAGATCTTCAGACAATGCGGCAAATGTAAATATGAACCATACCTGCTTACCCTCCTTGAATTCATGGGAGGCCCCCGATTTTTGGGGTAAACCCCCTCAACCCCCGGAAGGGTAGGCACTTCTCCTGCATTCTGCACACTTCCTAGTGAAGTAGGCAGAACGGGGAGAAAATTAGCGGGGGTCGGCGGGTCCGTGCGTTTTGGGGGGCGGGGCCTAATGACATGATTATATGACAATCAGGTCATTTAGCCGTGCCCCCTATTTAAAATATACAACGTGAATTCCCACGAGGGGGCAGGGCGTAATGGAGCACAAGTTGGCTACACAATCCCCAAGTGCCAGTTTCTGTCAGTCTCTGTCCTGCTGAGCTGTAGCCTTTTGAAGACAGATCTACAATATGTTTGTTGCTACCTGATCACAGAATTAGTTGAATATTACTTTAGAAACACATTAAAACCAGCTTTGCTAGGGAATACCTGCCGTGAGAGCTATAATTGCAATATATATATATATATACAGTATGTGCATATTAACCTTTCAGTCACCAATTGAAGTCCTTGTAAGGTATTGGCTGCAGGGAATATGAATTGTGCTTTGTGCCCTGCAGGTATGAGGAGATTAAAACGTTTAATTTCACTTAGACTCAAAACTTTGACACTCTTCAGAAGTCTGGAACACGTTTCGCTTGCTAATCCATTGAACAATATTCCTCAGCAGGATCTCTAGCACAGACAGTATTTAACTTCACCCCCACACAACGGCTCAATCAGACTATTCTCCTCAGCTGCGCTATTTAAATACAAAATACTTCTCTTGCTATAACATACTTTTAAATCCTAGACAAAACTGTCCATAGTTTAAAAACCAGGGTCTATAGGGTCAGACATATTGGAGTCACCGGCTACTGTCTCTGATTGAAGGACTAAAGCTGGGTACACACCTATGCAATTATTGGGTCGAGCTGCCAATACTGTATCAGCTGTTAGGCCTGATATTTGCATAGGTATGGATGCAGGAGCCAAAAACCAGGGCCGTAGCTAGGGTAGTGCGGCTGGTGCCATCGCACAGGGCAACACAGGTCAGGTGGCGCTGTTTGGGCCTGTCAAATTTCTGTTTATTATCATTCTTGCTTGTAGCTTCCTCTTATTTCATCCCCAGCATCTCCTGGCCTCTCCTATCTCTTCCCTGGCCCTTTCCCATGAGGCCATGGCCCTTTTTGGGTGCATTTTGTCCCTTTGAAAAATGAGGGGGGCGCCAATGGTCTTTCTGGCACAGGGCACCAAAAAGCCTAGTTACGGCTCTACCAAAAACGTTTGTTATCGGGAGGTTTGGATCTCTAGCCCTGCTTAAAAATTGCAATCCTGGACTTTCTGATCGCCTTAAAGAATGCGCACACGGAGCTAATAATAGCTCAGTGTCTACAGGGGGCACGCTGAACCAATAATAGCTCCGAGGAATGGAGCGTTTATCGGATCTGCAAAGTGTGTAGCCAGCTTAAATGTTAATATGTGATTTTGTTCTGCCAGACATTAAGGGGGTATCCACTTAGCGATTTAACCAAGCGATTGCACGATAATGACATCGTTATCTTGCAATCGCTTGCAAATCGCGCATGTATCGGGCATGTTTTGGTTGGAAGCGACCAGCGATGCGCGTGCCCTCTGGTTGCTTCCGACATCACCCGTACATGCTGGTCAACCTCACGATCTCATCAGATTCAGCATGTGCGGGGATGAGGGATGTGCCTGGACTGAACGAGTGAACGTTCAGTCTAGGCACATCACTAGATATACAAACGAGAGCACGATTGCAATGTTGTAATCATGCTCTCGTTTGTATATCTATAAGGGGATACCCGCCTTGAGATACAAGTGCAATTTAAGAAGTAGAGGCTGGGCATTTTTGGGGCCACTGCTAGACTTTGATGAAGCTATGACCTAAAGTAAACTGTTAGTTAATTAAAGGGCAAGGCCAGAAATTAGTTTGTGCATAAAGGTTTTCCAATTTGCAATATGATAGCAACCATGAATCCTCAACTCTACAAAGTTGATTGCCCTAAGCAAGGGTTAGGCAACATGTGCCGCTGTGGAACTACACCTCTCAGCATGCCCGGCCACAGTTTTGCTGTGAGGGAATGCTGGAATGTGTGGTTCCACAGCAACTGAACTGCCACACGTTGGCTACTCCTGCCCTAACCTAACAGCAAGGTAACAAATGACTGTACATCTTGTGTTGCGTTATAACCCACAGCTGTAAAAAGATAAGAGTTGTAATTCAGGACACGGCCGAGAGGGCATTTACTGTACTGTAGCTGTATGCTCAGTTTTATTTCCTTTTTTCTTCTTAATTAAATGTATGTTATTATTTTAACTGGCGTGTTCATTAATCTGGATACTTTCACGCCAAGTTTGTTCTTTGAAGCAACATTTCTAAACCAAGTGATGCTTGTAAGAACGTGCTGGGACATACACAATTTATTATATCTTTAATTGCAAATGAGTTTCTTTTCAAAATTAAAAGCATGTCATAAAAATCTAAATTAAGCTTGGGCCGGGACTTCTTATGTCCTAAATGACTGGTTTCCAAGTACAGCGAAATTAGCAAGAATACAATCACAGGTGAACAGTATATAGGGCCTTGCAATAGTATTCAGACCCCTGTAAAGTTGTCAGATGTTTCTTCATTCCAAATAATATATTCCGACCAGACATGAGGCAGGGCTTCTGCTCTGTCACATGGAAAAATTGCTGTAATTCCCTCATGTTGCAAAGTCAATATATAGGGGGTCGATTCAATTAGATGCTACTTGCAGCCGCGAGTAAGTGCGGCAAAACGCCGCACTTACGGTACCTCCGGACTCTCTGATTTTTGCTTGCGAGTGGTGTAAAAAATAAGAGTTATGGTAGACTTACCTTTGTTAACTCTTTTTCTTCAAGGTCCATAGGGTCCACAGGGATACCATGGAGAAATGTAGTTGGAGTGATCCATGCACCAAATTGTTACGCTTTTTTTCAGCTCCAGGGATGCTTCAGGTCCTCCTACACATACACCCCGCCCCTGGTCACAGGCATTCAGTTTTTTGTAAACATGCCCAAGGCAGGAGAAGGAAAGAGTCAAAGGAAGGACAATGTATACCAGAAACACTCTCACAAAAGATGAGGGAATCCATGACCGAAAGAAAAATGACCCAATGCAGCCAGGTGCGTCAGGGTGGGTGCCCTGTGGACCCTATGGACCTCAAAGAAATAGAGTTAACAAAGGTAAGTCTACCATAACTCTTATTTTCTTTTTCAGGGTCCATAGGGGGTCCACAGGGATACCATGTGAATGTCCTAAAGCAGTTCCCTTAAGGGTGGGACGCTCCTGAGCAGAAAGGAGAATCTGCCACCCAAAGGAAGCATCCTGACAGGCAAAAGTGTCAAAGGTGTAGAATCTAAGAAGGATGTGGACAGAAGACCACGTGGCCGCTTTGCACAATTGTTCAGAAGAGGCACCACGTAGAAACGCCCATGATGGTCCCACAGACCGAGTAGAATGTTGCTGTGTTTGGAACAGGGAGATCAGCCTGCGTGTAAGCCAGAGAGATAGTCATGCGCAGCCATCGAGCCAGAGTTTGTTTGCTAGCTGGCCAGCCTCATTTGTGAAAACCGTACGACACAAAAAGAGTGTCTGATTTCTAAAAGAGTTTGTACACTCCACATAGATACGGAGAGCACATCCAGGGAGGCTTCACCTACAGAAAGGTCTGAAGACTGGAAAGCTGGAACCACAATCTCTTTATTCACATGAAAACGGGACACTACCTTAGGAAGGTAACCCGCCTGTGTATGGAGGACAGCTCTATCCTGGTGAAAAATCAAAAAGGGGGAGCGATAAGAGAGCGCTGCCAAATCAGAGACTCTGCGAGCAGCAGAGATAGCGAGGAGAAAAAATGCCTTCGCTGTCAACCACTTCAAATATACAGAGTCCAGAGGTTCAAATGAGGGAGCCTGTAGCCCCTTGAGAACCAAAGACAAATCCCGCGGTGCTACCGGTGGGACAAAGGGTGGCTGAACTCGGAGAACACCCTGAAAAAAATTCTAACATCCAGCAGAGAAGCGATCCTTCGCTGGAACCAAACTGACAGCGCAGAAACCTGTACTCTCAGGGTGGCCAGGCAGAGACCGAGGTCTAGCCCAGCCTTCGAGAAAAGCAAGTACCTGGGAAACCCTGAACACCTTAGGGTCATACTTTCTGTGGGAACACCATTGGCCAAAGGAGTGCCAAACTCTGTAATAGACGCGGGCAAAGGAAGGCTTTCGTGCCCTAAGCGTCGTCTGAATCACAGAGCTGGAGAAACCTTTGGCTATTAAGATGGAAGACTCAAGAGCCACACCGTCAAAGACAGATGAGGTAAGTCCGGATGCAGGCAGGGACCGTGCACTAACAGGTCCGGCCATAGAGGAAAAGGAAACGGAGTGTCTATGTATAGATTCTGTATGTTGGTGAACCAATGGTGCCTGGACCCAGCAGGAGCTACTAGTATTACTGTGCCGCCTTCCTGCTTGAATTTCCTGAGGACCCTTGGGAGAAGGGAAATCGGAGGAAAGAGCTATGCCAACTTGAAGTCCCACCTCACTGTCAGCGCGTTCACGAAGGCGGCTGAGGGACCTGGGGAACTTGTGGTTGTGATGTGAGGCCATGAGGTCTACGTCTGTTAGGCCCCATTTGTTCACAAGGAGTTTGAAAACCCATGGGTGGAGAGCCCACTCTTCGGCGTGTATGTCCTGACGACTTAGGAAATCCGCTTCCCAGTTGATGATTCTCATTATGAATATTGCAGAGATAGCCGGAAGATGACATTCTGCCCAGATCAGAATGTTTGCCACTTCTCTTATGGCTGCTGGACTTTGCGCGTCTCCCTGATGATTGAAATAGGCTACTAGGGTCACGGTGTCGGACTGGATCTGGACTGGCCTGCCTTGGAGTAGGTCATGTGCCAGGATGAGCACTTTGTATACTGCACGAAGCTCCAGGATGTTTATGGGCAGGTGACTTTCCTGATTTATTCATCTTCCCTAAAAGGTATGATGACCTGTCACCACCCCCATCCGCTAAGACTGGCGTCCGTGGTGAGGAGCACCCAATTTGGAATCCAGAATGGGCGACCCTTGTCCAGATGAGCCTGTTGTAGCCACCACGAGAGAGAGCGACGAACCTCCGGAGTGGGAAGGATCCTCTGGGACCGTATTAGATGATACTGCCCATTCCACGGGGAGAGAATAAATTGTTGCAGAGGCCTGGAGTGGAACTGAGCATATTCCATTATGTTGAAGGTGGATACCATTCACCACAGGACCTGCATCGCTGATAGAATGGATACCCTTCGCTTGAGGATAAATTTGTGCACTCTCAATAATAGGGCTGAAATCTTGTCCCCTGGCAGAAACATCCTTTGTGTCTGAGAATCCACACCAGTTCCACAGGCTGAAACTGCTGTGGGTATGCCATTATGGGAGGCAGCGTGGGTGCAGCCAAACGGACTACTAGCTGAGTCATAACCTGAGACAAGGAGTAAACCCAATGCCTCCTGTACCGGGGCTGGTAGACTGGACTGGTGAGTTGGGTTCTTTATAACAAATAGCACACAAACCATCCTGTATAAAGTCCTGAGGGGCCCGCCAAACAGCTTTTACAGGAAACCAGCACCAGGGCCTCAGCTTCCTGTTTATTCTTATTTTTAGGCATAATAAATAAGTGCAAAATGTGACTGCCTTCACAAGTAACAATAAATGTGAAGTACAATTTGACAAACCAAAAAAATCAATAAAATAAAAATATTCCCCACACACCTGTAGCAAAGGGTTGAAGAGCAATAGCAGTGATAGTTATACCAGACAGTACAGAAAATAAAGGCAGTAACAACACAGCAGAGCTAGCAAAGGTCACATACAATGCATATATAATATACTTGCAATGGGCCCTGAATCAACTACTCAAAGCACATGCTTGGTAGGATTTTGGGCGCTGTATAACCTGGCCTCTTCGGAGAGGTATCCAGGGGGACTAGACCCAATACCTCCTCAGACCAGCAGCTTCAGCACAACATTGATAATGGTTGCTGTGCGTCTCATACACAGGAGGGTAGGGGGAGCAACCCAGACGTGGGAAAACCTAGGCTTTATCGGTGTCTGGGGTCGGGGAGGGGCTGCCGTGGAGAGCCTACCTCCCCTATGCTGTATTAACCCCCCCGGGTGCACTGGCCTTATAAGATGGCCGCCGCCACTGTCCCTGGCGCCAGACTGACTTGCCCCGGTGGTATAGTGGGGGAGCAGACACAGCGGTCGCCCCACTACAGCAACCTCCAGCAGGTCTCCAATCGCCAAAGGTACAGACTGCCACGAAGTTTCCCGTGAGCGGGGAACCACCATACCTGCATCCCCATGCTTCCGGCTGCAGTCCCGGGTCCCAGCACCGCCGCTAGCCAAGCTCCGCTGGTGCCCGCCGAAATCACCAGTCTGGTTACTGGTATTGCGGCGCCGGCGGGGGTAGGTGGAGCAGCAGCACAGGTGTCCTTTAAGACGCCTAGTGCCCCTTGCTCTGAAGCAAAATAAACAAAAATAAACCATAAAATAAAAAGCTTGGGACTGCCTGAGCAGTCCCCGTTATAAAGTTGCGTCTGAATCCTGCTGTGCCAGGGGCAGGGTATATGTGGAGGAGGACCTGAAAGCTTAACTGCTTGGTGCCTAGATCACTCCAACCACATTTCCCCATGGTATCCCTGTGGACCCCCTATGGACCTGGAAGAAGAAAAATCCACAAATCTGGGGCAAGGTCAGTCCGCAGGGAGTTGCGGTGCCATTGGCGGTGTTTCCACATCATTACAGCAGCAGCTCACCTGTCTCCCCCATTGCATATAATTGAACTGACCCCTTAGTGAATTTATAATCAGTTTCAAGTTATGTGTATATTCTCAGTGGGGTTGAAATGAAGATTTAAAACTCCAAGCTTTTCTGTAGATGTAAACAGATTTAATTTAGTATCTGCCTGTAATTAGCGCCATACATGCGCCATTTTTTCCCGTTGGGAGCAAGATGAAGACTTGACTTGTTAAAAAAATGTTTAAAAAAATGCTTTTATATAAGGGCTTTTTGTTTATTTTAATTCTTTCAGGTGAATTAAGGGTGTTTATGAGCTTATCTGAGCACTTTTTATATGCTCCAAAACAATGTGTCTAATGTATGGTGTATGTATGTAATTGCTCAGTTTATGTTTGCCAATACAGGTTGAGTCTCCCATATCAAAATATTCAGAAATACGGAATTCTATTAGCATGAGTGAGATAGTGAAACCTTTGCTTTTTGATGGTTCAAAGTACACAAACTTTGTTTAAGGCACAAAAGTATTCAAAATATGGTATAAAATTACCTTCAGGCTGTGTGTATAAGGTAATATGAACCATAAATTAATTTCATGTATGTACATCAACTTTGTTTGAGCCACAAAATAATTGAAAATATTGTATAAAATGACCTACAGGCTGTGTGTGTATAAGGTGTATATAACACATAAATGCATTCTGTGTTTAGATTTGGGTCCCATTCCCAAGATATTTTATTATGGTGTGCAAATATTCCAAAATACGGAATATTCCGATATCCAAAATACATCTGGTCCCAAGCATTTTGGATATGGGAGACTCAACCTGTACAATAATTATTGTGCTCCCTCTTGTGGAGATACGAGGGATTAGCTCTACACACGTTTTATTAGCATTTTCTAAACTAGATCTGTAAAAAGGAATCACGTTTTGCTGCTCATTTGTTCAAAGTGTTACAAGGATTTTTGGGACCATACACATAAAACCTGAAGCTGACACATTAACCTTTTACCCACTGTACCATAACCCATCAGATTACTATGAAAGTTTAATATGGTGAATTACAGTGCATCCAGAAAGTATTCACATCGCTTCACTTTTTCCACATTCTGTTATGTTACAGCCTTATTCCAAACTGGAATAAATACATTTTTGTCCTCAAAATTCTACACACAATACCCCATAATGACAATGTGTAAAAAGCTTTTTTGAGATTATTGCAAATTAAATAATTAAAAAAAAGAACTAAGAAATCACATGTACATAAGTATTCACAGTCTTTGCCATGAAGCTAAAAAATTGAGCTCAGGTGCATCCTGTTTCCACTGATCATCCTTGATATGTTCCTACAGCTTAATTGGAGTCCACCTGTGGTAAATTCAGTTGTTTGGACATGATTTTGAAAGGCATACACCTGTCTATATAAGGTTCCACACTTGACAGTGCATGTCAGAGCACAAACCAAGCATGAAGTCATTGTCTGTAGACCTCCGAGACAGGATTGTCTCGAGGCACAAATCTGGGGAAGGGTACAGAAAAATATATCCTACTTTGAAGGTCCCAATGAGCACAGTGGCCTCCATCATCCGTAAATAGAAGAAGTTCGGAACCAACAAGACTCTTCCTAGAGTTGGCCGGCCGTCTAAACTGAGCGATCGGGGGAGAAGGCCCGATTCAGGGAGGTGGCCAAGATCCCGATGGTCACTCTGTCAGAGCTACAGCATTCCTCTGTGGAGAGAGGAGAACCTTCCAGAAGAAAAACCATCTTTGCAGCAATCCACCTATCAGGCCTGTATGGTAGAGTGGAAGCTACTCCTTAGTAAACAGTACATGGCAGCCCGCCTGGAGTTTTCTAAAATGCACCTAAAGGACTCTCAGACCATGAGAAACAAAATTCTCTGGTCTGATAAGACAAAGATTGAACTCTTTGGCGTGAATGCCAGGCGTTATGTTTGGAGGAAACCAGGCACCGCTCATCACCAAGCCAATACTATCCCTACAGTGAAGCATGGTGGTGGCAGCATCATGCTTTGGGGATGGTTTTTCAGCGGCAGGAACTGGGAGAATAGTCAGGATAGAGGAAAAGATGAATGCAGCAATGTACAGAGACATCCTGGATGAAAACGTGCTCCAGAGTGCTCTTGACCTCAGACTAGGGCGACGGTTCATCTTTCAGCAGGACAACGACCCTAAGCACACAGCCAAAATATCAAAGGAGTGGCTTCAGGACAACTCTGTGAATGTCCTTGAGTGGCCCAGCCAGAGCCCAGACTTGAATCCGATTGAACATCTCTGGAGAGATCTGAAAATGGCTGTGCACTGACGCTTCCCATCCAACCTGATGGAGCTTGAGAGGTGCTGCAAAGAGGAATGGGCGAAACTGCCCAAAGATAGGTGTGCCAAGCTTGTGGCATCATATTCAAAAAGACTTGAGGCTGTAGTTGCTGCCACAGGTGCATCAACAAAGTATTGAGCAAAGGCTGTGAATACTTATGTACATGTGATTTCTTAGTTTTTTATTTTATTAAATTTGCAAAAATCTCAAAAAAACTTTTTACATGTTTTCATTATGGGGTATTGTGTGTAGAATTTTGAGGACAAAAACAAATTTATTCCATTTTGGAATAAGGCTGTAACATAACAAAATGTGGAAAAAGTGAAGCACTGTGGATGCACTGTATATTGATTCTAAGGTTTAATGGGACTGCTATGTAAAGTAGAATGGAAGATAGACATATGTTCCACTTGTTGAACGTTGGCGGCTAAAAGGTTAATAAACTGAACCTGTTAACATTATATATTCTGAAATATTTAAAAAACTACGTGTTCGTCCAATCCTCTGATTCACTGGTTTAGCTGGAGTGAATATTGGTCTCATAGGCAACTGGCTGCTGGCCAAAGCAATAATTATTCCCCATCCCAGTAACTTGGTAATATAGGTTACGTGTTTTTTTTTTTTTGTGTCCTTTTGTGTTTTAGTTAACCACAGAACTGTAGCTTTTGCTATAATCTGTTATTGTAACTATTTCTAATATGGTTATTTATATTGATATGAATATTACACTGTATTGTGTTTCAACTTTTATTAGGTGTATTGTCTATTGTAATTTGTAACTATGGTTATGATTAGATCTATGGATATTCTTTAATATATGTACCCTATATTTTCCCTTCCCTCACTTTTGATTTGTGTTTTATTCTGTTCAAATTTGTGAAATTCGCTAAAAATGTTATATTGGGAAAAAACAAACTACGTGTTAAAGTTCTTAGGCTGCGTGAAGGTCATCAATCTGCATTTGTTAACAATAGATCTGTTCCTAATCTTATATGGGAGACTTCTAGACTGGTATTTGTATCCTGTCTTTTAATGTAATTAGAAGAGAATCAATAAGATAATTATAGAACATTAAAACATATTTTTGAAGATCTAGTGGAATAAGGCAACATTCTATTTACATACAAATGAGACTCTAGTCTAGTGCAAACTTTTTTGCCCACATCTACAATAGGTATTTTCCAGTCCCCTCTTCATAAAGTAAGTAAGGTTAGAATGAGTGTTTGGGACTAAAGTCAGGCTGGGGGGGAGGTTTAGTTGTTGTTGTAACATACTGTGTTGTAACTAAAACTTCTCCTCAATGCTTCCAGAGCAGGGGTTCTCAAACTTGTTCATGTTTTCTAGATCACATGTGGATCTTTAAATTGTGAGTTTGTGATACACCCGTGCACCACCTACATACGGTTATAACTAGTCTAGTATTTCTCAACCCCTGACCTCAGGGCCCCTAACAATTCATTGTCCAGACCATCCAGCAGGTGCACAGGTCTATTACCAACTGTCACCATTTAAAGATCCACAAGTGAACTGGATGGACTGAGTTTGAGAACCACTGTTCTAGATGGACACCTCTCTCTGCAGAGCTCCACTGGAGTGGGCAAGCCCAGTGCTAATGCATTAACATCTTCAAGCCTCTATATCTTAAAATCTCCACATATCTAATTCCATCATAGTTATTCGGATTCCCCATATTATAATATCCAACAACCACTTTCGATGGCATGAGCCAAATGAGTTTCCAAAACAATTTTATTTTATGCCCCCACAGTAGTGCCCCAGCCCATACTAAGGCCCATAGTAGTGCCCACATTCTATTGTATTCATTTTTTTTATTATATTTCCTTTATGTTGTCTCCTCAAATGGCTGCTTCCCAAACAGTCTCCTCAGTGGTGCTGGCTTACTTACCTCAGCATCAGTATAGACACACAAAGAGGAGCTACCAGCATATTAGAGCTGGGCAGCAAACCGTTTGTCACAGAGGGTTTTGCCATTGATGGAGGAGAGCCAATGGTACTCTGCCATAGATGGCAGACAGGGTGGCACTGACTTTTTTTTTTCTCCCTCAGCGCGGATATTACAGAGCTCTTCCCCCTTCTCAGACTCCCACTACTCCAGTCGCTGCTTGCACTGTGTGGATGACTTTCATGGACAGTTCACCGTCAATGGTTTGTTGCCTTGAAAGCATAACACTGATGGTGACCTGGATGGTGGACCCTTTGATAGCCAACCCTACAGCAGATGTGATTTCAGCTCACATCCGTTGAAGGCTGAGAATGTCTCTCCCAGCAGCATTGCTACAGTGTTTATTTTGGTGCTGATGCCAAATGTATCCTGGAGTGGAGTCGGGCCCCTTAGCACCTACTACAGTTTGTTTATTATATATGTAACAATTTCATACATCTATTTTTCACCTCACTTCTAACATAGGCAGTAGCTGCTCCTATCAATCTAACATACTTTTACACTTCACCCTTCTCACTAGTGTGATGCCCTGGGGTGGTTCAGCTGGGCCGGTTTGGGGGGTGTCCTGCACCCTGGACTTTAACCCCAGTATTTGAGGGACCTACCCTAAGAGGTTACCTTGACATGGTGGGTAGGCCCATAACCTTGATAATGATTATGCAAAAACATCTATTTATTGAAAAAAATTATTATAGATGTAATTAGTAATGTTGGAGTTGTGCACTGTAATTTTTTATTATGTTCTGCAACATTAGTCTCAACAGGTAGCCCCTCCCATTATCTATATTCAGGGTGCGCAGTCTAGGGTCCTTCTCCATATACCTACTACAGTTACACCCAAGTATGAGTAAGGTTAGATTAGGTATGCCAAACATAGGACCGGCAAAGCCCAAGAACAGGGATAGAAGACACACAGGTTTTAAAATATTGCAACTTTTTATAAATATATAAAAGGTTTAATTTATCTACTGTTCAGCTGAATATACAGGTCATTCAAGTGTTGGAATCTGTGGTTGGGCTAGATGTGCTTCCTGTAGGGATCATGGTCATGAAGTAATTTTTTGAATGTCATTTTTTGTTAATTCAGGGCTTAATAATCACCATGGAGCATCACATGACAGTGTTCATATCACACGATACAGGGTTGCCAATTCCAAGCTTTGCTAAAGTATAAAATAATTCATGTTCAATTTTCCAAGATAAATAACCCAGAGGGCAGAGATGTACTAAACCTTGGAGGGAGCTAAAGTACCAACCAATCAGCTCCTGTCACTTTACAGGCTGTGTTTGAAAAACGATTGGTTAGTACTTTTTATCTCTCTAAGTGTTAGTACATCTCACCCACAGTCAGCAAGTGGTCAGCAGCCATTTTCTTTATTGCCCAAAAGGAAAACCCTGCTTGCACGTTATCTAGCAATTCTACATTGCAGCTTAAATTTTCAACACTGTATGAAGATTTGGGAGAAATATTTTTATTTAAATGTCAAAAAGGTAGAACACAAGATACAGTCTGTACACAAAACAGAGAAAACCATTAACAGAAGGTAAAGAGATTTACTCCATAGCTACATTTTCTAAAGTCCAAACTGAAAACAGGCAATTCATTTTTTTGCATATTTAATAATAAAATATAAGCAGTATACAGTTCCACATGTTAGTTGCACAAAACAGTGAAATTCATTAAGGTTAATTGTTTTTTCCCCCTCCAAGGCCCGGCAATGTTAAAATAGGCAGCGTTCTCAATCCGCCCCTTACCCATTCTAGCCATCCTTTACTGGGCCTGATTCAGGGATGGACATAATGCAGAGGTTTGCGCAGCTGAGCGATTAACGGTGGTGTATGCATGTTACATTATCATCATCGGTCGCAGAGACTATTTTCCCGCAGTGTGATTGTCGGTCTTTTGGGATAAGTAATGGGGAGTGGCTGCAAAAACGCAGACGTGTCGCTACCATTTTAGAGCGTGTCGGAGACCGCGACCACGTATGCAGAAAACATGGCTCCGGCATTTGAGTTGGCTTGACCATTCTGTACTGTACATTCACTGTACTCTCTAAACTTTGAGCATTGGAAAAGGAAATATTGTTGAAAGTGCTCAGGAGCAATTTATGCTGCAGAGTTGCACTGAACAGCAAGCTGGGATGCTCATAAAATGGGTCGTACACTCAACATTTTAAATGACAGCTGCAGCTTTTGACAGTGCTTAGTCCTGAGAGGGTTGGTAGAGGAGCAGACGCTCATTGGTATAGAGGATATTTTGTAAGTGACTTATCTAATTATATGCAGTCTTCCAGAGGATTTAATACAGCCAAAAGTAGTGGTCGGTATTAACAGGACATCTCCTTAGATCTTTTATAGCTTTCATTTCCAGTTGTATCAATTTACAGGGATCATACACATTAGCTTATACTTTCCCCTCACTTATTGAATGAGTTCAGTAACCTGTGCAGAATCTGTTGTTGTAAAAACCATTCAACATCAATTACTGCAAAGCAATTGGGAGTCAGGTGATAAAATGACAAACCATTTTGTACTACGTTGAAAGGTATATAGAGTATTGAAATTGTCAATGGGCCTGATTCAGCTTTGGGAACAGAAAGATATTGCAAGTAACTGTGAACCTGGACAAACCATGTTGCAATGCAAGGGGTGCAAATAATTTTAATTTGCATGTAGGGTAAATACTGGCTGCTTTTGCATGTAGCCCACAAATACTGCACAGCTTTATTTTTACACTGCAATTTAATTCAGTTTGGACACCTCCTTCCCGAATCTAAATCTGCCCCACCTGCAGTGCAACATGGTTTTACCAAGATGGATAATTACTTGCTATATCTTACTCCAGTGGTCTCCAACGTTAATTGAGGTGTTAGCTACTTTAGAAAAATGAAACCTCCTGAAGAGCTACTAAAAAAAAAAATCTGGCTAATAACCGAACATTTGAAGGTAATTTAATGAAAAGTAGAAAAAAAAATGTTTAATAGAAAATAATGCATTTAATTATTACAGTGGTATTATTGTAGTTTGTAAATAAAACTTAAGCACAGGCACATTTCACTGTTCATTACCGGCTGCAAGGGGGAACGTGCAGTAGAGGAGCAAAAGGCAGGGCTGCTGTGTAATTTTCCGGCAGTCACTCGCTCCATCGTAGCGTAGACTTAGTGGGTGGAACCACGGGGAAGGATGTCAGGTGATTGCTGTAGAGGCTGCAGCAATTGCCTGGAGGGGATTCCCTGTGGCTCCACCCATGGCGTCAATGACACGGGGAGCACACGTCAGAGGTCACTTCCATCTAGATGACTCAGCAGTACTGCAGCTAGGCGAGCTACCAAAATAAAGACCGCGAGTTATAAGTAAGTCGCGAGCTACAGGTTGGAGACCACTGTCTTACTCTATTCCCAAAGCTGAATCAGGCCCTATATTCACAGAACAGTCAAGAAATTATACTTCCTTAGGCAACTTTACACTTTTTTTTTTTTATAGTAAAAGTAACTGACTAAAATAAAAAAAGAAATAAAAATATTTACAGACTCATAACAATGAAAGTATTTTCAAATAAGATTCAGTTACAATGTCCAAAAGGAATTAAATTGCAACTACTAACGTCTAAAGCAGCACATTTAAATAGATACTGCAGTACTATTAATATGTACAAAAGAAAATAAAACATTAGGTCAGTTTTTATCCCTTTAATCACATATAAGAAAAGTTATGTGAATGGATTTACAAACATGGAATTAGTGAAAGCTCTGAATGTAAGTTACGCCAATCATGTGTCCGTGTCTACAACCTCAACTATTTCCAATATGGGCCCCTAACAGTGCAGCTGACATAACGTCTAACCTGTGACCCTCACCTAGCTCCCAACACCAAGATCATACTTGTCTAAGTGGTTGATGCAGGGGGGGAGGTGATAACACGTTCCCTTTATCACGTACTGCACAGTGCTGAACAAAGTTGCAAATTGCGTCCTTGCATAATTCAATAACCAAGCCCGCTTCTCAAGAAAAACATTGAAGATAGGAGGGTGGTCTATTCTCTCTGAAGTCTGTAAGAACTCCCCTGAAATTCGCGTATCTCCCAGACAATTCCACAAGACTAGGCAAGTACGCCCAGTAGTGGAGATGATCATTTTATGGTCTGAACCAATCAAGTAACTCACTCATTACGTCACATCAACATTTAAGGTCAATATATGACAATATTAAATGTTATTACATCTCAAGAGACACAATTTGATATTCCGCTTAATAGATGCTTCGTACATTTCAGAAGTCCAGGCCAGCGAGCTGCTACGATAAGGTAGGAATATTTATCAACTGCGGATTGCTGGCTATGAGCTCACGGTCTGTGAAATAAAATACTAGGCAAAGTAACATTGATAAAATCATATTCCTTTAATGGCCCTGAATATTTTATACCCAAGTTGTCTTATAGGAACCTAGGATAGATTTGGTCGTACATAAGAGACGAACAGATAACCTTTACATATATTTACGTAAAACTTTCAAAAGATAATCAGAACTGTTTTATCAGCTTTTTCCACATTTATATATAATGTTTACCTTACATTAGCCCAGAGCAGCATGTTCACATGCTGTAGAATCCATAGAAGTCTTTCCTAGCTCACAGATTCCAACTTGTCTAGTGTTCATGAACTATTGCGGTCAGCAATTCTAAAAGTATAGGTACTTAGCACGGGTTGGGTACGGGATGCCGAAGTTCAGGATCCCTAATGGGATACAATCCCGAAACAAGAAGGTAAGTATACTACCCTTCCCCTATCCATTCCTCCCTCCCAGCAGCCTAACCCTCCCCTTAGCCCCAAAACTTACCGTTGGGTTTCCAGCACCGGCATCCCGATAGCCAGGATATAAACTACATCCCCTTGTTACAATATCAATTTTGTCAGCAGTACTATATCCATATGGTGTTACCAGCACTTAATTACAATGGTTTTGTATTGTGATTTTTAAGCACTTTATTAATATTACTTTAAATGTGTAATGATCAAGTTATAGATTCACTGTCATGATCTCGCTTTTGTATGCAACTTATGGATTAAGTAAAAGGAAAACTAAACAAGATAAAAATACAGAGACTCTCTGTATTAATGTTTGGTTAATAAAAGCATTTTTATGACATTATGGCCATGTGTCATTTTTATCACTCAAACACATGAATGTTATATGTTTCTTTATATAAAATATTAAGTCAGCCACACTGTCCAGGCTCATCCTGCCACCCACTGCTCATGCAAAGTCGTTGTATCACGGTCGGCTTACACTTGGACCTTTCAAGATTCACATAAGCACAGAGCTAGGTAGACAGGCCTAATAATCTGATCAATTCTGATTGGATAATTATCCTGTATTACCTGCATTTTGGGCCCATGCGTATGGCACGGTTGGGGTAATTTATGCTGGCAGTATTGCAGTGCGTTGCTAGCTATATGATTAAACAGTCAGCTTAACTTTGTCATTTATATTTAAATTGCATTTTATAGGATGGCTAGCTGGACACACAGGCGGCTAGCTCTTCCATCACTCCGAGGTCTGCGAATTCCTCGTGATGATCTCTTTATTACACCATATCATTAACATTAATACAGTTTTAACATAGGATAAAATAAAAAAAAACACACACAAAAAGAGAAAAAACAAGTCACAAAGTAGTAATACTTCTGGTCATTCATTAGACCAAATGACCAAGATATAAAATGGCGGAAGATTGAAATGGTAAGGAAAACAGACAAGTCACCATTCATATGGAACCTCTGTTATTCCACAAAGACCCTCGCATTCATTGGCAGCTCCAGGAAATGAATATCATCAAGCTGCGTGGCGTTGCTACAAATTCGCTCATGAATAAGAGAACAGCAGCAAGGAGCAGCTATAGGCCCTTCCTGAATGACATACTAGAAAGTGGCAAGTCCATCCTTTCCAAAGTCCTTTAGGGTGGTACAAGAACATGTCTGAACGCCTCTTGAGAATGCGCAGCTAGTCCCAAGGAATGAGGAAGGGGCGATGAAGAGTGATTCAGTCTAGAGGAGCAGCACCCACAAAGAGCGCTGCACTGGAAAGGAGCAACAGCTGATTGGATGAGCTGGCTTAGCCATTGCCCTAGTGGACTAGTTCAGGCTGGTTCTCCACAAATGGCAGCACCCCACTGACATAGTACGCTATGCCTAGAGAAAGTAGGGCAATAACGATGAGGAGAAGGAGGACCCTCCAAAACCCAAGATCCTCCACAAATTCTTGCCAAGTGGTGCGGAAGCTGGAGAGGACCCCTTCCCCTTGCTGCAGGTTTGGATTCAAGAGGGAATGGCTTTCCATGGCACTGCAAGACAATGAAACGCGTCAATACACACTCAGACCAGACATGCATTATCTATCCATTATACAGCCTAAGCTTTGGGCTAGGGCTGCACTGGTAATACGCCAACAATCAGGTCAGAAGCATAGTTTTACCTTAGAAAGGTTTGAATTCTCCAGTTAATCTATAACTATTTCAAGAAATGTGATCAGACTTTAATTCTCCATTTTCGTTTATATACTATGTACTCTATTAAATGCATAAGGGAATTACTGTAATATCAGTGCTCTGCTTAAAACAATCTTACAACACAGACTTAATTAGCAATCATCCATTGCTCGCCAAGTCCTAAACTTTGATAACGCTAAAAAGTCACATGAAGAAAAACAAAACAAAAACATTATTTTCTATTTCTACCAATCAGTTGTACATTTTCTAGCTTGATTAGAATTATTGTCCTGTTGCATGATCCAAGTTCGGCCAAGCTTCAGTTGACAGACAGATGCCCTCACGATTTCCTCTTTGACTCAATGACTGAGGTGTCAAGGTCCTATGGCTGTAAAACAACCCCAAATCATTACCCCTCCACCATTACCCGTGACTAGTGGCATTCGGTACTTGAGGTGACATTTCACCAAAAGTAGTATTGCATTAAATTCAAACAAACAAATACAATTTGGTCTTGCATGTCCAGAGGACATTGCTCATAAATCTCATGTTTCAATCACAAGTATTTCTGCACATCTAGTTTGTTGTGCTATGTTACATTTTGGAGAGAGGGGTACAGTAGGTCTCCTAGCTACTCATTTGTGAAAGCCATACTTGTACAAATGCTTTCTGCTGACGGAGTCATGGACTGGAACATTTGCTATGTTGATGGAGACCTGCAGATAACTGGATATACTCTAGCTTCCAGGGGGTCTTTGTTTTTTTCCAGAAATACATATACATTTTCATACAAACTACTGGCTCTAGGCTCCATGTAAATATATATTTAATAATGTTTTGGTCAAGCATGCACTGCAGCGCTGAGCTAAGCCTGCTATATGTATTAACCCCCAATGTGCTGTGCCTGGGGAACGTAAATGTATTAGCCAGTGGCAAGGCGCATCACTGCAGCCGGGAGGGCTTAGTCCCAGGGCTGCAGTGTAAAGGCCCCCATACACGGTGCGATTTGCTCACGATCCAGTCTCGTTTGCGATTTCCCTTGAAATACTGAACTCTCCCGGACATACGGTATTGTGCCCACACACGGTACAATTGTACAAACGACCATACAATATAGATGGGTCGTAAACGACTGCAGATCATAAACAATATATCGTTTGTAGCAAACAACCTCACGATTCTGGAATTTAAATAATGGGCGGAAAAGTGACAACATATCGTACATCATGCACACGCACGGAACGATGTCTGTCAAATCCTGTACGATAGGTCGAAAATTTACTGCATGTTCACTTGATCTACGATGACGTTACACGACGTCAGGGACGCGCATCGGCATCATGATCATCCCCACGAACTGCACTTTTTACATGATTGGTCGTTCCGATCGATCGAAAATGACCAAATCATGTAAAAAAATAATTTAAAAAAATCTGGTCTCTGGGGGCCTTAAGAGTGCCCTCCGCATTAGGCTGGTACACTGTATAGACAAGTTCCAGCACTGAAAGCGGAGGCTAGCATATTTAAAAGGTAAAGGAGTGTATGAGTTTTAAAATAAAAATGGATGCATTTAAGTTAATGTGGGGCTCTGTAGACGGGACTGCAGGGCTGTGTTAGCAAAGATCAGCAGATTGCACACGAAAATGTTTTAGTATATTTTCACATGATATTTTTAAACGCGCTGTGCACCATGTTTTGGAAAAGCATGTTTACATGTACTTACAGGATTGTATAAGAAATTGCCATCTTCTGTGACATAGGAAGTGAGATGGTAATTATCCTGACCTAGCAAAATGCCTAGTGTGAAATTACCAAGGGGTCTATTTACTAAGCAGTGTTAGGAGACAGAGTGAAAAGTGATAAGGTGCCAGCCAATCAGCTCCCAACTGTCATCTCACAGGCCGTGTTTGAAAAATGACATTTGGGAGCTGATTGGCCGGCGCTTTATCATTTTTCACTGCGTCTACTAACACTGCTTAGTAAATAGACCCCCAAGTCTGTGTTTAAAGCACTTTCTTTGAAATGCACGCCAGGGGTTATTACAGTATTATGGGAGGAATTGTGTTTTAGGCAAGCTGGTTTGGGTGGTAGATATATAAACAGAGAGGAAATTGTTCAGCTTCTTTGAAATGTAAGATGTATTTTTGTTTCTATTTTGTGAGATAGTTGTCTGATTGATAGAACATTCCTAGAGGTACAGTATATGGGATATTGTGTCATCTAACTATATAAAAGGGCTGATGTGGCTCTGTAGACTCTGTATCCTTTGAACATCAAGCATTGTACTTCTGTAACATCTTGTATGCTGTGAATTGTCACAAGCAGTTTTAGCGACGGGACTGGTCTCTCTCAAGACAATGAGCAATAAACATCTTGCCTTCAGACATCTGCATCTGCTGTATCCTGTGACCGCCAGAATAGCGCACAATACTATTCCGTTCTCCGGCTGTTCTGGATTGAGTCCGGTGTCTCCAAACGGAAACCTTCTACCAGCTACCCTGCAGAACTGGTCCAGAGTAAGGGAGCAGCGGGAATTAGCGTACACTACTCAAAGTGTTGCAGCTGCACCCGCACATACACAGAAGTAGGTTGTTCCAGGTGCCCAGTGGGAAGAATCAGTAACGGGAAGTCACTGATGGTGAGCGGGAGCCACCTAGAAGTGGTGCGGTAAGCCCACTAAAACACGAGTAACCGCCTTCTATTCCAAATCAGTGGACATAAATGTGTGAACGCCTGGCAGCGTATCTGCATGCATGTGTGTGCAGTCCCCAGAGATTATAGCGGGACGAAATACGTAGTCACCTCCTACATCTGAGACAGATAAGCTGAATATTTTCTTCTGCATTGTACCTATACATATCTATCACGGAAGTATTGTATGAAGATCCTTCAAGGAAAAGATTCCCACAAGGACACTGGATATCCCTTGAAGGACTTTGGACCTAAACAATAAGGTTTAGATTTGTATTACACCGTTTTGCACTGAAGGCGCTCACCCTTCACCTTACATTCAAGGATCATCAATAAAGAATAAAAAATATCATTTATTTGAAAAACTGAAGCAGCCACCCTCACTTATTTTGTTCATCTATAACCATTATATACATGGTTTACATTTTTTATGAGTCTTTAGGCACTGTATGGTTAGTTACGCCACATATACTTTTTTTTTTTTTCTGAGTAGTTTTTCTCTCAGTAGTACAGGGGTGGGTAAATAAGTGGCCGTCCAGCTGCTGTAGGACTACACGTCCCTGCATGCCCTGCTGGGATGCGTAGTTCAACAGCAACTGGAGGGCCGCTCATGGCCCACCAATGCTGTGGAATGGTGTTTGGGCATGGTCTTGCCTACTGATGAGCAGTAACAATGGCTTCTCTGAGACCAGGGCAGTGGCCTTTTCTCCTTGGCTCGACATTAATGCTTCAGACTGAAAAGCCAAAGGTTCTGCTTTTATACAGAGGCAGCATCACTACCTGCGATCATATAATGAACTGTATTTAATTAGCACTGGGCTGAAATTACCTTAGCTATTACTATGGGCGCAGCAAAGGTGTACTTAATTTTTAAATTTTTGTTAAATAACGGGTTTTACTTTTGTAATTCATCACATGAGATTAGATTTATCCAAATTTTAGATCTTCGTTCATTATATCCGGACATCTACAAACACAAATGTGAAAGCAAGAGGGACTTTTTTTTTTTTTTGGTCTCATAAATAATCAACAATAAAACAAAAAACAAAAAACAACTGTATATTGGAGGAGCGCTAAACATTTTCAACACACACATTTGTATATAATTCTTCACCTACAAACTGGATTGTTTTCCCACTAATGAGAGAGAAAATTAGACACAAATAGTTTCTGCATTTTTCTATTTAGAGATGTTCTCCTTTAAGGCAACATCCGGCCTTATGTGAGAACGGCGATGTGCAAATACGGCCTCCAGTTGATAGAAGATTTATACATTATATGAAGCTGGTGTCAGTCTGATCCATGTATAGAGGACATAGTGACACAGTTCTGCAGCCCATGTACAAGCAGAGTGGGGAAGACATGGGGACGTACTTCTGGCTCTCTCCTGAAATAGGACAACTTGCATGGTTCATGCTCTTTGCTTTACAGCAAATCTGCTGCCACAATTCCCATTAATTAAAATAGGTCTCTAAACCTCCTTATGACACCACACCCTGTCTAGTGAGGTTTTAGTAATAAGCTGCTAAGTAGCCTGTCATTAGAAAGTTCACAGGGCGATTGGCACAGGACTTAGATTAAGCGTGTAGTACACAATGTTCCCAGCAGTATTGAGGCTGCTGTATTCGGACACATTATTCAGTACGCACCAAGCTTGGATCGGACTTGTCAAACAACACGAAGCACCTGGCTGAAGCCAAATGGTCAGACTGTTACAGAAAGTGAGAATCAGAATTAAACTTATCCAACATTTATGAGAGTACAGCCTATTAATGCCCTAGGATCTAGTGCAGAGATGGGCACTAAGTGGCCCTCTAGCTGCTGTGGGACTACACATCCCAGTATACACCTGCCATAGTTTTGCTATCAGGACATGCTAAAACTGGGGCAGGGCATGCTGGGAGGTGTAGTTTAACAGCAGATGGAGGGTCACTTATTGCTCACCCCTGATCTAGTGACATCACTGAGGCACAATTTGTAATGATGACAGCATGTAATAAATGTGCATATTCACCATGCCAATCTATGAGACATGCGCCAGCCATCAGACAAAGCAAAACAATTTCAATAACTTAATCTACAGTATATAATAAGGCAGAATGGCATACCCATAGAAGGACTATATAATCTCGCTCTCTCTCTTACGGAAGAACTGGGGTTAGTGATCCCTGGGAGTATCAGGGCGGAGACTCGGAGGTCACCTAAAGCGACTGCAAAAAGGGGCGGTTCCATGGGCGTGTCTGGGAACGCTGCTGAGCTCCCACCTGCAGATCCAATGCCTCAGAGGCCATGTTTAGCTAGTTTTGAGGAGAATTGCTTGAGTAGACCCTAGGTCACAGGTTCTCAAACTCTGTCCTCAGGACCCCAAACAGTGCATGTTTTCTAGGTCTCCTCACGGAATCACAAGTGAAATAATTAGCTCCATCTGTGGATCTTTTAAAATGTGTCATCGAGTAATGACTACACCTGTACACCTGCTGGGTGACCTGGAAAACGTAACCTGTGCGGGGTCCTGGAGGACAGAGTTTGAGACCTAGGCTACCACAAATGTCAATGATGCATCGATGTTGGGAGGGTTTACGATCCCCATCACAAACATACAGACCACAGAGCCTGAAAGTGGAAGTCTTCACGCTCGTACACACCGCCAGCATAAAGGGAAGACTGAGATTAGCATTAGCAAATTCCCATAACCGCTACTGAGAGAGCGGCTGCGTTACCAACCATCTTTGAGCCTGGCCCCATATTGCAATGCAAAGGGTGGAAGTGTATTTTTTTGGGCTGCAGGGGGAATGACAATTTCCCATTAATAAGGAGTAGCACAACTTAAACTATTATTAATGCTTGTTCAAATCTCGCGTTTCCAAAAAAAAATAAGAGCACCAACAATTTGACTTTATTTGGGAGACATGAAAAGTGGAAATGTTGACAGGAGCTCTCGTCTGAAAACCTAAGTGTACAGCCAGCCCAGCTGGGTCTCTATCTGGATGGTTACACATACATACAGTAAGTATGGTTGATGTTGTGAGGAATGTGATCACCAGGTCCCGATGCAAAGTCCGCCCAGCGGCATTACGTACCTCCGGCCTTCGGTTCACTGGCGCCGAGCGTGGCTCTCATCACTTTCAAACTCTCGCTACTGTGCTGACTGATACTTCTCATGCAGAAATGCGTCATCCTCCAATACCATCAGCGAGGACGCCGGTTCATGGGCGCAGCCATCTTGCTTCTGCCATGTGATATTGGATCATCCAATCAGATCTAGCTCTCAGGTCTGCTGGAAAGCAGTCGCCAATCAGCGACAGGCACTGCCTATATAAACTCTTCATGGACGTTCATTCGGTACAACGACTTCTCAAGTCCTAGTATTTGGCTCCCGATACCTTCAAGTCTTGGACTTCCTAAGTATCTCCGTGTTCTTCTCCATTGTCTAAAGACGCTACTTTGGGTACAAACCCAAAGACGCTACTCTGGGTACCAACCCGAAGCACCTAAAGACACACACCTGCGCATTCCGTTAATATCTCCGTGACAGATCTCAGTGTACTACACCCGGAGTTCGACGCATATTTGTGTACTTAAAAGACCCACACTCATCGCAAGCCAAAGTCATCACAGTCTAGGTGGATATACCTCTCCACCTTTGACCTAGGATTCCAGTCTCGTCTTGCTGGGCAAATCCCCTTGACCCGGACTCAGAATTCCTGCATTTGTCTAGTGAGGATAAGTCCGTGTCATCTGATAGTGTCCTGCTTGTCATGGAGTTAATACACTAGCACCAGTCGTCCTATTCCAAGTACGCTGTTACCTTCGATTTACAGATTCTCAGAACTCACGTGCTAAAGTTATGTCCTTTCATTCTGGACTATTAGTTCTGCTTCTATTCATCATACTAACCAGTTCCCTGTTTCTCAATAAAACCCTGTATTCTTTACCATCAACTTGGGTTTTAACTTTATTTCTCCTATGAGGAAAAGCTATCTGAAACCTCTTCTGCTACCACGGTCCCAGCCCGCAGAGTCTGATTCATCACAGGAGTCCAACTTCCCTAGAGTGGTGACAGATGTGTAAGCCTCACGAGCCCGACCACATAATAATCTTCTGCAAGAAACTTCATATGTAGGATTACAGCTGGTCACCACCTTAGTTTAGCAGCGACACAATTAGCAGGTGTTAGACAACAACTCGATGCCTCAATCTTTGCTGCTGAATTTGAAAATGCCAAAGAAGTGACGATAATGTTTACAGTACAAGTATTACACATAAGGAAGCACAAATCTAAGAGCTGCCATAGTAACAAAGCAAATGATTACACTTCTATTATGTTCTGTATCTCCTAGGAAGGCAAAACAAACAGTTGGATTTGACCGTATAAATGTTAGAGAGAGACAGAGTCGGGGCTTTCCTGCTACAGTGATTGGTCTGGATATACAGAGTCGCCTCAAAACTTTTACTTTTAGTGTTTGGGGGGGGAGGTTAGGGTATTTACCTGCCCCTGTCAGGGTCTTGACCCCGTCAGGCACCCGCTGTTGGGATTTGGACAGTTTAGCCGCCGGCATTTCAATCCCATTCCACACCCGATCACCATAACATCAAGCAAAAGTCCCATTGGTTTTTTCCAGTGGTCACCTGATAAACTGGGAACAACCCCTACTATGGGCAGAGAATTGGGTATACTACAACTACTCTACCCCAATCCACACATGTCCAGCCCGGTCCTTACAGTAGAAGTAACATCTTCCCTCCAATGTCAAAACCATCTAACCAGGATAACTCACAAGCAGACCACAATGAAGCGCGGCTAGAACACAGAAGCAGGGGCACAAGGTCACAGAGGAAGAAGAAACAGCGTATGTACTACCCACCAGAGTCTTCCCTGCTCATAGCAAGTGTGGCCCACACACATACCCTGTCATATTACCAGCACACACAGTACACTGAGACATCTTCCAGACACAGATGTTTATGTATGATCTGTATGCAGGCGATGGATTACACTCGGGGATGAAGGGGAAAGGTACAATAAACACACAAGGTGCTGGAACCAGGCACATCTAGAAGATTTCCAGCTATGAGCTAATGTGTAACTACGCTCAGAGGAGACACAAAGGTCACTGTCACCATGTAACCAGGGGAGATTAGTGAGGCTGCAGATTGGGGAAAATGTGTAATAAGTAGCAGTGCAGCCTCCATGTGAGAAACACAGCAAGAGTAATAAAACGTAACACACACACACACACACACACAATGAAATTTTGACTTTAAAGACAGGTCACTATTAAAATGGTTACCATTAGTAATTATCCCCCCAATTTACTAAATACCTCCCTTCTTCTTGTGTAGTATAAACACCAACCTCTACCATGCGTTAGGGATGGACATCGGAAGCCCGGCATCAAATCATGAGATGCAACTAGCCGCCGCATCGCATCAATACGATAATATAACCACTGCGATGGTGATACTAGTGTTGGAAAGGGGGCGGAGCCTCATGGCACACCCCACCCCAGGCTACCCCTACACTGAGAGCAGATGCTGTGTGCATACACGGTATCTATTCTCCAGCTGCTCAGCCTCCTATAACCATCAAATTCCCTGTATTTGGTGAAAAAAGTACTCCCATCGAATCGGAAAAATCAATGGTTGCCAACCATTGGCTTCCGATGTCCATCCCTACCATGCGTACTATAAAAAGCCACTTCCCCATGCATAGTATAAATACTCACATACCTCAAAGGTAGTATATGTACGTACCATTTTTCCCATGCATAGTATAAAGATTCACCTCCCCCATGCAGAATATAAATACCCACCTTCCCCATGTGTACTATACGCACGTGTCCACCTTCCCCATGTGTACTATACGCACGTGTCCACCTTCCCCATGTGTACTATACGCACGTGTCCACCTTCCCCATGTGTACTATACATACCCACCTTCCCCATGTGTACTATACATACCCACCTTCCCCATGTGTACTATACATACCCACCTTCCCCATGTGTACTATACATACCCACCTTCCCCATGTGTACTATACATACCCACCTTCCCCATGTGTACTATACATACCCACCTTCCCCATGTGTACTATACATACCCACCTTCCCCATGTGTACTATACATACCCACCTTCCCCATGTGTACTATACATACCCACCTTCCCCATGTGTACTATACATACCCACCTTCCCCATGTGTACTATACATACCCACCTTCCCCATGTGTACTATACATACCCACCTTCCCCATGTGTACTATACATACCCACCTTCCCCATGTGTACTATACATACCCACCTTCCCCATGTGTACTATACATACCCACCTTCCCCATGTGTACTATACATACCCACCTTCCCCATGTGTACTATACATACCCACCTTCCCCATGTATACTATACATACCCACCTTCCCCATGTGTACTATACATACCCACCTTCCCCATGTGTACTATACATACCCACCTTCCCCATGTGTACTATACATACCCACCTTCCCCATGTGTACTATACATACCCACCTTCCCCATGTGTACTATACATACCCACCTTCCCCATGTGTACTATACATACCCACCTTCCCCATGTGTACTATACATACCCACCTTCCCCATATGTACTAAACATACCCACCCTCCCCATGTGTACAATACATACCCACCTTCCCCATGTGTAGTATAAATACCTCCCCTCACCTTGTGCAGTACATATACCCATGTTCCCCTTGTGTAGCATATATACCCATGTTCCCTTTGTGTAGCATATATACCCATGTTCCCTTTGTGTAGCATATATACCCATGTTCCCTTTGTGTAGCATATATACCCATGTTCCCTTTGTGTAGCATATATACCCATGTTCCCTTTGTGTAGCATATATACCCATGTTCCCTTTATGTAGCATATATACCTATGTAGTCTAGGTCTTTTCCAAGAAATAATGTGCATTTTTCCTATCCTGCCACTCCCTGTATAGCAGCGTATTCTAAGATAAGGCACTCCCTATACTTCCCTTACATCCCTTATCTAACACTGACCACTACAGGCTACTGATGTAGAGTTATGGCCAGAAGCGGTTACACTTACTGTATAGACAGAGCTCCCAATTTCTATATTTCCCATGGGTCTCATGCAGTGTGCAGCTGAACATAACGTGCTAGAATATGACAGCATATAGGAGTACTGCTCATGTTATAATGATAGCTTACAGTATAAACAAATTATAATCAGTTGTAATTAGCAAGAGAATCTGGAAACTCAGACTAAGGCAGTAAGCCCAACAGCTCGCAGCCAATGGTTTACATTTATCAAACTGGTTTCCCTGGTAACTGTGCGAGAAAGGGGGCGTTGCCCATCACAACCAGATTCTATTAACAGTTCAGAAAATAAGACAAAATGTCTGACTGATATGGATTGCTAAGGGCTACACTAAATATTCTGCAGTGTTACCTGCGAGACCGTTTCCCAAAATGCTTATCAGTATATTTATTATATGACCAAACCTCTGATTGGCTGGTCGCCCCTTTTGGCTACTTACTAAGAACTCTCTCTCGTGGAAAGTAAGGAAATACTGTATCACACTTTAGTTTGTGTAAGCCAACAAATTATATATCTGAAGCGATTCACGTCAAAATATTCCTGTCAGCCACATAATGTCCTAAATATTTATGAAATTACTTATTAATGCAAGATAAATTATTATTATTAAATATTTATGAAATAATAAAATAGACTGCCTTAACACGCTGGTCCCCTAAAGTCCTCTCCGGGGACCCTGGCTAGCACTGACCCCAGGAATGCCCACCGAGATCCACAGATCGGTACTGGCGTCGCGGCACTGGAGGGGTGACAGAGCGGCAGAGCAGACGTCCCTCGGACAGTCTGCTGCTGTGCGCTCTAGTTGAAGAAAAAAAAAAGATAAAACAAATCAAATCATAAAAATAATAGCCTAAGCAGCCCCCCTGCGTAATGGTGACCCGACTACGGCAGGGCACCAACGAAACTCAGGTGCTTCTGGCTCGGAGGCGGGGTATAGGGAGAGTGGACCAATGCATCCTGGGAGCTGAAAGCTTTTAACTGCGTGGTTGCCGGATTCAGTTCCATCACCTACACCCCCCAAGGTCTCCCTGTGGAGCCTATGGACCCTGAAGAAGAAACAACAGTTTATATATCATTTACCCCAAGAGAAAAAAAATAAAAAATCTCAATCATATATCTGCATACCATGCCTCTGACCTCACAGGCTCCTAGTATACTGAACGCTTGTATTATTTTGGATAATGGTTTAATCCTCCACTGGGTGTTTACAACAAATACTCTCTAATACTCAGGCTTTGTGTCCTAGGTAAGCACTCTTTTTCTAATTATCTAAAAGCTGGATGTTGTATCTAGCACTCTCTGATGGAGAGGGAGGAAATACTCCATGACACGTTAGCTGTGATAAACCTGTAGAGGAAAAGTACAGTGGACCTCATTTAGAGTCGGTCGAAGCGGCCGCACGGTCGTACGGGAAAAGGGGCCGGATATGCAAATGATTCCCTCGCAAGTTGCGTCCCTAAGTTCGGATCGGTTACTGGCCGACCAAGGGGAGGAAGCGGCCGGAAGACCAAAAAATACGCCCCCTTCTCGTACGCATTACACGTCATCTCCGGGCATATAAGGATTAATCGCGAGCATCGGTAACCATCGGAACTGGTCGTAGAGCTTAAGGTTGACCATACCCTCTCTTAAGCTCTGCGATCATGTCAGTGTAAAAACCTCCCATGTCACATGTGCCATGACGCTACTTTGTTAATTATGCACTCCCATAAACCGTATGCACTCCCATAAAACGTTGTTCGCATAATTAGGCACGCCTGCGTTCGGATCTCCACTCCCCCGTTTTCAAGCACCTTCCCCTGTTACCACCCACAAACACCTCTATCTGTCACTCAAACTACCGACCTGGCTGTGTTCAAGGAGAGAGAAATTTCTGATCGTAGCGGCTAGTTTGCGCACGCGCATTGCGAACTTTACGCATGCGCATTATAGCGAACATCGGTGGCGTACGACCGTGCGGCCGCTTCGACCGACTCTGAATGAGGTCCAGTATGTGTAAAAATATAGGATATGGCCACTTTAATGTTTGTATTGCTGAGCGCTCGTTCACACTTATACACATGGAAAACCTATAACAATGAATTAAAAGGAATGCCGTATTAAGGCGTTTTACCATAAGATTTATTGTACACAGCGTTACAGATATATAATGTACCAGCAGGAACGGCACAGCGGACTTCCATTTTGAAAGCGTTTTTTAGGCTAATTAATGTGGAAAAAGTGCAAACAAAAGCGCATCGGTGTGAACGAGCCCTAAAGAGACTGCTCTGCTGGTACATGAGCAAAGAACACGACAAGGACACAACACAGGTATATTACCAAGTAAATATAAAGTGCTCCCAACATACCAATCTTCCTCAGTGGATACTTCGGACATAGTACTGTGTCCCTTTTCCATTAGCATCTCGGAGCACTGGATATACCTTTCGCTTTCCGCCGTCTGCATGGCCTCCATTTTAGAGTGAGTGCCCCTGTTGAAGCCCTTCACCTCTTGCTCCTCCAAAGACTCCAACATGCGGATGACTTCCTTATTCACGCCCCTGCGCTTGGCTAGGACGAGTGGAGTGGCACCTTGGTGATTACTGCAATTCATACAGGAGTACATGCTTACTAAGGAATGTTTAATACACACACACACACACACACACACACACACACACACGGAGATGCAAGAGACCTTCACGTGGAGCGGTCGCCCATAGCGACCAATCAGATTATAGCTATCATTTCAGAGAATCTACTAAATAACTAGGAATCTGATTGGTTGCTAAGGGTAACCCCTCCACTTGTCCACTTCAGAAGGATTGATCAATCTCCCCCATCATCTGTAATTTAACACAGAGTGGTCTGGTTGAATGTTGTAATTACCGTCACTCCTCTCCCCGCAACTGTAATGGCAGAAGCCATCTTTCTTTTTAACAAAGTTGACCCATTCCCTACATGCAGTGAAGGCAGCCATTTTGTGGACCGAACTGATATTCACAATCAGCGAATATCAATTAATTCATAACTAGCGGCATCACTCAGGCGCCAGTATTCGTGACCAGTGGTGTGGCAAGTTCCCAATAAATTTGGAGGCTGCATCATCAGGTATCTTGGTTTAGCCCACAAAATGGCCGATTCTACTGTATTTACATCAAATGACTAACAAAAGCCCAGAAACTGGTTCAGTGGCTTATTTTAAAATGAAACACAATCGTAAAGGATGCACTGACCCTTAAATAGCTAGCGCTCTTACTGCCCGATTCAGAGCTGCACGCTAGTGCACAGCTGCGGCTACTTTGCACGCAGCGGCTGTGCGATATGCCAATAGCGCAGGAGGAGGTCTTGTGTAAATAGATGCCTTCTGTGATCGGCTGCTGCATCCGGATCACATCGGTCATCTGAGTAACCTTCAGGGCAGCCGGTGTTTTCACGCAGCTGAAGCCAGTGAAGCTGCATACAAGTACGCAGCCACTGGCTTCAGCAGGCCCAGGAAACAGGGCTGACACACCCCCATTTTTTGGGACACTACCTGACGCCGCACACACACTGCCCCTAAACGGCTTCAGCCACTCAATCAGGCTGCGGCGTCTGGTCACATAGAAGGAGATCAGCACATGGACAGTAAAAATCCTACACATGCGCAAATCTTCAAATATCGGAGTTCTACTCAAACCATGGGGTTTGGGTACAACTCTGAGTCAGGCCCTTAGCAAAATGTGGGTTTGACCAACCCAATCCTAGTCGAGTCCACTGCAGCCACAGGGCACAAGGCACTCACCAAATGTCAATTTTAAGTCCATTGGAGACAAGGAACTGAATGGTGTCAACGTGTCCACACAAGTGCAGGGCTGTGTTTCCCTGGTAATCTGTAGCCAGGAGATCCGCTCCAAACTTGTGCAAGAGTTGGCAGATGTCTACATTCCCCCTGGCCGCAGCCAGGTGAAGGCCGGTGCGGCCACGGCTGTCACGTATGTTGGGGTCAAAGCCACTTTCCAGCAGGCGCTTGGAATAATTGAAGTCTCCGTCAATGCACGCCTGCAGCAGGGGCACGTTGGTCTGGGAGGAATCGTTCACAAAAACATAGGACATGGCCGTATCTTGAAGTGCTACAATTTACAAGAATGGAGAAATCAAATCACAGAACATATCCAGCTATGATTAATACAATCATTGTCTCCTCCTACATAGGACATAAGAATGAGGATATAGATATGAGAGCTGGAGCCTCTATTATATAAAGTCATGGGATCTTTTACCTATCCAGGCAACTCAACAAAACAGAAAGAATAATCATTTATGGTGACGTTTTACATCCAGTCGCTATAAGGAAAGACATTACACAAGGTATTGCACAGAGGAATGTTGTATACACAGACATGATCACGTCCACCTGAAGTCACCTGGCCTCATTTAGAGCTGGGGTGTATATAATATAATATACTGTGCATGTGTACCAAAATCTGTCTGTATAATGTGTCATCTTGAAGTTTGGACCTCACCAGTGGCGGTCTTCGCCGTATCCCTGGGGGGGTCTGCTTGCTGCCCTGTAGTTCTGTGTCCAGCCGGCTTGTGCGCATGCTTTGGATCACCAACCCGCACATGCGCATAAATTAACAAGTATCCCAGGCTTCTAGTCACTGCATTGGCCACAGCCCCTAGAAGCCAGATAGGGCTGCCGTTATAGCAGAGGTGTGGCTTCCCATTGGAAGAGGTCTCTGCCAATTGCAATCCGGACTGGCAATTCACCCACCTATTCTATCCACATTAATACAACTTCAAACCGACCCTACTCTCACCCGTACTACCTACATTACTACATATTCATACCCTACTTCCACCTACCCTACTCAAACTAATACACCCATCCTACTTCCACCTACCCTACTCAAACTAATACACCCATCCTACTTCCACCTACCCTACTCACACTAATACACCCTCACACCTACCCTACTCACACTAATACACCCTCACACCTACCCTACTCACACTAATACACCCTCACACCTACCCTACTCACACTAATACACCCTCACACCTACCCTACTCACACTAATACACCCTCACACCTACCCTACTCACACTAATACACCCTCACACCTACCCTACTCACACTAATACACCCTCACACCTACCCTACTCACACTAATACACCCTCACACCTACCCTACTCACACTAATACACCCTCACACCTACCCTACTCCCACCTATACTACTCACACTAATACACCCTCACACCTACCCTACTCACACTAATACACCCTCACACCTACCCTACTCACACTAATACACCCTCACACCTACCCTACTCACACTAATACACCGTCACACCTACCCTACTCACACTAATACACCCTCACACCTACCCTACTCACACTAATACACCCTCACACCTACCCTACTCCCACCTACCCTACTCACACTAATACACCCTCACACCTACCCTACTCACACTAATACACCCTCACACCTACCCTACTCTCACCTATACTACTCACACTAATACACCCTCACACCTACCCTACTCACACTAATACACCCTCACACCTACCCTACTCACACTAATACACCCTCACACCTACCCTACTCACACTAATACACCCTCACACCTACCCTACTCACACTAATACACCCTCACACCTACCCTACTCCCACCTATACTACTCACACTAATACACCCTCACACCTACCCTACTCACACCTACCCTACTCACACTAATACACCCTCACACCTACCCTACTCACACTAATACACCCTCACACCTACCCTACTCACACTAATACACCCTCACACCTACCCTACTCACACTAATACACCCTCACACCTACCCTACTCACACTAATACACCCTCACACCTACCCTACCTCACACTAATACACCCTCACACCTACCCTACTCACACTAATACACCCTCACACCTACCCTACTCACACTAATACACCCTCACACCTACCCTACTCACACCTACCCTACTCACACTAATACACCCTCACACCTACCCTACTCACACTAATACACCCTCACACCTACCCTACTCACACTAATACACCCTCACACCTACCCTACTCACACCTACCCTACTCACACTAATACACCCTCACACCTACCCTACTCACACTAATACACCCTCACACCTACCCTACTCACACTAATACACCCTCACACCTACCCTACTCACACTAATACACCCTCACACCTACCCTACTCACACCTACCCTACTCACACTAATACACCCTCACACCTACACTACTCACACTAATACACCCTCACACCTTAACTACTCACACTAATACACCCTCACACCTATACTACTCATACTAATACACTCACACCTACCCTTCTCTCACCTACAGTCAGGTGCATAAATATTGGGACATTGACAGAATGTTCATATTTTGGCCTCTATTCACCACCACAATGGCTTTGAAATTAAACATACAAGATGTGATTTATCTGCAGACTTTCAGATTTAATTTGAGGGTAATTACATCCAAATCAGGTGAATCAGGTTATCAATTAAGCAGGTAAAAGGTCTGGAGTTGATTCTAGGTGTGACATTTGCATTTGGAATCAGTTGCTGTCAACTCTCAATATGAGATCCAAAGAGCTGTCACCATCAGTGAAGCAAGCCATCATTAGGCTACTCACACTAATACACTCTCACACCTACCCTACTCACACTAATAGACCCGCACACCTACCCTACTCACAGCTATACTACTCACGCTAATACACCCTCACACTAATACACCCTCACATCTATACTACTCACACTAATACACCTTCATACCTACCCTACTCTCACCTATACTACCCACAATTATGCTCCCTCACACCTACCCAACTCCCACCTATACTACTCACACTAAAGCAGAGAGCACACTGGAGCGATGTGTACCTGGATGATATGGCGTCCGACAGGTCGTATCCACGGTATACATCAGAATGATGAATTACCTTGCACGGTGCCGAATGCGATATGGTCCAGTTGGCCGTGCAGCACAACCGACTGGAAGATATCAAACGACCGCAGCAGTGCGCTGATTGGCCGTATACACTGAAAAATCTGGCCGATCTAGTTTTCTGACGAACCAGAACGACATATTGGGCAGATTTCTCTCTAGTGTGTACCTAGCTTCCAGTGATGTGCGGTGAGGTAAATGACTGGGGAGGTACTGACTAGTATCAGAGACAGATTTACACATACATATATGAGCCAGTGGGTACATGTGGGCATTATACAAAGGTGCAGCATTATATAGTGCTGGAAATTTGGTGAGTTTTGATCAGGGATGTGCAGAAAAAGTAGATAGTGGAGGAAGTGCCTCACCAGCCATACACTGTTACTCCAGAGTTTTGACTATAAAAATGATTAGAATAATACAAAGAAGATATTTATAATAGTTTTTCTAAGAATTTTATAGTAAAACTGGAGTATACTCAAGTATGACAGGAATGTCTCTGCCTCACCTGACCGCACATCACTGCTAGCTTTATACACCAATGCACTGACCCTACTCCCACCTATGCTTCCCACACATACCCTGCTCCCACCTATACTACTTATACTAATGCTTCCTCACACCTACAATACCCACACCTAACCTAATCCCACACCTGCAATACCCACACCTAACCTAATCCCACACCTGCACTACCCACACTAATACACACCTAACCTAACCCCACACCTGCACTACCCACACCTACAATACCCACACCTAACCTAATCCCACTTATACTACTCACACAAATGCTTCAAACTAATGCTTCCTCACACCAACCCTAATCCCACCTACCTTACGCACACATTGTACATGCTCACAATTGTCTCAATCTTCGTGTCTCAGTTCTGAAATCTTCCTATTAGAATGTAAGCTCTTACATGAAGAGGGTCCTCCCTACCCTATGTTTTCATGTCTGCATTAATTTTGTCTACATTTTACGTCCCCCCGATCTGGCTTTCCTTTCAACCATCTATCCCCATGTTAAATCAATCTTGCGGCAGAGGCTGACCTGCCACAGACTCAGTCGCACATTGATGTACAAATGTCACCAATCACAGTGGCCTGCGCACATTAGCAGAGCTGTTTTGTCACTTACAGTAGATTTTTGAGTATAGGAGGCACAAAAGCTGCTCGTCGCACACTTTACCATAGCTTTATCGCTCCCTAAATACTCATTCCTTTGAGCTTACCCTACTTCAGGGACGTTTTGAGAGAGGAGGGGGCCAGTTTGGGTCCCCTCCTCTCGGTCAGCGGCTCGCCGCAGCGCACGGTGCTGTAGATTCTGGCTTCATGCCAGAATCTACAGCGCATGCACGGGTCTCCGGGAAAATGGTGCCTACTTTCCCGGGGACATCTTTTCTACGTATGTGCAGATCACTGGGAAAATGGCCGCCGCCATTTTCCCAGTGAGTGTCTGCTGCTCTGCAGCGCCGATCCGGTGCAGCACTTCGGGAATCGGCAGAGAGGTAAATATAAGTACCTCTGGGTGCAGGGTGTGTGGTGTGGGCCCCCCTGGACCCAGGGGCCCGTGTGCACCGCACACCTTGCACCCATTATAAAGACGCCTATGCCCTACTTCCACTAGTACATACTCACAACAGTCCCAATCTCCATATAGCCACTCATTCCTCAGTTGTGCCCTACCCAATGAGATTGTTAGCTCTGTCATATGCTGATATGTCATATGCAGATGAACGATAAGTCACCCCCTCGGCGGTAACAGCTGAGACTCCCTTCCCCTACAGCCCTGTGTTACGCACTATCTTCGGGCTCCGTCCGGCAGCAGCAGCGATTTTTTTTTTTTTTTACAACAAACTTTATTTACAAACGGACAATCTGACACAGCTCAAGTCCTGCTTCCCCAGTGAGGAGAAGCAGATGCCGGCAGCTACAGGAGGCGATATCAGCGCTGGAGAAGTCAGCAGACGATAAGTGACATCTCCTCTAAGTAATACCTGGGACACTTAGCGCTGCCATAGGTGTTTATGGCAGCGCTAAGTGCCCCAGGTGCAGTGTGATATTAGCGCTGGCTGGCTACAGAAGCAGTATTTACAGGGATTTTCTATGTCTTTAGCGTTTTTCCCCCTTTTATAACTAGACCCGATTATCCCTCACTTATTATCCTTGTGGTCTACAATTCCCATATGAGAGAGACATCCTTATCAACGTACCCCCTTTATGGCATTAGGCCCTGAGACGACCGTTATGTGCTCGGGATATTTCAATAACGTGGACAATGCATTCAAGCATGCCCTTGTCTCCCCCATTCTTAAAAAAAAAAATCTACCCTTGAGCCTAACCTTCTTTCTAATGGTGCGTACACACTAGACGATATGCTCCCTGAGTGATATCGTCTAGTGTGTCCCTGGCAGGGTGTGCTCAATGTCGTTCATGACATTGAGCACACCCACTGAACGATCTCATTAACGATATCGTTCAGCGCCGGGCTCTCTCCCCCCTTCCCCAACATGCAGCAACCTGACAACATCGTCAGGTTGGCCTGCATGTTAACCCGATGAACGATAATGACGAACGACCCGCGGGAACGCGCGTCGTCGTAATCGTTCATGTGTTAAAAATGGACGACAAAGTGGATGACTGAACGATAACAATATCGTTCAGTTGTCCACTTTAATCGCCCAGTGTGTATGCACCATAGCTACTGACCCCTCTCTCTCCTCCCTTTTGCCTCCAAACTCCTTGAGCGGATTGGCTACAACTGCCTTCCCGCTTTTCTTTCATCCCACTCCCTCCTTGACCCTTTTCAGTCTGCCTTCTGTTCTCTCCACTCCATTCCACTGAAACTGCCCTCACGAAAGTCAGCAATGACCTCCTTGCTGCCAAATCCAAAGGCCACTTCTCTCTTCTCATTCTCCTTGATCTCTCTGCTGCTTTTGACACTGTGGACCACCCTCTCCTGCTGCATATCCTTCACTCTCTTGGTCTACATGACACTGCTCTCTCCTGGCTGCCGTCCTACCTCTCTGACTGATCTTTCTCAGTTTCCTCTCATGACTCCTCTTCCCCCCCCCCCCCACAGCCTCTTACAGTAGGTGTTCCCCAATGTTCTGTTCTTGGACCTCTCCTATTCTCCCTCTATACTTCCTCTCTAGGTGAACTCATCAGCTCTTTTGACCACCATTATCATCTCTATGCCGATGATACTCAAATCGACCTTTCCTCCCCTGATCTCTCCCCCTCTCTTCTGACTCGTATCTCCAACTGTCTCTCTGCTATCTCTTCCTGGTTGTCCCAGCGATTTCTTAAACTTAATATGTCTAAGACAGAGCTGATCGTCTTCCCACCCTCCCACATCACCTCACTTCCCACTATTTCTTTATCAATTGATGGAATAACCATCTCATCTTGTCCCAAGGTGCGCTGTCTTGGAGTTATCCTGGACTCATCCCTCTCCTTCAAACCACATATCCAGAACCTTTCACAGTCCTGTCGTTTCCATCTCAAAAATATTTCTAAGATCAGACCCTATCTCACCCAGGATGCTACTAAAACCCTCATACACTCACTGGTCATCTCCAGATTGGACTACTGTAACCTCCTCCTATCTGGCCTCCCCAAATCCCATCTCTCTCCTCTCCAGTCTATCCTTAATGCTGCTGCACGGCTTATCTTCCTCTCCAAACGCTCTCCACCTGCCTCCCATCTCCTACAAGCCCTCCACTGGCTCCCCTTCCCTTTTAGAACCCAATTTAAGGTTCTCACGCTCACTTACAAAGCCCTCACCCAATGTTCCCCCATATACATCTCTGATCTCATCTCCCTTCACTCTTTCCGCTCTCTTCGTTCAACTAATGCACGACGCCTTTCATGTCAGCTGATTACTTCCTCCCACTCCCATCTCCAAGATTTTGCCCACACTGCTCCCCACCTCTGGAACTCTCTCCCACTCCCCATCAGACTTTCCACCTCTTTGCAATCCTTCAAACGGGCTCTCAAGACCCACTACTTCATCAAAGCCTTCCAGCTATCATTCTAACTCCCTGCTACATGCTCCTTCCTCCCCATCTGCGTCAAACATGTTTGTCTTCCTCTCCCTTTTAGAAAGTAAGCTCTTATGAGCAGGGCCCTCTACCCTCTTGTGCTTCTCTCTACTTTAATTTAATCTACTTCTTACTCACCACTAGGGCACCTAACACTTGGCTGCTTATGTTCTGTTGCTTATCTGGGTGTTATGGTCACTAATGTAGCAATGTATATTATCCATGTCATGGTCCTGTATTGTACTGTTCTGTAAGTCGCTTGTCTACAACTTGTTTATGTACTTTGTAAGGCGCTGCGGAACACTTGTGGCACCATATAAATGATAATAATAATAAATAATAATCTCAGGCATCCCCGCGTTTGTGCATCTGGTGAGTGAATGTGTTTAGCGGATATCTGGTGTGTCAGCCATACAGATCCCTAGGCTTATAGATGGGTAATTCCAGCAGTGGGTAATAACTTTGGTCGATGCAAATAAGTTTAACATATCAAGGTCAAGGAAAGTCTCAGGTCATGTGCAGTCCCAGCTCCCATAAATGGGTAGCTTTGGTCAATGAAAGCCATGGACGTGAGTGGCTTGTATATACCAGCAGGAGCTCCAACTCATAAGTAGATGGTTTGAGCAATGTAAATGCATGCTAATTTTCCACTAGAAGAAAACAGAAAAAACTAATAATAAAATGAATAGAGCATTTCAATAATAAAGAAACTGAAGGGGAGATTTTTCAAATCTTGGAGAGATATAAAGTACCAACCAATCAGCTTCTATCTCTCCAATATTTGATAAATCTCCCCCTGAGCACTTCAAATTTTAATAACACTAAACTAACCGTATACAAAAAGGAGTAACCTTACCCTCCCTTGCAGCTGAGGGGAATTGATCCAGACTGTTATCCTGGTTCCTGTTTTGATACGACAGGCTGGGATCTAAAAGGTTTCTTTCCTTCCAGATCTGAAAGTAAAAAGTTTGAGTTTACATATTCTGGTCACCACACAAAAGCTTTGTAACACAACATAACCTATATAACATGTATATATGTATCTTAGATCACAGAGATATATACTATAGGGCGCATTTACAGTTGGAGGCACAAAGGAAATGAAGTGTATATGAGTAGTCAGGTGCAGGTCAAGGTGTAGCTCGATGGTATTTGTAAGTGCTAAATTACATTACCCCCAACTCTGGGTGTTGCTCTGTCCTGCTCATGCTTCATCACTTGATGAAGACAAAACTGAAGGGAAAATGCCCCAAGAACAAGCAGGAACTGAAGACATTTGCAGTAGAGGCCTTGCAGAGCATCACCAGGGATGAAACCCAGCGTCTGGTGATGTCTAAGCGTTCCAGACTTCAGGCTGTAATTGCCTGCAAAGGATTTGCAACAAAGTATTAAAAAGTGAAAGTTAGATTTATGGAGCATACACACGGTCAGATTGTCAGATGAACGATTGAACGATTTGAACGATTTTACCAAAGTTTTGAACGATTAAACGATTTTTGACTGCATTAAAATGAATGGAATCGTCCAAGTCTGACTGCAAACACATCAGATATCGTTATCTGACAAACGGGAGCGCATTGTAGATCGTCCATCGTTCAGGCATGTCAGATATGTCAGATTTTCCTTCAGATATGAACGACTGAACGATTTTTAAATCGTTATCGTTCATATCTGAAGGAAAAATCTGACAGTGTGTGTATGCACCATAAGGATTGTTTAGTTTGTCCCATTACTTTTGGCCCCTTAAAAAGTGGAGGCACATATAGAAACCGTTGTAATTCCTACACCGTTCACCTGATTTGGATGCAATTACCCTCAAATTAAATCTGAAAGTCTGCAGTTAAAGCACATCTTGTTTGTTTCATTTCAAAGCCATTGTGGTGGTGAATAGAGGCCAAAATATGGAAATTCTGTCAATGTCCCAATATTTATGCACCTGACTGTATGTATACAAACTAAAATACAATTGCTATCGGTGCCATCACCAACACTGCAAATCTGTGTGTATCTAACAAATAACAGCATGGGCATATTGTTCATATTCTAATCAAAACATTGAAGTCCAATCTCAAGGGACCAGAATTTCTGCAAATAAATAACAGACATGCATTAAGCTCTAGATTAGTGATGCTTTTAAACCATCGGCAATAAACTATCAATGGTTGAGCTATTGATGGCTGGGTACTGCACATTTGTAGACCTACACCATCAGGCTGCAACCCATGCTCCTAAACATCGGGCTATCTGTGCCAATAGTGCAGCATCAGTGGCCCACCACTGATGGCAAAACAACTAGTCATCATCAATTAGCTGCACCCAGTGACCTGATATAACATATATGCACAGGACCTCTATATTCCCCATTAGCTGCACCCAGTGACCCGATATGTAACATATATGCACAGGACCTCTATACAGTGCATCTGGAAAGTATTCACAGCGCTTCACTTTTTCCACATTTTGTTATGTTACAGCCTTATTCCAAAATGGAATAAATTCATTTTTGTCCTCAAAATTCTACACACAATACCCCATAATGACAACGTGTAAAAAGTTTTTTTTTGCAAATTTAATTAAAAAAAACAAACAAAAAAAAAAACAAAAGAAATCACATGTACATAGGTATTCACAGCCTTTGCCATGAAGCTCAAAATTGAGCTCAGGTGCATCCTGTTTCCACTGATCATCCTTGAGATGTTCCTACAGATTAATTGGAGTCTACCTGTGGTAAATTCAGTTGTTTGGACATGATTTTGAAAGGCATACATCTGTCTATATAAGGTCTCACACCTTGACAGTGCATTTCAGAGCACAATCCAAGCATGAAGTCCAAGAAATTGTCTGTAGACCTCAGAGACAGGATTGTCTTGAGGTACGAATCTGGGGAAGGGTACAGAAAAATATATGCTGCTTTGAAGGTCCCAAAGGGCACAGAGGCCTCCATCATCCGTAAATGGAAAAATTCGGAACCAGCATGACTCTTCCTAGAGTTGGCCGGAAATCTAAACTGAGCGATCGTGGGAGAAGGGCCCTAGTCAGGGAGGTGACCAAGAACCCGATGGTCACTCTGTCACAGCTACAGCATTCCTCTGTGGACAGAGGAGAACCTTCCAGAAGGACAACCATTTCTGCAGCAATCCACCAATCAGGCCTGTATGGTAGAGTGGCCAGATGGAAGCCACTCCTTAGTAAAAAGCACATGGCAGCCCACCTGGAGTTTGGCAAAATGCACCTGAAGGACTCTCAGACCATGATTGAAACAAAAGATTGAACTCTTTGGCGTCAATGCCAGGCGTTATGTTTGGAGGAAACCAGGCACACTCATCACCAGGCCAATATCATCCCTACAGTGAAGCATGGTGGTGACAGCATCATGCTGTGGGGGATGATTTTCAGCGGCAGGAACTGGGAGACTAGTCATGATAGAGAGAAAGATGAATGCAGCAATGTACAGAGACATCCTAGACGAATACCTGCTCCAGAGAGCTATTGACCTCAGACTGGGGCGACAGTTCATCTTTCAGCAGGACAACAACCCTAAGCACACAGCCAAGATATCAATGGAGTGGCTTCAGGACAACTCTGTCAATGTCCTTGAGTGGCCCAACCAGAGCCCAGACTTGAATCCGATTGAACATCTCTGGAGAGATCTGAAAATGGACGTGCACCGACGCTTCCCATCCAACCTGATGGAGCTTGAGAGGTGATGCAAAGAGGAATGGGCGAAACTGCCCAAAGATAGGTGTCCAAGCTTGTGGCATCATATTCAAAAAGATTTGAGGCTGTAAATGCTGTCAAAGGTGCATTAACAAAGTGATGTACATGTGATTTCTTAGATTTTTTTTTATTTTTTTTATTAAATTTGCAAAAATCACAAAAACTTTTTGCACGTAGTCATTAAGGGGTATTGTGTATCGAATTTTGAGGACAAAAATGTCCAAAATTCCATTTTGGAATAAGGCTGTAACATAACAAAATGTGGAAAAAGTGAAGCGCTGTGAATACTTTCCGGAAGCACTGTATTCCTCATTAGCTGCACCCAGTGACCCGATATGTAACATACATGCACAGGACCTCTATATTACCCATTAGCTGCACCCAGTGAACCGATATGTAACATACATGCACAGGACCTCTATATTCCTCATTAGCTGCACCCAGTGACCTGACATTTAACAAATCACTGCACCTGGCATATAGCGCATCACCTGCACCTGGCACATAGAGCATCACCTGCACCTGGCACATAGAGCATCACCTGCACCTGGCACATAGAGCCATCACCTGCACCTGGTACATAGAGCATCACCTGCATCTGGCATATATGGAACTCTGTTGTTCGTATGATAACCCCAATGCTGCAGAACATGTCACTGGGAATAAAGGTTATAAGCTGCATCCCCCAGCTCCCCGTATACCTGATCTTTCTGCAACATGTCAGGGCTCCTGTCTTTCCTCTGCAGGCATCCAGGCCCAAGCAGGCCACTAGCACAGCCTCTTACCGATCAGCGACACCTGGGTGCGGGTCTGCCGTCACTGTGCCCAGGTACAGGCCAAGGCCGGCTCAGTAATAACTGCTGTGTATACTACACAATGCCAGAGACGTACCTGCAGCAGCCCCGGGCCCGGGAGAATAACAGTGGTGGCTAGATCCTCTCCGGTAATGTATGCTCTGACGTCACATTATGACTCGGCTGGTCATGTGACTTCTCATGTTACACACAGGCCCGGCTGCAGCTGCAGGATTACAGGAATGACTCTGAGAAATGAGAAAGAAGAAAAAATAAAAATAAAAGATAGTGAGAAACTTTCCTGTAATAAAAAGAAAACACTGAGTAGGCTGAGACATTGCTTCTGATTCAGGGTTGCATGTAGTGACGATGTTTGTGCAGTTGAGGGTGTTTTACTACTGCAAATGCGCAAAAAGTCTGCAAAACCTGCAATGCACACGCAAGTACCAATGCGCGCGATGGCGTACACATTTGTGTATGACATCGCTATGACTTGGGTGTTTCAGGGTGGAGACTGGAAGGGGAAATAATGTGAACGCAAAAAGAGGAGGTGGCATGGGCATGTTATCATGTTATGGGAGGGTCATGGGTGAGTTTCGGTATGCGGCGGCGTTCTTGTTGGCAGACCGGTGGTCTCTAGGACCCGCCATGGCTCAGCAGGAGGAATGACCTCCGACATGCCATCCTGCTCATGCGTCTTTACTCCTCAGCGTTCCAGGAGACTGGACGTGCCCTCTGAGTCCCAGCTATTATAGTCACACAGAGCAGCGCAAGTACCCTATACCTTGTCTCTGGTCTCTCCACTGACCAGCAAGGGCGCAGCATACTACTTCATGTCCGCAACACTGCTGGGAACAGATTCCCCGCAGCAGTGTAGACAAGATCTAGTACACTGCCAGGGGCAAACACAGGGTATTGAATGGTGCGTGAGAGAGAAGGAGAGAAAGGGAAAGAGGGAGAGAGAGAAAAAATAGTGACAAGTGGCGAAAGAGGTAGGGAGAGCGTAAAAAAAGAGGGGGGGAGTGGGAGAGAGTACAAGTCGGAGAGAGAAGGAAAGATGGGAAAGAGAGGAGGGAGGGAGAGAGAAAGATGAAGACAGAGAGGGAGGGAGACAGAGGAGGTAAGGAGGAAAAGAGGAGGGAGACAGAGAAAGCGAGAACTCACACTACCGATTTCACTTTTAGCTTCATGTTTCTGACAAGGGCGGGCATATCACGGCATTAGGTCCCGTCCCCTACCCATACACTTGCAAATCACAGCAATATCAGCGAGGGGGCGGGGCATCGATCGTCAGTCATTGCCGGGCCACCCAATGTAGAGACGGAGAAAAGCTTTCTCCGTCTTAAATGAAAAGTCCATCAGTGACTGGGATACTGGCAGGAGCCGGCCAGGGAGGGTCCAGAGCGGCCCGTTTCGGGACAATGTTTGCTGAGTTTGGGGGCCCGTGGGTGACCACTCCGTTCGCCCCACCTATAATCTGGCCCTGATGACTGTCTCTATGCCACCTTGTGGTTCGACCTGGTTAAGCTGTACCACGTGAGGACTAATTACCACCAGCCCCTCTACTGCCCAACTCACTTAACATCCTGTATACTCATGGCCCAGTGTACTCCCCGTGTACAGTCTTGGTTATATACATATATACATCATACCATTTATAAAGTTATGGACCCCAGCGTTCTTCCCTGGTCACTATGTCAATAGGTCTTGTTCCCAGACACACTCGGCTATACTCTGCTAATAGGGTATGGGCCCAGTACACCAGTCTGATAATAGATTGAGACCAGCCATAGACTCAGCCTAGCACAAGTGGGATCTGAACCAAGGCCGTCACCGTGCATGATTCCAGCTGTCAAAAGTCCATATTTCTACTTCAGGGTCCATAGGGTATCCACAGGATACCTTGGGGTATAGGTGTGACGTCAGTCGCAGGGCACCAAAGAGTTAAGCTTTCAGCCTCCCAGGATGCACTAGGTCCCCCTCCTATACCCCGCCCCCGGGCCAAGGCACCTCAGTTTAGTTTGGTGCCCGGCCGGCGTCGGGTGCACCTGTCGGAGTGGGGGCTAGAAGAGCCCCTGAAGCTTTCTTCAGTGCAGCTGTGGCTGCACATCTGGATGTACAGCATGGACAGTCAGTCCTGACGTCCATGCTGTCTTCCCTACACCCCCGCCAGTACCAGAACGCCGGTACCGATCCGGGGATGCTGGTGAGCATCTGGGGTCACAGCTAGCGGTGACCCCAGATGTTCCGGACCATGGCCGGCTCCAAGGGGGACAAAGGTAAGCAGCGGGGTCCCGCGGTGGGTCCCCGCTGGTCACATGGTCCTAAGTCCCCAGGCAGGGGGCTCCCTGGGGACTGGCTGCAGCGTGGAGCCAGGTACTGAACCTGCGCTTTCCACTACCCCCTGGGACAGCGGACCGCAGCAGAGCGGTAGCGCTGCGGCGTCCCAGGGGTTAAATGCATGTCAGGGGAGCGCGCCTTCCCTGTCTCACAGCCGGCGCCTCCCCCGCTGCACACAGCCCTCTCTGCACTGTGCTGACTGGTCCTGTGTCAGCGCTCCTCCCCCAGGCCAGCTTCTCTCTGCTCCTCGGCGGCCATCTTCTCTGCAACGCATGGTGAACGCTGCTGGAAGCCGGGAAGGAAGCATCGTGGTCTGGGTCCCCCCGCATACCTCTCCTCCGCTGTGGCTCAGGTCTGTGTATGCAGCGCTGTGTCCTACCAGGCCCTGTGTCTGTGTAGTTGAGTGATCAGCGCTGTTACTGCAGGAATTGTTATTTCTCTGCATTGTATGTGACTGTGCTAGCGCTGCTGCCTGTAACTTTATCTTCTCAAAACTGTCAGCTTTATTACTGTCCCTGTTCTTTCTGCTCGTCGCACCTTGTGGCTGCGATCCTGGAAGGTGGACGCAGATTCCAAGAAAGGTCTGGAAGCGTTGCCGTTTACCGGAGAAGTTCTCTTCGGTCCGGATCTGGATAAGATTGTGGCCATGCTGGCGGCAGCCAAATCTGCTTGTCTCCCGTCGGCCGCTGCTCCTTCTGGTTCTGGACCATCGTCCTTTCGGTCATCTAGGGCCCAGGGCAGGCCCAAACCACAGTCGTTTCCTCGACAGGCTGGCCCTAAGAAATCGGTCAAGCCCGGAAACAGGCATGGAGTACCAGACGTCCGGCCCCCAAGCCAGATGACAAGCCTGCGGCCTGCCGGTCCGGGCCTCCCTTTGGGGGATCCCAGGGTGGGAGGCCGTCTGCTGCAGTTCTCCCGGTGTTGGTCGTTCACTACGACAGACACTTGGGTTCTGGAGGTGGTCTCCCACGGGTACGCCCTCTCCTTCCGGCACAGACCCCCGGCTCGATTCTTCACCACGGGTCTACCATCAGACCGGAACAAGGCTACGGAGCTGCTGAAGGTATTGCACACTATGCTCCAGGCTGGAGTTATAGTGCCTGTTCCATTCTCCCAGAGGGGCCAGGGTTTCTATTCAAATCTATTTTTGGTACAGAAACCCAATGGGTCATATCGTCCGATTCTCAACCTCAGAGCACTCAACAAGTCTTTGCGGGTCCCGAAGTTTCGGTTGGAGACCCTACGGTCCATCATTCTGGCGCTGGAACCTGGGGACTACATGGTGTCATTGGACATACAGGACGCTTACCTGCATGTCCCTATTCTTTTGCGCCATCAAGAGTTCCTTCGGTTTGCAATCCACAGCGACCACTTCCAGTTTCGGGCGTTACCTTTTGGCCTGGCGACAGCACCACGTGTTTTCACCAAGGTGATGGCGGTCATGGCGGCTTCTCTGCGGCTGCAAGGAGTCCGCATGTTGCCGTACTTGGACGACCTGTTATTGGTGGCAGGATCTCCAGAGCTCCTGTTACACCACTTGGACCTGACCATTGCACTGCTGCAACGGCACGGCTGGCTAATCAACTGGCAGAAGTCCACTCTAATCCCGTCTCGGAGGATTCTGCATCTTGGAGCCTTATTGGACTCGGGACAGCAAAGGATCTTCGTGACGGAGGACAAGATCTCTGCTTTACAGTCAAGGGTGCGCAGTTGTCTGCACAGCCGCCGGGTGTCCTTACACTCGGCGATGAGGTTACTGGGCTCCATGGTGTCGGTGTTCGACATGGTGGAATACGCCCAGTTTCACTCCAGACCTCTGCAGCACCTGATCCTGTCCAAGTGGAACGGGCTGCCTCAGTCTCTGAAGTTCCAGACGATTGTGCTCACCCCGGAGGTTCGCCTGTCCCTTGCGTGGTGGTTAAAGACGACCCACCTCAACAAGGGACGTCCGTTCTGGGTTCCAAATTGGGTCCTGTTGACAACGGACGCCAGTCTTCGGGGCTGGGGAGCAGTTTCGGGTCCACACTTGTTCCAGGGCAGGTGGACGCCGACAGAAGCGGAGCTTCCAATAAATATCTTGGAACTCCGTGCGGTCTTCAATGCTCTCCTGCAGGCACAGCGGTTTCTCCAGGGTCACCCGGTGCAGGTCCAGTCGGACAACGCTACCACCGTGGCCTACATAAACAGGCAAGGAGGAACTCGCAGTCGGGCGGCTCTCGTAGAGGTCTCTCGGATCCTGGTTTGGGCGGAGCGCAATCTTCCGGCCATATCAGCGGTCTTCATCCCGGGAGTGCTAAATTGGGAGGCGGACTTTCTAAGTCGCCAGGACGTTCATCCAGGGGAATGGTCCCTGCACCCGGACGTTTTTCAACTACTGGTGGACAGGTGGGGTCTTCCAGAAATCGACCTCATGGCGTCCCGGCACAACAACAAGTTGCCGGTGTACGGGTCTCGCACAAGAGATGAAGGGGCGTCTCTGGTGGATGCTCTGTCCGTCCGGTGGACGTTCCGGTTCGCATACCTGTTCCTTCCGGTCTCCCTTCTTCCACGGGTAATCCGGAAATTCAAACAGGAAGGAGGGACGCTCCTGTTGATAGCTCCCGCGTGGCCCAGACGGCACTGGTTCTCAGACCTTCAGGGTCTGTCCGTGGACAGTCCTCTGCGGTTGCCGCTACAACCGGACCTTCTGTCTCAGGGTCCTTGCCTTCACCCGGACCTGACTCGGCTGTCTTTGACGGCGTGGCTGTTGAGACGGCCATGCTGAGGTCCCGGGGGTTTTCCAGCTCTGTGGTGCGTACCATGTTACGAGCTCGGAAACCGTCTTCCGCGAGGATATACCATCGCGTGTAGCATACGTTCTTCCAGTGGTGTCGACCGAGAGGTTATGCACCGCGGGAGTTTCGTCTGTCTCGGATTCTCGCCTTCCTGCAAGCGGGACTAGATCATGGGCTTCGCCTTGCTTCTTTGAAGGTACAGGTTTCGGCCCTATCTGTCTGGTTTCACCGTAGGATTGCTACAATCCCGGATGTGCGCACCTTTATGCAAGGTGTTCTCCGTATTCAGCTGCCCTTTGTTCCACCTGTGGCGCCTTCTGATTTGGATGTGGTCCGGAGGGCTCTCCAAGGACCGCCGTTTGAACCACTGGGCTCAGTGGATATTAAATGGCTAACAGCTAAGACTGTTTTCCTTCTGTCCATTGCTTCGGCCAGACGTGTTTCTGAGTTAGGGGCTCTTTCTTGTAGACCCCCTTTCTTGGTTTTTCATGGGAACAGGGCAGTGCTCCGCACTCGGCCCGAGTTTCTTCCCAAAGTTGTTTCCCAGTTTCATGTTAACGAGGAAATAGTTGTTCCGGCCTTTAACTCACCGGGTCTTTCCGTGGGTGAGGCCTCTTTGGATGTTGTGCGGGCCTTAAGGACTTATGTTGACCGCACTTCTTCGTTTAGGAAGTCGGACGCTTTGTTTGTCCTCTATGGCTTCCGTAAAAAGGGTTGGCCTGCTTCAAAGCAAACTTTGGCAGCCTGGATCCGTATGGCTATTTCTGAAGCTTATCTTCATGAAGGCCTACCGGTCCCTCCTTCTCTGAAGGCTCATTCCACTAGGTCTGTGGGTCCTTCGTGGGCAGCTCGACGTGGTGCCTCGGCAGTTCAGATCTGCAAGGCTGCTACGTGGTCTTCTGTCCATACCTTCGTGAGGTATTACAGGTTTGACACCTTCGCCTCTCAGGATGTTTCCTTCGGGCGGCGGATTCTCCTTTCTGCACAGGAGCGTCCCCACCCTTAAAGGATACTGCTTTGGGACATCCCCAAGGTATCCTGTGGATACCCTATAGACCCTGAAGTAGAAAATATGAGATATGGTAAGAACTTACCCTTGTTATCTCTATTTCTACGAAGTCCATAGGGTTCCACAGGACTCCCGCCCTGTCGCACCTGTGCTGCAGATGGGCTTTGCTCTGGTCACCGGTTTTCCGTCTCCCTCTGGTGAGAATGTGATTCTTGTATGTGTCCAGATCTTTGTTCTCTCTCTTCCTTCTCCTCCTCCGGCCTATGGCTTGGTAACTAACTGAGGTGCCTTGGCCCGGGGGCGGGGTATAGGAGGGGGACCTAGTGCATCCTGGGAGGCTGAAAGCTTAACTCTTTGGTGCCCTGCGACTGACGTCACACCTATACCCCAAGGTATCCTGTGGAACCCTATGGACTTCGTAGAAATAGAGATAACAACGGTAAGTTCTTACCATATCTCATATTATTTTTGGTGTGGAACAAGTCGATACCAAAATCAACAGGACGCAGTGACACAGAATAAGAGGGTCTGAGTGAGTACAGACAGACCCTTATTCACCTGTATGACAAATTTACAGTGCAGGGATCAGCATGAACATGTTATAGATATAGAGGTATTTTCCAGGACAAGTACCGCAACAGCATTAAGGACTGGTATACTTGATAGGCTGCGGCCGTTTAACAGCCTTGAGGGCTGATGAGGAGTAGCAGCCTTGAGGGCTGGTAAGCCTTTTGTAAGATGTGGCCTATGGGCCGTGAAGCAAGATGCGGCCTTTGGGCCATGTAGCAGCCTTGAGGGCTGGTAAGCCTTAGCAAGATGTGGCCTTTGGGCCGTGAAACAAGAGGCGGCCTTTGGGCCGTGAAGCAAGATGCGGCCTTTGGGCCGTGAACCAAGATGCGGCCTTTGGGCCGTGAAGCAAGATGCGACCTTTGGGCTGTGTCGCAGCCTTGAGGGCTGGTAAGCCTTGGCAAGATGTGGTTGTTGTGCGATTCATGCCACTGAGTTGACACAAGCGGCAGTACACTTGATTGCGTACGCTGGGGCGCTGATGTGCGACTTGTGCCGCCGGGTTGACACAAGCAGCAATACGCCTGATTGCGCACTCTGGACCCTGGAGTGCGGACCGTGCTGCCTGGATGACACAAACGGAAGGAGACTGGAAGGCGGACCGTGCTGCCTAGATGATTCAAAGAGCAGTAGACTGGAAGGCGGACCGTGCCGCCTGGAAGACACAAACGGCAAGAGACTGGAATGCGGGCCGTGCCGCTTGGATGACACAAATGGCAGGAGCAATACTAAGCTGACGGGAGAACTGGATACTCAACTGAAACAGGAGTCCAACACCAGAACCGGAAACACGTGAAACGCTGTCACCGGCATCTGAGCAGCTTTCGCACCAAAAGGAAATAGGCACAGGAGCCAATCCAGATCAGACCAGGAATGACGGACAGCTGATAGGAGGAGTTCAGTGAATAATCGCCTAGCGTTCGCATCGGCGGCTTGTGACAGAACATTGAGAAGATGACAGGTGCAGAAAATTATGCTACATGCAGTGTTGGACTGGGGCATGAAGGGTCCACAGTGTAAATGCCATGTTAGGCACCCACTGAAGGGAGGCGGTGGAAAGTTGAAGAGGTGTGGCCAGCCGATTGAGGGGAACGGCTAGTCATCAGTGGGACAGAAGTAAAGAGAATAATTTCCCAAGGACAGAGGCGGATTCAGGTCTGGCAACAGAAATCTTGGGGCCCGGCACACTTAGGCCCTGACTCAGAGCCGGACGCTCTGACAGAGCGCTCGCTCTGAATCAGGGCCATCCTTATCTTTTTTAAGAGCGGCCTCCTGGCCACTCGCATAGCTGTGGGTGACCACCCACAGCTATAGCGAGCGGCCAAATAGATGGTCGCCATGGTCAAGACCATCGCGACCATCGGGCTTGCGACGAGACCCTTGTGGTAGAGTCTTGTTGCCGCAAGCCCTGGAGTGCCTGTGATGTCAGTGGGGCCGGCTCCAGACGGTAGGCGTTCCCATGGGAACGCCTCCGTCTGGGCAGCCACGCCCCCGGCACGCCCACCAAAGGGGGCATGCTGTCACCCCCCACGACAGCACGCCCCCTTTGTAGCGAGACCCGGAGCGACGGCTTGGCCGTCGCTATCCGGGTCTCGCGCATGGCATGCGCACGACGGAGACGGCTCCCTCGTGCGCATGCGCACTGGGCTAACATCGACCCGCTGAATCAGGCCCTTAGATCTCTGGGGCCACTAACCCTCCCAGTGCCCCCTCCTCCAAACACACATACTGGGTCCATACACACATGCACATGCAATTATTACAGATAGAGAAATGCGTGCGCACACATACATATACTGTACACACACGTTAAAAATGACAATAACATAGTCACATACCTTCATGTTGAGGCAGTGGACTTTGGGTGCGATAGGGAAGTTGAAGGAAGCTGATGGTGGAGGAGATCAACAGGAAGGAAGCTGGAGGGGTGAGGTGCTGGAGCAGGGTGCAAGGGGATGAGGGCCCAGGAGGAGGAGCACCAGCCCCTGCATTCGACTTGGGAAGGTATCAGTGGGTGGGGCTTCAGCAGGACGGCTGCTGTAACAACACAGCAGCTGTTTAAAAAGTTTTATTAGGTGCCACTGCCCCGTTTTTTTCAGCCCCTGATCCTTGGGGCCCCTCTGATCGTTATGGCCCAGTATGGTTGTCCCTCCGTCCACGGCCTGGCCGGATTAAGAATATTTAAAAAAAAAAAAAAAAAGAGTTCTTGTTAGTTACATTATTGAGTACAGCAACATGTGGGGCATACTGAACTTCTATACAATAATACAGATAATATACAATAATACCGATAGTGTGGTATTCTAGTTGTAGTTTATACCCAGATAAGTAATCATTTAAGTCCAGTCCCCTGAAGGGAAAGTTAGAAGCCCCCTGATCCAACTGTCCTTGAAGTTAGGAAAAAGTCCTGAGTCATACATGCCTACACTCCCGGAAGTTGCGAGAGGCCCCCGGGCATCCCTGGAAGTGTAGGCAGATCTCCCGCATCCTGCCCACTTCCTAGTGAATCGGCACATCAAACCTGACAACGTTGCATGCAACCACGAGAGCGCGCATATCACACTCCAAAAATATACTGGTAGGTTAATTGGCTCCCAACACAAATTAACCCTAGTGTGTATGTGTGTGCGCATGTGATAGGGAATATAGATTGTAAGCTCCACTGGGGCAAGGACTGATGTGAATGGGCAATTATTCTCTGTAAAGCGCTGCGGAATATGTGTGCGCTATATAAATAACTGGTAATAAATAAATAAATATGTGCAATTTGGCCAAATCAGCATGACACCGCTCCAGTGTGTACCCAGCTTCAGACTTTTATGATATTTGCACAGATTTGCTGAAAGGATTAAAAAAAAAAAAAAAAAACAGCCACATTAACTTTAATAAATAACGTGTTTGGTTAAGAAAGACCCAATCACAAAAAGTTAAAATGCATCATTACTTATGTGAACTGCAGAAGCCAAAGTACAATCCATTACAATGTTAAGGGGACATCCATAAAAGAGTCCTTCAGCTTCCATGGAGCAATTTCATGTAGAGAATTCATTCCATCCACTCTCCAAACAAAATGTAGGATACGTTTTTGTATTATGGAATACATTTATGTTGTGAACAATGGAATCCCCCCTCCCCCATGATAGGAGCACTGGAGCAGGGCCACAGCTCCTTACTTAAGATGGTCATACACTAGACCAACTTCATCCAACTAGTTGGCTGGTTGGAATGAAATCTGGTAATTTATGGGAGCAAATGACAATCACAAATAGGTTACATTTGCTAATACATTACCAGATTTTCATTCCAACCAACCAACTAGTTGGATGGTTGGATAAAAGTTGGTCTAGTTCTAGTGTATGGCCAGCATGACACACACTTACCGAGTCCTGTTCTGTATGGTGCTACAGGGGCAGACTCTGCCTGGCTACAGATGGCTCACATCAGTCAATGTGACAGGTTGAAGCTTCTTATGGGGCCCATATATATCAACAATCACACATTTAAAAAAAAAATAATTCACAGATTCTGCTCCCCCCCCCCTCCGATCTACCAATTCTCCAATCCAGACTAGAAAAAATAAAAACAAATGTTCCCCCAGCACACTGCAAAAGACCAGAAATAAGATTTGAATGCCGCATGATTATAGAAATCCAGAGATCTTTGTTGCATATATTTGCAGAGATATGTTTAAGCCAACCGGGTCGCGTCAAGGCTTCTCTGTAGCGGAGGTCCCTAACACTACATGGTAATAGCACCCACTTTGGGTCATATAATTGCATACTGTTATGCCTCATGATAATAGCACATACATCAATATATCTAAGTTGAGAGTCAACTTACCTGGAGGTACCCCAGAATCCTCTAAATCAGGGGCAGATCTATGGGAGACAATGGAGGCGCCTGCTGTTGGGTGCCAGCACTGAAGGCGCACCTCCTCCATTGCCCATAATATAGTCACCCCGCTTAAGGCTATTTTATATTAGTGTTTTTGTGCATATGTACTACATAGATAGATATGCACAATATATATTTTCCCTTTTTTTTAGGGGGGGCACCAAATTAAAACTTGCCTCTGGGCATCTGGGATGAACTTACACCACTGCTCCAAATAGCACTATAGGAACCAGCATACCCTCCCAATGTTGGTTCAATCCATGCCTCTCAGAACTGTAATACAAAATAGTGGCTGCTCAAATCAACTTAATGGCCCTTCACATGTGCTTGAAAAGGGAGGGGTTTAATCTAGACTAGAAAAAATAAAACAAATATATGTTCCCCCACCTCCCAGCACACTGCAAAAGACCAGCAATAAGATTTGAATATTACATGATAATAGAAATCCAGAGATCTTTGTTGCATATATTTGCAAAGATATGTTTACACACCGGGCCGCATCAAGGCTTCTCTGTACCCGAGATCCTTAACGCTACATGATAGTAGCACCCACTTTGGGTCATATACTGTAATTGCATACTGTTATGCCACAAGATAATAGCAGAGGTCCCTAACGTATTTTGCAGTGTGCTGGGAGGAACATTTTATTTTTTTTGTAGTCTATATTAATCCCATCCGTTTTCAAGGGGATGCAGTCAAAAAGCCGGCGGTCGAAATGCCGACCGCCGACTACTCGACTGTGAAATCCTGGCAGGGGACTAATGACAGGTGTCGAAATCTTGACGCCTGTCATACCTACGACAGGAGCCCGATGCCCGGCATACCTAACGAAGCCGAGCGCCGGGTACGGACAGCCACGCGGGGGGAGGGGGGTTTAGGTTAAGGGCTCCTGGGGGAAGGACTTAGGGTTAGGCACCCCCCCAGGAGGGTTAGGCTAGGGGAAGGGATGATTAGGTTTAGGCACCCCCGGGGGAAGGTTAGGGTTAGGCACCCCCCCCACGAGTGTTAGGTTTAGGCTGTGGGGAGGGGGGTTAGGTTTAGGCACTTACGGGGGCAGTAGGGTTAGGCACCCCTAAGGGAAGGTTAGGTGGGGGAGGAGAGGGTTAAGGATAGTTAGAAACTTACCTTAGTCTGGATCCTGCTGTTCTGCTTTCCAGCATAGGTATAACATCCGCCGGGTTAACATCCGGCGGTATTTCATACCGATCCCATTTTCAAGCACCTGTGAAGGACTATTAAATTGATTTCAGCAGCCACTATTTTGTATTACAATTCTCCAGTCCACCAATATGTGCCCATACATTGACAATATTTTTCAGTGATTTGCAGATCTATTTTCATCCAAAGATCAGATCTGCCAATCATGAAAGTGCCCAATTTACTAGTAAAATACTAGGAACAGCCTGCAAATCGGCTGATCGTTAACATACTCTAGCAATCTACAGCCCAAAACTAAGCATAGCTCCAAACTAAGCAGCAGAGTTAAACTCACCCCCTAACCAATACCCCAAACTTAGCAGCACCCAGAGACACTCTCCTACCCAGTGGAAGCTCCAGAGGGGGTCTGCAGCACAGTTCAAAATTCAAATAGTTGAGTCACACCAACCGCCAGCGAGTCCCAGCCAGTGATGTTTTGCTTTGTTTGAAATTACAGTTGGTGTGACTCCCCTATTTGAATAATGAACTGCTCTGGAGCAGCCACTGCTCCTACCTATCAACACACCAACCTCAGCAGCACCCAGAGGGGCATGTGTATGCATACACCAACCGCCGACAAAGGTGGCTTTCTGGGTGTTAATTTACCCTTGGGGGGAAAGTAACTTTCTCGGATATAGCGGCATAAGGCATTCCATTTGAAGAGAATTTACTAACCTCTGGGGGAGATATAACAAGTGAACAATTGTACTTACAATTGCTTAAATGAAAGAAAAAGGAAGTGGATTACTTCCTTCATGGAATAACACTCTCTGACTAATACCAGGACAAACAGATCCTGAGGGGGTTCAGAATAAAGAACACCCCAACTATTGGCAAATACAATCAGGAGTTCTGCAGAAAAATGGGTGACTGTCCTTAATATATGCAGCTTTGATTTAATCCTGCTAGTAATAGAGGAATCAACTAGAGAACTGAAGGGTATTTAGGGGGAGATTTAATAAAGCTTGGAGAGAGATAAAATTGGAGATAAATAGCACCAACCAATCAGCTTCTAACGGTCATTTTCAACACAGCCTGTAGAATGACAGTTAGGAGCTGATTGGTTGGTGCTATTTATCTCCAATTGTATCTTTCTCCAAGCTTTATTAAATCTCCCCCTATAATAGAACATCTTTTGAACAGTCCCACCTGCAGCAACTGTCTGGTGACCAGTCCACTAATTGGATTGAAAAGTTACAGTCACAAAATCGACTCCTACAGAAAAGAGCTCATCGAATTAAAGAGACACAAATCAGAAACGGTTAATCGGGTCTATAGCTGGTCCACCAACAATGTCACTAAACCTCAATTCAGGAAGGCGACATCCATTAGATACAGACACATTGGGGGGTACGGATTCCTCCATCAGTGAGGCAGAATGTGCCAGGGGAGCAAAATCTTTTTCTCAGAGACCCTCTTTAGGGGTGAAAACCCGCGCTCAGTGGGACATTACAACAGAAAAAGCACCAGGCGAGGGCAGCAGTGGAAGAGGCAAAAGGGGTGGACGAGGGAAGAGAACCTAGTGTTCAATTTATCCATCAGACATTTAACTGATGATGAAATAAGTTTTCTCAACAAGGGACTCTTATGTACCAACATCCAAATTCAATAAATTTCAATGGATGATTGATAGTTCACGCCTCAATAGACAATTAAGACTCAAAGAACATTTTGGTGAACCCCTCCAACAGACCACCTTTGAAGGCCTAGTTCCATTCGCCCTACTTCTAACTTTGACCACATCTCACAAAATGCCTCCATCAAGTATTCTTCAAGAATGTTGGACACGGCTGTTGAAGAAAATCACAAAGCCACCAGCAACACCCACCCCAACTTATAAGGATAAAAGAACAACCTTATTCAAATTAAGTCACTATACAGACATTGTCATTAGACAAGCTGAAAAGGGGGGGGGGTGGCATTGTTGTACAGGATTTGGAAGCTTATAAAAGGGAAATTTATTCCCAATTTGCGGGTTACAGCAGTCGACAAACAACTCACAACAGATCCTACTACTGCCTTTAAAAAAGAATTAGATGGTGTTTTGCAAGAGGCTGCCATAAATATATTTTTTTCCATCAAAGTGCTCAAAGCTCTTCAGGAGGAGTGTCCTAAAGTACCGATATTATACACCATACCTAAATTTCATAAAAGCATCGATAAACCACCTGGACGCCCCATAATTTCAGCGAGGGGGTTCCCTATATTATAAAGTTTCAGCCTACTTGGATTATTTTTTGCAACCAGTGGTGCAGGCACAACCATCATTTCTACATAGCACTACAACTTTTTTAAACAAATTAAAAAGTGTTACCCCAGTACCTGTAGACAGCTTTCTCTGTACACTTGATGTCGCAAGTCTGTACATGAATATACCCCATGACGCAGGCTTGGAAGCGGTCAGGTGCTTCCTCACCAACAGTAATCTGTATGAAGGTCTTGTTATCACACTTTTTGTCCATCTTCTTGAACTGACTTTAAAGAGGAACTACTTCCTGTTTGATAATAAGTTTTATCTGCAATTACTGGGCTGTGCGATGGGGTCCTGTGTGGCCCCGTCATTCGCTAATATATACATGTTCGAAATGGAACAGAAATTCTTCTTCTCTGATTCACGGATTGCCAACAATATTTACCTACACCAGCGATATATTGATGATCTGGCTAGGAACTAAAGAAGAATTCATCTCAACCAGGGAATGATCAACGGATTGGATGAACACATTAAGTTCACCTGGGATATCAATCCCACGAAGATACTTAGATGTGTTAGAGACCAAAGAGGGGTCAGCTATTCACACCAGCATCTTCAAGAAACCCACCGATAGGAACACAATTCTAAGGGCGGAAAGCCACCACCCTTAATCCCTAAAACCATTCTCGCAATTATTGCGTGTTCACAGGATTACTGCTGATCCCAAGGTTGCGGACAAACTCATGGATGATATGATTCAAGAATTTGTCAATAGGGGTTACTGTCGCAAAAATGTACTTACGATTAAAATGAAGGTGTTATTGATTCCACAAGTGGAGCCCTTGACCTTTTCCAAGAAAGACACCAAACCCAAAAGATTTACCTGGGTGAACCAATTTAGTCAGTTGAGTACTGTCGAAGCCGGATGATTGGCTGAGACTATGAGACTAGATATTAAGTTAATATCGGGCGACGCCATCTTGCGTCGTTGGCATTAAACCATTGTGTGCGATGCTATATGCTATTAGCATCGTGCGTCTGCATTGCTACCGCATATTGTTCAAAGTCCTACCATACCCCATACGCACATTAAATAAAACATAAAATATACAAGACGCACAGTGCACAATTGTCAAAAGCACTGTAAACAAACGCACCACGCATATTAGCGACTATACGCAATATCCTCACACTTACACATACCAAAACTTATAAAAAGGTTCCTCCACATTAAAAGCTAAATATTAGAGGTTTTATTAGCAAATACTTATGTTGTGAAATGTAAGGTATACGATATTTAAGGTATATAAGCTAGTAGACATATCATGTTTGGTACCATTCTAAACCACTGTTTATTTGCAGATTTCCGGTTCGACCCGCAAGGATATTGCATCATGCGTTCACAAGATATGAACTATATGAAAATAGTGGTTAGAATTTGAAATTGTATGAAGTGTTTTTTTACTAGTTTAAACCAGTTCTTCGGCGGGAAAACCACACAAAGCAACATCTGAGGAACTGGGACCCCTAGTGATGCTATATGAGCTGTCCAATGACCTGCATCGTACCAGAATGTCCAGGAGCCAGACCCAATGGAAATCCGTTAACTTGTTTCTTTGTTCGGGGAGGGTATATAGCTTGCGTACTGGTTCTAGTATACAGCCATTCTCTTTGGATGACCACAGGCTTCTGGACTGATGACTGTATGCTGGGACCAGTGCGCATGCGTATGTATTGGGCTGTATCGTATATTCTGTATTTAATTGTCTTTGCGCTAATTGTGCTAGATGAAAGCATGTACTTTTCTTTTATTACAATAAGAACTTTTGTGCATTGGAACCACAATTATTGTCTGGACAGCAATCATTTCACTCTAGCAACTTAAGGGTATTCATAGTACAGAGATCAACAGATCTGCCAAAAAGCTCTGGAACATAGTGACAGAGAATCCGGCTTTACTAGCCTTAAAAGGTAAAAAATGAATGCCCTGTTACAAAAGACCATGGAACATCAAAGGACTGGGTGGTGATTAATTACATCTCTGGACCAAGTGCTAGTCACTTCTTGTCTAAAAAACCAGGATGCTATCGTGCAGCTACTTGGAAACGGGGGATACCTTTGCTCATCCACATTCTGGAAAAAGGTACCGCATCAGACATATACTTACACCTCTAAATTCGTGGTGTACATTATCTGCTGTCCGTGCGGGCTGGTGAACGTGGGTAAAACCACACGCCAGTTCAAGGAAAAAATGACGCTTTACTGTTCCGCTATCAGAGCTGCTCTGGACGGTAAAGACCAGGATCAAGCAGTTGCACACCACTTCAAAGATCTTCGCCATGGTTTGGCAACTTTGAAATATAAAATAATTGATTGTGTGCCTACGTCCATAAGAGGCGGGGATAGAGCCCAAGCTCTTTTGCGCCTTGAAGCTAAATGATCCACACCCTGAACACGGTGGCTCCTGCTGGTCTCAATGAATCATTTACACCAACATGTTGCTATTAAGGTTTGTCATGGTTCATTGTACAAGTGATCAATATATAAGGAGTATGGGTTACTCTGGATAGGTAGCCAGTACTATAGTTACAATTATGTGGAAGATATTTATCTCTTTGTATTCTAATACACCTTATATAGTTTTCTTTATTTTTTTCCACAGTTTACTCTGTGCTGAGCTATAATATCATGGTGCACATAGCACCTATGGATAGGGATGGATCTACTATAATAGCGTAACATTGTCCTTTACGAGGATGTACCTCTTGTAGTCTTTTGCGCATCAGTCTGGTTCATGTTTGCATTTGATTTTTGTTTATTTATATTTATTTTTCTCTTTCTTATAGGTTTTATTGTATATTTGTCTATGTACTTCTGTAAATTTTATGTATTGCTCTTTTTCACATTGGTTATGTACCTTCTTTTTACGTTTGTTATTTTCTTTTTGTCTTTGCACCTACATTGTTTTTATGTATATGTTTTCTTTCACATTACTTTCTCTTGATTGATTAATGTCTGGTTTACTCGCGGCAGTGCAGTACCTTGCATCCGCGATCACCAGTGTTTATGTATTGCTGTGGTTGCCGGGGGCGTGGCTGGTTGACGTCCCAGGGAGGTTGTCTCCAGCACTGGGAGTCATGGAACCTAAGCTAGTTGTCTGGTACACGGTTTACCGCTAGGTGCTTGTTAGGGTACTGGCCGGGCCGTGGGTAACGTCATAGGAGTGCGCATGACGCCGCGTGGTGCCGGGCCATCAGCTAACAGCTGAAATCAGTTCACTGGTTAAGTATATGGCTATAGAAGGTATTGTTTGTTCACATTTATTTATGCCTGATGACGGTATTGTAATAAAACTGAAACGTTGCAAGTGGTTGCAGTTTTTTCTTTGTTGATATGTACCCTTGAGTGCCAACCCTGTTCAAGACTGTATAATATATATATATATATATATATATATATATATACACATATATATATATATATATATATATAATTTTTTGATTTGTTGGATCATAAAGTGTCCGCCCCAATTTTATATCGATGCAATTCCACAGAAATTTAATTTATTGACTTGTAAAAAGAATTATTACAAAAATGCATGGATGGCCAAATCAATATATTAGAGCTTTAAAATAACAGTTTAGTCCAACAGCAAGTACAATATATGTAGCAAAGAAGGCATTAGGGAACATTTACAGACAGACCTCTATACATATAAGGTACAGTATATAATACAGCCACGGAGAAACCATTATATTAGGAGCGTGCAGAATTGACATTGGTTAAGTAATGAGAAAATCTATATTTGATTCATTTAAAGACTGTACAATCATAATCAGTGCATAACAGCAATAATATTGGTGGAAATTTTATTAAATTATCGATAACAGGTAAAAGAATAATATTAAAACACTGTTATAGGTTGAAGTCAGCCGCCTCAAACACATCGCTTTCCTTTACGTAGGATAAAAAGGAATCCCTCTTCTTGGGGACGTCATGCTATGGGAAAAAATAGAAATAAATTAAAATAAGCGGAAAACATATCCTATCAAGTATAAATCTAACACATTTAGGGCTCGATTTATTAACATTATTTTTATTAAAATAAAGTGAAAAACAGTGTTTTCACACCCTTTTCACATTATTTTAGTATCACCTAAAGTTACTAAAGGGCAATTGGAGTAGAATTTGTCCAAACAAATATAGTTCTGGAGAGATTGCCATGGCAACTGTAACTGCCCTTCGTCGAACTGTTCCCCCTGCAGTACCAGGAGTTACTTTCCTGTCTGGTGGGCAAAGTGAGGAGGAAGCCACTATTAATCTGAATGCAATCAACAGTAGAATTTGTAAAATTCTACTCCAACCCCTAAGTATCACTTATTTTTAGTAAGCAGATCGCATTTCCCATAATTGTAATGGGAAATGTGATCTGGCCAAAGTTACTAAAAATAAATTGTGAAAAAATACTGGGGAAAGCCCTGTTATAACATACCTCCCAGCATGACCCTCTCCAGGAGGGACACAATGCTCTGGTCCTGGACTTCCCTGGTAATTTATGATTGGTGGAGGCTCCAGAGGTGGGGCTGCAGCACAGTCCAAAATTCAAATAGGGGAGTCACACCAACTGCCAGTGAGTCCGAGCCAGTGATATTTGGCAGGGTGTGAAATGACAGTTGGTGTGGCTCCCCTATTTGAATTTTGAACTGTGCTGCAGCCCCACCTCTTACCAGGGAAGTATGTTATAATAACGCCACCTGGGAGGTGGTGTTATCCAGGGTCTCCCCCGGTTACCAGACTCCTGCTCCGCTCTAACAGGCAGAGCAGAGCCCAGAGCTGGCCTCAGTGATCAGCTGTGTGGTCTAAACAGACCACACGCTGATACACTGTGAAAAAAAACAAACAACTTACCAGAGTCTAGGGCCAGTGATCAGTGCTCCGGTGATGTCCTCCCTCCGGTCAGCTGGTCTCCCCATCCTGCACTGGGGCCCGGTTGTCACCTGACCGGGTCCCAGTGCAGGATGGGATGTCACAACTGACCGGAGGGAGGACATCACCGGAGCACCGATCACTGGAGGTAAGTGTAATTAAGGAAGAGGGGGTCGTGATCACGGGGGGCGGGGCTTAGCAGCAGCCGGTTGGCGCATGCACTCATCACAGTATTTTTTGCGAAAATACCGTGATAAGGCTGCGGAGGGAATTCGCAGGGACAGAGCTTTATCGCAAGCTCTGTCTCTGCAAGGGATTTTTAGTAAATCCCTGTGATATTGCCTATATTGGTAATATCACACTACAATCTGCATTCAAAATGCGGATTGTAGTAAATAGAGCCCTTAGGGTGGGATGTACTAAGCCTGAAAATGCTACCAACACTACTGTATGAAAAGTTTTTTGACATTTGGATGCATTTTCATTTGTACCAAGCTCCGTAACTTGGACCCGGTGGGTAACGTCATCTTTATTATGTACGTGCAGCACGGTTGGTGTAACGGTTAGCATTACTGCCTCACCACTGAGGTCTTGGGCAGGGTTCCTACAGGTACTCTGGTTTTCTCTCACAATCCAAAAATATACTGGTAGTAGGTTAATTGGCTCCTGACCAAAAATGAACTGTAGTGTGTATGTGGTAGGAATATAGGGCCTGATTCAGACCCGCTTGTGAGCCCTCGCAAGCGGGTCGATGTTGGCCCAGTGCACATGCGCACGACGGAGCCGGCTCTGTTTGAGCCGAAAGCTCTCTAGGGCTTGCGGCAACGAGACCCTTTCCCAAGGGTCTCGTCGCAAGCCCGATGGCTGCGATGGTCTTGACCATCGCGACCATCTTCCTGGCCGCTCGCTATAGCTGTGGGTGGTCACCCACAGCTACACGAGCGGCCAGGAGGCCGCTCTAAGAATCAAGAAGGACGGCCCTGATTCAGAGCGTGTGCTTTGTCAGAGCGTCCGGCTCTGAATCAGGGCCATAGACTGTAAACCCCACTGGGACAGGGACTGATGCAAATGGCCTAATACCTGTAAACCGCTGCAGATTGTGTGCGCTACATAAATAACTGGTAATAAATACAGATTATACAATACACAAGACTTTGTGGAATTTGTTTTGGACAGATTTGTCCATAGCAGTCAGTTAGCGGAATACCCCAGTGCCTGCAATGGCTGCTATTACTGTGGTCTGCAGCTACAGATAAAGCATTCATTTATCTTACCACGCACTCCAACTCTCAGCCACAGTCCAAATAGCCAACGGATTTCGATTGAGTTATTGTCTGGCATCAAGGTAGTTTTTAAGCCACATATAATTTGATATTGGCGACATTGGCTGGCATACTGCAGCAACAGTGGTCAGTATTATCCTGCAAGGATGTAGTCAGCATCTGACAGGATGTTGCCGGTCACAATACCAACAGTGGCATCACGACTGTCAGAATCCCGACAGATTGCAAAGGTAAGTATTAGTGTCAGGGGGGAGACTTAAGCTTATGACCAACGCGGGGAAATGATACTAATTATACCATTTGAATGTATATATCTCTCTGGAGTCAGGGAGTTTACTACTATTTCAGGGAGTCTCAGGGAGAGTTGGCAAGTATGCCCGACAGTCAGAATCCCTACAGATTTCTGTAAGTATTATAATAACCCTCCCCTCCCGCAGCCTGACCCTCCCTCTAACTCTAAAGCTGGCCACACATCTAAAGATTATCTGTCCAACCAGCCAACTAGTTGATTGGTTGGAATGAAAACCTGGTAAGGAATAGGAGTAAATGACAATCAGCAATTTGCCCCTAAATGCCAGAAAACAGATGAAAATGGTCGTCAGACAAGTTTGTTAAATGTTTGATCTAAACAATTTGTTCAAACAACAGTTTATGTCCATTTTCCGGTGTTTGGGAGCACATTGCTGATTGTCATTTGCTTTCATACCTTACCAGGTTTTCATTCCAACCAATCAACTAGTTGGCTGGTTGGACAGATAATCTTTAGATGTGTGGCCAGCTTTAGAGTTAGAGGGAGGGTCAGGCTGCGGGAGGGGAGGGTTATTATAATACTTATAGAAATCTGTTGGGATTCTGACTGTCGGGCATACTTGCCAACTTTCCCTGAGACTCCCTGAAATAGTAGTAATCTCCCTGACTACAGAGAGATATATACATTCAAATGGTATAATTTCCCTGCATTGGTTATAAGGCACAGTGATCCCTATGGCTACTAGTTTTCTGTAATATATCAGCGTGTTTTTCATCAACAAGTAGATCTTACTAATTGCTTTGGGGCTCATTTACATTTGGATGTAAGTCAGTTTTATGACACGCCTCTCATATGTAGCAGTACACGCCCACTTTACCGCCGCGCTCATACGTGCTGCTTTCACAATCTCCCTGAAATGCTTTTTAAAAAATAGGCAAGTATGCTGTCGGGATGCCGTAACCAATCCATTCTGCATTATCCAAAATTATTTTCATTTCTGTTGATCCAAATTAATCTAATTTACAGCTGGAATGTAAGGCCTGATTCAGACCAGTTTGCAAGCAACCGCTCGCTCGTTCCTGGCAGATGTTCTGCAATTGAGCATTCACCGTTATGCGCATGAGCGACTGAGTCTCTGCTTGGACTGCGAGCAGGAAGTGACTTCTGATAGTTGATTGACAGAAAGGGCCGCTTGTGGGAGGTGACAGGGGGGGTGTCTAAAACGCAGGCGTGCCACAGCGTTTGCATGCCGTTTTCGGGGCGTACATAAATTAACTGCTGCGAGAGAGAACGAAGAGCGGAAGTAGTAATACGTCACACTGCGAGCAGGCCTCAGGTCGGGATGATCATCCAGCTTGTGGTAGGGTATGGTCTACCAAAAGACCGATAGTCTTTTCATTAATACCCAATGTAACCGATGTATCTAGTGATGTTACTATTTCGGAGCCCACAATGCAATCACTTAATAGTCTGCAAATTTCTTGCTAATAACAGGGCTAATTGGATGCCCAATTGCTCAGGTGCGTTTGTAGGAGTGAATTGGCTTAATTAACCAAATAACTGTTGGTGCTTATCGAAAAATGTTCGTATAGCAAAAAATACTGAAGCTAGTAATATATTCTACTTTTGCGTAAATGTTGTTTTTAAACAATTACCTTTTAAGTGTGTTTGTTAATTTTTTTTATTTTATTTTTTAGAATTAAAAAAAAAAAAAAACCACAGGAAACATTTGGACAACACTTATATTAATTAATTATTGTATTGTATTGTAATTAAGTATTGACATAATTCGCTTAACAGATGCTGTCATAAACCGATAGACAATCAACACATCACATGTTTCCAGGGGGAAAAACCCTGCGAGCACAAACACACACAAAAAAAAGATTAACGAGTGGTTCGTTCGCTAACTTCTGTTGCTCGTTAGCTATGGGAGGAGCATTGCAGAATATTGGGGGCGTCAGTTTTGTTATGGGCGAACGCCCGTGCGAAGGCATAGATTAGCATATTCTCATTCGCCTGCCCTGTGGGCGAGCGGCTGTTTGTGAACGGGTCTGAATCAGGCCCGTAGTTTAGAAGTTGGTAATATGAATAGTTTGCAAAATCACTGTGTTATAGAACTTAATCTATGAGTTGATCTATATTTGACATATATAATAATAAGTAATGTTATATGTGTATGTCGTCAAAAATGCATAAAATATTTTAGCATAACTCAGATTAACTGTTACAGTGCACATACTGTATATAAGCAGTATATAACAGCAGTTCCTCATTTGCTCAGAACATATTTGCATTTACATATCACCTCAATATGACTCCATGTTCTGAGAAACACTTTTTACATTTATTTATTTTAAGACTGGGTCAAATAGATTTCCTCTATGTTTATCATGAATTAAACCATTTATAATACTGGCCATACACTAGTGCGATGCGATGAACTTACGATTTTCCTTGAACTCCTCGGCAGCTCCCTGGCAGTCCCGACCGCACGATTTGGTGCTTTTTTCACACACGATCTGCCTATGATTACGATTGATAATATGGGCTGCACATCTGATTATACGATAAGATAGAAGCGGGAGCGGGCATCGGATCGTATCCTACCTAAATACTACACGATTTCCACACGATTCATCGTACGATGCGTTTAAATCGGGCTATCGGCCCGAAACTGCACTAGTGTATGGTGAGCTTAAGAGTTCCTATTACTTCCATGTTATGGATGTATTAGTAATGCCTTGCATGGGTTAGCCGATTCAGCTGTCCAAAGCAATGACCCAGGCCTGTCCACAGACTGCTTACTGATATCACAATGTTTTAATGCCAGCACTTCTACTTTACGCAGACAGTTTTACAGATTGCACAGCCCAGGGGAGTATTAACGCCCATTTGGGCTGGTGTGTAGGGGACCGCCTTATCTGAGCAGCGTCCCCGTCCCACCACACATTTTACATTGCAGGTCCCTCCTCCTGCGTGGCGCCATCTTTCCAGTGACATTTATGGTAAGATGATGCTTGTGCACTAGAGATCAAAGGCTCTGCCACAGTGCCAGAATCTGTGTTGTCACTACGCAGTGCCATCTTCCAGAAGATGTCACTGGAAAGATGGCCCCATGGAGGAGGAAGGGCTCATTTTCCGAATAGAGGCAAGTATACTTTGGGTGCAGGGTGTGCAGTGCAGGGCCCCCTGGACCCATGTGCAGAGCACACCCTGCTTATGACTATGGCGGAGCTAGGGACCAGGCCAGTCCCATCACTGTACTTGCAGGCTGACAATGCGAGGACCACACTGAAGGTGGGGAGATTGGTGCCGCTGTCCAGGATGCAAGAACATGAGTGGCAAGGTTGCTGCCTCATTATTTGTGCCTGCGTTGGGCTCAGCTCCTAGAATCCTTCTACAAGGCTCTCCTCTTTCAGGTGCATGTGACATTACTTTACATGCACTGGGAGGGGGAGGGGGGGAGACACACATTAGGTGTCTGGGGCCTGCACACATACCTCCCAACATTAACAAATGCTATATCTTTAGTTCATCTCCGTTCATGGCCCACAAATCAGGTATGTGCACTGAGCCCCTTTACGGCACTGCACACTGACATCCACGGCCAAGAGATTGGGGGCAGAGGGCTGTCATGCCGGAGCATTTCCCAACTTCATTATGATATATATAAATGTCAGTCTCCAGTGTGGTACTGGCGGGTGACACTCATGAAATAAAAAATAAAAAATAAAAAAAAGAGAACCATATGTTACCATTTTTAGTATACTGACCCGTTTAAGCTTCCTGGAGAATGTATTAGCCAATGTCTTTTTCTCAGCTTCCTAAAAAGAAAAAAAAACAATTGTATTAAATTTAATATATATCATTGTAGATCTGAACCATGGTGAACAGACCTATATAGGTTCTGTATTGGCATAAGCAGAACAGCTGACATATTACTCACAATCTCCAGCTCCTCCTTCGTAAAAGTCACTGGTTGCTCACTCAGTATCTTTTCTAAACAGCTACTGAGTAGGAACGCCTGAAAGAGACAAGAGAAGTTCAGAACTTATGGGTAACGGAGATGCCCTCCCCAACGTGCCGAAGCTAGAATGGAAAGGTCTCCCAGTGCTCCCATGGGTGAGCAGTCAACTCCCCTGTCACTTCCAAGCTATATTTTTTAAAGAGATGATAAGTAAAGCAACTAAATTATGGGGGCCCATCTCCTGCCACTATCCAAGTACAGACCAGTCCTCTCATAGGGCGATATGGTTTACAAGCCGGCAAAGGAAAAAGACAGTAACTAGATCTTCTTGCAGGGAGAGCTGTACGATAACCAGCTGTTTCAGGGGTTGCAAATGTGCATACATGGCCATTTGGTACCAGAAGAATCCCTCTCTGGTGAATTTTGTGGAAAGAAGCCCAAGGCCTTCTAATAGTGGTGTTAGCTATCGGGCACAAGCTCCGGAAAGTTACACTTTCTAGAGCTTGATGCATGCGGCCATATTGCACCCCCACAGAAACCCATGGGGACTGCTGTGCCACGGGACTGCAGAAGATATTGCCCATGATCACACAAGTCACGTAGACAGTCTCCAACAAAAATGGGAGCATCCATCTCCTGCAACACACCAATGACCTGATTTGCTATTGGGTGTTCTTTGACCATCCACTAATGTTAACGGCCATGCAGAAGATAAAGACTGGACACAATAAGGTGCACTGACCTCTAGTCACAATGCATTAGAGTGGACATCTTCCTTTTATTGACTCAGCAATTGGATTGGATGTCAAAAAAATATTTGATTTAGTGAAACCATTGACTGTGATAAAAAAAAAAGTAAAGTAACTGCACTCCTTAGAGGAGCTTGATGGGAAGTGCAGACCTCATCTAGTGGCATCTAGGTCAGTAAGGACATCAGAAATGCTGGTGATGTAGGAAATATCAAGTAGAAAAAAGGGTGGGGTTTAACCCCCTATTGTTCCTCAGCACACTGAATTGTACCTGCAACAATATATGAAGACTATATGGTGATAGAAATTCAGAGATATTAGTTGCATGCATTTGCAAATCCATGGGAAGCTGCTAGGCCATGTCACGGCTTCTCTGTTACTAGCAGTCCCTAACACTAAGGGGTTCACGTCCGGGGCACAGGGCACCCCAAAAAAATGTCTAGCCCAGGGCAGCACATGAAAAAAGGAAGAAGGGTGACAGTGAAGTGTAAAGTATAAACGTCTAAGACTAGTAAGTGTTGAAAAAAGGTTAAAATATATGTGAAAAAATTACATGAATAAAAAACAAACATAAAAGGTGATATGAAAAGTGACTGATGGGCCTATTCATCATACCTAAACTTTCTCTGGAGGTAATTAGGTTTAGAACTCGCATGGAGTTCTACCTAATTACTGGAGGAATTCATCATTCCTCCTCCCCATAACTATCTATTTCGCAAAGCTGTCATTTTTGCTATGACAACTTTTCAAAGTTATCATTCTCTACTCTAACTACCGCAGCTGGAATCCGTGCTGCGCATGCACTGTTACATTCATAAAGCCAGCGCATGCGCAGCACTGCCTACAGCGGCGGTAATTTTGCATGTGTGTCCCCCCTGCCTCCTCCGCTCACCTGTAACCACTCCCCCCTCCACTCACCTCCCCCCCGTCCCCGACTTACCTGCTCGTGCAGCAGCCTCCGGCTCAGTCTGCTATGCTGTCATGTGGTCTCCCACACAGTACTGTTTAGAAATTTTTTTTTTTTTTTTTTCTAAACTTTATTGTGCTCTGCTGGGGAGAACACATGACAGCATAGCAGACGGAGCCAGAGGAGAGTTCAGAGCGATGGAAGAAGATGCCGGGGGACCTGCCCAGCTGAAAGCAGGTAAGTGTTACCTACTATATGCCACCTCACAGTGGCGGATAGTAACACCATCAAATTCCAAAAATACATAATTTTCGGAATTTGATGAATACCATAATTTCCATATCCCCATACTAATGTACTAATGTATGGGGAGTGTGGAAATTAAAGCAGGGGGACTTAGCAAGGAGATATCAGTGATATCTCCTGTGTTAAGTCTCTACATGAATACTAAAATAACGTTAATTAAGGAAAATATCCTTAAAAACGTTATTTTAGTGTTGATGAATAGGCCCCTATGAGGGGTATTCAATATGGGAGCGATAACATCATTTTTGCGTTAATATCGCACTTATGACGTCATTATCGCAGGTTTTAGTTTTACACCGTATTCAATTTCAAAGACTTATCGCAGTTTTGAAAAGTCTTTGATAAAAAACGGGGATAACTTTTCACCATTGAATAGGTGTCGAAAAAAAGTGCAGATTTGGGGTTTAGGGGTGCAGGCTTAAAAAAAATAGCCTGCACCCCTGGGAATGACATTTAAAAAAGAACTGTGTCATAAAAAGTTTAAAAAAAAAATAGGGACACCCCAAAAAATTAATTTAAAAATGGGGGTGAAAAAAAAATAAAAATGGGAAAAAAAATGATTAACAATAGGGAAATAGGTTCAGGGCTATTCTGCAAGGATGCAGCAGGTGTTTTGAAGAATAGATTTATAGCGGCAGGTGCACGATTGCAGAATTTTTACAAACTTACTTTAGGGACTTAAAAATACGCTAGTAACCATTTTCATGTACCCCAAATTGTGGGACCACTTAAAAAAACGAAAAAAAAAAATAACCTAAGTGCTCTTCTGCATCACTTCTGCATCACTTCTTCAATGTCGGGAAAAAAAACACCTGCTGCGGCTATTTAAATCCCCGACTTTCAATTAAAGGCTAAAACGGGGGTACCCATAGTGATCCCCCATGTTTTTACAACTTTAGGGGGGTCTTACAATTTTTTTAAGGAAAAATTCGTAACTTTACGCAAATCCAACTTCGGAGGTTCCAGTTTTCGTTAATTTTATATTGAATAAGGCCTCATGATAAAGGCACATATATATTTTGTCAATTGTAATGCCTCATGATAAAGGCACATACATAAATGCATCCAAATTGAAAGCCAGCTTACCTGGGAGCAGGGTTGCCTACCTTTAACATTCTCTTCCCGGGAGAAGCCCGGGTAAGAGATGCAGCAGGGGGCCAATGGGGGCGGGGCTTGATGATTCGTGTCATTAAGCCCCGCCCCCTCGCGGTAAAATTGCAGCGATTGGCCACAATTTACATAGGGGGCGGGGCCAAATGCTGTGATTCATGCAGAATCATAGCTTAAGCCCCGCCCCCTTCACGGAGACCCGCGATTGCTGCGGGTATTCTCCTAATTCTGCCCACTTCACTAGGAAGTGGGCAGAATGCGGGAGAAATGCCTACCCTTCCGGGGAAGCGGGGGGTTACCCGAAAAATCGGGAGCCTCCCGCGAAAACCGGGAGGGTAAGCATGTATGCCTGGGAGTTACTCCTAGGAACTCCAACTAGCACTACTAGAACCAGCATGCACTCCTAATGCTGGCTCATTCATGCATCTCATAACAACAAACAGAAAATGGCAGCTGCTCAAATCAATCTGGCAGTACTCTTCAGGTGCATGAAAGGGAAGGGTCATACCAAGTAGAAAAAAGGGGGGGTTTAACCCCTATTGTGACAGTAACAGAGAAGCCATGACGTGGTCTAGCAGCTTCCCACGGATTTGCAAATGCATGCAACTAATATCTCTGAATTTCTATCACCATATAGTCTTCATGTATTGTTGCAGGTACAATTCAGTGTGCTGACAAACAATAGGGGGTTAAAACCCCTTTTTTCTACTTGGTATGACCCCTCCCTTTCATGCACCTGAAGAGTACTGTCAGATTGATTTGAGCAGCTGCCATTTTCTGTTTGATGTAGGAAATATCCCATGCATGTTATGACAGTGGCTCAACTGTTTTACTAGAACTGCTCAGTCGATGGTGGTGTGTACCTATATAGGTTATGTCAATGCTAATTAAAGATGGTTGAAAAAAAAAAAAAAAAAACTTGAGCAGCTTTCAGTTACATTAGTATTGTGCCTACTAATAGAAGCATATGTGCGTCATTTCTACCTTACTCTACAGTGATTGTGTATTGTGATGTACAATCCCATGCCCCCAGCTAATCCCCTGTATTCACCCCTGACAACCAACCTGTTCTGTCCATAATGTGATCCATTTCAGCGAATGCCCTTGCATGTATTCCAACTTGAATTCTAGAGTTCTATTGTCTTTTTCTGTTTGCTAAAATAAGACAATGACATAATCTGATTTAGGATATATAGGGGAGGGGCCCTAGACTGCACACCCTAACTACAAGTAATGAGAGGTGCTACCATAATGAGACTTTTAGTACATACACAGAAATATAAAAAGTATAGGCGCACTATATAAACATTACTGTACAAAATGATAATACATTTTGCATCAAATAAGAGAGATTTTTTTTGCATGATTTTGGTTAAAGTTATCGGATTACCCACCACGTCCAGGTAACCTCATCATCGGGTAAGTCCCTAACCTTAGGGGTTCAGGTCTAGGGCATGGGAAAGATCTAACATAATGATGAGGTTACCTGGAAGTTTAGCATGAGCCTTTGTATTGTAGCAAGGTGTATGAAGCTGTGCAACAGTGTTATCCTTCAGTTATTAGAGGACTGGTCATATTCGGCACAAAATAAGAGGAACCAGTACAATTTAAAAAAATTATTTCTGAAAATGTTCCTATTCGTTGCCAGAAGTGAAGAAGTGCATCAGTGTGTGCCCCTGCTACATCACATGGAGTTTACTCTGATGTCCATCCTCTCAGAACAGGTTCCAGCATTATCAGATCACAGGCAGGGGGTTTACTACTAGCAACCAATCACATTCTAGCTGTTATTGTATAGAATGTACTAGATAAATAATAACTGGAAGCTGATTGGTTGCTATGGCAACAGCTCCACTTGTCCTCTCATTAGGCGGTTTGTTAAATCTCCCCTTTTGAGCAGTAACAGCAATAATCTGATACCAAGAAGTGAACACAGAAACTGAAAACACCAGAGGTAATTATTGTACAAACTAGATATACAAGATTAAAAATGACCTTGAATAAGGTGCTCCCCATATTGTAGCAAATAGAGGTATCAGGGAGTCAGATTGCTGGCTTTCCTGCACCATTAAATGAGCACGCCACAATTCCTCCATATAGATATTAGTGATGACCAGTTTGATTTGGACTAGAATCTTCCCATCAAGTTCAGATCTCGGCATAGATGTCCGTCACCGATGACGTTTTGCCTTGGTGGCAAGATCTGGGCCCAAAAAAAACCGCTCCCCTCATAGATATATGAATTGGCCGATCTCTGCAGTGACAAGTCAGCTCCCCGATTCCCTGGAGACTGTTATTTGCTATATGTGGGTTGTCCCCTTTTAAAGGACTCATGCAGGTGCACTGGCCTCGGCGGCTTTGAAAACAGGACCCTTATTCCCTTGACTGGTAAATATTTCCATATCCGTTTCTTTTTGTGAACCGATTATCCAATATTCCACCCCCACCTCATCCCAATTCCAGTTCGTGACGTATCTGTGCTAATTTGCCAAATGATGGGGTCATCACTGGTCTCAGAATAGAACACAATCCAGCTCCATTATATCCTGCACGTTTCCACAGTGAATTCTCATTTCCATTCATCTTCAATTAGTAAATTAACTTCATCCACATGTAACAAAGCATTTTCGAGGTGATGTAGTCAGTATCTTCACGGTTGGAATGCTGGCGGTCAGAATCCCGGCTCCAGAATACCAACCGCTGACATGCCGACGTTAAGTACTAGGTTTAGGGTAGCGGTTAGGGTTAGGCACTAGGGGGAGGGTTAGGGTTAGTCTGTGGGGCTGGAGTTAGGTTTAGGCTACGGGAAAGGGAGGTTAGGATACTTACCTGCATACATCGGTATTCTGACCACCGGGATCCCGTACGCAACCCCTTTTTGTGCGCACATGGCGGATCACTTACCGCGAGCATGGTGACGTGCCAGCTGGTGATTTTACTGACGGGGAGAAGGATTGTTTCCGTTTGGTTACTGGGTGTCTGAAAGCTGCAGTGCAAACCATTATATCCCACAGAAACTGTACAGGTGGTTTTGGCTGCAAGGTGGCTTGTGGTACAAGGGCCCAACTTCACGTAACCATAGTGCTCCACTTGCTGCATCAGCTCCAAACACTGAAACACAAAATGCAAACAAGTTTAGCAAAAGCATATTGGGGCTCATTCTGAGCAGCACGGATCTCTGTGCACAGATGCATATGGTGAGTGTTTGCACACAGCGCAGGTGCTAATCTACGCTTTTTAGCTAATGTCTGTCCTATTCTGAGTTGGACCGAACTCATGCAGATCTGTAGTTCCAAGAAATTGGGGGTTTCATGACAGGAACTGGGTGGTGGCAATGCGCCGACATGTTACCACCCTGACTTGTTTGGTGTGGTGCGTGTATCTCTAATGCTTCACGTGATTCTGAGTCGTGTGTTTGGGGGAGGGGAGCCTGTTACTGACTAATCTCTTGTACCCAGCAGGGGCTGAAGCCAGGGGCGGCACTAATAACAGCTTTCCACCTGCCGACGTACCGACCCCAGCATTAGCCCTACGGATTGTCACATTAGTATTAGGTAGTAAATCAGGCTTTGGTGGCTGCTTACAGCTCCAGCCACGTTGCTGAGACTCAGAATCAACTCCATTGGGAGGGCAGATTTATAGTCTACACCTTAATAGGACTCTGTCACTGTGTCAGTATAATAAAGTTACAATACATTTCACTCCCAACCAATCTACTACTAATAATAATTCATTAGTAAAGTTAAAATCTCAAACACCTATAAACAAAATATATAAGAGGAAGTGGGACATCCATCAGGTTGGTTTCCTAGGCACAGGTCCATGTGGTCACTAATCTGCAGGGCCGTAACTAGGATGGTGCGATCTGTGCCATGGCACAGGGCACCGCAGGGCAGGGGGCGAAGTTCAGGCCTGTCAGTTTTCCTGTTTATTATCATTCTTACATGTAGCTTCCTCTACTTTTATCCCCAGCATCTCCTGGCTGCCTCAGGAGTACCCCTATCTCTTCCCTGGCCCTTCCCCATGAAGCCATGACCTTTTTTAGGTGCACTATTTTATGTCCCTATTTAAAAAATGGGGGCCGCCAATGCTCTCTCTGGTAATCTGGGACTGTACATTGGCCAAGTTGCATTAAGATGAGTTCATAGAAGGTTACAACAGTTTATATGACCATGAATGTGCAGCTCCTGACAGCTGTTGTAACCACCAAGGGGCATATAGCAAATAATATTTGCGGTATATTCCACGAAGAACAAATTAGAAGGCATCACTTTACCTAATGCTTCAATGCCTCGGTATGAAAGTGTACTCGGTTTACAGGGTACAACTTACACACATTAGGGGGTAGTAGTTACACTTTACCAGAATATGGCAGTGGCGTCAATAGGACTAGGGTAACCCAGTGCGGTAAATTGACCACGCACGCGTCCAAAAAGGGGGTGTGGCATCGTAGGGCATTCCCACCACTGCCGGAGATGCTGGGCTTCCCCCTGAGAGTCTCCGCGTGCTTCCAGTTCCTCCTTAGTGCCCGCTCCCGGCTTCCATTTGTGTCACGGTAGAGCATATTTCCCCTTCGCGCTAGGGACCTGGAAGTGACGTCAGTGAGGGCGGAAGTGCGGATCCCTGCCCGTAGAGTCCATCTACAAGGAGAAACTTGTCCCCTCGCGGGCATGGTGGCTCGCTATGCTCGCCACAAGATTATATTCCCCTCTATGCCCACGTGGATGGTAGGGAATGACGTTGGGCAGTAACTGATGACGTCACGGTCCTCTCCATGAAGGGGATTTAGACATGACCTTTGTGTCACCCCTAATGACACCACTGTTATACGGGGGTACATGCAGCAAAAAAAAAGAAGAAATCCTGAGTCTCACTTAGGGCTCTATTTATTATCATTATTTTTACTAAAATAAAGTGAAAAAGGGTGTTTTCACACCCTTTTCACATTATTTTAGTATCACCTATAGTTATTACAGGGCAAATGGAGTAGAATTCATAACATTCTACTACAACCCCTAAGTATCACTTATTTTTAGTAATCAGATCGCATTTCCCATAATTGTAATGGGAAATACGATGTGTGTGTAACTTACTAAAAATAAATTGTGAAACAATACCTGGGAAGGCCCTGTGATAATAACGCCACCTGGAGGTGGCGTTATCCAGGGTCTCCCCCGGTTACCGGACTCGTGCTCCGCTCTAACGTGCAGAGCAGAGCCCGGAGCCGGCCCCAGTGATCAGCTGTGTGGTATAAACAAACCACATGCTGATACACTGCAAAAAAAAATAAAAATAAATAGTAAAAATAAAAATGAACATACCCGAGTCCAGGGACCGGAGTTTAGGGCTCCGGTGATGTCCTCCCTCCGGTCAGCTGGTCTCCCATACTGCACTGCGGCCCGGTCATCAGGTGACCGGGTCCCAGTGCAGTATGGGATGTCAGCTGACCGGAGTCATGGAGGACACCACCAGAGCCCGGATCATGCAGGTAAGTGCAATTAAGGGAGGTTAAGGGAGGTGCTGTCCGGGGGGCCGATCAGCGCATGCGCGGGCACTTGTCGCTGTATTTTTTGTGAAAATACCATGATAAGGCTACGGGGATTCGCAGGGACAGAGCTTTATCGCAAGCTATAGTAAATCCCTGTGATATTGCCTAAATTCGCAATGAGAAGTCAGTCGGTTATATCACACTACAATCTGCATTCCCAATGCGGATTGTAGTAAATAGAGCCCTTAGAGCTGGATAGAAGTCCAAGGGGTCTATTTACTAAGCAGTGTTAGGAGACAGAGTGAAAAGTGAAAAGGTGCCAGCCAATCAGCTCCCAACTGTCATCTCACAGGCTGTGTTTGAAATATGACAGTTGGGAGCTGATTGGCTGGTACCTTATCACTTTTCACTCAGTCTCCTAACACTTGTCGAAGCTGGATGATTGGCTGAGACCAAATCTTTAAGAATATATGTAGACGCCATTTTACGTCTTTAGCACAATGCCATACAGATGGTATACGGCGCTATTTTAGCGTTGTGTGAATGCCGTACTAACTGCACACTGTTAAAGTCCTTACATTAATATTCAGTGATGACAAGACAAGTCTTGTGGATTTGTCTGTGACAAATAATTAAGAATACACAAAGATGGTGAGTGTTTGCTCTTACAGATACAGTATGCCTATGAAAATTGAAGTATAATACAGACACTGATATACTCAGAAGGAATGTTCTGAAGGTGGATTTGGAAACAATTGTTAGACGTTTAAGGTATCGTTAGCCATTGTAGGCCTGGTATCTAATGCTGATGTGGTTAAGAAGAAATTAATTGTACCCTAAATAAACCATTGTCTTTAAGTCTGATGCCTAAACAAACTAGCATTTACATTTGTGATTTCATCAAGCATCTTCTGGCCACCTGCGAAAACCCATTGTCTGTCATTTTATAGTCCAGACAGAAATATATCAAAATATGACAATTAATGCATAAATATATATAATATATATATATATATATCTATATATATATAAATTCATGATATATACAATAATGCACATAGACAATCGCATGTGTATCCACAATGCGTACACATATATACACAGTTGGTATTGCAGATATAAACACACACACAGAGCATGTGTGCGCTGTATACAACCCCTGCACACAGCGCACCTTTTACGCTGTGCTCAGACGCACAACGCATACTTACATGTAATCATAAATATACACGCACTCATAAAAGGTTCCTGCACATTATGGTTTATATTAAAGTTATTAATTATGATGTAAAATCTATGTATTTGATATTAATGGTATAGAACATCGTAGACATATCATGTTTGGTACTATACTGATACCCTGTCTATTTCCTGATGTCCGGTTGTATCGGCAAGAGAATCGGATCATGCGTTCGGGAGTTATGGACCATAGTGAATTATTGGTTGAAATATAAAACTCTGTATGCTGAGCCTGTGGTTAATTTAAATCAATTAAAGAAAGACAATACAATCTGAAGAAGTGGGACATACCCCTAGTGAACTGCCCTATGAACTACAGTGTACTACAAAGACCAAGAGCAAGAACCAATGGAATTATGTTTGTCTGTCTGTCTACATTGCTGTTATCATGATCAGTTCGGGTATATAGCCTGTGTCTGGTCCCAGTTAGGAGCCATTCTTCTTCTTGGATGACCGCAGGCTTCTGGATTGATGATGGTAACTGGGACCGCTGCGCTGGCGTATGTATCGACTGTACTTTAATGAATGTAACCTTTGCACTCATTGTTTAGATCAAAGTGCGCAGTACCTTTTTCTTTGTGAATAATAACTTTTGTGTTTTGGAACCACAATCAAGGTCTGAAAGTGTTTATTTTTATGTGCGACTATTCATAAGGTATAGAGGTTTAGATAGGGGTCTATTTACTAAGCAGTGTATGGAATCCTAAGTGCAGCTGTGAAAATCTGCCTGCACAGTAAGACCAAGAACTTTAAGTTAAAGGTAAATGAAACTATGGCTATAAAGGCATTTTGGGGTTTAGCAAGTTATAAGAAGCGCTTATCTAGATGTTCTATTTAAAAGGTAAAAGCTTTACACAAAAAAAAAAAAAGGGGGAAAAACTTTTCTGTCCCCAAAAATAATCATTACCTAGGCTTTGGTCTGGACTAGTTATTGCTAATGCAGGGGGAGTTTGGTAGGGATTCCCCGCAGAAGCCACATCCAGCACCAGGCCATGTGTTGATTCTCATTGACGTTATGTTCGGTGAATGCCATTGTGTGTTTAATCTGTTTGTGGAAGCTTCCCCTCTGGGCCTTGTCCTGACACCACCCATGATTGCCAAGTATAGTGCTTTCTACCCTGGGGAGAGAGTAGGGAGCACATTTTTTTTGTCAACCTGATTCCTTTAGGGAATTCCACAGGGCTGGCCCGCTTACAATACGACAGCGAGACCCAATGCTGCCATTCTCCCTCCTATCATATGACCAGCCCAGGCTGGCATATCCTGGTGCTGGTTGCTGCTTTATCAGAGAGAAACCTATATTTGTCCCACCTGGTTAGTGAGATAGAGATATAGGGCCTGATTCAGATTTGGGAATAGAGGGGCCTATTCATCAACACTAAAATAACGTTTTTAAGGACATTTTCCTTAAATAACGTTATTTTTGTATTCATGATGACACTTAGCACAGGAGGTAACACTGATATCTCCTTGCTAAGTCCCCCTCCCCATACATTAGTATGGGGACATGGAAATGATGGTATTCATCAAATTCCGAAAATTATGTATTTTCGGAATTTGATGGAGGTACTATCCCGCCACTGTGAGGTGGCGAAAAGCAGGTAACACTTACCTGCGGTCAGCTGGACAGGTCCCCCGGCGTCTTCCTCCGGCAACCTTGTCCCTCCTCTGGCTCCGGTGGTTGCTCGCACACTGTGTTCTCCCAGCAGAACACAATAAAGTTTAGAAGAAAAAAAAAAAAAAGTATTTTTTTTTTCTAAACAGTACTGTGGTGTGCTGGGAGACCACGTGTCAGACCAGCAGGACGGAGCCGGTGGCTGCTGTGCGGGCAGGTATGTGCGGGACAGGGAGGAAGTGAGCGGAGGAGGGAGGGGGCACACAAACTTACCACTGCTGTAGGTATTGCTGCGCATGCGCTGGGTTTACGAATGTAACAGCGCATGCGCAGCACTGTTTCCAGCTGCGGTAAGGTAGAGCAGAGATGGAAAAGTATCTATTTCCCGAAAAGCTGTCATCGCAAAAATGACAGCTTTTCGGAATAGATACTGATGGAGAGGAGGAATGATGAATTCCTCTGGTAATTAGGTTTAACTCCATGCGAGTTCTAAACCTAATTACCTCCATCGATTTTTAAGGTATGATGAATAGGCCCCAGAGTGAGATATCTCTCTCAACTGTGAACCTGAACAAACCATGTTGCAATGCAAGGGATGTAAATACATACACTTTTTTGCATGTAGTGTAAATACTGGCTGCTTTTGTATGTAGCCCACAAACACTGCACAGCTTTATTGTTACTCTACAATTTAGGTGTCAGTTTGGAAACACTCCTCCCAAATCTAAATTTCTCTGCACATTTTAAATCTGCCCCACCTGCAGTGCAGCATGGTGTCACCAAGATGATCAGTTGAGAGAAATATCTCTCTCTGGGCCTGATTCAGAGCTGGACGGTATTTGCGGACGCTCGTTCAGAAAAAGGGGCTGGCTATTTAAATTAAATGCTCGCTCTTTGCGGTCTGTTGACGCCTTTATGTCTGAATGAGCGAACGAAACATGCGCTCACTATTTTGGAAAAAACGCCCCCTGGCCACTCGCATCTTACGTCATCTCCGCTATTTATTTGATTAATCGAGTACATCGAAAGGCGTATGAACTGCTCACAGTGCTTGTGGTAGCATTTACCTACCGCAATCTTGCGAGCAGTTCAGGCTAAAAGACAACCAAGTGACGTGGTTAATGACGCTGCTTTGTTAATTATGCACACCCTTAAAACGCCCGTTTTGACTGTTTGGCACGCCTGCGTTCGGATCTCCACTCCCCGTTTTCAAGCACCTTCCCCTGTTACCACCCACAAACACCTCATCCTGTCACTCAAATTAGCAGGCATTCGCTATTTTGCGAGCACACGATTTTCGACCGAACTGACTGGTTCGCGCATGCATACTACAAACCATACGCAGATGTGCGAACATCGCTCGGAGCGAATGAGCGGCCGCTTACGAGCGGCTCTGAATCAGGCCCATAGTGTATTCATCTCTGTGATGTTTACTTTGACCCCTTGCTGCGATTGTTAGCAATTACTATGACAACTAATGGGCGATATTACTGAGCGACTGCACGATTGCGACATCGTAATCGTGCAATCGCTCAGTAATCGTGCACAGTTATGTTGGAAGCGACCAGCGATGCGCACTACCGCTGGTCGTTTCCGACATTGTCCATCGCCTGAACATGCAGCACAATCTGCCGATAATGACAGATTGATGAATGATGGACAGTGCAGACACTACAGGGGATCAGGAACGACGGTACGATTACGATGTCGTAATCGTACTGTCTTTCCTGATCGCCCAGTGTGTACCCACCTTAACAACAATCAAGTCCAGACAGGTTTCCAAAATGCTGAACACATGTAAAATAACGTGCTTGTTATAATTTGTATGGGTATACCTCAGACAGTGGCAACACATATGACTACATGAATACTAATATCGTTGATGAATTACAGCCAGTCCAAAAGGTACCAAAATAGGCTCAGCGGAGGGGTGAGAAAAGCCTCAGTGGCGAAGGGTTTAACTAATCTGCAGGTGCAATTCCTTATTTAAAATTAGAATTCTACTATTTTTTTTAAATGTCATTACCTGTATAAAAACAGGGATTATTGTTAGGGTTTTGTCAGTGGAACCTGGGCTAATAAGGCTGACATCTTTAGTAGTGTAGCTAAATAGAAAATGTGTACGAGGTTCTTTAGCATCTTGACAAGGAAAAGTGCAGGGGCTTAATAGGTTCAGTGTCGGACTGGGGCATGAATACCCCACACAATGGAATTCACTGGTAGGAACCCCATCTTAAGGGGAGTGGCCAGCAACCAGAGGGGGTGTGGCCAGCCATCACAGAGAGACTTGACCATTCATTAGAGAGGACAGGCAAAGAATACTGTGACCACTGCTGTGTAAACGCACACCGCTGAGTATATTACCGTTACCAAATAGGGTTGAAGTTGCCTAAAGGATACATGAAAAGGGGCAGAGTAGATGGGCCAAGTGGTTCTTATCTGCCGTCAAATTCTATGTTTCTATGTAACCTGGTTATCTGGTTAAGGATCTCTCTGCGTGGGCTAACCTGCATTTCACATTCACTATATTGCAACCACCCCAGGTCATACCAATACGTTACATCAATATGTATGTTTATCTACATAGTAGCTATTATTTATTATGCTGTCATAGCCTAATTAACGTAGAGGACATATCTGAAAACATTCTTTACCTTCACTTTATTATCTATTTTTATGAAATCCTGAAGCTTCTCGGTCTGTTCTTCGGTCGGTCTGGACCATTTCATTTCAAGTTCCTGAACAGCCTTTAAAGAAAAAGGTGATATTGTACTGAAACAGGATATAATGAACGGTGAGCACTCTGTCCATCTCCTGCCCTAACCTCTTTCTCCTGGTCTTGTATGACTGTGGTTTTATATGTGGGAAACCCGCCTGCTGATTCATTTATGGATTATAATCTGTGTACTTCAATCATGGCGGAATCCTCGTGTATCATAAGCGATTGCATTTTTCTATTTAAGACAGTTTTGCATACAAGAACAAAAGTAACTGCAGTCTGCACTTAAAAAGGCATCTATATAAATATATATAAATATATATATATATATATATATTATATATACATACAGATTTTTTTTATATATATAAAAAAAAAATTGTATATATGTGTGTGTGTGTATATATTATATATATATATATAATATATACACACACACACACACACACACACACACACACACATATATATATACACACACACACACACACACACTTATACAGATTTATTTCAGTGCAGGCACATCAATCCTCTGCAAACATGTTGAACCTGATGATATCGTCAGGTTGTATAACACATTTGTACAATGATAGATGTCAAATATGTTGTTATGAAGGGGCGTGCATCGCTGGTCGTTTAAGACATTATACTTAACGATTTTTAAACTATTTTCGAACGATTATTGAATGATTGAACGATATCGTTATCGTTAAATCGCTCAATATAATCGTCTAGTGGATGCGTGCCTTGAGTATTAGGGTTAGGCACTAGGGGGAAGGGCTGCGGGAGGGGACGGTTACAGTTAAGCTGTGGGAGGGGCCGGTTAGAGTTAGGCTGCAGGAGGGGACGGTTAGGGTTAGGCACTAAGGGGATGGTTAGGGTTAGGCTGTGGGAGTGGATGGTTATGGTTAGGCACTAGGTTAGGGTTAGGCTGTGGGAGTGTTAGGTTAGGATTAAACACTAGGGGAATGGTTAGGGTTAGACACTAGGGGGATAGTTAGGCACTAGGGGGAGGGTTAGGCTGTGGGAGGGGCCATCAGGGTTAGGCACTAGAAGGAGCGGACGGTTAGGGAGGGTTAGGTTAGGATTAAACACTAGAGGAATGGTTAGGGTTAGGCACTAGGTGAGGGTTAGGCTGCGGGAGGGGAGGGTTAGGGTTAGACACTAGGGGAATGGTTAGAGTAAGGCACTAGGGGGGAGGATTAAGGTTAGACATTAGGGAGATGGTTAGGCACTAGGGGGAGGGTTAGGCTGCAGGAGGGGACAGTTAGGGTTAGGCACTAGGGGGAAGGTTAGGGTTAGGCTGCGGGAGAGGACGGTTAGGTTTAGGCACTAGGGGGTGGGTTAGGGATAGGCTGCAAAAGGGGATGGTTAGGATTGGTGTTAGAATACTTACTAAAATCTGTCTGGATTTTGACAATCAGGATGCCGCTGTCGGTATTCTGACTGTCGGCATTGTGACCATCTGGATCCTGTACCCAACCCATAACAGGTTATAGAGAAGACACATTTCTGGTTTTCTGAAGGGTAGTGTTAGATCCGAGCGCAAAGGGACCTTAGGGCCTGACTCTGAGATGGACGCTATAGCGCAGCCGTTGTTTGTTTGTACACAGCGGCTGTGCTGAAATATGCTAAATATGCTTTGGATTCGCCCAAAACTCCATCTCATCAAAGAATAACATTTTAAAAAACGTACATTGAAAAGAAGTGAATGCAAAGAATAAGTGATTCTGGCAATTTTTGTCCTGGTATCTCTGCTTAGTATTACATGTCTAACTTCTCAAGGGCAGTAGTTCTTGCAGCTGTGTTTAATGTACAGACAGGACAATGTCATTGTCTGTGAACTTGGGCTGATTTTTCACAAAAACATGGTAATGTGTAGTTAGCAACTGATTTTTTTTAAAAACAAAAAAAAATCTAAATTCAGTGAAAATACATTAGAGCTCCTTTTTTATATATATATATATATATATATATATATATATATATATAATACAAAAAGTGGAAATAAGTGCCCAATAGTGTGATATTGCTATAATAATTGTGACACGCACCACACAAATATGTTCTGCGTAACGTATAAACCTAATAGATAGGCATGTAGTATGGGATCTTTTATGAACCTCACTCCTAGTCTCCCTTTGCTGTACAGTCCTCAGAGCACATGAAGAATACAGAAATGGAAACAAACGCCCAATAGTGTGATACTGTTATGATAATTGTGACACGCACCACACAAAAATGTTCTGCGTACCGTATTAACCTAATACATAGGCATGTAATATGGGATTTTTTAGGAGCCTCACTTCTCTTCTCTCATATGATTTGGTGAGATGATGATAACCGATTGTTACCAGGCCCAATTTGTTATATACGGAGACAAGATAACACTCTCATGGTGTAATACTACACAAATTTTTAATACACACACACGAAACACATATAAAAAAGAATAATTACATTAAAAAGAAATATCAGAAGCTTATCTGGTATCTGACTCAGTCAGAAAGCAGATAAGCTTTTCACCTCTGATGCTACGCGTTTCACCTCTGATGCTCAAAATAGCACAGATTTAAAGATCAATTAGTGATGTATGCAAGATATATAGATGATATTCTGGTTATATGGAATGGTACAGAGGGGGATTTTGCTGAATTCATTGAATACCTGAGTGTTAATGAATACAATCTAGCATTTACATCCAAATTCAGTCATAGTGAGATTGAGTATTTGGATTTAGTGATTAGCAGTGCCAATGGAGGCATTGTCAGCCGTAACTACATTAAGCATGTGGATTCTAATAGCTACGTGCATTACAATAGTGGCCATGCCAAACATTGGAAGACGAATATTCCGTTTTCACAATTTTGCCGCATTCGGAGAAACTGTACCAGTGACACCGATTGTCAACAACAAATAGAGGTGCTTGCAGAGAGGTTCAGAGAAAACAGTATCCAGAAGAATGTATACAGAAAGTGAGAGAAAAAGTCCATACAGTGGAAAGAGAAACACTATTACAGTATAAGAAATAGGAAAATAGGGAAAGGAATATTGTTTTTGTTACACAATATAACAAAGAGAGAGAAATAAGAAGGATCCTCAATAAACACTGGGATATTTTAAAAACTGACCCTATTCTGAATAAAGTCCTACCAATGAAACCGGCCATAGCCTTTAGAAAAGCAAGAAACCTGAAAAACCACTTGGCTCCCAGTACTTTGAGGCCCCTGGGTAAGGCCGCAACACATTTCTTGAATAATAAAGGGTTTTTTAAATGTAATAGTTGTAATATGTGCAATTATGTTAGTGGCTGTCATACCTCTTTTTTTAATCATAACAACACTGTATCTCATAAGATTAATAGTAAAATGAATTGCCTCACCACTTGGGTGATTTACATGTTAGAATGCCCATGTAATCTTAAATATGTGGGGAAAATGAAAAGAAATGTTAAACTCAGGATACAGGAACATGTTAGGGCTATTAAAAACAAAGTGGACAATCATTCTGTACCAAAGCATTTCCTCAAACACCACAATGGAGATCCAAAAGGGTTAAAGTACAAAGCCATTGAATGTGTACAGTTGAGTGATAGAGGGGGTGACAGAGAGAAAAGACTATCGCAATGGGAGATGTTCTGGATTTTCACTTTGAATACGATGGTCCCCAGTGGTTTAAACGAAAGTTATGAGTTTACATTCTTCTTATGATTTTATGGTATTTATATTAAGATACTCTTTTTAATTATGTATTTTTAACAATGTATTTTTAATTATGTATTTTTAATAATGTATATCTAGGTTACTTATATTTATTATTATTATTGCCATTCACTTATTTATTTATATTATGTATATTTATTATTCTTAATATTTAAGTAATAGCATATAATTTATTAATATTTTATTTGTAATTGTTATATCTATATATCTATTAATCATGGACATTAGAATGAGTATTCTGATGATTATATCCTTGCCATTTAAGCTATACCCTTCTAGTTATGCATACTGGACTCACACAAAATGGCGACGCCCAGGTAAAAGTAATGTGCTTTGAGAAAATGGCCGCAGATGTCTTAGCAACATATGGATGGTCAGCCAGGAGCGTGCAGAGCCCCTGGTAGAGTCGGGCGTGACATGCAGAGTGAGGACGCTCTGTATAGGGGAGTTTCATTGAAAGGCTTCCCACGAAACTCCCGCGATACCTGGGAGTCTCGCGCATGCGCAATGAGTCCCAAAATGGCGGCGCCCACCGGACATCCGATCCGGCCTTTTTTGGGCATCTTCTAATTATGTAATTAGGTTTTAGGGTATATAGGTAGGGATAAACCCTCTCATAATATCCTCCTGACGAAGCCCAGCTATTTTGAGCATCGGAGGTGAAACGCGTTGAGGACAGTGTGGCCAATGCTTTCTGACTGAGGGCCTGATTCAGAGCCGGAGGCTCTGACCAGAGCGCTCGCTCTGAATCAGGGCCCTCCTACCTCATTTTGGAGCGGCCTCATGGACGCTCGCATAGCTGTGGGTTACCACCCACAGCTATAGCGAGCGTCAATGATGATGGTCGCGATGGTCAAGACCATCGCGACCATCGGGCTTGCGATGAGACCCTGCGGTAGGGTCTCGCTACCGCAAGCCCTGGAGTGATTTTGGCTCTATCATAGCCAAAATCACTCCCACTGACATCACTACTCCAGCGCTCGCGAGCGGGTCAGAATCAGGCCCAGAGTCAGATACCAGATAAGCTTCTGATATTTCTTTTTAATGTAATTATTCTTTTTTATATGTGTTTCGTGTGTGTGTATTAAAAATTTGTGTAGTATTACACCATGAGAGTGTTATCTTGTCTCCGTATATAACAAATTGGGCCTGGTAACAATCGGTTATCACCATCTCACCAAATGATATGAGAGAAGAGAAGTGAGGCTCCTAAAAGATCCCATATTACATGCCTATGTATTAGGTTAATACGGTACGCAGAACATTTTTGTGTGGTGCGTGTCACAATTATCATAACAGTATCACACTATTGGGCGCTTGTTTCCACTTTTTGTATTATAATATATTATATATATATATATATATATATATATAGGAGCTCTAATGTATTTTCACTGAATTTAGATTTTTTTTGTTTTTAAAAAAAATCAGTTGCTAACTACACATTACCATGTTTTTGTGAAAAATCAGCCCAAGTTCACAGACAATGACATTGTCCTGTCAATACATTAAACACAGCTGCAAGAACTACTGCCCTCGAGAAGTTAGACATGTAATACTAAGCAGAGATACCAGGACAAAAATTGCCAGAATCACTTATTCTTTGCATTCATTTCTTTTCAATGTACATTTTTTAAAATGTTATTCTTTGATGAGATGGAGTTTTGGGCGAATCCAAAGCATATTTAGCATATTTCAGCACAGCCGCTGTGTACAAAGACACAACGGCTGCGCTATAGCGTCCATCTCAGAGTCAGGCCCTAAGGTCCCTTTGCGCTCGGATCTAGCACTACCCTTCAGAAAACCAGAAATGTGTCTTCTCTATAACCTGTTATGGGTTGGGTACAGGATCCAGATGGTCACAATGCCGACAGTCAGAATACAGACAGCGGCATCCTGATGGTCAAAATCCAGACAGATTTTAGTAAGTATTCTAACACCAATCCTAACCATCCCCTTTTGCAGCCTATCCCTAACCCACCCCCTAGTGCCTAAACCTAACCGTCCTCTCCCGCAGCCTAACCCTAACCTTCCCCCTAGTGCCTAACCCTAACCGTCCTCTCCTGCAGCCTAACCCTCCCCCTAGTGCCTAACCCTAACCATCTCCCTAATGTCTAACCTTAATCCTCCCCCCTAGTGCCTTACTCTAACCATTCCCCTAGTGTCTAACCCTAACCCTCCCCTCCCGCAGCCTAACCCTCGCCTAGTGCCTAACCCTAACCATTCCTCTAGTGTTTAATCCTAACTAGGGGTGAGCGGGTTCGGATTTCTGAAATCCGAACCCCCCCGAGCCCCCCCGATCCGAGTCCGATCCGAGTCAGGCTCGACTTTTCCCACCTGACTCGGATCTGACATCGAGGCAAAACGTCATCATCCCGCCTTCCGAGTCTCGCGGGTTTTGGATCCTATATAAGGTACCCGCGTCGGCGCCATTTTCTCACTCGGCTGTGGACAGTGAAGAGGGAGGGTGGGAGTTAGTGCTGTGTAGTGTAGTGTAGTGTAGTGCTGCTGTTGTCCACTACTTCAAAGTCCATAGGGGCTGGCTGGACTGTGTTGTGCAGTCAGTTCTCCATAGGGGCTGTGTCCACTCCAAAGTCCTGTGCAGTGTCCCAGTCCTAAAGGGGTGCTGTAGTGTTGTCCAGGGGGTGCTCTGTCCATCAGGGGTGCTCCCCCCAAGTGCTAAAAAAATAATATATTTTCTGTGTTTGTGAATTGTGTGCGCAGTAGCCGCACGTGCATCAACAAAGTAGTGCCAAGCGTGCGCCTGTGTCATAAGTAAAGGGCCGGCTGGCTTGACCGTTAAAGGGTGCTGTAACCCCCGAAAGTACACTCCAGTCCAAACCAAAAAAAAATTATTTTCTGTGTTTGTGAATTGTGTGCGCAGTAGCCGCACGTGCATCAACAAAGTAGTGCCAAGCGTGCGCCTGTGTCATAAGTAAAGGGCCGGCTGGCTTGACCGTTAAGGGTGCTGTAACCCCCGAAAGTACACTCCAGTCCAAACCAAAAAAAAAATTATTTTCTGTGTTTGTGAATTGTGTGCGCAGTAGCCGCACGTGCATCAACAAAGTAGTGCCAAGCGTGCGCCTGTGTCATAAGTAAAGGGCCGGCTGGCTTGATCGTTAAGGGTGCTGTAACCCCCGAAAGTACACTCCAGTCCAAACCAAAAAAAAAATTATTTTCTGTGTTTGTGAATTGTGTGCGCAGTAGCCGCACGTGCATCAACAAAGTAGTGCCAAACGTGCGCCTGTGTCATAAGTAAAGGGCCGGCTGGCTTGACCGTTAAGGGTGCTGTAACCCCCGAAAGTACACTCCAGTCCAAACCAAAAAAAAAATTATTTTCTGTGTTTGTGAATTGAGTGCGCAGTAGCCGCACGTGCATCAACAAAGTAGTGCCAAACGTGCGCCTGTGTCATAAGTAAAGGGCCGGCTGGCTTGACCGTTAAGGGTGCTGTAACCCCCGAAAGTACACTCCAGTCCAAACCCAAAAAAAAATTATTTTCTGTGTTTGTGAATTGTGTGCGCAGTAGCCGCACGTGCATCAACAAAGTAGTGCCAAGCGTGCGCCTGTGTCATAAGTAAAGGGCCGGCTGGCTTGACCGTTAAGGGTGCTGTAACCCCCGAAAGTACACTCCAGTCCAAACCAAAAAAAAAATTATTTTCTGTGTTTGTGAATTGTGTGCGCAGTAGCCGCACGTGCATCAACAAAGTAGTGCCAAGCGTGCGCCTGTGTCATAAGTAAAGGGCCGGCTGGCTTGACCGTTAAGGGTGCTGTAACCCCCGAAAGTACACTCCAGTCCAAACCTAAAAAAAAATTATTTTCTGTGTTTGTGAATTGTGTGCGCAGTAGCCGCACGTGCATCAACAAAGTAGTGCCAAGCGTGCGCCTGTGTCATAAGTAAAGGGCCAGCTGGCTTGACCGTTAAAGGGTGCTGTAACCCCCGAAAGTACACTCCAGTCCAAACCAAAAAAAAATTATTTTCTGTGTTTGTGAATTGTGTGCGCAGTAGCCGCACGTGCATCAACAAAGTAGTGCCAAGCGTGCGCCTGTGTCATAAGTAAAGGGCCGGCTGGCTTGACCGTTAAGGGTGCTGTAACCCCTGAAAGTACACTCCAGTCCAAACCTAAAAAAAAATTATTTTCTGTGTTTGTGAATTGTGTGCGCAGTAGCCGCACGTGCATCAACAAAGTAGTGCCAAGCGTGCGCCTGTGTCATAAGTAAAGGGCCGGCTGGATTGACCGTTAAGGGTGCTGTAACCCCCGAAAGTACACTCCAGTCCAAACCAAAAAAAAAATTATTTTCTGTGTTTGTGAATTGTGTGCGCAGTAGCCGCACGTGCATCAACAAAGTAGTGCCAAGCGTGCGCCTGTGTCATAAGTAAAGGGCCGGCTGGCTTGACCGTTAAGGGTGCTGTAACCCCCGAAAGTACACTCCAGTCCAAACCAAAAAAAAAATTATTTTCTGTGTTTGTGAATTGTGTGCGCAGTAGCCGCACGTGCATCAACAAAGTAGTGCCAAACGTGCGCCTGTGTCATAAGTAAAGGGCCGGCTGGCTTGACCGTTAAGGGTGCTGTAACCCCCGAAAGTACACTCCAGTCCAAACCAAAAAAAAAATTATTTTCTGTGTTTGTGAATTGTGTGCGCAGTAGCCGCACGTGCATCAACAAAGTAGTGCCAAACGTGCGCCTGTGTCATAAGTAAAGGGCCGGCTGGCTTGACCGTTAAGGGTGCTGTAACCCCCGAAAGTACACTCCAGTCCAAACCAAAAAAAAAATTATTTTCTGTGTTTGTGAATTGTGTGCGCAGTAGCCGCACGTGCATCAACAAAGTAGTGCCAAGCGTGCGCCTGTGTCATAAGTAAAGGGCCGGCTGGCTTGACCGTTAAGGGTGCTGTAACCCCCGAAAGTACACTCCAGTCCAAACCAAAAAAAAAATTATTTTCTGTGTTTGTGAATTGTGTGCGCAGTAGCCGCACGTGCATCAACAAAGTAGTGCCAAGCGTGCGCCTGTGTCATAAGTAAAGGGCCGGCTGGCTTAACCGTTAAGGGTGCTGTAACCCCCGAAAGTACACTCCAGTCCAAACCTAAAAAAAAATTATTTTCTGTGTTTGTGAATTGTGTGCGCAGTAGCCGCACGTGCATCAACAAAGTAGTGCCAAGCGTGCGCCTGTGTCATAAGTAAAGGGCCGGCTGGCTTGACTGTTAAAGGGTGCTGTAACCTCCGAAAGTACACTCCAGTCCAAACCAAAAAAAAATTATTTTCTGTGTTTGTGAATTGTGTGCGCAGTAGCCGCACGTGCATCAACAAAGTAGTGCCAAGCGTGCGCCTGTGTCATAAGTAAAGGGCCGGCTGGCTTGACCGTTAAGGGTGCTGTAACCCCCGAAAGTACACTCCAGTCCAAACCTAAAAAAAAATTATTTTCTGTGTTTGTGAATTGTGTGCGCAGTAGCCGCACGTGCATCAACAAAGTAGTGCCAAGAGTGCGCCTGTGTCATAAGTAAAGGGCCGGCTGGCTTGACCGTTAAAGGGTGCTGTAACCCACAAAGTACACTCCAGTCCAAACCAAAAAAAAAATTATTTTCTGTGTTTAGCCGCACGTATATATCAAATCGATATAACATAAATGGAGGACCAAACTTTCTCCGATAAAAATAAAATAGAGAAAGATCAAGAACCACTTCCTCCTAGTGCTGAAGCTGCTGCCACTAGTCATGACATAGACGATAACATGCCATCAACGTCGTCTGCCAAGGCCGATGCCCAATGTCATAGTAGAGGGCACATACAATCCCAAATGGCAAAGTTCAGGAAAATGACCTTGAAAAAGACATTTAAATCAGCTGAAGAGAAACGTAAACTTGCCAATATGCCATTTACGACACGGAGTGGCAAGGAACGGCTAAGGTCGATCCCTAGTATGTTCATGACTAGTGGTTCAGCTTCACATGACGATGGAAGCACTCCTCCCACTAAAAAAATCAAAAGAGTTAAGCTGGCAAAAGCACAGCGAAGAACTGTGCTTTCTAAGAAGATATCACAAATCCCCAAGGAGAGTCCAAGTGTGGTGGTGGTTGCGATGCCTGACCTTCCCAGCACTGGACGGGAAGAGGTGGCTCTTTCCACCATTTGCACGCCCCCTGCAAGTGCTGAAAGGAGCACCCACAGTCCACTTGCTGATATGCAAATTGAAGATGTCACTGTTGAAGTACAACAGGATGAGGATACTGGTGTAGCTGGCGCTGAGGAGGAAGTTGGCGAGGAGGATTCTGATGGTGATGTGGTTTGTTTAAATCAGGCTCCGGGGGAGACAGTTGTTGTCCGTGGGATGAAAAAGCCCATCACGGTCATGCCTGGGCAGAAGACCAAACATTCCACCTCTTTGGTCTGGCAATATTTCTATCCAAATCCGGACAACAACTGTCTTGCCATATGTACCATATGTAAAGGTGAAATAAGTAGGGGTAGGGACGTCAACCACCTAGGAACATCCTCCCTTATACGGCACCTGCAGCGCGTTCATAAAAAGTTACTGTCAAGTTCAGAAACTTTGGCTCAGACCGTAAGCAGTCCAGGGACACCTAAATCCCGTTGTCCTGTTGTATCCAAGCGCCTGCAAACCACACCGTCAACTCCCTCCTCGTCAATTTCCTCCTTAGTCAGGATCGGAAGTAGTCCTGCAGGCCATATCACTGGCATGACTGACTCTCCTATCCGGGATTCCTCCGGAGGATCCTGCATTGCTACGCCTACTGCTGCCGCTGCTGCTGTTGCTGCTGCTGCTGGGAGTCGTTCATCATCCCAGAGAGGAATTAGGAACACCACTACTTTTACTAAACAATTGACCCTCCAACAGTCCTTAGCGAGGAGGATGAAGTACGACAGCAGTCATCCTGAAGCAAAACGTATAACTGAGGCCTTGACTGCTATGTTGGTGTTAGACGTGCGTCCGGTATCCGCCATTAGTGCAGTGGGATTTAGACAATTGATGGAGGTAGTGTGTCCCCGGTTCCAAATCCCGTCTAGATTCCACTTCACTAGGCAGGCGATACCGAGACTGTACAGAAACGTCAGAAAAAGTGTCCTCAGTGTCCTGAAAAATGCCGTTGTACACAATGTCCACTTAACCACGGACATGTGGACAAGTGGAACAGGGCAGACTAAGGACTATATGACTGTGACAGCCCACTGGGTAGATGTATCACCTTACGCAGCAACAGCAGCAGCGTCACCAGTAGCAGCATCTCAGAAACGCCAGCTCGTTACAAGGCAGGCTACGCTGTGTATCACCGGTTTCAGTAAGAGGCACACCGCCGACAACCTCTTAGAGAAACTGAGGGAAATCATCGCCCAGTGGCTTACCCCACTTAGACTCTCCTGGGGATTTGTGATATCTGACAACGCCACCAATATTGTGCGGGCATTACATCTGGGCAAATTCCAGCACGTCCCATGTTTTGCTCACACAATAAACTTGGTGGTGCAGAATTTTCTGAAAAGCGACAGGGGCGTGCAGGAGACGCTTTGGGTGGCCCGAAAAATTTCTGGCCACTTTCGCCATTCAGCGACTGCGTGCCGAAGACTGGAGCGCCAGCAAACACTCTTGAACCTGCCCCGCCATCACCTGAAGCAAGAGGTTGTGACGCGGTGGAACTCAACCCTCTATATGCTTCAGAGGATGGAGGAGCAGCAAAAGGCCATACAAGCCTATACATCCACCTATGACATAGGCAAAGGAGGGGGTATGCACCTGACTCAAGCGCAGTGGAGAATGATTTCCGTGTTGTGCAAGGTTCTTCAGCCCTTCGAACTTGCCACACGTGAAGTCAGTTCAGACACAGCCAGCTTGAGTCAGGTCATTCCCCTCATCAGGCTTTTGCAGAAGCAGCTGGAGAAAGTGAAGGAGGAGCTAAGACGGAGCGATTCCGCTCGGCATGTGGGACTTGTGGATGAAGCCCTTCATTCGCTTTGCCAGGATTCCAGGGTGGTCAATCTGTTGAAATCAGACCACTACATTTTGGCCACCGTGCTCGATCCTAGGTTTAAAGCCTATGTGGTGTCTCTCTTTCCGGCCGACACAAGCCTGCAGAGGTGCAAAGACCTGCTGGTGAACACACTGTCAGCTGAAGCGGAACGTGACACGTCAACGGCTCCTTCTTCATTTTCTCCCGCAACTGGGGCTGCCAGGAAAAAACTTAGGTATCCTAAGCAACCCGCTGGCGGTGATGCAGGGCAGGCAGGACCAAGTTTGGACATCTGGTCCAGACTGAAGGACCTGGCAACAATTTCTGACATGTCTACTGTCACTGCATATGATACTGTCACCATTGACAGAATGGTGGAGGATTACATCGGTGACAGCATCCAAGTAGGCATGTCAGACAGTCCATACCTGTACTGGCAGGAAAAAGAGGCAATTTGGAGGCCCCTGTACAAACTGGCTCTATTTTACCTGAGTTGCCCCCCCTCCAGTGTGTACTCCGAAAGAGTGTTTAGTGCAGCCGGGAACCTTGTCAGCGAAAGGCGTAGGAGGTTGCTTCCACAGAATGTGGAGAAGATGATGTTCATCAAAATGAATTATCAGCTCTTCCAGGGAGACCAGCCTCCAGAACGTACAGAGGGACCTGTGGTGGTGGATTCAAGTGGGGACGAGTTAATACTTTGTGAGGATGAGGATGTACACACTGAAGAGGGTGAGGAATCGGTGGATGAGGAGGATGAGGATGACATCTTGCCTCCGTAGAGCCAGTTTGTGCAGGGACACATTAATTGCCAGCTTGTTTTGTGGGGGCCCAAACGAACCAATCATTTCAGCCACAGTTGTGTGGCAGACCCTGGCGCTGAAATGATTGATTTGTTAAAGTGTGCATGTCCTGTTTATACAACATAAGGGTGGGTGGGAGGGCCCAAGGACAATTCCATCTTGCACCTCTTTTTTTCTTTGCATTATGTACAGTTTGGGGCCTAGTTTTTCTAACTGCCATCCTGTCTGCCACTGCAGTGTCACTCCTAGATGGGTCACGTGTTTGTGCCGCCCACTCGTGTCGCTTAGCATAGTCATCCAGCTACCTCGGTGCAACCTTTTGGACATAAAAACACTATTGTGAGGTGTGAGGTGTTCAGAATAGACTGGAAATGAGTGGAAATTAAGGTTATTGAGGTTAATAATAGCATAGGAGCAGAAAAACCTACAAATTCTGTGATTTTAGCTGTTTTTATGCTTTTTTTCAAAAAAATACAGATCCAAAACACAAAACCCAGAACCCAAAACACGGAAGGGTGGTTTTGGCAAAACCAATCCAGATCCAAAACACGAAGAAAGATCCAGATCCAAAACCAAAACACAAAACACGAAAAGTGGCCGGTGCACACCCCTAATCCTAACCTAACCCTCCCTAACCGTCCGCTCCTTCTAGTGCCTAACCCTGATGGCCCCTCCCACAGACTAACCCTCCCCCTAGTGCCTAACTATCCCCCTAGTGTCTAACCCTAACCATTCCCCTAGTGTTTAATCCTAACCTAACACTCCAGCAGCCTAACCCTAACCTAGTGCCTAACCATAACCATCCACTCCCACAGCCTAACCCTAACCATCCCCTTAGTGCCTAACCCTAACCGTCCCCTCCTGCAGCTTAACTCTAACCGGCCCCTCCCACAGCTTTAACCGTCCCCTCCCGCAGCCCTTCCCCCTAGTGCCTAACCCTAATACTCAAGGCACGCATCCACTAGACGATTATATTGAGCGATTTAACGATAACGATATCGTTCAATCATTCAATAATCGTTCGAAAATAGTTTAAAAATCATTAAGAATAATGTCTTAAACGACCAGCGATGCACGCCCCTTCATAACATATTTGACATCTATCATTGTACAAATGTGTTATACAACCTGACGATATCGTCAGGTTCAACATGTTTGCAGAGGATTGATGTGCCTGCACTGAACAACTGCTCGTTCATTGCTGGCACATCACAGACTGACAAACGACTGCACGATTACAATGTCATAATCGTGCAGTCTTTTGCCTGTCGTCTAGTGGAATGTTTGCCTTCACTTTTGGAATCTGTTGGGATTGTGACCATCGGGATCCTGATTATATCACCCTATTATACTCTGTGGTTGTAAAGCTTTAATTTCTTGGCCTTATAATAACAGTGACCACCGGGATACACTACACATTACGTCAGGACTAGTTTGCTGGCATCAGTTATTGGCTCTAAAACTATAAACCAGTCTGTTCATAGAGCAGAGAATAGCCCAGTTTTGCAGTGAACAGGGCTTTTCTCTGCTTACTGCTATTCACAGAGCGGGTTACCGTGAAGTAGTTAATTACTTCTCCAGTAGCACCCCCGCTAAGTGGCTGAATCGCATCGCCACACTGCAGTATGGCGAGTGCTAGCCATTAAAGGATGGAAGCTCAGCTTTCCGCGTCTCCCGTGTTCAGATCCGCCATCTCAGGATAGCATAATCTGAACACCGGGACGTAACAGACAGGGAAATTGATTACTTCCCTGTGTTTCTGTCACTCTCCGGGACCTAGCTCCACCCCTTATTTCCCAGCTGCCCCTGCTGTGGCTTGTGCTCGTTCACACAGCACTTCAGGCAGATATCAGGCAAACACACAGAAGCCGCGATAAGGAGCCAGATAATGGGTGCAAGGTGTGCAGTCCAGGGGGGCCCCACACACCACAGACCCTGCACCCAATTAAATATACTTACCTCTCCGTCTGCCTGGCGCTGGCTGCATAGCTGCAGAAATCGCCAGGAAAATGGCCACCTTGGCCATTTTCCCGGTGATTCGCGCATGTGCAGCAGAGATTTCCCGGAAACGCGGAGCTGGCACCATGTTCCCTGGGACCTGCGCAGTTGACTCTGGCACAATGACAGTCTACTGCACCGCCGGAGAGGAGGGGGCCTGATCTGAGTTTGCACACGGCCCCCTCCTCTCTTAAAGCGCATCTGCATGAATAGAAAAATTAAAAAAATAAAAATAAAAACACGCAGTAATAGAACTTCTACATGAATAGACTCCTCTGGGGTAATTTGTGAAGAAGTCTTACCTGTGCATATAGGAGATCAACAGCACCTATGCACCCCATTAACATAACATCAGTATAGGGATTCATATACCTAGAGGACACAAAGAGAGCTCTAATTACATTATTATATGAACATTCTACAGATTGATGACTCTAATATGGGAATATATACTTTTACGTAGCGCTGTAAAACACTTGTTCTAACACAAGTATCTCAACCAGTCCATTTTACAGAATGATTTTCCTGTGAAAAGTGACTTGGTCCAGGTTTCATTGTTATGGAGTCGGTGCCCATAACTGTGTAGCTATCCGTTCTTCTGTCTCCTGCTCAGTCTTCCCTATAGTGCAGCGACTGTCATTATTACTGCAATTTAGCAAGATGATTACTCTGCGCAAATTAGCTCCTTATATATGTTTCATTTATGGGTCCTTCCTAAGTTTAATGGACTACAAATGGAGAACACTTGGTGGCTGAGTCACGAGCTGATATATACACTTTTGTGTCTCTTTTGTTGTAGTTAAGCCTGTGACCTTATGCTAGTGCTAGTATCAGCCCGTCCCCTGTTGTACGGCCGTGCGTCTGACTGTGCAAGGACTGAGACGCCCACTTTGTGCATCTTTAGGCATTTGTAATACCCCTTGGTGCGTCTTTAGATACAACCAACGGTCGCACCACCGAAACTTGCACCAGCCCCATGCTAGGAGCAGATTCTCTGTCAACGTATGGCCTCCATTTTGAGCGATAAAGGGTCTAAATTCAAATGCCAGTTCAGCGACACACCCGCGGCACTCCCATAACACACCCATAAGAAGGACCATCTCTGTGTGCCTGAATAGTCACCTCCCAGTTACTCCCCCAGGAGCACCCAGCACTTTTCCAATCAACTTTGGACACCGCGCCTCTCAAGTGCAACTGCACTGGGACGCAAGTGCAGTTGAAAACCATTGAACATTTGCGCGAATGTCAGCAGTACATGCGACTGAATCAGCCCCTTATGCTGGGTACACACTGAACGATATATAATTTGTACAGCCAGTGAATGATATATCGCCCCGACCATCGGCTGGTGTGTACACACGATATATCTGTGAACCACGTCATTCATGGATACATTGTGCCGGCCATGCACACATCATATGTCATATCTGAAATCTATATCGTGCAAATCTACCTGTACGTACGGGCGACCCATCTATATCCTGGCGGAAGGAACCCGCGACAATGACGTCACAAATGGTTCCTGCGGCCAGACATACTGGTCAGCCGATTGGTAAGTGAGTATGCTTACCAAATCAGATGGTTGGTTGACCAGCCGATCCGTTGGCCAAGTGTGTACCTCACATTAAGACTTGTAAAAAAAAAAATAATAATGAAAAACTATTATATTAAAGCAATCAGGTATCATAGTGATTTCCATGAAGTTTTACTGTATGTCTTAAATTGGTGGATTGGACTTAAGAATGTATAAAAATAAATGTCCTGTCATACTCACCACTTCCGTATGTCCATCTGAAACAGGTCATCTTTTATGTTCCAAATAGTTATAAATGGGATTTCGAAGTGTGCAATCTGCTTCACCACTGCAGAGAAAAGGCATGACTAACATATAACACCTGTATTTATAATAAGAAACAAACAGCTTAATTAGGACTCAAACCGGCCGACGTCTCACTCTGTACCAGCACCAGTGTATTCATCTGCTACACACCGCAGATAACTGGCTGCATCTTTAACTAGCAACACTTTCCATCCGCAAGGTTGGTAACAGGTCAGAGACAGATACCTGTGAAGTCACTGTCGCTCGCTTTGTGTGTTATAAAGAGACAGAAATATTCCATTAGCTCCCTGGACACATGCAATTTATACAATGCAGCCTAAAAAAAAAAAACAAGAAAAAAAATATATTTTACAGACGTACAGACTTTTCTGTTCAAGATATACAAGTGCTAGGTCATTGGTTTTCTATGCAGTTTTGACAAGCGATTGAGGACCTAAAATTTGTATTGTACGGTTTATTTTTGTCTTCATGATTAGTCAGTATAAAGGGATTCTATGAGGTCACTAGAATCAGGTCACATTAAGCTACACCCTGATCTCAGCGTTATATCCACTTTAGGCCCCACGATTTTGTCTGGGGTAAAGGGATTTGTGATGCATCTATGGTGGTCTAGGATTTATGATAAATATGTTCTATTGCAATAAGTCCAGCCATATATAGAGCAGTGTATGTAATACATCAGACATATACAGGGCCAGTGTTCACAGTAACCTATTATATGTGGCAGTAAGACCAGCCATACATAGTGCAGTGTATGTAATACATCATACATCATATACAGGGCCAGTGATCACAGTAACCTGTTATATGCGGCAGTAAGACCAGCCATACATAGTGCAGTGTATGTAATACATCAGCCATATACAGGACCAGTGATCACAGTAACCTGTTATATGCGGCAGTAAGACCAGCCATACATAGTGCAGTGTATGTAATACATCAGACATATACAGGGCCAGTGATCACAGTAACCTGTTATATGTGGCAGTAGGACCAGCCATACATAGTGCAGTGTATGTAATACATCAGACATATACAGGACCAGTGATCACACTAACCTGTTATATGCGGCAGTAGGACCAGCCATACATAGTGCAGTGTATGTAATACATCAGACATATACAGGGCCAGTGATCACAGTAACATGTTATATGCGGCAGTAGGACCAGCCATACATAGTGCAGTGTATGTAATACATCAGACATATACAGGGCCAGTGATCACAGTAACCTGTTATATGCGGCAGTAGGACCAGCCATACATAGTGCAGTGTATGTACTACATCAGACATATACAGGACCAGTGATCACAGTAACACGTTATATGCGGCAGTAGGACCAGCCATACATAGTATAGTGTATGTAATACATCAGATATATACAGGGCCAGTGATCACAGTAACCTGTTATATGCGGCAGTAGGACCAGCCATACATAGTGTAGTGTATGTAATTCATCAGACATATACAGGGCCAGTGATCACAGTAACATGTTATATACAACGGTAAGACCAGCCATACATAGTGCAGTGTATGTAATACATCAGACATATACAGGGCCAGTGATCACAGTAACCCGTTACATGAAGCAGTAGGACCAGCCATACATAGTGCAGTGTATGTAATACATCAGACATATACAGGACCAGTGATCAGATCACAGTAACATGTTATATACAACGGTAAGACCAGCCATACTTAGTGCAGTGTATGTAATACATCAGACATATACAGGGCCAGTGATCACAGTAACATATTATATACAACGGTAAGACCAGCCATACATAGTGCAGTGTATGTACTACATCAGACATATACAGGGCCAGTGATCACAGTAACCCGTTATATGAAGCAGTAGGACCAGCCATACTTAGTGCAGTGTATGTAATACATCAGACATATACAGGGCCAGCGATCACAGTAACCTGTTATATGTGGCAGTAGGACCAGCCATACATAGTGCAGTGTATGTACTACATCAGACATATACAGGGCCAGTGATCACAGTAACCTGTTATATGCGGCAGTAAGACCAGCCATACATAGTGCAGTGTATGTAATACATCAGACATATACAGGGCCAGTGATCACAGTAACATGTTATATACAACGGTAAGACCAGCCATACATAGTGCAGTGTATGTAATACATCAGACATATACAGGACCAGTGATCACAGTAACATGTTATATACGGCAGTAAGACCAGCCATACATAGTGCAGTGTATGTAATACATCAGACATATACAGGGCCAGTGATCACAGTAACATGTTATATACAACGGTAAGACCAGCCATACATAGTGCAGTGTATGTAATACATCAGACATATACAGGGCCAGTGATCACAGTAACCCGTTATATGAAGCAGTAGGACCAGCCATACTTAGTGCAGTGTATGTAATACATCAGACATATACAGGGCCAGCGATCACAGTAACCTGTTCTATGCGGCAGTAAGACCAGCCATACATAGTGCAGTGTATGTAATATATCAGACATATACAGGACCAGTGATCACAGTAACCCATTATATGAGGCAGTAGGGTCAGCCATATATAGTGCAGTGTATGTAATACATCAGACATATACAGGGCCAGTGATCACAGTAAGCTGGTATATGTGGCAGTAGGACCAGCCATACATAGTGCAGTGTATGTAATACATCAGACATATACAGGACCAGTGATCACAGTAACATGTTATATACGGCAGTAAGACCAGCCATACATAGTGCAGTGTATGTAATACATCAGACATATACAGGGCCAGTGATCACAGTAACATGTTATATACAACGGTAAGACCAGCCATACATAGTGCTGTGTATGTAATACATCAGACATATACAGGGCCAGTGATCACAGTAACCCGTTATATGAAGCAGTAGGACCAGCCATACATAGTGCAGTGTATGTAATACATCAGACATATACAGGGCCAGTGATCACAGTAACCTGTTATATGCGGCAGTAGGACCAGCCATACATAGTGTAGTGTATGTAATACATCATACATATACAGGGCCAGTGATCACAGTAAGCTGGTATATGCGGCAGTAGGACCAGCCATACATAGTGCAGTGTATGTAATACATCAGATATATACAGGACCAGTGATCACAGTAACATGTTATATACGGCAGTAAGACCAGCCATACATAGTGCAGTGTATGTAATACATCAGACATATACAGGGCCAGTGATCACAGTAACATGTTATATACGGCAGTAAGACCAGCCATACATAGTGCAGTGTATGTAATACATCAGACATATACAGGGCCAGTGATCACAGTAACCCGTTATATGAAGCAGTAGGACCAGCCATACATAGTGCAGTGTATGTAATACATCAGACATATACAGGGCCAGTGATCACAGTAACCTGTTATATGCGGCAGTAAGACCAGCCATACATAGTGCAGTGTATGTAATATATCAGACATATACAGGACCAGTGATCACAGTAACCCATTATATGAGGCAGTAGGGTCAGCCATATATAGTGCAGTGTATGTAATACATCAGACATATGCAAGGCCAGTGATCACAGTAACCCATTATATGAGGCAGTAGGGCCAGCCAGTCTGAGCTGAATTATTTTTGTGTTTGTGAGTGCTATATCACAATCTAAGGCCCTGATTCAGACCCACTCGCGAGCGGCTGTCCGCTCTCAAGTGGGTCGATGTTCTGCACTGAGCATGCGCACGATGGAGGGAGCTCCGTCGTGTGCATGCGCCAGACGCGACGAGCGAAGGAAAGTCCTTCGCTCGTTGTGTCTGATCAAAGGGGGCGTGCTGTCGATGTTGATTGACAGCACGCCCCCTTTGGTGGGCGTGCCGGGGGCGTGCCTCCCTGACGGGGACGTTCCCACGGGAACGCCTCCCGTCAGAAGCCGGCCCACTGACATCACTAGTGATGTCAGTGGGAGTGATTTTGGCTCTGATAGAGCCAAAATCACTCCGGAGCTTGCGGTTGAAAACCTCAACCGCAGGCTCCGGCTCGCAGTTTCGATGGTCGCGATGGTCAAGACCCACAGCTATACGAGTGTCCAGGAGGACGCTCCATTTTTTAGGAGGGCGGCCCTCATTCAGAGCGTACGGCTCTGAATGAGGGCCTAAGTCCTCTGTTTCTGAGAACCATTGGACCAAGTCTAAGAGTCTTGAGGAGCGGCAGAAGAACCTAGCACTGGCCCTGGATATTTATGTACACATTGGTCTTCTTTGCAATGAATACTGTATGTAATACAGTATTAATAATAATATTATAGATGGTCTATAGTATATGCTGTAGGGGAGAGAGTTCCAAAAATGAGCTCCCTGTATCAAACATATGCATCTCATTCTCATATAAATAAAATAAATGGCCAGGAAATGTTAAACATCCCATAATAAATGTACATACATAATATAACTAGTAAAAGAGAGAACTGAGCTTTCTAAGCACACATTCTCTCACCTCATATTAAGATGCCTATTGCTTCTTGCTGGCAGCTGCTCTCTGGTTTCTCTGGTCTGATATGTTGAATGAGTGTTCACATCCACACACACAGCAGACTTGGCAGGAGGAGCCACTGGGCATGTGCATAAGCTATGTTCTGTCCCTTATTCCATACATGCCTACTCTCCCGGGAATTGCGGGAGGCTCCAGATTTTTTGGGTAACCCCCCGCACACCCCTGGAAGAGTAGGCATATCTCCCGCATCCCGTCCACTTCCTAGTGAAGTAGGCAGGATAGGGAGATTTTACCTAGAATTTTCGGGTCCGTAGGGAAGGGGCAGGGCTAAATGGCACAAATGCCGTCTATCGTCTGGCCCCGCCCCCGAAGAGGAGAGCAGCAGGTCCCCTCCTGCTGCTCCCGGAAAGCCGCCCAGGAATGTCGGCAAGTATGCCTTATTTAGCATTTTGTGGCCATAGCTTTAGTAAAATCATATCATATACTACTGCTATTCTCGTTATGATTTCAGCCACTGGCCAGGGGGAGGAGGGTTTTCCAGGCAATTGAAAACCATCCCTGGAGTTTGCCTATGTGTCTGATGATTATACCAATTTCCATTGGATTATTATCAGACATGGGGGGTGGGCTTTGTATAACATACCCCAACTGCTGAATAAGATATCATGTAACCAGTATTAGACCTAATACACACAATGTGTTTTTACCATTCTGGTACTCAACTTCTTGTAATCTTGGACAGCCTTACATCAAATTATATGGCAGAATACAATGAGTTAAACTGAGTACACACGGAGTTTGATTCAGAGATGAATGACAGGTTGTCAGCATTTGGGGGTGGTGACGGGGGATGTGGCAGGGCAAGCGTGCATGTCCGTTTAAACGCTGTTACATGGGCGTGCATAAATTAGCCACTGCGAGTGCATACGCAGCATGAGAGGAGAGCTCCCGAGTCTGCGGCTGGTCAGACTTGCCGCAAGGGCAAGATGGCCGCTGATGTACGTCGATATTACAGGTATTTATGCAGGTATGAGTCGTCGCACGCAGGTAAGAAGGCAGCAGCGGGCGTATTTATGCTTAGGTGATCTAAATCCACCATTGGGTGCTCGCATCTTCCCATCTCATATGCTGCATGCAATGATATATTGTGTCGTTGTACGGCGGATCGTGCAGGTAAGGCGAAGCAATATATCGATACCGCATCGCCGGGTCAGCACATCGCTGAAATGTGCACCCAGCTTTACCAGAGCAGCTTTAACATTCACTGAAGGGCAAAATAGTTGAACTGTATAATGAATTAAAAGGAGTTTTTCTTGTTCTGATTTTTGTTTAATTTTAATCTATGTTTTAATTATGGAGCAACACAAATAGGGCCGGTCGGCCAAGTAAAAGATAGCGCCCAGCTTACCTCCAGCACCCTCTCCGCGGTGTCAGACGTCTGAGCATCTACTTTCACCTGTCTGCCATCTGGCAAGTAAATTTTGAAGATCAATTTTCTTGTGGGCACCTTAATGGTTTCCTAAAAACACATTAAAGATTCCCAAGTCAGTCTTCATGTGACCAACTTAATACACATTTCTATTTGATTAAATATTTATAAAGACATAAGATAAGTCAGCAGTACCATAATACAAATATAACAAGTGGATATATTATATATGATAGTTTATTATTAAATAAGCATAGAAAACAAACGAACAAACAAGCAGACACTTTGGGCCTGATTCAGAGCCGGTCGCTATTTGCGCTCGCTCGTCCAGAAAATAGGGGTGGCTATTCAAATGAACCGTTTGCTGTTTGCGGTCTGTTCACGCCTCTAGGTCTGAACGAGTGAACAAAACTTGCGGTCGTTTTTTGGGAAACTACGCCCCCTGTCCGCTCGCATCCTACGTCATGTCCGCTATTTATTAGATTAATCGAGTACATCGACCAGGGTATGAGCTGCTCGATGTTCTTGTGGTTGGTTTTTGCTACCACAATTTTGCGAGCAGTTCTGGCTATAAAATAACCCAGTGACGTGGTCAATGACGCTGCTGTTTTAAATATGCACACCCATAAAACGCCCGTTTTGACCTTTAAGCACGCCTGCGATTGGATCTCCACTCCCCGTTTTCAAGCACCTTCCCCTGTTACCACCCACATATGCCTCATTCTGTCACTCAAATTAGCAGGCATTCGCTATTTTGCGAGCACATGAATTTCGGCCCCACTGACTGGTTCGCGCATGCGTATAACGATCCGTACGCATGCGCAGTTGGGCAAACATCGCTCGGAGCGAACGAGCTGCCACTTACGAGTGGCTCTGAATCAGGCCCTTTGTCCTTTGCGCAGTTAAGTTATGTTTGCAATAACACAAACATTTATGCTGGCCTTACACTAGTACGACCAGCATAAGATGCGATTCATCATACGATTTCCCATCAACTCCCCGGCAGCTCCCTGGCAGTCCCGGCCGCTCGATTTGGTGCTTTTTGACACACGATCTCACGTACGATCATGCGCCCCTATACGACGGGTTGTGATACGATCGATCGTGTGTCTCATAAAAACATGCAATCATAATAGATTTAAATAGGAAAATGTCACTCAAATGACGCCACTCGGATGCATCGCGTGCGCAAATACAAGGCACGATCTGCATACGATTACGACAGGCAATATGGGCTGTACGTCTGATCATAAGATACGATATAATAGTGTCGGGAGCACACATTCCTACCTAAATACTGCAAGATTTGCACACAATCCATTGTACTAGGCGTCTAATGTAGTGCAATCGGCCTGAAATCACGCTAGTGTAGGGCCAGTATTACACACAGACTAACTTTCTATTTGATTGTAACAATCTGTTGACAGATGTAAAAGAAACAACTTAAACAGAGCAGTAGAGTTGGCGATTATTATAATGTAAAACTTATTTATCTCATAATAACTATTCAGAAATTAGCTTGGAGTCATCTAGAGAACATGGTAATCTGATTAAAGCAAATTATTGCTTACTAATTTTACAGCCTCATGCACAAACCCTGCACTCTTACTAGCATCAATGTTCCCCATGTTGATGTTCTGTATATGTTGCATTCAACACACTTGGGGCCTGATGCAGAGATGGACGGTATAGCACAGCCACAGGAAAGCAGCGGTGCCATAGCGTCCAACAAAAGGCAAATAGACACCTCCTGCATTTGCGTTTCTAGTGCAACGTCCGTAGACACTGCCTCGGATCACTATAGCAACCAATTGTCGCTTTAGTTGATCCTTTGGCCAGGCTGCATAAGATGAACCTTACCTGGTCACTTGCGAGGCCAGGAAATCTGCTTCCACAGACAGATTTCCTGGCCTAGTCCCACCAGGGCGACAACCACCCGTTTCTGGGAACAGTGGCCAGCCACGCCCCTGCTCTGCTCCTCATACATCGCAGCACTCATGACGGTGAGTGAGATTGCAGACCCTTAACATCAAAGTAGTACGCCAACCATTGGGTTAGCTTATATCTCTAAATCAGGCCTTTAGGACGGATTTGTGTAAGTAAAATGAATTATTTCCGGTGAGCAAACACCTATCATAGCATTTTGTTTTTAGAAAATAACAACAAGTTTAACGTACACTGGCACCACCTACCAACTGTAATTTCTTGAAAAACGCGATGAATATCTCGCTGCCTGAGATCACTGGATCTGAAACAACTAGAGAAAAAAAAAAAAAGTCAAATATGTTAAAAATATAAAAATGATGATACAGTGAATATAGTTGTTTTTAGATTCCAGTATGGAATTTCATAATGAACAGTTATTTACATAAAGCGCACATATTTCACAAAGGAGCTGGAAGCCTAGCGCCGGTCCTGTGTAAATGTGTAGCGCTGACCGCACTCATTGCGGTCGGCGCTACACTGGCTAACTAGGACTGGCTAACTAGGGCGGGTGGGCCGGTACCGTGGCCGGCGGCGCCCCCCCGCGCCGCCGGTCCAACGGCCGTACCCCGCTCGCCCTGCCCTAGTTACGCCACTGCTCAGAAGTCTGATAATAAGCTACTGATCTGCGACCGAGCTGTGTCTTTGTACGTAGTCGCTTAGATTGGTGAAGCCGGCAGTTAGCGTCTCAATGCAAATTCCGGCAGCTATGACATTTCCATAGTTTCGCACAGCACCCGCATATAAATTTGCAGCAGCACTACCGTACATCTGTGAATAAAGCCAAGAATCCAATTGACATGTTTGTTTTCAGAGTGTGGGAATCAGTCAAAACACCCAGAGGGGAATCGGTATGATTTACCGCCGGACCCATGCCCGGCGGTTGTAATCCCGACAGCGGCATCCCGGCAGAGGAGGAAATCCCGCCGTCCAAGGTAAGCATTGTCTAACCAAATTCTACCCCCTAACCTTAACCCTTCCTTAGGGGTGCCTAACCCTAACCCCCCCTTCCCCTAGCCTAAACCTAACCTCCCGGGGGGGGGTTGCCTAACCCTAAATCCCCCCCGGGAACCCTAAACCTAACCCTCCCCCCCCCACGGCTATCCGCGCTCGGTGTCCCTTCAGTCGGGATGCTGGACACCAGTCTCCGGTCTCCCGGCATCGGTAAAATGACAGGCGTCTACATTTAGACGCCTGTCATTTAACCCTCGCCGGGATTAAGCAGTCGGGAAGCCGGCTGTCGGGATTAGGTCCGCCGGCTTCCCGACTGCATACCCCCAGAGGAAACCTGCACAAACATGATGAGCACATACAATCTCCACACAGAGGAGCCTTAGTGGGATGGAGGGGAGCATTGGAACGTATAAATAGTTTGCTTGCTATGTAAAAAATAAACTATCAAAAATATGCATAACAGCTTTTTGTCATTCATAGGGCAACTCGAAAGTTATTATGAAAAATAAAAATAGTTATTAAAGGTTGAAGGAGAACATGTACAAATCAATAACAAAGTAATGTGAAGAACTGCAGATGTCCAAGAGATTTCTAATTTCGGAACACGGTCAGCAATTACAATTATATTACAATGTCAACAGTTATGATATCAATATCGTTGAAATGTTGACAACTAACATGTCGACAATGGAAATCTATACAATTAAAATGTAGACATTTTGCAGGCAGTGCATAAGGGGCACTACTGAGAGCACTGTATAAGGGGCACTGCATAAGTGACACTACTGAGAGCACTGTATAAGGGGCACTGCATAAGTGACACTACTGAGAGCACTGTATAAGGGGCACTGCATAAGTGACACTACTGAGAGCACTGTATAAGGGGCACTGCATAAGTGACACTACTGAGAGCACTGTATAAGGGGCACTGCATAAGTGACACTACTGAGAGCACTGTATAAGGGGCACTGCATAAGTGACACTACTGAGAGCACTGTATAAGGGGCACTGTATAAGTGACACTACTGAGAGCACTGTATAAGGGGCACTGCATAAGTGACACTACTGAGAGCACTGTATAAGGGGCACTGCATAAGTGACACTACTGAAAGCACTGTATAAGGGGCACTAATGGAGGCACTGCATAAGGGGCACTGCATAAGTGACACTACTGAGAGCACTGTATAAGGGGCACTGCATAAGTGACACTACTGAGAGCACTGTATAAGGGGCACTGTATAAGGGGCACTAATGGAGGCACTGCATAAGGGGCACTGCATAAGTGACACTACTGAGAGCACTGTATAAGGGGCACTGCATAAGTGACACTACTGAGAGCACTGTATAAGGGGCACTGCATAAGTGACACTACTGAGAGCACTGTATAAGGGGCACTGCATAAGTGACACTACTGAGAGCACTGTATAAGGGGCACTACATAAGTGACACTACTGAGAGCACTGTATAAGGGGCACTGCATAAGTGACACTACTGAGAGCACTGTATAAGGGGCACTGTATAAGGGGCACTAATGGAGGCACTGCATAAGGGGCAATGGAAAGGAATGTTCCCAGAGTGACGATAAACGGTGGTGTGTCATGTTGGGGTTAGGTTAGGGGCTCCCGGGGGGGACTTGGGGTTAGGCACCCCCGGAGGGAGGTTAGGGTTAGGCACCCCCGGGGGGACGGTTAGGTTTAGGCAGAGGAGAAGGGGGGGTTAAGTTTAGGCACTTAGAGGGGGGTTAGAGTCTAGGAAGGGAGGTTAGGGTTAGGCACCCCTAAAGGAGGGTTAGGGTTATGGGGGGTTAGGTTAGTTAGTACTTACCTTTAGCGCAGTCGGGATGTTCACTGGTCCCGGGCTTGCAGCGTCGGGATTTGAACCACCGGATTTTATACCGATCCCTTCCAAAGACCCTAGTTATGCCACTGTACACATAACTTTGGTTTGAAGTTGCACACAAAAAGCCAATAGAGGACATCTGTTGCCATCTTCTGGCCAAATGTAGCAACAGGTCAGATCCAGTCATATTACCAGGGATAACGGATATTTTTGGGACTTACACATTGCTTTCAAGACAAAACACAGGGGCTGATCTGAGTTGCATGCTGCTGCGACTGCATTCGTTTCTTTTGCCATAGTCACGCCTGCGACTTTATGCTAATGCTAGTATCATCCCTTCCCCTTGTGTACAGCCGTGCATCTGACTGTGCGAGGACTGAGCCACCCACTGACTGAGCCACCCACTGACTATCTAGCATAATACCGCTTGGTACATCTTTAGACGTCACAATCAGTTGTACCATCGAAACTTGCACCAGCCACATGGTAGTTGCAGATTTTCTATCTGAGTATGGCCTCCAATGTCAGCAATTAAGCATCAACATATGCAAACAGATCAACAACAAGATCCGCTATACTCCAAGAACACACCCATAAGACGGACCATCGCTGCGCATCTGAATAGCCTCCTGCCTATCACCCAAGAACGCTCAGCATATTTCCAATACTGTGCGGATCAATTGCTGCTGCGACTCTGTACGTACACACAGGGAAATGCATGTGCTGTAGAAGTTTTTAGGTATTCGTGCAGTAGCAGAAAATAAACCTGCTAAACTCTGAACGTAGCCCATAAGGTGATATTAAGCAGATTGTCTCATAATACTGCAGATATCATCGCCACATGTGAAATAAATGATTCATTCATTTTTGACACATCTGTAAACTCACCTAGAACAACGATGCAGGAAAACTGACCAATCTGGCAGATTAAGAATGTAACTGTTCTATCAAAACGTGATCCAAAATAAATTTTATATATTGTATTATAATACACATTTCTAATAGGGATGCGCGCTGGACCATTTTTGCTGGATTTGGTTCTAATTCGTCGTCTGGCTTTGGATTTAGATTTGCCAAACTGCGGTGGCTGGCTTTGGATTTTTTTACAAAAATTGTCAAAAAAAGCTATAATCAAAATTTGTTTTTCTTTTTTTCCTGGAGTGTTATTAACCTCAATAATATTAATATCCAGTCATTTACAGTCAATTTAGACCACCTCACAGCTAAAATTATAGTTTTCACCATTATTGGCCAAAGGTTGCAGTGAGCTGACTGGTTACCAAGCGTCAGAGCAGTGGCACTGACACCACAGTTTAAAGCACATCTATGAAACATTGCCACACAGCAGTGGCAGGAATGAAAGGTAGTGCAAGATGGAATTGTCCTTGGGCCCTCCCACCCACCCTCATGTTGGATATTAAAAGGGACATGCACACTTTAACAAACCAAGCATTTCAGCGACAGGGACTGCCACTTTGTGGCTGAAGTGCTTGGTTTGTTTGGGCCCCCACAAAAAAATCTATCAATCGGCTAAAGGTAACAGGTCTACAGTGGCAAGATGTCACCATCATTGCCATCCTCACCCTCATCAGTGTGTACATCATCCGATTCCTCACACAATATTAATTCATCCCCGCTGGAATCTACCATTACAGAAGTATCTGTACTGTGATGTGATTGGCGGGAAAGGTTTTCCTTGTGAAATTTCCAGTTCATTTTAATGAACATAATTTTTTTCTACATTTTGTGGAAGTAGCCTCCTACGTCATTTGCTCACAAGGTTCCCGGCTGTTCTGAAAACTCTCTCCGAGTACACACTGGAGGGTGGGCAGCTTAAGCAATGCAAAGCCAGTTTATACAAGGGTCTCCAAATTGCCTTTTTTTTCTTCCAATATTTGAAGGGAATCTGTGACATGTCTACTTGTACGGTGTCCTGAAAATAATCCTCCGCCATTCTTTGGATGCTAATCGTATTAGATGGAGTTACGGTAGAGTGGTCACTGGTGTTGGGCAATTCTTTTAGACCCGACCAGATGTCAAAATGTTGACTTGACTTATCTGCATCACCACTGGGTCTTTTGGAAAAGGTGAATTTTTTTCTGGCTGCTGCTGGAGAAACTGAAGGAGGTGACGTCATTGTAGTTCCATGTGTCACTTCAACTGCCAACTTGCTCACCAGGAGCGCTTTGGATCTCTTAAGATCTGGGTCAGTTGTAAAGAAAGACACAGCATACGACTTGAACCTAGGATCAAGCATGGTTGCTAAAATATAATGATCAGATTTCAAGATCTTGGCCTCCTGTGGATCCTGGCGAAGCGAACAAAGGACTTTATCTATCAGGCCCAGCATACTTTGCATAATCACTTTGTTTAATCTCATCCTTCAATTTCTCCAGCTGCTTTTCCAAAAGCCTAATCAGGGGAATCACCTTACTCAAGCTAGCAGTGTCAGCACTCACTTCACATGTGGCAACTTCAAATGGTTTGAACACCTTGCACAAGACAGAAAGTACTCTCCACTGTGCTGGGCTAAGGTACATTCCCCCTCCTCTCCCAATGTCATGGCTTGTCATATAGCTATGGATGGCTTTTTGCTGCTCCTCCATCTGCTGAAGCATATAAAGGGTGGAGTTCCACCTCGTTACCACTTCTTGCTTCAGTTGATGGCAGGGCAAATTAAACTGCTCTTGCAGGTGCTGCAATCTCCTGCACGCTGTTACTGAATGCCGAAAATGTCCCAAAATTTTTCGGGCCAAAGACAGCATCTCCTGCACGCCCCTGACGTTTTTAAAAAAACCCTGCACCACTAAGTTGATTGTGTGAGCAAAACAGGGGATGTGTTGAAATTCACCCAGCTGTAATGCTTTCACAATATTTGTAGTGTTGTCAGAAATCACAAATCCTGAGGAGAGTCCAAGTGGGGTAAGCCATGTTTCTATGACATCTCTTTTCTAAGAGGTTGTCAGCGGTATGCCTCTTATTGAATCCGGTGATGCACAGAGTTGCCTGCCTCTGAATGAGCTGGTGTTGTTTGTTAGATACTGCTGCTGCTGAAGGCGATTCACCCACCCAGTGGGCCGTCACAGTCATGTAATCTTTGGTTTGTCCACTACCGCTTGTCCACATATCTGTGGTTAAGTGGACAGTGGGTACAATAGCATTTTGCAGGCCAATAATTAGGTTCTGTTTAACATCCTGGTACAGCAGAGGAATGGCTTTTCGGGTGAAATGAAACAGAGATGGAATTTGGTACCGGCGGCATAAGAACCTCAATTAACTGTGTAAATCCCACTGCATTAATTGCGGATATTGGACGCAGATCTAATATTAGCATAGCTGTCATGGCGTCAGTGATCTGCTGTGCGACAGGGTGAGAGCTGTCAAACTTGCTTCCCCTTGTCGAAGCCGGATAACTAGCTGAGACAGAATCTGTTTAAAATCAAGATCTGCAAGATGCCATTTTGCTACTGGTCGCAAAACGCCATTTTAGCTACAACTAAAAAAAATTCTTACATTAAATATTCAGTGATGACAAGACAGGTTTTGATTTGTCTGTGATGAATAATTAAAGAATACACAAAGATATGGTGAGTGTTTGCTCTGCATACAGAACAGTATGCCTATGAAAACTGAAGTATAATACAGACACTAATATACTCAGACAGAGTGAATTTGGAAACAATTGTTAGGCATTTAAGCTATCGTTAGCCATTGTAGGCCTTGTATCTAATGTGATGTGGTTAAGGAGAAATGAATTGTATTCTGGGTAAGCCATTGTCTTTGAGTCTGATGCTTAAACAGATTAGTCTTGCCTTTATGATCTCATCAGGCATCTTTTGATCACCTGTGTAAACCCCCATTGCCTGTCATTTTTGTAGTCCAGACAAGTAATATGAAAACCAAGTAAAGCATAGAGAAATATATATATATATATATATATATTCATGAAAAATACATGCATGCACATAGACAATCGCATGTGTATTCACAATGCGTGCAAATATACACACAATAACATTAAAAGGTTCCGCAGTATGTTAGGTTAATATCCAGGGTTTTATTTATATCAGCAATGTTGTGAAATGTATGTATTTGATATTAATGGTATAGAACATCGTAGACATTTCATGTTTGGTACTGTACTGATACCCTGTCTGTTTCCAGATACCCGGTTATATCGGCAAGGAATCGGATCATGCGTTCGGGAGTTATGGACCATAGTGAATTATTGGTTGAAATATAAAACTCTGTATGCTGAGCCTGTGGTTAATTTAAATCAATTAAAGAAAGACAATACAATCTGGAGAAGTGGGACATACCCCTAGTGAACTGCCCTATGAACTATAGTGTACTACAAAGACCAAGAGCAAGAACCAATGGAATTATGTTTGTCTGTCTGTCTACATTGCTGTTATCATGATCAGTTCGGGTATATAGCTTGTGTACTGGTCCCAGTTAGGAGCCATTCTTCTTCTTGGATGACCGCAGGCTTCTGGATTGATGACTGTAACTGGGACCGGTGCGCTGGCATATGTATATCGACTGTACCTATATTGAATGTAACCTTTGCACGTATTGTCTAGATCATGTGCGTTTAAGTACCTTTTTCTTTTATGCTGAATAATAACTTTTTGTGCTTCGGAACCACAACCAAAGTCTGAAAGTGTTTATTGCTGTGTGCGACTATTCATAACGCTAATTAGCATCATCTAAGGTTTAGAGGTTATAGGCAGGATTCCATAGAGGTTATAGGCAGGTTTGCATAGAGGTTTTAAATAGAGAGATTCTTTAACAGTCAATTGTTTTTTGGTTAACTACTACTAGTAGTCTTCTTGGTCCACTTTTGGGATGAAGATCCACCCCAGCAGCAGCAGGCCTAGCTCTCAAAGATTCAGTTTCTTCTGAGGTATCCTGGAAAGTAGAGGAGTCACTGTGAATTAGTATTAACAAATTGGATGCTGGACTACCACTGATCATTCCTGAGGATATTGAGGATGAAGGTGTTGTTGGCAGAAATTGCAGGTGCTGGGATTTAGTAGAGAGACGGCATCTAGCTAATGCTGGACTGCTTCTTGTTTATTTTTTTTTGCAGTAGTTTCTGTTATCAAAGACCTGTCATGAGCTCGCTGCAGATGATGTAATAGCGTGGAGGTTCCTAGATGCTTAACGTCCCTACCTCTACTAACCGTGGTCCCACAACGGCTACAAATGACTTGACAAACGTCAGGGTTTGGGTAAAAATAATTCCACACAAAATATGTGGACTTGTTGGTTCTATGCCCAGGCATGGCAATGGCCTTCTTATATTGGCCAAGAGCTGCTTCCACTGGTGCCTGACTTATACAAACAATATCCTCAACATCCTCATTAGTGCGAGCGTCAGCTGCACATATATTGCCCTCATCCTCTTGCAATTCCACGTTGGCATCCTCAATTTCTATGTCCTCGGCAATACTGCTGATCCCCACAACTACAGATGGAACAGAAACTGTGGAGGGCGGCTTCTCTGAAAGGTCAGGCTTAAACATAGCAATACCACTCATGGACCCACTTAGACTCTCCTCAGGGATTTCTGACATTTGTGTTTCTGAAAAGTCAGTTTGATCTACTGCCATATTGGTTTTAATTTTTTTTTAGACTTCTTCTATAGTCAGATTGAAAAGGTCTTTTATTGTCATGAGAGGCACAAGATGTCTCACTGACAGTTGCAGAACCACCACTCAGAAATAAAGGCCAAGGCCTGAGCCTTTCCTTGCCATTACGTGTGGTGAATGGTATGTTGCCAATTTTCTATTTTTCTGCACTAGTAGTAGTCTTTAGAGGTTATTTTTTTGTATTTACCCCTCTGAAATCTAGATTTTTTGATTTCAGATTCCCTAATTTTTTAAAGCCTCTACGCCCTTGAGCATCAGCTTTAGATGATAGTGATGGACTTCCAGCAGCTGCAGTGCTAGCAGTTGCTTGCTGCTTCTGCTCTCCTCTCGGTTCATTCCCGTGATCCATATTAATTTATCACTGTGAACTGGAGTCACGGAGCTTGTATACACACAGTGGGTTTATGCCCGTTCACTGAGCTTGTATACACACAGTGGGCTAATGCCCAGTCATGGAGCTTGTATACACACAGTGGGCTAATGCCCAGTCACGAAGCTTGTATACACACAGTGGGCTTATGCCCAGTAAAGTCATGGAGCTTGTATACACACTGTGGGCTAATGCCCAGTCACGGAGCTTGTATACACACAGTGGGCTAATGCCCAGTAAAGTCACGGAGCTTGTATACACACAGTAGGTTAATGCCCAGTCATGGAGCTTGTATACACACAGTGGGCTTATGCTCTTTCACGGAGCTTGTATACACACAGTGGGCTAATGCCCAGTCACGAAGCTTGTATACACACAGTGGGCTTATGCCCAGTAAGGTCATGGAGCTTGTATACACACTGTGGGCTAATGCCCAGTCACGGAGCTTGTATACACACAGTGGGCTAATGCCCAGTAAAGTCACGGAGCTTGTATACACACAGTAGGTTAATGCCCAGTCATGGAGCTTGTATACACACAGTGGGCTTATGCTCTTTCACGGAGCTTGTATACACACAGTGGGCTAATGCCCAGTCACGAAGCTTGTATACACACAGTGGGCTTATGCCCAGTAAGGTCATGGAGCTTGTATACACACTGTGGGCTAATGCCCAGTAAAGTCACGGAGCTTGTATACACAAAGTGAGCTAATGCCCAGTCACGGAGTTTGTATAAACACAGTGGGCTAATGCCCAGTCACGGAGCTTGTATACACACTGTGGGCTATATACACTGTTGGCTTATGCCCAGTCACGGAGCTTGTATACACACTGTGGGCTAATGCCCAGTCACGGAGCTTGTATACACACTGTGGGCTTATGCCATGAAAAGTCACAGAGTTATATGCCCAGCCACGGAGCTTTTATATAGCCCAGTCACGGAGCAGTGGGAGCACACACAGTGGGCTTATGCCCAGTAAAGTGGGCTTACGCCAAGTAGCTTGTATACACACTGTGGGGTTATGCCCAGTAAAGTCACAGAGTTATGCCCAGTCACGGAGCTTTTATATAGCCCGGGTGCCCCAGTCACGGAGCAATGGGAGACCAGCGAGCGGGAGAACTACTACACTGTCTAACACTAACTAAGTGCGTCCTCTGCTCTGTCTGACTCTCTCTGTGATATGGCGCAGAGTCCGGGACGCCGCGCCTTTTATAGAGGGCGAATGTCACCCGAGTCTCGCGAGAATCCGACGCCGGCCGGGTGACGTTCGGCCTCGAGGTGGAATCCGAGTCAGGCGGGTGGACTCGGATTCCACCTGTCCGGAGCGGCTCGGATTCCTCAGAATCTGAGCCGCTCATCTCTAATTTCTAAACTAGTCCGCCAGCTCTCCCATCAGCATTATTTAACAAGACCTGCAAAGGTACGCTATAAGGATTTTGCATTTGTGGGCCAACGCCATCTTCAGATGGCGCCGGCCCATTAACTGCAATGGAGATCTCTCTGTGCATCGCAGCCTTTTTCTCACTGCGCATGCACAGCTGGAAAGCCGCACATGCGCAGTGACCCGCCAGGTGTCTGTAGGTGGAAGTGATCGCATATGCCAAGTCAATTTACTTCATAGGTGGGTACAAACTAGTACGATGTTGGCCGATATGTCTTTTCCGTCCGAATCGGAACGTCATATCGGCCAGATCATCCAGTGTGTATGGACTATCTGCGCGTTCCCGCAGTCGCATGGTGCTGCATTGCCAAGTGAACGATATCGTATGCGGCACTGCTGCACGTAGTAAAGGGCGGAACAAGGGATCATTCCATCATTTATTACATTGCTCACTGTGTACCCGTGGTACGATATTACGATATGTTGGCCTGTCGGGCCAACATATCGTCTGGGTACACATCGCTAAGTGTGTACCCAGCATTACTGGTCACCCCTGGGATGGGCCTTTATTGAAACCCATGTCCCAGCAATTTAAAATGATACAACTGAATGGAAAAATAATCCTTACTGCAGCGATAAGGATTCTTTGCATTCACGGGCTGGCCATAATATATATATGCCCCGAAGACTATACTTACCAATTTTCTGGGCAGCAGGGTGGGCGTGGCATGGTAACGGTGGGCAGTGTGGGGGCATGGCGACTCAATTGTGTCATCATGGCCCCGCCCCCTGCTGTACAGAGCTGATATTACAGGCACTGTAAAGCAGGTGTAGAGGCTACGAGAACATCATTGTGAATCGCGCCATCGGCCTCCCCAGACTGACCACGTTTGCTCAGTAAGTTGGCGTCTACAGTGAGGTGCGGGCCGGTTCCGGGAGACTTGTCTAGTCTACCAAGTGACCAGGAGTAACCACCCAATTTTCTATGGCTACCGGCCATTTCGGGAGAGTAGGCAATTACGCCCTAAGACATATATATATCAACACAAACCAATAATACATTACTTTTTTGCAAATACTTCTCCAGTGTTAATCTTCTTTCTTCAACCATGGACTTGGTCATTGCCAGGAAGTATTTTGGTGGGAATTCCGGCAGTCTGTTTCCAAATACTCTGTGCATCTATAATGAGAATTAAAGCACAAACTGAGCTCAGCACTCTATACATAAATATATACAGTGGTCAAAATAAACTGTTATGACATACTGCAACTTCTCAGTGCTATGAGTTACACGTATACTGGTAACAAAGCAGCACCAGGTAAAAGCTGTGGTCTTTTTTTCTTGTTTGGGGGAGCAATGTGAGCTTTATGCACTTTCCTTCTCACATCTTACCCCATCACACTGCTCTTCTGCCTGCTGCTCCTTGGAGACTGTCACAAGTATATCTACAGTATGTGTCCTGTATATTGGATCAGCGGTAACATTACTGTGTGTGTATATGCGTTGGGACAATGTATGTGTTAAGGGGCCTATCCATTAGCAGATAAATTTGAATGATGAACGATTTATCGTTCAGTCGTTCAATTTATCTGCTAATGGATAGGCTCTGAACGATGACAGTTGCGCACTCCCGCGGCCGACAAATTTTGTCTTTTGTCTCTCCAACATGTTGGTCAATTATCGTTTATTGCTGACAGATATTAGAAATATCTGTCACGGTAAACGACGAACGATATTTTTAAATGAAAATGAATAGAAACATGAAAAAAAATCCACTCCCAGAATGATGTCATGCGATATCGTTCGTCGTTTGCAAAAATCTGTCATGTACAGGACGGATATCTATCACCGCAGCCCCAGGAATTTTCAAGTGTTAATCTTGTGTCTTTCATCTTTTGAAAAAGATCTGTTAATGGATAGGCCCCTGTAAAGTGTCAAAAAATGAGCAGATAAGGGAAAGTATAAGGGACACATTCGTTAGATGTGAAGAAACACAGGACAGACATTAACGAAAGTTAAAAGCTCAGGCAAATTTGCAACTGAAACGCAAGCGCAGAATGCACCCTAATAAAAGCTCCTTTTGCTTAGCTTGCAGAATTGTTCATATACAGTACACAAGGTCCCTCCAGCTTGGCAAGTGTAGCTGTTTTACACCTGTAGCCACCTTGTGGCTTTCAAGCTTTGTGACTTCTGCAGCAAAGGGGCAGATTTATCAGAGCTTGGAGAGAGATAAAGTACCAACCGATCAGCTTTTAACTGTCATTTTACAGGTTGTGGTCCTGCGGACGCTCGCTGGATGCGTATGCAAATTTGTCAAAGTGACGCCACGGGAAGCGATCGATCGCCAAGGCATAAGCACGCCCACCATGTCTTAGTGAGCGGCCACTTTGTGTATGCGTACGCCCAATCGCACAGGCAGAGCTGCCCACCAGCACATGTCATCTCCAGGAAGTGTATTAAAACATTGGTACATCGAGCACCATCGGATGTGAACGCAGTGCTTGAGGTTGCGCTACCCTACCGCAAGCATTGCCAGGAAATCTGTGTAAAAAAAATCTCCAACCCCCCGTTTTTAGTGTCCTACCCCTGTTGCCACCCACAAACGGCCTCTCCTGTCACTCATTACCCTGGGCTGCCTTTGCTGGGCGAGCGAGAGGGATGTGATCGCAGTGTGTAGTTCGCGCACGCACAGAACGAAGTGTGCGCATGTGCGTACGCAGAACATCGGGCTGCTTGCGAACGCACAGCGCGAGCGGCTCTAAATCAGGCCCTATGTTTGATAAATTAAAGTTAGGAGCTGATTGGGTACTTTATCTCTCTCCAAGCTTTAATAACCATACTTGCCTGCTTTTTGTTGCTCCTCTCCGGGAGATGCTTGTAGAGGAAATGCGGCTGCCCATTTTGGTGGGGGGTGGGGGGCTCTCACGTCTTTAGGCCCCACCCCCGGTGCATGAATATGCAGCGAATCGCAGATCCTCAGGAAAGGGGTGGGGCTAAAATGATGCGATTTGTGTTATGTTAGCCCCGCACCCATCCATGCAAACCCGCGATTACCAGGATCATCTTCCCACCCTGCCCACTTTACAAGGAAATGGGCGGAAGCGGGAGATCCAAGCACATTTCTGGGGGTGCGGGGGACTACCTAAACAACCAGGAGTCTCTCACACCTCACGGGAGAGTATGTATGAATCTCCCCATATGCGTCCAGAGCACTGCTTTATAATTACAGGCTGAGGTTCCCATGGAGGTAGTTCTGAGGTACCTCACGGTAAAAGAAATCCATGTGGTGAGAGGGAGGCAGAGTGTGTGGAAGGTCAACTGAGGTGACAGCCTGGAGTGGAGTCTGAGCTGTCAGTGGTAACTAGATGGTGCAGTGAAGAAGCAGCCAATACTGCAAGCACTACTGTCATTAGGGGATACAGAGGAAGCAGAACTGAAGGGAGAACGGTGGAATGAGGTGGGGGCACTGGGAGAGGTAGAACTGTGGCACATGCCCCCTAAGCTCCCAAATTATTCCTGCTCTGGGGTGCATAAAGCAGAACCTGGAGCAATGGAGGAGGTCAGTGTGCCCCTGTGTATGTACTATTTGGTGGTGATAAGCAGAGTAAATCGTATACATCAGCAGATTCACCAGATGCAAACACTGCAGCTCAGGAATGCTACTACTCCACCTTCAGTTCAACCCCCCTGAGGCTGGGTTTGGGGGCAGTCTCATGCTGCAGCCCAATCGCACTCAACAAACTGCTGGATTCAGTAAGATCTCACACTACAACGAGGGAAACATCAGGTGCAGTCATGTTACCTGTTACAGTTTACACCATTATTTTTAATTTCTGATTAACTTTAACATGGTTTTTATCTTATACAGTAATCCTGTCACTATTCTTTTAATGTGGCCTTTTATACAGTTGTATTCAGCTTCTCATTCATTATTTTTATTTTCTTTCTGCCTGGATGTTATACTTCTGCTACTTGCACACCATGCCAGATCACAGACGGTGTAATGGTTAGCATTACTGCCTCACAGCACTGAGGTCATGGGTTCAATTCCCACCACAGCCCTAACTGTGTGGAGTTTGTATATTCTCCCTGTGCTGGCATGGGTTTCCTCTGGTTACTCCGGTTTCTTCCCACACTCCAAAAATATACTGGTAGGTTAATAGGGTTCCCAACAAAAATTAACCCTAGTTTGTATGTGTGTACATGTGGTAGGGAATATAGATTGTAAGCTCCACTGGGGCAGGGACTGATGTGAATGGCCAAATATGCTCTGTAAAGAGCTGCGGTATATGTGTGCGCTATATAAATAACTGGCAATAAATAAATACGCAGAGTGCCCCAGATGGCTGCCTCAGATGGTTATTTATTGGGCAGGATGAACAAATACGTGGATCTATTCATTCCGGGCGTATTATATAACAAATGGGAATGGGAATTGAATACCGATGCTGGAAGCCCGAAGACTAAACATCCTGACTGGGGCTGGTAAGTATGCCAACCCTCTCCTGTCCCCCTCTAACCCTCCCTTAGTGGTGCCTAATCTTAACCCCCCCCCCTTTCCGAACCCTAAACCCAACTCTCCCAAGGTGGTGCCTACCCTAACCTCCACCCAGTGGTGCCTTACCCCCCCTCTCGTAGCCTGACCCTAACCCTCCCGGGAAGGCGGGGCTGACCCTAATCTACCCCCCCCCCAGGGTGCCTAACCATAACCCCCTCCTGGTGTCCTTCGAGATATGGGCGTCAGCATTATGCCGGCATTGGTATATTGGCGGCCACCATCCCGTCCACCGGCACTTTAACTACATCCCGTTTCAGTCACCCATATATGTCATTCAAAAACTGCATCACTGTTTGCTGTCCTTGGAATTCCCTGTTTTGTACCATGTACCCCACTGTATGATATGCCTGCATGCTATACCTCCAATGAAGTGCATCCTCCATGGGCAGGATGTACTTCACATGGGTCTATTCATACTGGGTAGATTATACGGAATCAGTATGAGAAGCGGACGCTGGAATGCCGAACAGTGGAGAATCCTGACAGGCGCAGGTATGGAGTGGACCCTAACCCTCATAACCCTCCCTTAGTGGTGCCTAACTCTAGCCTAACCCCGGTGGTGGTGCCTAATCCTAAACCACCTTCCAGCACCCTAAACCTAACGCTAACCTCCCCCCAATGGTGCCTAACACAAACCCCCCCTTCCCTAATCCTAACCTAACATACTCACCGCCTCCTGGACGTTCGGTGTTCCAGCATTCAGGATGCCGACGCCGGTATTCTGATGTACTTCGGAGTATCGGCGTCGTCATTATCCCGGGTGGCGGGATTATGGCGTCATCATAGGAACTGCATATCTATCATACTGCCATACATGTGAGTTTTCCCATATATGCCTTGGGTCCTTGTACGGCTTATCTCCCACAGTGTACCTTCGTAGTGCTGCCTCACCTGGTACACTCGTGGATGGGATGAAAAGTACATGGACCTGATGATTATGGTGGGACCCTACTCCTAGAGTTAGGACACTGCAACCACCCATTTTAGGGATGACCTATTCCAGTGGTCTCCAACGTTAATTGAGGTGTGAGCTACTTTGGAAAAATGAAACCTCCTGAGCTACTAAAATTGTAGAAAAAAAAAATCTGGCTAATAACTGAACAATTGAAGGAAATTTAATGAAAATAAAAAAAATAAAAAAATGTTTCATAGAAAATAAAAATGCATTTAATTATTACAGTGATATTGTTGTAGCTTGTAAATAAAATGTAAGCACAGGCACATTTCACTGTTAATTACCGGCTCCAAGGAGGAACGTGCAGTAGAAGAGCAAAAGATATAGGCAGGGCTGCCGTGTGATTTTCCCGCCGGGCTGGGCAGGAGAAACTTCCTTCGCCGTAGCATAGACGCCGTGCGTGGAACCACAGGGAAGCATGTCAAGTGATTGCTGTAGAGGCTGCAAAATCAGGACGCACTTCCCTGTGGCTCCACCCATGGCGTCCATGCCAGGGGGGAGCACACGTCAGAGGTCACTTCCTCCTAGTTGACTCAGCAGTACTGCAGCTAGGTGAGCTACCAAAATGAAGACCACGAGCTACAGGTTGGAGACCACTGACCTATTCCACCCAGGGTAATCCTACGTAGTGTGCCCAAGATGGCTGCCTCTTCTGCTACCTTTTGTTGGTAGAATATATAACCCGTGAAAGTTATTTCCCAAAAATATCTGCACTAACCCTGAAATATACTTATTGTGCTCTCTAGGTATTGGTTGTTTTTAATTATCTCTGTGTGGTTTTCTATTTTCTGCACTACCAAATCTTTGAACAATGTACCAGGTTTTCTGATGTCTATAAAGCGACTGAGGGCCTGATTCAGCAAGGAACCTTAGAGCCAATTCATGTGTTGTCACAGTTATACTGTATGTAAAAATGGCCAGCTCATCTGTCTATGAGGCATCCACCCCTTATGGAAGGAGAATGGAGCCCGCTGCCCACCCTGGACACAGAGAGTCAGTGGGCACGCGGCCAGAACAGGACAGACCAACCGCTACAGAGGGGAATCCTTTCCCCCCTCCTTAGACTTACATAGGTGGCCTGTAAATAGAGTGGGGTGTGCGGTCGGCGGGAAGCGGACCCAAACGCGACTGCTGATATAAAAAGGGAGAACCCGTGGGGCCCGCTGGGTTAGAGATCCTGAGGTGACAGGACGGGGGAAGGTCCATCATAGGTGAGGAGACTGGGTCTTACCGGCGGGCATTGTGAGGAGCTGCTGCTACCGTGAGATTGGTGGAGCACACAGAAGGCTGCTTCCTCCTCTCCCGTGACCTGGAGAGGAGGAAGCAGCATCTACAGTGGAGCCGCCCTGCTTCCTCCCCCTTCTTGTTGACTGACAGCCGGGAGCTTAAGGAGCAACCCCGGGGAGGAGATCAGAGCCATCGCTTGTGGCTGAGCCAGCCTTGGGGGCAGAGCAGTGAGTACTATCACCTCCCCTGTCTGGACATACACACCTCTCTACTACCAAGTTCAGGGATAAACCGTAGTCAGCATTTGGGATGCACCACAGCTCACCCCTAGAGAACTAGTTCACGTAGACTGTTAAAATAGCACTTATAGCAGTTATAGACTGATATATTAATTAAGTTCATAATTGCAAGATTTGCAGCACCAGTGAGGAGTCAGCCTGAATAGATACTGTATATCCTTTCAGCACAGTAAAATTCTCCAGGTGACAACAACCTCAGTGTTATAGCTAAAATTCGCAGAGGTCAAAAGTGAAAATAGTCAGCAGTGAATTTCCTTATCTCCTGCGTGCGTTCCCCGTTAACTCTGTACATTTAACAAAGTGGCCACAGTATCGAACGCTAAAGCAAGAGAGCCAGGATATATAACCAAGAGGAATTGCATTCTAATAATCATCCGACTAGGATACATGTAATCTGCTAGATGGTAAGCTCCTAGGAGCAGGGTCCTCCTGCCCACTGTCTCACAGCCTTCTTCTCTAGCACTTCTATGACAGCCTTCACCTTCAGAGCTGTATTGTGTATGGAGAATTGTGTTGCTAACTGTTACTTGTGTTCTGTTTATATTTTGGTTACTGCATTGTACTGTAATGTTCTGTGTACCCTGTACTGTATGTACGGTGCTGCGGACCTCTTGTGGCGCCCTATAAATAAAATGTAATAATAATAATAATAATAATAATAATAATAGATAACATCTGACAGCTGCAAGCACAAGGTCAGGAAAATAAAGACAAGAAGCAATACACTTGTTCTTCAAACTCAAATAAACTTTAATGCAGCCTGCAGTACCATTAGGATTCTAACTACTGTGACTCATAACCGGGGCACCTTTTGCAAACATTTCATCTACTAGTAGTCACTCACTTGCATGCATAAGTGACGAGAAACTATTATTTTGTTTGTGCACAAAATAATAGTTATATTTTATCTAGTATTGATATTTGCCAGTTTGCATATCTATTGATTAACCCTTCTTCTAGTATTCGGATCCGAGATTCCAGAGTTCCAGTCATAATAAAATATACGGATCTCAGCGTACTTTCCGGTCTTAAAGTGTGTATACAAATTGCATTGTACATTGTTGAAGTAATATTTCTGATGTAGAAGTTGTCATTTCGCCTCATTAATATTGTTGAATAAATGTACCTACCAACTGTTTTGCCCATTATTGCCTGTATCCATTTGGTAAGGAAGCACCCTAACACATCACTAACTGAGAATAGTACACCCTAATTGGGGTGTTACAAATATGCCAATGAATTCATACGCAAGGCAATCGCAGCAGCATAAGCAGAGCCCAGCATTACATAATACCACCTACTTCCCTTTACTTGCGTCCTCTATACCTGGCAAGACAGCGGAAACATCGAGAACCGTCGGACCCATACGCACAACAGTGGTTGACCTGACCCTCCCGCAGGCATAGCGAGACTTCCGATGTGCAATTAGACCTCAGGCTGCGTCCGCCACCGCAAGGGCTTAATTATGCAAGCCCCTGAAATGCCGTCCAAATGCACGGGCACGACTGCTTGCCCGACCACCCCCCTGTCACTACCCTCAAATGGCACTTCCTGTCAATTACTGTGCTGTGGGTCTGCGTTGCCTCAGCAGGTTCGTGCATTGCGAGGCATACGCATTCACAGGGCCGCCATCAAGGGGGGACTGCCGGGACTGTAGTACCGGGCTCGGACACTGGCAGAACAGGGGGGGTCCCGCCCGCTATTACTGCCAATGCACAGCCCGCAACTCCCTTAAATGAAAAAGGTGGGTCCGTCTGCTGCTAACACCCGCCGCTGACCCGGACCGCACTACCTGGTCCCCATAAAGTAAAAGGAGGAGGCTGCTCTAAACTATATGGCACGCCGCGCTGAGGTCTGCCAGCCTCTATATTCAATAAAGTTTATCCTGGAGTCGGCGCCCGTGACGTCACGCCGCGCCTCTGTCTGGATGGGAGATGTCGCAGGAGCCACGGAGCAGTGCCAGCGTCTGCCGGAGAAGAAGCAAAAGAAAGGACGGAGTAAGGTAATAAGATTTTGTCAGTCCCGGGCCCCACCTTTAGTGATTCACAAATAGAGCGCTTTTCTATACATTTGGTTTGTTGATAAGCACTATACTTATATATATATATATATATATATATATATATCCCACCAGATGCTAAGCATTATCTAGCGTGGAACATAACAGGATATAAGGATAAACATCATGCAGATTGATAGAAGTCTCTCTTCTTTTGTGTGTGTCCCTTTTTGCTACAAATCTTAATATGTTTAATTGGTAATTGATTCTTACTGAGATTCATCTCAACAGGATAGGCCTCTCTATACATATGAGCCTTATAAACCTGATACACATACTTTGCAATATCTCTCATAAATGTGGTTCTGGTAAAATTAAGGAGATATATATTTTCACCCTATATCATTAATGGATGGAACGCATGATCAATTTATGCTCATGTAAATGGCTCCATTCCACACCTATTTGATTTAATAAAGTTTTATTTCAACGATTCATTATATCTAAGTGTGCGGTTTGTAGTTTGTATAATTATACATAACATAGGCTTGTCTTTCTATTTCAATTTTATTATAATAAAAGTTATATTTTAAATTTATACATTATACATGGGCCATATTCAATTAGGCTGCGAAAAGCCGTTATCGGCGATACTTTTTCGCCAGTGACGTCATTTTTGCCGATTTCACTTTTTCGCGTATTCAATGTGTCCGGCTTTTCGCCGGTGCGAAAAGTGAATGCATTGGGACCAGTGAAAAAGTATCACCTATGAATAGGTGGCGAGAACAAGTGCAGACTTCCAAAAACCACCCTGCACCCCTTGGACAGTCCCCCAAAGGCATTCTGTGTCAAAAAATTTTAAAAAAAGTACCACAGGAAACCCCAAAAGAGGTACTATCATTTTGGTGGCAAAAAAAAGGGGGACAAACTTCTAAACTAGCGAAATAGATGCAGGGGGGGTCCCCAAGTATGCGCCAGGTGTTTTTTTATTGCATGTGGTTACGGCAGGTGGATTTTTCAAGGTTTTTAAAAATTCACATTAGCCACTTTAAAATATGCTAGTACCCATTTTCAAGTACCCCAAATTTGATGGGACACCTTACTGTTCCAAAATAAGTTGCTAAATGCTATTCTTCACCACTTTACCAAAGACGCTATATAGCACCTATTGAGACCATTTAAAGACCCCAAATACCTTTAGCAGGGCTATTCAGGGGTACCCATAGTGAACCCCCATGTCAGTGCATCTTTTGGAGGGTGTCAGGTTGATTTCCCCAAATATGACAGGACTTTTGCCGGGTCCTGTTTATGACGATTTGAAGTCCTATCCTATCTTTCCCCCTTTTTTTGCTCTTCTGCGCCTCTTTAATACAATATAGAACAGAACATTCCTCTCTACATGGAGACAAACTGGACAGAGATAACATAGCAACCAACCAGCTCCTAACTGTCATTTTTCAAACACAGCCTGCGGCATGGCAGTTAGGAGCTGATCGGCTGGTACTTTATCTCCGTTCACTTTATCTCCCTCCAAGACTTAGTAAATAGACCCCTTGGGGGCAGATGAGAGAGAGAAGGCACCCCCCCATGTGTGCTTCTGAACCACCCTCCCCAGGTGTGTCTCTGAACCCACTTCCCATGTGTGCCTCTGAGCCCCTTCCCTTCTCTTACTGTGACCCCTCCACCATCCTCAACTGTGCCTTTGCCTCCTACCCGAGGATGGTGGCTGATGACCAATAGTAGCATGGGTGAACAGAGACAAGACTGTGTTTGACACTACATAACTGAATATAAACATGGCAAATAAGCACAATTTTCTTTCTTCCCAAAAGCATTGGGGTCCGTTCAAAATGTATTTTACATTTTCAATGTTTTTTTTCCTTTATGTGTATGTGGCTTCTTCCATGTATTTTATGTGTACTGTATGTGGCTTCTTCCATGTATTTTATGTGTACTGTATGTGGCTTCTTCCATGTATTTTATGTGTACTGTATGTGGTTTCTTCCATGTATTTTATGTGTATGTGGCTTCTTCCATGTATTTTATGTGTATGCGGCTTCTTCCATGTATTTTATGTGTATGTGGCTTCTTCCATGTATTTTATGTGTACTGTATGTGGCTTCTTCCATGTATTTTATGTGTATGCGGCTTCTTCCATGTATTTTATGTGTATGTGGCTTCTTCCATGTATTTTACATGGATCTGGCTTTCTTATACATGTAGATTCAATGTGTCTTTCCCTATATATTTTAGGGGTGTGCACCGGCCACTTTTCGTGTTTTGTGTTTTGGTTTTGGATCTGGATCTTTCTTCGTGTTTTGGATCTGGATTGGTTTTGCCAAAACCACCCTTCCGTGTTTTGGGTTCTGGGTTTTGTGTTTTGGATCTGTATTTTTTATGTATATGGTATGAACAATACCAATTATTAAGGGGTAACATCAAATTACCCGATATAATATCTATATGTGGTAATTCATATGATTGATTAAAAATAAGTAGCCTTATAAAGGGAAGTAGAACATCTATGGTGATTTAATACAACTCATCTGGTATGGAATATCAGTAACTATACCCACTGTTAATACAACATATGAGTGGAAAACTTGTTATTAACCCAGTACGTTATGTAACATCTATATAGCCAGAATTAATTATGTGAACTGCATGTGCTAGCGATTATTAGAACATCTGTTAAATTACCATCAGATATCCTGATATAATTACACACCCCTACAGGGGTGTTGTAACATTGCATTTTGGTGATGATTTTTTATCCTTGCAATTATATGATTGACCATACTCTAATCAAATAGGGAAAGTCAAAACTTTGAAATGAGATATGGATACATGTTCCCATGTGGCATAACCCCAAATTGAAGAAGTACTTCTCCCCATAGAGGGCGCTGTAATTATTACAGTGGTAATAGTTATTGGTTTATAGACTCAGGGCTCTATTTATTAACATTATTTTTACTAAAATAAAGTGAAAAAGGGTGTTTTCACACCCTTTTCACATTATTTTAGTTTCACCTGTATTTATTACAGGGCAATTGGAGTAGAATTAGTAAAATTCTACTCCAACCCCCAGTATCACTTATTTTTAGTAAAGCAGATCGCATTTCCCATAATTGTAATGGGAAATGTGATCTGTGTGCAAGTTACTAAAAATAAATTGTAAAAAAATACCGGGGGAAGCCCTGTGATAATAACGCCACCTGGAGGTGGCGTTATCCAGGGTCTCCCCCGGTTACCGGGCTCCCACTCTGCTCTAACGGGGAGAGCAGAGGCGGGAGCTGGTACCAGTAATCAGCTATGTGGTCTAAATAGACCGCAAGCTGATTGCTGTAAAAAAAAGAAAAAAAAAATTAAACATTTTTTTTTTTACTTACCTGAATCCAGGGACCGGTGATCGGGCCTCCGGTGATGGCTCCTCTCCGGTCAGCTGGTCTCCCACAGTGCACTGGGGCCCGGTCATCAGGTGATCGGGCCCCAGTGCTGTATGGGAGATCACCTGATCGGGAAGCCCGGAGAAGACCACCGGAGGCCAGGAGGATGCAGGTAAGTGTAATGAAGGGAGGGGGGGTCGCGGGGGGGGGGGAGGGGGGGGTCTCGGGGGGTCCGCGATCGCGGGGGGTGGGGCTTAGCGCCGGGGGGCGGGGCTTAGCATCGGTGGGGGGGTAGTAGCGGTGGTCGGTCGGCGCATGCGCGGGCTCTTAGTCGCTGTGTTTTTTCCGAAAATACCGCGACTAGAGTGCGGATGGGATCCGCAGGGACAGAGCTTTATCGCAAGCTCTGTCCCTGCAAGGGATTTATAGTAAATCCCTGTGATATTACCTGAATTCGCAATGCGAATTCACTCGGTAATATCACACTACAATCCGCATTCAATATGCGGATTGTAGTAAATAGAGCCCTCAATCACCAATTTAATATAACTGATGGTAGTACGAGACTGGTAAAACGTATATGTCGCATGAATGCACTATTAGTTTGAGAAATCCGACAACCTTACCACTCATCCACAGCTGTAGGTTTGCAATAGGCACAATTCACTTGAGAATGAATTATCAATAAAGAAATTCCCATAATTCAATTAATAATACTGTATGTTTCAATACACATAACAGAATAAGGACATAGAGACAAACACACTATTTATTATGTTATTGTTTAATACTGACAAAGTAATACTTGATTAATACATATTTATGTGTTAGTTTCATGATTTTTATTTCTACGGAATATTTCACTAGTGAGGCAAGGTTATTTTAAATATTTAAAATTAAAAGTTATATTTTAATCGACTTTTCTCTTCGTGCGCCAACAAAGAGACAGTGCTTTTTCTCTCTTTTCTTGTGTATCAGGTAAAATAGAGCCAGTTTGTACAGGGGCCTCCAAATTGCCTCTTTTTCCTGCCAGTACAGGTACGGACTGTCTGACATGCCTACTTGGATGCTGCCACCGATTTAATCCTTTAACAGACAGCCCACACAATTCACAAAGAGAAAAAAAAGAAGAATTTTTTATTTTTTGTGGAGCGCACTTTGAGGGTTACACCACCCTTTAACAGACAAACGCACGCTTGTCGCTGCTGCTTTGAGGATGCAGGTGGAATCTAGACGGGATTTGGAACCGGGGACACACTACCTCCATCAATTGTCTAAATCCCACTGCACTAATGGCGGATACCGGACGCACGTCTAACACCAACATAGCAGTCAAGGCCTCAGTTATACGTTTTGCTTCAGATTGACTGCTGTCGTACTTCATCCTCCTCGCTAGGGACTGTTAGAGGGTCAATTGTTTAGTAAAAGTAGTGGTGTTCCTACTTCCTCTCTGGGATGATGAACAATTCCCAGCAGCAGCAACAGCACTAGGAGGAAGTGGTTCTTGATCTTTCCCTATTTTATTTTTATCGGAGAAAGTTTGGTCCTCCATTTATGTTATATTGATATATACGTGCGGTTAAGGCGCACACAAACGCAGAAAATATTTTTTTATTTTGTTTGGAGTGTACTTTGGGGGTTACAGCACCCTTTAACGGTCCAGCCAGCCGGCCTTTTACTTATGACACAGGCGCACGCTTGGCACTACTTTGTTGATGCACGTGCGGCTACTGTGCACACAATTCACAAACACAGAAAAAATATATTTTTTTTATTTTGTTTGGAGTGCCCTTTGGGGGTTACAGCACCCTTTAACGAACAAGCCAGCCGGCCTTTTACTTATGGGACACAGGCGCACGCTTGGCGCTGCTCCTTTGTTGATGCACGTGCAGCCACAGTGCACACAATTCACAAACACAGAAAAAATATATTTTTTTTAGCACTTGGGGGGAGCACCCCTGACGGACAGAGCACCCCCTGGACAACACTACAGCACCCCTTTAGGACTGGGACACTGCACAGGACTTTGGAGTGGACACAGCCCCTATGGACAACTGACTGCACAACACAGTCCAGCCAGCCCCTATGGACTTTGAAGTTGTGGACACAGCCCCTATGGACAACAGCAGCACAGCGCAGCACAGCACAGCACAACACTACACTGCACTACACTACACTACACAGCCCAGCTAGCCCTAACTCCCACCCTCCCTCTTCACTGTCCACAGCAGAGTGAGAAAATGGCGCCGACGCGGGTACCTTATATAGGATCCAAAACCCGCGAGACCCGGAAGGTGGGATGATGACGTTTTGCCTCGATTTCAGATCCGAGTCAGGCGGGAAAAGTCGAGCCTGACTCGGATCGGCCTCGGATCGGGGGGGGGTTCGGATTTCAGAAATCCAAACCCGCTCACCCCTAATATATTTAGTATGGATTCTGGTTTTCTATAGGTGTGTGTATGAATTTACAGCAGTTTTCTCTCCAATATTTCTGTATTTGTATAGTTTTATATATTATTATATAATAGTTTGACATTTTATAACACACACCCTCACAGCTCACACTTTGACAGTTTTTTAAAAATTACTTTACGCACCAATTAATGTTCCGCCCACATCTGCAAACCTTGCTCAATAGACCCCTATTTAATATACATTATGGGCTCAATCCAATTAGGTGCGAATTGCGAGTAGCGAGTTTGTTTCTTGAAACGCGCACACTTTGCAGCGAATCACGCTCCGGAGAATTCTCCAATCCAATTAAAAATGTCTATTCGCACTACACGCAGCGGAGGGGTGCGAATTGACTGCCAAATGCGATTTGCGAGAAAAGCATGAAAATGTGGGGAGACCATCCTGGACCCCCAGTATGGATAATTCCGTTAGCAGGACCGTATAGAAGGCTGTTTGTGGGCATTAGGAAGGTACTGTAGATTTTTCAATGGTGTCAAATGGCTGATTTGTGTGGGGGGGTGGGGGTTTAAATGCAAGAAAATTATAAAAAATAGAATTTTCATTTAATCTCAAACTAATTAAATGAAAAATGCAAATAAAAGTAGGAAAAAGGGTGATTTTGGGGAACTTTGAGGGCACCTTGTAAACAAAAATAAAAACAATTATTTTTCAACTTAAAAATTATTGTAATTAAATTTGGGGTGCCTAAACTGACGAAAAAGTAGATTTTGGGGTAATTTGAGGACATTTTTTTTTACCCCCCAAAAATAACATGTAATTATTGGACTAGTTAAGCTAATTGGAAACTTCCAAATGCCTAATTAGTCATTAGGGGGGTGTCCAAGGGGTTCAGCACAGTGTCCCGACATTTTAACCTTAGGGAGGTGCGAATGGAAAGATGCAAATTCAGTCTGACTGATTCAGTGCGAGTTGCTAATTGGATTGCAAACTGAATTCACTATGCGAATTCGAAGTGAAAATAGCAACTTACACCTAATAGGATTGACCTCTATGTGATAGCACTATATGAATTTGGGGTTTTAATTTTGTATTCATTCATTTTATAATAATTGTATATTTAGGATTGACTCATTTGTAGAGATTAACAGGAATATTTAACAATATTATTTTACTTAAATAATGTGAAAATGGGTGTTTTCACGCCCTTTTCCCATTATTTTAGTATCACCTAAATGTATTAAAGGGCTTTTGGAACAGTTTTCATAAAAAAACTACTCTAAGCCCTTAAAATTGCATTCATTTAGTAAGCAGATCGTATTTCCTATACTTGTATTGGGAAATTTGATCAGCTCAAATTTACTAAAAGAAAATTGTAAAAAATAATGGGGAAACCCCCCGGTATTAACGCCACCTGGAGATGGCGTTTCCCCCATTTCACCGACTCCTGCTCAAACTCCCCCCCAGCCGCTAAATTATGTATTTTCGGAATTTGATGGAGTTACTATACGCCACTGCCAGGTGGCATATAGCAGGTTACACTTACCTGCTGTCAGCTGGGCAGGTCATCCTCGGCTCCCTCCGTCACTCTGGTCGCTTCTCTGGCTCAGTCTGTTGTGCTGACATTGTTCTTCTGGCAGAACACAGTAAAGTTTAGAAAAAAAAAAAATATATATTTTTTTTAAAACTTTACTGTGCTCTGCCGGGAGAACACAGCGTGAGCACAGCAGACGGAGCCGCAGGTGGTTGCAGTGGCCAGGTACGTGGGGGACAGGAGGGAGGTGAGCGGAGGGGGAGGGGGTTGCGGGGGGGGGGGTGGAATTATCGCAGCTGTAGGTAGTGCTGCGCATGCGTTTCTCTGACGGATGTAACGGCGCATGCGCAGCACTGAATCCAGCTGCGGTAAGTTAGAGCAGGCAGGGAAAAGTATCTATTTTTTCGAAAAGCTGTCATCGCAAAAATGACAGCTTTTCGGAATAGATACTTATGGGGAGGAGGAATGATGAATTCCTCCAGTAATTAGGTAGAACTCCATGCAAGTTCTAAACCTAATTACCTCCAGAGAATTTTGTGTGTTAATGAATAGGCCCCTTAGACCTTTAAAAGGAGACCGCGAAGTACTACACATATTTTGTTTATACTGTTGAAATCAAACGTGGTTGCAGTTCTTCTCTAGAAATTGGACAGACCACAAACACTCTTTGTAATCTAGAGTCAGGGGCGTTTCTAGAGAGGAGGGGGCCCATGTGCAGTCTCCGACATGGGCCCCTCTCTGTCTGGGAGCCGGCAGCGCACTGAGGTGTGCGCGGCCAGCAACAGAGTTATAGACTATGGGCACTAGTGTGTGCCCAGAGTCTATAGAGTATGCGCAGGTGACTGGGAAAATGGCCACTTCCCCTGTACTGCACATGCGCAAACGACGGGAAAATGGTGGCCATTTTGCAGTGGTTTTTACAGCGCCAATGTGGGACTCCGGAGAGGTAAGTAATACTATGGGTGCAGGGTATGCGGTGCGGGGCCCCCCTGGACCCAGGCGCTCTTGTGCCAGGCACACCCTGCACCCATTATAGATACGCCCCTGTTTAGAGTCATAGTGAACTCCTATAATAGCCAAACACAAACTAACTGGGGACTTTCCTAAATATACTTTTTTTATATTTTACTTCCTGGCACTTCAGGATTGTGTTCCGCGTGTTACATTACAAAGGGCATGTGATCATGCAACGTCTTGAGAATTTCCAACCAGTACAAAAACAAGTTCACACTTCACCACATTACTTTGTGATACTTTAAAAAAACTCTGCAGTACCGATAAATAATGTGTTATTGTAATACAAGCACTGTCTGTGTTTATTCTTGTAAACTAGTAACTAAACTCTAATAACACACAGGACCTTATTTCAGAGGCACACGGGCAATTCTGATGTACACGTAGTTGTGTGATTATTTTCAACTGCGCATACGTGAACATTTCTGAAGACCCCTAGGGCGCATGTATTACATAGTGTGTGTTCATTCTAGCACCTGTCACAATCTGTGCAGGTTCTCTTTCCTGCCTGGGGTGTCGCTCTCTGCTGATCCAACTAACTGCTGAGATACAGACCAGAGTGTGCTAGAAGCACCAGAGCAGAGAGCGACACCCCAGGCAGGAAAGTGGAACTGCACGGGTTGTGACAGGTGCAGGGTGCTAGAATGAACACTACAGAGTGTATGCAGAAAGGGGCTGTTGCGATTGATTCAGATGGTATCAGAAATGTGGCACAAAAGTGACAGGAGTTCCTGGGCAGTGACAGGAAGGTTGCTAGCAGTGCATGCAAAAAAGGTCTATGGGTGTATTATGGGAGCGTCGAGGGCGTATCAATGCAAGCGACTACGTTCCCAGACACACAGCCGCAGGCATAGGAGGCCGGGGTCAGACGGAGAAGCTGCACCTGCCATTGGACTGATGCAAGTTTTGATGGTGAGACCAGGAGCACAGAGAGGGGTGAGAGGGGGTACTAATTACCCTGGTCCGGGCTTCCTGGAGGGGCCAGTTGCCGCCCCCTCCCTCATTCATTACAGCAGCCCAGCACACACTGCTGTGTGCTGGGCTGCACTGAGAGACTGCTCGCAGCTGCTAAGTAGCAGCCACAAGAGTCTCCTATGCCTGTGGGAGGAGCAATCACACTGATCGCGGCCCCCACTGACTATGCGCCGTGCTCTGGGGGCACACAGCGCTCCCCTCCAAATAGATTCTTTTATTATTTTTTCCCCTAAGGGGGCATGGCCACACCCCGCACAATTAGGGCACTCCCCCTTCACGAACCAATTGGTATTACAGCGTGCACGGGCACTAAAAGTGGGCATCTCAGTCCTTGCACATTCGGGACGTACACAAGGAAAGGAGTTTGAAAGGACAGATGCATACAGTCACAGATGGGAGACCACCAATACATGCTGCTGCATGCGAGTCAGATACATAAAGCCACCATTTGAGCCAGTACTTGAGATTAAATGCAGTTTATTACTGAGCGGAATGGTGTACCTGAAAATGCTAAATATTTCTACGTAAATAAATACTCATGCACGATTTCACTTCTATGCAAGAGGCTGCCGTTATGTAGAAAGAAATGGAGGTTCTCTAACAGAGCAGTGACTGACAGACTTGCACACTTGTTTTGCAGAAATACACAATGTAGATTGGTTCATTGTACACAGTGGCAAAGCCAGTGACGTCACAATGGTTGAGGTGACTGCAGTCTCAACTTTTTGACCTGTACTAGATCTAAAAAGGCAATTAAATGGAGATTAGAGCAGAGGTTTTACTGGTACAGGTCAAAAAGTTGAGACTGCTGTTGGAGATTGCCCCCAGAGGCTAGTGCCTACACGTTCGGCTCCTCCTCTATGACAGAAGTCGCGTGCTGCAGGAGAATGTCACACTGCAGCACCCGGCTCCTGTCACTGAGAAGGAGCTGGCATTTTGGTGTCGTCCCCTCTGAGAGTGACAGCCGGTGCGGCCCGCCCCCCCATAGCATGTCCACTGAATGGGATGTAAAATGATCATATTTTTCAATAACATATTTCAATAAAAAGGTGCATGTCAACACTCCTTAGGTATCATATGAAAAATTATATTTTAGGATTTATTGATCCTTTACCTAAAATTACCAATCTAAATAGTACTTCTTTGTACTACATTTGTCCACTGTTATTATGTGTGTGCTATTTGGCAGTGGTATGCAGAGTAAAAAAACTCCTCTTGCGGAATGGCAGACACAACAAATAGTCCAAATACATAACCAGGTGTCAGGTTTATTGAAATGTAGTGGTAGTTACTGGTACAGCCGTACTCACAGTTACACACTGGTTGATCTAGATCAGTGGTCTCCAACGTTAATTGAGGTTTGAGCTACTTTAGAAAAATTAAACCTCCTGAAGAGCTACTAAAATTGTAAAAAAAAAAAATCTGGCAAATGACTGAACAGTAAGTAGAAGGTAATTTAATGAAAAAAGAAAAAAAAAAAAAATTTCATAGAAAATAAAAATGCATTACATTATTACAATAATATTGTTGTAGTTTGTAAATAACATTTAAGAACAGGCACATTTCACTGTTAATTACTGGCTCCAAGGAGGTACGTGCAGTAAAGGAGCAAAAGATATAGGGGTCTATTTGCTAAGCAGTGTTAGGAGACAGGGTGAAAAGTGATAAGGTGCCAGCCAATCAGCTCCTAATTGCCATCTCACAGGTTGTGTTGAACAAATGACAGTTGGGAGTTGATTGGCTGGTACCTTATCACTTTTTCACTCTGTCTCCTAACACTGCTTAGTAAATAGACCACTTAGGGAGGGCTGCTGTGTGCTATTTTCCGGCAGGGCTGGATGGGAGTCACTCACTACGCCGTAGTGTAGATGGGTGGAACCATGGGGAAGCATGTCAGGTGATTGCTGTAGAAGCTGCGGCAATAACCTGACGTGCTTCCCTGTGGCTCCACCCATGGCATCGATGCCACAGGGAAGCACACTTTAGAGGTCACTTTCTCCTAGTTGACTTAGCTCATCTAGCTGCAGTACTGCCAAGTCTGAGGAAGACCCTCCAAATTCACATTATTTAATCAGGGTCCAGTAGACCCTATGTAAAATGCACCATGTTATATATTCTATCCTTTCTAACAAGCAGACCTTGTTTTAAATATCTTTATTCAGATTTTCTCAATAAAACATACAAAGCAATCAAAAGAAAAAGCTGAGTCAGAACATATTCAAACAGTAGAACAATATTGTTAGCAAGGAACAGAGCCATAACTAGACTTTTTGGTGCCCTGCGCCAGAGAGAGCATTGGCACCCCCCCTCCCCCTCCATTTTTGAAATAGAAACATAAGATAGTGCACCTGAAAAAGGGTCATGGCTTCATGGGGAAGGGCCAGGGAAGAGATAGGGATACTCCTTGGGCAGTCAGGAGATGCTGGGGATAAAAGAAGAGGAAGCTACAAGTAAGAACGATAATAAACAGGACAGGCATAAACAGTCCCCCTGCCCTGCAGTGCCCTGGCACAGGTTGTACTACCCTAGTTATGGCCCTGGCAAGGAACACAGCGTATATAGATAATATTCACAACTAGTATAACGTGAACACACAAATCAGTGATTTCCTCTACAAACAATAATAAACCAACCTCACCAAAAGGAAAAGAAATGGGAGGAGAGGATGGGGAGGGAGGGGTAAGAGTAGATTTATAGCTGCTAAACAAAGTCCGATCTGAGGTTCCATATACAGTCATGGCCAAAAGTTTTGAGAATGACACAAGTATTGGTTTTCACAAAGTTTGCTGCTTCAGTGTTTTTAGACTTTTTTGTCAGATGTTACTATGGTATACTGAAGTAAAATTACAAGCATTTCATAAGTGTCAAATACTTTTATTGACAATCACATTAAGTTTATGCAAAGAGTCAATATTTGCAATGTTGACCCTTCCTTTTTTAAGACCTCTGCAATTCGCCCTGGCATGCTGTCAATCAACTTCTGGGCCACATACTGACTGATGGCCGCCCATTCTTGCCAAATCAATGCTTGGAGTTTGTCAGAATTTGTGGGCTTTTGTTTGTCCACCCGCCTCTTGTGGATTGACCACAAGTTCTCAGTGGGATTAAGTTCTGGGGAGTTTCCTGGCCATGGACCCAAAATTTCGATGTTTTGTTCCCCGAGCCACTTAGTTATCACTTTTGCCTTATGACAAGGTGCTCCATCATGCTGGGAAAGGCATTGTTCATCACCAAACTGTTCTTGGATGGTTGGGAGAAGTTGCTCTTGGAGGATGTTTTGGTACCATTCTTTATTCATGGCTGTGTTCTTAGACAAAATTGTGAGTGAGCCCACTCCCTTGGCTGAGAAGCAACCTCACATATGAATGGTCTCAGGATGCTTTTTTGAAACATTATATAAAGTTTTTTTAATACCTGGCTTTGAAATACTAATAGCAATCATTTGCATGGTAAGGGCTAATTTCGGAAAAATTATAGTTTTAATAACAGTTATCCTTCCTAAAAGAGATAAAGGCAATAACTCCCAGCTGTCTAATAATTTAGAGATGGCTGAGATCAATGGTTTGAAGTTGACAGAGTATAATTTGGAAAGACAAAATGGAATATGAATTCCCAAATATTTAAATTGGGTGTTTACAATCCGCATTTCATTAAAGTGAGGTGATAATTGAAGGATAGATACATTACTACCTAGTGGCATCAGCTCAGATTTATTTATATTGATTTTATATCCCGACAATTACCCAAATTGTGAGATAATATGTAAAACTATCAGAAGCGATGCAACGGGATCAGTTAAGAAAAGCAACATAGCATCTGCAAATAGTGCAATACGAAGATCTAGGTTATTAATCAGAATGCCTTGATACTGGGGGGATTGTTGTAATGCAATAGCAAGTGGTTGAATGCTACTGCAAATAATAGGGGCGACAGGGTGCATCCCTGTCTTGTCCCTCGTTGAATTAAAAAGGAATCTGAAAGGAAACCATTACACAAAATGTTAGATGAGGGCTGTAAATAAAGTAATTTGAGGAACGCTATACATTTTTCTGGTATGCCAAATCTCTGAAGTGAGTTAAACAAATGATCCCAATGTACCATAGCAAATGCTTTCTGCGCATCTAAAGATAAAATTGCCTTAGGCGAGAATTACTGGAAGGATGGGTTCCCCGTATAGTAGCTAACACTCCCCGAGTGCTAACAGTAGCATTTCTGCTGAGTATGAAACCGGTATGATCAGGGTGGATTATGACCGGTAGAACATGTTTTAATCTATCTGCGTCAACATTTTATAATATTCAGTAACGAGATTGGATGATAAGATCCTGGGTCAGACAGCTCCCTACCTGGCTTAGGAAGTACATATAGGGGCCTATTCATCATTACATAATTATCACTTGTGATAATTATGTTTTAAACTCGGTGCAAGTTTAAAAAATGTTTTGGAGGAATTCATCAATCATGCTTCTGTAACAAAGGAATTGGTATGATTTACCGCCGGACCCATGCCCAGTGGTTCAAATCCCGACAAGGATGAAAATCCCGATCGTCCACAGGTAAGTATTCACTAACCTATTCTACCCCCTAACCCAACCCTCCCTTAGGGGTGCCTAACCCTAATCCCCCTCTAAATGCCTAAACCTAACCCCCCCTTCCCCGCCGCCTAAACCCAACCTTCTGGGGGGGGTGCCTAACCCCAAGTCCCCCCACGGGAACCCTAAACCGAACACTCCTCCCCCCCCCCCCCCCACAGCGGCGCCCGGCATCCCTTCGATCGGGATGCTGGGCGCCGGTCTCCCGGCATCGGTAAAATGACGGGCGTCTAGATTTAGACACCTGTCATTTAACCCTCGCTGGGATTAAGCTGTTGTGAAGCTGGCTGTCGGGATTAGGTCTGCCGGCTTCCCGACTGCATACCGTAACAAAAGTATCACTCCCGAAAAGATGCTCCTTTTGCAGAGTCAGCTTTTCGGAAAAGTGATATTTCTACTTCAGGGTCCATAGGGTATCCACAGGATACCTTGGGGTATAGGTGTGACGTCAGTCATCGGGCACCATAGAGTCAAGCTTTCAGCCTCCCAGGATGCACTAGGGTCCCCCTCCTATACTATACCCCGCCCCCGAGCCAAGGCACCTCAGTTTAGTTTGGTGCCCGGCCGGAGTCGGGTGCACCTGTTGGAGTGGGGGCTAAGAAGAGCCCCTGAAGTTTTCCTGCATGCAGCTGTGGCTGCACATCTGGATGTACAGCATGGACAGTCAGTCCTGACGTCCATGCTGTCTTCCCTACACCCCCGCCGGTACCAGAACGCCGGTACCGATCCGGGGATGCTGGTGAGCATCTGGGGTCATAGCTAGCGGTGACCCCAGATGTTCCGAACCATGGCCGGAATCAAGGGGGACAGCAAGGTAAGCAGCGGGGTCCCGCGGTGGGTCCCCGCTGTTACATGGTCCAAAGTCCCCAGGCAGGGGGCTCCCTGGGGACAGGCTGCAGCGTGGAGCCAGGTATATAACCTGCGCTTCCACTACCCCCCTGGGACAGCGGACCGCAGCAGAGCGGTAGCGCTGCGGCATCCCGGGGGTTAAATGCATGCCAGGGGAGTGCGCCTTCCCTGTCTCACAGCCGGCGCCTCCCTTCGCTGCACACAGCCCTCTCTGCAGCACGCCGACTGGCCCTGTGGCAGCGCTCCTCCCCCAGGCCAGCCTCCTCTCTGGTCCTCGGCGGCCATCTTCCTGAACGCATGGTGAACGCTGCTGGAAGCCTGGACGGAGGCATCGTGGTCTGGGTCCCCCCGCATACCTCTCCTCCGCTGTGGTCAGGTCTGTGTATGCAGCGCTGTGTCCTACCAGACTCTGTGTCTGTGTAGTTGATTTATCAGCGAGGTTAGTGCAGGAATTGATTTTCTTTGCATTGTATGTGACTGTGCTAGCGCTGCTGCCTGTATCTTCTATTCTGACTGTCAGCTTTATTACTGTCCCTGTTCTTTCTGCTAAGCCCTTGCGGTGCGGTGCTGCAGGGTGGTCTCTCGCCTCTTTAAAAAACAATTGGTGAGAGGGGTCACATACTTTGTACCATCATGTCTGAAAGTGATTTTCCTCTCCGGCTACAGTGTACTACGTGTAAAGTACCTTTAGCAGAGGGGGAGGGTAGCGCGGAGGGCCTCTGCCGGCAGTGTTTGTCAATGGCGCAGCCTATTACGGTTACAGCACCGGTACAGGAGCTGCCCTGGGCTTGTTTCGCTCAGGCGCTTACAACCCTAGTGGGCCAGTTAGCTCCGTAGCCCGCGTTTACGCAGATGGGTTTGTCCCAGCAATCAGTGGTGTCGTCACCCATGCAGGGTTTCCCAAGACAATTGGTGGTACCCCGCAGTCTCACTATTTCCCCTCTCCCGGTTTCTCAGGAGCCGGCGTGGGTTAACTCCCTGACGAGTTCTGTACAGCACTTGTCGGATGTGTTGCAGGGGGAGGCTGTGATGCGGCCACATAAACGGCCGGTGGCATCTCTGTCGGCTCATTATGAGGATGACGAAGGGACGTCTGATGATGGGGAGATTCTGGATCCTTACGATCAGGAACCTCTCCATACTAAGGACGCTGACGCTAGGTCCAAGGTGTATATTCCTGGACTTATTCGGGCAGTCCGCACAGCCTTGGTGATTGAGGACAAAGTTCCCCCAGTGGCTAAATCCAAGTATGCCTTTTTTAAGGATGTGAAGGGTGACGCCACAGTCTTTCCTCTTTCGGGTCAGTTGGTGGACCATTTAGAGGAGGCGTGGAAACAGCCTGGCAAGCGATACCAGCCGCAGAGGCGCCTGGCAGTGGCTTATCCGTTCGCGGATATTTATTTTGCTAAGTGGGAATCCCCTCCACAGGTGGATTCTCATGTGACACGTCTTGTCCGTAGTGCCACATTGCCGATGCCATCCATGTCCTCCCTTAAGGATGCTATGGACCGCAAGGTGGAGATCTGCCTGAAGTCTGCTTATTCCCTTGCGGGGGGGGGCAGCGCGGCCGGCTATGGCCATTTGCTGGGTTGCCAGAGCGATAGAGCGTGGGGCGGATTCATTGGAGGCGTCCTTTGATTCCGACTGTCCGGCCGAACAGACGGAGTTGATTGATAATCTCCGTGATTCGGCCACTTATATCAACGAGGCAGCCTTAGACATTAGTACCCTGGTGTCTCGAATTTCTTCGGCAGCGGTGGCTGCTCGTCGCACCTTGTGGTTACGATCCTGGAAGGTGGACGCTGCTTCCAAAAAGGGTTTGGAGGCGTTGCCCTTTAACGGAGAAGTTCTCTTCGGTCCAGATCTGGACAAGATTGTGGCCACGCTGGCGGCAGCCAAATCGGCATGTCTCCCGTCGGCCGCTGTTCCTTCTGGTTCAGGACCATCGTCCTTTAGGTCTTATAGGGCCCAGGGCAGGCCCAAACTACAGTCTTTTCTCCGACAGGCTGGTCCCAAGAAATTGGCCAAGCCCCGGAAGCAGGCATGGAGTACCAGACGTCCGGCCCCTAAGCCAGATGACAAGCCTGTGGCCTGACGGTCCGGGCCTCCCTTTGGGGGATCCCAAAGTGGGAGGCCACCTGCTGCAGTTCGCCCGGTGTTGGTCGGTCACCACGACAGACACTTGGGTTCTCGAGGTGGTCTCCCACGGGTACGCCCTCTTTCCGGCACAGACCCCCGGCTCGATTTTTCACCACGGGTCTACCATCAGACCGGAACAAGGCCACGGAGCTGCGGAAGGTCTTGCACACTATGCTCCAGGCTGGAGTTATAGTGCCTGTTCCATTCTCCCAGAGGGGCCAGGGTTTCTATTCCAATCTCTTTTTGGTGCAGAAGCCCAATGGGTCGTGTCGTCCGATTCTCAACCTCAAAGCTCTCAACAAGTCTTTGCGGGTGCCGAAGTTTCGGATGGAGACCCTATGGTCCATCATTCTGGCGCTGGAACCTGCGGACTACATGGTGTCATTGGACATACAGGACGCTTACCTGCATGTCCCTATTCTTTTGCGCCATCAACAATTCCTCAGGTTTGCAATCCGCTGCGACCACTTTCAGTTTCGGGCGTTACCTTTTGGCCTGGCAACAGCACCGCGTGTGTTCACCAAGGTGATGGCGGTCATGGCGGCTTCTCTGCGGCTGCAGGGAGTCCGCATGTTGCCGTACTTGGACGACCTTTTATTAGTGGCAGGATCTCCGGAGCTCCTTCTGCGCCACTTGGACCTGACCATTGCGCTACTGCAACGGCACGGCTGGTTAATAAACTGGCAGAAGTCCACTCTAATCCCGTCTCGGCGGATTCTGCACCTCGGAGCCTTATTGGACTCGGGACAGCAAAGGATCTTTGTGACGGGGGAAAAGATCTCTGCTTTACAGTCGAGGGTGCGCAGTTGTCTGCACAGCCGCCGGGTGTCTCTACACTCGGCGATGAGGTTACTGGGCTCCATGGTGTCGGTGTTCGACATGGTGGAATATGCCCAGTTTCACTCCAGACCTCTGCAGCACCTGATCCTGTCCAAGTGGAACGGGCTGCCTCAGTCTCTAAAGTCCCGGACGATGGTGCTCACCCCGGAGGTTCGCCTGTCCCTTGCCTGGTGGTTGCAGACGACCCATCTCAGCAAGGGACGTCCGTTCTGGGTACCAAATTGGGTCCTGTTGACAACGGACGCCAATCTTCGGGGCTGGGGAGCAGTTTCGGGTCCACACTTGTTCCAGGGCAGGTGGACTCCGACAGAAGCGGAGCTTCCAATAAATATCTTGGAACTCCGTGCGGTCTTCAATGCCCTCCAGGAGGCACATCGGGTTCTCCAGGGTCGCCCAGTGCAGGTCCAGTCGGACAACGCTACCACCGTGGCCTACATAAACCGGCAAGGAGGAACCCGAAGTCGGGCGGCTCTCGTAGAGGTGTCTCGGATCCTGTTATGGGCGGAGCGCAATCTTCCGGCCATATCAGCTGTCTTCATCCCGGGAGTGCTAAATTGGGAGGCAGACTTTCTAAGTCGCCAGGACGTTCATCCGGGGGAATGGTCCCTGCACCCTGACGTTTTTCAACTACTGGTGGACAAGTGGGGTCTTCCAGAGATCGACCTCATGGCGTCCCGGCACAACAACAAGTTGCCGGTGTACGGGTCTCGCACAAGAGACGAAGAGGCGTCTCTGGTGGATGCTCTGTCCGTCCGGTGGACGTTCCGGTTCGCTTACCTGTTTCCTCCGGTTTCCCTTCTTCCACGGGTAATCCGGAAATTCAAACAGGAAGGAGGGACGCTCCTGTTGATAGCTCCCGCGTGGCCCAGACGGCACTGGTTCTCAGACCTTCAGGGTCTGTCCGTGGACAGTCCTCTGCGGTTGCCGCTACGACCGGACCTTCTGTCTCAGGGTCCTTGTCTTCACCCGGACCTGACTCGGCTGTCTTTGACGGCGTGGCTGTTGAGACAGCCATGCTGAGGTCCAGGGGGTTTTCCAGCTCTGTAGTGCGTACCATGTTACGAGCTCGGAAACAGTCTTCCACGAGGATATACCATCGCGTGTGGCATACGTTCTTCCAGTGGTGTCGACCGAGAGGTTATGCACCGCGGGAGTTTCGTCTGTTCCGGATACTCGCCTTCCTACAAGCAGGACTAGATCATGGGCTTCGCCTTGCTTCTTTGAAGGTACAGGTTTCGTCCCTGTCTGTCTGGTTTCACCGTAGGATTGCTACAATCTGGATGTGCGCACCTTTATGCAAGGTGTCCTCCGCATTCAGCCACCCTTTGTTCCACCTGTGGCACCTTGGGATTTGGCTGTGGTCCTGAGGGCTCTCCAGGGACCGCCGTTTGAACCACTGGGCTCAGTGGATCTTAAATGGCTAACAGCGAAGACTGTTTTCCTTCTGGCCATTGCTTCGGCCAGACGTGTTTCTGATTTAGGGGATCTTTCTTGTAGACCTCCTTTCTTGATTTTTCATGGGAACAGGGCAGTGCTCCGCACTCGGCCTGAATTTCTTCCCAAAGTTGTTTCCCAGTTTCATGTTAACGAGGAAATAGTTGTTCCGGCCTTTAACTTACCTGGCCTTTCAGTGAGTGAGGCCACTTTGGATGTTGTGCGGGCCTTAAGGACTTATGTTGACTGCACTTCTTCGTTTAGGAAGTCGGACGCCTTGTTTGTCCTCTATGGCTTCCGTAAAAAGGGTTGGCCTGCTTCAAAGCAAACTTTGGCAGCCGGGATCCGTATGGCTATTTCTGAAGCTTATCTTCATGAAGGTCTGCCGGCTCCTCCTTCTTTGAAGGCTCATTCCACTAGGTCTGTGGGTCCTTCGTGGGCAGCTCGACGTGGTGCCTCTGCAGTCCAGATCTGCAAGGCTGCTACGTGGTCCTCTGTCCATACCTTCGTGAGGTATTACAGGTTTGACACCTTCGCCTCTCAGGATGCTTCCTTCGGGCGGCGGATTCTCCTTTCAGCACAGGAGCGTCCCCACCCTTGAAGGATACTGCTTTGGGACATCCCCAAGGTATCCTGTGGATACCCTATGGACCCTGAAGTAGAAAATATGAGATATGGTAAGAACTTACCTTTGTTATCTCTATTTCTACAAAGTCCATAGGGTTCCACAGGACTCCCGCCCTGTCGCACCTGTGCAGCAGATGGGCTTTATTCTGGTCACCGGTTTTTGCGTCTCCCTCTGGTGAGAGTGTGATTCTTGTGTGTATCCAGATCTTCTTTCTCTCTCTTCCTTCTCCTCCTCCGGCCTATGGCTTGGTAACTAACTGAGGTGCCTTGGCTCGGGGGCGGGGTATAGGAGGGGGACCCTAGTGCATCCTGGGAGGCTGAAAGCTTAACTCTGTGGTGCCCGATGACTGACGTCACACCTATACCCCAAGGTATCCTGTGGAACCCTATGGACTTCGTAGAAATAGAGATAACAAAGGTAAGTTCTTACCATATCTCATATTTTTCCCCCCTACACCTGCAGTGTTCCTATGGATCTCCCCGCAGCCTAACCCCGCTGCTGTGTGTAACCCCCCCTCCATCTCCCACATGCCCTCTCCACTTCCCCTGCTGCTGTCTCCCATTAACCCCCACCGCTGCATCCTCTCTCCCCTCTGGGAGCTCTCCCCCCGCTCTCTCACTCTCTCACCAGCTGGGAGCCTGGACGCGAGCATCCCCCCTGCCAGTGATTGCTGCAGCCGCGGATGCTGGATGTCCACTGCCGGGTCTGCCCGGCTGTCAGGCGGCTTCTGTCCTGCTTGGCCGGGAGGGAAGGCAGCTGCGGAGTCCCTAATATTGCGGGTGTCTAATCCTCCCCCCACCGCCAAACATCCCGGCCACCGCCGCATCCTCTACCCTATGGGGGATGCGGTGCTGCCAAATTTACCAATACCCGGAATGCGAAGCATTCCAGATATTGGCGCCCGCAGCTAATGCAATCTGAAGATGGCATTGGCCGCTGTTGCCTATGGGCTACACCATGCACTATTAGCTGGCGGAGGGATCCGCCGGAACCCTCCCTGGCTATGGCGGATGTGCAGTTCATGGTACTGTGTATGCGCACCACCCCCTGCACTGGCCGGCAGCTCTCTGGAGACATCGCAGGGACGGGCTCGTGTCCCTGCATGTCCCGGATGATACATCCGGCCGATAGGATCGCTGTTTGCAATCATGGGCGGTACTGGCATGCCCTGATCGCATTGCAAAAGCGATCATTGATAAATGGACCCTATAGTCTATTTTTGACATCGTTCCATATGCTGCAGAGAAACATGAAAAATATTTTTCGGTGAGATGAAAAAAAGTCTCCACATGTCTAATAGATGTAATCGTCGAGCAAATGTTGGGACACCTTTTCCTCTTGGGGGGGGTTGGGGTGATAACACAATAGGGGATAGGCATACAGGGAGAACAAAACACATATAACAGAACCATATAGGCTTTCAAAGCAATGTGAAAAAGTAAAAGTATATTTCCACAATGTACTTGCGATCATATATTAATTGTCAAATACACAATATAAACCAATATGTAGACATGCCCCTTATCTAACAGCCTCAACAACCACATAACATATCACATTACCGCCAGGCACATTGAAACAGATGTGTTCTAACAAAAAAACACAAAAAAATTCAAGGAGAATTAAAAATATATCTTTTTATTAGTACCCATAATAGGAGTAAATTGCCCGAAATAAATCACCGGTAAAAAAGACAGCAAGGTTTCTTGCAAAGTCACAATGTCCAGAATCTCAAAAATTCCTCAAAGAGGTAAGCAGCATTTCACATACAGGATACCTCAATCTACAGCAGTATGGGAGGCATGAGAGGCCTCTTCCTTCTCTTCTAAGTACCCCTGAGCGTCCTCAACAGCAGGGCCGACACTAGGATTTCTGTCACCCTGGGCAAGACAGTAATTGTGCGCCACCCCCCCCTCAATAAAAAAAAAAATGCAACATAGAGCACAAAAAGGATGTGTGGTATTGTGACACAGTAATGTCCCTTATAACACATTATGCAACACAGTAATGCCCCTTACAACACATTCTACCACAGTAATGCCCCTTACAACACATTATGCCACAGTAATGCCCTTTACAACACATTATGTCACAGTAATGCCCCTTAAGGGTACACATTATGTCACAGTAATGCCCCTTAAGGGTACACATTATGTCACAGTAATGCCCCTTACTACACATTATGCCACAGTAATGCCTCCAATGACAGCAGCCCCCCCAGAACTGACAGATGAGAAACTATTAAAATCGGATTTCCACATTAAAATGGGATCACCCAGTAATGGTGTATATACATGGTCAGATTTTCCTTCAGATCTGAACGATAACTATTTTAAAAATCGTTCATATCCGAAAGAAAAATCTGACATGTGTGCAAGGATGAGCGATGCGCGTTCCCGATTGTCAGATAACGATATCTGGCATCTGATTGCTGTCAGTTTTGGACGATTTCCATTCATTTTAATGCAGTCAAAAATCGTTCAATCGTTTGCAAATCATTCATCTGACATATCTGACCGTTTGTATGCACCTTAAGGGAGCTCCCTCCTTTTACCTGCCGGGTGAGCTTGGACGGCGCGGGATGGGACAAAGATTCTACATCCCGGGGATCGGTCAGCGCCACTGTCGCCGGTGACGAACTAATTCGAGCTCGCGTGCCGACAGCCACCGCTGATTGGCTGCCGGTCCGCAAGCTCTGATTGGCTTGTGACCGGTGTCACATTAGACTGATGGCTGCACTGTGTCTCTCAAGGCCGGGCTGCAGGCGGCTGCCTTCAGGTCCCGGCGTGCGGCCCAAACCCACACGTGTAACTACCTGGAGCCGCCCCACCTTGGCAGACTCTCCTCGACACCCCCTCAAGTCCAGCGCCCAGGGCACATGCCCCCTTAGTCCCCCTTAGTTACGGCCCTGTCAATAGAAGTGAAATCCACAAACAAGGAACCATTGTAGATGCGTAGACGCGCAGGGTAAAGAAGTGAACATTTTCTACTTTGCTTGATTAATTGCGCACAATTTGGGGAGAATGCCTTCCTGGCTTTAGAGAACTCCGCAGAATAATCCTGAAATAGAAATATCTTATGTCCGTCCCAGACAAGATTACGATGGCGACGTGATGCTCTCCACAACATTTCCTTGTGTAAGTAATCTTCTGATCCCTCCCTGGTGGGACGCGCATTTGTTTTGGTTTGCACTTCCGTGGCCTGTGGTTTGAGCATGCTCAGTCACATGGCAGGGTCAGAGCCTGTAAGTAAAGTGATCATGGCCATAGTAGCAGGGTGTTTGCACCCTGGGCCTGTCCGGTCCCCATATAAGTGACATCATGACATCACAGTGAGGAGGTGGGGCCACCATGAAGAAACCGAGTGCTTAGAGCATACTGAGGATGCGCAAGGACATCACAATGAGGGGGGAGCGGAAAGAAACTGAGCGCTTGAGAATGCGCCAGGTGGCTCTGTGCTACTGTCCACTCTGCATGGTGTAATTCCAGGCAGGGGCGTATTAAGAGAGGGGGGAGCCAGTGTTTACTCCCCGTTCCGGAGCCCCCTCCTCTCCGGCAGCCGCTGCACCGTTGACAGCCTCAGTAGACTCCGGGCACTCTGTGCCTGGTCTCTACTGCACATTCGCAGGTCACCAGGAAAATGGCGCGCCAGCCATTTTCCCAGCGATGTCCCTACTGCACATGCGCAGAATGCCAGGAAAATGGACGCTGCGGCCATTTTCCAGGTGTTTTGTGTAGCGCCTCTCCAGCCGATGTGGCACATCGGAGAGGTAAGTATTAAAGAGTATGGGTGCAGGGTGTGCAGTGTGGGCCTCACACCCTACCCCCATTATAGATACTCCCCTGGTTCCAGGCACACAGCAAGCCAAATACAGGTGGGATCCGAACAGTGATGGCGCCGCCCTCTAGGTTCTGCATTTGCATATTTTTCATAAAGAAGTCCTTTTTGGGGGAGATGTACTATGTTCCGGAAAGTGATAAATTGGAAAGTGATAAACTACCAACCACTCGGCTTCTAACTGTCGTCTTGCAGGCTGTTGGAGTCTATATACTAAGCCTTGGATGGAGATAAAGTGAATTGAGATAAAGTCCCAACCAATCAGTTCCTAACTGCCATGTTACAGGCTGTGTTTGAAAAATGACAGTTAGGAGCTGATTGGTTGGTCGTTTATCACTTTCCAGAGCTTAGTACATCTGCCCCTCAGTCTCTTACTACTGCATATTGCTCCTGTCCAAATCCTGAATCTGAACTTCGAGGTTAAATAAAAGCAAAATACAAGTAAAGTTTAAATACATGTTATCATATAATATAGAAGTTCTCCAGATTATGGGAAAATTACCTTATATAGAATGTTTGGTACAAAGGACCTGATTCAGACCCGCTCGCAAAATGCGATCGCTCGCTGGTAAAAAGGGGCCGGATATTAAGCACTCGCACTGTGTGTTAGCGAGCTATGGCAAAGTGCGCTCACTCAAAGCAGTGACCTGATAGTGGCTTACGAGCAACCAAAATCAGATCGCAACGAATGGCTTGCGCACACGCACTGTGAATTCTATGCATGCGCAGATGGGCGAAAATCACTCACAGCAGGCGATCGCGCCTTAGCAAGTGGGTCTGAATCAGGGCCAAAGTGTTTTATGGCGAATACAAATCCTAATAATGAACCAACCTGCTCATCCCAATAATGAAGGTCACTGTAGCGGACCTTGAAAAGGAGGAAGCCGTCCAGATACACAGAGTACAGCTGAAAAGACACAAAAGAAAGAGAAAGTTAATAAATTAGGACTGTCCCCATCTACTAAACTACATTGAGGTGTCCATTAGCTTTGTAACAACCTACAGTAGCGTGGGCTCTAAGGACGATATCCATTATTGGCAGAGGCTGGGCTGTACTTGCATTACCTTGTGATATAATACTGCATCCGGAGCGGTTATCTTTGGTATTCCATCATCCAAAGAAATCCAAGGAGGGAATTCGCGTACATGCTGTTGCTGTGCCATGCTGTATGGATTTCTACATGTTCGTTTTTGACTTGTCATTTGTGAGTGTAACCTTTAATTAAAAGTATATTTTATTTTATTTGGATCTACACTATGTTTGTATTTTTTATCCCCATATGTGATATCCTGCTGTGATCAGCGCATTTAAGCTTTGGAGGATAAGAAAATTCAGATCCTATTGTAACCAGAGACTGCAAGACTCATTTATATCTATATGGTCCCATAACAAGTGAAGTTGTTTTATGGTGATTATAAGTCCTCTTTTTTTGCCTTATCACCTTTTTGCATGTGGTGTTGGGGAAGCGCTAGGGGTGGAATACACCTTTTAACCTACAGTAGATCACTGGCCATTAATAATGCTCTCCATGTCCACAAGTATTATTAGGAGCTTGCAGTACCGTATAGCGCTGAGAAGGATGTAAATGAATTACGGGTCTGTTTATCCCAAAAACTGAGGTTTTCTCCCTATTTATTAAGTCCTGCAGGACGTGATGGCCATTGCTGGTGGTGGCCATTGATAGATTAATGCAAATCAATTTACAGCTCAGCCTTCCATGTCATTTTTTGTTGACTGCTGAAGACTGATCAACAGTTGTATTAGATCCTGTGATAGCTAACAGAATACTCTTTTTTATTTAAAGACCTTTGTTTCATAAATGTTAAATTTACCTAGTGCTTAATGGATATCTGGTAATGTTTTGTGTTTCACAAACACCCCCTCCCCAGAAAAAGCAAACTCTTTTCTCAATTAGGTGATTATAAAGAGAAGTCACATGATATGTCCTGCTAAGAGGCGTGTCCTGCTAGCTAGCACCTGACAGTTCTGCTGCTTTTTGACTACAGCTGACAATGTGATATTGCCAGGGCGCATGTGTGAATCCTTGACACTGGGCTAAATCAAACCAGTAGGCTTTAAATAAACCAGGGGCGTTTTAAAAGTGGAGGGGGCCCGTGTTCAGCCTCCGTTTGGGCCCCCTTCTCTCTGTCAGCGCAGTAGATTCTGGCTTCATGCCAGAAGCTATTGCACACGTGTGGGTCTCCGGGAAAATGGCCGCTGTGATTTTTTTTTGCTCTGCAAGGCCGGTACAGAGCTGCAGAGCAGGAGACCGGAATCTGCGGAAAGGTAAGTATAACTAACTATGGGTGCAGGGTGTGTGGTGTGCTTTACCTATATGCCAGATGTTCAGAAACTCCGCCCTTACAGTACAGGTTTTAAGGATATCCATGCTTGACTCCAGATGGTTAAATCAAATTGACTGAGGTTCTAATTAAGTCACCTGTGCTCAAACATTTCCTTAAAACCAGGACTGTAATTGGCGGGGTTTGGGAGCCTCTGCTATATGCAATAAGACACTAGTAAACTCGGGAAATACATTTAAAAGAAAGAAGGGGAGATGTATTAAGCCCTGGAGAGTGATAAAGTACCAGTCAATCAGCTCGTAAGTGTCACTTTACAGGCTGTGTTTGAAAAAAATGGCAGGAGCCGATTGGTTGGTACTTTATCTCTCTCCAAAATGTAGTACATCCCCTTCCCCCAACTTAGAATGATTAATATGTTAGGACACATTTGTAAAATAAATAATAAATACATTCAAGAAATGTATCCATAATAGCACAGCAAGAAATAAATGGCCGTAAATGTCCAATATTTAGAAATGTCATAACACAGATCTGCCAATAAACCCCACTACTCTTTATCCACAAGTCTTGTTAGTGTCATAACTGGATTCCATATGAAAAATACTTCTATATATTCAAATAGTGCTTTTGAAGACAAACTGCTATAAATTGCATCTTTCATAGGGGGATGTAGTTGAAATACCGAGGGCCGGAAGCCATCTGTCTAAATCCCGACTCGGGACTGAAGATAGGCATCTAAATCCCGATGCCCGTCTAGATTCATACACTGGAATCTTGACAGATAGCTTCCAAATGAAGGTAAGTCAGCATGTCTTAGCTCTTAGCCCAGGGGGGGAACTGGGATGGGAGGGTTAGGTTTAGGCACCCCCCAAGGGAGGGTTATGGTTAGACTGTGGGGAGGGGGGGTTAGGGTTAGGCACCACCAAGGGAGGGTTAGGAAGGGGGAGAGGGGTAGAGTTAGTATACTTACATTGCCCTGTCGGGATCTCTCATGATCGGGCTTCTGGGGTCGGTATTTCACCCGGAGGGATATCATACCCAACCCCTTTCATAGATGTGACTAAAATGTGAATTTGAGTAGAACGGTGTTCAGACTACTTGGTTCTTGCTTTTAGCATGGTCGAGACAACACATAAAAGATTATGGGGCTAATTCAGCAGTGCACGCAAGTGTAATGCCGAACGCAGATTCCTAATTATTGGGAATCTGCGAGCGCACATGACCCATTCTGTGAGTGTGCAGAGTGGGTCCTGTGTGATCGCATGCAGCCCTTTCTATACCTCTGCCTAATTGACAGGCAGAGGCATTTAAGGGGTGGTACAGGGGTGGAGTTGGCCAACGTTCACATTTTCTGGGAGTGGCAAGACCAGGGACTGCATCCATGGACGCAGTTTCCTGGCCCCGTTATCCAGATTAAGCTGATGCTTACTCAGCTGACTGGCAGCCTAGTGTCGATGGTTATCCCAGCCTGCGACCTCAGTCGCAGTGCTGTGTTTGCAAATGCAGCAGGGGGTGTCATACCGGGGGTGTCAGACAGGGGGTGTAATACAGGGGGTGTCAGACACCTCCTGCGGCATTTGCATATTAGCAAGGAATGAATTGCAAAACTGCTTGTGTGCGCATGTGCAATGCCGTACTAAGCTGAATCACCCCCTACGTTCGGGAGGGACTGCCAAACACATGCAGCATATAAAGTAAATAAGAGACAATTCATCTTTAATCTCAGTAGAAAAAAAGGTTGTGAAGTTGCAGGATTCCCTAAATGTGCTTATACAGAACAGCATAAATACATCAGTCTGCAAGGGTTATACACAGGCATTGCATTCAAATTATTATGTGCAGTAAAGAGCAGCTACTAATTATATATTTGCTTCCTTTGTCTAATCTGCTCTACACAGATGAAATATAACTTCTATATTTGGTTGCTATGGGTTATTGCAAATTGCAACTATACTGTTCCTTCACAGTGTAAGAGGACCCAGTAACAAACCATAGTTCAAGTCCTGTAGTGTCTGCACCTTATGTCCTTGGACAAATCCTTGTATCCCAAGTAATACATAAAATAAGTTGTCAGCCATAGGATGCAATGAATGGAGAAAATAGATATATTATTACAATTGTAGTTACAAATAAAGTATTATGTTGCAATTAGAATTGATGCACGCTGCCTGCCTGCAAATGATATTACACCTATGCTGCATAATGCCTAATCAGACACACTGGCTGACATATAATAAGAAATAACACGTAAAAGATATGTTTAGTCTAAATGTGTAGATGCAAAATTACTTAACCACATAACTTCCTCCAAGACTGGCCACAAGTTCTTCTGTAACAGGGATGCAGATATCCATAACTCCAGCAGCATATGAGTAGGTGTCAGATGTGGGAAAGGGAGCTGTGCTGTTGCAGGTGTAGAGGGTGTATACAGGTGCTGCCTCACCTCACCTTGGGGGCGTGTCCTGCAGACAGAAACACCTGGGACATCACATAGTACATAGCAGGAAGGACATACTGCACAGAAATACGTGGGTACTATAATAACATGTGGGTTACAGTTAGTAACATAACATTCCGATTCCAGATAGACTGAACATTCACATGTATAAACTTCCTCATATGATAAGTGTTTAGTTTTAGTTACCATTTATCAAGACCCAGTTAACACTCTGGTCTGTATCACAGCAGTTTGTTGCATCAGCTGAGTGTGCTAGAAGCACCAGAACAGAAAGCGACACCCCAGGCAGGAAAAAGGAACTGCACAGGTTGTGATAGTTGCAGGGTGTGAATGAACAAGAATAAGTTAGCAGTATAGTCAGGAACAGCTCTAGGCACGGGCAAGCCGGGCCGTCGCGCCACTGTATCCAGTGGGCGCAAGAAACGCCCACCCTTCCACTCATTGCTATTGAAAATATGTAAGCTCGGGGGGAGGGAGCGGAGGAGGGAAGGGGCGGCAACACAGGATGGCGGAGGGCGCAGCAAAGCCTAGCGCCGGCCCTGAGTATAGTAATGCTTAAGCAATAGGCAATGGTCCTCTTTAGTAGTTAAATAGGCTTCTTTATCCTAACTCCTGCTGCACCTCTTTAGCTATGGCTATAGGCTGTGGCATCACAAAGGGGGTGTGGTCTGCACCCGGGTGTAACTCCCCCTCGCTGACAGGAGCTGGGTGCTGCACCGTAGCAATAAGTGCATCACACAGGTCCTGTCACTATGGGAGCCGGCTAGCACTCCACACAGGGACCTCCTGCACCCCCCCCCCTTCCCCCCCAAATAATAGGCACGGGGATTCGGGCTGTATAACCACACCCCTTCCTGTGAGACCACACCCACTTCCACATAATCACGCTCCTTTTCAACGATGTATGGTGGCGCCGTGCACACAGCGTCCCTCCCTGCACTGGGTGACACCGCGGGGAGGGACGCCACTGGCTATAGGAAATGCAATTTCTCTACTACTTCAACACACTAGATTCTAAACACAATACATTTCTCAAAAGCAGATATATAAAGAAATGGCAAAATTGATCATTGATTATCAAGCTAGCAAAACCCCAGACTGATCCGTCATTTACTGTAAGTGAACACAAAGTTATTTTGTTGGAGTATTCTTGCTAGGTGGTGTCCTATTACATACATGTACTTGTAATCCACAATAGGCAAAGTTAGTAGATGTAGCATCTAATGCTGGCCATACACGCTACAATTATCGGGGTGATCCGCCTGATATCTGCGGATCGCCCCGATAATTGTAAACCTAAACCAAACCCTAATCCTAAAAAAATAAATAAAAAAAAAATATCTCGACCATTTTTGTGTCGACCATTTTCATGTCGAACTTTTGACCCTGTCAACCTTTTGTACCTGTCGAACTTATTACATGTCTAAAGGCCCCCATACATCAGCAATCGATTGTGGCAATCCTGCAATTTGCAATTGATTGTGTATAAAAATCTGCAATGTATGGGCTTCACAGATCGCAGATTGCAACCAAAAAGTGATTGGAATTGTTAAATCAGATTGTCCAACATGTTGGATTTCACAGATGGATTGGGGCTGTAAATTGCTAGTGTATGGACATGATCAGCATATTTGCAGACTGTTACTAGTAAAATGATGGGCCTTTCAAGATCTGTGTTTGCTGCAATCGATCTGCAAATCACTGAAACAGACCTGTAGTGTATGGGCAAGAATTGCTCGATTGGGAAATCCTAAGATCGGGCAATAAATCTTCAAATTGTTCAATTGTGGTTTTCAGATTGCTGATGTATGAGGGCTTTAACTTTAGTGTGTCTGACACCCATGTCCTTACTTCACTTTCTCCATAAACAAAATCCCCTCCATATGTGTCTGCCACAACTTAAACACACAAATCATCTAATGGCAAGATACAAGTTCCAAGTATTAGTAGGATGGATATGCATTACAGAGGCAATAACCAGATTTAATAGTAGGCAAAAGTTTCCAAAGCTCATGGAAAAGGGGTTTAAGTTTTGGCAGACACATTTGGAGGCGATTTTGTTTATGGAGGAAGTGAAGTAAGGACATTTGGTGGTACCACAGTTGTCACACATCTGCAAGTGTGTACCCCTTCCAAATTCTTCCAAAAAATCATGTATCTGAAATTGTCCTTTTTTTTCTCCTGTATTATTATAATTTATTGTGTTTGTTTGTGAACTCTTAGGGGGCAATTCAATTCAACGTGCTATTGAATAGCGATGGGAGGGACTCCTGAAGCTATTCAATACACCGCGCTGTTTGGGCGCGCTAAGGATTTCTTATCGCACCCCCCTGGGGATGCGAAGAGAAATCCAACCAAAGTGCCGGGTGCGCGACTTTTTTTCTGCATAGCGCGGCGCTAACAGCCGTGCGCACAGCACTTTGGTCAGAGAATGCCGGTTACCGTGCCTTAACACCCTTGTTAAGGCGTGATAACCAGCATTCTCCGACCACACAGCGCACTGAATTGAATAGCTCCGGGTACTCGCTCCCAGCGCTTTTCAATACGCGTTGAATTGAAATGCCCCTTAATTTGTTGACATCAGGTTTGTTTTTTTAGTGATAAATAATTCCTAACTTGTTATTTTAACCCCCCCCCCGAAAAAATTCAATACTGTATTTATTAAGAGTGGCCCTATAGCTGCTGTGGAACTACACATCCAAGCATGGCCTACCACAGTATTGCTATTAAGGCATTTAATTACTGAGGAACAGCATGCTGGGATGTGCAGTTTCACAGCAGCAGGAGGGGAGCACAATAATACCCCTTGTTTAGGGCACTGATATTTATTTGCAAAATGTAAACACATCACATTATGAAACACTTTACACTACATACAGATAAAGTTAAATGTCATTGCACTCATGCCTGAGAAACAAAATTGCATTGAGCGAATATACACACCTATACTGGACTGTGCAATCACTCAATGCAATGGAGAGTACCTGCTACTTAATTGTGTGTATGCATCGACAACCATCTAAACCACAGGTTCTCAATCTCGGTCCTCAGGACCCCAAACAGGTCATGTTTTCCAGATCTCCTCACAGAATCACAAGTGAAATAATTAGCTCCACCTGTGGATCTTTTAAAATGTGTCAGTGAGTAATGAACACTCCTGTGCACCTGCTGGGTGACCTGGAAAACGTGAACTGTGTGGGGTCCTGAGGACCAAGTTTGAGAATCACTGATCTAAACCATTCGCACAGTAGTGGGTGACCTGACCCTCCCGCAGACTTTGCTACACCTCCTGCATGCAGTGACAGCTCAGGCTGCATAGGGTTTCTCAATGCCTAATTTATGCACGCCTCTTCGTTGAAATGCACTGACATGCCTGCGTTCGCATGACCACACCCCATCACCACCCACAAACGGTATTTCCTGTCAATCACTGGGTGATAGGTGTGCGTGCTGTCTGTGCTCGCATTCCCTTTTGCAGAACCTGGTTCGCGCACACACACTGCGTGTTATATGCATGCGCAGAGCACAAACATCGGCCGAGTGTGTGCAAACGCAGCATTGTGTTGCTTGCTGAATCAGGCCCACTGTTCACTGTATTTATCACACAAAATACAGTGACAGTGCCTCCGTGCATGCGCAGATGCCGGCTAGCGCTAGAAACCCGTGCCTGCCCCTCCTCATCCCCAACGGGTGCCCCCCTATGACCCCACTTGTCCACCTCCCCCTCTCCTCCAACTGACACCTGGGTGATCAGTAAGATTTATCCTCCGGTCAGGCCCGCCAAGACCCGAGCCGGGCCCGGGTTAAAATGGGGCGTGACCTAATTGCAGGAGGCGTGGCCACGCCCTCTTAGGTAAGAAAAAAAGAACAGAAAAATTTTACAGCGCTGCTTTGTGGTGCTGTGCGCTGATGAGGGGGGCGCAGTGAGCCCCCTCAGCCTGGCGCATAACCAGTGGGGGGTGCGAACATCTTGATTGCTCCCCCCCATAGGCATAGGAGACTGCTGTGGCTGCTTCTTAGCAGCCGCGAGCAGTCTCCCAGTGCAGCCCAGCACACAGCAGCGTGTGCTGGGCTGCTGTGATGTAAGAGGGGGAAGAGCAGTGCTGGACCTGGGCCCCTCCAGCAAGCCCAGGCCCGGGTAATTAGTACCCGCTCCCCCCCTCTCAGCGCCCCTGCCTCCGGTCAGCTGGTCGCCAGGGCTCCTGGTCCGTGATCCCGGTCAGCTGTGCTGTAAACTAAGATGCCGGATTACAGCACAGCTGACCAGGGTCACAGTGCAGGAGCCCTGGTGACCAGCTGACCGGAGGAGAGAGGTCACCGATCAGAGGACCCCCGGCTGCAGGTAAGTGTCTGAGGTATTTTTTCTAACACTATTATTTTTAACAGTAATCAGCTTGTGGTCTATTTAGACCACAAAGCTGATCATTGGCGGGCCAGCTCCCGGCTCTGTTCTGTCTGTCAGAGTGGAGTAGGAGCCGGGGATCCAGGGGGAACCCAGCTTAACTCCAGATGGCGATGTTATAGCAGGTCTCCAATCCGGTATTTTTTCACAATTCCCCCATAGTAAATTTCAGGCAGATTGCATTTCCCATTACAAGTATAGGGAATGCGATTTGCTTGCTAAAGAAATGAGAATGAAAGGGCTTGGAGTAGTTTTTGTTAAAAACTACTCTAATTGCCCTTTAATACAGTTCTAAAGGTCTTGTCATCTCTCTACGGGTACTGCCCTAACATAAACCTTATGAAAGAATACAGTAAAATAAGGATACGATAAAATTCAATTGTGAAATGTAATGAATGGAAACCAGTAAAATCACAAATGATGTTTATGTAATTGGTAAGATGTTTATTTAATAGGTGGCCGATGGTGTTAGCGGACAATGCAGCAAGGTGACTGCTTCAGCCCAAGCGGATCTTTTCATCACCTTCTAGGGGCACATTCCAGATGGATGACAGAACGTGCGCTACAACGAGCTGTAGTCTTGATCTAAAGGGAATTCAATTAAAGTTTCAGATCATCAATTCATAGGAAGAATTAATCATTTATGTTTTAACAATAGTGAGAATACTCTAAAAATAACAGCAATGACAGGGAAATTGTACCCAGAATACAATTCCCAAAGAATTCTTATGGAAAAAAATAAATAAATTCATTACAAAGTTTAAGCAATCAGAGTTTTAGTTATGTAAAAAAAAGTGTTTTTTTTTTTTTTTTTTAACCCAACTCTTAAATTGTAATCCAATGGGATTGTGTTATACAGTATAAGGGATCCACAGGAAAATATTTTTAATTTGTCATCCAGTCCTACACTAGCCACTATACACTAATGATGGCTATACACTAGCCACTATACACTAATGATGGCTATACACTAGCCACTATACAGTAATGATGGCTAAACATTAGCCACTATACACTATTGATGGCTATACACTAGCCACTATACACTAATGATGGCTATACACTAGCCACTATACACTATTGATGGCTATACACTAGCCACTATACACTAATGATGGCTATACACTAATGATGGCTAGACACTAGCCACTATACACTAATGATGGCTATACACTAGCCACTATACACTAATGATGGCTATACACTAGCCACTATACACTAATGATGGCTAGACACTAGCCACTATACACTAATGATGGCTAGACACTAGCCACTATACACTAATGATGGCTATACACTAGCCACTATACACTAATGATGGCTATACACTAGCCATCAGATTATGGAACTGTTTTATACAACAGATACATAATTGAGTATCTGCTTTATATGCTAGCCACCAGATTGGGGTCGCTTAAGCTGGCCATACACGCTACAATTATCGGGGCGATCCACCCGATATCCGCAGGGTCGCCCCGATAATTGTAGCGTGTGTGCGGCCGACCGAGGGTTAAATATTGCTCGGTCGGGCATGCCGGATTGTCCAGCATGCCCGTCCGATGTGATATTTGAGGGGTAACCTGTCGGCCGCATCAGGCAGTGTATGCCCAGCCGCGGCCGACAGACAGACATTTCCTGTGTTCCTTCCCATGGAAGGAACAGGGAAATGTCTCCTCCCCCGGGGGCGGAGCGCGGATGTCGGGCTGATACACTGTGAGAGTAATCTCACAGTGTATGCCACGCGACATCTGCGGCTGGCAGGCTACCAGATAAAATGTCTGTCGGTCTGACAGGCATTTCATCTGGCCGTGTATGCCCAGCTTTAGTGTACAGGTCACCAGACTGGATAACTTGTTTGAACACAGAATTTTTTTTTTTTTACAAATTGAGAAAAATTTGTTTTTGCTTTGCTGAGATGACAAGAGAACAGGACTGAGGACTAGTGAGCTCATCACTACATCTGGAAGTTCTCATGAGTATTTGGGACACAGGGCATGATTCAGACCCGGTCGCTATGAGAGTATGCTCGCTCGATGCGTATGCAAATATTTGAAAGTGATGCGGCGAGGAGCAATCACTCGCCAAGGTATAAATATGCCCATCTTACCTGTATGAGTGTTCGCTTTGTGTATGCAGACTCCCCTTAGTGAATGCAGAGACGCCCGCTGCCCCACGTCATCTCCTGGAAGTTTGTGAAAACATTGGTACATCGACCACTATCGGATGTGAACGCAGTGCTTGTGGTAGCTTTTTTCTACCGCAAGCATTGCGAGGAAAACAGAGTAAAAAAATGGCAGGTGACGTGTACTGTGACGCTGCCTGTTAATTATTCACGCCTCTAAAATGGCGTTGAAACGCTCAGGCACGCCTGTGTTCGCACCTCCACTCCCCCGTTTTTACTGGACTGCCCCTGTTACCACCCACAAACGGCCACTCCTGTCACTCACTCTGCTGGGCTGGCTTTGCTGTGTGAGCGAGGGATCTGCGAATGCACTATGTAGGTTGCGCAAGCACACTGCGATGCATGCGCAGATTAGCAACCATCGGCAATAGCGAGCGCACTGCGGATAGCATCCGGGTCTGAATCAGGCCCACAATCCCTAATAGACCTTGCTCTATAAAACTGTCTCTTAAACCCCAATGTGGATATGGTGTACTAATTTACATATTATATAACTACACCTGCATGTACTGATGGATTTTTATTCATACACTAAGATCTCCTTTTATATATATACATATATATATATATATATATATATATATATATGCTCATTTATATATACACACACACATATATATATATATAAATATATATATACAGTCAGGTCCATAAATATTGGGACATTGATAGAATTTTTAGATTTTGGCCTCTATTCATCACTACAATGGTATTGAAATGAAACAAACAAGATTTGCTTTAACTGCAGACTTTCAGATTTAATTTGAGGGTAATTACATCCAAATTGGGTGAACGGTGTAGAAATTACAACGGTTTCAATATGTGCCTCCCACTTTTTAAGGGGCCAAAAGTAATGGGACTATCAACTCAAAAGCTATTTCACGGACAGGTGTGGGCTATTCCCTCATTATTTAATTATCAATTAAGCAGGTAAAAGGTCTGGAGTTGATTCTAGGTGTGACATTTGCATTTGGAATCAGTTGCTGTAAACTCTCAATATGAGATCCAAAGAGCTGTCACTATCAGTGAAGCAAGTCATCATTAGGCTGAAAAATCAAAACAAACCCATCAGAGAGATAGCAAAAACATTAGGAGTGGCCAAATCAACTGTTTGGAACATTCTTAAAAAGAAAGAACGCATCGGAGAGCTCAGCAACCCCAAAAGACCCAGAAGAGCATGGAAAACAACTGTGGTGGATGACAAAAGAATTATTTCCCTGGTGAAGAAAAACCCCTTCACAACAGTTGGCCAAATCAAGAACACTCTCCAGGAGGTAGATGTATATGTGTCAAAGTCAACAATCAAGAGAAGACTTCACAAGAGTGAATATAGAGGGTTCACCACAAGATGCAAACCATTGGTGAGCCACAAAAACAGGAAGACCAGATTAGAGTTTGCCAAACAACATCTAAAAGAGCTGGAACAACATCCTATTGACAGATGAGACAAAGATCAACTTGTACCAGAGTGATGGGAAGAGAAGAGAAGGAAAGGAACTGCTCATGATTCAAAACATACCACATCAGTGAAGCATGGTGGTGGTAGTGACATGGCGTGGGCATGTATGGCTGCCAATGGAACTGGTTCCCTTGTATTTATTGATGATGTGACTGCTGACAAAAGCAGCAGAATGAATTCTGAAGTGTTTCGGGCAATATTATATGCTCATATTCAGTCAAATGCTTCAGAACTCATTGGACGGCGCTTCACAGTGCAGATGGACAATGACCCGAAGCATACTGCAAAAGCAACCAAAGAGTTTTTTAAGGCTAAAAAGTGGAATGTTATGCAATGGCCAAGTCAATCCCCTGACCTGAATCCGATTGAGCATGCATTTCACTTGATGAAGACAAAACTGAAGGGAAAATGCCCCAAGAACAAGCAGGAACTGAAGACATTTGCAGTAGAGGCCTGGCAGAGCATCACCAAGGATGAAACCCAGCGTCTGGTGATGTCTATGCATTCCAGACTTCAGGCTGTAATTGCCTGCAAAGGATTTGCAACAAAGTATTAAAGAGTGAAAGTTAGATTTAGGATTGTTTAGTTTGTCCCATTACTTTTGGCCCTTTAAAAGTGGGGGGCACATATAGAAACTGTTGTAATTCCTACACCGTTGACCTGATTTGGATGTAATTACCCTCAAATTAAATCTGAAAGTCTGCAGTTAAAGCACATCTTGTTTATTTAATTTCAAAGCCATTGTGGTGGCGAAGAGGCCAAAATATGAAAATTCTGTCAATGTCCCAATATTTATGCACCTGACTGTATGTGACTGACATTTTTTAAATCTAAGTGCCGTGTCTGGGTATCATGCAGCCAGTGAGAGCTGTGAGGGACGTGGGGCCTCCCTTCAACTCTCGCTGCACAGAGTTTTATCAGTGAGGTATGTGGGAGACTTAACTGTTGAGGAGTGGACCTAAAATTTATATTTAATTTACATATATATATATATATATATATATATATATATATATATCGTAGGTCTGTTTTTTTTTTTACCAGAAAGGATTCCATCCTGCCTAGTATTCACCAGAATGAACTCCTTTTAGTATAGTAGCCAAAATGAAAGAGGGCCCTGCTCGTGAAAGCTTATATTTATAAGGTAAAAACTGAAGTGGTGGCACAAGGAGGTGACATGAAGTAGGTAAGTATATGGGGAGGAGGTGGGAAGGGTAACAAGGGCAGTATTGATTAAATAGAAATAAAGGACCATATTTTACTACATGGATAGCTTCCTTCTCAAAAAATGATAATGAATGACTAGATAATAGATATATTATATATGATTGGAATTTATCAGTTTTTACAGGTTTATCTCTTAGTTTTATTATTTTTATGTAATTTACATTTATAATGAACTATGGGCCCAATTCAGACCCGCTCGCTAGGCTACGTTCACACCCAGCTGATCGATTTTCGCTATCTGCGCATGCGTATAAGATGCCGTGCGTGTGCACTAACCAGTCACTGTGATCGGGAAGCGATCGCATGTTGAACATAGATGGCTCGCTAGAATGAGTGAGAGGATGAGCCATTTGTGGATGGTGACAGGGGAAGGTCAATGAAAACGGGGTGTGGTGGTGCAAACGCAGGCGTGTCTGAGCGTTATAATGCTGTTGCAGGGGCGTGCATAATTTAGATGACGCATCATAGTACACATCACCTGGCTGTGTTACTCACTGCAGCGATCGCAGTGTTTGCGGTAGGGTATGGGCAACCACAAGTGTATGGCTCTGATGATACTCGACGTTACTGAATATTGAATACACTTCCTGGAGATGACATGTGTTGCGAAGGGAAAGTGGGCATCTTAAGACAGGCTGCTGGGTGTCTTACATACAGAGCACGATTGCACGCTATGACATAGTGGGCGTGCTAATGTCTTGCCGTGCGATCGCAGGATTTGCAGACTTTAGCAGCTTAGGGCTGCATGCGAACGCATCTAGCGAGTGGGTCTGAAACAGGTCCTATGTTCCTGCAAGATCATTTCAATTACAAGAAACTAATTTTTCCTTTCTCCAAATTGTGTATTCTACAGAGGGTTCCTGACCTCGAGGATGTTAGAGATGTCGAGTTCCCCTGTCTCCTCGCCTTTTGATTGCCCTGTATGGTAATTAGAGATGTGCGGGTTCGGTTTTACTCATATGTGTACGGATCTCAAAAACAGCACCTTATTGGCTATTGGCTATCACGTGGTTTGGATAGCCAATAAAATAAATCTGAACTAATCCGAACTTGCGATAATTTTGGTGAAAAGAAGCGAGTAAAACCGAACCCGCACATCTCTAATTGTAATGTCAATTTGTCTTTTCTTGCTTTAGTTAAATTATTATTTATTTTTATTCTGGTTGTGACTAATGGCGCTCATGGTTTAGATCATTCTATATTGTGCCTGAACCCCCACCCTTATAGTTTACCTTTTCCCCTTTTTTTTGTACCCCATGTTCTTTTTCTGAAAAACCAATAAAGACTACAATTAAAAATAAATAAATTACATTGTTATGACAAGGAGATGTATAAATACTAGAACATTAGGAAAAATTAAGTAGCCACAATAACACTGAAAGCACTTACCTCAGGTATTGCCAGGTGTTTTCTTGGCATAGGGACCATGAGGGGCAATTTATGCAGCGTACCCCTAAAAAGAGAAAACAGACCCCATTGTACCTAAATGACTCCATGAGAACATCAATTATACAACCTTCCTAGGCTGATTCACTTCAGTGGGACATTATCCTCCTTATTTTATACTCATCAGTTATTCTATATTATTATACAGAAAACAAATATATTACAGTGACATTTTAAGTAAAATGTAATATGCTATATGTTACTGAGATGCAAAATTAGCTAAGCTTAGTATATGAATGGGATCCATAACTATATATAATGGTATATGATTAACATTTAAATAGAATTAGCTAAAATATTCTATTCGTATCTATAAATTACACTATTTTCATTATGTTACATTATTACATATTGTTCATGTGATATCTGCAAAAAGTACGTACGTGCATCTCATAAGCACAATGTCCCTGGAACTGAGGCTGTTGTCGTTCCGGTTCGGCCCTATGGAAAAGAATACAGAAATAGTACAGTTACTATTGTGTCCAGTATATGTTTTGCATCAGTTAGTCAATGGATTACAGTTTGTAAGTATAAACCACTATTAGTTCCTTTTGTTCCCAGGTCAGTCACTTCCTTTGCCTAATCTGCAATCTAGTCCTGTGCAATAGACACTATTCCATTACAGCATACCCCAAGGCAGCCTTTTTTTCACTTTTTTGAAAATATATTTTCGATTAACCACTGAAGTTTTTTATTTTTATGATCACAAAATATACCATAGATAAAATATTGGACAACTGTAAAGACCAGCATATGTACACACCTCCCAACCATCCAAGCATGGTAACTTTTGGGGCAACTACAATTTGTATGGCTGTGTAAAGCCGTGATGCAGATTGTTAGTCCACAACTATGATAAACAAAACCCTCTAACTTTTAATTGCACGGTACAAGAATACCTGGAGGACGAGTCTCAGCTGAGCATTGATTTTTCTTCCGCCCTCAGGGATCTTGTGGGCCAGACACACATGGTGCGCCATCACCTGCAGGAGGAAGAGTGGACAGCAGAGAGTCACTGACACTGGCACACTCAGAGTACACAGGGAGACAGGAGAATATGGAGTAGTAACAAGAATGACCAGGATACAATGGTGGAGTATTCACCAAAGAGGTGGAGCAAAGAGTATATAATGATAAAGGTTAAACAATCACAGTTTCACACCCTGCACCCATATGCTTTAATACTTACCCCTCAGAAGTTCCGCGTCAGGCTGTAGCACTGGACAAAACACCCGGAAAATGGCCACCACTGCTATTTTCTGCCATTTTATGCATTCGCACTAGGGGAATCACGGGGAAAATGGCGGGCGCAACATTTTTTCGGTGACCTGCGCACACTCTAGTGCCCAGAGTGTACAGGTGCAGCGCTGAACGCTGTTGGCCGCCAGAGAGAGAGGACGGGGCCCAGACAGAGACCACACATGGGCCCCCTCCTCTCTAAAAATGCCCCTGCTAAAAGCACTTACCTCAGGTACTGCCAGGTCTTTTCTAGGCATAGGAACCACGGCCTTAGGTACTCCCAGGTGTTTTCTTGGCTTAGGGACCACAACCTCAGGTACTGCCAGGTGTTTTCTTGGCTTAGGGACCACAAACTCAGGTACTGCCAGGAGTCTCAGCTGAACATTGATTTTTCTTGCACCCTCAGGGATCTTGTGGGCCAGACTCACATGGTGCGCCATCACCTGCAGGAGGAAGGGTGGACAGCAGAGAGTCACTAACACTGGCACACTCAGAGGACACAGGGAGATAAGAGAACAAGGAGTAGTAACAAGAATGACCAGGAAACAATGGTGGAGTATTCCCCAAAGAGGTGGAGCAAAGAGTATATAATGATAAAGCTTAAACAATCACAGTTTCACACCCTGCACCCATATGCTTTAATACTTACCCCTCCGAAGTCCCACGTCAGGCTGTAGTGCTCGACAAAACACCTGAAAAATGTCCACCAAGGCAATTTTTCTGGCATTTTACACATGCGCACTAGGGGAATCATGGGGAATATAGCGTGCGTAACATTTTTCTGGTGTCCTGCGCACACTGTAGTGCCCAGAGTCTACAGGTGCAGCGCTGAGTGCTGCTGGCCGCCGGAGAGAGAGGAGGGGGCCTGGACAGAAACCACACATGGGCCCCTCCTTTCTAAACAAGCCCATGGTGAAAGCACTTACCTCAGGTACTGCCAGGTGTTTTCTAGGCATAGGAACCATGGCCTCAGGTACTGCCAGGTGTTTTCTTGGCTTAGGGACCACGGCCTCAGGTACTGCCAGGAGTCTTAGCTGAACATTGATTTTTCTGGCGCCCTCAGGGATCTTGTGGGCCAGACTCACATGGTGCGCCATCACCTGCAGGAGGAAGGGTGGACAGCAGAGAGTCACTGACACTGGCACACTCAGAGTACACAAGGAGACAAGAGAACAAGGAGTAGTAACAACAATGACCAGGAAACAATGGTGGAGTATTCCCCAAAGAGGTGGAGCAAAGAGTATATAATGATAAAGCTTAAACAATCACAGCTTCATATATAAAAAACTCCCCAAACCCTAGTTCATGTATATTATTCTAGAAAATGTTATTAAAATTTACATGCTGAGAATGTTTAAGAAGGGAGGTTATGAGGGATATGTATAAAGCCTCGGAGATAAAGTACCAACCAATCAGCTTCTAACTGTCATGTTACAGGCTGTGTTTGCAATGTTTAGAATCTGATTGGTTGGTACTGTATCTCTCTCCTATTTATATCTCCAAAGTTTGATACATCTCCCCCTATGTCTGACATGAAGAGGGTAAGAATATGGGGAGAAGGTGGGAAGGGTAACTACTTTCATATCCTCAAGGGCAGTATAAATTAAAAATAAATAAATGGTGATATTTTATTACAAGAATAGCTTCATTCTAAAATACTACAATAAATGACTAGATATGTTATATATATAATTGGAATATATCTGTTTTACTAATTTTATCTGGAGGTTTTTCATGCCTTTGTTCACATTTCTTAGTTATATATATTTAGCTTATCTTATGGACCTGTCCACAACCAATTATCTTTATTTCATTTACAATTATAATGGACTATGGCCCTCATTCAGAGCTGTACGCTCTGAGCAGAGCGCATGCTCTGAATGAGGGCCGCCCTCCATAATTATGGAGCGTCCTCCTGGATGCTCGTATAGCTGTGGGTCACCACCCACAGCCTATACGAGCGTGCAGTTTGATGGCCGCGATGGTCTTGACCATCGCGACCATCACCACTGCGAGCCGGAGCCTGCGGTTGAGTTTTTCAACCGCAAGGCCCGGAGTGATTTTGGCTCTATCAGAGCCAAAATCACTCCCACTGACATCACTAGTGATGTCAGTGGGCCGGCTTCTGACGGTAGGCGTTCCCTTGGGAACGCCCCCGTCAGGGAGGCACGCCCCCAGCACGCCCACCAAAGGAAAGTCCTTCGCTCGTCGGATCTCGCGCATGCGCACGACGGAGCTCCCGCCGTCGTGCGCATGCGCAGTGCACAACATCGATCCACTTGCGAGCGGACAGCCGCTTGCGAGTGTGTCTGAATCAGGCCCTATGTTTCTGAAAGGCAATTTGTACTACAAGAAACCTATTTTTCCTTTCTCCATATTGTGTAGATTTTGTGACACTTGAGGAGTAATATAATATATAATTGTCAGTGTAATAAGCATTACTTTGGTATGACAAAGAGATCTATATATACTAGGACATAAGGAAAATGTAAGGAGCCACAATAACACTGAAAGCACTTACCTCAGGTACTGCCAGGTGCTTTATTGGCTTATGGCCAACGGCCTCAGGTACTGCCAGGTGTTTACTTGTCATAGGAACCATGGTGTCAGGTACTGCCAGGTGTTTTCTTGTCATAGGGACCACGGTCTCAGGTACTGCCAGGTGTTTACTTGTCATAGGGACCATGGCGTCAGGTACTGCCAGGTGTTTTCTTGTCAAAGGGACCACGGCCCCAGGTACTGCCAGGTGATTTCTTGGCATAGGGACCATGGTGTCAGGTACTGCCAGGTGTTTTTTTGGCATAGGGACTTTGTCCTCAGGTACTGCCAGGTGTTCTCTTGGCATAGGGACCATGGCCTCAGGTACTGCCAGGTGTTTCCTTGGCATAGGGACCACGATCTCCGGTATTGCCAGGTGTTCTCTTGGCATAGGGACCACAACCTCTGGTACTGCCAGGTGTTCTCTTTGTATAGGGACCACGACCTCAGGTACTGCCAGGTGTTCTCTTGGCATAGGGACCACGGGGGGCAATTTATACAGTGAAGCCCTAAAATGAGAAAACAGACATATTTGCACTTAAAGGACTCCATGAGAATGTAACAATAGCTAAGGTTAATACAATATAATAATGTACCTATTGCTAGATATTATGGTGTGTAATATGGTTAACATTTCAATAATGATAGCTAAAAAAATACTTCAGAATAATCTATTCTTATCTATAAATGACATTAATTTTCATTATTTTACATTTATATCCATAAATCACATTGTTACATATTGTTCATGTAATATCTGCACAAAGTACGTACGCATTCGAGCGTCTCTTAGGACCAGTGTTACTGGAACTGGAGGCTTAGGCCCTCATTCAGAGCCGCTCGTTAGCGGCAGTACGCTCGTTCCGAGCGATGTTTGCACATCTGCGCATGCGTACGGATTTTAGTACGCATGCGCGAACCAGTCAGTGCGGCCGAAAATCGTTGGTACGCAATATAGCGAGGGCCTGCTATTTTGAGTGACAGAATGAGGCGTATGTGGGTGGTAACAGGGGAAGGTGCTTGAAAACGGGGAGTGGAGATCCGATCGCAGGCGTGCTTAAAGGTCAAAACGGGCGTTTTAAGGGAGTGCATAATTAATACAGCAGCGTCATTGACCACGTCACTGGGTTATTTTATAGCCAGAACTGCTCGCAAATTTGTGGTAGCAAAAACCAACCACAAGCATAGCGAGCAGTTCATACGCTGGTCGATGTACTCGATTAATCTAATAAATAGCGGACATGACGTATGGTGCGAGCGGCCAGGGGGCGTTTTTAACAAATAAACGAGCGTATGTTTTGCACGCTCATTCAGACTTAGAGGTGTGAACAGACTGCAATGTGCGTACGGATCATTTGAATAGCCACCCCTTGTTTTTGAACGAACGAACGCAAATAGCGTACGGCTCTGAATGAGGGCCTTTGTCCTTATGGTCCTTATGGGCTGGCTCTATGGAAAAGAATACAGAAATAGTACAGTTACTACTATGTCTGGTATATGTTTTGCTTCAGTTAGGCAATGGAGTATAGTTTGGAAGTGTAAACCCCTATTTGTTCCTATTGAAACTGTGTCAGTCGCTTCCTTTGCCTAACCTGCAACTGTAAAGACCAGCATATGTACATATCTAACAACCATCCCAGCACTGTAAATTGTGGCACAACTACAATTTGTATTGCTGAGATAAGAGGTGATGCAGATTGTTAGCGCACAACTATGATAAACAGATCCCTCAATCTTTTCATAAACAAAAAACCACAAGAATACCTGGAGGACGAGGGTCTTTCAGCTGCACTTTGTCTTCTCTTGCAGCCTCAGGGATTTTGTGGGGGGCACAAACACGGTTCCTCTCCACCTGCAGGAGGAAGGGTAAACAGCAGAGAGTTAGTTACTGGGCACTGGCACACCCAGAGAAAGCAGGGAGACAGGAGATTATGGATGGGTAACCTACGTGTCCTCACACAGACATGTAATACCACAGATGTAGCTTTTATCACTGATTGAGCCTGTAGTATATCTTTTTAACATATTTTAATTGGCAGCTGAATTTCTAATAGAAGGTAAAAGATCACATTCCAACCAATCTTCTAATAAAACTGATTTTGAATGTTCCTAATGTTTGTTTTAATTAATAATAAATCCCTTGTTCCACCACAGTTATACCCAGTAGCATAGATAAATATGCCATTACCCCTTGGGGGCTGCTCACCAGTGTTTTGATGTGCTTGGCCTTGCTCCCGTAGGTGAGTGTGCTGCGAGAGTCTTCATAGGCAGCATCCGCAGGGCTGACATGTGTGATCATCACCATTCTGCTCCTGCCACTCAGTGCTCCCTGTGATAGATAAAGCTCTGGTTATAGGAGAGATCACTGAGGAATCCTTACACAGTGTAATGAGCAGCCTAAAGATCTACTATTGTTTTATACTATGTTTGTGAGAAACAAATGATTGCACTAATTAATTATATAATATCATGATTAATTGCAGCCATTGTGTGAGATAAAACAACACAACAAGGAGCAATATTCCTGATGACTGAGGTTCTGGCTTGGATGCTATAGCCACTTTCCTTTTACCCAGGGACTTAGCATTTTCAAAGGGGACCACACACCCCTTTAGTACCAGGGCATAAAGTGCCTCATTCAGAGGTGGTTGTTATATGCAAGCGGTTGCTCTGAATCAGGGCGGCCACTTGCATCCTGAACGGCCGCCTCCATGTCGGTTGTTAGGCTGTGGATTAACACCCACAGCTCTAACGTCCGACAAGGGTGATGGTCGCAATGGTCAAGACCATCACGAACATCGAGGCTTTCCTCAGCGTCTCGTCAACCTTAAGCCCCTGGGAGCTTCCTGCTCTGATCGAGCAGGAAGCTCCACACTGACATCACTGATGATGTCAGTGGGGCCGCCCCCAAACGGCAAGTGTTCCTACTGGAACGCCTCCGTTTGGCCAGGCACGCCCCCGGCCCGCCCAGCAAACGGAGCGAGCTGTCACTCAACATCGACAGCTCGCCCCGTCTGCAATGAGACCCCTAACGACGGAGCACCCATCGTTAGCCGGGTCTCGCGCATGCGCACGACGGAACCGGCTCACGACCGACTCGATGTTGCCCCACAGCGCATGCGCACGATGCGCATGCGCTGTAGGGCAACATCGAGTCGGTCGTGAGCGCTCAGCACTCACGACCGACTCTGATTGAGCTCCAAAGTCTCTTAATGGCCCTGTTTGAAAACTCCCATTCATAATCCTAAATGCTCGTATCCCCAAAAATATCTAAGTGACTAATGCTACTTATTCATCAGTCTTGGGTGTATCTATGGGATGGGTATAAAATACCGGCGGCTCAATTGCAGCGGGTTCAAATCTTGACGCCGGAACCCTGCACAGTCAAGATCTGACAAGGGTGGTAAGTATGCTATCCCTAACCTTCTCCCCCCCAACCCTAACCCTCCCTTAGTGGTGCCTAACTCTAACCTCCCCCCTAGTGCCTAACCCTAACCTCCCCTTCTGCACCCTAAACCTAACCCTCCCGGGGGGGTGCCTAAACCTAACCCCCCATCACCGGGGACAGTGCGGGACACTGCGCTACTTACCTCTGTCCGGACGTTCTGCATTTTGCCTCTGGTCGGGATTCTGGCATCAGTATATCAGTGGCCGATATCCCATCCACCAGCATTTTAACTGCATCCCATCTCTACAATGGCTGCAGGGTATGTGGTGCACATGTCCAGTGGTCTCACACCACACTCCCTGCACCAATAACCTATATGTAACACACTGTCACTGCTGCTGTAATCACCAATGTAGTCACTGGGGAAGTGGACATGGGTGCAGTGCCAGAGCCTAATTAGCACATGTGCCTGCGAGAGAAGGGGTAGGCTTGTATGGAGACTGTACAAGGGGCCCTTCTCTCTTATCACTGTCCCTGACATCATATGTGTGTAGGAAATCTCATAGTAATAACATACCTTTAGCAGCCAGGTCAATTTGCTGTCCCGATAATTGATATGGCTGCCTGGTCTCTTGCGTAGCGCCGTGAGGCAATTCCTTAGGGCCAGAAGGGAGCGGTTTATATAGCCACTTTCTCTCAGGGTTTGGCCAGTGTTCTTAGTCTGACATAGACACAGAAAAGATTATGAGAACACATCTGGCTTCAGTCACGGTGTGGATGTAGTACAAACACATAAACTATGATTAAACTATTTACATAATTTACTTCAATTGTGTCCCAAGACAGTGACTCCCATTCACCTTTTATTTTTTTGTTAGTGATATTGGCCGAAATGTTTTTCTTATTGCATGTAATTTATCCCAAGCTGCTAAATAAAACATATATAATTACATTATCATCATTGCTTTGATGATATTGGTTTATGTTATTTATAAAAAAATTACTTTAATCAAAATTGTATATAACTTGTTATGAGTAAGATCTCAGTGAGTGTCGGGGGGGGCACTGAAATAAATGTATGTAACCAGGGGGTGGTGTCCTGTAACAGATTGGGAATCACTGCTCTATAGGGAGTAAGACTACACTTAGGGAGGATTACACACACAAGAAAATAGATTTATAAACATGAATGACCCTGGTATAACCCACTAACAAGGAGCTAATTTCACTACAAAAAGATGCAAAAACAAACTACAATGTCCACAAGAGCTTTAATCAAAGAAAAGAGCTTATAGTACTTTTCATGCCACCTCAGAATACAGAACAACAACTACCCAAGGACCACTTAGCTCTCTGATAATTATACACATAATGAATATCATTTACGTTGCACAATGCAAAAGCAGCTTTGGCCTCGCCGTGCACCTCACTGTGTGCGAGCAGGGCCGTAAGTAGCTATGGCCCACTAGTACCACCCCACGGCCTTTGATTCTAGCTGGCAGGGTGCCTGGAACCCTACAGCCAGGATTGCTGCTGCAGAACCCACATGGGCACCCTGCACAATATATGCAGCCTGCTGAGCTTACTGGAGCTGTCGATCATGGCCTGTCTGCGTGATGTGATGACGTAATGCGTGCAACATCATGACATGGCATGCTCAGGGGACAGGGGCTGGGACAAAGTACAATTATGCCCTGTTATGTCTTTGTGTGAGAGTGCACCTAGATTTCCATCAGGGTTTAACTTTACCAAGCAAGGTGGCTCCATCTGCAGAGGAGCAGAAGAATATAAAGGCAAAGGGGAGGAGTTAGGAGGAGTGAAGGTGTCTCTAGCTGCCTAGCCTAGTATGTATGGTGTTGGCACACCACAGCTCCTTGTTATACAGAGCAGAACTGGAACAAAATCTTGCACAATGCACATCTGGAGATTGTTCTCTAGTTTGCAGAGACGTAGAGCAGATAGCAGGCACACACCCAGACATGCTCTGAGGGGACTATCTGTGTTCACTGGTCCAAAACCAAAGCATTTAGCATAGTGCAGTTTTAGTGACCTTCTATATTCCTGATAATACATTGCATGTTCCTCTTTGTGATTCCGTGGGTTCTCTCTGGTTGCTCTGATTTCCTCCAAAATCATATTGGCAGGTGAATTGGCAGCTGGACAAAAATGGACCCCTGTATGGGACTGATGTGAATGACAAATATTCTCTCTGTAGAGTAGACAGTGACGACTAGTGGTAAATTATGAACACTGCAACAGGACAGCAAACTAACAATATTCACCTATTTCCATTACCGTATTTATAATGGGTGCAAGGTGTGCAGTGCACACGGGCCCCTGAGTCCAGGGGGGCCCACACCCTGCATCAATATTTAGTTAATGCTTTCCTTTCTGTAGTCTTAGAGTACTGCAAAAATCACAGGGATAATAGCAGTGACCATTTTCCCGGTGACTTGTGAATGTGCAGAAAAGATGTCCCTGAAATAAGTCACAGGCACCCTCCTCTCTTAAAATGCCTCTACGTCTTTGGCATTGCAAGGGAAATACAAAGAAATGATTATGATATGTAAAACGCAAGTGATACCTGAAATGCTCGCTCTGATCCCGCCAGGTCTACCATGTAAAGCTTGCCGGTGCACACTCCATCATTGCTCGCCTGCTTTATGGTGACTTGTAGCACAGCATGGGAGCGGGATGAGTTCTTATTGGCAGCTGTGGCTGCCTTAGAGCGGCGCTTGTTCCCTTTCATCAGTAAAGCTATGGCCTGAAAAAGAGAGAGTAATATAGATGCACCAACACTCTTATGGTTACACAAAACAACTCAAAAAGTTACACCATGTGTTATATCTACAATGGGGTCATTACACCAGCGATCACATTATCATGGGCCCTCTTATTAATTCACACATTAATAGGTTCTTTGCAGACAGCAAACCTGTTTGTATTAGTTTGTACTTATATAACATTGTTATTTATACCCCCTTGTTCAGTGCTGCAGAACCCTTAGGGTGCCTTATAAATAAAGGTGATAATAATAATAATAATAATAATAATAATAATAATAATAATAATAATAATAATAATAATAATAATATAGACAGGAATGACTAGTGGTGAAGCATGGACGCTGCATAAGAGTAGCACAGACTAATGATAGTCACCTCTTCAGGGCTGCTGGGGAAGAACTCAGTGATCCCTTCTATCCTGGTGTTGCCGTAGGGATCCTCTCTGAGGGTCAAACATCCAGAGGACGGTCTTAGTAGATCCTGAACGGTTTCATTGTAGACCTGAAAATGTAATAAAGGAATAATCACTCTCCACAATACAAGCACGACAAGTGTGTAATCCACATTTAATCTCTAGATAGGACTTGGGATACTTGTGGTTCTCCAGATGCTGTATATCAAGGTTTTTCGGGGCCAGTACATACATGGCAGGGGCCCATCTGAGCTTTCAGTGCTGCACCAGTCCCTTTGAATTCTCAAAAAAGCAGAGTAGGGGTCCCCCTCAAACTTTGCTAGGGGGCCTGGTGAATGCTAGTTATGCCCCTGATTACACATGTAGAGGGGTCATTTACATCATGTGTAGTTGCATCCGGCCCTACAGCACCGGTAATAGATGCACATCCCAAAATCTACCTATGCATCATGTCTAAATGTGCTGCAATATACTTGGCCTATGCAGGTTTGCCGCTGCATGTGCATGTGCAGTATGTAAATGCATATCTTATGCAGAAACCCCCAGAGGTCCATCCAACTCCAAATAAGACACATAGAATATAAACCAAGCACATATTCCTCACATATTTACCTCAGCATAGGACAATGAAACAGAGAATTTATTTGGCCCTCTCTGCACCTCGATGGTCTTATATAGATCTTTCATAGTGCGGAATATTACTCCGGGCTCATGACCATTGCCCATCATGGTAAACGTCTTCCCGGTGCCTGTAATAAATATAAAGGTTTTAAGCATACACTCACTGATATTACAAGAAAGAATGGCAGATATGTAATTATACAATGTGTCATGTCAGTAATGAACAGTGACAGACATTATGTGACTAAACCAATATTCATCAGGATGCTGCTCATCAGGTCACTCTCTCAGGGATGTCACCGCTTGTTAGTGAATGAATAGACTGTGCACTATTGTATATTTGTTCTGTCTATAAAATGCTGCCTATCACGTTTGGTGATGGGTGCACCTATTCCCTGGTCAGTGAGAGTTAGAAGCAGTGGTATTCACAAGCTGCCATGCACCTAATGTCTCACTTTCCGTAACCACATGGATAATTGCACAGCCCGTAAGGAAACTACTAGCTCACAATTACTAACAATACAGATGGTCCACATGTTTTTACCACCACTCATTTCACCAGCTCACTACTTTTACACATATAATATAAACAATTACACTTATGATTTAATAACATTAAGTTTACCTGTTGGGCCATATGCAAATATGGCAGCATTGTACCCCGATATGATACCATCCACCAGGTTCTTCATTGTGGACTGATAAACATGCTCCTGAAATGAGACACATTTATTGATGCTACATAAGCAATCATGCAAACATTATTTAAAACATGCTCTATACTGAATAAGGAGAAATGACAGCTGTACAAGCATTAATGTCTGATGCTACAGTCACATGTGATGATAAATTGTTCTCATGCGCTATTATACTCCCTTACAAGGTGCAGCATGAGCAGCGCTACCATATGTATAATGGGTGTAGGGTGTGTGGTGCACGTGGGCACCTGAGTCCAAGGGGGGGCCCACACTGTACTCCATACACCCATTAAATGTACTTACCATGTGGCCGCCTCAAAAGAAGTCTACCTTGTGGCACCATTTTCCTGGAGATATATGAATGCACAATAGGCTGTGTCACAGTACCAGAGACTACACCTCACATACAATGATTTGGGGGGGACCCTTTCAGAGACTGCACACAGGAACCCTCCTCTCATAAGATGTCCCTGAGTACTGTATTATATATACTATTAACTTTTATTATTCATTGTAAATATCTCAGACAGTGGCGTCCCTCCCCACGGTGTCACCCAGGGCGGGGAGGGATGCTGTGCACGTGCCGCGGAAAAGGGGGCGTGGCCATGCAGATATAAGCAGTGCCTCATGTGCAGGGGGCGTGGCCAAGTGGACAGGGGGCATGACCTAGCAGCCCAAACCCTGTGCCTATTACTTGGGGGGTGCAGGAGGTACCTGTGTGCAGTGCTGGCCTGCTCCCTCAGTGCTAGGAGCCGAGTGCTGCACGTAATGCTACAGTGCAGCACCCAGTTCGTGTCAGTGAGGGGGAGTCTGCACTTTGGTGTCACCCCCTTGTGATGCCACTGATCTCAGGATTACAATCACCTGGGTAGCTGCTTGATCAAACACCTCATTAAAAGTAAACATAATCTCTCTGGTCCTGCAGTAACGCAGGACGTCATCAGGATCCTCGCCAGGGTCCTGCAGTAGTACTGTCTGTAAGGAAAGAGAAGACACATGTTCAGTAGATGTCACCAGGTTCTACAAGCACCTCTGCGGCTGGAGCAGAACATCTCAAATCCAGTTTGTATTAATGGATGACGGCGAAGTCACACATAGGAACGTAATCCGGGAGTATAAAGTGATATTTGTCAGCATTTCAGCACAGCTTCCAGAAACATTTTGCCAAACATTTAGCTCTACTAGTCACTGGTTCTTAGGCCCTTAAGACACAGAATGGTCTACCTCATAAGTCTGGGGGTCCGTCCAATTGTAAGTGAGATATATTATAATAATTTATTGGATTAGGCCTCAAGTCTTTTGCTACCTATTGTGGAACTACAAGTCCCAGCATACCCTCCTTATTGGAGGGAAATGCCTTATGTTACTGTCCATAAAATATGTGCATGGCATCTTTTTTCCCTACTGAAACGAGAGCCCTGGATTGGGCAGATGAAAGATGTTGTCCGGCCTCTCTGCAGTATAAGCTTAGATACATCTCCTCCTATCACTATCTTCATATGATATAGCAATAGCTGGTGTGGTGCTGCATGTGCAGCCTAGGGGGGTGTGACCATGCAGACCAATAGGAAGCCACAAGCAGAGAGCTCACTAATTCCTACTGGTCTGTGAGGTCACGCCCCTGTCTGACAAATATAATCAGGTGGTCAGTAAGAGGGAGGAGCAGCTTAGGAGCCCTGCAATTGTGTTTTGCATCAGGCCCAGCATTTGCATAGTCCAGCAATGGTCCATGATTTCCCCATTTCTAATGCACAGAGAGACAAAACCTGGCACTATCTGAGCAGCAGGTCATTTCTCTAACTTGCTTATGGGTATATGGGGACCGTGGATAGCGATCCACCTCTGATACATAAAGCAAAATATTTAGTTTTTATCACATTTATTTATTTATAAACACAAATATATATACAATGTGAAAAATCAAAGTAAATGTCATTTAAACAACAAATAAATCTAATAATAGTGTATTGGTAAGAAAACTATTTTAAAATTAACTGTGTTAAATATTAAACTAATTAAATAATTTAAACTAAAATAATGTTATTAGCATTTTCTTACCTGCTGCCCGAGCTGGTGTATAATGCATCGGGCGCTGCTCTTAGCCTCTGTCCTATTAAATGGACGGATGCGTAGAGCGACCTGTGAAATAATGAAACAGACGTAAGAACAATTAAGGATTTTTAATGCCAGGGTAATCTCCCAACCTAGCCTATTCTGTGCTGAGAGAAAGGACAATTGTCTTGGTCTGACTTGGTTATGTATAATAAATAAAGGACTATTATACAGTTGGAGCCAGTTGTAAAACCCCAATCAGCGAGATGAGTTAGTATCTCAGGAATATGGCAGCATCGGAAATCAGCAGGAAGGATAACTGGCTACAGGAATAAAGTCATAGGGGGGAATCCAATTACAGGCGATAAAACGTTAATGTGTATTAACTTAACGGCCTCATCGCCCTTTAATGTCCCTTATCGCCTATAAATTGAATTGGACGATTTTTGTTTTTAACACTCAAATTCTAATTGAAGCCCCACTATAGTGGCAAAAACAAAAACCACTAATATAAAGCAAACTGAACAGTGATATAGATGCACTTCCCCTTGTATAACAGCATTTCACAATATTTTTGCTTTTATTTTAAATATTTTCACAACCTCAACAGAATTATTAGAAAGTCTGGAAAGTTATTAAGCAAAACACAAATACTCCATAGTAAATAGTATAAATACAGAGAAATGGGAGTATTTAAAACTAATGTATCTAACTCTACCCTGAACTTATATGAAATCATATAACAGTGACCTATTATCATTAGCCATCAATAATATAGTGAGTCCATGGCGGCTCTATAAGAGATACTTACAGTAATATGATGGTCCTTAGGATGGTTATTTCCTGTCTTCTTCATCGCAAAATCATTTTATCAACTCAGAAATGAGAAGAAAAAAATATCTGTACTGTCACTAGTCCAGCAATATCAGATATGACACAGGAAGCATCCAGCTGCCTTGTTATACCCATCACACCTCCAATAGTGACATCATCAGCTGCCACTATGACATCACTAGGTGCCCTGGCAGGGGGGCACTGCTATGTATCTCAGGCAGGGCATTGGGGGTTAATAGTAAGTATAGGGCTTCATTTACTAATGAGTTTTATCACCAAAACGAGTGATAAATGTCACTGTGTATGGTAAATGGTGCTCCAGCCAATCAGCTCCCAACTGTCAACTGTTAGAAAAATGACAGTTGGGAGCTGATTGGCTGGAGCAACATTTATCATACACACTCGTTTTGGTGATAAAACGCGTTAGTAAATGGGGGCCATAATGTGATGACTACATGTCAGTAAATAAAAACACCTTATTGGGATGAGCAGAAATGTAATCACTACACACAGCAGTGATGTGTATTATCTGTGCGCTGTGTGTGTCTGTGATACATCAGGCCCATACTATGCATCAGTGGAAACATATACAGGTAGAGGCTCATGTAGTGTTGGCAGAGGTGGATTTGCCACAAGGCAACATAAGCAGCCACCTAGGGCCCGGTGGGTCCCAAGGGGCCCGTGACCAGGCCCCACAAAAATAGATGGCAGGAACCCATACCTCTGTAAACATTTCCCGGAGGAGCAGTGCACAGTGCGCACCACGTGACGTCATGATGTCACGCGGACCCGCTGTGTTTGCACTGTAGTCTGCAGTGCATTGGAGGGAGAGGGAGGGGAGTGGCTGGCCAGCTCCCTGCACCCACCTGCCGCCAGATCATAGCAGTCATAGGCGCAACTCGCGCCAACGACAGAGAAGGAGAAGGAGGAGGAGGAAGTGGGACTAGTCGGGAGAGCAGGAGGTCCCAGCATTGCTGCTGAGGGGAGAGGCTGCCTGCACACTGTGACAGTGCCCACCAGCGCGAGGAGCAGACAGGTGAGCACACATACAAAGTAGACACCCCGCTGGAGGGGAGGCACGGGTTGGTTGATATTTCCAGGACCCACCTGCTATAGTCCGTGTGGGGAAGAGGGGCTGTGTGTGTGTGTGGGGAAGGGGAGTGTTGTATGTCTTCTTGTGTTGTGTGACTGTATAATAAATTATTAAGTCTGTGTCAGTAAGTGTTGTCAATGACAGTGTGTGTGTCAGTAAGTGGTGTCAGTGTCGGTAAGTGTGTGTGTCAGTAAGGGGTATCGATCAGTAAGTGGTGCCTGGCAGTAAGTGTGTTTGTGTAAGTAAGTTGTGTCTGTGTAGGTAAGTGTGTCTGTTAGAAATGTCAGTAAGGTGTGTCATTAATTGTGTCTGTGTCAGTAAGAGTCTGTATCAGTGTCAGTAAGGGGTCTGTGTCAGAAATTGGTATCTGTCAGTAAGAAGTGTCCGTGTTAGTAAGGCAATTTGTGTGTGCGTGTGGACCTAATTCAGAGGCGATCGCAAGAAGCGATCGCTCTCTCTGAATGAGGGCGGCCGCTTGTAGTTTTTTGGTGCGGCCTCCTGGTCGCAAGCTAAGCTGTGGGTTACCACCCACAGCTTAGCTAGCGACTAGGGTGAAGGTCGCGATGGTGGTCACCATCGCGACCATCGGAGCTTGTGATCAGACCCTAAGGTAGGGTCTGGGCACTCACAAGCCCCAGGGAGCTTTCTGCTCTGATCGAGCAGGAAGCTCCCCACTGGCATCACTGATGATGTCAGTGCGGCCGCCCACAAAACGGTAGGTGTTCCTAAGGGAACGCCTCCATTTTGGAAACCACCCCCCGGCCCGTCTACAAAAAGGGGCGAGCTGTCGATCAACATCGACAGCCGCCCCTTTTGTAGCGAGCTCCAGAGCGACAGAGTTTCTCTGTCGCTCCGGGGCTTCAGCACGCGCAGTGCGGCCGCTGCGCATGCGCAGGGCCACCCATCAACCGGGTTGCGAGCACATCGGTGCTTGCGACCGGGTCTGAATGACCCCCAGTGTGTGTGTGCAGCTATGGGGAAGTGTTTGTGTGAAGCTATGGGGCAGTTTGTGTGTGTATGCAGCTATGGGGGCAGTGTGTGTCTGTGTGTGGCAATGAGGGCTGTGTGCGTGTAAAATTGCATGCAGTTTAGGAAGTGGGGCCCCAAACTGATATCTTGCTTAGGGTCCCATGAGGTCTAAATTCGGCTCTGAGTGTTGGACGTACATCTATTGTTCTGAGTCAGATATGCATTTTCATACTGCATCTACATACCATAGAAAGTGCATATACCTCCATATTCATATATTGGTGCCTCCTACACTTACGATTTCTTAGGCCCTGGAGCAGTGGCCAGAGCCAATGAGAGCCGCATCGGGCCCAGGTAACAGGGGCGTGGCCTAATTGCAGGAGGCATGGCCACGCCCCCTTAGAAAAAAATGCAAAAATAAATATTTTTTTCAGCAATGCTGCACACTGGGGAGGGGGGTGCTGTGTGCCCCTCAGCCCTGTGCACAGCCAATGGGGGGCATAATCAGCATGATCGCTACCCCCATAGGCATAGGAGACTACTTCGGCTGCTGTTTTAGAAGCCACGAGCAGTCTCCCAGTGCAGCCCAGCACACAGCAGCATGTGCTAGGCTGCTGTGACTTAAGAGGGAGGGGGAGTGGTGCCAGACCCGGGTCCCCACCGGGACCCTGCAGCAGGCTTGCCTACCCTCCCGATTTGGCCGGGAGCCTCCCGATTTTCGGGTGCCGCTCCCGGCCCCCCGGAAAGGCAGGCAAGCCTCCCGGAAGCTTTTGACCCTCCCAACCTCCCCCCTGATACAAACGGAAACCCCCGCAGCGGGGGGCCCGGTGACGCGATTCGTGCAGAATCGCATCATCGTGGCCCCGCCCCCTGCTTCGCAATGCTGAAAATAAGAGCATTGTGAAGAGGGGGCGGAGTCACGATGACGCGATCGTGCGTCCCCGCCCCCGTCCCCGCCCCCAGTGTGCCACCAAATGGCCGCCCCACCCCCGGCTCCGCCCCCAAAGGCCGGCCCCGCCCCCTGCTATTAGCCGACAATCAGCTCCCTCCCGGAAGGCTGGAGCTGATTGTCGGCAAGTATGCCCTGCAGCAAGCCCGGGTCAGGGTAATTTGTACCGCCCCTCTCAGTGCCCCTGGCAGTGGCATGAGGAAGGGAAGGAAAGGGAGCATGTTCTCATAATAATGACTGAAGCAGACCTGAAGGCAGATACACCTGCCTGGAGATGTACCTCTTGCGGTGGATGGAGTGCTGGTGCAACCATACACAATGATGGTGACAACCAGCAGCACCAGCTGGTCACTTCTGATTGGCTGATTGTGTACTAAGCTCTCAAGTTGATAAAGCTTTAGGGCAGGGGTCTTCAAACTTGGCCCTCCAGCTGCTGTGGAACTACACATCCCAGCATGCACTGCCACCTTTTTGATATAACAGCATGCTAAAACTATGTGCAGTGCATGCTGGGATGTGTAGTTCCACAGCATCTGGAGGGCCAAGTTTGAAGACCCCTGCTTTAGGGGTCTATTGTAGTAAGCCTTGGATGGAGATAAAGTACCAACCAACCAGCTCCTAACTGTCATTTTTCAAACATAGCCTGTGACATGGCAGTTAAGAGCTGATTAGGTGGTACTTTATCTCTGTTCACTTTCTCTCCATCCAAGGCTTAGTAAATAGACCCCTTAATCATTAGCATCTCAGTTATGATTAGGTCATCAATTCGCATTGCTTATGCTGGGCATACCCTATATAATTATCTAATCTGGCTGGCTGGAATGGAAATCTGGTAATGTATGGGAGAAAACGACAAAATGGTCATTCAGACAAATTGGTTAACTCAAATTAATGTAACCAATTTGAACAATCATTTTGTTTTTTTTCCAGTGTTTGAGGCCATATGGCTGATTGTCATTTAATTCTGTGATAGGCATCCGCATAGCAATACCACCGCTAGCTAAATTATTGGCTGTGATACATTTATACATATCATATCTGGGTGTATAATGCAGTTTGGCATGTGCAGCACACGGTATATGGGACAGCAAACCTCAATACTTAGGATCCTGTCTCAGTTTTCAGCCTCCAAACTGCAGGATAGTAAATATTTTGGTTTAAATCTTAAAACCTCATCTAATTTATACTGGTTGTCAAACCATACAATAAACTGCCGCTTAGTAAATGAATCCCTTAGTCTACTAAAATGCCATTTTCAGTGCCTTGACCAGCATAAAGGAGCCCTCATATACAGTATGGGTCAAAAGCTTAGATGTCATTACTCTGTGGGCCTGATTCAGACCCGCTCGTGAGCGCACAGCGCTCGCAAGCGGGTCGATGGTCCCCCACTGCGCATTCACGAGACCCGGCCAGCGACGGGCGCTCCATCGTTACGGGTCTCGCACCAAAGCAGGGCAGCTGTCAATGGTGATTGACAGCTTGCCCCGTTTTGGAGGCGGGCAAACAGAGGCGTTCCTACAGGAACTCCTACCGTTTGTGGGCGGCCCTACTGACATCACTAGTGATGTCAGTAGGTGGACTTCCTGCTCTTTTAGAGCAGAAAGTCCATTAGGGCTTGCGGCCACGAGACCCTACCTCAAGGGTCTCGTCGCAAGCCCGATGGTCGCGATGGTCTTGACTATCGCGACCATCACCTGGCCACTCGAATAAGCTGTGGATGGTCACCCACAGCTATGCGAGTGGCCAGGAGACCGTCTTTAAAAAAAAAAAAGGGACGCCCTGATTCAGAGCGAGCGCTCTCAAAGAGCGTCCGGCTCTGAATCAGGCTCTGTGTACATCATGACATTGCCATGTGTACAGGGATGTAGCCAAGGACGTAACTAGGTATTTAAAGGTCCCATAGCAAAAGTTTGTAAGGACCCCCTATGTCAGAGATGCCGACATTCTGGCTGCCCCTTCTGCGAGGTGGCAGCAAGAGCAGCAAAATCTGGGGCGTGACCGGCTGTTGTGTGTGGAGCGGAGGCGTGGCCATACATTAGTGTCATTTTGGCCCCACCCCCGCTACACAATGCTGATAATCCTGGCATTGTAAAGCAGGTGGCGGGGCCAAAGTGAATCACGTCACGCTGCCGGGTATTCTCAGCTTGCGGGAGGATTGCCTGCCTTCCCGGGAGGGTAGGCAAGTATGCCCTACAGGGCCGGACTGGTCATCGGGCAGTTCTGGCAATTGCTAGAAGGGCCGATGGCCAGTGGGGCCGATTCAGCCGAGAAGCGGCAGTTTTGTTTTGAAGGAAAAGCATAGGAGCGGTGAAACGTGTTAAGCCACGCCCCCTTTGTGACGTCATCGACCCAGTTCTCTAACAGTCCGGCCCCCCTCACTGTGTGTGGTTGTGGAATAGAGCCTTCTGCAGGAGCTTCTTCCTCCCCCACGCAGCCCTGCACTCATAGCAGACACCTCTGCCAGCAACTTCTGATTGGAGTAGCACAGTATGTGAGGTGACCTCCACTGGAGCACAGAGAGATAACAAGACTGGAGGTAATAATACACACAGTTGCAGAGTGATGTTATGTTAACCCCTGCAGGGCCTTTCAACTGTGTACTTTAGCTGTCTGTCTTGACTGTACCCTTTTATCCTTTATTATTAAACAGGCTTTGAGCTTTAAAGGAACTTACAAATATCATTGCTTAATAGGAGACAGGGAGATTTAATTTGCAGATTCCTACCCTTCTCCATTTGTATTCCATGTAATAAGGGGCAATATTACTGTGTGGCATGGGGAACACAACTACGGTGTGGCATACTATGAATGGGGGCCCTAATGTGTGGCAACTATGAATGGGGGCCCTACTCTTTGTCTTACTATAAACTGGTGGTCCTAATGTGTGGCATACTATGAATGGGGGGCCTATGTGTTACTTTGAATTGGGAGCCCTGCTGTGTGCCATGCTTTGAATCACTGGGCCCTGTTGTGTAGTATAGCCTTGTTTGGGGGGAGGTGGTCAGTGATAGCCAAGCTGTTACTATGAGAAGCCAGGCTCAGTGTCGATTGCAGCAGCCCCCTAACATGAGTTCAGGTGTGAAACTAGGACTTTTGTTACCCGGCAGACAGTAATTTGGCGCCCCCCCGCCCATCATAAGAAGGCCTTTTCTGATATAACTTTAATATCCATCCCTTAAAAATATTAGTTAGGGTTCCTAAAATAAAACCATCAAATGTCCAAATTATTTTATTAAAATTATAAATATCGACAGAACAAACATATTACACATAATGCCAGATATTGTAATGCCCATTTACACATAATGCCACATATTGTTATGCCCATTTACACATAATGCCACATATTGTTATGCCCATTTACACATAATGCCACATATTGTAATGCCCATTTACTCATAATGCCACATATTGTAATGCCCTGTACACATAATGCCACATATTGTAATGCATTTTACACATAATGCGCCCCCCTGCAGCAGTGCCCCTATAGTAATGCCCCTATAGTAGTGCCCCTACAGCAGTGCCCGCTGCAGCAGCGCCCCTATAGTAATGCCCCCTTCAGCAGTGCCCCTATAGTAATGCCCCCTGTAGTAGTGCTCCTATAGTAATGCCATCTTCAGCAGTGCCCCTATAGTAATGCCCCCTGTAGTAGTCCTCCTATAGTAATGCCCCCTTCAGCAGTGCCCCTATAGTAATGCCCCTTGAGGTATTGCCCCCTAAGGTAATGCCCCTGCAGTAGTGCCCATATAGTAATGCCCCCTGAGGTAATGCCCATATAGTAATGCTCCCTGTAGTGCCGCTTACACAAGAAAAAGCAAACAAACAAATCTTACCTTAAACCCCGCTCCTGCGTCTGCCGCCATCCGATCTGCCTGGCTGCTTCTCAGAACTATGGGAGAGACATCATGACGTCTCTCCCATAGTGACCGTGGGAAGGAGCCGGGCGCCCGCTGGCAATAAATCCCAAGTGGGTGTCCGGCAAATGGAGCCTCCCTGCGGCGCCAGGCTGGCAGAGTGTGCAGCGGTGCCATCGACTGCAGGGGCTATGGGCCCCTAATCCGGCACCCGATGCATAGCGTTCCCGAAAGGCTGTTTTAGTGGGGCGCGGCACCCTGCCCTCCTTCTGGAGGGCAAAAAGCACCCTGCCCTCCAGAGGAAGGGCAAAAAGCGTCCTGCCCTCACAGCCAGCGGGTGCCGTATTCACCCGCGGGACGCAGTGTCGCGTGGGTGAAGAAACGCTGGAGAATAGACGCCGGGCGCATGCACCTGGCATCTATTCTCCCTCTATGCAGCGCTTGGGGGCTGCCCGGCGTGTCCGTAAGTGCCGGGCACGCCCCCAAGTAAGACGAGAAGGGGACGCGTCTTATAGACACGTCCCCTTTCCATGACCACGCCCCCTTTTCGGACGCGTGCGCGCCTTAGGCGCGCGCACAAGGTTGCCCTGTCTAGCTCCGGTGCCCTGCCTGCCGCCGGAGCTAGAGTGAACACTAGATGCACCGCACACCTCCAGCCCCCCCTAGTTGTGGCCATGCTGTCATGTCCACTGCCTGGGTGAGGAGGAGAGTGCGGCACCTTCCCACATGTCGCTGAGCAGATAATACATCAGTGTTGTAGTAAATGTGAGATTAAATCTGTATATTATCATTTTCCATTCCAATGTTTGTTTCCTGTGTTCTCCTTGTGTATCTTTAGTATCTGAGGGCACACTGGGACCACATAATGCTGTGGTTTGGGTGTTTATTGCTCATCTTTCTATTCATTAAACCATCATCTGTCTCCTTTTCTGTTGAATGAGTGATGGAAAGGGGGATGTGCCATGAGACCTTGCCCCTCACAGTGTGTCATGCCCCTTTTCTGATGTGCGCGCTGATGTGTCATCCTGGCAGGTCCCAAGGGGCTGGTAGCCAGGCCCAAAAAAAATCTGTTCCGTTCATCACAAGGGCTGGCTTCTAGTTGTAAAGGTAAATGTTTTACAGAGGCTTAGAAATGGGGCTAATACTGGCTCTGGGCACCGTTACTGTGACTCTGCAAAACATGTTGCCAGGGGAGCACTGCACGACCATCATGATGTCACGCGGATCCGCCCCACACTCACACACTCCGAGACCCACTGTCTGCGCTGCATTGGTGAGGGCCACCGCCCAACCACAGCCCACCCCAGCCCTGTAGCTGTGTGGTGGCAGTAAGTGAAGCGAGAGGAGCAGAGGGATGGAGAGCTGCTTACAGACAGGTGATCAGAGGAGGAGTGGTGAGGTGACAAGGAAGGCAGCAGAAGCACTGCAGCAAGGTACACTATATATATTTATTACTATATAATGATGATTAATTTACCAATTATTTTTTATGTTATTGTGCTCTTCCCCAGATACCTGTTGTATAAGGCAGTCCTATCCACTCCCCACCTACCATAAAAAAAATCCTATAGTGCACCTTAGAAAAATTGGGGGGGGGGGGGGGGGGGGCTGTCTGCTGCTGTAAACACTCCTTCTAAGTAATCATAACTTAGGTAACTTAGACATAACATCTAACTAAGGGTTAGTTTATTAGGGTTAAGACGAGTATCCACTTGCCGATTAAACAGAGCGATTGAACGATTACAACATTGTAATCATTCAATCGCTCATTAATCGTACATAGATCTGGCAATTTAATGTCGAAAACGACGAGCGATGCGCACTCCCGCTGATTATTTCCAACATCAATCATCGCCTGAACATGACGGTCAATCTGCCGATAACGACAGGTTGACCATGTTCAGGGATGAGGGAGGGTTCCTGTACTGAACGACATATCATTCAGTGTAGGCACTGCAAGGGAAGAGTAATGACTGTACGATTACGATGTTGTAATCCTACTGTCTTTCCTAGTCGGCAAGTGGATACGCACCTTTAGTTTAAGAGTTTGGGCAAGGGTATTACGGATAGGCTACTAGGTGGTATGGGTTCAAGGCCGGATTACCAATGGGCCGGGTGGAGCTTCAGCTCCAGGCCGGCCAGTAAAATAGGCCCACAGCATCTGCTGTGCTGCTGCAGACAGGAAAATTTTTCCTGTTACAGCAGCAGCCTGCCAGTGGCCTTCTGAGGCCCCGCCCACAACCGCAAGCCCCGCCCCTCCCGCGGGCCACAACCCCCCCGCCTCCTTCACAGGGAATGGTGGCATCTGCCAGATAATTGGAAGCAAGTAGCGTTGAGCCCCCCTGTCACATGCATGTCCTCCTCTCAAGTTCCCCCAGCGGATAAGCGTCGCTTGCCTTGTTTGCCTCGACAGATGCCCCGCCCCCAGCTCTCCTCTCCTGCTTCCATTGGACGGGCATAGTGTGTGCACTGCACAGAAGATGGCAACATGGGTGAGACAGCGCTGCCATATACAGAGGTGCCTCAGCCCTTCTCTCCTGTCCTGTCGTCCTGTTTCTCATTCCTACCCCTGCCACCTCCCCAATATATGTGCCTCTGCTGCCTACCAATTTCTGTGCCTCACTCAGACTTCCATATTTTTGCCTTTGCCCCTTCTTATATGTGCTTCTGTCCTTTTCCCATCTTTCACTGCCCCTTCCCTATACCTCTGTCCTCCTTCATATCTGTGCCTCTGTCTCCTCTCTACTGTATATACACAGTATACCCATGTCCCCTTTTCCCCTATGTCCCTCTCCCCAGTTGTGCATCTGCCCCCTTTATCCGTGTGTGCCTCTGCTCCCTTTATCCAATGGCTGCTGGCTGTCAATCAGAAAAGAGAAGACTGAACGGAGGAGCGACCGCCAGGTAATCACAATTTTCAATTATTAAGCCATTATGGTTTTTTCCCCATTTAAAAAAAAAATTGCTTTATTTATTTTTATTTATTAAAAGTGGAAACAATTTTTTTTAACCACTTGCCTGGCGTGGTCACATCAGATGCAACCACACCGAGCTTGGCTTTCCTTGACATGGTTGCATCTGATGCAACCAGTCAGAAACGCTTTCTCTGCGCTGCTGGAAGTTAATTGCCAATCTAAGAGGGACCTTCCGGCCCCTCTGCACCCCCAATTTATCCCGATCACTACTGGCCACAGTGGCCAAGCAGCCCAGCATCTCCCAGCAGCCGTGGCTCCGCTCTGCCCCCAATCACTGCTGGTCACATTGATCGGGAAGTGTGTGTGTGTGTGTATGTATATATATATATATATATATATATAAACATACACACACACACTGGGTATATATATGTATATTGTATACACTGTTATACTGTGGGTGTATGTGTACTGTGTGTATATATGCAGTGTTTATCTCTGCCCCCCATTCCATCTCCACTCTGTCCAGCCGTGCCCCCCCCACTTTGACAGAGCTCCACCCGCCAACCCCCATCTCACCCCGTCCCCTTCTTTTTCAACCGCCTCCGTCTCCAATAAATTATTAAATTATTTTGGGCGGGATGTACTAAGGGAAAAATGAAGTAAAAATCCTGTTTTCTGGGTTTTTACCGCATTTTCATATGTACTAAGCCCCGGCCACCCTATTTTTGGAGCGGAGGGTAACGCCAGAAAACCTGGCATTACCCTATAGAAGCCTATGGGCTTCTTACCGCAACATGCTCCCGACGCTTCGCTGCCGTATCGCTGCCCCGCAATCGCCCAGCACTGGCCCCACTCACCTCAGTCTCCTGATTGCCGGCCCGTGCTCCTCCTGGGTCCTCCGCCTCCTTCTCCTCCTAATCTTCCGGGTGCAGAAAGAAAGAGGAGGAGGAGCCCAGGACTTCCTACACAGGTCACCAGCAGGAAGCTCCCGGGGCATGGAGGGGACGGAGATCCCCCTCACCCGGCATCGGCTGATTCGCAAAGGGCAGCTCTTATCTTAAGAGCTGTCCTTTACGATACTAATCACATGTTAGTACATATGTGAATAGTTATTTTGCAGTGACTGGCGGAATGTACATCACAAGGTTAGTACATCCCGCCCTTGGTTATTTTTAATCTATAAAACTACCTTTTTCAAAAAATAATTTGATAATAAATAAAAAAAATCGACAATTTTGGGGAAATTTTTTGAAAAATTTTAGCCAGTTAAGTGGTTAAATACTTTAGCTGTTTATTTATTTTTTTGTGTGCGCGCGCGCGTGCATATATATATTATATTATATGTGTGTGTGTGTTTAGACCAAACCCCCAAAGCACTGGTCACCCTCATCATGCTGGTCATGCCTCCTACGATAGCACACAATAGGCCCTTCATAAATTTCAGCTCCAGGCCCATGTGGACCTTAATCTGGTACTGTATGGGTTAGGAGTTAGGGTTAGTTTATGGGTTTCAGCTAGGGTATTAGGATTGGTGTAGCGCAGTCGTTCCCAATCTGTACGCCGTGGCTCCCTGGGGACTGCAGCGCTGTCAAAGGGGTGCCACGGCTGGTGGCTGTCCAGATGCTTCAATGAGACCCTAAGTTTGGGAACCACTGGTGTAGTGGTTTGGGTAAGGATACTAGGGCTAGTTTATGGGTTTGGGTTGGGGTATTAGGGATAGGATATTAGGGTTGTATAGTGGTATTACATTATTGTCAAAGTACTGTATATACATTCGTTACTCTGACTACATTGCTACTTGGGTATTAGGGTTAGTGTAGCAGTTTGGGTAAGGGTTAGTTTAGGGGTTTGTGTTAGGATATTAAGAATAGGTTATTAGCGTTTGTTTAGCGGTATGGGGGTAGTGTTTTAGGGTTAGAGGTTATGGCTAGGGTGAGGTCTGTGGTTATGGTTCATCTAGGGTCAGGATTAGGGTAAGGATTTATGTCATGGCCATTTACGGAGCATGTTTCTGCCTTCAGCTGAGATCATGTATGTAGAGAAACATGGCACCAGCATCGCTACTGCAACAAATAATGTAAAGGTTGTGAATCAGGAATGAAAATATAGTGCTATGGATTGTTTTAGGGAGGGAGGCCCCATCTGCTATCTTGCCTAGGGACTTATGAGGTCTAAATTTGTCTCTTAATGAAATGCCAGCTTTACTTAACAGAATCAACCAAATAACAATGTCTGACTATGGCACATGTAAGCGCATACACTAATAAGTGGGAGGAGTCAGGAATAGTAAGGGGGAGGAGCCAGATGCTGACGAGCGGTGGGCCTGTGTGCTTTAAATGCCAGGGCCTATTTTTAGTCCCAGTCCGGCCCTGATGCCCTATGTACCACCCAATAGTGAAAAATGTATATAACACATGTAACTTTGACAAGGAAGATAGGCCCCACAGCAGCTGCACCCCTTGCACCTATGGTAGTTACGCCCATGGATGTAGCCAAAACTTTGAGGGTCCCATAGCAACATTTTGAAGGTGCCTCCTCCCCAATGTCCAAAGAGAGACACCTTTTTCTACATCAGTTGTTCATTGTATGCCCAGTAGTAATGCCCAAGTTCATTTTATGCCCCATAGTAGTGCCTAGTTAATTGTATGCCCATAGTGGTGCCCTATTTCATTGTATGCCTCATAGTGCCTTAGATAACTCATTATTATATTATTACATTTTATATCCCATCGTAGTGTCTATTATTATGAATAGTAATGCCCTAGCTCAATTTATGCCCCATAGTAGTGCCCAAGTTCACATTACACCTAAAGTGACCTCAATTAATTTTATGCAACATTTTACTGTCACCATTTAAAATATGCCACATCGTAGTGCTGCCAGTACAAATTATGCCAAATAGTGCCCCCAGTTCATATTATGCCACACAGTGTCCCCAGTACATGTTATGGCATATTGAAGTGCTCCCAGTTTATGTTATGCCACATTGTATTGCCCAGTTCACATTATGCCACATTGAAGTGCCCCCAGTTCATCATTGTACTGCCCCCAGTTCACATTATGCCACATTGCTCACTACAGCCCCAGCTCACTCTGCAAAGCAGTAATCAAGGAGAAGCCTATAATCTAACAATGTTGAGCTCACTGATTAGCTCAGCTGCACCTGTGAGGGTATAATGAGAGCATGAGAGATGGATCAGATCAGTGTGGTGCTTTACTGAGAGGGAGAGACTGAGATCGCCACCTATATGAGCTCTGATGAGTTCCTATTATCACGCTGAGCAATAGGTCAATTGCTTAGAGGGCAATTCCAGGCACTTGGTTAACAACTATATGACTTGTATCCAGGGCCACCTAAGCCTCTAGGCCTCATAGCAATGGCACCCCCTGGATCCACTATAGCTACACCCATGGGTGCCTATAAAGGAAGAGCTGGAGAGAAAATCTTTACCAATAGAAGAAAGAAAGAGGATTAGGAATCACGTTATTCATCAATATCTCTAAGCACAACATAAAATGACGTATAAATGCTAGTGATAGATGCGCTAACTCTGCCACCCTGTCTGCCGAGTGAAGGTGGTTTTACTGTATGCTCTGGGGGTTCCTCTTACCATAACTAACCTGCTATTATGGAGCACTCCTATTGGTGGTCAGCGGGCAATTGACACTCACTGACACTCTCAGGAATGCAGCATATAATAAGCATTTTGCAGGACTTTTAGGAACAGTAGTTTTTATAACTTTATAACATATTCAATTAGACGCGAAAAGTCTCTAACTTTTTGCATGCCGGAGTTTCCGCCGTCATCGCTAGTTTTCCATGCAGAAAAGTATCACGCTCGTCCCAGCCTATCCCCGAATTCAATTCGAAATCGGTGAAAACAGAACCCGGCCAATGCGGACCTGGCAAAAAGTCCTTTTAGATTTGGGGAAATCAGCCTGACACCCCCCAAAAGATGCACTGACATTGGGGATCACTATAGATACCCCCGAATAGGTCTGCTGAAGGTATTTGGGGTACTTAAATGCTCTCAATAGTTAGTAATTAGCGTCTTTGCAGAAGTGTTGAAGAATAGCATTTAGCAGGGTTTTTTGCCAAAAAAAAGTAGTCCCAGCAAATTTGAGGTACACGAAAATGGGTGCAAACATATTTTGAAGTTGCTAAAGTGAAGTATTAATAAAACTTTAAAAATCCACCTGCCGCAAACACCTGCAATCTTAAAAAAACCTGGGGCATACTTGGGGACCCCCCTGGAGTCTATTTCGCTAGTTTTTAATTTTGTCCCCCAACTTTGATTTTGTTTTTGGCCCCCAAAATGAAAGTACTTTTTTGGGGTCTTCTTAAGTTTTTTTCTTTTTAACACAGTTTACCTTAGGGGGGACTGTCCCAAGGGTGCTGGGTGGTTCCCGCAAGTTTGCACCCCCAAACCCCATTTCTGCACTTTTTTTCGACAGGTTTCATCGGCAAATCTTTTTCGCCTATTCCAATGCATTGACTTTTCGCACTGGCGAAAACTCTTTGGAATTGCATACGGGGTTAAGTTTTCGCCTGGCAAAATGATGTCACCGCCGAAAACTTTTCGCGGAAAATGGCTTATCATGGCTAAATGAATATGCTCCTTAATAGTAATACTCAAAAGAGTTATTCATTAGTAAAAAAAAGAACACACACACCCAAAGGAATATATAAAATTATAAATGTGTTTTACATGGGGCTCTGCTTCATATTATACAGCTTTGTACACATAGGCTTGCTGAGTGTAATCAGTCCCCTGTCCCTGTAACTAGTCATGGCTGATTCACTAATCTTACATCTGTATCAGCCTGGACCTATTCACACATTTTTATTCAAAGTAGCAGAATGAGTTTTTTCCCTGTATATGCACTGCCAGGGTAAGGGGGACTTATGGTGGGTACACACTACACGATATGCTCCCTGAGCGATATCGTCTAGTGTGTCCCCGGCAGGCTGTGCTCAATGTCGTTCATGACATTGAGCACAGCCGCTGAACGATATCATTAACGATATCGTTCAGCGCCGGGCTCTCTCCCCCATTCCCTGACATGCAGCAACCTGACGAGATCGTCAGGTTGGCCTGCATGTCATCCCGATGAACGATAATGACGAACGACCCGCGGGAACGCGCGTCGTCGTTATCGTTCATCTTTTTGGGGTTAAAAATGGCCGATAAAGTGGACGACTGAACGATAACGATATCGTTATCGTTCAGTCGTCCACTTTATCGCCCAGTGTGTATGCACCATTAGTGTACCCTCCATCTGCTATTATGCCTCTCTCTGCAGTACCAGATTAAGGTCCACATGGGCCTGGAGCTGACATTTATGAAGGGCCTATGGTGTACTGGCGCCGACAGGAGGGGGGAGCGGGTACAAATTACCCGGGCACGGGCTTCCTGAGGAGCCTGGCGGGGGCCCGGGTCCGACCCAGCCCCCTCTCCCTCACAGCAGCCCAGCACACAGCGTGTGCTGAGCTGCAGTGGGAGACTGCTGTGGCTGCTGAGCAGCAGCCACAGCAGTCTCCTATGCGATTACACTGATCACGTCCCCCCTGGCTTTGTGCCGGGCTGAGGGGGCTCAGAGCGCCCCCCTCGCCAGCGCACAGCGCCGCTTCGCGGCACTGAAAATATATATTTTTTTCACGAAAGGGGCATGGCCACACCTCCCGCGACTAGGCCACACCCCCTGTTACCTGGGTCCGCTGCGGCTCTTGGCGGGCCTGGCCGCAGAAGGTGTGACTAGCATGATGGAGGTGTTACCAGTGATGCGGGGGTGTGACCAGTGATGTGGGGGTGTGACCAGTGATGTGGGGGTGTGACCAGTGATGCGGGGGTGTGACCAGTGATGTGGGGGTGTGACCAGTGATGTGGGGGTGTGACCAGCATGATGGAGGTGTGACTACTGATGTGGTAGTGTGACCAGTGATGTGGTGGTGTGACTAGTGATGTGGGGGTGTGACCAGTGATGTGGGGGTGTGACTAGTGATGTGGGGGTGTGACCAGCATGATGGAGGTGTGACTACTGATGTGGCGGTATGACCAATGATGTGGGGGTGTGACCAGTGATGTGGGGGTATGGTCTGCACAGGGAGAGTGGTCTGTGCCATGGGGTGTGGCTAGAACCATAGATGGCATAACTACCGCCTACTTTCAACCACCTCAATATTCCTCCCCTCTTTTCTTATATGAAGCATACACCACCTGTTATATTATTGACCACTAAATTAAAAATTAAAAAGAAAACACACAAACTATGGGCCCTCATTCAGAGCCGCACGTTACCAACAGTACGCTCGTTGCGTTCCGATGTTGACTAACCGCGCATGCGTCGGTGTTACACCGCGCATGTGCGTACGGCAGATTGCGAGCTTTTTTTCTCTCGTTCCTAAAATAGCGTACAGGAAGTGACATGTCAAATGTGATTGACAGAACAGGGCGTTTTTGGGTGTTGACGGGGGTGGAGATGAAAAAACGCAGGCGTGGCGAGGCGTTTTTGGGGCGTACATACATTAGCAGATGCGAACGTCAAATGTGTTCGGACCGTCTCATACGTCACTGAAACATCCGCTTTCCCTTCAAAATGCTCGCACAGCTTAGGGTCAGGATTACTCGACCACATTGGCGATGGCCTTCTCCTCCGTCCCGGGACTCCACGATGGTGCAGCGATTAATCGTGGCTGGTCAGTAAAGTAATTAGTGTTGGATTGAAACCCGGCTTGGTATGTGTTTGGAAAGCACTTTATTGGGATAGCACAAAAGCGTACGCAGGTGGAAATCAGAGCTGCTAATGTCATGATTACATAATCAATTAGCATACATTTTTGGGCTTTTATTTTGGCCACAATTTGGTGGTTATGGCCTATTGTAACAATAATGTCATCATCTTTTAATTAGTTCCCCTTTTTTTTTGTTTACTGTGGAATTTGCATCGCTATGTGTTTTTTTAAACGTTCCTTAAAGAGGCCTTTTTTTAAAAAAAAGAGGGTCAGTTTTTGCGTTTAAGGCCAGGATTAAATGTAACCCATTTGTACAATAATGTCACAATACAATGTCAGTGTTTTTTTTTAATTTATTGTTTACACACAAACAAATTGTCATAATATTGTATTACCTTTTTTTGTGGCCAAGATATTTGATAATAAAAAAAACAAAACATAACTACTAACATAAGCGTAAATACAAAATTTAAAAACATTTCACAAGAAAGGAGAGGGAAGTTTTGACCAGAAAGGAATATGAGCCAAGCACAGAAGGAAAGTGGGAAAAGTCGCCATTGCTGTCACCGTTTTCTCGCCCGTTTGGCTGGGTGAGGGTGGGCGCCAGACCGGGTCCGGGATGCCATCGGGCTGGCCTGTCCAGAGGCAGATGTTGTGGCCTCTGGACTAGGCACAGGGCTAGGCACATTTGGAGGATTGCCTGATGTTGTGCCAGAGGTAGAGGATCTGGATGTTCCGGCAGGAAGGGAGGTCGGCTCCACCATGTGCTGGCGAACGAGCTGCTCCAGGGCATCGGCGATGCGGATGTTGGCCCTGGTATTTTCCGCCAGGGCCTGACCAATGGTCACGTTGGCCGCAGCATTTTGCTCCAGGGCCTCAGCCACCCGTATCAGACTGGCGTCCATCCTCTGCAGAATCTCCGTATGGCAATCCGATTTAAAATTGAGTTCTGTGAGGAGGCCCACTGCCTGCGAGGGGGCACGCCCTGGACTGGCTTCTGCAGGGTCCTCAGCCGGATGTACTGGTTCCTCCCCTGCAGAGTCAGCAGAAATTCTGCGGCCAAGGCTCCCCTCTGGAGCAGACTCATCCGCCTCTGTCTCTGTTAGGAAATTGGAGAAAAGACTCACATTAGAATCTACATATTGGCACAATAGCATTTCTGAGTTGGTGACATCACAAGACTTACCTTGGCCAACATGAGGAGCCGCAAAGTCTGGCATGTCCGTATCCATGTTGGACACGCCAAACACCTCCACAGCCTGCACACACCCCTGTGCCATCTCTTCTAAGTCTGTCAACTCCAATGACACAGGGGTGGGACCCCCACCTGTCCCCCTTGCATGCCTAGCCCTGTTGGCAAGTTTTTGCTTTAGACGATATTTGAAGTCTGCCCATCTGTGGAATGAATTTGGAACCATTATCCTTTTTTTAACAATGGGGTTTGTTTATAGGATGGGAAAGTGTTTACTTACCGCCGTTTGACATCCCGGGCTAGACGGACATAATCACCCACCCTATTGACAGCAACGGCGACCTCCTCCCACATTCTCCACTTCTGGCTTTGGCTCATATTCCTGGCTGCCTGGGGCAGGATGTCAACGCACTTCTGGATCAAAACCTCCATCTCCTTGCTTGTGAAATGTGGCTGCCTTTTTTTTTTTGCAGCTTTGGCGGGTTGACTGGGGCCAGCAGTCTCTTCCATGTCATCCTCCTCACCTATTTGGGTAAATATGCAGATTTAGCCACTTCACAACTTGCACAATATTATGTTTTAAAATACTCATTGACACAAAATGCATGAAGGCCTTACCGCCGCAATTTTGACCATTGTTTCCCTGGTTTGAAGCCATGTCTCTGCTTCCAGCATGAAATCATCCAGAAATTCTATGTGATTTCGTGACGTATTTATACATGCGTCGTTAGTTTGCGGCCGCATCATTGATTGTGCGTCCCTATGATTCATCCTTAATTTGTGCGGGAAAATAAACACTATTTATGGCTTGGTGTGTGTGGATTCGAGGTGGGGTTGTTGGAGTGTTGTCGGTGAAGTGGTTTGGATTTGGTTGGTTGGTTGCGTTTGGAGGATTTTGGAGAGTTGTTTTTTTGTTTGTTTTTGCTACATTTCTTTGGTTTTTCCGTTCGCATTTTTTTCATTTTTTCAACATCCTTTCCTGATTTGGTAAGTTTTGTACATTCAAATTTGTGGCCAATTGGTGTATTCTTCTGTTTTGTGGTTAGTTAATTTGTTTAACACTCATTTCATCTTTTTTAGTTTTTTTTTGTTTTCGGACCCAAAGAAGTTTTTTGAGGACATCTTATATATTCGAGTTGGGTAAGTCCATTTTTTGTCTTGCATTTGCGAATGAATTACGGCATTTTTGACTGTTGGTGTAGTGACTTGCATTTGCGAATAATTTACCGCATTTTGGGCTGTTGGTGTAGCGCCTTGCATTTGCGAATAATTTACCGCATTTTGGACTGTTGGTGTAGCGCCTTGCATTTGCGAATAATTTACCGCATTTTTGACTGTTGGTGTAGTGACTTGCATTTGCGAATAATTTACCGCATTTTTGACGGCTTATTCATCATATAATCCAGTTTTGCTTTTCCCTTTCCCATTTTTTGGGTCCATTTGAACCCTATTTGACGTACGGTGTGCAATGTAGTTTTCATCGATGGCCAAATGTGTTTTTCCGCTATTTTCTGTGTTGGCTTGCAACAATTTTTAAACAAAAAAAACACCCTCTAAATTTTTGAAGTCTCATTGTTGCCTTTTTTACAGTTTATACGTATCATGACAATACCCCGGCATGTAAGCAGCTATGGATGGTATCAGAAAGCTAAGTTGTTTTTTCTTACTTTTGGGGTGGGTCAAAAGCCTTACATTGTAAACTTTGAATTTCAGGTAGATCTGGGGCGAATTGTTCTGGCCCTGCTCCCGGAAGACGACCAACCTCAAACTCGTCCCAGGCGTAGGCATCATAGGCATGCAAGGCCCCAGATATTTCAAACATGTGTCACCCTTTTTGGAATGCCCGATGATGAGGTTTTAAGACGCTACCGTCTACCTCCCAAAATCATCATAGACACTCTCTCATTAATAGAAAGTGATCTTGAGCGGCAAATTGACAGTCCAACAGCAATACCACCACTGACGCAATTTATGGCGGTGTTACATTTCTGTGCCTCAGGATCGTTTCAAACAACGGTGGGAATAGTGGCGGGCATCTCCCAATCCTCCTTTTCCCGGATCCTGAGGGCAGTGATGGAGGCACTTTTCAAGCACCTCCATCATTTTATTAAAATGCCTTTGGATATGGGTGCCCTTAGTGTGGCCAAGGCCAATTTTTACCAAATAGCTGGCTTCCCACACATCATAGGGGTTGTGGATGGTACTCACATACCACTTCAGCCTCCAGCACGGCTGGAGGCAATATTTAGAAACAGGAAACACTATCACTCCCTGAATGTAATGGTGGTATGTGATGCCTCCCTCCAGATCCTGTCCCTGAATGCTAAATTACCAGGAAGTGCACATGACTCCTTCATCATCCGGCAATCAGGGATATGGCAGAAATTAACCAACCTACAAGCTGGTGATGCGTGGCTTCTGGGTAAGTGGAGACCTTTAGTACATAACAATGTTAAGCTTGATACACAGTGTTCCTGATGTGGTCTATTTTTGTTCACAGGAGACAGTGGATACCCTTGCATGTCCTGGCTGCTCACTCCTTATTTGGCTCCCACACCAGGGCCACAAAGTGCGTATAATTCCGCACTTACAGCCACCAGGCAAGTGGTGGAGCGCTGTATCGGCCTTTTAAAAGGCCGATTCAGATGCCTCCACCGCTCTGGTGGCGAGCTCATGTATGTGCCGGATATGGTGTCTAAAATTGTGGTCCTGTGTGGGATATTTCACAACATTGCCATAAGGAGTGGTGTCCCAATGCAGCCAGAGGATGCCTTACCTGAGGATGGCCCCCCCGAGGTTGGTCGAAGGTCAGTATGTGGGGGGGCCATACGCGATGATGTGGTGGCCAGATTTTTTAGGTAAGTTTGTTCAAAACTCCAGTGTTTATACCTAATGTGTTTGTTTTTTTTGGCAAACATCTACTTTTTTTTAAATTTTGTCACCATCTTCTGTTTGTTCACATAATCTTTGGCACTCCAACGCTCACTACTTCCTGCTACCCTTACCAAACCTGGATCTGGTCCTTTTGGGCATATATTCTGGAACCCATATCGCAACGCCATGTTTGTGGAATCATGTTGGCATGGTCCTTCGTCAACCAGTTCTTGATTTTGTGTTTTTATTTATTTTTTTCTTGGTATGTGTTGTATTTGAATTTATCACTGTGTATTTTTTTTGGGAGTGACCACTTTGTTTTCTCTGTTATGTGGTGAATAAATGTTTGAAGAGTGAAATGGTCTTCCTTTTTTGGGACGTTAACAGCAAGTGTAACCAGGTTAACACAAGTTACATTTGACTAAGGGGTAAACCAGTACTGACGCCAGTTGAGCAAAACTGAAATATGTTTTCAGCTTTCCAATCCACACCAAAAGGAAGCCTGGCCCAACCTTGGGATTTGTAAGATTGGCCTAAGCAGCTTGCGCACCAAGTAGCAACCTGGAAAATGTAGAAATCTGAAATTGACACTACACCCAAAAAGGGAAATTACATTGTTACTGTTATGTGTTTCTGGTGTCTGTTTGACATACAAAGACAAAACACAATCTAACTTTTAAAAAAGGGAAATCCTTGCAGGAACTTATGTCAGGCTAAACTATCTTGCTTTTGGTTTTTAAAAATGAGCCACAACGTATATTTGTCTTTAAAAATTTATTTGGCAAATACAACAAAAAAAAAAAAACTAATGCCGAAGGAGGCCAGACAGCCGGTCGAGGGCCACCAGAAGGCCGATTACATGGTGGCGCATCTGCCCCACAACATCCGCCACCTCTTGCCGACGCCTCTGTTCCTCTGTGGGTGAGAAAAGTGTGTGGGTTAATACAACAATAGGGAATCCACAGAAAAACATTAAAAAAAAAACAAATCACTCCTAAACCCAAAAACATAAATAAAAAGGGTGGGCTGGCAAAAATACAAGGCCTAGGTACAAATTCCCACAGGTATGATATGTGTATGCTTAAATCACCAGGAAGAGGTAAAGGCAAACCTTCACAATCAACAAAAGTCAAGCCACAAAAACACGAAGAAAGGCACGACACATGATTACATACAAACAGTTTGTGGTTTAAAAAAAAATAATAAAAAACATACCGGGAAACAAATCGTGAGCTCCGGCAAAACCTCCATGATCCTCCTCGGAGGATCCGTCATTCCCCAAAGAATGGGGCGGAGTTATGCTGGACTCCGGGGAGGGGGTAATTGGAAGAGGGGTGGGTGGAGGAGAGGGGGAAGTGGGACGGAGGGGAAGGAGGCCCGACATTTCCGGGAGAGGGTCTGGGAAGGATGGGGAGGAGTGGGGAATAGGCGAAAGATTTGGGGTGGAGTGTTGGCTGGGGGTTGGGGAGAGTGGGCGGGAACGCCGACGTTGACGGCGGAGTCTTGGCTGTCCCCCTAAAATATGTCAAATACATTGCGTTTAGTTTATGGACAAATCCGGACAAACAAACAAAACAAACAAAAAAAAAAAGAAATAAAACCAAAAAAAATAGCAGTAGAATTAAAAATTCATAAAAAGAGGGAAAACATGCAGACGCAGATATGAGTACAAATAATAAATAGAACAGACAGGAAAACATGCAGACGCAGATATGAGTACAAATAATAAATAGAACAGACAGGAAAACATGCACACGCAGATATGAGTACAAATAATAAATAGAACAGACAGGAAAACATGCAGACGCAGATATGAGTACAAATAATAAATAGAACAGACAGGAAAACATGCAGACGCAGATATGAGTACAAATAATAAATAGAACAGACAGGAAAACATGCAGACGCAGATATGAGTACAAATAATAAATAGAACAGACAGGAAAACATGCAGACGCAGATATGAGTACAAATAATAAATAGAACAGACAGGAAAACATGCAGACGCAGATATGAGTACAAATAATAAATAGAACAGACAGGAAAACATGCACACGCAGTTTGCCCCACAAACACAAACATTAAAACCACAATACATAACACTTACTTGCCAGGATCTGCATGCGAAAGCATGCCAGCAAGCGGGGCGTTCGCCGTTGCAGGTCGGACCACCTGCGCTCCAGCTGCCCGATGTTGCGTCGTGATCCGAAGGACCGCAGGCGGGACCGTACCTCCGCATACGCGGAGCGCTTCTGCCGGTTGGTTATGGGTTCTGGCTGGCTGGTGATCCGGCGATCCATGACCTCCGTAAGCACCAGCAGCTCACGCCTGGTGAATGCGGAGGCTCTCATGATGGCAATGGTGTTTTTCTTAAAAATCATTTTTGATAAAGTGTGTAAAAATTTTCTGATTGGCTAATGTATTTTGGAAATTAACAGGAGCAATTTTATTGGTTAGTGTATGAGTCATGTGTTCGACAGGGCCAGAAATCTCTGGAGAGTTAGGATAGGCTTGATGCAGTGACATGCGTAAGCAAATTTAAATAAAGAAATGAACCCAGGGAAATATGCGGGGATACACAGCAATAGTACAATTGTTTAATTGTGGTTCACATGTTTTTTAAACAATAAAAGCGAATGTTTCATCCGTACGTATTCTGCGGGTAAACACAAACACAGACAAGAGTAAAGTTTCTTGCATTGTGTTGAAAAAAAACAAACAATTAAGCTAATTGATACATTGATTGGCATGATACGATTGATGGAGGTAGGCAGAATAAAGGAGCAGGTAATCGACATCTGACAAGGCCACTTCCTGTTTATACTTGTGCGTGCGTTCCTTTCAAGCCATTTCGGGGATGTACGCTCGCTATTTCGTACGCTCGTTAGTTAGAGGAGGGGTCGTCAGAGTTTAGGGAGGAATTTTAGATGCGAACGAAAATACGAGCGAGCCATTGAATTTAAATATTTTTGTACGTACGCCTAACGTACGTGCGCCCGCTTGCGTGCGGCTCTGAATGAGGGCCATGGTTTATTAATAAAATTTAATTATTTTTACTACTTTTACCTCATGAAGACTAATATTTGATTGAATTTATTGCATACATATTAACATCCTAGTTAATTTAAATTATAAGTTAAATTATTATTAATAATTACAAGTGTGTGTTTATTTTATATACAGTATTTATTGTATTCTTAATGTGAAATTGCTGATTGTATGCTTCATATCTTAAGGCAGTGTTTCACAAACTCCGCCCTTACAGTCCAGGTTTTAAGGATATCCTGCTTGAGCAAAGGAGACTTAATTAGTCCATAAATTTGATTTAACCATCTGGGCTCAAGTATGGATATCCTTAAAACTTGGACTGTAATGACAGAGTTTGGGAACCTTAAAGTTATACATATACAGTGTATATATATACTGTATATATATATTGTGATAGGATCACTGGTAAACTGGTCTGTGGCAGGTACATTTGTCCCAGATTCCTGTCTTTTGTGTTTTAAACCCCCAGGAGAAAGTCTGCAGTATAGCAGGCTTGAGTTTCGGTTTTTTGAAAAGCCGATTTGGGACCTGGGGGTTGTGGGTGAGAGGAGAGGGAGGGCTCCACCCACGGCCACTCCAGGTTTTGGTTCTCTTAGCCTGGTAACAGGCTTGATTGGGTTCCCACCTGAGAGTGGCCAATATAAGCCTAGTGTGTTGAGGGCTGATTGTCTCACCTGGGAGAGCAGACAGGGAGTTTGCTCAGAGACACTTGGAAAACCTATCTGTGAGTACTGTGCTGTGCTTTGTTGCTGGCGAGGGCATTAGGCCCTGCCAGGTTCTGGTAGTGAGGGAACTACCTGTGAAGTTAGTGCCCCGACAGGGCTAGGATTTACGTTTATGTTTTCTTTGTGTTATTTCTGACATTGTACAATAAAGACTGGCACCGACCAGCTTGTACTTGCATCCAGACTGGTGTGCTGCTTCCCTGCTGCTGTGTGTGTGTGTAAGGAAGGAGTCCTCTACCCAGGAGAGGGACCCCCTAACCTAACTGTGTCACAATATATATATATATATATATATATCTATATATCTATATATATCTATAGAGAGAGAGGGACAGAGAGAGAAAGAAAGATAGAGTATAGTTGGATTACTGTGCCCGGTGCCTTCTTCTATTCTACAGCGGGAAAAATATACATTCCAATGAAGTGACACTCATGGAATTCCTCTTCCTCCTCATTGGAATGTGTATATATATATATATATATATATATATATATATATTTATTTATTAGGGGTGTGCACCGGCCACTTTTCGTGTTTTGGTTTTGGATCTGGATCTTTCTTTGTGTTTTGGATCTGGATTGGTTTTGCCAAAACCACCCTTCCGTGTTTTGGGTTCTGGGTTTTGTGTTTTGGATCTGTATTTTTTTAAAAAACAGCTAAAGTCACAGAATTTGTAGGTTTTTCTGCTCCTATGCTATTATTAACCTCAATAACCTTCATTTCCACTCATTTCCAGTATATTCTGAACACCTCACACCTCACAATAGTGTTTTTATGTTCAAAAGGTTGCACCGAGGTAGCTGGATGACTATGCTAAGCGACACGAGTGGGTGGCACAAACACGTGGCCCATCTAGGAGTGACACTGCAGTGGCAGACAGGATGGCAGTTTGAAAAACTAGGCCCCAAACTGTACATAATGCAAAGAAAAAAAAGAGGTGCAAGATGGAATTGTCCTTGGGCCCTCCCACCCACCCTTATGTTGTATAAACAGGACATGCACACTTTAACAAACCAATCATTTCAGCGCCAGGGTCTGCCACACAACTGTGGCTGAAATGATTGGTTCGTTTGGGCCCCCACAAAACAAGCTGGCAATTAATCTGTCCCTGCACAAACTGGCTCTACGGAGGCAAGATGTCGTCCTCATCCTCCTCATCCACCGATTCCTCACCCTCTTCAGTGTGTACATCCTCATCCTCACAGAGTATTAATTCGTCCCCGCTGGAATCCACAACCACAGGTCCCTCTGTACGTTCTGGAAGCTGGTCTCCCTGGAAGAGTTGATAATTCATTTTATGAACATCATCTTCTCCACATTTTGTGGAAGCAACCTCCTACGCCTTTCGCTGACAAGGTTCCCGGCTGCACTAAACACTCTTTCGGAGTACACACTGGAGGGGGGGCAACTCAGGTAAAATAGAGCCAGTTTGTACAGGGACCTCCAAATTGCTTCTTTTTCCTGCCAGTACAGGTACGGACTGTCTGACATGCCTACTTGGATGCTGTCACCGATGTAATCCTTTAACAGACAGACGCACGCTTGTCGCTGCTGCTTTGAGGATGCAAGTGCGGCTACAGCCCACACAATTCACAAAGACAGAAAAAAAAGAAGAATATTTTTATTGTTTGTGGAGCGCACTTTGAGGGTTACACCACCCTTTAACAGACAGACGCACGCTTGTCGCTGCTGCTTTGAGGATGCAAGTGCGGCTACAGCCCACACAATTCACAAAGACAGAAAAAAGAAGAATATTTTTATTGTTTGTGTAGCACACTTTGAGGGTGTCACCACCCTTTAACAGACAGACGCACGCTTGTCGCTGCTGCTTTGAGGATGCAAGTGCAGCTACAGCCCACACAATTCACAAAGACAGAAAAAAGAAGAAGAATATTTTTATTGTTTGTGTAGCACACTTTGAGGGTGTCACCACCCTTTAACAGACAGACGCACGCTTGTTGCTGCTGCTTTGAGGATGCAAGTGTGGCTACATCGCACACAAGTCACAAACACATTTAAAAAATAGTTTTTTATTTTTTGGAGCACTTTGAGAGTTACACCACCCTTTAACAGACAGACGCACGCTTGTCGCTGCTGCTTTGAGGATGCAAGTGCGGCTACAGCCCACACAATTCACAAAGACAGAAAAAAGAAGAATATTTTTATTGTTTGTGTAGCACACTTTGAGGGTGTCACCACCCTTTAACAGACAGACGCACGCTTGTCGCTGCTGCTTTGAGGATGCAGGTGGAATCTAGACGGGATTTGGAACCGGGGACACACTACCTCCATCAATTGTCTAAATCCCACTGCACTAATGGCGGATACCGGACGCACGTCTAACACCAACATAGCAGTCAAGGCCTCAGTTATACGTTTTGCTTCAGGATGACTGCTGTCATACTTCATCCTCATCGCTAGGGACTGTTGGAGGGTCAATTGTTTAGTAAAAGTAGTGATGTTCCTACTTCCTCTCTGGGATGATGAACAACTCCCAGCAGCAGCAACATCACTAGGAGGAAGTGGTTCTTGATCTTTCCCTATTTTATTTTTATCGGAGAAAGTTTGGTCCTCCATTTATGTTATATTGATATATACGTGCGGCTAAAGCGCACACAAACACAGAAAATATTTTTTTATTTTTGCTGGAGAGTAGTGCACTTTGGGGGTTACACCACCCTTTAAGAAATGAGCCAGCCGGCTCTTTACTTATGGGACACAGGCGCACGCTTGGCGCTGCTCCTTTGTTGATGCATGTGCAGCCACAGTGCACACAATTCACAAACACAGAAAATATATATTTTTTTGGTTTGGACTGGAGTGTACTTTGGGGGTTACAGCACCCTTTAACGGTCAAGCCAGCCGGCCCTTTACTTATGACACAGGCGCACGCTTGGCACTACTTTGTTGATGCACGTGCGGCTACTGCGCACACAATTCACAAACACAGAAAATATATATTTTTTTGGTTTGGACTGGAGTGTACTTTGGGGGTTACAGCACCCTTTAACGGTCAAGCCAGCCGGCCCTTTACTTATGACACAGGCGCACGCTTGGCACTACTTTGTTGATGCACGTGCGGCTACTGCGCACACAATTCACAAACACAGAAAATAATTTTTTTTTTTTGGTTTGGACTGGAGTGTACTTTGGGGGTTACAGCACCCTTTAACGGTCAAGCCAGCCGGCCCTTTACTTATGACACAGGCGCACGCTTGGCACTACTTTGTTGATGCACGTGCGGCTACTGCGCACACAATTCACAAACACAGAAAATATATATTTTTTTGGTTTGGACTGGAGTGTACTTTGGGGGTTACAGCACCCTTTAACGGTCAAGCCAGCCGGCCCTTTACTTATGACACAGGCACACGCTTGGCACTACTTTGTTGATGCACGTGTGGCTACTGCGTACACAATTCACAAACACAGAAAATAATTTTTTTTTTTGGTTTGGACTGGAGTGTACTTTGGGGGTTACAGCACCCTTTAACGGTCAAGCCAGCCGGCCCTTTACTTATGACACAAGCGCACGCTTGGCACTACTTTGTTGATGCACGTGCGGCTACTGCGCACACAATTCACAAACACAGAAAATATATTATTTTTTTAGCACTTGGGGGGAGCACCCCTGATGGACAGAGCACCCCCTGGACAACACTACAGCACCCCTTTAGGACTGGGACACTGCACAGGACTTTGGAGTGGACACAGCCCCTATGGAGAACTGACTGCACAACACAGTCCAGCCAGCCCCTATGGACTTTGAAGTAGTGGACACAGCCCCTATTAACAACAGCAGCACAGCACAACACAGCCAGCCCCTATGGACTTTGAAGTAGTGGACAACAGCAGCACTACACTACACTACACTACACAGCCCAGCCAGCCCTAACTCCCACCCTCCCTCTTCACTGTCCACAGCCGAGTGAGAAAATGGCGCCGACGCGGGTACCTTATATAGGATCCAAAACCCGCGAGACTCGGAAGGCGGGATGATGACGTTTTGCCTCGATTTCAGATCCGAGTCAGGCGGGAAAAGTCGAGCCTGACTCGGATCGGGGGGGCTCAGGGGGGTTCGGATTTCAGAAATCCGAACCCGCTCACCCCTAATATATATATAATATATATATATTAGGGATGAGCGGGTTCGGTTCCCTGAGAACCGAACCCACCCGAACTTCGGGGATCCGGGGCGATCCGAGCCCAAGCTCGGATCTCCCTGTCTGCCCCGGATCCCTCTCCCGAGGCAAAACCTCGAGATCTGCTGTCGGATCTCGAGGTTTTGCCTCGAGCGGCCATTTAAAAAAAAATGCCTTTGCCTTTAATGGGCAAAGTGCTGATTGGCTGACAGAGCCGTCTGTCACGGCTCTCAGCCAATCAGCATTATGGTGCTCATTTGCATGTAGCACGGACTCGTGAGATCCGTGCTACATGCATCTGTGTGATTGACAGTGACACAGAGCACAGATGGGTCAGTGAGACCCGTCTGTGCTGCTGTGTATTTCAATGACACAGATGCACGCACGGACCAGGAGATCCGTGCTACTTGCATCTGTGTCATTGACACAGAGCACTAACGGGTCCGTGAGACCCGTCTGTGCTGCTGTGGTAAATAAAAAAAAAAAAACCTGTGTAAAAAGAGAAAAAAATGGCGTCCTCCCCCCCAAAAAAAGAGCAACCAGCCCCGGGCATTAGTGACCCAGTGCTGGGTGTGCTTAAATACAGGGGACAAACGACATAGGGGTCCCCTGTACTTAAACACAACCAGCACCGGGCTAGTCAGAACCAGAGCTGGTTGCCAAAATACGGGGGACAAACGACGTAGGGGTCCCCCGTATTCTGCGCAACCAGCTCTGGGCTCTGATCCGGTCCTGGTTCTGGAAATACAGGGGAAAAAAATGAGTAGGGTTCCCCTGTATGTTCCAGAACCAGCACTGGACTTTTTCTAGCGGGGGGCTGATGCCACAGCCAGGGGAGCCCTTTCACCGGGCCCCCCAGCCGCAGCATCAGCCCTGACCGCTAGTCAGCCCAGGCCGGGGATCCCTGGAGAGCTGGGGACCCCCCCAATAAAGGGGTCACCCTCTCCAGGGCACCCCAGGCCCAGGCTGATAGCCCGGGGCTATCCCCGCCACCCCTGGTGGCGGTGGGTGGCGGGTTGATTGTGTGGTGTGGTGTAAATAAAGAATATCAAACATTGTCTTTACAAGTAGAACTGCAAGTCCCAGCAAGCCTGCCCCGCATGCTGGTACTTGGAGAACCACAAGTACCAGCATGCAGGGCATTAAGGGCCCACTAGTACCTGTAGTTCACCTGTAAAAAAATGTTTAAAAAAAACACAGGACACACACACCGTGACAGTATAAGTTTATTAAACATACATACACACACACACACACACACACACATGTACACATACTCACCTATGTAACCTGTAGCATCGGTCCACTTGTCCGGTAAAGTATCCATAGGGGACCTGTGAAAAAAAACATACTCACCATCTCCTATGCGAGGTTCTGTCCTCTTCGTTCCAAAGTAGGCATCCCCGGACTTGGCAAAAAAACAAAACGAAAACGCGATCCACGAACTTAGTACCGTTCTATAGAACGGTACTTCCCGAATGAGAGCTTAGCGGCGGGGTATCACCATGGAAACCCCGCTGCTAAGCGTTCATTGGCTGAGAGAGGCCATCTCCCGTCTCTCTCAGCCAATGAACGGCTCCCTCCATTGTAGTCAATGCTGGGAGCCGCAAGGTTATTAAAGTTTACCCTGCGGTTCCCACCATTGACTACAATGGAGGGAGCCGTTCATTGGCTGAGAGACGGGAGATGACCTCTCTCAGCCAATGAACGCTTAGCAGCGGGGTTTCCATGGTGATACCCCGCCGCTAAGCTCTCATTCGGGAAGTACCGTTCTATAGAACGGTACTAAGTTCGTGGATCGCGTTTTCGTTTTTTTTTTTTGCCAAGTCCGGGGATGCCTACTTTGGAACGAAGAGGACAGAACCTCGCATAGGAGATGGTGAGTATGTTTTTTTTCACAGGTCCCCTATGGATACTTTACCGGACAAGTGGACCGATGCTACAGGGTTACATAGGTGAGTATGTGTACATGTGTGTGTGTGTGTGTTTGTGTATGTATGTTTAATAAACTTATACTGTCACGGTGTGTGTGTCCTGTGTTTTTTTTAAACATTTTTTTACAGGTGAACTACAGGTACTAGTGGGCCCTTAATGCCCTGCATGCTGGTACTTGTGGTTCTCCAAGTACCAGCATGCGGGGCAGGCTAGCTGGGACTTGCAGTTCTACTTGTAAAGACAATGTTTGATATTCTTTATTTACACCACACCACACAATCAACCCGCCACCCACCGCCACCAGGGGTGGCGGGGATAGCCCCGGGCTATCAGCCTGGGCCTGGGGTGCCCTGGAGAGGGTGACCCCTTTATTGGGGGGGTCCCCAGCTCTCCAGGGATCCCCGGCCTGGGCTGACTAGCGGTCAGGGTTGATGCTGCGGCTGGGGGGCCCGGTGAAAGGGCTCCCCTGGCTGTGGCATCAGCCCCCCGCTAGAAAAAGTCCAGTGCTGGTTCTGGAACATACAGGGGAACCCTACTCATTTTTTGTCCCCTATATTTCCAGAACCAGGACCGGATCAGAGCCCAGAGCTGGTTGCGCAGAATACAGGGGACCCCTACGTCGTTTGTCCCCCGTATTTTGGCAACCAGCGCTGGTTCTGACTAGCCCGGTGCTGGTTGTGCTTAAGTACAGGGGACCCCTACGTCGTTTGTCCCCTGTATTTAAGCACACCCAGCACTGGGTTACTAATGCCCGGGGCTGGTTGCTCTTTTTTGGGGGGGTGCACGCCATTTTTTTCTTTTTTTACACAGGTTTTTTTTTTTTTTTTTACCACAGCAGCACAGACGGGTCTCACGGACCTGTCATTGCTCTGTGCCAATCACACAGATGCATGTAGCACGGATCTCCCGGGTTCGTGCTACATGCAAATGGGCACCATAACGCTGATTGGCTTCCTGTCTGCCACTGCAGTGCCACTCCTAGATGGGCCACGTGTTTGTGCCGCCCCCTTGTGTCGCTTAGCATAGTCATCCAGCTTCCTCGGTACAACCTTTTGGCCTAAAAACAATATTGTGAGGTGTGAGGTGTTCAGAATAGAGTGGAAATGAGTGGAAATTAATGTTATTGGGGTTATTAATAGCGTAGGAACAAAAAAAGGCCCATTTATGTGATTTTAGCGGGTTTTTTTTATTTTTTAAGAAAAAATCCAGATCCAAAACACAAAACCCAGAACCCAAAACACGGAAGGGTGGTTTTGGCAAAACCAATCCAGATCCAAAACACGAAGAAAGATCCAGATCCAAAACCAAAACACAAAACACGAAAAGTGTCCGGTGCACACCCCTAATATATATATATATATATATATATATATATATAAATATATATATATATATATATATATATACAAATAGTGATAAAGGCATTTAACTGAAATAATAAGTGTCCTTTATGGAAGTCTTCTCTCTATGTGCTCCCCCCGGACCTCCCAGTGGCTGCCTCAGAGGCCAATTCCTATATCCCAATAGGTGAAGTTTCTGTGATAAAATAAAGGCAAACAGCGCCTCCTAGTGCATTAAAATAAGACTTTCCTAAGGTCATATAAATTCTATAGACTCCACACTTACCATATATAAAGCCCAGGGAATACCTTTTGAGCTAAAAGTAATAGTGATTAATCCTGGAATCAAATCCCAGCTCCACCGGTCTTCCCAGGGACTTTCACAAGAAGTGCAGATATATACATATATATATATATATATATAGTGCAATATGCTTAAAAAAGTGATTTATTTAACAAAAACAATATAGGTTAAGCGTACATAAGAGAATGTGCACAGAGTTTTAATCAGTGCAAAAAAGCTAATCTGAGCCAGAGGGAACTGCAGCAAATCATACAGGTCCCAGAGCCGGAGTAAGTTACAGCCTCAACGCGTTCCCTCCATCTGTTACTACCAGGACTTCATCAGGAGGATAAGCCGGCAAAAAAGCGCTGTAAAGACGGAACAGCAAGCAGCATGCAGCTAACGGAACAGGACTTACGTCACTGAGGCAAAGAGGCTTACGGCTCTATTTATGAAGCATTGGGTTGTAAAACCCAGCACTTTTAGCCATGTTTGAGCCTGATATTTAAAAGAGCAATGCTTTTACTAACAAGTCACGGCGAGTGAAAGCATTGCCCTTATAAATATTGTGCAATTAACATGATCAGAAGTGGCAGGTTTTACAACCTGATGGTTTTCATAAATAAACCATACTTGCCGACATTCAGCTCCCTCCTTCCGGGAAGGAGCTGCATGCCTGCATTCTGTGTGGGGCGTGGCCGGGCTATGATGCCGTTTTGGGGGCGGGGCCGGTGTGTGACCACATGATCGCGTCATCATGGCCCCGCCCCCTCTTCACAATGCCGGAAAAAAGGCATTGCGTAGCAGGGGGTGGAGCCACGATGACGCGATTCAGCGCGAATCACGTCATCGGGCCCCCCGGCAGCGGGGGCTTTTACTAGTAGTCTGGGGGTAGGCGGCAGCCGGGAGGCTTGCCTGCCTTTCCGGGGGGTCGGGAGCGGCACCCGATATTCGGGAGGCTCCCGACCAAATCGGAAGGGTAGGCAAGCCTGAAATAAACCCCTTAGACTGCTCAGAAGGGAGGAACATCAGCCACAACCGTTAAGTTCACAACAGGACCCCAACCTGTATACCAACAGAAGTGGATGCAATGCATGCTAAAGCCTGCGTCACATCTAATTACACCTACACATAGATGTAAGGAGGGGGCACAACAAAGGTACATTCTACATACCTCCCCATTATAGGCATAAGGAGGCAGAACAAGAAATTGCCGGGACAAAAAAATGTGTGTACTGGGCCCGTGATTTCTGTTGCCGGCCCTGACTGATATTCTCTATTTTTCTTTTACTCTGCTGTTTCTTTTTCTCCCTTTGAATTGCTCTTATTGAGCTGATCCATCTTGTCCCTTTGTACATAAGCTTTCATGCTTTTCTAGGTCTTGACTCCGACCCGTTTTTTCTGTCACTCCACTTGGAACAAGGATGGTAGGAAGTAAGCTGTCTACTAGGAGCTGCTGGGCATCCCACCACTGCCTCTGCTGATCTCTCCCCCAAAGTGCTCACCCCCCTTCATCCGGAGCAGCAGCAGCTGAGCTATGGATGGGCTGCTAGGCGCTGGGGACTGGGGTTGGAGACGGAGCTTTGTTGTGGTCAGAGGCAGCGGCCGGCATCAGCATCTGGAAGTAGCTGATCGGTGTAGAGAGGGAGGAGGAGCAGCAATGGTAACCTAGAGTCCCTTTATAGAGAGAAAAGTGGGGTAACATCAAGATGTTTCTTTCTTTCTACATTAAGGAGGGAGGCGTGGGATGCGGTTCCCCTGGGCCCCCCCATCTCTGGGGTCCCGCCGGTCAGAGCACTCAGCACATTGCTGCACTGTGACTGCAGTACTGAGTGCCCATAATCCTCCAGTCTTAACCAATCTCTGCCCCATCAGCCTCCCAGAGCTGTCTCCTGCAGTGCACTCTGGGAGATGTAGTACTTTCCTTTACTGCTGTCATTAGCTGTGGTCTCCCAGAACTACAATTCCCAGAATCCCCTGTATCTGGCTTCCCTCATCTCGGCCTGAGATTGGCTGCTAGTTGCAGAATGAATACCAAGCAGACCACACTGCCCTGCAATACCCTCAAATTGTACATGTTTGTGACAAATATATATATGGGGGGGGGGATCAGAAACTTTTTTGGCAGGGGGGAGCAAAATTATAGTTACGCCAATAATCTAAATCCAATTTTCTGTGATGATCTCGTGGGTGTGAGTCATCGCGACAACAGCCACACATGACGGCATCTCGAACTCGCACAAAAGTGCTTGCAGCCCTGTAGGGCTCCATACAAAGTGCAAATTCGGGCTCGGAGTGGGCCGCTAGGGGTGCGGGATGGGCTGCCGTTGCCGGCATTTTAACACAGTGGCAAAGGCAACTTGCACCCTTTGCGCTAATTGGATTGATCTCAATAACAGGGCTGCAACTAGTGGTGTGCGAGCGGAGGGTTCTGTGGGTGACATCATCTCTGTCCCATGGCACCTGCATGTGCCTTGCAGCATACTTACCGACTTTGCAGGGCAGTATTTTCCGGGAGGAGCCGGAGAGGACCTTCTTCTTTCATCCTCAGGGGGCGTGGCCTGACAATAGCCAGCATTAGGCCCCACCCCCTTTACAGGAAACCCCCTCAATTTGCGGGTCCGCTGAGAGGGAGCAGGGCTAAATGATGCAATTCGTACAATTTAGCCACGCCCCCTCCATATGGACCCGCAAACGTCTCGGAAAATCTCCGCATCCTAGGAAGTGGGCGGGATATGGGAGATTTGCCTACTCTTTCGGGGGTGCGGGGGGTTACCCGAAAAATCGGGAGTCTCCCTGGAGTGTAGGCATGTATGGCTTGCAGGTTGAAAGGAACAGCACTACTGCAGAGCTTCCGAGGTTTCCTCCACCCCTGCAGCACATCTGGCGGGGGTGCCGGCATCTGCAATTGAATACACACTTGCCGATGCCGGCAGCGAAGGAACGACAGCGGGGGCCATGCTGCATTCGGCAGCAAGGCCCCCGCTAACGATATCGCCTGTCGGACCTGCATACAGGTCCACCAGAGGATGTCGCTGACGATGTGCGGGAGCGTGCATCGTCAGCGACATAGTGGGAACACACTGGCCGATGTGAATGATATGTCGGCCCAATCCGCCGGTCCACATATCCTCTAGTGTGTACCCAGCTTAAGACTTGAAGCTGGTTTTACAATGGTAATAAATACTTGGAAAACATCTGTATCATTCTCACTGTAAGAGGTAGACGAGTTTTAAATGACTGGTCACTAGCTATAAAAAATAAATGCATATAAAACACATTGAATTGTAAGGTTTTTTTATGCTGATTAAACAAATACTAAATAACGCAAAAACTAAATATGGACTGCTTTTGTAAAGTTCTAAATACCTACTACTAAAATAAAATTGCAATAAAAAATGTACAAAAGACAATACCACCATATAAACATATTCAAGATGTGTTGGCCAAGGTATAACTAACACAACAGTAATCAATCTCAGAAATGATGTGTCAAAAAGGAAACAAATTCTAGCACAGATATGACATAGGGGAGTCCAATTGTCATAAATAGAGAGACTTTAATAAAGTATGCAACTATTTAGCAGCATCCTCCAAAGTGCATGGCAGTCTCTAGTGTGAAAATAAGTTCCTCTGTCCTCCTATAGCCAAGCTCTGTAAATGAGCAAAGACTGTAGCAAGCTCTCTTACCAGTCGAGATAACATAATAGGGTCTCCAACAACACCTCTTTCACACACAAAATAAAAACCTGGGTTTTTGCATGTGAACACGCATCGACCTGGATCTGGCGCATGTGTGAAATGTTTTTTTGAAAAGGTTTCTCCTGGGACTTGCAGCCCGCGTCGACAACCTGGCTCAAGTCTAAAAAGTGCTACCCAGATCTTGATGACCCGGGTCACGCCTATAAGAAATTGATTGGCCGGGGACAGGAGCGCTTGGAGCTAACAACATCTCCAAACGCCCACTGAATGCCGGAAGACCCAGGTCACTGGAAAACCCGAATCCAATGTGAAGGGTGACAACCTGGGAATACCCCGATTCATCATCCATGTGTGAAAGGGGTAACCACGGCTTCAACCCGTGCTCAGTGTCCTGGGTCTGAGCCAGGTTGAGGCAGGGATTTTTGGTCTTAACCCTGCGTCAGACGCAGCTGACCTGACAGGAGCCACAAAGCTGTCCTCACTCACCTCTCCGCCGCAAGGGGGCACAGGGGCCTGCCTCTCCTAGTACCTTCCTATATGTAGGTGCTGTTTGAAACCCCCCTAGTCAGTTTTCCCGCCGCCTGCGTGGAGTGCAGTAGTGTCCTTCCTGACCTCTCAGGCTCATTGCGCCCGAACTCATCCGACTTTTGAAGGTACGTATTTCTGTTTATTTTCTCACAAGTTTGTGTATTATGCTCATTTTATGACTGAAAATTACAAAGGTTGTGGGTATTTTGCGGAAATATGTAGGTTTGTCCAGGGCATACTTGCCTACCCTCCTGATTTGGTCGGGAGCCTCCCAAAAATCGTGTGCCGCTCCCGACCTCCCGGGAAGGCAGGCAAGCCCCCCGGCTGCCGGCGACCCCTCCTATCCCCCCGCAATTACATATGTAAAACCCCCCCGCAGTGGAGGGGGCAGTGACGCGATTCACATGGAATCGCGTCATTTTGGCCCCGCCAACTGCTTCACACTGCCTGTAATATCGGCAGTGTGTAGCGGGGGCGGGGCCAAAATGACGTGATTGCGTGGCTCTGCCCCCGCCCACAAACACTCATCATCTGGCCAGCCCCGCCCCGTTTGCTGGCCATGCCCCCCCAGTCATGCCGATCTGGCTGCTCCTTCCCAGAAGGGGCAGCCAGATAGTCGGCAAGTATGGTCCAGGGTGGCCTCTTAGGCACACTGCGCCTCTTAAAATTTAGTATTTTTTGTTTTACTTGCTTTAAGGTTAATAAATGTGGTTTTGTGAATCAGATTTCCATATCTTCTTTCTTTGTACACCCTAATGAAGGTCACTGATCACTTTAAGAACGTTAGAATTGAGTTAATTAGGTGCTAATGCCGATTTTATAACAGGCGCCTGTCAGCAGGCCCGCCAAGAGCAGCGGCGGGCCAGGGTAACAGGGGGCATGGCCTAATCGCGGGAGGCGTGGACATGCCCCCTTCGGGTATGCGCGCTGGCGAAGGGGCGCTCTGAGCCCCCTCAGCCCAGCGCAAAGCCAGGGGGGGCGTGATCAGTGTGATCGCTCCCCCCCACAGGAGTAGGAGACTGCTGTGGCTGTTGCTCAGCAGCCACGAGCAGTCTCCCACTGCAGCTCAGCACATGCTGTGTGCTGGGCTGCTGTGAGGGAGGGGGGGCGGCATCGGACCCAGGCCCCCGGCAGGCCCCTCAAGAAGCCCGGCCTGGGTAATTTGCACCCGCTTCCCCCCTCTCGGCGCCCCTGCCTGTCAGGGACACTGCGCCTGAAACTGGGAGACCCAGAGTTGCGCCTGACGCAGGGTTAAAGGGGCCTAAGCTATGCTCTATGAACAAGACTGGTATAAAATGAATTGTAGCAAAGAGCTTCCTCCTTAGTGACCCATGGAAAGAATATGATGTGATGCACTTTATCAGCTCTGCGCCCAAGTAATTTGTGAAGACAGTGGGAAATAACAAGGTGGTTCAACTTCCAGAGAGTCTCATCACACCAAGGTGCTGCATAATATGTGTGCATTATATAATTATGAATAAATATTTTTTCCTGGAAATCACAGTTTTTCTATACTGGGTTGAAGAGAGCTACATTTACACTCTGTTGTAGAAGTGGAGGGCGAAGTAAACACCAATCTTGAGCTAAAAGAGAAGGTACAAGAAATAAAGAGATGGAGAGCCAAAAGGTGGTGAACTTTTTTTCAGTGTGGATATCTTGACCTCATCAACAATTATCTGCATCAATCATGCAATAGCTGAACTAATGCACTTAAGAAAACTTTGCCATCTAGTGGTCAGAAACGAGTATACAAGACAGCTTCTAACGTTAAAATTTCAAGAGTAACAGTATATAAAAGAGACCTCCATGCCTTCCCGAAAGACCATTAGCTGTATCCCAACTCAATTATGTGACTGGAGACAAGCATATCACTTCAGGGCAACTATGCAAATATAAATACTTTGGAAGCCCATCACAATACATAGTAAATGAATAACACAATGCATGGAACATATGGGAGCCAATTCTACAACCCGCAGTAAACTGAGACTTTACTGAAGGTATACTTAGGGGGGAATTCAATCAGCCGCGGTACTTTACCACTGGCTAATTGATCGCCCAGGCTAATTCAATTAGCCCCGATGTCAGAAAGTATCTGGGGGCGTGGCCACTCCCCCTTAGAAAAAGAGGGGAATCTCTGTGAGCTCCTCAGCCAGGGGTAAATCCAGGAGGAGCATGATCAGCATGAATGTACCCCCCACCCCCGCAGAGGAGAGGAGACTGCTGCTGCTCAGCGGCAGCAGTCACCCTGGTTGCACTGTAGCCCAGCACACGGCAGCATGTGCTGGGCTGCTGGCAGGAAGCTGGCACTTATCTGACATTTTTTTTTCACCTGCCTGAGACAGGTGAAAAAAAAATGCCCGATAACCAGCCCTATTATCACAGCCGCAAAAACACATAGGTTCGTGTGCCCTATTTGTTTTTCTGATGGAAAAACGGGAACCAATTGAATTGGGCGTTAAAAAAACTTGAAAAACGCCCATTTTTCGCACCTGAAAAAATATTGAGTCTAATTTTTTCTCCCTATTGCTCTGGAGAGTTTTGCAGAGAGAAGACACTGCAATCTCGGGTGAGTAATCTCCTGCAAAACCTGCTACTCGGGGGAGAAATCTCCTTCTGCTTCACCATCGGGCATCTCACTCTCAGCTAAACTCACTTCTTGGTAAATTTGAGAGTCTCAGGAGCCTTAAATCACCTGAGTTTCGGTGAAGCTAATCGAGCTGAAATAAAAGCAAACTCTCCCAGACTCGATTCTTAGTAAATTTACCCCTGATACTTTTCAGAAAATGCATGTAGCCATAGGGATCTTTGTGCCTTATAACCAATGCAGGGAAATTATTCTAATGATCCCATTTTGAATGTATATGTCTCTGTTTTTTTTATATAACAGCTTCATATTTAGGGTATGGTGCAATCAGGGAGATTGCTAGACTTTTCAGGGGAGTCAGGGAGATTGAAACTATTTCAGGAGTCTCCCTAACAATCCAAGAGTTGGCAAGTATGACACAAAGGCAGAGAATTGCACACTGGTAAAAAGTGTATTATTATCTTTTATTTACATGGCCACAAAAGCTCCACCGTATCATACAACAAAGTGCATAAGTACAAACTGGTACAGACAAGAACATATATACATAATTACCAGTGGCATAACTAAGGGGAGTCGGACAGGGTATGTGCCCTGGGCACAATCGGACTGGGGGGTGGGCCACATCAGTGGTTAGTTTGTAGTGTGGACTGTGTCGAAGCCAGATAATTGGCTGAGACAGGATCGGTTTAAAATTAGATCTGCACAACGCCATTTTGCGAATGGCAATGAGACGCCATTTTGCGACTGGCCACCCAGCACCATTTTAGTGAAACTCGCCATTATAAGTACATACGGCGATGCTATTATTTAGCGTCGTGCGATTCCCACGCAATAGAAAGAAGTTAAAAGTCCTCACCACATAAATACAGACAGTCGCTAAAACGTATAAACTAATTATCCCTGCAAAACACGCACCATAGTGTACTCCACAAAACACATAGTCGCACAACGCTAACTAGCATCTGTTCCAATTCCCCAATACTTACACACTGCACACTTACATGAAAGGTTCCCTAGTATTAAAGTTTAATATTCAAGGTTTATTCAGTGATTATTAATGTTGTGTAATAAAGGTTATTTGATATCTAAGGTTTAGTACATGGTAAGCAGACCGTGTTTTGTGTTGTACTGATCCACTGTGACTCAACAGATTTCCGGTATCATCGGTGAGAAGATCGGAACATGCGTCTGCAAACTATGGACTATAGAGAGTTAAAACATTAAAATGTACTCTGTAATGTTAGCAACTTAGATTAGCATGCAGTGGGAAAAAGGACACAAAGAGCGGTTGGAGGCTTTTTGTGTCCATTTGAAATTGTCCTATAAACTATCCTGTAACAGAAACACCTTTAAGAAGAACCAATGGAATCATGCCAAACTTGCCTATTGTATTGTCTATCCCTGAAAGAGTATACATGTGCGCTCTCTGACCCCAATCGAGAGTCTTCTTGCTGTGCTGTTGACGAAGGTTTCTAATGCTGATGCCGGTATCTGGGCCCAGAGCGCGTGCGTATATAACAACTGTACCTTGGGTCTGTATGATTTATTTGCGCTAATTGTTTTTAGATCACAGCATGTAACCATCTGTTTTTATATTGAGTAATAACTTTTTGTGCTTTGGAACCACATTCAAAGTCTGAAGGCATCTATTTACTGTGCGACTCATTACGCTAAATTGCGACAATTTTAGAAGTTATAGGCAGGATTTAGAAGGTATAGGTAGGATTGCATAGAGGTTTTAATTAGGTATCCATAGTTGGGGGCTCGCAGTGTTTATCACGCTACTGGTCACTAGGTAGCACTCGGTAGCGATCTCTCAGCAAAAGGGTGGAGGCGCCTAGCAGGAGAACGCATTGTGCCTTTACGCATTGTGCCTTCGAAATCTGCTACCACTGTTGTTGCTGAGAGTCCGCTACCTGATATTTTGGCTTTAGGAGCGCTGATTGAGAATCCAGGGACGAGGGAGGAAAAAGTTTGTTTTCCTTCATCGATAGTTTTTTTGTGTTAAAAAGGGGAAGTCGCATTATTGTGTATGCGACTAGTCGCACAATAGCGTATACATATTTCCTGTATTGCTGCCACGTGTTTTAAACAAAGCCGTTGAAAGTGCACGGTGATATTGATAGATAGCATTGTTGTAAATACATTGATCAGTGTTGCCATAATCTGGGAAAACGTGTATTTTTCTGCGCAGGAAAAGAGTGTGTAACAGTGAGTATTTGTTGGTAGGGGTAACATGTTCCCTAGTTAAGGGTATCATAGGACCCTTAAGTGCTAGGCGCAAGGGTTGGCCTATTGGCTCGGTAGTAGATACCGTTCTAACACATAAGCAGGTATATCTGTTGTCTTTGTTGTAGGTTCGGCTCCCAGTGTGATTACAGTATTCAGTGATCAGTTAGGGTTATTTGAGCATTGTAATTGAACCGCACAGTTTTGGCTAAATTGTGATTGTGAACTGGGTAGAGGGTGGACGAAATCACTGAAAAGGGTAAGTATTATTGGAATATTTACATGCTAGCAGTTGAAAGGGAGTCAAAAAATGAATAGGTGAGTGGAGGCATCTACACTTTCTTCCATAGGTGAGTGGAGGCATCTCGACTTTCTTCCGTAGGTGAGTGGAGGCATCTCGACTATCCTTCCATAGGTGTGTGGGCGCATCCTGTTAATATCGTCCGCAGGTAAGTGAAAGTATCTTGACTGTCTTTCACCAGTTTAAATCTCCATTGAAAAGCTTAGGGTTCTCCCAGGATGGGGGCCAAGCAAACAGTAGAGATGTTAGATGATGTGCTGCTGTTGGAAGTGCCGCTTGGATCGGCACGCCATATTATGCAATTAGGTACTGTGATGTATGGTTTAAAATGACGATGAGGAGTGTTAGACCTTTTCCCCGAATTGGCAGCTTTGATAAGGAGGTATTGAACAATGTCTGAGATAGCATCTGTATGGTGCGCTCTCTAATGAAAAAGGTAAAATATAACGAGTGTTTAAAATTATGGCAGCGTGAGGGGGATGCATGGCTTAAAGGTGTGCACGCGACGCAAACTAGCATCATGAGCATGTTACCGGAGAGTACATCCACAGCGCTAAACTGTGGTGCTTGCGCCGCGAGATAGTGCACACGTGCAGCTAGGTAGCGTTGTGGAAGGTATTGCCAGTGGTTCACGCGCAGCTCCGCCGCCCTATGCGGATGGGGGTGCAGGTACAGTTGTTGAAAAAACCCATAAAAATTTAACAAGTAACTTGTACCCTCTCTTAAGTAATCATAAGGAAAATGTTTATGATGCGGATGATGTGCCTATTGTTATGTCTGCCATTTACCATGCTGTACACATGTTAGATGCTCCACCACGACAGGCCCAAGTGGTGCCGCCATCTTCATCAGTGATAGTACAGGAAGTGTTAACATCCACTGCACCCGTAGAGGAAGTTGTTAACCCTATACGTAACAGTAATAGACTAAATCCCCAGCCAGGTAATAAGGTCAAAAGTAGCAATGCGGCTGGTCTGCATCCTATCCGAACAATAACTGTTCCAAATGGGAATGCAGATGCGAACGGTGTAGTGCCCACAAGGGAGCTAGCAATGCATTGTCCTTGGACAAGAGCGGAGCTAAATTCCATAATGAATGATTTCTCCGATCCTAAAAAGGAATTAGCCAAATGCCAAAGATTTTTGAAAAATTTGGGTAGTTCTCACGAGCCAACCAATAAAGATTGGTGAGTGGTGTTAAGGGCCTGCCTTCCACGCAATACAGACGTGACAAAATTTATCACAGATTGTGTATTGGATGGAGATGTTCCCTTAACAGACGAAGTTAACCAAGGTAACATTTCCTGCATTATAACTCAATTGGGTGTATAATTTCCAGTAGTAGTTAACTGGAGCAAAATTTTCACCATAAAACAAAAAGAGAGTGACTCTGCAGAGGATTATTGTAACCGAGCTCTGCAGGCTATCACCCAGTACACTGGGTTAGAAGATATTAAAGATAGCACTCATCACAGGGGAATGATTGTCACTGTACTTATGGATGGCTAAAGACCCGAGTTCAGACCTCACTACCTGGCTGGAGGGGAGTCACTGTAGACACCCTCATATAATCCGCTATTGAACATAATAAGAACATCTCTAAAAAGAGAGAGACCCAGAGCGAGAAACTAATGGCTGTTAGTATTCAAGCTCTAGAAGAAATGACTGTAACATCACAGCCAGCAGACACACCTGCACAGTTACACATCCTCACCAATCCTGCACCACTGCAAACACAGGCCTACCCCACTTATCACACTCAGTCCCAACACCCATACTATCCACAACCACCATATTTCCCTCAATATCCTTACGCACACCCACCATCTTTCCTTCTACTCAACCCACACAGCAATCCTTTCATCCACCCCACTCACGAAAGTGCTTTAACTGCAACCAACTGGGCCATGCAAGTAGGAACTGTAAAGTGAAGAGGGTAGGACTCCCTAACCAGGGAGTACCTGTATATCCCCATACGGGATATACACAAAGTACAGGAAACCCACAACAGTCACCAGCTCCAATTGTGGCCGTAAATGCTGTATTGTAGAGTGCGAGTCAATGCTAGGGGTCAGGTCACACCTGTAGTCTACAGATAGTCAGGTTAATGGGAAGTACTAGGGAAGAACCGGTAATGATGGTTGATGTAGCTGGTACTAAATATCCTTTTCTTGTAGACACAGGGGTGACCAGGTCAGTGATAAAATCTCCCGTTAACTTACAGGTGACCAGCGAGACAGTACCAGCAATGCGTGTAACGGGTAAAGTGCAACATTATCCTTTAACAAAATCCACAGAGGTCACTATCGGGCCATTGCATACCAGTCATTCTTTTCTCCTGGCAGCAGCGGCTCCTACTAACCTACTGGGAAGGGATTTGTTATGTAAGATGGGATGTGTCATATATTGTACCCCTGATGGTATATTTTTAGATATCCCAGAGAGAGTTGCGCATGAGGGATATATTGGACACTCCCCAAAGGATAATGTATAACTCTACTGGTTTAAGTGAAAATCCATCTCAGGTAGATCAAATGTTATCCCAAATTGCAGATTCACTTTGGACCAAGGATGGACAGGACACTGGATTAATGGCAAACATAAATCCCGTAATGGTAAATCTAAAAAGCGGTAGGCAAGCTCCAAAATTTCCCAGTACCCATTTAAACAGGAGGTAGAATTAGGGGTTTATCCCATAATTGAGAGATTGTTACAGCAGGGAATTTTAGTTCGTACAGCTGGTGTATCCAACAGTCCCAGTCCTGTAAAGAAGAGTGGTGGGAGGGGTTATAGGCTGGTAGAAGACCTTAGACGGGTTAATAATTTGGTAGAGAGACAATTTTCCATAGTGCCAAATCCAGCTGTCATTCTTATGCAGATCCCGCCAAATGCAACCCATTTCACTGTCATTGACCTCTGTTCTGCTTTCTTCTCTGTGCCTCTTCACCCTGACTGTCAGTACCTATTCGCCTTTACATACAGGGGTGTACAATACACTTGGACACGATTGCCCCAGGGTTTCATAGACAGCCCCAATATCTTCTCCCAGGCCTTACACGACTGTTTACAATCTTTTCAACCTGCCAATGGATCTGTTCTAATACAATATGTGAACTATTTATTGTTATGTTCTGATTCATTTATGACATGTTTAAATGATGCTAAACTTTTGTTGCTTCATCTCTCGCAAACAGGACACAAGGTTGCTAAGGACAAACTACAGCCATGCCAGTCCAGGGTTAAATATTTGGGACACTGCCTAACTCAGGGGTTACGACATCTCACAAACGACAGAATCCAGACCATAGAGAACATGACACTGCCGCAGAACCAACAGCAAATTCATACCTTCTTGGGAATGTGGGGATACTGCAGAATGTGGATCCCAGGTTTTTCTATTTTGGTCTTGCTATTACAGGACTTAGGACCTCATTCAGAGTCGGTCGTAGCGGCCGCACAGTCGTACGGGCTACGACCGCAAAATCCGATCGTACGGCTGGTCGATCGTAAACAAAGTGACGCCCATTCGTTAGCACTGCACCTCCTCTAGCTACCGACTGACCTGATCGAACGAACGAGACAGTCATAGTCAGGCGCTGTCAGTCGCTGTATGCTAATTTTGTTCTGATGTTTGCGGCCGTATGTGTTGTATTGATGGTCACATGTCATGTTTACATGGACTATCGAACAGCTTGTGATTAGCTTGTTGTCAATTATCTAATTAAGAGTGTTTAACTCTTGCTGTTCTTTTTAACCAGTTTTTTTTCATGTGTCAATAAACTTTATTGTTTTTTTTGTGGGTGTTTTCTCCGTTCTCGTTTTTTTTTCAATATTTACAAAACAAAGTAATGTTTATTATCTGTGAATGTACTGTTGTTAATTGTGTTAACTTTAAAAATGCATGCGCATTTTGCGTTAGGATCATTGTACTCTTATGTTTGCAATTGCACACTGCGTGTTTTATCCAATCAAATCTGACCTTATTTTTCGGGTCATATGATTAAAGGATTGGCCAATAGTGGTTTTTTTTAGGAAACTGAGTAAATATTTTAGCCAATCATCTTTATTTTACTCCATGTATATTTCATGTTTTCTGAAAATTCGGCCATTGCCATCATGAGAGCCGCGGCCTTTACCCGTCGGGAATTATTGATTCTCGTCAATATTATGGACAGGCGGATTATGAACGCCCAGCCTCCAATTTCAAACCGCATGAAGCGGGCGGCCTATGCGGAGGTGAGGCGAGCCCTTCGCACTGCGGGATATAGGCGCAATATAGCGCAACTCGAGAGGCGGTGGTCGGATTTGCGCCACCGGTTGCCAGTCCTTTTGCAAAATTTGCAGGCGCGATTACGCAGACGTAAGTATGCGTTTGTATAAATGTTATAATTAGTGGACTTTTAAAAATGTCTGTTCCTTTTCCAATTTTTTAATTAAAAGTGTACTTGTATTGTGTAGCCGAAAGTGAAAACTAAACTTAGATTTTTTGAATATCTTTACATTTTAGAAACACAGCGGAGACAGAGAAGGGCCCGCAGATTAGGACGCAATGCAGGTCACAACCTGCAGCCCTCCCCCTCACCTTCCCCATCCGCTCAACCCAGCCCTCCCTCCCCACCTCCATACTCCCCCAGTAACCCTCCCTCCCTCTTCCAAAACTCCCATAGTATTCCTCCCTCCCCTGCCTACTCATCCCAAATCTCCACTTCCGTGCCCGTGTCCTTGACCCAAATTTCCCCTCCCTTTGATTTTTGCCACTCCATTTCCCCTCCCACCATTCCCCCAACTCCAACTTACTCCCCATCTGGATCTCCAGCATCATCTCCCGCACCATCTCCATCGGGTGCTTTGTTGCAACACTCTGACGGTATGTGTTTTTTAAATTTTTTTAATTTCTTTTTATTTTGGAGTGTTGTTGTTATCAATGTATTTTTTTTAATTTTTTGGCTGTGTTTGTTTTCTTTTTTACAGTATGGGTGTCATAATCATTGCGCAGTAATGCTGTTATTCAATATTTTGTGCTTATGTTTTGTGCCTGGGCCCTTTTTTTTTGGGGGGGAGCCCAAAAATGTATTCCTTTTGGGGTTTCCAAAATGCTTTTTATTTGGTGTAAAAATTGATTACATTTGGATTAGTATTTTAGATTTAAATAAAACATGTCACAGAACTTGGGAAGGTGATAGGAACCAGACTAACCTTGTTAATGTTGTGTACACTGTGTTTAAAATGTACTAAGATGTAACTTCATTAGGAAAAGTGATGTTTGACATAGCAAACAAACATATTGTAGTTTTGGATTCTCAAGAACATTCTAGAAGTGAATACGCGCAGTGTGTTTTAAGGATATGGCCATCATGACTAAAGAATACACCTCCCAGTTGTTTAAAAATCATCCTAGGTTTTTTTGGTTATGCCACATAGCTAGTGTTTCAAAGTGTTTTTACACCATAAACATTTATACATAATAATAATGTTGTGTGGAGGATACTTTAGAACACACCCTAACATCATTGTGTCTAACCACTATTTGGGGCATTGAATAATGTCTAATGTTAAAATGTGGGTCACACACAAGCACCACTCAAACAATGTAAACACTAGCAATCCCTTCCTGCACAACAAATCACTCCAACTACAACCCACAAGTAAGGGAACATTTGGCTTTGCCTTAAATAAGGAAACAAAAACACAATGATTGAATCATGCAGGCAAGGTGTGCATTGTACTTAGGCAAATAGGGATGCACGGGTAACCAATCCAGGGATGCGCTCACATCTAGCCCAACCCACGCAGTGATTACGGAATGCAGGCAAGGTGTGCATTGTACTTAGGCAAATAGGGATGCACGGTTAACCAATCCAGGGATGCGCTCACATCTATAAAAAAGTCTTCACAAGCAGTATTCTTCGTGCTCTCTCACATGTTTTGAAAATGTCAAGCGAGGAGCATGGTGGGCAGAGGCCAACTGAGGCAGGTAAGTGTGAAACACATTTTGATAAAAACACAAGAACAGTTCATATTTCCAAAAAAATACTTTTTTTATTTTATCTAATTTTAAAAATACTGTAGGTGCTGGGAATCCAATTCCACCACTAGAGGAGGAGGAGGCGGGGCCAAGCAGGCCAAGGCCACGAAACCCTCCGTTTTCACGGATAGAGCTTGAGACATTGGTGACCATGACAATGGATAACCTTGTCCATGCCCCAAGAAATATGGGGGCTGGAGCCAAAGACAGGATTTGGGAGGAGATATCCAGGGCTGTTAATGCTGTGGGGACAACCCACAGAACCATGAAAGTCGTGAAAAAACGGTAAGAAAATTATATTGTGAGTGTACTGAAGTCAAAAGCGAGATCTTATTTAAAAAAACTAACCCTTAAAAAATGCAAAATCACATTGTCAGATGGACCGATTTCAAATACCAGTTGAAGAGGAACCTACGGAGTAGGGTGGACCATGCTGCGGGGACAGGTGGTGGTCCCATCCCTGAGGAGCTGGCCTTGACGAGGTTGGAGACGTTGGCTCAGGGATGTGTGACGGAAGAGGAGATAGTCGGTGTGTCCACTATGGACACTGACATGGCCGACTTCAACGCTCCACATGTGCAAGAATGTAAATATTTTTAAGGCTCAAAAAAGTATAAAGCTAAAACGTGTATGCGTTTTTTTGTTTCAAAAAATACAAATGTTTTTTTTTTCCAGACTCAGAGGAGGTTGTGCCTGCTCCTGAGGTCAGGTCTGGGTCCAGCACAGATGGAGACTCTGCAGGGGAGGATCCAAGTACTCCATTTGGGGACCCTGTGGAGTCTACTCCAGGGCAATCATCAGACCGAGCAGTGCCTCTCCTCACCAGGTTGGTCTCCCAAACTCAGGAGAACAGATGTGTTATTCTGAGGATGGAGACCACTCTGGTGAGGGTGGCGGTGGCCCTGGAGACCATTGCTGGGGCCATAGATCATTGGGCCAATACCCAAGAGCAGGCAAACACACCTGCCATGATGGAGCGAGACTCCCTTCCTCCCAGGACCAACACCTCTGGCAGCCCAACAGCCACCCCCGCAAGTATGAAGAGCCCTATGCCTAGGCCTGAGGAAATCCCATCTACCTCTGGCCAGGCCAGTCGGCGTGTTACATGCTAGTCGGCTGTCCGTAGCTTACCTCTTCCTCCGAGCCGGTCCAAATGACGAAAGTAGCACTGGATATCTCCTCCCTCACCTCTTGTCCAGTCCCCATATTTCTTGTCACCAATGTCTCAAGCTTTTTTTTTTTATTATTTTTTTTCGAATTGTGTTTTTTATTTTATTATTTTATTTATATGCAAATGTTGCCCTAACAAAAATTAGTTAAATTGTGATGAAAGGCTAATTTCCTAAAAATATTTTTTTTTTATTTCAAAATGTCTTTATTTAACTATATCAATGTATACATGGTTTAAAAAGTATGGTATCTGAAAAGGCTGCTACGCAAAACACAATGCTAGATGTTTTAAAAAATGTCCGAACAAAATAAGTTTAAAAAGCACAAATAAACATTTGTGTTACGAATTCCCTAATGCAGTGAAATCAGTTACAAGGTAATTAGCAGTGTTAATAGTTACAATGCACCAATCTAAGCTGCTTGGTTTGTGTGGTTCCAATTAGAAACATCACAAGTAACATCAGATTAACGATTGTACTGTTGTGGCTTACGGACGCTTCTTGCCTACCTTAGCCTGGACGATCATCCTGTTTGTAGAGTGACGTTGTCATGCATCCGCAATTCATGGTCGTACGAAGCAGATAATTTATGCACTCCCCTAAAATGCCTGGAAACGCTGAAGAACGCCTCCATTTGCAGACCACCAGCCCCGTATACTCCCACAAACGGACTTTCCTGTCAATCAACTTTAGCAATCCACTTCCGTTTCGGTGAGTGAATCTGCAGAGGATTATTGTAACCGAGCTCTGCAGGCTATCACCCAGTACACTGGGTTAGAAGATATTAAAGATAGCACTCATCACAGGGGAATGATTGTCACTGTACTTATGGATGGCTAAAGACCCGAGTTCAGACCTCACTACCTGGCTGGAGGGGAGTCACTGTAGACACCCTCATATAATCCGCTATTGAACATAATAAGAACATCTCTAAAAAGCAATCCACTTCCGTTTCGGAAGCCCTACGACCGACAGTATTTTGCATCGGTAGAGCTCGTACGCACATGCGCACAGCTAGCCGTGCGCAGGCGCAGAAAGAAAAACATCAGATGCGTACGACCGTGCGGCCGCTACGACCGACTCTGAATGAGGTCCTTAGTCTCTTCCTCAAAGCCCGATCGTGTCATACACACAGAGGAATCAGAGCAGGCTTTCCTTAATCTTAAGGATTGTCTGACAAGAGCACCTGCATTGGGAATACCTGATTATGAAAAACCTTTTGATTTGTATTGTACGGAAGCTGATGGTTGTGCAGCAGGTGTCCTCACACAAAAACATGGTGATGTCAGTAGGCCCGTAGCATACTACAGTGCACAATTGAACACTGTGGCAAAATCACTCCCAACGTGTTTAAGAAGTGTAGCAGCAACTGCTCTATTGGTCAGTAAGAGTGAGGATGTGGTACTAGGCCATGATTTGATTGTCTATACTCCCCATGCTGTATCTGCTTTGCTAAACTCTGCCCAAACCAGACATGTCTCCTCAGCTAGGTTCACGAAATGGGAACTAGCCTTAATAGCACCTGCAAACATCACCATCAAAAGGTGCACTACATTAAACCCAGCTACGTATTTACCAATTGTGCAACATGATGCACAAAGGGTGGAGAGAGGTGAGCCGCTGGCAGCAGGTGAGTTCTGCAGGTATATTGATGCACATGATTGTATGGAATATCTCAATCAAACCTTTACTGCAAGACCTGACATACGGGATACACCTTTAGAAAATGTAGATGTGACATTTTACATGGATGGGAGTTGTCATAGACAAACTGACACTGGAGAGTTATGTACAGGCTATGCTGTTGTAAATGACGAAGACATCATAGAAGCCGAACCTTTAGGTCCACCACACTCGGCCCAAGTGGCGGAACTGGTGGCACTAAAGAGAGCGTGTGAATTAGCGGAAGGTAAATCTGCTAATATGTACACTGACTCTAGGTACACCTTCGGGGTAGTACACGATTTTGGTGCCTTATGGCGTCTGAGAAAATTTATGACAGCAGCAGGCACACCAATTGCACATTCCAGACATATAAAAGGACTACTAACAGCAATCCAATTGCCAAAGGCAGTGGCAGTAATTAAGTGTAAAGCCCATACATGTGAAGATGAGCCGGTGTCACTTTGCAACAACAGGGCAGACGAAGCTGCAAAATGGGCAGCAGGGTTAAAAATAAATGTACCAACTGAACAAATGATGACTTTCCAAACAATTGATATGTTGAAATTAATTGAGATGCAAAATTTGTGTACCATACAGGAAAAGTCAGTCTGGAGGTCCAAGGGATGTAGGCAAGAGTCCTCTGGACTCTGAAGAGACGGACAAGGTAAGCCAGTGGCTCCCAAGGCATATTACCCAAGCCTGGCTGAGGCAGCACATGGTCTGACTCATCTGGGAAAGCAAGGTTTATGTGAATTGGTGAGAGTATATTGGTACGCACCGGGTTTTTCTTCTCAAGCGGAAAAGAGAGCAATGTCCTGTCTGACCTGCTTGAGGAAAAACATTGGGAAAACGATCCTTACCGAACCATCCCACATTCCCCCAACTGACGGACCTTTCCAGGTAATACAAATTGATTTCATCCAATTACCACCCTGCAGGAATCTCAAGTATGAATTAGTGTGCACTGATGTGTTTTCCAATTGGGATGAGGCATACCCAGCTGCCACTAATACTGCTGCGTTTACTGCCAAGAAAATTGTTCAGGAGTTTGTGTGCAGATACGGTATCCCTAAAATTATCGAGAGTGATAGGGGTACTCATTTCACAGGTGATGTTTTTCAAAATATGTGTAAACTGATGGCTATTAATAGTCGACTTCATACGCCCTACCGACCGCAAGCCAGTGCCAAGGTGGAGAGGATGAACGGTACTATTAAAAACAAATTAAGTAAGATCATGGCAGAGACTGGACTAGGATGGCCAGAAGCTTTACCGTTGGTCCTACTCCTAGACCCCCTCTAAATCTGTCCCCCTTTGAAATACTGTTTGGTAGACAACCTCATTTGATTATAAGTCCGCAGGAAGATTTGAAAGGTAACAACGAGGTAACTGTAAGGTATCTTATAACAATGAATAAACAGTTAAAACAGCAACAGCAGAAACTGAAATTGTTGTCCCATGATATGCCTGAAACGAATTGTCATGGTGTTGAACCTGGAGAATATGTTATGATCAGAAATTTCTTGCATTCAGGTTGTTTGACTGATCATTGGGAAGGTCCGTATCAGGTGTTGCTGATGAGTACCACATCTTTGAAAGTTGCCAAGAGAGATACCTGGGTCCATTCCACTCACTCCAAGAAGGTCAACCAACTGGTGTAGAAACAAGGCGGAGACGAGGCTGATAACGTGGAGCAAGCTTATAGTGCACATTATGCAGTGCCCAATATATAGTGCCCCGGGAGGATTAAAAGGTTGCAGTGAGATATCTGAGCTAAAGAAATTTTGCAGGTTCTTGCTGCAGCAATGGACTGGTCTGCTGTGTTAATTTTTATATTCTCTTCCGGAGTTTCCATCATCCTGATTTGTTTGGGGATTTCTGGTTTCTGTGATGAGGGACCGATAGAGGAGATGGGAGCTGATGACAGTATTGATGGAGAGAAGTCAAAAGGAGGAGTGCAATGCCAATCAGGGGAGTGTTTGACTAATCTTAGTACTGTAATTGTTAAAAGATCTGCTATTTTGGATACTCGGGGACAGTGTGGAGGTCTATGGTCTGAGGATTATTGTATGTGTGAGTTCTGTGGGTCCGTAATTGATGAGAGATGCATCCAACGGTGTCAACCCAAGTATAATCAGTATTGGGGTGGGTATCCTTTAAAGGATTATCACACCATGGTGGGCAAAATTTTGAACCAAACCGACTGTTGGGTGTGCTCTCACATGCCCCAGGGACAACATAATGTAGGATTAGTGCCCTTCCCGTTAAATATCTCTGAAATTTTAGAATTGCAAAAAGGGAAGACGCTGGACGGAAAATTTCTTAATACCAAACCACCCCATTTTAAACTCCACCAGTACCAGGCAGATAAAATCCTTTTATGTTTAAACATCACCAACTCCAATGACCCAGGAAGTTGGGAGGTGACTGGAAATAATCAGACGATGACCTTCTCACAAAGAGCTGATCGTGAGCCTATGAATTATGAACTGTTACACAAAATTAGGTCAGGTGGAAGACACTTCTGGTATAAATATACACCGAGTAACACCAAAGAAATGGTTGGCAGAATACCAGAAGGGTACTGTGCTAAGGTTATACAACCAGAAACATGTATTTGCCAGATGGGAGAACCTGATATAGGATCATTTGTGAGGGAAATGTGTTTGATGATCATAATGCATACTATTCCTTATGTTCTCACCGATGATGTATATTTTATATGTGGAAGGAAAGCGTATAAGTGGCTCTCTCCGAGTTCTGAAGCTTTGTGTTATCTGGGAAGAGAAGTCCCAGAGGTTATGACCCTCACACATGTTGAAATGCTTGGTATTCATAAAAACACACCATCACCATATTTTCACACACAGTATGAACACAGAGGAAAAAGAAATATGATACCAGGTTATGTGCATAAAGCCACACAGTTAATTAGTGAGACAACTGGCTTTCAAGTTTTGGTAGGACTGGATCCCACCAGGATCGCTTGGGGTACACTAAATTTTAGATATATCCAAGATCTTGCTAAATTAATAGATAATATCACCGAGATGTATGATGACACATTCAGGTATAAAGGTAGGGAGTTGCAAGCGTACAAGAAAGAATTGGTGCAACACAGACTAGTGTTAAATTATTTAACAGCTGTCACTGGAGGGTATTGCGTAACTTTGGCCACCCAATTTGGAGTAAAGTGTTGCACTTATGTCACAAACGATACCAGCGACCCCAAGGAGGTGATAGACCGGAAGATGGATGAAATTCTGCAGCTAAAATGGGAATTTCAAAAGAACCATAATGCTTCAGTGGCTGAAGTAGAGGAGAAGGTAGAGGAATGGGTTTCATGGTTGAACCCAGGGAAATGGTTCTCAAGTCTAGGAGAATGGGTCCAGGAATTAATTGCAAGCATAGGTAAACTCCTGATCCTCATACTGGTTGTCATCATAGTAATTGGCATATGTGTCAGGTGTGTTCCCACTGTGTTGAAATGTGGAAAATGTAAAGATAAGGTAAACCGGAAGAATGAAATGATGATGGTGGTGAGTAGAAACAATGTGAATACTGAGGTAAATGTAGAACTGCATTACAACCCTGAACTAGAAGGTACCATCGTATAATGTATAAGATTTAGACATGCATAAACATGTGTTATTAAAAATGTGATTTTAAAACATCTTAAAATATTCCCCCTGAAGACTTCCTTTATAGGATTGGTGCATCCCCACATCTTTCCCATGGTCTCCCAAGATCCGCGGTGTGCATATAAGGGTAATTTTATGTCCCCTCCTAGAGACACATTATTGATGGATTAAGAACTACCTTGTGCCATCCCATAATATAACATTAAATAATATGTCATAATGTAAGCCTAAAATTAATTTTAAAATCAGTATGATAGCATGTTGTTTGCTATCAAAGGATGGACTGTCAAACCGGATAATTGGCTGAGACAGGATCGGTTTAAAATTATATCTGCGCGACGCCATTTTGCGAATGGCAATGAGACGCCATTTTGCAACTGGCCGCCCAGCGCCATTTTAGTGAAACTCGCCATTATAAGTACATACGGCGATGCTATTATTTAGCGTCGTGCGATTCCCACGCAATAGAAAGAAGTTAAAAGTCCTCACCACATAAATACAGACAGTCGCTAAAACATATAAACTAATTATCCCTGCAAAACACGCACCATAGTGTACTCCACAAAACACACAGTCGCACAACGCTAACTAGCGTCTTTTCCCAATTCCCCAATACACACTGCACACTTACATGAAAGGTTCCCTAGAATTAAAGTTTAATATTCAAGGTTTATTCAGTGATTATTAATGTTGTGTAATAAAGGTTATTTGATATCTAAGGTTTAGTACATGGTAAGCAGACCGTGTTTGGTGTTGTACTGATCCACTGTGTCTCAACAGATTTCCGGTATCATCGGTGAGAAGATCGGAACATGCGTCTGCAAACTATGGACTATAGAGAGTTAAAACATTAAAATGTACTCTGTAATGTTAACAGCTTAGATTAGCATGCAGCGGGAAAAAGGACACAAAGGGCGGTTGGAGGCTGTTTGTGTCCATTTGAAATTGTACTATAAACTATCCTGAGCAGAAACACCTTTAAGAAGAACCAATGGAATCATGCCAAACTTGCCTATTGTATTGTCTATCCCTGAAAGAGTATATATGTGCGCTCTCTGACCCCAATCGAGAGTCTTCTTGCTGTGCTGTTGACGAAGGTTTCTAATGCTGATGCTGGTATCTGGGCCCAGAGCGCGTGCGTATATAACACCTGTACCTTGGGTCTGTATGATTTATTTGCGCTAATTAACTTTAGATCACAGTGTGTAACCATCTGTTTTTATATTGAATAATAACTTTTTGTGCTTTGGAACCACATTCAAAGTCTGAAGGCATCTATTTACTGTGCGACTCATTACGCTAAATTGCGACAATTTTAGAAGTTATAGGCAGGATTTAGAAGGTATAGGTAGGATTGCATAGAGGCTTTAATTAGGTATCCATAGTTGCAGTGAGTGCGATCCGCACTACACAGTAAAACAAACATACCACTGCCGGCGCCGGGTAGTACGCTCGTACTACCTGGTGGCGGTGGGTTTGCTTTAGCAGCCACTGAGAGTCAGACAGACTCTCATTGGCTGCTGCACCCAGGGCTGAAGCCGGGCTAGATCTTACTCATGAGCTCTGCCTTCCAGTTCCCGCACTCCCATAGTGCCGAGCAGGATGGGAGCAGCGTACAGCGGCAGGTGCAGGAGTGGGGATTCCGGTAAGTATAATTTTGTCTGTCTGTGTGTGTCTGTGTGTTTAATGTGTAAAAGGCACTACTACTGGTGGATCTCTATATTGGGCACTGCATAGGTGGCACTATATAAGGGGCATTACTGGGGGCACTAAATATTGGGCACAACTGTGGGAACTGCATAAGGGGCACTACTGGGAGCACTGTATAAGGGGCACTACTTGGGCCACTATATATTGGGCACTACTGGGGGAACTGCATAAGGGGCACTACTGGGGGCACTGTATAAGGGGCACTACTGGGGCATTGTATATTGGGCACTGCATAGGGGGCACTATATATTGGGCACTGCATAATGTGCACTATAACAGTGGGCATTGCATAAGGGACACTACTACTGGGGACATTGTACAAGGGCCACTACTGCAGTGGGCACTGCATGAGGGGCACTACTACTAGGGGCATTGCATAATGGGCACTATATAAGGGGCGTTAAGGTGCATATGGAATGGAAAGGAATGCTCCCAGAGTGACGAGAAACAGTGGTGTGTTATGCTAACACATCTCCATTTTTCAGTGGCCACGCCCCTTGTGGCATGTGGCCACGCACACTTTTTCGGCATGCGACTTCGCAGTGCGCACGTAGGGGGGGGCTCCAAATACCCTTATTATGCCACTGATAATTACATAATTGCAGTGCTCAGCTAACAAAATTATGTACAGAATACAGTGAAGAGGGTCATACTATTGAGAGCTTTCAGTCTGGAGGGATAATGTTTACAATCTAGAGCAATATAAGGATTACCCGCTGGTAGCCAAAGTTACAGTAGCCAAGGATTGAACACAGATGCACACTTATAGGGGTATTCAATATGGTGCGAAAACTCAGTTTTTGCGATGTTTTCGCACCGATGACGTCATTATCGCAGGTTTTGGTTTTACACCATATTCAATTTCAAAGACTTTTCGCAGGTTCGAAAAGTCTTTGAAAAAAAATGGGGATAACTTTTCACCACTGAATAGGTGGCGAAAAAAAGTGCAGAATTGGGGTTTAGGGGTGCAGGCTTTAAAAAAATAGCCTGCACTCCTGGGAATGACATTTTAAAAATAACTGTGTCAAAATAAGTTTAAAAAAAAAGTAGGGACACCCCAAAAAAATAATTTAAAAATTGGGGTGAAAAAAAAATTCATGGAAAAATTGTTTAAAACTAGGGAAATAGGTTCAGAGCTATTCTGCAAGTATGCGGCAGGTGTATTCTAGAATAGATTATTAGCGACAGGTGTATTCTAGAATAGATTATTAGCGGCAGGTGCATAGTTGCAGAATTTTTTTAAAATTACTTTAGGGACATAAAAATATGCTAGTACCCATTTTCATGTACCCCAAATTTGATGGGACCACTTAAAAAAACGAAAAAAATAACCTAAGTGCTCTTCTGCATCACTTCTTCAATGTCGGGAAAAAAAACACCTGCGCAGCTATTTAAATCCCCGACTTTCATTTGCAGGCAAAAACGGGGGTACCCATAGTGATCCCCCATGTTTTTACAGCTTTAGGGGGGTCCTACAATTTATTCCAGGTAAATTAAATTTTTTTTCGCCGATCCTACTTCGCCGGGTCCCGTTTTCGTAGTTTTCATATTGAATACGGGGATAAAGCGGGCACGCGCCCGATAATTTATCCCAGGAAAATCTCCGACATGCAAGGTTTACGTTCCATATTGAATACCCCTGTTAATATTTCCAGTAAACAAAACAGGAACATCTGGATTTTCTGACCACACTTTCAAATATCAGTGCTGATGACAGACCAACCAAGGGATCATAGGTCAAAAATAGAATCTAGAACCAACTGAGGATAGATCTTCCAGAAGTCCACAAGGATCAAGCTAAAGTTCGGGTGTCCAGGAATGTCAGTATGCAGGTACGGTTATTGCATTGCTAGAAATAGAAACATTGACTGTGCAACATAAATGACAGAGGAGTCCCTATTAGCAATAATCAGGAATGATCAGTGGCAGCTGTAGAGTGGAAAGCAGACTGAGCAAAGGATAAATCCGAGGCGGCACATTGAGATGTTCAGGGACAGGATTTGGGAGAAAACCTGACAGCTATATAATTCATTTTGAGCATGCTCAGGATTTGAAGATTGACAGCTTAAGTGCAGGAATGTGACAGACTAGTGTTTATATGCAAATTAGGAGTCTCAGGGGTTGAAGGGTAGAACAAAATAGTGCTTTTTATTTCTAATAATAAAATGCATTTGCATACACAGATTGGACAGTTCAGCACCAAAAAATCTTACTTAAGGGATTACTATAGTATAATTTGTATAGACTACATTTAGGTATTGTCGAAGCCGGATAATTGGCTGAGACAGGATCAGTTAAAAATTAGATCGGAGCGACGCCATCTTGTGAATGGCGACAAGATTCCATCTTAAAAATAGGTCACACAGCGCCATTTTGTCAAAACCACATAGTACACAAAACACAACACTAAATTGCTAAGTAGCACGGCCAGCTTTTTAACAATCTTCCCCAAACACATACCGACAGTGTCTGACATACATAAAAATGACTTTCCAACACATTAAAATCACCACAGACGTAAATATGAACAGCGCAAAATAGTAGCAAATTAGTGGTGTTTTCCCTGCATTCTCATTAACACATACGCGCAATGTTACACAGTGCACAATGCAAAATAGCAAATGATTAGCATTAGAACACTTTTATTAGTCCTTTTCAAAATCATACTGTCAGTGGTGAAAACACCTAAGGATAACATTCCAGCACACTGCAACACTTACACAGCGCTAGTTAGCACTGTTCTCCCTGCACTCTCAGTAAAACACCTAGCCGCGAGGTTAACACAAATCTCATAGTGCAGAGAGGGCAATTTAGTTAAACTGTGCTGTGCGTCTGAAACGCATTAGAACACTTTATACACGACTTTATACCACAACCAATCAAAGATACCTTTCCAGCTTAGCGCTGCTCGCTAAGTATCCCACAGACTCCCAGACAAACAACGCTATTTAGCGTTTTTTTCCCTTGCATACATATACTTAAAGCAATGGTTCCGTAGCACAAAAGGATTATTATTATTCGATTCACTCACAATGCCAGCATGTAAAGAAATGACTGTTTTCTGCAACTAAGGTTTAGTACATGATAAACAGACCGTGTTTGGTGTTGTACTGATCTACTCTTTCTCAACAGATCTCCGCTACCATTGATGAGAAGATCGGAACATGCATCTGCGAACTATGGACTATAGAGAGTTAAAACATTAAAATGTACTCTGTAATATTAGCAGCTTAGATTTGCATGCAGCGGGAAAAAGGAGACAAAAGGCTGTCGAAGGCTGACCTATGTCCATTTGAATTGACCTGTTAACTGTCCTGTAACAGAAGCATCGTGAATGAGAACAAATGAAATTATGCCAAACTTGCCTATTGTATTGCCTATCCCTGTAAGAGTATATATGTGTGCTCTCTGACCCAAATCGGGAGTCTTCTTGCTGATGCTGTTGACGGAGGTTTCTTGCTGATGCCGGTATCTGGTCCCAGAGCGCGTGCGTATGTAACAACTGTACCTTGGGTCTGTATGATTTATTTGCGCTAATTGTCTTTAGATCACAGCGTGTAACCATCTGTTTTTATGTTGAATAATAACTTTTTGTGCTTTGGAAACACATTCAAAGTCCGAAGGCATTTATTTACTGTATGACTCATTACGGTAATAGCGACAATTCTAGAAGGTATAGGCAGGATTTAGAAGGTATAGGCAGGATCGTATAGAGGTTTAGAAGGTATAGGCAGGATCGTACAGAGGTTTAAATTAAGTATTGATAGTATATATATATATGTATAAAATGCTCAATAGCCCAATCTCATTTTTTTTTCCAACCAGTGAAGGCTCTGATGTCCCTTCCTAATGAGAACATTGAGTATCTTTGATGTTACTATTACCCAGTGTTCCTAGTGGAGTGACTAAAAACCAGGATATCTATATTTTTCTTTGAGCCTATTCCGCTCTTTACGCTTGTTTTTTCTTTTTCTTGCTGAAGTTTGAAAGGACGTTATTTTATCCTTTTTCTTGTTCGTTCTCTCCATCTTCTCCTGTGGGGAATTGCCAAACATTAATCAGTGCTTTCCGGCCGGCAGGGGCTATATAAGGAAAGAGCATGGACAAGGTCATTTAAAGTGCCTGCACTCCTCGTGCACCCCCTATACCCAGAGCTTGGTCCGGTTGGTAGACAGTGGGAATACAATGTGCTTTGGGGAATGGCCACACTTTAGGTTTGTTTTCAGGATCTTTAGACCCTGGCGCAAATTAGACGTACTAATCTTGTCCTGGAGCTTAGGGCGCCATTCTACACCTTAGTAAGCGGATGTCATCCATTGTGCAAAAAGACCCATAACTGTAATAAAATATATTTGTATTGAATATGCTTTATAAAACAAAATACGGTATACTGAGTACACCGATTTCTCCTGGGAACTTTGGCCCTCATTCAGAGCCGTACGCTCTGAGCAGAGCGCACGCTCTGAATGTGGGCCGGGCTCCATTTTCATGGAGCGTCCTCCTGGACGCTCGTATAGCTGTGGGTCACCACCCACAGGCTATACGAGCGTGCATTTTGATGGCCGCGATGGTCGAGACCATCGCGACCATCGAAATTGCGAGCCGGAGCCTGCGGTTGAGGTTTTCAACCGCAAGCTCCGGAGTGATTTTGGCTCTATCAGAGCCAAAATCACTCCCACTGACATCACTAGTGATGTCAGTGGGCCGGCTTCTGACGGGAGGCGTTCCCGTGGGAACGCCCCCGTCAGGGAGGCACGCCCCCGGCACGCCCACCAAAGGGGGCGTGCTGTCAATCAACATTGACAGCACGCCCCCTTTGATCGGACACAACGAGCGAAGGACTTTCCTTCGCTCGTCGCGTCTGGCGCATGCGCACGACGGAGCTCCCTCCGTCGTGCGCATGCTCAGTGCATAACATCGACCCTCTTGCGAGCGGACAGCCGCTCGCGAGTGGGTCTGAATCAGGCCCTTTGTTTTAGAATTTTTTGACAATATGTTTCTGTAAAGGATACAAATCTTCTCTCCCAGTTACAATTTGACACTTTCATGCTACAAACATCATAATCAGACTCCTTCCTTAATACTGTGCTGCCAAGCAGCATTGTTTGGTGCTATTTAGGAGTTGAGCCCATTTGTGTATGTAGAATGACATCATTGTTGTGGTGCATGCTGATTTATTGTATATTTATTCTTTTTTTCTGATTTATCTTTATGTCATTTTTTATTTTTATTATTTTTCAATTAATTTGTATATGTATCCTTAGATGTGCTTGATTTTTAGCCATGACATTTTTTATTATATGTGTTATGAGCATGTGTTGCTCTATTAAAATATACCTTTTATCTGATTAGCGCCCTACATACTTTCTTACCTGTCTCTCTAGAAGCATTGGGGAGGGGCCCCTTCAAAATGTTTCTATGGGGCCCACAAAGTTTTGGCTATACCCCTGATCAAAGGCATATTATATCTCCTACATAAAAGGAGAAAGATGTTCATTTTAAACAATTTAAATACAGAGTTGCACTATATATATTGTAAAACATGAAAATAATACAGAATAAATAAAAAACAAACAATCAAATAATATTAAATATAAACAATTTATTAGTGAAATGGATTGCTAAAGGAATGTTTTATTGTGATGATGTCTCTGTGATATCTATAATAACATTCACTAAAGTATTTAAAAAAAATGTCTATGTAGAGCAGGGAGATATGGACATATGTACCTACATTCTGGTAATCGGGATGGGGGAGCTGCACAGCCAACTCAGGCGCAAAAACGTAGAGGTACATCACTGCGGCTCCTATCTGGGCAGCGGATAAGAAATGTGTAATCCCCTTTTGTAAGACAATGCAGGGACGGAATAAGTACCAAGTGATCTTTGGCTTTGTATATGTAAATAATGAAAAATATACCCTCTGAAATGACTGGCATGGCTGCCTGGCATTAATTAGACTGCTGTTGATGCTGCTTCATCAGATGACAGAACACCAGGAGATTGCAGCCTTTAGCTCAGTGATCCTTAGCAGTAATATGAGACTTTGTGTACAGCAAGGCACATTCTGTCTTGCTATCTTTATTGACTCTGATAAGGGAAGGATTAACAAAGAATAGCCCTATTGTTAAAAACCATTATTCAAGGAACATACTTTCCTAAGGGAATATGAGTAATGCCAACATTGGGCCTGATGGTAAGTTCAACGCCTATCCAGCAAAAATTCTATGAATCATACGTTAAAAATCCCACCCCGTATCTATTTAAATATACTTATTCAGTCTCATACAACCAGTGGCGGGCTGGGGGGCAGGGTGCCATGTTCCCCCCCGGGCCGCAGCGCCATGCGGGCCGCTGGCCGCGGGCAGTCTGTGTCTCTGTGACACAGGCTGCACCACACGTGTAGCAGTGACCGGATGGAGTTCGGTCAGCGCTACACAGTGACTAACACACAGCCGCCGGTGCTGGCAGCTTTGTGTTTGTTTTGAGTGGCAGCCAATGAGAGTCTGTCAGACTCTCACTGACTGCCGCTACGCCCACTGCAGGAGCCGCTCCATCTTCTGGCTCCTGCAGTGGGTAATGGGAGAGATGTCATGATGTCTTGACATCTTTCCCATAATGCAGAGCGGCCCGGCCCGGGAGGACGAACAGAGTAGCGGATGGCAGCGGCGGGAGCGGGGATTCAGGTGTTTTTTTTCTTTCTATTACATGTGGCACTACAAGGGGGAGAGCACTACTGGGGGCACTAAAAGGGGGAGAGCACTACTGGGGGCACAAAAGGGGGAGAGCACTACTGGGGGCACTACAAGGGGGAGAGCACTACTGGGGGCACTACAAGGGGGAGAGCACTACTGGGGGCACTACAAGGGGGAGAGCACTACTGGGGGCACTACAAGGGAGAGAGCACTACTGGGGGAACTACAAGGGGGAGACCACTACTGGGCACTACAAGGGGGATTACTACTGGGGGCACTACAAGGGGAGGACTACTGGGGGCACAACAAGGGGAGGACTACTACTGGGCACTACAAGGGGGAGAGCACTACTGGGGGCACAACAAGGGAGAGAGCACTACTGGGCACTACAAGGGGGATTACTACTGGGGGCACAACAAGGGGAGGACTACTACTGGGGGCACTACAAGGGGGGATTACTACTGGGGGCACTACAAGGGGGGGACTACTACTGGGGGCACTACAAGGGGGAGACCACTACTGGGGGCACTACAAGGGGAAGACCACTACTGGGGGCACTACAAGGGGGAACACTACTGGGGGCACAACAAGGGGGGCTACTACTGGGGGAACTACAAGGGGGGATTACTACTGGGGGCACTACAAGGGGGGGACTACTACTGGGGGCACTACAAGGGGGGATTACTACTGGGGGCACTACAAGGGGGGATTACTACTGGGGGCACTACAAGGGGGGGACTACTACTGGGGGCACTACAAGGGGGAGACCACTACTGGGGACACTACAAGGGGAAGACCACTACTGGGGGCAATACAAGGGGGAGACCACTACTGGGGGCACAACAAGGGGGAACACTACTGGGGGAACACTACTGGGGGCACAACAAGGGGGGCTAGTACTGGAGGAACTATAAGGGGATTACTATGGGGGGGCACTACAAGGGGGGACTACTACTGGGGGCACTACAAGGGGGAGAGCACTACTGGGGGAACTACAACGGGGATTACTACTGGGGGCACTACAAGGGAGAGAGCACTACTGGGGGCACTACAAGGGGGAGAGCACTACTGGGGGCACTACAAGGGAGAGAGCACTACTGGGGGCACTACAAGGGGGAGATCACTACTGGGCACTACAAGGGGGATTACTACTGGGGGCACTACAAGGGAGGACAACTACTGGGGGCACAACAAGGGGAAGACTACTACTGGGGGCACTACAAGGGGGAGAGCACTACTGGGGGCACTACAAGGGAGAGAGCACTACTGGGGGCACTACAAGGGGGAGACCACTACTGGGCACTACAAGGGGGATTACTACTGGGGGCACTACAAGGGGAGGACTACTACTGGGGGCACTACAAGGGGGGATTACTACTGGGGGCACTACAAGGGGAAGATCACTACTGGGGGCACTACAAGGGGGAGACCACTACTGGGGGCACTACAAGGGGGAACACTACTGGGGGCACAAGGGGGGCTACTACTGGGGGAACTACAAGGGGGGATTACTACTGGGGGCACTACAAGGGGGGGACTACTACTGGGGGCACTACAAGGGGGAGACCACTACTGGGGGCACTACAAGGGGAAGACCACTACTGGGGGCACTACAAGGGGGAACACTACTGGGGGCACAACAAGGGGGGCTACTACTGGGGGAACTACAAGGGGGGATTACTACTGGGGGCACTACAAGGGGGGGACTACTACTGGGGGCACTACAAGGGGGGGACTACTACTGGGGGCACTACAAGGGGAGATTACTACTGGGGGCACTACAAGGGGGGATTACTACTCGGGGCACTACAAGGGGGGGACTACTACTGGGGGAACTACAAGGGGGAGACCACTACTGGGGGCACTACAAGGGGAAGACCACTACTGGGGGCACTACAAGGGGGAACACTACTGGGGGCACAACAAGGGGGGCTACTACTGGGGGAACTACAAGGGGGGATTACTACTGGGGGCACTACAAGGGGGGACTACTACTGGGGGCACTACAAGGGGGGGACTACTACTGGGGGCACTACAAGGGGAGATTACTACTGGGGGCACTACAAGGGGGGATTACTACTCGGGGCACTACAAGGGGGGGACTACTACTGGGGGAACTACAAGGGGGAGACCACTACTGGGGACACTACAAGGGGAAGACCACTACTGGGGGCAATACAAGGGGGAGACCACAACTGGGGGCACAACAAGGGGGAACACTACTGGGGGCACAACAAGGGGGGCTAGTACTGGAGGAACTATAAGAGGGGATTACTATGGGGGGGCACTACAAGGGGGGACTACTACTGGGGGCGCTACAAGGGGGAGAGCACTACTGGGGGAACTACAAGGGGGATTACTACTGGGGGCACTACAAGGGTGGGGGACTACTGGGGGCACTACAAGGGATGGACTACTACTGGGGGCACTACAAGGGGGGTTACTACAGGGGGCACTACAAGGGGGGGACTACTACTGGGGGCACTACAAGGGGGAGACCACTACTGGGGGCACTACAAGGGGAGGACTACTACTGGGGGCACTACAAAGGGGGATTACTACTGGGGGTACTACAAGGGGGGGACTACTACTGGGACACTACAAGGGGGAGACCACTACTGGGACACTACAAGGGGGAACACTACTGGGGGCACAAGGGGGGCTACTACTGGGGGAACTACAAGGGGGGATTACTACTGGGGGCACTACAAGGGGGAGACCACTACTGGGGGCACTACAAGGTGGAGACCACTACTGGGGGCACAACAAGGGGGAACACTACTGGGGGCACACTACTGGGGGCACAACAAGGGGGGCTAGTACTGGAGGAACTATAAGGGGATTACTATGGGGGGGCACTACAAGGGGGGACTACTACTGGGGGCACTACAAGGGGGAGAGCACTACTGGGGGAACTACAAGGGGGATTACTACTGGGGGCACTACAAGGGTGGGGGACTACTGGGGGCACTACAAGGGGGAGAGCACTACTGGGGGCACTACAAGGGGGAGAGCACTACTGGGGGCACTACAAGGAGGAGAGCACTACTGGGGGCACTACAAGGGGGAGATCACTACTGGGCACTACAAGGGATTACTACTGGGGGCACTACAAGGGGGGGACTACTACTGGGGGCACTACAAGGGGGAGACCACTACTGGGGGCACTACAAGGGGGAGAGCACTACTGGGGGCACTACAAGGGAGAGAGCACTACTGGGGGCACTACAAGGGGGAGACCACTACTGGGCACTACAAGGGGGATTACTACTGGGGGCACAACAAGGGGAGGACTACTACTGGGGGCACTACAAGGGGGGATTACTACTGGGGTACTACAAGGGGGGAACTACTACTGGGGGCACTACAAGAGGGAGACCACTACTGGGGGCACTACAAGGGGGAGACCACTACTGGGGGCACTACAAGGGGGAACACTACTGGGGGCACAAGGGGGGCTACTACTGGGGGAACTACAAGGGGGAATTACTACTGGGGGCACTACAAGGGGGGGACTACTACTGGGGGCACTACAAGGAGGGGACTACTACTGGGGGCACTACAAGGGGAGATTACTACTGGGGGCACTACAAGGGGGGATTACTACTGGGGGCACTACAAGGGGGGGACTACTACTGGGGGTACTACAAGGTGAAGACCACTACTGGGGACACTACAAGGGGAAGACCCCTACTGGGGGCAATACAAGGGGGAGACCACTACTGGGGGCACTACAAGGGGGAGACCACTACTGGAGGCACAACAAGGGGGAACACTACTGGGGGCACAACAAGGGGGGCTAGTACTGGAGAAACTATAAGAGGGGATTACTATGGGGGGGCACTACAAGGGGGGACTACTACTGGGGGCGCTACAAGGGGGAGAGCACTACTGGGGGAACTACAAGGGGGGATTACTACTGGGGGCACTACAAGGGTGGGGGACTACTGGGGGCACTACAAGGGATGGACTACTACTGGGGGCACAACAAGGGGGAACACTACTGGGGGCACACTACTGGGGGCACAACAAGGGGGGCTAGTACTGGAGGAACTATAAGGGGATTACTATGGGGGGGCACTACAAGGGGGGACTACTACTGGGGGCACTACAAGGGGGAGAGCACTACTGGGGGAACTATAAGGGGGATTACTACTGGGGGCACTACAAGGGTGGGGGACTACTGGGGGCACTTCAAGGGGGAGAGCACTACTGGGGGCACTACAAGGGGGAGAGCACTACTGGGGGCACTACAAGGAAGAGAGCACTACTGGGGGCACTACAAGGGGGAGATCACTACTGGGCACTACAAGGGGGATTACTTCTGGGGGCACTACAAGGGGAGGACTACTATTGGGGGCACAACAAGGGGAGGACTACTACTGGGGGCACTACAAGGGGGAGAGCACTACTGGGGGCACTACAAGGGAGAGAGCACTACTGGGGGCACTACAAGGGGGAGACCACTACTGGGCACTACAAGGGGGATTACTACTGGGGTCACAACAAGGGGAGGACTACTACTGGGGGCACTACAAGGGGGGATAACTACTGGGGGTACTACAAGGGGGGAACTACTACTGGGGACACTACAAGAGGGAGACCACTACTGGGGGCACTACAAGGGGGAGACCACTACTGGGGGCACTATAAGGGGGAACACTACTGGGGGCACAAGGGCTACTACTGGGGGAACTACAAGGGGGGATTACTACTGGGGGCACTACAAGGGGGGGACTACTACTGGGGGCACTACAAGGGGAGATTACTACTGGGGGCACTCCAAGGGGGGGACTACTACTGGGGGTACTACAAGGGGAAGACCACTACTGGGGACACTACAAGGGGAAGACCCCTACTGGGGGCAATACAAGGGGGAGACCACTACTGGGGGCACTACAAGGGGAAGACCACTACTGGGGGCACAACAAGGGGGAACACTACTGGGGGCACAACAAGGGGGGCTAGTACTGGAGGAACTATAAGAGGGGATTACTATGGGGGGCACTACAAGGGGGGACTACTACTGGGGGCGCTACAAGGGGGAGAGCACTACTGGGGGAACTACAAGGGGGATTACTACTGGGGGCACTACAAGGGTTGGGGACTACTGGGGGCACTACAAGGGTGGGGGACTACTGGGGGCACTACAAGGGATGGACTACTACTGGGGGCACTACAAGGGGGGGTTACTACTGGGGGCACTACAAGGGGGGGACTACTACTGGGGGCACTATATAAGGGGCTTACTACTGGGGGCACAAGGTGCATAAAGTACGCTCGTTGGGAATGTACAGTGCAGTGTATACTGTGTTTCTGAAATAACGCTCCTCAGAATTAAGAAGGTACTCCTTACATCATACTCTCCATAAATACCTTAATGTTACATTAATACTGTGTATTTCCGGTGTACTGACACATCCCCATTAGGCTTGGGTTTATTTATAACATGGCTATTTCTACCATATACTGCATGTATTATCTGTCCTTTGAGAATGTTATGTGACTGCCTTATTTGTAAACAATAAAACCTTTTGGACCCCAGCAGGTATCCCAGAGATTGCACTCTGACTTTGGTCCCAGCCTATGACTGTATCACCTTTACTGTTTTTACACTAACGTCAGGACTGCATTTGCAGATCCCCTAGTCCTGATATAGTAAGGGCAGAGCCGAACATAATATTCACAATGAATATTCTACCTCTGCCTGTGATACCATACACCTCTCTTCTGCCACCACCCATGGTAATTACAACGGGCAACAGGTCCCCCAACACTCTATCCCAATTGCACAGGCTCAGCCACACAGACTACCATGCAGTTAGCTGGTCTCCCCGTGCCTCTAGTAACAAATAATACTTATAGTGTAATCTTAGCAATCTAATAGCTTCCTCAAAGTCTGGAGTATATATGAAACAGACTAATAACGGAACACTTTAAAGTAGGGGTGTGCACCGTCCACTTTTCGTGTTTTGGTTTTGGATCTGGATCTTTCTTCGTGTTTCGGATCTGGAGTGGTTTGCCAAAACCACCCTTCCATGTTTTGGGTTCTGGGTTTTGTGTTTTGGATCTGTATCTTTTTGGAAAAAAGCATAAAAACAGCTAAAATCACAGAATTTGTGGGTTTTTCTTTTCCAATGCTCTTATTAACCTCAATAACATTAATTTCCACTCATTTCCAGTCTATTCTGAACACCTCACACCTCACAATATTGTTTTTAGGCCAAAAGGTTGCACCGAGGTAGCTGGATGACTATGCTAAGCGACACAAGTGGGCGGCACAAACACGTGGCCCATCTAGGAGTTACACTGTAGTGGCAGACAGGATGGTAGTTTGAAAAACTAGGCCCCAAACAGTACATGATGCAAATAAAAAAAAGAGGTGCATGATGGAATTGTCCTTGGGCCCTCCGACCCACCCTTATGTTGTATAAACAGGACATGCACACTTTAACAAACCAATCATTTCAGCGCCAGGGTCTGCCACATGACTGTGACTGAAATGATTGGTTCGTTTGGGCCCCCACAAAACAAGCTGGCAATTAATCTGTCCCTGCAAAAACTGGCTCTACGGAGGCAAGTTGTCGTCCTCATCCTCCTCATCCACTGATTCCTCACCCTCTTCAGTGTTGTGTACATCCTCATCCTCACAGAGTATTAATTCGTCCCCGCTGGAATCCACCACCACAGGTCCCTCTGTACGTTCTGGAGGCTGGTCTCCCTGGAAGTGTTGATAATTCATTTTGATGAACATCATCTTCTCCACATTTTGTGGAAGCAACCTCCTATGCCTTTCGCTGACAAGATTCCCGGCTGCACTCTTTCGGAGTACACACTGGAGGGGGGGCAACTCAGGTAAAATAGAGCCAGTTTGTACAGGGGCTTCCAAATTGCCTCTTTTTCTTGCCAGTACAGGTACGGACTGTCTGACATGCCTACTTGGATGGTGTCACCGATGTAATCCTCCACCATTCTGTCAATGGTGACAGTATAATATACAGTGACAGTAGACATGTCAGAAATTGTTGCCAGGTCCTTCAGTCCAGACCAGATGTCCAAACTTGGTCCTGCCTGCCCTGCATCACCGCCAGCGGGTTGCTTAGGATACCTAAGTTGTTTCCCGGCAGCCCCAGTTGCAGGAGAAAATGAAGAAGGAGCTGTTGACGTGTCACGTTCCACTTCAGCTGACAGTGTTTTCACCAGCAAGTCTTTGCACCTCTGCAGGTTTGTGTCGGCTGGAAAGAGAGACACCTCGTAGGCTTTAAACCTAGGATCGAGCACGGTGGCCAAAATGTAATGGTCTGATTTCAACAGATCGACCACCCTGGAATCCTGGCAAAGCGAATTAATGGCTTCATCCACAAGTCCCACATGCCGAGCGGAATCGCTCCATCTTAGCTCCTCCTTCACTTTCTCCAGCTGCTTCTGCAAAATCCTGATGTGGGGAATGACCTGACTTAAGCTGGCAGTGTCTGAACTGACTTCATGTGTGGCAAGTTCGAAGGGCTGGAGAACTTTGCACAACACAGAAATCATTCTCCACTGCACTTGAGTGAGGTGCATACCCCCTCCTTTGCCTATGTCATAGGTGGATGTATAGGCTTGAATTGCCTTTTGCTGCACCTCCAACCTCTGAAGCATAGAGGGTTGAGTTCCACCGCGTCACAACCTCTTGCTTCAGGTGATGGCGGGGCAGGTTCAAGAGTGTTGCTGGCGCTCCAGTCTTCAGCACGCAGTCGCTGAATGGCGAAAGTGGCCACAAATTTTTCGGGCTACCCAAAGCGTCTCCTGCACGCCCCTGTCGTTTTTCAGAAAATTCTGCACCACCAAGTTTATTGTGTGAGCAAAACATGGGACGTGCTGGAATTTGCCCAGATGTAATACCCGCACAATATTGGTGGCGTTGTCAGATATCACAAATCCCTAGGAGAGTCTAAGTGGGGTAAGCCACTGGGTGATGATTTCCCTCAGTTTCTCTAAGAGGTTGTCGGCGGTGTGCCTCTTACTGAAACCGGTGATACACAGCGTAGCCTGCCTTGGAACAAGCTGGCATTTCTGAGACGCTGCTACTGGTGACGCTGCTGTTGTTGCTGCGTAAGGTGATACATCTACCCAGTGGGCTGTCACAGTCATATAGTACATCGTCTGCCCTGTTCCACTTGTCCACATGTCCGTGGTTAAGTGGACATTGGGTACAACTGCATTTTTTAGGACACTGAGGACACTTTTTCTGACGTTTCTGTACAGTCTCGGTATCGCCTGCCTAGTGAAGTGGAATCTAGACAGGATTTGGTACCGGGGACACACTACCTCCATCAATTGTCTAAATCCCACTGCACCAATGGCGGATACTGGATGCACGTCTAACACCAACATAGCAGTCAAGGCCTCAGTTATCCGTTTTGCTTCAGAATGACTGCTGTCGTACTTCATCCTCCTCGCTAAGGACTGTTGGAGGGTCAATTGTTTAGTAAAAGTAGTGGTGTTCCTACTTCCTCTCTGGGATGATGAATGACTCCCAGCAGCAACAGCAGCAGCAGCAGCAGTAGGCGTAGCAATGCTGGATCCTCCGGAGGAATCCCGGATAGGAGAGTCAATCATGCCAGTGACATGGCCTGCAGGACTACTTCCGATCTTGACTAAGGAGGAAATTGATGAGGAGGGAGTTGACGGTGTGGTTTGCAGGCGCTTGGATACAACAGGACAAAGGGATTTAGGTGTCCCTGGACTGCTTACGGTCTTAGCCAAAGTTTCTGAACTTGACAGTAACTTTTTATGAACGCGTTGCAGGTGACGTATGAGGGACGATGTTCCTAGGTGGTTAACGTCCCTACCCCTACTTATTTCACCTTTACATATAGTACATATGGCAAGACAGTTGTTGTCCGGATTTGGATAGAAATATTGCCAGACCAAAGAGGTGGAATGTTTGGTCTTCTGCCCAGGCATGACCGTGATGGGCTTTTTCATCCCACAGACAACAACTGTCTCCCCTGGAGCCTGATTTAAACAAACCACATCACCATCAGAATCCTCCTCGCCAACTTCCTCCTCAGCGCCAGCTACACCAGTATCCTCATCCTGTTGTACTTCAACAGTTACATCTTCAATTTGCATATCAGCAAGTGGACTGTGGGTGCTCCTTCCAGCACTTGCAGAGGGCGTGCAAATGGTGGAAAGAGCCACCTCTTCCCGTCCAGTGTTGGGAAGGTCAGGCATCGCAACCGCCACCACACTTGGGACCTCATTCAGAGTCGGTCGTAGCGGCCGCATGGTCGTAAGGGAATAGGGGCCAGATATGCAAATGATGCACTCGTATGTTGCGTCCTTAAGGTCAGATCGTTAGCTGGCCGACCAAGGGGAGGATGCGGCCGTAAGCCAAAAAATACGCCCCCTTCTCGTATGCATTACAGGTCATCTCCGGGCATATAAGGATTAATCGCGAGCATCGGGAACCAGCGGAACTGGTCGTAGAGCTTAAGGTTGACCATACCCTCTCTTAAGCACTACGATCAGGTCAGTGTACAAACCACCCATGTCACGTGTGCCATGACACTACTTTGTTAATTATGCACTCCCATAAAATGACGTTCGCATAATTAGGCACGCCTGCGTTCGGATCTCCACTCCCCCATTTTCAAGCACCTTCCCCTGTTACCACCCACAAATGCCTCATTCTGTTACTCAAACTACCGACCTGGCTGTGTTCAAGGAGAGAGAAATTTCTGATTGTAGCAGCTAGTTTGTGCATGCGCATTGCGAACTTTACGCATGCGCAGTTCAGCGAACATCGGTGGCGTACGACCGTGCGGCCGCAACGACCGACTCTGAATGAGGTCCTTGGACTCTCCTTGGGGATTTGTGATATCTTCTTAGAACGCCCAGTTCTTCGCTGTGCTTTTGTCAGCTTAACTCATTTGATTTTTGTAGTGGGAGGAGGGCTTCCATCGTCATGTGAAGCTGAGCCACTAGTCATGAACATAGGGAAAGACCTTAGCCGTTCCTTGCCACTCGGTGTCGTAAATGGCATAGTGGCAAGTTTACGTTTCTCCTCAGATGATTTAAATGTTTTTTTTTAAGGTCATTTTCCTGAACTATGTAATTTGGGATTTTATATGCCCTCTACTATGACATTGGGCATCGACCTTGGCAGACGACGTTGATGACATTTTATCGTCTTGACTAGTGGCAGCAGCTTCAGCACTTGGAGGAAGTGGTTCTTGATCTTTCCCTATTTTATTTTTATCGGACAAAGGCCCTCATTCAGAGCCACTCGCAAGCGGGCGCACGTACGTTAGGCGTACGTACAAAAATATTTAAATTCAAGGGCTCGCTCGTATTTTCGATCGCATCTAAAAATCCTCCCCAAACTCAGACGACCCCTCCTCTAACTAACGAGCGTGCGAAATAGCGAGCGTACATCCCCGAAATGGCTTGAAGGGAACGCACGCACAAGTATAAACCGGAAGTGGCCATGTCAGATGTCGATTACCTGCTCCTTTATTCTGCCTACCTCCATCAATCGTATCATGCCAATCAATGTATCAATTAGCTTAATGTTTTTTTTTTTTCAACACAATGCAAGAAACTTTACTCTTGTCCGTGTTTGTGTTTACCCGCAGAATACGTACGGCTTAAACATTCGCTTTTATTGCTCAAAAAACATGTTAGCCACAATGAGACAATTGTTCTATTGCTGTGGATCCCCGCATATTTTCCGGGGTTCATTTCTTTATTTAAATTTGCTTACGCATGTCACTGCATCAAGCCTATCATAATTCTCCAGAGATTTCTGGCCCTGTCGAACACATGACTCATACACTAACCAATCAAATTGCTCCTGTTAATTTCCAAGCTACATTAGCCAATCAGAAATTTTTGGCACACTTTATCAAAAATTAATTTTAAGAAAAACACCATTGCCATCATGAGAGCCTCCGCATTCACCAGGCGCGAGCTGCTGGTGCTAACGGAGGTGATGGATCGGCGTATCACCAGCCAGCCTCCACCCATCACCAACCGGCAGAAGCGTTCCGCGTATGCGGAGGCACGGGCCCGCCTGCGCTCCTTCGGCTCACGCCGCAACATCGGCCAGCTGGAGTGCAGGTGGTCTGACCTGCAACGGCGAACGCCCCGCTTGCTGGCATGCTTTCGCATGCAGATAGTGGAAAGTAAGTGTTATGTATTGTGGTTTTCATGTTTGTCTTTGTGGGGCAAACTGCGTGTGCATGTTTTCATGTCTGTCCTATTTTTTCATTCTCATCATATCTGCGTGTGCATGTTTTTATGTCTGTCCTATTTATTCATTCTCCTCATATCTGCATGACCATGTTTTCCCTCTATTTCTGATATATTCATTCTACTCATATTTGCATGTTTTTTGTTGGTGGTGGGTGATTTTAAAATGTTATTTGGGCAGGATTTGGCCAGAAACTAACCACAATTTGTTTGACATCTTTTAGGGGGACAGGCAAGACTACGCCGTCACCGTCCGGCCAGACGGCGGTCCCGCCCACTCTCACACACCCCCAGCCAACACTCCACCCCAAATAATTCCCCTATTCCCCCCTCCTCCCAAGCCTTCCAAGACCCTCTCCCGGAACTGTCGGGGATCCTTCCCCTCCGTCCCCCTTCCCCCTCTCCTCCAACCACCCCTCTTCCAATTACCCCCTCCCCGGAGTCCGTGATAACCCCGCCCCGTTCTTTGGGGAATGAAGGCTCCTCCGAGGATGAAGATGGAGGGACTTCGGGATCTGCCGTTTTGGCTACCGGTATGTTTTTCTTTTGCGTTTTTTTTAACCACAAACTGTTTGTATGTAATCATGTGTCGTTCCTTTATTCGTGATTTTTGGGTTCTTTTTTGGTGATTTAGCAGTCTGCCTTTACCTCTTCCTGCTGATTTCAACATACACATATCACACCTGTGGGTATTTCTACATAGGCCTTGTAATTTTTGCAGCACCCCTTTTTTTTTTAATTTTGGTTTTGGAGTGATTTCGTTGTATTTTTGTTTTTTTAATGTGGATTCCCTATTGTTTGATTAATCCACACACTTTTCTCACCCACAGAGGAACAGAGGCGTCGGCAAGAGGTCGAAGATTGTGTGGCACACATGCGCCAAAATGTAATTGGGGTGCTTGTGGCCCTTGACCGGCTGTCTGGCATCCTTCGGCAGTAGTTTTTTTTTGTTTTTATCTTTTTCAAAATAAATTGTTTATTTCTAATATACGTTCTGCCTCATTCGTTTTTTCAAAACCAAAGATAGTTAACCCTGACATAAGTAGACTGTTCCTGCAAGGTTTTGCATTTTTTAAAAATTAGATTGGGTTTTGTATTTGTATGTAAAACACCCTCAAGAAACACATAACAGTAACAATGTCATTTCCCTTTTTGTGTGTAGTGGCAATTAGATATTTCTACATTTTACAGGTTCCTAGTTGGTGGGCAAGCTGCTTAGGCGAATCTTACAAAGCCAAATGATTGGACAGGCTTTCTTTTGGTGTGGGTTGGGAACCTGAAAACATATTTCATTTTTGCTCAACTGGCGTCAGTACTGGATTACCCCTTAGTCAAATGTAAGGTGTGTTAACCTGGTTAAACTTGCTGGTAACGTCCAAAAAAAGGAAGAACATTTAACTCTCCAAACATTTATTCACAACATAACTGAGAAATCAAAGTGGTCACTCACAAAAAAAACACACAGTGAGAATCTCAAATACAACACATACCCAATAAAAAAAAAACCAAAAAAAACAAATCAAGAACTGGTTGAGGAAGGACCATGCCAAAATGATTCCACAAACATGGCGTTGCGATATGGGTTCCAGAATATATTCCCAAAATGAGCAGATCCAGGTTTGGTAAGGGTAGCATGAAGTAGTGAGCGTTGTAGTGCCAAAGATTATGTGAACAAACCGAAGATGTTGAAAAAAAGAAAACAAAATTAGATGTTCGCAAACAAACACAAACACATTAGGTTAAAACACTGTTTTGTTCAAACTTACCTAAAAAATCTGGCCACCACATCATCGTGTATGGCCCCCCCACATACTGACCTCCGACCAACCTCGGGGGGGCCATCCTCAGGTAAGGCATCCTCTGGCTGCATTGGGACACCACTCCTTATGGCGATGTTGTGAAATATCCCACACAGGACCACAATTTTCGACACCATATCCGGCAAATACATGAGCTCGCCACCAGAGCGGTGGAGGCATCTGAATCGGCCTTTTAAAAGGCCGATACAGCGCTCCACCACTTGCCTGGTGGCTGTAAGTGCGGAATTAAATGCACTTTGTGGGCCTGGTGTGGGAGCCAAATAAGGAGTGAGCAGCCAGGACATGCAAGGATATCCACTGTCTCCTATGGAAAAGAATTGACAACATCAGGAACACTGTGTATCAAGCTTAACATTGTTATGTACTAAAGGTCTCCACTTACCCAGAAGCCACGCATCACCAGCTTGTAGGTTGGCTAATTTGTGCCATATCCCTGATTGCTGGATGACGAAGGAGTCATGTGCACTTCCGGGTAATTTAGCATTCAGGGACAGGATCTGGAGGGAGGCATCACATACCACCATTACATTCAGGGAGTGATAGTGTTTCCTGTTTCTAAATATGGCCTCCAGCCGGGCTGGAGGCTGAAGTGGTATGTGAGTACCATCCACAACCCCTATGATGTGTGGGAAGGCAGCTATTTGGTAAAAATTGGCCTTGGCCACACTAAGGGCACCCATATCCAAAGGCATTTGAATAAAATGATGGAGGTGTTTGAAAAGTGCCTCCATCACTGCCCTCAGGATCCGGGAAAAGGAGGATTGGGAGATGCCCGCCACTATTCCCACCGTTGTTTGAAACAATCCTGAGGCACAGAAATGTAACACCGCCATAAATTGCGTAAGTGGTGGTATTGCTGTTGGACTGTCAATTTGCCGCTCAAGATCACTTTCTATTAATGAGAGAGTGTCTATGATGATTTTGGGAGGTAGACGGTAGCGTCTTAAAACCTCATCATCGGGCATTCCAAAAAGGGTGGCACGTGTTCGAAATATCTGGGGCCTTGCATGCCTACGATGCCTACGCCTGGGACGAGATTGAGGTTGGTCGGCTTCCGGGAGCATGGCCAGAACAATCCGCCCCAGATCAACCTGAAATTCAAAGATTTTAAAGTAAGGCTTTTGACCCACCCCAAAACTATATTAAAACAACTTAGCTTGATGATACCATCCATTGCTGCTTACATGCCGGGGTATTGTCATGATACGTCCAAACTGAAAATAAACACCAAAATTACTTGACACATTTCACTCTGTGCATTTTTGTTTACAAATTTTGTGCTAGACCAAAGTTAAAATATGCCAAACACCCATTTAGCAAAACAGCAAAGCGACATTTAACACAGTACATCAAAATGGGTCGAAATGTTGGCACAAAAAGCGAAAGAGAAACCACCAAAAAGTTAGAATGATTATTAAGCTGTTAAAAATGCGCTAATTAGTTCGCTAATACAAGTCACAAGAGTAACTACTAAAAATGCGCTAATTAGTTCGCTAATACAAGTCACAAGAGTAACTACTAAAAATGCGCTAATTAGTTCGCTAATACAAGTCACAAGAGTAACTACTAAAAATGCGCTAATTAGTTTGCAAATACAAGATAAAAAATGGACTTACCAAGAGCAAATATATAAGAGTCAAAATCAAAAGGTCTTTTGGGTCGAAAATAAACAAAATCTAAAATAGAAGAAATTATGGATCCAAAATTTACAAAAAATAAGAAACACAATGAAGCAACAATTGAACAAAAGTTAGACTTCACAAAACTTACCAAATCAAGAAACGAGGTCCCAAAAATATAAACCAACAAAGATAACGGAAAAAAAAAACGCAAATCTAACCAACAAACGAATCTCCAACCGCCAACTCCTTTCTACGCAATCAATAAACTCCAGCCAAGATAACCTCCAACAATCCAAAAACGCCACCTCGACTTGAGACACACCAAGCCATAAATAGTGTTTCGTTTCCCGCACAAATTAAGGAGGGATCATAGGGCCGCACAATCAATGATGCGGCCGCAAAATAAGGACGCATGTATAAATACGTCACGAAAACACATTCAAATTCTGGTGTATTTCTTGTTTGGACCTCAGACATGGCGACAGACCAGGGAAAAAATGCCCAAGAGTCAGGCGGTAAGTCTTTCATGCATTTTGTATCAATGATTAATTTGAAACATAAGATTAGGCAAGTTGTGATTTTGTGAATTCTGTAAATTTACAGAAATAGGTGAGGAGAATGACATGGAAGAGGCTGCTGGGCCCAGTATTCCGGCCAAAGCGGCCAAAAAAAAAAGGCAGCCACATTTCACAAGAAAGGAGATGGAGGTTTTGATCCAGAAGTGTGTGGACATCCTGCCACAGGCAGACAGGAATATGAGTCTAAGCCAGAAGTGGAGAATGTGGGAAGAGGTAGCCGTTGCTGTCAATAGGGTGGGTGATTATGTCCGTCTAGCCCGGGATGTCAAACGGCGGTAAGTAAACCCTTGCCCCCCCTAAAAACAAACCCCATTTTAAACCAAAGGATAATGGCTTCCATTTTTTCCCACAGATGGGGCGACTTCAAATATCGCTTAAAACAAAAACTCGCGGACAGGGCTAGGCATGCAAGGGGGACAGGTGGGGGTCCCACCCCTGTGTCATTGGAGTTGACGGATTTAGAAGAGCTGGCACAGGGGTGTGTGCAGCCTGTGGAGGTGTTTGGCGTGTCCAACATGGATACGGACATGCCAGACTTTGCGGCTCCTCATGTTGTCCCAGGTAAATCTTTGGATGTCATCAACTCTGAAATGTTATTGTGCCAATATGTAGATTGTAATGTGAGGCTTTTCTCTTTTTTCCTAACAGAGACACAGGAGGATGAGTCTGCTCCAGAGGGGAGCCTTGGCCGCCGAATTTCTGCTGGCTCTGCAGGGGAGGAACCAGTACATCCGGCTGAGGACCCTGCAGAAGCCAGTCCAGGACAATCCCCCTCGCAGGCAGTGGCCCTCCTCACAGAACTCAATTTCAAATCGGATTCCCATACGAGATTCTGCAGAGGATGGACGCCAGTCTGCTACGGGTGGCTGAGGCCCTGGAGCAAAATGCTGCGGCCAACGAGACCATTGGTCAGGCCCTGGCGGAAAATACCAGGGCCAACATCCGCATCGCCAATGCCCTGGAGCAGCTCGTTCGCCAGCACATGGTGGAGCCGACCTCCCTTCCTGCCGGAACATCAGGATCCTCCACCTCTGGCACAACATCAGCCAATCCTCCAAATGTGCCTAGCCCTGTGCCTAGTCCAGAGGCCACAACATCTGCCTCTGGACAGGCCAGCCCGATGACATCCCGGACCCGGTCTGGCACCCTCCCTCCCCCATCCAAACGGGTGAAAAAACGGTGACAGCAATGGTGACTTTTCCCACAATCCTTCTGTGCTTGGCTCATATTCCTTTCGGGTCAAAACTTCCCTCTCCTTTCTTGTGAAATGTTTTTATTTTTTTGATGTATGTTTATGTCAACAGTTATGTTGGGCCAATTTGTTTGATTTGGGAACATATCTTTGGGCAAAAAACATGTCCCCAAAATTTTTAAAATAAGTATTTTTTGTTTGAGCAATAAATTGGAAATTAAACAATGACATTGGATTGTGAAATTATTGTACAAATGGGTTACATTTAATCCTGGGCCAAAAGGCAAAAACTCGGCCAAAAAAAAAAAAAAAGGGCTCTTTAAGGAACGTTTAAAAATTCATATAAATCGGCAAATTCAAGAGGCACAAATAAAATGGTGCGAAACTGAAAACATGATGAAATTATTGTTACAATAGGCCCTAACCACCAAATTGCTGCCCAAATAAACCCCCCCAAATGTACGCAAATTGACTGTGTCATCCTGACATTAGCAGCTCTGAGTTCCACCTGCGTACGTTTTGTGCTATCCCAAAAAACTGATTTCAAAGCACATACCAAGCCGGTTCTCAATCCAACACTAATTGCTTTTCTGCCCGCCCGCGATTAATCGCAACAACATCGTGGAGTCCAGGGACGGAGGAGAAGGCCATCGCCAATGTGGTCGAGTAATCCAGACCCTAAGCTGTGCGAGCATTTGGAAGGGAAAGAGGATCATCCAGTGACGTAGGAGTCGGTCCGTACACATTTTACTCTCGCATCTGCTAATGTATGTACGCCCCAAAAACGCCTCGCCACGCCTGCGTTTTTCCATCTCCACCCTCGTCAACACCCTAAAACGCCCTGTTCTGTCAATCACATTTGACATGTCACTTCCTGTACGCTATTTTAGGAACGAGTCCAAAAAAACTCGCAATCTGCAGTACGCACATGCGCAGTGTTACACCGACGCATGCGCGGTTATTCAACATCGGAACGCAACGAGCGTACTGCTGTTAACGAGTGGCTCTGAATGAGGGCCAAAGTTTTGTCCTCCATTTATGTTATATTGATATATACGTGTGGCTAAGGCGCACACAAACACAGAAAAGAAGAATTTTTATTATTTTGTGGAGCGCACTTTGGGGGTTACACCACCCTTTGACAGACTTATGACACAGGCGCACGCTTGGCGCTGCTCCTTTGTTGATGCACATGCAGCTACAGCGAATACAATTCACAACACAGAAAAGAAGATTTTTTATTTTTTTTGGAGTGCACTTTGGGGGTTACACCACCCTTTAACAGATGAGCCAGCCGGCCCTTTACTTATGACACAGGCACACGCTCGGCGCTGCTCCTTTGTTGATGCACGTGCTGCTACAGCGCATACAATTCACAACACAGAATAGAAGAATTATTTTTTTTTGGAGCGCACTTTGGGGGTTACACCACCCTTTAACAGATGAGCCAGCCGGCCCTTTACTTATGACACAGGCGCACGCTTGGCGCTGCTCCTTTGTTGATGCACGTGTGGCTACTGCGCATACATTTCACACACAAACACAGAAAAAAATAATTGTTTATTTTTTGTGGAGCGCACTTTGGGGGTTACACCACCCTTTAACAGACTTATGACACAGGCGCATGCTTGGCGTTGCTCCTTTGTTGATTCACGTGCAGCTACAGTGCACACAATTCACAACACAGAAAAGAAGATTTTATTTATTTTTTTAAGTGCACTTTGGGGGTTACACCACCCTTTAAGAGATGAGCAAGCCGGCCCTTTACTTATGACACAGGCGCACGCTTGGTGCTTCTCCTTTGTTGATGCATGTGCAGCTACAGTGCACACAATTTACAAACATAGAAATAAATGTTTTTTTTGCACTTGGGTGGAGCACCCCTGATGGACAGATCACCCCCTGGACAACACTACAGCACCCCTTTAGGACTACAGCCTTTATGGGACACTGCACAACACAGCCCTGCCAGCCCCTATAGACTTTTGGAGTGGACACAGGCCCTGATATAGAGGCACTCCCAAAAAGCGAGCACTCGCTCTGAATCAGGGCGGGCGCTTTTTTTTTTAGCTGTGGGTTACCACCCACATCTTATGCGAGCGGCCAGGTGATGGTCGCGATGGTCAAGACATCGGGCTTGCGACGAAACCCTTGCGGTAGGGTCTCGTTGCCGCAAGCCCCAGTGGACTTCCTGCTCTAATAGAGTAGGAAGTCCACCTACTGACATCACGAGTGATGTCAGTAGGGCCGCCCACAAATGGCAGGCGTTCCTGCAGGAACGCCTCCGTTTGCCCTGCCACCCCCCGCTCCGCCTTCCAAAGGGGGCGAGCTGTCGATCAACATCTACAGCCGCCCCTTTTGGATGCGAGCGCTGGAGCGAGTGCTTTTTGCACTTGCTCCGGGGCTCGCGCACACGTGTGTGCACACTGCCTAACAATCGACCCGCTTGCGAATGCATAGTGCTTGCGAGTGGGTCTGAATCAGGCCCACAGCCCCTATGGACAACTGACTGCAGAACACACCCCAGCCAGCCCCTATAGACTTTTGGAGTGGACACAGGCCCTGATATAGAGGCGCTCCCAAAAAGCGAGCACTCGCTCTGAATCAAGGCGGGCGCTTTTTTTTTTAGTTGCGGCCTTCTGGCCGCTCACATAGCTGTGGGTTACCACCCACATCTTATGCGAGCGGCCAGGTGATGGTCGCGATGGTCAAGACATCGGGCTTGCGATGAAACCTTTGCGGTAGGGTCTCGTTGCCGCAAGCCCCAGTGGACTTCCTGCTCTAATAGAGTAGGAAGTCCACCTACTGACATCACGAGTGATGTTAGTAGGGCCGCCCACAAACGGCAGGCGTTCCTGCAGGAACGCCTCCGTTTGCCCTGCCACCCCCCCGCTTTGCCTTCCAAAGGGGGCGAGCTGTCGATCAACATCCACAGCCGCCCCTTTTGGATGCGAGCGCTGGAGTGAGTGCTTTTTGCACTTGCTCCGGGGCTCGCGCACACGTGTGTGCACACTGCCTAACAATCGACCCGCTTGCGAATGCATAGTGCTTGCGAGTGGGTCTGAATCAGGCCCACAGCCCCTATGGACAACTGACTGCACAACACACCCCAGCCGGCCCCTATGGACAACAGCAGCACAACACAGTCCAGCCAGCCCCTATGGACAACAGCAGCATAACACAGCCCAGCCAGCCCCTATGGACTTTGGAGGAGTGGACACAGCCCCTATGGACAACAGCAGCACAACACAGCCCAGCCAGCCAGCCCTAACTCCCACCCTCCCTGTTCACTGTCCACAGCCAGAGTGAGAAATGGCGCAGACGCCATATAGAATCCAAAACCCGTGAGATCCGGAAGGTGGGATGACGGCGTTTTGCCTCGATTTCAGTTCCGGGTCAGCCAGGAAAACCCGAGCCGGACTCGGTTCCCGGCTCGGATCAGGGGGGCTCGGGGGAGTTCGGATTTCAGAAATCCGAACCCGCTCATCCCTACTTTAAAGTTTATTTACGAAAGCAGTCCAATGCTTAGTTACAGAAGTGTTTAAAGTAAAAGTGTTACAGATTACATAGACCAACATGTGTTGCAATTTTAAATAAATAGGAAAAACCGTACAGAATATAACACACAGCCTATTCTGGCACAGCTGAAAAATGAGTCCCATATTTTTTATCACCAGCCCCCTCTCATAGATGATGTCATCACAAAGTCTCTGATGACTTGCTGACCAGTTAATTATCATGGCCCATACCAGGACTGCCCACAGTACTTTTAACTTAAGTACAATTAACATCATTTCCACTGTGTAATAGCTACAAGAAATAGTATGATCACATTAATCTCCATTATTTAAACTATCATGTGAATGTAAATACGATATCACTGTGAGGTGTGATTGGTCAGATGCCACATTTATCCTAAACTGTATTCTCAAATCACACTTGACATGCGTACAGACCTCCGGTATATTTCTCTGCTTTCAGGAACTCCTAGCTGTCATAAAAATATAAATTTAATGTAAAAATAGATAACATATGTCTTTGGTCTTTGATCTTGTTTAAAGTCTGAATACCCGGTTAGTCAGACATCTGTTTGCTTATCCCCCCACTGTTTTAGGAGACAGGTAGGCGTCCTCACATAATTTATATTCATCCCTATCTTAAATGCTTTGTTCATCAATGTCCTGTCCAGGTAATTGCAGTTTCCTTCGTTGTCATGCTAGGAACCAACTCTAGGGGCTGTGACTTGCATGCTGGGTGCAACAAAGCCCAAACCTCCTTGAAGGGGTCCCTGGTGAAAACCACCAAGGAGTTAGACCCCACTCCCCGATACAAATCCCATCTGATAATCCATTAAATCTGATCAAGAATCATGACAATTGTTTGATATTGGCTTTTCTAGTTTCTTGTTATTTAAGCTATCTCTCTATCAAGTACAGGTACTCTACTCATATTTATGTACACTTATTGCCATTATATTTCGTACTTGCCATTTTTTCAAGTTTTATATATATATATATTGGTAGGGATATAGGACCTCATTCAGAGGCGGTCGCTCGGGAGCGATCGGTCGCACCCAAAGTGATCGAGAATATGCAAAATGAGCGCTCACTCGCAATGCACATCGTAAGCGCGGAAACACCCACAACAATGATCAACACCTGTTACATTGTTAATTGCCTACAGACATCGGTTTAGGCAGAAACCATCGCCTGCACTCGCAATGCTTAGGGTAGACCCTGGGCTCCCTTTAGCACTGCGAGCAGTAGTGTCATTATTGCAACGAGATGACTTGTGTGATGACTTGCTCAGTAATATATGCATGCCCTTAAAACGCCCTATTTTAAGGTCAACCACGCCTGCGTTCACACCACCACACCCCTGTTCACAAGCACCTTCCCCTGTAACCACCCACAAACGGCACGAAATGTCAATCACAGCTACGACCTCGTAGTGACTAACGAGCAAGAGGATTGCGGTCAGAAAGACAGGCTTGCGCACGCGCACTGCCATGTGGACGCATACGCAGTTGAAAAAACATCGCTCACTACGACCAATCGCTCCGTGAGACCGCCCCTGAATGAGGTCCATAGAGCTGGAGGCCTCCATCCTTGTATTGACTATCGCGGACTGAACGATATTATAGTGAAGAATCATTACCCTTTGCCTCTCATCACTGAATTATTTGATAGGGTCAAGGGATCTACAGTTTTTAGAAAACTGGATTTAAGAGGAGCTTACAAACTCATCCGAATACGCCCTGAAGATGAATGGAAGACTGCTTTTAACACTCAAGGCGGACACTTTGAATATCTAGTAATGCCTTTTGGCTTATGCAACGCTCCAAAGGTTCATTAATGAGATTTTCAGGGACTTGCTCTATTCTTCAGTTGTGGTGTACCTCAACGACATCTTAGTTTTTTCTCCTCTCTAGAGGCGCATCGGATGCACGTAAAAGAAGTCTTGTCTCGTCTTAGGAAGAACCATCTGTTTTGCAAGATTGCAAAATGCATTTTTGAGGTTCCTTCCATTTCTTTTTTGGGATACATAATTTCTGGATCTGGGTTTGAAATGGATCCTAAGAATGTGCAAGCTATTCTGGATTGGTCCCGTCCCACTTCCCTAAAAGCTATCCAGAGATTCTTAGGGTTCGCCAATTATTACAGACGATTTATTAAAGGTTTCTCTACCCTAGTGGCCCCTATATCCGCTCTGACTCGGAAAGGAGCGCTACCCTCTCAATGGACCCCAGAGTCAGCATTCCAGTTGCTTAAACAAACCTTTATCTCCACTCCCATCCTAAGGCAACCTGACATTGAAAAACCATTCTTTTTGGAGGTGGACGCTTCTTCCGAGGCAATCAGAGCTGTACTGCCTCAGAAATTCGAGGCAGAAAGGAATTATCCCATAGGAGAACAGGAACTGCTCGCAGCCAAACTCGCCTTTGAGGAGTGGCGATATTTGCTCGAAGGTGCCAAGCATCCCATCACAGTTTTTACAGACCATCGAAACTTACTTTTTCTGAAGTGATATGTATTTACAAAGTGAACGGGATCAAAGGCGACATATGGAACATATACCAATGAAAACAGAATATGTAATGTCAAAAGATGGGACGTGAACTCATCAGAAAATGCAATAAAATGATACTTATACCCAGATGTTGACAATAAAATCGATGTTCCGTGTGCTTGATCAATATTTTTCAGTGATGATCAATACATGTTAATCAAAAGAAAAAACAAAAAGGACCAATGTGTAGTAATTACAATCCAGTAGGGTTACAAAATTCCTATTGTGTGATTATGGAAATGGACTGGTGAATTCAAATTCTCCCAAGGGTAGAATAGATCCTTGCCACCTCTAGTCAATCTGGTATGGCGTACCATAAACTCACTTCAATCTGGTATGGCGTTCCATAAACTCACTTCAATCTGGTATGGCGTACCATAAACTCACTTCAATCTGGTATGGCGTTCCATAAACTCACTTCAATCTGGTATGTGAAGTACATCTAAAGGTATCTTTACATCACCATACGTGCGATGAAACAGAGGAGATGACGTACTACAACTCACATATATATAGACTGGGCTCTACCCTAAAAGGTTTATTTTAAGGTTGTTGATATAATAAATCCCATGGTACAGATGATATAAACAATATTTATTGGGTAAAAATTGGATAAAAATAGTATATAGGCAGGAACTGATAAGGGAAGTCCATAAACTGAGTCCAAATCACATCGGAGTGGGAAGATGTAAACACAAAATTAGGCTGAAAACGATTCCCCCAAACAGATGAAAAAAGGTCTGGACTTTAACCACTTGCCTGGCATGGACGTAAGCTTCTGTCCACACCAGGCAGTTCTTTATCTGTACTGGACGTAAAATTTCGTCCAGACAGATAAACATGAGGGCGGCTGCAGGAAGAGAATCTTCCAGCAGCTGCTGCTCTCAGAGGGACCTTCCGGGTCAGCACCCTCTCCCCCTCTGTCTGCTGTGCTGCCGATCACTGCTGATCGGTCAGCAAAGCAGGACCCCCTACCCAGCGGCTGCAGAACTGAGCAGCCTCTGGGGAAAAGTAAGTAAACTTCCCCCTTAACTCCCCTTACATACCTGGTGCTTGGATCCGGTCTCAGGGCCTGATTCAGAGCCGGACGCTCTGACCAGAGCGCTCGCTCTGAATCAGGGCCGGCCTAGCTGAAAATGGTGCGGCCTCCTGGCCGCTCGCATAGCTGTGGGTGACCACCCACAGCTTATGCGAGCGTCCATGATGATTGACCATCGCGACCATCGGACTTGCGACGAGACCCTTGCGGTAGGGTCTCGTGGCCGCAAGCCCGGAGTGATTTTGGCTCTATCAGAGCCAAAATCACTCCCACCGATACCACTAGTGATGTCAGTGGGGCCGGACCCAGACGGTAGGCGTTCCCATGGGAACGCCTCCGTCTGGGCAGGCACGCCCCCGGCACGCCCACCAAAGGGGGCATGCTGTCACTCACCATCGACAGCACGCCCCCTTTGGTGCGAGACCTGGAGCGACGGCTTCCCCGTCGCTCGCCGGGTCTCGTTCATGTGCACGACGGAGCTCCCTCCGTCGTGCGCATGTGCATTTGGGTACCATCGACCCGCTAGCGAGCGTACAGCGCTCGCGAGCGGGTCTGAATGAGACCCTCAAATTGAACATCACAATGGTTCAGATGTTCTGATGGTGGTTCCGATGTTCCGGTATTTGAAAAACCGATTTAAAAAAAAAAAATCTTAAAAAAAAAAATCTTTTTTTTTTGATGAAACCATTTTAAATAAGTTAAAATGGATGTTCCTCACCTAATTCACCTGCATCAGGAGTCCCAAACAGGTGAAAAAAGGTCCGGACTTTAAAAACCTGCTATCAGGAGTTTCATTGGTATATGGCCCTCATTCAGAGCCGCTCGTAAGCGGCCGCTCGTTCGTTCTGACCGATGTTCGCACATCTGCGCATGCGTACGTATTTTAATACGCATGCGCGAACCAGTCAGTGCGGCCGAAAATCGTTTGTTCGCTATATAGCGAAGGCCTGCTATTTTGAGTGACAGAAGGAGGCGTATGTGGGTGGTAACAGGGGAAGGTGCTTGAAAACTGGGGTGTGGAATTCGAACGCAGGCGTGCTTAAAGGTCAAAACGGGTGTTTTAAGGGAGTGCATAATTAATACAGCAGCGTCATTGACCACGTCACTTGTTTTTTTTTTACTCAGAACTGCTCGCAAAATAGCGGTTGAAAAAACCAACCACAAGAATAGCGAGCAGTTCATACGCTGTTCGATGTACTCGATTAATCTAATAAATAGCGGACATGACGTATGGTGCGAGCGGCCAGGGGGCGTATTTTTCAAAATTACAACCGCAAGTTTAGCTCGCTCGTTCAGACTTAGAGGCGTGAACAGACCGCAATGTGCGAACGGATCATTTGAATAGCCACCCCTTGTTTTTGAACGAACGACCGCAAATAGCGAGCGGCTCTGAATGAGGGCCTATGTTCCATATGTCGCCTTTGTTCCCCTTCACTTTGTAAATAAATATCACTTATTTTCACCTGATTTGGCCAGGATATAGTGAAGGGTATTGGGCACACATATCTTTGTGCCCCAGAAATCATTATCCACCATTCATTCATTACTTTTTCTGAAGAACATCCACTGTGTCAGTCCCCATCTGGCTCGCTGGGCAATTTTCTTCTCCCGTTTTAATTTCTCCTTAACTTTACATCCAGGTTCACAAAATCTGAAAGCTGATGCCCTATCACGATCTCTCTTGTCCGAGAACCCTACAGAATACTCTGTAGTGTCTCCAGTCCTGGAACCCAAAGTATTAGCTACCATCAGTATCCAACCTCCTCCGGGGGAAAGTCTTCATGGCTCCCGAACTCAGGAAACAGCTGTTGACATGGGCCCATAAATCTCGCTTTTCCGGCCACACAGGGGTTCACAAAACCTTAGAATTTCTCCAACGGTCCTATTGGTGGCCCGCCATGAAAACTGAAATCTCTGAATTTATTTCCTCTTGCACTCAGTGCGCATAGCGCAAAACCTCCCGGCAAGCTCCTGCAGGAAAGCTTCAACCTCTGCCCATACCGACTCGTCCCTGGACTCATTTATCCATGGATTTCGTAACCGATCTGCCTGTCTCTAATGGATATACTACCATCTGGGTAGTGATCGACTGCTTTTCTAAAATGGTACACTATATACCACTCAAGAAGCTGCCTCCGCTCCTGAACTGGCTCAACTGTTTATTTCTCACATATTTTGTCTGCATGGGCTACCGACTGGTATTGTTTCTGCCCGAGGGGTCCAGTTCATGGCCAGATTCTGGAGGGCCTTGTGTTCAGCGCTACAGATCAAGCTAAAGTTCTCCACGGCCTATCACCCCCAAATCAATGGGTGCACGGAGAGAGCAAACTAAGATCTAGAGACATTCCTAAGAATTTATATGTTCTCTTCCCAGGATAATTCGGCAGATTCCTTACCCTGGGCGGAATTTGCACATAACAGCTCTTATCATTCCTCTACTGGACAAACCCCATTTCTCATGGTCTACGGCCATCATCCCAGGGTTCCTGGATTCCAGAGTCTTCCAGTTTTCGATGTTCCAGCAGTCAGTTCCTCGTTACAACAATTCTCTCGAATCTGGTCTAAAATCCACTCCTCTCTAAAGAAGACATCCAATCGTTACAAGTCAGGGGTTGACAGGAAAAGACGGTTCGTTCCCAGCATGAAAGTAGGTGACCAAGTTTGGCTTCCACTTGTAACTTACGACTTCGGGTACCCTCAATGAAGTTTGCCCCTTGCTTCATCGGTCCTTTTGCCATTACAGAGATAATCAATCCTGTAACCTACAAGTTAAAACTACCCACTTATCTCAAGATCCCAAACTCCCTCCATGTCTCCTTGCTCAAGCCTTTGATCCTCAATCGATTCCTTCAAGCTCTGCCGTCACCTCCCAAAATCCACACTGAAAGAGGGGAGGAGTTTGAGATAAAACAAATTCTGGATTCACGAGTCTGTTATGGTCAACTCCAATATCTCTTAGACTGGAAGGGTTGCGAACTGGAAGAGAGGTGTTGGGTGAAGAGTGAGGATGTCAATGCATCTTGTCTAGTGAACAAATTTCATTATGAAAACCCAGAGAAACCCAAGAGGTGCCCAGAGGTCATTCATAAAGGAGGGGGCACTGTCACGATCAGGGCTGTGAGGGGTCAGGGTCAGCGGCACTTACCTGTCCGGATGCTCTGGCGGGGTCCCTCTGGTGGGGGCGTGGGCATATGGAGGTCTGCACTGCATGCTACAGGGGTCTGGAGGCATAGTGTCCTGATTCCTGGTGTGAGCATAGAACACTCTGGCAGCACTGCAGCACGACATGGGCACCGCCATCTTGGATTTGGTCAGGTGACTCTTTTCGACCAATCCAGATAGAGCATTCCGGGAGTCCTAGCAACCAATTCTGCACTTCCTCCGGATATTTAAGGGCTGAATTGCAGTCCTTTCATTGCCAGTGCAACGTTATTCCCAGCCTAGCTGGGTGCTAGTTCTCTGAGCCCCTTGCTCAGAGAACAATCCTGTCTCTGCTGTGTTTCTTCTATCTACCATTCCAGGTTGCAGCCTCCAAGTCACCCTGTGGTCCAGCAGTGCTACTCCCTGCTACCACCCCTAGAGGGAGCCTTTCTTCTACATTCTGACAGATGGTGATCCTCTCTGACTACCCAGTTACCTGTTGTGTGTATCCACGGTCCATCTTGAGTATACACCTCCACCAGTATCACTCCTTTGCTAGTGGGTCATCCATGAGCAACATTCTTCTCAGACCAGCGTCCTTTCAGTACCAAACGTCTGCCCTCATAACCTCTCCTGGATCCACCCCGGGTTCATTCCCGCAAGTACCCGATCCGCTTGTGACAGAGAACCCAAAGAAGAGCTGGAGAGCATTCCTTAGGCTGGTAGTGGAAAGGAAACCCAACTTTGTCTGGGGGGGAGCTAAGTATAAAAGTAGCTGCCGGGAGCCATTGGACGGCAGTGAAGGGAGTAGTAAGCTTAAGGAGAGTGCAGCTTACCTGCATCACAGGGGTAGTGATCCAGAAACAGATAGAACTGCGGCAGAATGGAGAAGCCCAGCCTCATCATCAAAGAGGCAGCACCATCGAGGACAGGGCGCAGTTACAAAAGGTAGCCAGTGCAGCATCCATAGAGCCGGCTGCATCATCATAAAGGCGAAGCTGTTGTGAAAGGGGCGTGGCTAAACAGGGAAGGCCGGCACAGTGACAATGGAGAGGCAGTACTGCAGTGTGGGGAGGACACAGCTAGTTGGAGTGAGCCCTAGATGAACCCCTCCTCATCAGTGATGACATCAGTTAAGCACTGCCCGTTAAGAGGACCTTCCTGAAGGGTGTCCACAGCACAGTACGTACAGAAAGCACTGCTAATATCTGGGAAGCACTGGTGCTGCAAGCATTGGCTATGATGAGGTCGGTATGTGCTTGATTACACACCCACACAGCATATAGTCCAGCAAACAGAGAAAGGGCTGGCTGTCGATATTATCAACCTTTAGGGAGCTGGAGCAGTTGACTTTGCTCATTAAAGAATCTGTTCCAACAAAGAAGCAATAAATAGGGGTTATAATTAACCTGTTTTGCAGGCTCACTGAGACAGTTACTCCTTACACTAAGTCAACTACCATCAAATATAACGGTCCTAGTTACACCTTACGGACCGGCAGCAGAAATCTGCCAAGAGTAGAAAGAATAATAACCTACCCACTTTATGAGGAAAAATATTGTCCATATTATATAATTAACATCAATGGCTACTGTATATAAGTGGAAAATATACAATAATCTCTTAAGGAACTCTTAAATTAAATTACATTTAAACACGGGTTTGCTAAGAGAAATGTGCACCAACAGTGTTTGTATTATATTCTGTTCTGTCTACACTACATCAGGACGTTGGGATCTATGTTCTGACATTAGTGTGATGCAGTCAAGGGTTGTGGTGCATATCCACAGACTTTGCTGCTCATGTAATCGTATATGCAAAGGTATAGGTACATTATGTGTGCGTCTGTGATGTTCCAGGAGGTCTGGCACCTTATAAACTGTGGTAAAGATCAGGGCCGTAACTGGGGTAATGCGACCATTGCCATGGCACAGGGCACCGCAGGGCAGAGGGCGCTGTTTGGGCCTATCAAGTTTTCTGTTTATTATCATTCTCACTTGTAGCTTCCTCTTCTCCGCTGGAGCGGAGGAAAAATAGGGAAGACAGAAAGTGGGTACAGACCCAGGGAGCGTGAGAGGAGGGAACCAGATAGTAGGTAGAAATTAGAACCCAAGAGGCCCTAAAACCGAGAGAGGTAGAGGGGGTGGAGTCAGACTATGGAGTGTGAGGAAGAGAGTGGCAGAGAGTGTGAAGTGGAGAGAGTTGGAGGGGATCACCAGTAACAGAATGGATGCACAATGTAAAATGTTTATAGTCCCTTTGGGGCAATGTTTAGGCATGGGCAGGTTTTAGAAAAGCTTTTAATGCGGAAAAGGGTACTTTTCTTACCTCTCCCTAGCCGTTCCGGAACTTGCAGAGTCTGCATGCCTCGGGCCAGCCCAGTGTCCCCGGCGCATCTCTGCTGTGCAAAAGTATCAGCGCAGCCCTGCACATGTCGCTCCTCCAGCACTGCTCAGCTCTCTCAGCTGAAGGAGTCTGGCCCATCAAGTGAGGCGCCGCCTGGTGCTGGGTTGAGGAGGGGGCTGGACGGCTGCTGTGGGTCCAGGGTTCACTTCTCACACTTCAATCTCTCCCTATAGTGCTGCTGCCGACCAATCACACTGACCCCTCCCGCCTCTCCTAACAGACACCTCTGGCCCCCAATCGCAGGAGAGTAATGTGGGCTCAAGGCATTCCCCCCCCCCTTCCCCCCAATAAGGCAGATGTAATAGCTGCCTCCCATGCTGTATTTTCTTAGCAGTTTTATTGGCCACAGCGTGGCCCCACCTCGCGTCCCACACACTTTCTGACTACCCAGGGGAGGCATAACTGGTCACTGCCTCACCTCTCATCTCTCCCTGGAGCATCGCAAATTTGGCAAGTTTTGATTATAAAAATTATTACAATAATACAAATAAGATATTTATAAATTATAACTATCTTTTTTGTATTGTTGTAATAATTTTTGTAGTCAAATCTCTGGAGTATGACAGATGAGGCTCTGCCTCCCCTGTCTGCACGTCACTGTCTCAGTCTCGCCTGTAGCAGTAATGGTGCGTACACACGGTACGATTAAAATGCACGATATGAACGATAACGATATCGATCATATCATTATCATTCATATTGTGCATTTTTCGGTGCCTCCAACCTCCCAATGACCTGCGATGCGCGGGCACGTATGGACGATAAAGATATCCTCCATCGACCGTGCATGCAGGCCAGCCTGGTCGATATCGACCAGGTTTTTATAGGGATCCACGATCGTTGATCGCGGGTCGCTGGCCGTCGTTGGTGAGTTGGTGGGGTGCTGGATGATCGAAATTAATCATCCAGCACTCCGGGAAGTTGCAGGTCAATCAGTCAGCAATATTATTATCGCTGACTGATCGTACTGATCACACCATAAAAGTCCTCCACTGCCTAATCTTTTATCCTAGGGTGGTGTGAACGCTACCACTGGGGGTCATTATGCATAGTGTATGCAACAGTGAACTTTAAATATATGTCCTTGCTGTGCTGACAAGCATGAGGCAGAGATAAGCTGATCTCTGCCCTATTCTATCGCCCAATCGTCTGCACGTTACGTACTGCTTGGCAAACAAGAAAACTGTTGTTTAGACCTGCCCATATTAGGTCACTATCTATATGCATACTTGCCTACTTTTGAAAACTGGTTTCAGGGAGACATAAGATTGTAGCAGAATGCGCCGACTGTAGCACGGCGTTGAAGCGGTGTGGCCATCTCTCCAAAAATGGCGTGTCTACCCCTATTGTATAGTATACAATACATGTATTGGTATCTATACAGGACTGCGCATATATATATGTGTGTGTAGTCGGCTTGACCTTAATGAATAGCAGCTTGCCATGCATGACAATGATGTGTGTACTGAAATATATTATACATATATCTCAGACAGGGACACTAGTACTGACAATGTGAGCTCCCCTTTTCCATGCTCCAGCCCTGGTGCAGAGCGTCCCCAGATCACTCTGCACTGCAAACAGAGTGGAGGGAAGCAGGCTGGTCCAACGCTGATCAAAAGCCCCACACTGGTGTCCAGGGCACATGGGATAAGCTTGGGCCGGCAGCCAGGGGGAGAAAAGGATGCAGCTGCTGCCGCCAGTCGATGCCACTAGGCGGGTAGGCAATGCAGTCAGTGGTGCAACTGCGTGATGGGCTAGGCGACCACCGCTATCCACAACCCCGCGGTGGCCGGCCTATAGTATTAACGGGATGTAGTCAGGACGTCCTCGAGCCCTGGCCCCGCTCCTGCTACATCGGGACTCGCGCATGCGCAGTCCATATTTTAATGGGGCAGTGGTGAAACCGGGGGATTCTCTGTACTTTTCGGGGCAGCGGGAGCTACCACCTTAAAGCGAGAGGCTCCCGCTGAATTCGGGAGGGTAGGCAGGTATGTCTATATGTATTTGCATTTTAAGTTTTACTACACCCTAATTATGTTATAGGTGTTTTTTTATTAGGTTACTGAAATATTTTATTGCACATAGAATAGGGAGGGGACTAGAGTGGACACCATTTAACAATGGTGAATGATTACAGACAGGCTGTTGTATACAGTTAAATATAGTTGCATTTTGATATTTAACATATATGGGTCTGATTCTGAGCAAAAAAAAAAAAAGCAAGTGCAGTAACTTTGCACGAGGACAAATCATGCAAGGGATGCAAATTAATTTATTATTTTGCATGCTGGGTAAATACTGGCGGCTTCTGTATGTAGCTGATGAAAGCTGGACACCTCTAAATTACACTGCAATTTAGTTTATATAAGAAATAATATTGTTTTTATTTTTCATTGTTCCATAACCTGCAGGTATCGGGCCACGTCATACTGTTACAGCTGTCACGGATGGCATAAGATTCATATAAAGCAGAATTGGGTGGCCAAATACATATTGACTTTGATTAGACTGTCTAGACTGGGAAATTTGCTAAGTTTCTTATTGCAATTTACATGTGTGAAAGGGACATTGCTTGCATACCCCCCAACATTGATGGACTGGCACTAGGACATCCCTCTTACTAAAAAGACCTTACAATGCCACTTGCTTCAATGCTACATCCCTCCTCGCATCTCCCAACCAGGACGAGGGTCCTAAGTAGGGGTGTGCACCGGCCACTTTTCGTGTTTTGTGTTTTGGTTTTGGATCTGGATATTTCTTCGTGTTTTGGATCTGGACTGGTTTTGCCAAAACCACCCTTCCGTGTTTTGAGTTCTGGGTTTTGTGCTTTGGATCTGTATTTTTTTAAAAAAAAGCATAAAAACAGCTAAAATCACAGAATTTGTGTGTTTTTCTGCTCCTATGCTATTATTAACCTCAATAACCTAAATTTACACTCATTTACAGTCTATTCTGAATACCTCACACCTCACAATAGTGTTTTTATATCCAAAAGGTTGCACCGAGGTAGCTGGATGACTATGCTAAGAGATACGAGTGGGCGGCACAAACACGTGGTCCATCTAGGATTGACACTGCAGTGGCAGACAGGATGGCAGTTTGAAAAACTAGGCCCCAAACAGTACATAATTCAAAGAAAAAAAAGAGGTGCAAGATGGAATTGTGCTTGGGCCCTCCCACCCACCCTTATGTTGTATAAACAGGACATGCACACTTTAACAAACCAATCATTTCAGCGCCAGGGTCTGCCACACGACTGTGGCTCAAATGATTGGTTCGTTTTGGCCCCCACAAAACAAGCTGGCAATTAATCTGTCCCTGCACAAACTGGCTCTACGGAGGCAAGATGTCGTCCTCATCCTCCTCATCCACCGATTCCTCACCCTCTTCAGTGTTGTGTACATCCTCATCCTCACAGAGTATTAATTCGTCCCCGCTGGAATCCACAACCACAGGTCCCTCTGTACGTTCTGGAGGCTGGTCTCCCTGGAAGAGTTGATAATTCATTTTATGAACATCATCTTCTCCACATTTTGTGGAAGCAACCTCCTACGCCTTTCGCTGACAAGGTTCCCGGTTGCACTAAACACTCTTTCGGAGTACACACTGGAGGGGGGGCAACTCAGGTAAAATAGAGCCAGTTTGTACAGGGACCTCCAAATTGCTTCTTTTTCCTGCCAGTACAGGTACGGACTGTCTGACATGCCTACTTGGATGCTGTCACCGATGTAATCCTTTAACAGACAGACGCACGCTTGTTGCTGCTGCTTTAAGGATGCAGGTGCGGCTACAGCCCACACATTTCACAAAGACAGAAAAAAAAGAAGAATTTTTTTATTGTTTGTGGAGCGCACTTTGAGGGTTACACCACCCTTTAACAGACAGACGCACGCTTGTCGCTGCTGCTTTGAGGATGCAAGTGCGGCTACAGCCCACACATTTCACAAAGACAGAAAAAAAAAGAAGAATTTTTTTATTTTTTGTGGAGCGCACTTTGAGGGTTACACCACCCTTTAACAGACAGACGCACGCTTGTCGCTGCTGCTTTAAGGATGCAGGTGCGGCTACAGCCCACACATTTCACAAAGACAGAGAAAAAAAGAAGAATTTTTTTATTGTTTGTGGAGCGCACTTTGAGGGTTACACCACCCTTTAACAGACAGACGCACGCTTGTCACTGCTGCTTTGAGGATGCAAGTGCGGCTACAGCCCACACATTTCACAAAGATAGAAAAAAGAAGAATAATTTTTTTATTGTTTGTGGAGCACACTTTGAGGGTTACACCACCCTTTAACAGACAGACGCACGCTTGTCGCTGCTGCTTTAAGGATGCAGGTGCGGCTACAGCCCACACATTTCACAAAGACAGAAAAAAAAAGAAGAATTTTTTTATTGTTTGTGGAGCGCACTTTGAGGGTTACACCACCCTTTAAGAGACAAACGCACGCTTGTCGCTGCTGCTTTGAGGATGCAGGTGCGGCTACAGCCCACACATTTCACAAAGACAGAAAAAAAAGAAGAATATTTTTATTGTTTGTGGAGCACACTTTGAGGGTGCCACCACCCTTTAACAGACAGATGCACGCTTGTCACTGCTGCTTTAAGGATGCAGGTGTGGCTACAGCCCACACATTTCACAAAGACAGAAAAAAAAGAAGAATTTTTTTATTGTTTGTGGAGCGCACTTTGAGGGTTACACCACCCTTTAACAGACAGACGCACGCTTGTCGCTGCTGCTTTGAGGACAGTATCATATGCAATGACAGTAGACTTGTCAGAAATTGTTGGCACGTCCTTCAGTCCGGACCAGATGTCCAAACCGGCCCTTGACTTATGACACAGGCGCACGCTTGGCGCTGCTACTGTGTTGATGCACGTGCGGCTACATCGCACACAAGTCACAAACACGTAAAAAAAATTTGTTTTTTATTTTTTGGAGCACTTTGAGGGTTACACCACCCTTTAACAGACAGAGGCACGCTTGTCGCTGCTGCTTTGAGGATGCAAGTGCGGCTACAGCCCACACATTTCACAAAGACATAAAAAAAAGAAGAATTTTTTTATTGTTTGTGGAGCGCACTTTGAGGGTTACACCACCCTTTAAGAGACAGACGCACGCGTGTCGCTGCTACTTTAAGGATGCAGGTGCGGCTACAGCCCACACATTTCACAAAGAGAAAAAAAAAGAATTTTTTTATTGTTTGTGGAGCGCACTTTGAGGGTTACACCACCCTTTAACAGACAGACGCACGCTTGTCGCTGCTGCTTTAAGGATGCAGGTGCGGCTACAGCCCACACATTTCACAAAGAGAAAAAAAAAGATTTTTTTTATTGTTTGTGGAGCGCACTTTGAGGGTTACACCACCCTTTAACAGACAGACGCACGCTTGTCGCTGCTGCTTTGAGGATGCAGGTGGAATCTAGACGGGATTTGGGACTGGGGACACACTACCTCCATCAATTGTCTAAATCCCACTGCACTAATGGCGGATACCGGACGCACGTCTAACACCAACATAGCAGTCAAGGCCTCAGTTATACATTTTGCTTCAGGATGACTGCTGTCGTACTTCATCCTCATCGCTAGGGACTGTTGGAGGGTCAATTGTTTAGTAAAAGTAGTAGTGTTCCTACTTCCTCTCTGGGATGATGAACAACTCCCAGCAGCAGCAACAGCACTAGGAGGAAGTGGTTCTTGATCTTTCCCTATTTTATTTTTATCGGAGAAAGTTTATGTTATATTGATATATACGTGCGGCTAAGGCGCACACAAACACAGAAAATATTTTTTTATTTTTGCTGGAGAGTAGTGCACTTTGTGGGTTACACCACCCTTTAAGAAATGAGCCAGCCGGCTCTTTACTTATGGGACACAGGCGCACGCTTGGCGCTGCTCCTTTGTTGATGCACGTGCAGCCACAGTGCAGACAATTCACAAACACAGAAAATATTTTTTTATTTGGTTTGGAGTGTACTTTGGGGGTTACAGCACCCTTTAACGGTCAAGCCAGCCGGCCCTTTACTTATGACACAGGCGCACGCTTGGCACTACTTTGTTGATGCACGTGCAGCTACTGTGCACACAATTCACAAACACAGAAAATATTTTTTTATTTGGTTTGGAGTGTACTTTGGGGGTTACAGCACCCTTTAACGGTCAAGCCAGCCGGCCCTTTACTTATGACACAGGCGCACGCTTGGCACTACTTTGTTGATGCACGTGCAGCTACTGCGCACACAATTCACAAACACAGAAAATATTTTTTTATTTGGTTTGGAGTGTACTTTGGGGGTTACAGCACCCTTTAATGGTCAAGCCAGCCGGCCCTTTACTTATGACACAGGCGCACGCTTGGCACTACTTTGTTGATGCACGTGCGGCTGCTGCGCACACAATTCACAAACACAGAAAATATTTTTTTATTTAGTTTGGAGTGTACTTTGGGGGTTACAGCACCCTTTAACGGTCAAGCCAGCCGGCCCTTTACTTATGACACAGGCGCAGACTTGGCACTACTTTGTTGATGCACATGCGGCTACTGCGCACACAATTCCCAAACACAGAAATTTTTTTTTTATTTGGTTTGGAGTGTACTTTGGGGGTTACAGCACCCTTTAACGGTCAAGCCAGCCGGCCCTTTACTTATGACACAGGCGCACGCTTGGCACTACTTTGTTGATGCACGTGCGGCTACTGCGCACACAATTCACAAACACAGAAAATAATTTTTTTTTTTTGGTTTGGACTGGAGTGTACTTTGGGGGTTACAGCACCCTTTAACGGTCAAGCCAGCCGGCCCTTTACTTATGACACAGGCGCACGCTTGGCACTACTTTGTTGATGCACGTGCAGCTACTGTGCACACAATTCACAAACACAGAAAATATTTTTTTATTTGGTTTGGAGTGTACTTTGGGGGTTACAGCACCCTTTAACGGTCAAGCCAGCCGGCCCTTTACTTATGACACAGGCGCACGCTTGGCACTACTTTGTTGATGCACGCGCGGCTACTGCGCACACAATTCACAAACACAGAAAATATTTTTTTATTTGGTTTGGAGTGTACTTTGGGGGTTACAGCACCCTTTAATGGTCAAGCCAGCCGGCCCTTTACTTATGACACAGGCGCACGCTTGGCACTACTTTGTTGATGCACGTGCAGCTACTGCGCACACAATTCACAAACACAGAAAATATTTTTTTATTTGGTTTGGAGTGTACTTTGGGGGTTACAGCACCCTTTAATGGTCAAGCCAGCCGGCCCTTTACTTATGACACAGGCGCACGCTTGGCACTACTTTGTTGATGCACGTGCGGCTGCTGCGCACACAATTCACAAACACAGAAAATATTTTTTTATTTAGTTTGGAGTGTACTTTGGGGGTTACAGCACCCTTTAACGGTCAAGCCAGCCGGCCCTTTACTTATGACACAGGCGCAGACTTGGCACTACTTTGTTGATGCACATGCGGCTACTGCGCACACAATTCCCAAACACAGAAATTTTTTTTTTATTTGGTTTGGAGTGTACTTTGGGGGTTACAGCACCCTTTAACGGTCAAGCCAGCCGGCCCTTTACTTATGACACAGGCGCACGCTTGGCACTACTTTGTTGATGCACGTGCGGCTACTGCGCACACAATTCCCAAACACAGAATTTTTTTTTTTATTTGGTTTGGAGTGTACTTTGGGGGTTACAGCACCCTTTAACGGTCAAGCCAACCGGCCCTTTGCTTATGACACAGGCGCACGCTTGGCACTACTTTGTTGATGCACGTGCGGCTACTGCGCACACAATTCACAAACACAGAAAAAATATATTTTTTTTAGCACTTGGGGGGAGCACCCCTGATGGACAGAGCACCCCCTGGACAACACTACAGCACCCCTTTAGGACTGGGACACTGCACAGGACTTTGGAGTGGACACAGCCCCTATGTACAACTGACTGCACAACACAGTCCAGCCAGCCCCTATGGACTTTGAAGTAGTGGACACAGCCCCTATTAACAACAGCAGCACAGCACAACACAGCCAGCCCCTATGGACTTTGAAGTAGTGGACACAGCCCCTATGGACAACAGCAGCGCAGCACAGCACAAAACTACTCTGCACTACACTACACTGCCTTGGATCGGGGGGGGCTCGGGGGGGTTCGGATTTCAGAAATCCAAACCCTCTCAACCCTAGTCCTAAGGCGAATAAGAAAAAATAATAATGGGCAAAGGGGTGAGACCCCCACTAAAGTACTAACTAGGGGGAAGGGAAATAAAAAACATTTTAAATATAAGAACCCCTTTTAAGAAAAGAATATGAACGTGAAACCAGTGCCATAGCAGGGTGACTGTGCGCTCTGATCTGGCACCCCATGCCCCCAGTTCCAGATTAAGGGCTATGTGGGCCTTGGCAGGGCCGCATTAAGAGAGGAGGGCTTCCGTGTGCAGTCTCCGTCCGGGGTCCTCCTCCTCTCTACCCAGCGGCCGGCAGCGCACTAAACACAGTAGTAGACTCCAGGCACTAGTAGACTCTAGTGCTGTGCTAGAGTCTACTGTGCATTCGCAGGTTACCAAGGAAATGGCACGGGATGTAGTTATGACCGCAGTCTCAATCCCGACAGCATAATCCCAGCGTCGAAATACTAATGCCTATGTTAATCCCGATGTCGGAACGCAGAGGATGCCAGACCTATTGTCCTCTCTGTCGGGTAAGTATACACTTAGCACAGGGATGGGGGGGTTAGGTTTAGGGACCCCCAGGGGGACTTCCCCCGTCCAGGGAAGCTTAGGGGAAGGTTAGGGTTAGGCACACCTAAGGGAGGGTTAGGGGGGGAGAGGGGAGGGTTAGGGTGTTGGGATTTCAACCCCCCGTCTGCCGCTGTCGGTATTTGATCCGCCTGCATTACATACTGATTCCTAATGGCACGGCAGCCATTTTCCTGACAATTTCCCTACTGTGTATACGCAAAACACCGGGAAAATGGCCTACCATGCCATTTTGCCGGTAATTTGTAGAGCGCTGCTACCTCTGACACAGGACTCTGGGTAGGTAACTATTGAATAAATGGGTGCAGGGTGTGTGGAGTGGGCCCCCTTGGACCCAGGGGCAGTGTGCACTGCACCCATTATAGATACGCCCCTGGGCCTGAAAATTTTTAAAGGTCTATTGTGAGAAGCAGAGGAGCAGTGTCCAGTCCATGTACTGTAAGTGTAGCCAGGGCCATGTGAGCGTGTACACCCCCTACACTATTAGCCCCAATGTATCCCTAAGTATGTAAAAGTTTAAAAACTGCATTATTTTGAGAGGCAAATAGAAATACAATTTTACTACTTATGCTTTATGGCCAACTGTTTGGCCAGCTGGGCGGCTAGTCATCTTTATGCTGCCATGATGGTGGGCCTATTTTTATGTGCTGGCCTGGAGCTGTAGCTGAATCAGTCCCATTGTTAATCTGGCTCTGCTTGCCCACGGGATGTAGTCTGGAAGCCGATGGTCTAAATGCCGACTGCCGGCTTCCAGACTGCTTTATCCCAACTAGGGTCGAATGACAGGCGTCTAAATCTAGACGCCTGTCATTTGCCCAACGTTGGGAGACCGGCGCCCAGCATCCCGATTGAGCGGATGCCGGGCGCCGCAGTGGACAGCCGCGGGGGGGGGAGGGTTAGGTTTAGGGCTCCCGGGGTGGACTTAGGTTTAGGCACCCCCCTGGGAGGTTAGGGTTAGGCTAGGGGTAGGGAGGGTTAGGGTTAGGCACCCCCGGGGGGAGATTAGGGTTAGGCACCTCCCCCGGGGGACTTAGGTTTAGGCAGCGGGGAAGGGGGGGTTAGGTTTAGGCACTTAGAAGGGGGGTTAAGGTTAGGCACAGGGGGGAGGTTAGGCACTCCTTAGGAGGGTTAGGGTTAGGAGGGTTAGGTTAGTAAATACTTACCTTTAGGACGATTGGGATTTCCTCCTTTGTTGCGCAGCCGCTGTCGGGAATACATATCACACCCTTGCCCACAGCACACATGATGTCACACAGCAATTGTGAGAGGAGCTGTGGGGAAGCCACTATAGGCACAATGTAAAGTAAAACAGTGTGGTGGAGCGCCATAAGCGTAATGACCATGTTGCTCCTTCAGCCTTGCACCCTGGACGGCAGCATCAGTTCCACACCCCTTGTTATAGTCCTGAGTAAACTATATTACTTTTATTTCACCTATATAACATCAATTAAAACATCCAGTAAGGACATTTGTAGATGACAGAATATTAGCTGTAGTAACTACCTATTCATTGTTTTTACACTATAAGGCAGGGTTGATGACTATCTGGCTGCCTCTTCCAGGAGGTGGCAGCCAGATTGTCAGAGCAGGGGGGGTGTGATGTTAATTTGGGGGCAGGACTGTGTGATTGCGTCATCACTACAAAATGCTGTGATTACAGGCATTTTGCAGCCGGGGGCGGGGACACGACAACACGATTCAGTGCTAAACGTGTCATTAGCTCCGCCAGACGGCCAATTACAAGGGGGTTCTGAACAGTAAGGGGGTGCGGGTGATTGGCGCCGGCCGGGAGACTTGCCGTCTCTTCTGGGGGTGCGGGATCGCCACCCGATTTTCAGGATGCTCATGACCATCCCGGGAGAGTAGGTAAGTATGCTATAAGGGTAGTGTGACAAAAACACTGGAAATGTTGTCAAGGGGAAATGTATGTGCCCCGGGTTTTTAACTTCTGTTTGGTAGACAGAAGCTGATTAGCAGCCTTGATAGCCAGACCACCTGTGAGAGGCTGATACAGGGTAGGTAGCCAGACCACCTGTGAGAGGCTGATAAAGGGTAGGTCAGTCTCCTGAAGTCAGTTTCTCATTGCCTGGGGAACAGGTCAAAGGCCTGCTGATTATTGAATGTAAGTTCTGTACTAAATACTTCTGTTTTGTGAGAGGGTTGTTAGGTCCCCCGACTCTGAGAGAGGGAATAATTTTTATTTAGAGTTGGACTAGCCAGGATTTACCTTTATGTTTTGTTTATATTTGTGCTGCTAAAAAAAACTAGTTGTGGATCCTTGTACCAAGTACTACTACTTGGCTGCTGCATGACAAGTGCAACCACTTACCCCAGGAGATGGCACCATGACCTTGCCACAGTCATTTTACACAGACAATTCACCCCATCTTTGACATGTTTTATTGCACCTAGTGATGAATAGAGGTTACTATCAGCACGCTCTACAAATTCTGTACAACAACTAATCAGAGTCCATTTTAAAATTTTTTGAAAGACTCTCCAAAATGGGGATTCCTGAGTGAGCAGGATATTCTCCTGAAGAATGTATACCTGGCACAAGTGGGACGGGGCTATGACACATATCAAGCCCTGCCCACCTCTGTAAAAACTACATAGATGAGACTTGGTGATGCAAATGCCTCACCATTTTGATGACACAAAATCACATCATCAAGCACCATGTGTGTGAGAAAAAGATGGGCTTTAAAACTCCATTTGTCACTACGATTCAGTGTAGGCAGTGTCAGACAGGGGCAAGAAAGGCCCACCAGGGGAATGCAGTAGTAGGTCCCATGCTTAAGGGGCCAGCCTACAGTGGGGGTGTGGCCAGCCACCACAGAGGATTAGCTAGTCATTAGAGCGAACATAGGGCCTGATTCAAGCGGGTTGATGGCCGTGCAGTGCGCACGCGCGAGCCCCGGAGCGAGCGAGAAATCACTCTCTCTGGCGCTCGCATCCAAAAGGGGCGGCTGTCGATGTTGATCGACAGCTCGCCCCGTTTGGTAGACGGGTCAGGGGGGGTGGCTTGCCAAACGGAGGCGTTGCCGAAGGCAGAAGGTTCCGAGAAGCTCACTGGGGCTTGTGGGAATGAGACCCTACCACAAGGGTCTCGTCGCAAGCCTGATGGTCGCGACCATCGCGACCATCACCTGGCCGCTCGCAAAAGCTGTGGGTGGTCCTGAATCAGCTGTGGGCTGAATCAGGCCCATAGTCAGCCTGCAGAGAACATGGCTACTACAGTGCATGGTCTGAGCCCCTTTATAAATATGTATAGTATATACGGATAGTGCATATAGTATAATGTACTAGATTGATAACAACCATGCACCGTAGTGCCTACACAATATTGCTAGGATAGAAATGCAATGTAACATATGTATAATAATAAAGCACATGATGGTGATCCTGTCTATATATACCACATTAATGTACTGCACATCTGATAGGGGACCCCATACTCACCAGCCATATTCTAAACCTCAATGAGAATTGCATTAGGTCTAATAAAAACCAAATACATGCAACTATAAAAGAAAGTTTCTATTATCTAAATTCTGACCACTGAGATCACGTAAGTGTTGGTTAGATTTTACATTTTGAACAATCTACATTCTCAGTTTGCAATATGCTGTATTTAAAATGTTTATTTTTTTTCACACAATAAAACTTAAGATCTATTAATCTTGGTGCAATTTCCATGGAAACATCCCAAGCACCCATGTTCATCCTTGGTCCTGCTCTCTCAGATAACCTTGAAGAGTGGATGGTAACCCTCAGACAGTGGGGACCACCAGAGATTTCCCCTGTACCCCTGAGGGTCAGTCCAACCCTGAGTGTAGGAGTGATGAAGTGGGTATAATTATCGGAATGGGGTTGAAATGCCGGTGGCTGTTTAGCCACCGGTTCAAATCCTGACGGCGGATGCCCGACGGGATCAAGATCCCGACAGGGACAGGCAAGTACCCTAACCCTCCCCTGTCTCCCCCTAACCCTCCCTCCCAGTGCCTAACCCTAAACTCCCCCCTTAGTGCCTAACCTACCCCCAGGGGTGGCTAATCCTAACCCCCCCTTACCGCTCCCTAAACCTAACCCTCCTTTGGGGGTGCCTAACCCTGACCTTACCCTGGGGGTGCCTAACCCTAACCCTCCCCTCTAGGGGTGCCTAACCCTAATCTCCCCCCCCACAAACCTAACCCTAACTCCGCTAGACTCCCTAATACTAACCCTCAAACGAATAATGCCCCGGACTTACCTCGTTCGGGATGGCATCCTCGGCGTTCCGGCATCTGAATTATGATAGGCGTTTGTATTTCGACGCCTATCATGAATCCCTAGCCGGCATTCTGCCATCGGGATTGTGACCGGCGGCCTTGCAGACGCCGGTCACATAACTACATCCCGTAATTGTAATTTGTATGACACTAGACTTGAGACCAAACCCCATGGCTAATTCTGCCATTTTGCCCCACATCAAGTGATTATTATCCAGTCTGTAAAACACAATTTGCTAAATCAGAGAGACATTTGACATTAAGGACAGATCACCTGGGGGCCAGTTCATGGTTGCACCCACAGGACGACACTGGCCTTCTATCCACCCAATTTTCGGGCATGTCCAAAAGTGATCTGATCAATTTTAATCAGATCATACTAGGACATACAAGACCAGTGTTTGAAAGCTGCTTAATTTGACTCTTAAGGGGTATATTTATTAAAGTGCAGGGTTTTAGAAGTGGAGATGTTGCCCATAGAACCAATCAGATTCTAGCTTTTATCTTCTAAAAGGTGTTAGATAAATGTTAAGTAGAATCTGTTGGTTGCTATGGGCAACATCTCCACTTCTAAAACCCTGCACTTTAGTAAATATACCCCTGACCGCTAATTTGCAAAATAGAGCCACTAGCAGTAGGCATGCGATGAAGAAGATTAAGAGGCGTAATTAGTAAGATCCTGAAAATAGTGAACAAAATTATCGTCATAATTCGTATGCCGTTTTAAATACTGTTTAACATCTCCCGAAACAATAGTTGTCCCTGACGAGGGCGTTTCTGCCCAGCGATGACTGTTTAAGAAGTCTTCTGCATATTCAAATAACTTTTTAATTGTGGTTTGGTAGGGTGTGATTGCTTTTGTTGGTTCGAAAATATTGCAATTTGTCAATTGTGTCCGAGTCTCACCTTCTGACAAGTCCGTACACTGACACACAAGAAAACATGAGAATTGCTTTGCATCATTTCCCAGCAGGTATCACACAGATTATATACACAAACTATGCTTTTTGCATGAGTTAGGCCTTCTAGCTCATTGGCTTAAGAGACAGAACCTCACCAAAGCATGCACATTGCTATTGATTTATAGTTTCATATTTTGCAGGCCATGATTATTGGGAATATTCTATTTTAATTGATTCAATAAACTTACATTTTAATATTGTGATGCCTAAAGTGCATTTCAGGGGCATGTGGGGCGGTCTGATGGTATGGTGGGGGTTGAATGTGAAAGTTTAAATATTACATATAAGACTATATATATATTACATATAATATAACACATTGATTATAATAATTTGAATCAATGTACTGTATGGCAGTCACTGGGATGTTCTATGTATGGTATGGTAGTCATTTGGGTTGCTATCTGTACTGTATGGGGGGGTCAACAAACTACTGTCTATACTCTATGATGGTGATTGGGATGCAGGCTTAGATGCTTAAAACAGTTTTTTTCTCCCCCTTTAGCAATTTGCCCAAACATGAGTGACAGACCTAAAACTCCAGGGGTGTACAGTATGAAAGTGGTGCAGAAAAAAGGAAATTGGCTAAAGAAGGTGAGAGTAAGCAGCAAGAACCAACTGCAAAGGTTGGAAGAATTGAGGATTACTTCAAAAGCATGAGACAGCCTGCTGTAGCAGTTTCAACATCGCCAGTGCCAGCAGTGGTATCAACAAGTTCACCTTTATCACTGCAAGCTGCAGAGAGAACAACTACTTCTTCTTCACATGGTAGTGAAGAATCCATTGAAGATATTAGTGGTTCAGTGATGGAAGGAGATCCCGAAACTCAAAGAGAAGAAACTGGGTCCCAAAGTCCTGGATTTGACTATGATACAGCCAGGAAAAGATAACCTTTTGGGCAAAGAGACGATCAGCTCAATTACAAAACTGTGATGATCAATTGCTAAAGAAATCATCAACTCCACAAGAACAGTCTAAAGCTGGGTACACACTAGGACGTCGGATTGGTCATTCTGCTGATCCGCCGTCCTATCCGACGATTGGTAAGTGCATACACACTTACCATTTGTTGACCCGATGCATCATGATGGGTGTCCCAGCTGGGCGGGCATTTACATGTAGAGGTGGCCTCTACATAAAGTCTATGGGCGGTCAGCTGACCAGCCGTGCACTCAGCACGATGCACCAATATATCTGCAGATATATTGGGCATCGGCTGTGGTGCACAACTGACGCAATATGTCTGTTAACGATGTTATTCACAGAATATATATTGCTGGTACACACTGGCTGACGCACACTCAATATACCGGCCGTTCGTTTGACCGACCAATATATCGGCGGGAGCAATTTCTGCAAAAATGCTCACAGAACTTTTTTCTTCGGAAAACACAGAACAACTAAACAAGTAATCGTTCCTGGCTCTGCTTCTCTCTAACAACTGGAAATGTCTTCTCTTGCATATGTAAACGTGTTGCTACTGAGAACAATAAATTATCCAGTTCAGGATTTTGTGACTGGAAGCATTTATATGAATGGTTGAATGACCATGTAAAATAAAAATCTCATCTAGAATCTGCATTGATTTTGGCAAAGCGTAATAAGTAACTGAAGGAGTTGACCAGGACCAGGCAGAATTGTGTGTGGATACTGGTGAAAGCTTTTCATGCGTGTTGTGAGTACCATAAAATTTATGGCTGAGCATGGATTGGATTTCGAGGTACAGATAAGGTGATTGGATCACCAACAAATGGAAATTATCCTGGAATTTTGAAATAGCTGTTAGAGTATGACCCATTTCTTTCTGCTCATATTAAATTAAAAGCATATTAATGCCTTGGTCATTCAAATTACCTTTCATCCACCGTTTGTGAGGAAGTAATTGGGATAATGGGGTAACACCTTTTGAAACAGATAATTGCAAGAATTAAGGAATCAAAGTTTTATTCAGTGTCACTTGATTTAACCCCGAATGAGTCTAACATTAATCAGTTGACTTTGGTTACAGGCTACATGGAGTACACAACTCCAAAAGAAAGGTTTCTAACTGTAGTCACACAGGTGGTGCTATGGCTAATGCGTTACTTGTCATTTTTGGCCTATCATGACACTGGTATAAATTACTTTCGAGGGTAGTCCTACGATAGTGCTGCAAATATGAGTGGCAAGTACAGAGGAATGCAAGTCTGCATACGAGAAAAAATTGCTTGTCAGTTTTTGTGCCATGTTGTGGACATTCTCTTAATTTAGTTGGGAAATCAGCAGCCAATATGTGCTCTGCAGTTGTAAGTTACTTTGATTTTGGACTGCAAATATATGTATTCTTCAATGCATCGATAATACGTTATGCAATTCTAAAGGAGAAGTTTCTCCAGGCAGATACACGATGGTACATTCCCAAAAGACCAAGTAAAACTCATTGGTCTTGCTAAGCTGAGGCAACAAAAGCCATTGTACAAGGAAATGGAAAGATTAAAAAAAGCACTAGATGACATTTCAAATGACCAGGAGCAGAAGGATGTACTTCTAAATGAAGCAGATAGTCTTCAAGAGAAGATGAGTACATTGGAATTTCCATTGTGCAAGTCTTTCTGGAACGATATTTTTGAAAAATTTCATGCAACAAACCATATACTACAGGACCCTACATTGGTTCTTAATAAATTGGTTCTCTGGAAAAGCAGAGTTTGCCCAGATGACTCCCCGGGAGAAGTTTTGCACTGAAAACCTTAGTCCAGTTGTTGACCAGATGACTCTATCCTTAACAAAGAGTGAGCGGTTTGGGTTCCTTAACCAGTTTGAAGAGTTGAATTCTTCTGAGAACTATTCAGCTGCAGTCAGTCTTCCCAGCATATATCAGACTGACCTAGAGCACAGCCTTGGTTATGGGTTGGTGCATTTTGCTGCCATTGTGAAGCTTTATAAATAAGGCAACAATCACACTACTGTTTTTTTCCAAATGTTGAAATTCTTCTTCTAAGAACTTACTTGGTAATGATGGTGTCAAACTGCACTGGTGAATGATGAAGATCATAAAGGACAGACCAAGAACAACAATGACTTAAAGTCGTCTTTCGAGGTTCACGCTGATGAGTATGGGTCATGACATATTGCGTGAACTTGATTTCAATTATGTAATTTAACCCTCAAAAAGCCAAGAAGCATGCATTCTATTAGTTTAAAAGCATAGAGTAAATAAAAGTTCAAAGTTGGAACATACTGTAAATGCTCAGAAACCTGTAAATAATGTGTATACTTTATGGAAATGCCTTTTGTGTATTTTTTTTTGGGGGGGGGTTTTTTGTATTGTGCAAGATATTTGTAACATTACATTACATTTTGAAAAGTGCTATTTGTTTTGCTGTGATTTTCAAAACACTTTATATAATCTTTCTAGTGGGATTGAAACAATCACAATGCTGATTGATACATTATATATTTTTTTAGACATCGTCAATATATCACTTTGAAAATTTTATTGGTAGGGGCCCCCACTAGTTTGCAGCCCAGGGGCCCCCACAGACCTTAATTTGGGATGATTTATATACCATCAGTTCCCTCCATATTGCCCATTATAAGCAGCTTCCTTAAAATAATATCCCTTGGTGTATAATATTATATTAGTGTGGGTGACAGTCTGATAATTAGCACTAATATATGGACTTTTCCCCCCACTTTGAGTATTTAACCTTCTGTGCAACCATAATATTGAAGTTTACCTTGGAAGAAGAAATAAATACATCCGCTTATCCGACTCTCATATATTATTTAAAAAAAACAATAAAATAAATATATATACAAATATATATATATATATCTTTTTTTAAAAGTAACAATATGGTGAAGAGTTCTCTCTTGCCTAGAGCTCTTAAATGTCTAGCTATGGCTTTGCCCCCCCTTCCCCCCCTCCTCATAGCAGAGCAGCAGGTGAATAAATGACATGCGCATGGAATCTACACACTGCAGGGGAGAGCCTAGGGGCAGCCTAGGGTCTCTGGGAGTGCTGGGCACCCCCCAAAGTGATGAAAATGGGGGGTGTTGTAAGGCCATGCCCCCTTCCAGACGAAGTCACTTCCCTGATTTGGGGTTGGGAGGAGGGCAAAGCATATTGTTGCACCTGGGCCCACCACTCACTAGTTCAGCCACTGAGGAGATGCTTTAGGTAGAGGTTGAGACTGCCTAAGGTGTGTGCGTGGGCACACACCCCATGTGCATGCCTATGAAAGCCCCTATTGCTAACTATGACGATTGCAGAAATTTGACAGAAGTAATCAAAAAGACTGAGGGGCATATTTATCACAATCCGCATCTCAGAGGCAGATTGACTGTGATAAATTTGCCCAATATTGCAATGCGAAGTTTGAATATTTGAAAATTGCATGCATGGACAGAACTTTCAATAAAGTTCCGTCTCTGCAAATCCAGTTTGCATACTTATCACTTTATATTTTGCAAAAAACACAGTATGTGTCCGCGCCTGGCTGCCTTCAACACCCCACGACTAGCCCCCCCTCCCGGCGATCCCCTCCCCCTGTCTTACACTGACCTGCCTGGTGATCAGTGTTACGGTGAGGTCCTCCGGGGTTCTGGTCAGCAGCTGGTTTCTGGGTTTCTGCACTGTTCTATGCAGCAGCTGACCAGGGTCACATTGGAGGAGCCAGGAGACCAGCTGACTGGAGCCCCAGAGGACTTCTCCGGAACAACGATCATCGGTCCCTGGAAGTAGGTGTCTCACAGTATTTTTCTTTTAATTGATCAGCTTGTGGTCTATTTAGACCACACAGCAGGTAACAGGGGCCGGCTCTTCGCTCTGCTCTGCCTGTCAGAACAGAGCAGGAGTTGGGGAACCAGGGGAAAACCCTAATAACGCCATCTGCAGATGGGCTTTCCCCGGTATTTTTTCACTATTTATTTGTAGTAAATCTGAGCAGACACATTTCCCATTACAAGCATGGGAAATGCGGTCTGTTTACTAAAAATATGTGAATTGAGGGGATTGGGGTAGTTTTTCACGAAAACTACTCCAATTGCCATTTAATAAATTTATGTGATACTGTGAAAAAGGTGTGAAAACAACCGTATTCACATTATATTTGTAAAAATAATGTTAATAAATATGCCTATGAGAAATCTCAGATTTTTCTACACCTTTCACTTTACTAAATATGGGGAAGCAAAATATTTAGCTTTCTCCAGCAAACATGGAAGAGAAAAGCTAATTATGGGCCTGATTAAGACGTGGACCCTGCTGCATTAGCTGGTATATTCATAATGGGTGTAAGGTGTGCAGTGCACATGGGCCCCTGGGTCCTTGGGGCCTCGCACCATACACCCTGCACCCAAAGTATACTTACCTTACTCCGGCAAGCCGGTCCCTCCTCCTCCATGGCGCCATCTTCCCAGTGATATTCGGGAAGATGGTGCTGCACAATACCAGAGCCCTTGAGCTATTATGCGCATGCACCATCTTCCCAAATATCAATGGGAAGATGGCGCTGCAGATAAGGAGGGGGTACACGCTTGCTAGAGCAAGGTAAGATGCCTGGTTGGGGGGGCCTGCTCAGATGAGGGGGTCTGCTGCACCCATGATCCCTTGGTTGTTCATTTGGAGGTCCGGTACTAGGTGTCTCGGCAGCCTGCACCGTCCCATGTTCCCCCTGCCCTTTCCCTCACTGTGCCTCCCCCTGTGCTCACATTATTCACAGCAACCGATGGGGTGGAGGGCGGGGCTTTCCTACTGCCGGACCCCGGCACCCGTGTGCGATCGCACAGAACGGAACATACCTGGAGTTGGCCCTGTTCATATGCCCCTGGCTGGGGCATCAGTTTGCAGAGTCTTGGAAGCAAAAATATCATCGCTTGAACCATCAATACTTGCACCAGCCCTATGGAGGGTCCAGTTTCTATGTCTGAACATGGCCTCTGTGGCTGCCGCTGTGCATCTGAGAACGCACCGCTTTCATTGATACGCCCCCGACACGCCCTTGAGACGTGTTTCTTTTTTGCTTTCACTTCAGGCCACCTCCCAGTCACCACCCACGATCACCCATCATTTTGCCTCCCCATTTTCGATACCATCTCTCTCCCGATCACAATAGAATCGTTGAGCGTATACCATACTTGCCGACAATCAGCTCCAGCCTTCCGGGAGGGAGCTGATTGTCGGCTAACAGCGGAGGGCTAGGCCGGCCATTGACATCATATTGGGGGCGGAGCTGACCATTGATGGTACACTGTGGGCGGAGCCGGGGGTGGAGCTGCGCAATTGCATCATCATGGCCTCGCCCCCTCTACACAATGCCGATATTTTCGGCATTGTAAAGCAGGGGGCAGAGCCACAATGACGCAATTCAGCGCAAATCGCGTCATCGCCCCCCCCGCTGCGGGGGTTTCTAGTTTTTTTCTGGGGGGAGGTCGGGAGGGTCGCAGGCTTCCGGGAGGCTTGCCTGCCTTTCCGGGGGGCTGGGAGCAGCCCCCGAAAATTGGGAGGGTAGGCAAGCCTGACGTATACTCTGTATAGCGCATGCATCATAGGCGTCTTCAGATCTTTTTGCGCATGCGCAGTTCCATATAGGCCGTTGTTTTGTTTTGTTTGTATTTGATAATATATTGGAAGATAATGTTTAGGTGACAATGATTAACAAAGCAGAACAACGTGTAGCTCTAGCGCAAGCTTTGAGTTTTCAGTATATGAAATGTTATTTGTTCGGTGTCAAGTGTCTATTGTTACAGACTCTGGTATAAGAGGCATTGCTGTTTTGCTGTCATTTGCATGTTCTCTCGCACCCTCCCCCCTGCACACACAAACATCCCAATAATCTGGTTTTGCTGGAACAGTCCCAGTTAGCTCAGCCCTGCAGAACAGTACAAACAGGAAAGGAACTGCTATGCGCTCTACTCAGAATATCCTAAAACATGTGTTATAGAACAAGGCTCCACTCTCTCGCCTCCCACACAAGACACACTGAACCAGCCTGTAACATTTCTGCTAGGCCTGTGAAAATTGTGCTGCAGTAAGTGAGTGAGATGTGTGAAATGGTCTCTGTGCAGACAGTCTATTAGGGCTAGGAATTTTCAAAATATGCCGTGTAACTGCCCGAAATTGATGTGGGTGAATGGTTATTTTGGATGCGCTCTTAACTCTTCCAGTGTCACAGGGCCGTAGCAAAATTCCTCGGTAGGAGACCCAACCATTTTTGCTCTGCATTCGTTTTGCAGGGATTTTTTTTTTTTCTTTTTCTTTTTCTTTTCTGACGACTTCCCTGGGCAAATATGCAGAACATAAAATCGAATAGAAAGGAAATCAGAAATTTCTTAAAATGAATTCAATACACAGTATAATATATCATTTAATATCCTGCGACCGTGACTATTTAAAAGCAACCTAAATGTGTGGACTCCTTTGGAGGTTTGCTGTATGTTTGTGCCATAAGAAAATGTATACAAATGTGTCCACCGTACATCTATTCTCAAATTGCACCAAATAGTCCCGTTTGGCGCACCACGGACTTTGCAACTAATTCTCAGCATGTGTCACGGCGTAGACTTTTTCATAAAATATGCGTCTTATTCTCATTGCTAATGCAACGAATAAGAAATGTACTGGAATCTTGAATAATGATGCTGGTAATGCATTCAGGTCTGATAGGAGTGAGCCATGGCATGCTTCGCGGAGTTCGCGCCACGCATTGTTGCGCTTAATTGGCGACTTTATACCAATTACTTTGAGACAAAAGTTGTAATCTAGTGTGCCTACTGCCTAGTACACTATAAGTGATATTGGACTCAGCTATCATGTGAATAAAGCTGGGTACACACTGCACAGATATATCTGCAGATGATGGTCGTTCATACACACTGAACGACCATCATCTTTCTCTGGCCACGGGTCCCGCTTGGCCCGGGGGGCGTGTCCTGCCCCCCTCCCCGCGGCCTCTGCTGCAAGTGCCGACCGCCCGTACACACTGACCGATGGTCAGATATAGCTGCCATCGATTGTGCAGCAGAGCCGATGCAATATGTTTGTGAACTACGTCATTCACAGACGTATCGCTGGTACACACTGGGCGACGGGTACTAATTGATCGGCCAATATATCTGTCAGTGTGTAGCCAGCATAAGACACTACATTTAGGAAAAAGTATGAAAGTCTGGGATTCGCTAGCTATGGAAGAGCGCCTAAGTTGCGCCATGCATCTCATGCCACACAGCACTGAAAGCAGAGGTATATGAGGACACATCTAAATGAACACAGCAGCGAAAATATATATGCTAATGCCTGCCATAGCTCAGCCAGCATAAAGACGCCCACTGCTGCTTGCTCTCATCCATACTACCTCGCACTCCTGTGTATATATCGGTACCATTGACGCACATCGTCCCATCATTCAGCATATACAGCAGGCCCGACCAGCCGCAGAAACTGCAAGTCGCGTCGCGTGCAGTGAGTACTCAAGCTGCATATGTAATCGCAGTGGCTAATTAATGCACGCCCAAGCGACTGGATTTTTCCAACCACTCCCCCATCACCACCCCCAAACTCTCACAGCCTGTCACTCACTCTGCAATGGCTTCCACTGTGCGTAATCGCTGTGCAATTTCAGCGCACGCAGTGTGGTGCATACACATGCGCAGTGGCTAACAACCGCATACGTAATTGCAATTGCCTACGCTGCTGAATCAGGCCCTATATGTATTACTTGTGTCGTATTGAACAGAGGGCCTGATTCAGAGCTGGACGCTCTGACCAGAGCGCTCACTCTGAATCAGGGCCCTCCTACATGAAAATGGAGCGTCCTCCTGGACGCTCGCATAGCTGTGGGTGAGCACCCACAGCTTATGCGAGCGTCCATGATGATGGTCGCGATGGTCTTGACCATCGCGACCATCGGGCTTGCGACGGAGACCCTGCGGTAGGGTCTCGCTGCCGCAAGCCCTGGAGTGATTTTGGCTCTATCAGAGCCAAAATCACTCCCACTGACATCACTAGTGATGTCAGTGGGGCCGGCTTCAGATGGTAGGCGTTCCCATGGGAACGCCTCCGTCTGGCAGCCACGCCCCCGGCACGCCCACCAAAGGGGGCATGCTGTCAATCAACATCGACAGCACGCCCCCTTTGGTGCGAGACCCGGAGCGACGGCTACGCCGTCGCTAGCCAGGTCTCGTGCATGCGCACGACGGAACTCCCTCCGTCGTGCGCATGCGCAGTGGGGTAACATCGACCCGCTTGCGAGCGTCCTGCGCTCGCGAGCGGGTCTGAATGACCCCCAGAATGTAAATACACATCAGATGGGAGCTGTCATTTCAACAAGGGACATTTCGCCTGACTCAGAGATGGACACTATTAAGGCAGCCGCTGCGTCTTTGTACGCAATGGCTGTGCGAAATTATGCTAATGCCGCAGGAGGTGCCTTAAGGAAAAAAAATACGGCCTGCTGTGGCTTCTCTGATCCGCTGCTGCATCCAAAGATACAGCATCAGATTACCATCGGGCAGCCAACGGCCAACTGAGTAAGCCTAAGTATCCCAAAGTACACTACAGCCTAAGTACACTATGACCGGAGCCGCAGCTGCATCGCAGCACATGTGCACTGCGGCTCCCGTGCATACACAGTCCACTGACCATCGGACAACTGCGGGAAAAATTGAAAACGCATCTACTGTATCTCTGAAGCAAGCCCATTGGCAAGAGAGAATGCAAGAAAGAAAAATATATCAATATTCTATCCTGCCTCCTCCCCACATTGTCCTACATGTCCATTCGTAGGTCTTTGGTGCTCTGAATAGGTGCATCTGAGTGACATAACACCCCTCCCACCCACATCCAGGCCAAAATAGTGAGGAATGTTAAAGAAAGCATCCTTTATGCTGGGCATTCATTGTCCAATTATCGGCCCGATCAACTGATATAATCATCTGATCGAAACAATAATTGAACAGTGTATTGCAGCGACCAATCGGTAATTATCGGTCTGCTGGAGATGAAAAATCGTCCAGCATGTCCGATAGATCCCATAATTGGACAACCACATCCTGCAGTGAATGTGCTGCCACGGCTGACCACATTTCCCCTGTTCCTGTACAGGGGAGTATTGGGGAAATGTCTCCCCCCCCCCAGGGTAGGGATGTAGATCTCGTGGCCATACACTTTGACATATCTCACAGTGTAGGGCCACGATATCTGATAGTGTCAGCTTGTCAGGTAAAATGTCTGTCGGACCGACAGACATTATGTCTGATAGTGTGTGCCCAGCATAAATCATGGGCTAATCGGTTATATTCAGCGTAAGAGTTCTACAAAACCTTCATTCTATGGGGACGATTCAAAATGGGGGCGATTCAATTCAACGCGATGTTGAATAGCCGCAGGAGGGAGCTCCCGAAGCTATTCAATTCACCGCGCCATTTGGGTACGCTAAGGATGTCTTCTCGCACCTCCCTGGGGATGCAAGGAGAAATCCGACCAAAGTGCCGGGCTCGCATCTGTTTTTCTGCTTAGCGCGGCACTAACAGCCGCGCGCCCGGCACTTTGGTCAGAGAATGCCGGTTAACGTGCCTTAACACCCTTGTTAAGGCGCGATAATCGGCATTCTCCGACCACACAGCACACTGTATTGCATAACTCCGGTAGCTCGCTCCTGGCGCTATTCAATTCGCATTGAATTGAATCTCCCCTATATTAAAATCGAGTTAATGGACATATTTTGCCCTTCTCTACATTCACACTGTTACAAACTTCAACATAATGTAAATCCTTAGCTAGTATTAAGTATAAGACCTGTCAAGCACTTCTGTGCTGAATGTCACATTTAACCCACATTGTAATTTATTAGGCGTTTAAAATAATCAGGACATAAGATTAGTCATTTGCTTTTAACCTGCACAGCCAAATAATGGAACAATTTGTAAGATTAAGAACATGCAAGCTTACCTTCGGTACCGGCGTCCTGCACCACCTTTTCGCTGGAGTCTAGCTTCTGCCTCTAGGAGCAAGCGGCGCGGCCACCATCTTGATTGAGCAGACTAGCACACTGCAAGGAACAGCTTCTCCTTCCACTAGGGAAGCCAATCCCGCCTAATTTTTTCAAACCTGGGATTCGGGATTGAAAAAAATGGATTGAGTTGAGCATTGAAAACATGTTATTTTATTCCCGTGGTGTGGAGGAGGGGGCTGAAAGTTTTTTTTTTTTTTCCTGTGGGCCTGTGCTTCTGGCCAAAAAGCACAGGCTCACAGGAAAAAAGTAAAACTTTCAGGGCACCCCCAGCAAAATAAAATAACTTTTATGCCCCCCCTCCCAGCCAGCCCAGCAGCACCACAGTAAGCAAAAAGAACATTCATGGACTCCAGACAGAGGGCCTGATTCAGGACCACCCACAGCTTTTGCGAGTCGCCTGGCGATGGTCGCGATTATCGCGACCATTGGGCTTGCGACGAGACCCTTGTGGTAGGGTCTCAGTTCCCGCAAGCCCGAGTGAACTTCCTGCTATAATAGAGCAAGAAGTTCACTACTGACATCACAAATTATGTCAGTAGGGCCACCCACAAACGGCAGGCCCCTTCCCCACCTACAAAATGGGGCGAGCTGTCGATCAACATCGACAGCCGCCCCGTTTTGTAGCGAGTCCCGGAGAGAGTGAAGTTCTCACTCACTCCGGGGCTCGTGCACGCGCATTGCGCACGCTGCGCGTGCGCATTGGCCAACCATCGACTCGCTTGCGAGCGCTATGCACTCGCGACCTGGTCTGAATCAGGCCCAGAGTCCACTCCACTGTCCAGTCCAAAAAGGCAGTACTAGTCAGCAGCACACCGCAGCACACCTCAGGCAGCAGGACAGCCTCTGTCCTCACTCCAGTGAGTTCTCCTCACTCAGCCTTGCAGCTTGCAACCAGGGGCACTCACACCACACAGCAGGCAGCGCAGCACTGGTATCCGGCGACAGTTCACCCAGTTCGGCGACAGAGTCCAGACTCAGTGTCACTCACCTCACCACCAGTGGCTCACAGCAGACAGTGGCTAGCACCAACTTGCTTTCCCCTAGTGGGTATAGGATGAGTGGCCTTTTGGATCAGTCGTGTCCCTTATTGACGACCATGCCAATCTCCAATTTCCACTTAATATTTTGGAACATTGTTGGTCTCAATTTCCGAGTTAAGTGGGTCACTACCCATCTGAAATCCTTCAGTACTTATACTGTGTTTCTTCAGAAAACTCATTGGTGTCTCTCCCAGAACATGTTGCTCCATGATTCCTGGATAGGGGAGTGTATATCAGAATCCTTTTATTCCAAGAGAGCTTACACCATTTGTGAGTTGATAGACCGCACTCTCCATTTTTGATCGGTACTGAGCTGTTTAATATAGTTAATATGTATTCCACTAATTCTCCATGTTACTCCAGAGAGATACTCCCAATTTAATCATAGCAGGAGATAATATGGTTCTGCCTAGACAAATCTTCCCCTTCCCTTCCCCAGGCCTCTTCCCAGTGGGAATGTATGTACCTTTTAGAGACCAAACACGACCTATCAGACCCTTGGTTTCTCTGAAATCCTTCTGACTGGTCCTACACCTTTCACTCCCCTGTTCACTGAATGTTCTACAGGAGTTATTATATTTTATTGGTCAATGAGTTACTCCTTAGGATTCAGCCAGCGACTATCCACAACATCCTTAAATTCGACCATGCTCCTGTATCTGTCACGTTTAGCCTGGGTATTGGCTACCCTTCGTACCTCTGCCAATCCAAGCATTGTCGTATTTTCCTACAGTCATGAATTTAATGATGATAACCTGGGTCATTGGGATAACCCCATCTTGTTTTGGGAGACAGCTAAGGCAGTCATGCGGGATCACGTTATCTCCTATCAAGCCAAGTGCAAGAGAGACTGCAATGAAAAATATTCTTCTCTACATCGTGCCATGTCCTTAGCCTTTGCCACCAATGTTTATGTTCCCTCTGCGATTAACCTTCAACGTTACACCTCCACTAGACAGCTCCTTGAGAGCTTAATTCTTTCTTTCAACTGCACAGAGAAAGTTCGATTATTTAAAAAATAGTTTCACCAGAGGCAGGTAAACTACTTGCTACTATGGCCAAACCCCGTCACAAATGGAGATTCTAACACTGCGGTGCTATTCTGCAGATACCACTGTCACGTCCCTTGCTAATATTGCTGCAGAGTTTCACACTTTGGGCGGAATTCAATTGTTTTCGCGGCCTGGATCTCCCGTCTAAAATGACGGGAGATCGCAAGCCGCTATTCAATTGTTCGAGCTTTTCGCACTGATCGCGCCCAAAGCGGTAGGGTTTAGCCGCGTAAATCGGCTAACCCCGACCAAAGTGCTGGGCGCGATCGCGAAAAGTGCCTTTTGGGCACCCAAACAGGTCACTTTTAGCCGATTTCACCTGGCACCCCCCTGGGGCTGCGAGCTGAAATGGAGCGCTGGCAGTTGCCCGACAGGAGCAACAATTGAATAGCTCGGTCGGGCGCGATGGAGGCTGGAAACAATTGAATTCAGCCCTTTGTATGAAACACTCTATGCTGCTTTGCCTGATTCGCCTTGTGCGCTATATGCTGTTTGACGAGTGAGCCTCCCTAAACGTAGTCTATTCAGATGGAGCTTTTAATGCCAACATCACTGAGCAGGAGGTTTCTTTTCTCAACAACAATAAGTCACCGTGCCCGGATAGTTTCAGTGCAGAATTCTATATATCTTTGAGTATCCACATTACCCCTTTTCTCTCCTGCCTTTATCAGTGACTACACAGAGCTGAACCCCCCTTTCTTACAGTCAGTGAGGCCCAGACTATTTTTCTTTTAAATGCACCAAATCTGTCTCTTCCTATCGACCCATTTTTAACCTAGACTATGAAATTATGGCAAAAATCTTTGCAATTAGGCTCCATTCCATACTCCCATCTATTTTTTTTATTAAATTGAGTTTATCTTTGAACATTTTCCATGAACAAATAGATCAAACTAAAAATGGTAACCATTCGCACCACTTACCAAATCTGTACAATACAAAAAATAATCAGCAAAAAAATAACAAAATAATAAAACATAGAATATAGCCAATGCCATGACAAGAAAAAAAAAAACAATACAGGAATTATAAAAGCATAGTCGAGATCAAAGTCTAGATAATAAGATATTTTAAACAATCGGCCAATAGACTAACATGAGAGAAATCTCATCAAACATGGAGCTTTATGTTTATTGCATGCCATCTGCTGGGTGCCAAACCATTAGGAGAAGGGATTTCACCCCCCCAGCAACACAATAAATAGAAGCGGTCCAAGAACCCCATATGCGATCATATTTATGGATACAATTGCGCTTGGTATATAAGAATTCTTTCATGTCCCACCACTTCATTTATCAGTCGACACCATTCAGCAAATGTAGGGTCTCTAGTGGCCATCCAAGTGTGGGCAATGCAACCCTTGGGGAGGGTCAATGCATTTAGTATAGTGACCAGTGATGCATTGGACACTGTCACCGAGACCCAAACCAAAACTATAGACTTTAGGAGATAAAATAAGAGATATGGTAAGACCTCACCTTTGTTATCTCTATTTCTACAAAGTCCATAGGAATCCACAGGAGACCTTGGGGTATAGGCAATGACGTCAGTCTCGGGCACCTCAATAGTTAAACTTGTGCTCCCAGGATGCACCGGGCTCCTCTCCTATACTCCACACCCAAGCCAAGGCACCTCAGTTTCGTAACAAGCCAATGGCCGGAGGATGAGAAGAGAGGAGGAAGAATTTCTGGAACACACAAGTATCACATTCTCACATACAGAAGGAGACGGAAACCGGTGGCCAGAACACAGCTCATCTGCAGCACAGGTGCGACAAGGCAGGAGTCCTGTGGATCCCTATGGACTTCATAGAAATAGAGATAACAAAGGTAAGGTCTTACCATATCTGTTATTTTCTACTGCAGGGTCCATAGGGCTCCACAGGAGACCTTGGGGATGTCCCAAAGCAGTCTCCTTAAGGGTGGGGATGCTCCTGTGCAGAGAGGAGAATCCACCGCCCGAAGGAGGCACCCTGAGAGGCAAAGGTATCGAATGCATAATACCATAGGAATGTATGGACAGTAGACCAAGTGGCTGCCTTACACAGCTGAACAGCTGAGGCACCATGACGAGCTGCCCATGAGGGACCCACAGACCGAGTAGAGTGAGCTTTGACAGAGGACAGAACAGGAAGGCCCTCATGAATGTAAGCCTCTGATATTGCCAGGAGCATCCAGTCTGCCAACGTCTGCTTAGTGGCAGGCCATCCTTTCTTTTGGAAACCAAAAAGGACAAACAACGATTCCGACTTCCGAAATGAGTTGGTACGGTCCACATAGGTCTTTAGAGCCCGTACCACATCCAAGGATGCCTCACCAGCTGAGAGATCTTTGGAGTTAAAGGCTGGCACTACAATTTCCTCATTAATGTGGAAGCTGGATACCACCTTAGGCAGGAAACCAGGATGAGTACGAAGAACCACCCTGTCCCTATGAAAAATCAGAAAGGGGGGACGACAAGAAAGAGCCCCCAAATCTGATACCCTTCTGGCCGAAGCAATGTCCAGAAGAAATACAATTTTAATAGTAAGCCATTTTAAATCCACTGAGCCCAGTGGTTCAAATGGTGGTCCTTGTAGAGCCCTAAGGACCACAGTCAAATCCCACGGAGCCACCAGTGGGATAAAAGGAGGTTGGATGCGAAGCACCCCTTGCATAAAGGTATGTACATCCAGAAGGGTAGCAATCCTAAGGTGAAACAGTACTGACAGGGCAGAAAGATGCACCTTCATAGAAGCAAGGCGAAGATCGTGATCTAAGCCCGCCTGTAGAAATGCTAAAATCCTGGATAATCCAAATGTCTAAGGATTATAACCTCTGGAGCGACACCAATCAAAGAAAGTGTGCCACACTCTGTGATAAATTCTCGCAGAAGCAGGCTTGCGAGCTCTGAGCATGGTGTTGACCACGGAGCTAGAGAAACCCCTGGAACTCAAGAGGGCAGTCTCAAGAGCCACGCCGTCAAAGACAGACAACTCAGGTCCGGGTAGAGGCAAGGACCTTGCGATAATAGGTCCGGACGCTGTGGCAACAGCATCGGATTGTCTATTGACAGACTCTGAAGATCTGCGTACCAGTGACGTCTGGGCCACGCTGGAACTACCAGCAGTAACATACCTCCTCCTGTTTGAACTTTCGGATTACCCGAGATAGAAGGGAGAAAATGGAGGGAACAGTTACACAAACCGGAATGTCCACCAGCAGAGCTTTCATGTCTCTTGTCCTGGATCCGTACCTTGGCAGCTTGTGGTTGTGCCGAGATGCCATCAGATCTATTTCGGGAAGGCCCCACTTGTTTACCAGAAGTTGAAATACTTCCTGATGAAGTGACCATTCCCCTGGGTGTACCTCATGAAGGCTTAGGAAGTCCGCTTCCCAGTTTAAGACTCCCGGAATAAACACCACTGATATGGCTGGGAGATTCACCTCCGCCCAAGTCAGGATGCGGAACACTTCTACTAGTGCCGCCTTACTTTGAGTGCCTCCTTGGTGGTTTATGTAGGCCACTGTGGTGGCGTTGTCTGACTGGACTTGCATGGGATTCCCCTGAAGTATGAGCCGTGCTTGTTGAAGAGCCCTTAGAACTGCCCTTAGTTCCAATATATTTATTGGCAGCATGCACTCCTCCATTGTCCACCTTCCTTGGAAGAAGTGTGGACCTGTCACTGCACCCCAACCCCAGAGACAGGCATCTGTCGTCAGGAGGACCCACTCTGGAATCCAAAGGGGCGGCCCTTGGTAAGGTGACTTGCATGAAGCCAAAAAGTCAGAGACAGACGTACCTCCAGAGACAGTACCAACATCTGCGTTCTTAACCGGCGTGGAGATCCATCCTTCCATCTGGCCATACTCCACCATGTCGAAGGTCAACACCATGGAGCTGTGAACCCGCTGCTGCAGTGTGGATATCTTGTCCCTGGTTAAGAAAATCCTCTGTTATTGAGAATCCAACAAAGCCCCGAGATGTAGCATCCTCTGTGAGGGCGTCAGTGAGGACTTCTTCCTTTTTATCAACCAACCGTGGCTTTGTAGCACTGTCCATGTCAGTTGCAGATGCTGAAGAAGCAATTCCAGAAACCTGGCCAGCAATAGCAAGTCATCCAGGTAGGGTAATAGACGGATCCCCTGCAGCCGCAGTTGGGCCGCCATTACCTCCATAAGTTTGGTAAACACCATGGGTGCCGTGAACAGTCCAAACGGCAGGACCTGAAGCTGGAAGTATTGATGTAACACTGCGAACCTGAGGTAATTCTGGTGAGCTGAAGCTATCGGGACGTGCAGGTAGGCATCCTGTATGTCCTGAGACACCGTAGAATCCCCAGGTTCCATAGCCAGTATAATTGACCGCAGGGTTTCCATCTTGAACCGGGGTGTTCGGAGGAACTTGTTTAGGGACTTGAGATTCAGGATAGGCCTATATGTACCATTTGGTTTTGGAACCAAAAAGAGAGTGGAATAATACCCTGTTCCCCTCTGGGAAATAGGTACTGGAACTATAACTCCCTGTAGGAACATAGATCAAACCACTCTCTGCAGTTCCAATGCCTTTTCCTGATCCATCTGTTGTCCCGTAAGGCAGAATTGATGTGGAGGTCTGTTTTGGAACGAAAGGGCGTACCCTTGAGAGACCACTTCCCTTACCCAAGTGTCTGTTGTGGTATGATACCAACACTGGGTGAACTGAAGAAGTCGGCCTCCCACTTTGGGGTCCCCCAAGGAGAGGCCCGTCCCATCAGGCTGAAGGTTTAGCCTCAGGCTTGGTAGCTGGACGTCTAGCATTCCAGGCCTTCTTTTTGGGCTTTGTGACTTTCTTAGTTCCAGACGGTCTGGGATAGGACTGAGCCTTGGCCTTACTCTGAGGGCAGAAGGTCCGAAATGACTGAGTTCCAGAACTCCAGGGTAACGGGGCCAAAGGTAAACAGGCAGACTTGGCAGCCGCCAAAGTGTCCACAATTTCGTCCAAATCTGGACCAAAAAGTATCTGGCCGTTAAAGGGTAAACCTTCTAACCCTTTCTTGGACTCGGCATCCGCCCTCCAAGATTGCAACCAGAGAAAGCGTCTAGCCGACACTGCAGCCGATGAAATGCGGGATGTTAGCATACTAACATCCAGAGCAGCCTTATGCACATATGTGGCTGAATGTCTGAGGAAACCTACCAGTTCCACTTGTTCACTGGTAGCTTCTACAGGCAAGGACGCCTCCAGGGCATTAGCCCAACGCTCCATTGCCCTGGCTACCCAGCATATAGCCATAGCTGGCCTAGCTACTCCCCTTGAAAGAGAATGGACTTTAAGCATATTTCCACCTTCCTGTCCGTGACATCCTTTAATGACGACATGGATGGCATATTGAGTGTCGCACTTTTGACAAGGCGCGTAATATGAGAATCCACCTGAGGTAGAGTTTCCCATTTAGAGAACTACTTCTCCTCAAACGGATAAGTGGTCTCCAATCTCTTCTGTGGCTAAAATCTCCTGCTTGGAGTTTTCCATGCTTCTTCCAAGTGTTCAACCAACTGATCAGACAGCTGAAAAGCTGTCGCTGAACTTTTAACTTCTTTAAAGAAAGCATGTTTGGATTTGCCTGCTGGGGTATCCTCCGTCAGGTTTTGCACCGTATTGGAGAGTGTATTAACCCACACAGGTTCCGACTGTGTTTGGTAGGGAGTAGGTTGTAAAGGCATACTATGAGCCACAGTCAACTATCTGGGGGTCCCTTGTGACGCACATGGCATAGCAAGCTGCGGAGGGTACCCCAATGGTGGGGTCACTGGTGGTGCATCAAGCCGACCCATCAGGGTATTTAGTGCTTGTGCAAAGCAAGCCCATGGAGGCTCTTGAGAAGAGCTGGGCCCAGCAGGTAATCCTGCATTCCTGGTACACAGGGTACACAATCCTCCCACAATAATCTCTCCCTCTCTTATTCCAGCCAAACATCTGTTGCAGGACTGTGTAAGGGGTAGATCAGTCTGACCAGACTCACTGCCAGACATTATAAATGTATGTGTCAAGCTCCTCAGTACAATAATCCTTTGAACTGTGAAGCAAATTAACCCCTGAGCAGCACTGTCACTGCAAGGGCTAGTGAAAGAGAAAGTACAGGGATAGATAAAATGGCTGACAGAGAAATACAGGCAGACAGCGCTAGCACCGACACATACAATGCCAGGAAAAACCTGTCCTGCACTATATTGCACTATCATCAACTAGCTAGACCTTGTGTCTAGTAGGAATAGTGCTACATACACTGACCTGCTTAGAGGAGAGGTATGTAGCGGGGCCCAGGCACCGCAACTCCCAGTGAGATCAGCGCTTCAGCACATATAAAATGACTACTGGACTCATAGGATGCATGTCTGAGGGAGGAGAGCAACATGCAACCGCCAGACCGCAGTGGAAAGGCGCGCAGTGCAGCGGGGGAGGGGCCGGCTGTGCAGTACAGGGAAGGCCCGCTCCCCTGGCATGCTATTAACCCCCGGGATGCCGACAACGTCCGCACGCTGTGGCCCGCTATCCCTGATAGTATAGTGTCAGAGCACGTGCAGCCGCTTCCACAGGACAGGCCCGCTGCTTACCTTAACGTCCCCCGTGAAGTCCAGCCACAGTCCATGGCGTCTGGAGGTTTTTGCTAGACAAAACCCCCAGACACCCGCCGCGATCCCTGGCGCCATGCCAGCATCTCAGCGCCGGCGGGGTGTCGGAGTGGCAGCATGGGCGTCCGCTGGACTGCCCCTGCTGACCACTCTTGTAGTTTTTAAAAGTTTTCTGGGGCTGTCAAAGCAGCCCCTCTTGAAGTGACCCGACTCCGTGCCGAGCACCTACGAAACTAAGGTGCCTTGGCTTGGGGGCGGGGTATAGGAGAGGGGCCCGGTGCATCCTGGGAGCACAAGTTTAACTATTGAGGTGCCCGAGACTGACGTCATCGCCTATACCCCAAGGTCTCCTGTGGAGCCCTATGGACCCTGCAGTAGAAAAGAGCAATGTTACCCCCCTTTTTTACTAACCCAATTGGTGACCTGAACCGAAAATGTTTGGACAGCACAGCATTCCCAGAGGCGATACCAAAATGGACACTGGGGGAAGAGGAACACTTAGGACACCTATCAGGGGCCCCAGACACAAATCTACTCATAATCAAGGGGGGAAGATAAACATTATGCAGTATATAAAAATGAATCGCACTGCAGAGGGCGGACAGAGGACTGCGCAACGTCAAAGACTACTCTTCATCCTCCAGTGGGCCCAAGTCCTCCAATTTAAGTTGAAGCAACGTCTGTGCAAGGTCTGAGCTTTCAGTAAAGAGATATCCTAGAAATCAGTCCCTTTTCACCACACGCTTGCCAGAGGGTTTTCATAGGATCAAGGGCAATCAATGGAGGACATAAAAAAAACTGAAAGTATAGGGCATGATGAAGCTTTAAACAGTGAAAGAACATAGAGTTTGGGACCCCAAATTCAGGGGTACATGTAATAAGCCTTGGAGAGAGTTAAAGTACCAACCAATCAGCTTCTAACTGTCATTTTATAAATAAAAACAGACTGTAAAGTAACAGGAGCTGATTGGATGGTACTTTATCTCGCTCCACTTTATTTCTATCCAAGGCTTAGTACATCTACTTCATAGTCTTAATAAAGGGTGTTTCAGTCGCTATTGGCCCCAAAGTTTGTCTTATAACTTTTAAAATAATTGACGTAATTTAGTGAAATGTCCTATCGCCAATACCTGGAAAGCTGCACAGTGAAGGAACAGAGGGGCACAGAGAGATCCATATATAGCTGCTGCCTGCACCCTGCTGATCACTGCAGTGGCGCAGGCAGTGGTTATAGATGGATCTAGCTTATCCATTACCGTGAAGTCCATCCAGGCAGCCGCTTGGCAATGGCTCCCTAGTAAAATAAAGTTGGACAAGGCTCGCATGACCTCATACAAAATATGTATTTACTATTTCGCATGCACCACTGACAGAGGGGAATGGTATTGAAATGCCGGCGGCTGTTTAGCAGGCATTTCGTTTTCAAATCCCGACAGCGGATACCCGACTGGGGCAGGTAAGTACCCTAATCCTCCCCTGCCCCCCCTAACCCTCCCTTAGTGGTGCCTAACCCCCCCTAGTGCCTAACCCTATCCTACCCCCGGGTGCCTAGCCCTAACCCCCCCCTTACCACTCCCTAAACCTAACCCTCCCGGGCTGGGTGCCTAACCCTAAGCTTTCCCTGGCGGTGCCTAACCCTAACCTTCCCCCCTAGGGGTGCCTAAACCTAAACTCTCCCCCTTTGATCGGACACAACGAGCGAAGGAAAGTCCTTCGCTCGTCGTGTCTGGCGCATGCGCACGACGGAGCTCCCTCCGTCGTGCGCATGCTCAGTGCAGACCATCGACCCACTTGCGAGCGGACAGCCGCTCGCGAGTGGGTCTGAATCAGGCCCAAAGGCAGCCAGCAAAGGGACACAACAAAATGTGCACTAGTGTGACCTGTGGACAGCTGGTATATTGTGATGCCACACCACATCAGAGACATATTTAACTGTGATCAGCATATAATACCTAGATGTTCAGTATATTTTACCTTCCAACATCACTCAGAATCCCCACGCCAGAATCCTGACCGTCGGCATCCCGACAGGTAAGTATTAGCGTTAGGGGTTTAGGGGTTAGCAGGGACTGTAAAGCGTGGTTAAGTTTCAAGGGGGCATACCACAAGTCACAGGGGTCTGGCCTTGTGGCATGCCCCCGTCTCTTCCTGGCCTAGCAGAGCACACCGGCCCATCACTGCCGCCACCCCTTCCCTCCCCCTGAGCTCCTACCATGAACTCCGGGGGGGGGGGGAGGAGGGCGGGGACACCTCCGAAAAGTGCCAGATGGCCAGTCCGGCCCTGGGGATTAGGCACTATGGGGAGGGTTAAGGTTAGGCTGCGGGGGGAGGAGGGTTAGGCTGCAGGGGGGAGGGTTAGGTTTAGGCCATTTACCTTAAGGCGTTTGGATTTTGGCCGTCGGAATGCCGCAGTCGGTATTCTGACCACCGGCATCCCATACCCAACATGTTATATTGATGGGAGAAAGTTTTGAGCTTGCAGATGGGAATTAAAATAGTTTTTTCCAACATTTATCAAACTTGTGTAAAATACAGGAATATCACTTCACATACATTTTTCTGCACCCCAAAAAACTGTGAAGACTTTTATTGGCTGAAAAACACTTGCTGGCTATCAATATCCACCATTAAAAAAACCATTGTAAAGATATTTGATACCTTTTAAGAACCTCCAGCACTTTGATTATGACCAATAACAACCTTCATATGGTTCTGCTATCTCAGTTGCCATTTTTTGGGGGGTTGAGAATGATTTCCCCACTTTTTCATGCCCCTTCTCCCAGGTCGCACTCTGTAGAAAAGTCACGTGACCTTGCCACGTGTTGCACAAATTGACATTTCTAATCGAATATCGCATTTCTCGCGTGCGTGCGATCGCGCGGTGTATGTAAGTTTGGAGATGCAAGTTCACTTTCGGAAATGCGCAACTAATTGGATGGACCCCTCACAATTCTCTGTAAAGAGTTGTGTAATATGTGTGCGCTATATAAATAACTGTTAATAAGTAAATAAAATATGCTCTAAACGTGATGCTCAGGCTCAACTTGTGTCAGCGATTGATTGCATGCAGTTTGTGATATAACCTATCTACTATTAAGTGTATGGGTGGAATTTCTTGTAAGATCAAGGGGCCCATTTATCAAAGTGTATTTGAGGTATAATCCCCAAGTTTACATCAAATATTAGGTATCCCCCGTATATATGAAGGAGGGACTGCGGTAGGTATCTGATACCTGCTGTGATCCCTCCACTACTGCTGGCAGCCGCCTCCCCCACAGGTTTCTATGGGGGATGCGGTGCTGCCAAATTTACCAATATCCGGAATGCGATGTATTCCAGATATTGGCCCCCGCAGCTAACGCCATCTGAAGGAGGCGTTAGCTGCTGTTGCCTATGGGCTACACCGCGCACTATTAGCCGGCAGAGGGATCCGCCGGAACCCTCCCCAGCTATGGCGGATGTGCATGTGCAGTACGTGGGACTGCGCATGCGCACCTCCCCCTGCACTGGCCGGCCGCTCTCCGGAGACATCACAGGGAAGGGCTCCTTTTGGAGCTCGTGTCCCTGCATGTCCCAGATGATACATCCGGCCGGTATAAGCGCATTTTTCAATGCGATCATGGGCATTACTGGCATGCCCCAATCACGTTGCAAAAGTGATCATTGATATATGGTGACCCAAGTGTTCCACAGTAAAGTGACAGGGATAAGACTAAGGGGCCCATTGATTAATGATCGCATTTTGCAATGCGATCAGGGCATGCAGTACCGCCCATGATCGCATTGCAAAATGGTATCATAGCGGCCGAATGTATGATCCGGCACATGCAGGGTGATGGGCTCCAAAAAGAGGCACATGCACATCCGGCACATGCAGGGTGATGGGCTCAGTTCCTGCGATGTGGCCGGAGGCTGCTGCGCATGTGCAGTCCCGCGGACTGCACATGAGCGGCGCCCAGATCCCTCCGCCGGCTCACATGCGGTAAGTCCCCATAGGCAACAGTGGCTAACGCTATCTTCAAATGGCGTTAGCTGCTGGGGCCAATATCGGGAATCCTTCGCAGTCCCGATATTGATACATTTGGCAGCATCGCATCCCCCATTGAAACCTATGGGGGAGGAGGCTGCCAGCGGCAATGGAGGGATCGCAGCAGGTGTCGGAGATAGCTGCTGCGGTCCCTCCTTCATACATCCGGGGGATACTTAGAATTTGAGGTAAACGAATTTACCTCAAATTCCCTTTGATAAATGGGCCCCTATATAGCTAGCTCTGTACAACTTCATTAGTTTTACAAAGTGTGACTTGTTGTTAATGGATTGTCACAGCCCAAAAATAAATAAATAAAAATTATTGTAGCTCAAGCTTAAAATACCGTGTTGTGTGTATGATAGACATTTAGGGATTTTGCCATCATTAATACATATGAGATAGAGCTGAGACACCTTGTGATCACCTTGTACTGCAGACTGTGTGTACGAGGCCTACACTTCCTGTGTACTAATTGTGTCTCATTAATTCAAGAGCGGTTCACACAGCACTATATAGTGAAGTGCGGTCTCGAATAGAGCTTCAAGCAGAGCAATGTATGACTGCAAGGTATTTTTATGACTATTATAGGAGATTGCAGATGACCTTGGTCTCGGCCGCTGAAATGAGAATGACACCCCTTGTATTTGAAGTTACCATACAGTTGTTGTAATGCGATGCTGTTCGTGAACAGGCCCACGCCAAACAATGAGAACAATCTCAGGCACCTTCAGCAAAAGAAATCATCCAAATATTGTCTCTGTGAATGGACCCCTGTTGTTCCCACAATGGGATGAAAGTTGCTGATACTAAGAATACCTCACATGGGACGAAATAACAATAGGCTTGTTTAGTATAGCTTCGCAGACACAAAAAGAAATGTTTATGTTTTACATGGCCATTTTGATGGCTGTAAAGGACGTATAGAGAAATGCACAAACACACAAACAGGAAAGTCATGAGAATGCCCTATTCAGGTGCCAATGTGCTAGATCACAAGTCTGAAGAGTAAGTACATTTCCATAACACATCGACAACACCCTGTGTATAGATGCATGTGATAGCTGGAAGCTGGCTGCCTGCTGGGCATTGATAAAACTAAAGGTCATGCTGTAAGACATTAGCAAGTGAATGCTTATAGATTAGGGGGGTTTCTGTTTACACCGAGAGACAAATTAGGAATGTAGAATATAAAGACTGCACCTACAATGTACCGATTACTAGCGATAGCGACTTCCATTATATAAACTAAAAATGTTCACAGTTTCTTTCATATCCATATTCTACTAGTGATATAGGAGGTGATGATATAGCATGGTCTCATAATCTCAGGTGGTTGTACAGCCCAATGACAAACCCAGGCAGCTTGTCATGTCCATGAGACGTCCAGCTTTTTGTAAGAAAAGAAAGAAATTAACTTTTATCTAGGTAAGTGCATGTTCAATACTTTAATACTGTATATTTAGAAAAAAAAGATATTACATTTATCTATTTACTAATAACAAGTAGCCTTTTGGGTGCAGAATATTTGAAATATAATATATGCCTTGAGTAAAAGGTTTGCTATTTAAAACTTAATTAAATTTAATTAAGTAAATGTTTCTTTTGGTACTTGTAACGGGCAGCATGGTAGCTCATCGTCGCTGCTTCTCCTGCCGTTTTCAAATTGTACGTTTCAGCGAATCATGACTTTAGCCAATCAGTGGCCGAATTGACAACATTTTAACAGTGGCAACCATAACAATAAAAAGTACTTATTTTTAAGGCTAGAATAGATATTTTGTAATATAATGTCAAATACTGTAATGTATTCCAAGACTAAAGCAGTCATTAAATCATTAAATAGCAAGCATTAAATATTTGCGGCTTATTCCCCGAAAATATACGTTTTCCGGGGGTAACTGCAAATATTTAGTATCCCCCGGATGTATGAAGGATGGACCGTAGCAGATGTCTCCAATACCTGCTGTGATCTCTCCATTCCCGCAGGCTGCCAGATGCTGCCAGATTTACCAACATGCGATGCACTCCGGATATTAGCCCCTGCAGCTAACGCCATCTAAAACCAGCGTTAGCCTATTGTCAGCATCGGCTCCAGGCATGGGCAAGCCGGTCCGTTGCCCGAAGCGTCATAGTATCCGGTGGGCGCAAGAAATGCCCACCCTCCCTCCCGGCGCTAGTCTGATTATGTAAGCTCAGGAGGAGGGAGCGGAGGAGGGAAGGAGCGGCAACACAGGACGGCGCTGGGTGCAGCAAAGCCTAGCGCCGGCCCTGCCAATTGTAGCCAATGTGCTACAGATCACACAACTTACAGGGAAAGGGTTACATAGGAACCCTTCCACAGCAACGGCAGCCGCACATGTGCAGTCAGTGAGACTGCGCTCGCGCAGTAACCCCGACAGCACTTCGGGGAACATCGCAGAGACAAGCTCCTGTCCCTGCATGTACCAGGTGATACATTCCGGTGCTATGATCGCATCTTGCAACGCAATCAGAGGCAGTAATACCATGCTCAGATTGCACTGTAAATGCGATCGTTAGTAAATGAGCCCCAATATCTGATGGTGTTAATAGTACAGGAGCTCCCTGATGCTTGATAGATATGCCAACATGGGTCATCCCTGGTGGTAAGCCTATTCGTGTATAAATCTATATTCTGTACCGAAAACCACCTTTTAGGGGTGGGCCTCTGTTAATTGGCCAGGCCTCTGTGCTTGTGTGTCACTTTCTGGGTCACATGACTTAAAATAGACTTATAATAGAAATGACCAGATATAAGATTTATGGACGATTATCATAGACTACAGTTTTACTACAGTAATAAAATGCTTTATATCTGATATGTATGCATGATAGAGAAGGAGAACAAAATAAACATCCTCTGACTGTACAGTGCTGTAATAAAATACAATCAATAGATATTTTACCACAGGCCCATGGCCTTCAAAGTAAATATGACCTACAGGAAGTTTGAAACCAGTGAAAATGAAGAACAAAGTCAAATTTGTCCTGGTTGCATGAGTCGGAGCGTGTGATAGGGTGATGATTTGGGGAGGGAGTGTGACAAACAACCAACCAGTTCTTGCAGAGTATAAATGATATTTAATCCTAACACAAGTGGGTAAAGTGCGACTCACTTTTTACTTGTATTAATAAATAGTGAACAGAAATGATGTATTTCTATGTTTAACAAAACACTTTGGGACAATAATATGCAAATAAAGCCTTGAAAAGCAGGAAAATAAAAATTATATAAATTAACAGGCATTCAGAGAAATCACATTGTGATTTCAATTGAACGCGAATTGAATAGCGTCGGGAGCGAGCTCCCGGAGCTTTTCAATTCAGTGTGCTATGGTCGGAGAATGCCGGTTATCGCGCCTTAAACATGGTGTTTAGTCGCGAGAACGGCATTCTCTGACCAAAGTGCAGGTCGCGCAGTTGTTTTGGTCGGATTTCTCCTCACATCCTCAGGGGGGTGCGAGAAAAAATCCTTAGCCCGCCCAGACAGCACACTGAATTGAATAGCTCCGGGAGCTCGCTCCTGGTCGCTATTCAATTTGCATTGAATTGAATCGCCCCCAATGTGTTTAGCATAACAACTGATTAGAATAGCAAGGCGTTAAGCTGGGTACACACCTGAAAGATATATCTGCAGATGACGGTTATTCATACACACTGAACAACCATCGCTGCTAACTGGCCGGGGGTCGCATCACGCCGCCCTCCCCGGTGGCCTGTGCAGCAAGTGTATGGGTAGCCATTAGACCGTCCGCACACTGCACAATGTGCAAATATATCTACAGATATATCTGCCATCGGCTGTACTGCACAGCTGACGCGATATGTCGTTCACAGACATATCATCTGTACAAATTGGCCGATGCACACACGATATATCGGCCGTTTAATTGAAAGTCCGATATTTTTGGCCAGTGTGTACCCAGCATTATGTATACTTTATCAATGTTTAAAATAAGTGGATTTGTCAAAATGAGTAAGCGGGCAGCATCCATGGTACAGTAAAGTACAGCCATGTGCTGACTGCTTCTCAGACCTGGGGGGAGATCACATGTAATAAAGTACAGTTTTCGTGCAAATTGTGCTGTGGGATTTAAAGGGACAATTTTATTACAGCTAAAATTTTCCTTTTACATTTTTAAGGCAAAAATAAAATTTTACATTTTTAAGGCAAAAATAGTCGAAAGACATAGATTTTGACAAATTGCACCCCATTAAATTCCCCCCTTGATGTCAGATAGACCTATTTGTTCTCTATAAGGAGAGCCACGGAAAGAAGATTTGTCCTTACTCTTGTAGTTAAACGACAGTTTCAGCTTCCCATGTGTACATCCTTGTAGATAGATAGATTTGGGCAACAATTGGCTGAACAACCAAAAAGTTGTGTGCCAGGACCAAAATCTGGAGTCAACAATATTGTAATTTAAAAAAATACATGCCACACAAATTGTTCGGGTGCTAATGGATAGCCGTGATCGTCGAAAAACAGGGATTTTTTGCTGAATAGCCACGTTTTTCCCCACATGTTTTTTTTCACCCTATCTTATTATTTCGGTTGGAATAATAGGATAGTTCTCCCGAAAACACAAAGGACCTGTGATAAGCTTGTGGACCTATGTGTTTTCGCCATTTAGGTGGTGAAAAAACGGCACTTATCGTGGATTATTTTTCGGGGCACATCAGGTCCCGAAAAATATCAACGATAAGTGCAGGCGTCGGGTGACACTTCGGTGCTAATAGGATAGCCCCCCCGCAATCAATTAGCAGCGCTGCTTTAGCACTGCTAATTGGATACCCAACCCTTAGGGGGAGATGTACCAAATCTTAGAGAGAGATAAAGTGGAGGTGTTGTCCATAGCAACCAATAAGCTTCTGTCACTTTATAGTTTACGCTGGATAAATGACAGATAGAAGCTGATTGGTTGCTATGGGAACTTCTCCATTTATCTCTCTAAGGCAGGGGTCAGGGAACTTTTTTATATTTTACCCCAAAATATATTTAGATACGCCGACGGTACCCCCTTGATTTGAAAGGAAGGAAATCATATAGAAATGCCCCCATATAATGCCCCGTAGTAGTGCCCCCATAGTTATGCCCCTGTAGTAGTGCCGCCATATAATGCCCCTGTAGTAGTGCCCCCATATACTGCCCCTGTAGTAGTGCCCCTATATTTATGCCCCTGTACTAGTGCCCCCATAGAATGCCCCTGTAGTAGTGCCCCCAGTTATGCCCCTGTAGTAGTGCCCCCATATAATGCCCCTGTAGTGCCCCCATAGTTATGCCCCTGTAGTAGTGCCCCCATATAATGCCCCTGTAGTGCCGCTTGTACAAAAAAAACAAAAAAACACTTACCTTACACGCCGCCGTCCTGTCCGCCCGGCTGCTCCTAGGAACTATGGGAGAGACGTTGTCATGACACTTATTTTACCCATATTGTACAAATCTGGTTGTTTAGTAATCTGGACATATGACAGGATGAAGTGGACCCTAAGCATAAAACTGCCCCCAAACGCATCGATTTGGATTACTGTCCAATTTAGACACACTGTGTATGTAGCCGAGAAGCGGATGACTATATGGGTTTAGAGTGGACATCTTCATACTCTGTTTACCAACATGCACGAAATCAATAGGATTATTATTGGGTATCAGTCTATTGGACCATTTCTGGCTGATGAGTGCATACCACTAATTTCAATAAACCTTTCAGAACAGAGTGGATTATCATAATTATTATACAGTGTATAACTCTCAGCATACACAGATATCCAAATGACAGAAATTAAAATACTGATTTTACTTTGCATAAAAATCCACTTATTGATTTCACATATGTGTATAGATGCCTCAATCGGGCAGGAGAATTCTATGAGAGTGAAGGAAGCAGACATGTGCGGTAAACTGTCCTTAAAATAGAAGTAAATTGACTCCATTTAAGAAAATACCACCACTTTTTGTACACAATAAACAAAAAGTAGCGCTAGAAATGTTAGAACATAAAAATTATAAAAACAAGGTACAGGTATAGCAATTGTCTAGATATTTAAAATATACAATTTATTCATATACATAAATGATTGTGACAAAGAATAGAAATACAGAAAATTAATTTCTGTTCAGTAGAAAGGACACTGGACTGATTCAGAGGCGCTCGCAAAAATGAGCGCTCGCCCTGAATCAGGGCGGGCGCTTGTTTTTTTAGTTGTGGCCTCCTGGCCGCTCGCATAGCTGTGGGTTACCACCCACAGCTTATGCGAGTGGCCAGGTGATGGTCGCGATGGTCTAGACCATCGCGCTTGCGACGAGACCCTTGCGGTAGGGTCTCGTTGCCGCAAGCCCCAGTGGACTTCCTGCTCTAATAGAGCAGGAAGTCCACCTACTGACATCACAAGTGATGTCAGTAGAGCCGCCCACAAACGGCAGGCGTTCCTGCAGGAACGCCTCCATTTGCCCAGCCACCCCCCCGCCCCACCTTCCAAACGGGACGAGCTATCAATCAACATCGACAGCCACCCCTTTTTATGCGAGCGCCGGAGCGAGTGCTTTTTGCACTCGCTCTGGGGCTCGTGCACGCGCACTGCCTAACAATCGACCCGCTTGCGAGCGGGTCTGAATCAGGCCCACTGATCTCACCCAGAACTTTTAGTCCAAACTTTGCTTCAGTATACACAGGTCCTGAAGGAAAAACACTTAGGATGCCAAAATAAACAGCATAGGACAGTCCGCTGTATATAGATAGTAATATTCACCGATAGAGGGATGTCCCTTTTAGATGTTGATCATACGGTAATAGTCTGGGTCTTCAAAAGATACGGTGTTCATATGTGGTAATGTCCCAAATTGTAGGATGCAGACTTACTCCCAGTGTGCTTGGCTTTAAGGCTCGATATGATTAGGATTGTGCAATAGTCCTTTAAGGTTCCTCCAATATGTAGTATAGAAAAGTTGGGGTGATGATCCTTGGTGGCCCTAACGCATTTCCCTGCCCCAAAGTGCAGCTTTTTCAAAGGTACCTTAAAGGACTAAAACCATCTATATACAGTGGACTGTCCTATGCTGTTTATTTTGGCATCCCAATTGTTTTTCCTTCAGGAGCTGTGTATACTGAAGCAAAGTATGGACTAAAAGTTGTGGGTGAGATCAGTGTCCTTTCTACTGAACAGAAATTAATTTTCTGTATTTTTTATTCTTTGGCACAATCATTTATGTATATGAATAAATTGTATATTTTTGATATCTAGACAATTGCTATACCTTGTTTTATAATTTTTATGTTCTAACATTTCTAGCGCTACTTTTTGTTTATTGTGTATATGTATTGGTAGGGAGTGACTATCCCGCTTTAGTAGCTGCTTGGACAACATACTCATATCGGTGCCTTTGTAGCATCAGTTGGAGCTTTTTTCTGTTTTACTTTTTGGCTAAACACTGCAGGAAAAGGTTGTGGTGTTTTCTTTCACATGCAGTTTTTTAATACCATTTTATGAGGCAGTTTACCTCCATTTTCTGCTTCCTCGTCCTTTATAGAATTCCCTCCTAAGTAGTCATGTACATGGAACTATGCATGTCACGGTGACCTCACAATGTAGTATGAGGTATACGGAACACGGAACAGAAAAGTCCCGACTATGCCATCAACTTACCACAATGGAAGGATGTACAAATAGCTGCTGGGGACGATGGATATGAAATATGTGCTTTATTGAAATGGCCGACCACAGTGTCCCTATAACAATGCACCCGCCGGAAAGCAGCACAGTTATTCATGGATCTCCTGAAATAAGCATGCATCCTCCTGCCACAAGCATGATGTATGGTGTGTGATGCTAATCCTTATTTATCATTTGTCTTCCCATTATATTAGAATATTTTAGTGTGTCTGCAATGATGCCCAGAAACCAAACAGGCACATAGGGGATGGAGCTCTTCTTTACAGTTCTCAACCATAATATTTATATGCCCCCAGATCATGTTTTTAGGGTTACCCTCTGTGTGAACAAGTGGGACAATTGCTGATCTAGTTATACAGACTGAATCATACACGAGGAGGAAGTCTTCAAAATGACCTTACAGGTCAGCTGCCCAAACGGTGGCCTCGGGACCCCGCAAGGCTTTTTGCATGGCCTCCACCATTCTTGGCAACCTACATAGACTATGTTCTATGTAGTTTTATTCACCCCACGAGTATTTGTAACATAAATGCCAACCGCTTTGTGAAAATGCTTGGACAGAGGGTTTAGCAGTCCCGCTTTCGGCCACTGTTTTTTGGGCCACTGTCTCACCATCCCACTTGCGGGCTGCAGTGTCTTGCAGGGGAGAACGGCTGAGAGGGAGCTCTCGTTCACCGCTGCTCTTCATAGTGTGCATGTGGTGCGCCGTACGTATCCAAAGTGTCAAGAGAGGCTGGGGGGCAGCCCAACAACTCGTTGAGCACTGGGCATGACCCCAGTGTGACGAGGAATGGGGGCGTGATGCGTGGCCAAACCCCCAAAATGATTCACGGTAGGATGTGACACGCGGTCATGTCCCCTTTTTGGCCCTCTGTGCTCCTCCCAAATGTTTAGGCTACAGGTTCTCAAATTCTGTCCTCAGGACCCCAAACAGTGCATGTTTTCCAGGTCTCTTCACAGAATCACAAGTGAAATAATTAGCTCCAACTGTGGATCTTTAAAATGTGTCAATGAGTAATGAATACACCTGTGCTCCTGCTGGGTGACCTGGAAAACGTTACCTGTGTATGGTCCTGAGGACCGAGTTTGAGAACCACTGGTTTAGGCTATAGGCAGATGGTGAAATTATATTTTTACTACAACCTCTAAAATGAAAAGTGGAAGTGTTGCCATAGCAACCAATAAGATTCTAGCAACCATTTTCTAGAATGCACTGGATAAATGTTAGCATAACTCTGGTTGCTGTGGGCAACATTTCCACATTTCCTTTTTAGAGGTCTTAGCAAATCTGCCACTATGTGTCTACCTAACAGCAACTAGACACCACATTTAAAATTTGATAAAAAATACTGTGTACTTTATACATTATTCTAAAGCTGGGTACACACTGGAGCGACGGGCATTCGTTACGATATCGGAATGAATGCCCATGTACAGTGATTGTGCGTCCACACTGGACGACTTTAATGAATGACGGAGCGATCACCGTTACGTCATTCATTAACAATGCACTCGCCGCTGGCAATATTGCTAGGTTTGATATGCAGCACATCAAACCTGGCGACCGTCGTTAGCGACTGCGGGAGCATGCAATAATGCGTACACACTGAGCGATGTAGGCGATATGTCATTACGAAACAGCATATCGGCCTGACATCGCTCCAGTGTGTACCCAGCTTAAGAACATAAACTTTATATTAATAACAATGTGTAATCTTGCCTGACTAAATCTATGCGGGTCTTAGATCTACTGGGTGTTGTATAGGTCAAAACACAATTTTACATTTGGTTCTTGTTTTTTGGTAACTTGTAGGTCTGCCTTGAAAGAGTTAATGTTAAAAACATGTGTGGCTGTAATGTGGGTCTGCAATAGGTAAACAGTGACCAAATGTATCAAAGTGTTTCCCCTCCAGAAGGTGTTTTTCACACAGGACTTCAAAGAAACCAAGAAACCTGTGCAAATCTCATTTACACACCAATCAGCACTTAAGATTAAAAGTATGTTTATCAAGGCCCCTGCTCTAGGTCTCAAAGGTTCAAAAGCTGCATACACACACAACGATTCAGTTAATGAACGATTTTAGTAAACGATTTTCTACCTTGAAAAAATTAACTAAAATCGTTTACTAAAGTTGTTCATTTACTATGGGCTTGATTCAGAGCCGGACACTCTGACCAGAGCGCTCGCTCTGAATCAGGGCCCTCCTCCATGAAAATGGAGCGGCCTCCTGGCCACTCGCATAGCTGTGGGTGACCACCCACAGCATATGCGAGCGTCCATGATGATGGTCGCGATGGTCTTGACTCTTGACCATCGCGACCATCGGGCTTGCGACGGAGACCCTGCGGTAGGGTCTCGCTGCCGCAAGCCCTGGAGTGATTTTGGCTCTATCAGAGCCAAAATCACTCCCACTGACATCACTAGTGATGTCAGTGGGGCCGGCTTCAGACGGTAGGCGTTCCCATGGGAACGCCTCCCTCTGGCAGGCACGCCCCCGGCACGCCCACCAAAGGGGGCGTGCTGTCAATCAACATCGACAGCACGCCCCCTTTGGTGCGAGACCCAGAGCGATGGAGAGCCCGTCGCTCGCCGGGTCTCACGCATGCGCACGACGGAGCTCAACCCGTCGTGCGCATGCGCAGTGGGGGAACATCGACCCGCTTGCGAGCGTCCTGCGCTCGCGAGCGGGTCTGAATGACCCCCTATGTTCATTTAAATGCAATGAACGATTTTTATGAACTACAAACGATTTTTGCATATTAACTTAATGAAAATCGTTCAGTTGACAAGTCTAACTGAACTACAATCAGGGCCCTCCTACCTAATATTGGAGCGGCCTCCTGGCCGCTCGCATAGCTGTGGGTGACCACCCACAGTTTATGCGAGGGGCCAAAAAGATGGTCGCGATGATCAAGACCATCGCGACCATCGGGCTTGCGACGAGACCCTGCGGTAGGGTCTCGCTGCCGCAAGCCCAGGAGTGCTTTTGGCTCTATCAGAGCCAAAAGCACTCCCACTGACATCACTAGTGATGTCAGTGGGGCCGGGCCCCAGACGGTAGGCGTTCCCATTGGAACGCCTCCGTCTGGGCAGCAACTCACCATCGACAGCATGCCCCCTTTGGCGCGAGACCCATAGCGACGGCTTGGCCGTCTCGATTCGGGTCTCGCGCATGCGCACTAGGGCACCATCGACCCGCTTGCGAGCGCTCAGCGCTCGCGAGTGGGTCTGAATCAGGCCCACAGTTTGTGAGAGGGTCCTGTTACCTTATTGTGTTTCTTAACACCCAAGTTCCTTTTACAATTGTGTTGTTACCAAAGGTGAAGGCTGCAGGCTATACTCATACTACAAACAAATGCTAATTAGTGCCAACAATGATGGTTTTTAAGACAGCCACATAGTGAAACCTCTCATTTTCCGTGAGCGCCAGGATTAATGTCCAATTTAGCCACTCATTTATGTAGCCAAACTGAATAAGATCCAACCTCCAGCCTCTTGGTCTGAACAGTTGGGTCACGCCAGCATCATGATTGGAGTTTGTTCGGCCCAAACTAGTGATATTTGGTCTCTGCCATTAAATCTCACGAGATTGGGCCTGAATCAGATATGTACGCTAATGCAATCGCCGGGATACGTATTAAGATGCCCACCTGGGCCTTTGCAAATCCAAGCAACTGCGTACACAAACGCAGCCGCCATCACAGATCATTCAAGAATTGTCCCTACGGCCGCACAGAATGGCCGTCTGGCTTTGTAGGCTGAAACGCCCCGAACATGGTTGCTACATGCCTGCGTTTTTGACACCTCTCCCCTTAACTGCCCCCAAACGGTCACTGAACGTCAATCACTTTACAACTAAATTGTCACAGCGAGCAGCATAGCTAATGTACCATGGCACGTAAGCAGTGTGTGGTTGTTTTTGTAATTTCAAATCTAATGATTTCCAGTCCCCCTCACACTCAGAGAGGACGGAGATGGACAGTGTGTGTGCACTTTGGAGAGAGACCCCGGTTGTCTTATCGCCATCACATATAATGTGTGGCATGATATGAACTAAGGGCCTAATTCAGACCCACTCGCGAGCGCTGAGCGCTCACAAGCGGGTCGATGTTGGCCCAGTGCGCATGTGCACGACGGACCCGGCTCCGTCGTGCGCATGCGCGAGACCGGATAGCGACGGCCAAGCCGTCGCTATGGGTCTCGTACAAAGGGGGCGTGCTGTCAACGGTGAGAGACAGCACGCCCCCTTTGGTGGGCGTGGCTGCCCAGACGGAGGCGTTCCTATGGGAACGCCTACCGTCTGGGGCCAGCCCCACTGACATCACAAGTGATGTCAGTGGGAGTGCCTTCGGCTCTGATAGAGCTGAAAACACTCCAGGGCTTGCGGCAACGAGACCCTACCACAAGGGTCTCGTCGCAAGCCCGATGGTCGCGATGGTGTTGACCATCGCGACCATCTTTTTGGCCGCTCGCTATAGCTGTGGGTGGTCACCCACAGCTATGCGAGCGGCCAGGAGGCCGCTCTAAAATTAGGAAGGACGGCCCTGATTCAGAGCGAGCGCTCTGTCAGAGCATCCGGCTCTGAATCATGGCCTAAGAGCACTGTGTGGCATAATGTGAACTGGGGACCTACAATGTAGCATAATGTGAACTTGGGTATTACAGTTTGGCATCATGTGAACTAGGGGCACTACAATGCCACAAATTGTGAACTGGGGGTACTATAATGTGTCATAATATGGCACCGTGTGGCATATTGTGAACTTAAGGCAATGTGGCATAATGTGAACTAGGGTACTACTATGGGCTCAATTCAATGCGAATTGAATAGCGCCGGGAAAGAGCTCCCGGAGCTATTCAATTCAGTGCGCTGTTATATCGGAGAATGCCCGTTCTCGCGCCTTAAACATGGTGTTTAGTCATGAGAATCGGCATTCTCCGACTTAAGTGCCTGACGCGATGCTGTTTCTGCCGCACTAAGGGAAGAAAACGGCATTGCGCCAGTAATTTTGTCACAGGGCTGCGAGAACTGCACACTTCATCTGGGTTTCCTCCTAACTTTAAAATAAGCCCTTTTATAGTATTGATGTTGGTATTATTACTCAAGAAGCCAATCAAATATGTTCTAGAAGACATAGAGGGGTATTCAATATGAAACTTTAACTTCACTGTCGAAGTTAACGTTTCATATCGGAGTTTTTACCTGCGTTAAAGTATCGGGCGCGCTCCCGCTTATACCCGTATTCAATATAAAATTAACGAAAACGGGAAACTCCGAAGTTGGATTTGCGTAAAGTTACGAATTTTTCCTTAAAAAAATTGTAAGACCCCCCTAAAGTAGTAAAAACATGGGGGAACACTATGGGTACCCCCGTTTTAGCCTTTTTGAAAGTCAGGGATTTAACTAGCCGCAGCAGGTGTTTTTTTCCGACATTGAAGAAGTGATGCAGAAGAGCACTTAGGTTATTTTTTTCGTTTTTTTAAGTGGTCCCATCAAATTTGGGGTACATAAAAATGGGTACTAGCAAATTTTTATGTCCCTAAAGTAAGTTTTTAAAAATTCTGCATTTGTGCACCTGCCGCTATAATTCTATTCTAGAAAACATCTGCCGCATACTTGCAGAATAGCCCTGAACCTATTTTCCTATTGTTAAACATTTTTTTCCCATTTTTTTTTTCACCCCAATTTGTAAATTAATTTTTTGGGGTGTCCCTATTTTTTTTTAAAACTTTTTTTGACACAGTTCTTTTTTAAATGTCATTCCCAGGGGTGCAGGCTATTTTTTTTAAGCCTGCACCCCTAAACCCCAATTCTGCACTTTTTTTCGACACCTATTCAATGGTGAAAAGTTATCTTTTTTATCAAAGACTTTTCAAAACTGCGATAAGTCTTTGAAATTGAATACGATGTAAAAGTCAAACCTGCGATAATGATGTCAAAAGTGCGATATTAACACAAAAACGATGTTATCGCTCCCATATTGAATACCCCTGTAAGGCTTCATACATCAGAGACACCTATAACATAGCTGTAATCTTTTTAAATGGCTAGAATAGCCTTATAGTCTAGACACTGAGGGACAAAATGTAAAATAAATCAGGAACAGGGGACCTGCTGTGACCAAATCAAGGGGACAACTAGGTCTACAAGTTATACCTCTTTTACACCGGAGCTAAAACCCGGGTTATTGCAGGGTTAACCCGGGCAGCTCCCTGGTGTAAAAGGGGAAAGGGTTGGATCGCTGGGTCGAGTGACCCGGCAATCCAACCCAGGTAAATAGCAGGGTTTAACGCGGGCGAAGCCCGTGAAACCCAGGTAAATAGCAGGGTTTAACACGGGCGAAGCCCGTGAAACCCCGCTGTGTGTACGGCGCCCTCCGGGTCTTGATGACCTGGAGTGCGCTGCAAGCCAGCCGATTGGTCCGGCTTCAGTGGCGCTTGGAGATGAAGTCATCTCCAAGCGTCCACTTTCACGCCGGGAAAGCTGGGTCTATGCAGACCTGACTCCGGTGTGAGCGGCGCCGACTCGGGAATATCCCGAGTTGGCGCCGGCTAAATTCTGGGTCTGATCCGGATAGGAACTCTGTTCCAACTCCGAGTCAGACCTGGAATTTTGGTGGAAAAGGGGTATTAATTACCCCCGTGACCAGTTTATTATTATCTGTATATTCAGACCCTCCAACATGACCCCTTCCACCTGGTACAAAATACTCTGCTCCTGGACTTCCCTATTCATTTAATTGATTGCTGTCACCTGTGTTGAAGCTCCCTTCTCATCAGTTAACTAGTTCAACACTGGTGACCGCAATCATACATTATGTGGGAAGTCCAGGAGCAAGGAGCATTGTGCACCTGGTGGAAGGGGTCAGGTTGGAGGGTCTGGTATAGTGTATGTCACTGACTGTCTGACTCCCCATTAGAACATGTGCTGCACACGTGGTGCACAGAGCAGATGATGAACCTGCTGCTGCTGTGCTGCGGATTTCCCAATCTATAAAACTACAACTCCCAGCATGCACTGCCGTAAACCGGCCACTGCAAAAAATGCTGGGAGCTGTAGTTCTGCAAACAGATTGGCTCCCTCGGAGATCATGGTGTCGTCACGCAGCCACCGACAAAATGGCGGCCGAGCCCTCCCCCTTTCTCTTTTTTCCAAGTGACACGCCCCAAAGCCCTGACTGGCCCGCCGCAGCAGCAGCACCCACCCTGGACGGCGAGAGTCACGAGGAGCTAGTGAGGGTGTGGGCGGGGCGCGTCGGCTGGCTTGCTTGCTGCGTCAGCCTCACGCCGTGCGTGCGTGCGCCCGTATAAATAGCGCGCCGGAGGGCCCGCGGCCTTTTCCCCTCCTCCTCCCGGCTGTGAGTGCTGTGTGTGAGTGTGTGCTCCGGAGCCCGGGCCTCGGCACACATTTCTTATTATTAAAAAAAAAAAAAAAAAAAAAATTATAAAAAAAATAAAAAATCCACAAAAAATCCCTTGAAAAAAAGAAAACAAAAAAAAACCAACGACTCGGCTCCCCGTGCACCTCCCGCCTCGCTTCTTCATCATCATCCGTCATTTTATTTTATTTTTTCTGTTGATTTTTTGTAAAGAGGACGTCGCCGCTTCCCGCCCCCGTCACACGGCTCGCGGAGGACTAAACACAAAAGACAAAAAAAAAAAACAAACAAAAAACCGGAATCAAGTAACGGACGGGAGCCCGCGCCGGCAGCAGCGAGAGAGAGAGAGAGACGGTCCTGAGGTCCCTTCCAGATCGGTGAGCGGGGCAGATGGGGTGGTGTGCTGGGCTCTTGCCCTGGGTCGGTGGAGGAAGTAGGGGATGGTGGCATACGGGCTGCGGTGTCCTGGGCCTCCGTGCTAGGCGGTGGGGGGTGGCGCTCCTGCGATAGGCCGCTGGGGGCAGGGGAAGGGAGTGCAGCTGGAGGCCGCGCTAGCTCTGGCCGGGTGATTGAGTTGCCACCCACCCCCCCCACGAGTGTTACTGTGGTGGGTACTGGGCACAGGCAGGGCACGGAGGTCCCCCTGTAGTGGCAGGGGAGGGTATATACTACATACAGTACGTATCCCCAGTGGCTATAGAAGGGAAGGAGGCAGCTCAGCCCTTACAGCTGTGGATAGGTGGTTGCCCCAGCCCAGTGTTAGTGTAGCTTTGTGGGCACCGTGCATGGCAGAGCCTGAGGTCACACTGTAGGTTTAGTGGCAGATGTGTGTACATAGGGTTACAAGGTTTGTGTACAATCCTTTACCTGCAGTAGTAACCTAAGAGGTACTGGTGGCATGGGTGCAACTTACAGCCCATGTTCGCTGTAGATTGGGGTAGAAAGGGGAAATGGGCACCAGACAGTATAGACATGGAGGTAGCTATGGTGGCAGAGGGGGTGGGGGTGCACAATTTTTATGCTGTCCTATACTGGCTTTAGTGACTATAGAATGTAATGAGGGGAGGGGGCAGCTCTGAGCCCTTACAGCTGTGTATTTGTGGCTTTGCTCCAGCATTTATGTAGCTCTTTGTTGGCACTGTGCATGGCAGAGCCTGAGGTCACACTGTAGGTATAGTGGCAGAGGTGGGTACATAGGGCTATATGGTTGTGTGCTCCGCTGTACTGGCAATAGTACCAGGTGGCATAGGTGCAGCTTACAGCCCTTTCTGTAGATTGGAGTAGAAGGGGGGTATTGGGCAACAGACAGTACAGACATGGAGGGTAGGGAGGGGGGGGGGTACGTGGGGGTGCACAGCTTTGCTGTTCTATACTGGGGTTAGTGACTATAGAAGATAATTATGGGAAGGGAGCAGCTCTGAGCCCTTAGAGCTGTACATTGTGGTGCCTGAGTGCTAATTTATGGTGGGTAGGTGGCTGAGGGCTCCATGGAAGTAGTTGAAGAGGTCATACTGTAGATAATTACTATAGCGGGTGTCAAGGTATGAGTGAAACACAGCCCTTAAAACTAAGTATATGGTAGTCTGGGGCAGCCGTACACTTTACACTTGTGGAGCATATTCATTCCTATGGTGTCCTTGGCCTGTGGAAATGCACATCCCAGCATGCCCCAAGAGCAAAAATATAGCAGTTCTCCCTGGGATGTGTAGTTCCACAGCAGTTGGAGCGCTGCACATTAACAGTAACTAGAGCAGTGGTAGGCAAACAATCCAAGTATGCTCTGCCATGCTTAAACAGTCAATGGCCCCAGTTCTTATGGGTTTTAGCCTCAGGCTGCTGGTTCTTGTATGTTGTACCTGTATTGTATAGCGCTCTGTGTTTGTACCCTAAACTGAAACATCCTTAAAATGTCGTCCCCCCCCCCTCCACAGGAAGTCATTGTTTAGCTAAAGCATTTGAGGTATTTAATTTGTATGAAATTAGTAGTTTCTTATATTGTATTGATGCGTAAGGGTGTCATGACTAGTATCTGGTGGTAAAGGTATTTTATAGGACTGGTGTTAGATGAAGGTAGGTGCAAAAAGATTCCTATGTGGAATTTTTGTAAAAATTTTTACTTTTTTTAAATGCTTGCAAAAGCCAAGCTGACAGTGAGTTTAGTGAAGTAATAAATTGTGAATATAACATTTACTGGATTGATCAGTGTACAATCAATGTTTGGATAAATGCGTGTGGTTTTGATACTTTTTTGAAGCTTAAATGTTCTTCGGCACCAGTGATTTCGATGTTTAAATACAAGGTCATGTTTTTAAGCATATTTTAACCTTGTGTACATAATTAGATTTATGTAGATACTAAATGAGATTCCTTTTAATTAAAACTTTTGACACCTAAACTGCTATTTAGTTAGATAAGTGTTACCTCTGTACCTTAATGTGTTAAATGTGTCCTGGGTTTGCGCATTTACTCCCTAACATGTATGTTGCTTAGTCTGACTTATTTGAGCAGATTCTGGTAATTCTGACATTACTGCTCTGTCTAATCGGTTTTCAAATGTAAGTTTTATGACTCATCTGAAACCTAATGCAGTAAATGAGTGCATATTTGCTTACTCATTGTGTTGCCTTACAACCTGCACATGGTACAAATAGCCTTTATATCTTTTAATTACATTTTTCCATCATTCAGTGTTTTATAGAACATAAATGTGGAATGTTACTGTATAAATATTAACATGTAATAGTATATTCTTTGTAATTGGCCTTTTTTAGTTTTTTCAATTAGACATTTTTTTGTAGAAGTCTAGTACAGATAAAATTCCCTCAATATGGAGTGCTGATTTAGACAAGAAACATGTTAAGCATTATACATATTTAATTTTTTTATGGTGGTGAGAACCAAATCATTACGCTTACTAAGAAGTCTAATGTAATGGGAAACATGTGTTGGGATTTGTAGGACTCTGGCACATTCCATTGTGTCTGTAGTCCCATGTCCTAAAGCTTTGGGAACCCTTGGTGCATGTGGAGTATTTCTAGGTTCCCTAGTACAAGCTGCCATTTTTAGCCCAAGTTATCCTCAAAAAGTACTACAGATATGCCCTCTTGCATCTTTACCGCTTGTGCGGCAAATCGTGCCACGCATGATGCGAGTCCCACACCCGTGTGCAGGTACGCGTGCTGCGTTTGCAACCGATACTCCATTGGATTGCATGGTGTACTGTGGTCAGGGGCATTTGTAGACTGGAGGGGGCAGTCTCCAAAACGGGCACCCTCTCTGTCCGGCAGCACAGCTGTGTAGCCAGCGCCGGAGTTAGACTCTGGGCACTAGAGTGCGCCCAGAGTCTATAGAGTATGTGCAGGTTACCGGGAAAATGGCAGTGGTGACCGTTTTCCCTATACTGCGCATGCGCAAACAGGAAAATGGCTGCGGCGGCTATTTTCCATTCGTTTTTACAGTGCCAGACCCCCGTGACGACGTGGGACCCCGGAGAGGTAAGTAATAATATGGGTGCAGGGTGTGCAGTGCGGGGCCCCTCTGGACGTAGGGGCCCGTGTCCCCTGCACACCCTGCAACCATTATAGATACGCCCCTGACTTGTGGCAATGGGTAATCGCATGGCGCGATGCGTACGCACGTTTGCAGAGTGATGCAAAGATTCACGAGGACACAACTGTAGCTTAATATTCGTCAAACACCATTCTCTAGAACTTGTAGTTATTAAACTGTAAACCTCAAACATATGATCTTGCCTATGTATTGGCACTTTAATATAACTTTTTTATAACTACTTTATTGCAGTTAAATTTCAACCACCACAAAAGATGAATCCCAGTGCTCCCAGCTACCCTATGGCATCCCTGTATGTCGGGGATCTTCATCAAGATGTAACAGAGGCTATGCTGTATGAAAAATTCAGCCCTGCTGGTCCTATTTTGTCAATCAGAGTATGTAGGGACATGATTACACGTCGGTCTCTTGGCTATGCTTATGTTAACTTCCAGCAACCAGCTGACGGTAAGTACAGTTATATGAACATGTTTTCAGCATTATACATTTTAGGGTCACTTGACACAGAACAGCCTGCAGCTATTTACATTCTTGCAGCGTCAGTAAAGCTGGTAGAGCTCGTGTTGCAGCGAGGAATGGCTGTCTGTGCTTGGAAGTCTCCTGTATGCTTAATGTACAAACTGAAAATACATATTGCTGTTTTTAATTACAATTTGATTCTACAATTGCCATGGATCTGTAAACTTTGAAAACTAGCTAGCAGGAGGACGTTTAAGGTCCTAAATATTCAACTCGTACCTTATTTTACACAAAACACCCTTTGATACATTTCCGCGCAAATTGTGTATCTATTTAATTTATATGTAAATCTTTTTAAAATGTTTTGGGCAGCCAGACATCATTGACACAGTTACTCTTCTTGGCTCTGAAGAATTTTATCCAGAATGGAAACAATACAATCACTTATTTTGTTACCTAACTGAGCTGCGATCTATTTCAGGCCATGTTTGGATGCTGGAAGTCAAATGGATGGGACTGACTAAAAGTTTATTCGTTCCTTACCAGAATTTTTCTGTTTTAATATATTGCATGTTAAGGGACAATTAACTCAAATGTAATTTGTCCTGTTTCAAACCAACTAGAATTAGTGGCATTGATATACCGCAATCTTAGTTTGGACTCTCCATTCAGTGCATTTTAGCTGCTTCATTTAGTCTGACTAAATGGCTCACATGGGGGGGGATTCAATTCAGGGCGATGTTGAATAGCCACGGGAGGGAGCTCTCGAAGCTATTCAATACACTGCGCTGTTTGGGCGGGCAAAGGATTTCTTCTCGCACCCCCCTGGGGATGCGATAAGAAATCCGACAGATGTTCCGGGGGCGCGCATCTGCTATAGTGCTTAGCACAGCACTAACAGCCGAGTGCACGGCGCTTTAGTCAGGGAATGCCGGTTCTCGTGCCTTAACACCCTTAAGTCGTGAGAACCGGCATTCTCCGACATAACAGTGCGCTGAATTGCCCCGGGAACTCCCCCTTGGCGCTATTCAATTTGTATTGAATTCCCCCCATTGTGTAATAGGCAATGTTTTCTTGCACTGCTTGCCTGGTTATGCATATTGGAGAGCAAGAAGCTGAAACTAGACGGAATATTCCCAGCGGATGTGATCAAAATCCACCTTTTGTTTAGGGATTCAAATTCAGTTCCTATATTTCAATTTTCTTGTTCTTTGTGACTTACCCCAAAAGTTTGAATAGGTACTATTAGCTGTAACCAAGTATACAATATAACACATTTGGGTCACAGATGCAATGTAGCAGTTTTTGAAACTGGTGTTCTATTGGTGGGACAAGGCATTTTATCAAAATCCAATTTGTTAGGGGGGAGGAATACCATGCACTGCCACCTGGGTAAATGTCCAGTTATGTTGGTGCATAGTAAACAGGACAGCAGTGGTATTTTAATGCTCCTAAATTTGATAAACATTTGTAGTGTTTTATGCACAGTATAGTATCCCTGTAGTGTGTGGACTGGTTGGAATACTGCTGGCTCCACTGATTCAGATTGGCATTTCTGAGATGCCTTTTGTGACAAACTAATGCATGGCCAGCATGAGGTTGCTCTTGGTTTTTATCAATACAAGCATTCCATAGGAAAGATAAGCTTGTACACACTTTTTTTGCAGATTCTTTTTTGCCATGGCTAGAACAAATACCCGCCCAGTGTTACCAATCCTATGGTTAATGGGATGCTAACTAATTGTAGACTCTCGCCTACATAATCCCCCCTTTCAACTTTTATATTTCTCATTTACTTGAGTTTGTATTTTGGCACCAACCTAGAGGCTTTCATTTATCCAATCCTCTCTTCCCATATCACTAATACGGATTCTTGTCCAGCGGCAGAGTAAGTTGAATTATACACGGGGAAGGTAGCTGCTGTTGTTTTTGTAGTTCTGCTCATAGTTATTACATTTCTATCCTTGGCTATACATCTTTATCTTAGACTTGTGCATTTTTTTTTCTGCCATTTTTGCTCTTGTGAATTATGAAACTTCTGTTATGCCATGTAGGAAGATACAACAAACCTTTGATTATAGTCACGACTGCATTGTAGATTAGGTGACCGTTAAGTAACACCATTCAGATGTACAGCTCAGGATGTTGGAGGTCTGATTGCATGCTGTTTGCATCCGAGAACCAATTTAGAAAATTCTACATGACTAGTCACCATATTGCTCCTTGTGCAGTGTCACCAGTTGTTAGTGTAACTGTCATTTTTGATCTTTCAATTAAACTTTTACATTTTTTTTGTTACAGCTGAGCGTGCTCTGGATACAATGAACTTTGATGTCATAAAAGGCAAGCCTGTGCGCATTATGTGGTCTCAGCGAGATCCATCTCTTAGAAAGAGTGGAGTTGGCAATATTTTCATCAAAAACCTTGACAAATCCATTGATAACAAAGCTCTGTACGATACGTTTTCTGCCTTCGGAAATATCCTGTCTTGTAAGGTAAGGAGATTTAGTGCTCTGCTTTTGGAATCCATATATCACAAGTTACCAATATAATCTAATTAACATGTGTTTCAGGTCGTGTGTGATGAAAATGGATCAAAGGGCTATGGATTTGTACATTTTGAGACCCAGGAAGCTGCAGAGAGGGCCATTGATAAAATGAATGGCATGCTTTTAAATGACCGCAAAGTGTATGTATAAATTAATTTTCCGATGTCTACTACCGAAGGAATTGGATAAGCAATGCAGTGGAATTTGTGTGAATAAACTTTTACCTGTCTCACTCTACCTAGTTCAAAGTGTACTTGTAACTTATAATAATAAGTATGAAGGGCAGCCGTTATGTGTACTGATGCCATATACATGAGAATGCAACATTTTAACCTGAGAATATCACTGAGTTACGTGTCCTCCTCTCATGAGTGTGTACGTCTTGCACCTCCATCCGTGTCAATGGGGGTTTCTGCTACTTATAAAACAAATTCAGATTTTTCTTCAAAGGTTTGTTGGACGTTTCAAATCTCGCAAAGAACGAGAAGCTGAACTTGGAGCCAGAGCTAAAGAGTTCACCAATGTTTATATCAAGAACTTTGGGGAAGACATGGATGATGAACGACTTAAGGAAATGTTTGGCAAATACGGTAAGTGCTTGGTGAAGAACTAAAGTTGTAGAGTATTTTCTACACTGGCAACTTAGTTAAACCGTTCCATTTGCTTCAAATTTCTAGAACTGACCCTATTGGGTTAGTTTACGGATGTGGACATTCTTCCTCTAAATGCATGTGTACTTATTTTAGGACCTGCGCTTAGTGTTAAAGTTATGACTGATGAAAGCGGGAAGTCTAAAGGATTTGGCTTTGTCAGCTTTGAGAGACATGAGGATGCACAAAAAGTAAGTTGGACTGTTGCAGAATGATCAGTGTTCTAGTTCTGATTGCTACAATTAGTATAGTTGTATCAGGTGTTAAATTTTAATATTGAGAATGTTAAATACTATGCCTAAAGTTTAGGAAAAGAGCATCCTAATAAGCCTGCCCCATCCCCACACTCCTCATCCCCCTACTCTAAATCAAACTCTCCTCCACGCTACTGCAAACCTATTCTCATTCTCAACTCTGTCCCTCTCCTGTGCCATCTGGAATGCCAGATCTGTGTGCAAAATTCTGGTCCTATCCATGACCTCATCATTGCCAAATTCCTGGATTTCCCCCTCTGACACCACTTCTCCTGCAGCACTCTCCTTTGGGGACCTCACACCCTGTCCTGGGGGTCGCCATGGTGGGGTCCTTCTAACCTCTGGTCACTACTATCAAACCGCACCCTCTGAACCCTTTCATTCTCTCCATTCGAGGTTCATGCTATTTGCTTTATCCAACCTTTTCACCTTTGAGTAGCAGTCATTGGGCGGAATTCAATTGATTCCTGCCCCCATCGCGCCAGATGGAGCTATTCAATTCTTGCTCCTGTCGGGCACGATCAGCTGACAGCGCTTCATTTCACCTCGCAGCCCCTGGGGGATGAGAGCTGAAATGTGCGAAAAGTGACATGTTTGGGCGCCCAAACATCATTTTTCGCGATCGTGCCCAGCACTTTGGTCGGGTTTAGCTACTTTACGCGGCTAAACCCGACCACTTTAAGCGCGATCAGCACGAAAATCTAGAACAATTGCATAGCGGCCCGCGATCTGTCACCTTAGATGGGAGATGCGGGCCGCGAAAACAATTGAATTCAGCTCATTTATTTGTCCCTCTTGCCCTAGCTCCAAATACTTGATAACTTTGCACCTTGGGTTCTAATCTTCACGCTGGCTCAAGACCCACTACTTCCTCAAAGCTTTCAAGCTCTCATCCTAACCCACTGCTCCATGCTCCTACTTCACTATCCAACTGTCACCCCTGTCTGTCTGCCCCTGCCGTTGAGAATGTAAGCTGTCATGAGCAGTGTCCTCTTCCCTCATGTGCTTCTCCTTCCCTTGCTTACAGTATACGATCAGTTTCTCCTTACTCCCCACACTGGCACATAACACTTGGTTGCTGACTATCATGCTTTTGTCCTGCATTGTTTTGTACTGTTAATAATAATTGTATTGTGTGCCCACTTGTTTATGTACTTTGTGAGGCACTGCCAAACCCTAGTGGCACCATATAAATAAGCACAGATCCTCCACTATATCATACATATATAATGGCAGTTAAACAGCAAATTAATCTAAAATACAATTTGTTTTGAAAGCTAATGCCTGCTTCTAGGGCATAATCCATACTGGTGTTCTCGCTATATTCTGGAGCTTCCAAAGGAGAAAGCAGACATGAGCCTTTTGCTTATGACTTGCATAATCTGGCATAGAATTAACTAGTCTCCCTTTCTCTAAGGCTGTGGATGAAATGAATGGCAAGGATATGAATGGCAAAGCCATCTATGTAGGTCGTGCCCAGAAGAAGGTTGAGAGACAAACTGAGCTTAAGCGAAAGTTTGAACAAATGAAGCAGGACAGAATCACCAGATATCAGGTAAGTCACTTCATGTAATGTGTTACTAGTACAGGTGTTAAGATATGAGCACTGTGGTCACTGAGTACAATTATGTGGATTCCAGTCAGCCAGCATTTAAAAATATTGGGGAACTAGGTCTTTTTTTTTCAGGGACATATTTTTTTTTGTACCTCTCCAGATGCCCCTGAAATGTCCTTCAGACCTACCCATGTGCCCCTTTTATGCCATCAGACATCTCCACGTTCTCATCAGAACCCCCCAAACCTGGTCAACATTGCCTCTGCTGCTGGAGCCCATGCATAGAGTTGGGAAAGCACACCATTCTTTCTAGCTCTCATGGTCTGTTAACTAATGGTTACTTATCCAATGTTTTACTTTAGGGTGTCAATCTCTACGTTAAAAACCTTGATGATGGTATTGATGATGAGAGACTGCGAAAAGAATTCTCACCTTTTGGTACCATCACCAGTGCTAAGGTGAGCGGCTTTCAATTATCTGGTTAAATAAAACATGTCATAGGCGCCAAAATTGTCTATACAGCTTACATTAGCTCCATTTTTTTTTTTTTTTATTAAACTAGGTGTTAACTTTCCATGTTCTGGTATGAATAGTTAAAATGATTTATGAACATTAAATGGCATGCTTTGTATAGATGACAACGATAACAAGGTTTTACTTTAGAGAATCTCCCAACAGACCTGCCATCTTCAGGAGGGAAAATTCCAAGAAATAAAACTTGTACTCAACATGCTGAATCTAATCTTGCAGGTAATGATGGAAGGCGGACGCAGCAAAGGGTTCGGCTTTGTTTGCTTCTCATCGCCAGAAGAGGCAACAAAAGCTGTCACAGAAATGAATGGCAGAATTGTAGCCACCAAGCCCTTGTATGTTGCCCTAGCACAGCGCAAAGAGGAGCGACAAGCCCACCTGACAAACCAGTATATGCAGAGGATGGCCAGCGTCAGGGCTGTACCCAATCCAGTCATCAACCCTTACCAGCCACCACCCTCCAGTTATTTCATGGCAGCTATTCCACCGGTATGTTTTCAGTGGCATCAGACTTTAACAGTTGATTGTTGTACAAATTGTGTATTTGGAGTTAATCCGCTTTCTACCTTTAGGCTCAGAACCGTGCTGCATATTATCCGACCGGACAGATTGCGCAAGTTAGGCAGAGTCCCCGCTGGGCAGCTCAAGGTGTTAGGCCTCACCGTAAGTAATTTTTTAAAAGTTAAGTTGGTCATTACTTTAGCCGTTAATCACTTTAATAAAGCATGCCGTGTTTGAATAGGGAGCTTAGAATTTAAGTAGATATAGATCTAAATTGTGCTGTATTCGGTAGAATTACATTTAAGACTTGATGCTTCAAGGACTGCTGACCTTGATGCTTTGTGGTATGACATGACTTCTGTGAAAGCTTTTTGCTGACATTTGAAATTGTATATAGTCATGCTGGCCACTCATGCGGATTGCAAAACCTCTTCGATTGTAATAAACCTTCATGGACTTTATTCTGTTTTGAAACATTGCCTACAAAATCTTTAGTTCCAATAAGCTCTAGCTGCTTAGGACATTATGTGCATAGTTCAATATATATATATATATATATATATATATATATATATATATATATATATATATATATATATATGTGTGTGTGTGTGTTTTAATGGTCCTTTTAGTCTCTGCAGCAAGAAAAAATAATTTTCTGCCTTTTACAGCATTCCAGAATATGCCAGGAGCCATCCGAACGGCTGCCCCGAGGCCACCAACATTCAGCACAATGAGACCAACATCATCTCAGGTCCCACGTGTGGTGCCAGGTCAGCGTGTTGGTAAGGACTGCAGCTTAGTTGCAGGTTGTGACCACCTCAAGTGGCTTGGTTTTCCAGCTATCAAAAATAAAACTCTTAAGGGTATTTGGGTCAGTAGTGAATATTGCTAGTGAAAACCTCTGGGCAAAAATGGCCGGTTACTGAGCTATAATTTGAGATTACCCAACATGCATAGAGCTTGCGTTACCATAAGACTGCAGTTCTATTTATAATTTTGGATGAAGATTATACATAATGCAAAAAGCAGACTCCTGAAACCGGATGCTGCCTTAATAGGTGATGGGTATAGTAGTTCCAGAAAAGTCCCCTGTTCTCGTGCCGAGGAGAGAGCATGTAGCTTATTGCTTGTTATAAGCAGTATGGTTACCTCAGTGAATAATGTTTGGGCAGGGTAAAGTCATAATTCCTGCAGAACACTAGGAAGAATCAAGTAGGAGACAACTGATTTTGAAGGGAGTGTATTTATAGGATTTGCTTATGACCATTTCCTGACTCTGGGGTATGGTTGGCGCTTACAATGATTGTGTAGATCACCTGCAGTAGATGTTCCTGCAAGTGATGTGGAGTGAGTGCGGTACCATGCCCATAAAGGCCACGCTTCGGGCACGGTGGCTCGCTTCGCTCACCAAGTTACAATTCCCACTCTGTCCACATGGATAGTAACCAATCACGTTGGATAGTAACTGATGACGTCAGGATACATCTACCGAAGGGGATCTAGCCACGACCTTAAGACAATGTGTAACCTAGACTTACAATCCTGACAAGATCTCCTTATTGACTATATAGTTATTTAATGTTTAATTTTGTTTCATACAGCAAATACGTCAACACAAACGATGGGTCCTCGGCCCACAGCAGCTGCCACTGCAGCTACAGCGTCGTCTGTGCGCTCAGTTCCTCAGTATAAGTATGCTGCTGGAGTGCGGAATCCTCAGCAGCACCTTAATACTCAGCAGCAAGTCGCTATGCAGCAGGTAAGACCTCCACAAAGTCCTGTTGGATTGCGATTTGTCAAATCAAAATAGTTATGATACTGTGATCAACCAAACCTCTCATTGCACGACCCTCCACCTGTTACGGTTAACATCGAGCTCTTCCATGCTGCCTATGATTTTAAAATTTCTTACTGCTTCTATTGTGTACTTGGCAGCCTTTGTTGTCCCAGTGAGTCTATTTCCTAATTAGTGCATTTGCCTTCTAGCCTGCTGTCCATGTGCAAGGACAAGAGCCCCTGACTGCCTCTATGCTGGCCTCTGCTCCTCCACAGGAACAGAAACAAATGCTAGGTATGTAAATCTTTGGCCCCTCTTTACCTCTCCATAGAGCACTTTTCTGAGTGTCTGGCTTCACCGTCTATTCTTATTTGATAGGTGAGCGTCTCTTCCCTCTGATTCAAGCCATGCACCCCACGCTGGCTGGTAAAATTACTGGAATGTTGCTGGAGATTGACAACTCTGAACTGCTCCATATGCTTGAGTCTCCCGAATCCCTTCGCTCCAAGGTATGAACACTGGTCTTGCTTATTTGCATCAAAGGTCTAAATTCAATTCGCTGTGCTGGGCAGTTACCATGTTCAGATGTGCTTTTCCCTTAAGATCTATGGTACAGCAACTCTGCAGAATTTCCTATGTTCCTCTGTAGGATGTGAGGAATTATCTGCCATGTTGATAGCCACAAACTGCTGGAGTAATGGTCGTAATGCCAGCACCTTGCCACTAAATGAATTGCCCCTGATTAGTTCAGCTTATAAGTTCTGATGTGTATGGGTGATTTCTCATTTCAGGTTGATGAAGCTGTTGCTGTGCTGCAAGCCCACCAGGCCAAGGAAGCTGCACAGAAAGCTGTTAATAATGCTACTGGGGTGGCAGCTGTCTAACATGCATGTAAGTTGCAGCAGCTTTTCCTAATGGAAAGAGAATATCTCTAACTTGGCTGCTTTAGGTGCAACCAATTTGTTTCCCAGTCTTTTATTTTGATAGGGTGTTGCTGTCACCAGACTGTTTACATGCTACATATCCTTTAGGTTATACTGATTACACTGGTACTTTCCACAGTATAAGTACCATGGTAGAACTATGGACTGTGTGGTGGGCACTGTCAATACTAAACAATTGTTCGTCACTAAGGCCCAAATGTAATAGCCTGTTATTTGGCCCATATAGCACATAGGTTTAAAGCAGCAGTTTGTTTTGGTCTTAAAACAAATTGCCGCTTGCAATATAGCAACTTCTGCCAAATTCTCAGCAATGCCTGCATCTCCCATGCTATTACATTTGGGACTAAAAGTTTGATGTATCAGAGGACCAGCGGAATGGGTGTCCATTGCAACCAATCTGCTTCAAGGTAGAAATGATAAGGTACATGTAATAAAATGACAGGTAGAAGCTGATTAAGTGCTATAGGTGACTTTACCCACTGGTCATCTTCTCCACTCTTCACTGATGCATATTAACCCTTTAATCCTCAAAGCTGAAACACTGGTGTTTCATAAAGAACTTTGGCGTATATATCTACATCCAGTGTAATTTTACATTCAGATTTCTTGAAGTTTGATTTGCGGGTCCAATTTTGGCCTTATCAAAGCCTATACCAGTACACTAATTGCATCCTGTTTTTTTCTTTTTTTCTTAGGCAAACGGGAAATTTCAAAAACTTCCATTTCGTTGGATGAAAATATCAAAACATGGAAAAACTTAAATCTTGCAAAAACACTGCAAAACATAAAATCAAATAAAAAAGGAAAGGAAACAACAATGCTTACGTACAGACAAATGCCAGGTCTGGCATATCACTGCTAGTCCTAGTTATTTAAAAAACAAAAAAAATAGCAAAATGTAAAAACAAACAATGGTTTTTTTAGACCTTGGGGAAGGCATTTTGAACACAGTACGAGAAGTTAAGCATTCCTTTCTTTAATTTTGTAATTCTTTACTGTGGAATAGCTCAGAATTTCGCCACACTCGATAGCTTGTGGGAAAGATAGCTGGGCAAAGAGACATAATTTGGATTATAAAATTCTTGCTTTAATAAAAATTTAAACATTGCTTTGTGTTGACTATTAAATCAATGGGTTTATTTGTACATAAATTGGCCAATGACAGATGTGGAGCTCCAGATTCTCTATCTTTAATCTGATATAGTTTGCAGTCCTCATCCAGAGAATATAGTACAGATGATAGAGGGAACACGCTTCATGTTTATCTTTATCATGTTAAACAATTTTTTTAAATTCAATAATTTTTATTGTTTTTATAATAACCTAAAAAAACAATTACACATGTATTGACTCCAGTAAAAACTATGCCTGATACAGAATCCGTAGAGTCCAATAGCACATAACTGATTAAGCATACTGTTCAGGTACTGGACATAGTCATTGACTCACAGAATAATCTATATTATCGGAATTTGCATAATTCCCAATAGAGAACCTAAAATAAGCACCCAACAACAAATATTGGAAGACACAGTAAAGCATACAATGTAAAAATAGATACAATCAGGCGATAAATATAGGTAAAGACAAATAACCAATATAACAGGATATAGAGAGCACCTCAATAAACAAGAGCCCACAGACGACATATGAGCTCGCACACCAAATATGAAATATAAATGACCAATACTAGAGGCATATAAAAGTACCTCACATCTTAAGCCTGACAAATCAAAACAAAACCCTCCAATACAAACCACCCTATAATCCCTCCCCACCCTATATGGCCTAACCACATCCCTGGCATACTTGGATCCCAATTCCCTCTATCCAATCTAAACAAAAGCAAAATCCTCAAGCAAACCACCCCATAACCCCCACCCTGTGTGGCCTAACCCCAACCCAGGCATACTTTGATCCCAATCTGCCCTTACTAACCTACAATACCCTAACCCATAAATCCATCTGTAAGGCAATCTGCCACAACTATCCACAGTTACTGTAAGGTACAGACAAAATGGTGGCTAGCAAACCACCTATGTTCACTAGCAACAGCTATATAATGCAGTCAATGGCAGGACCTTTTATGAGGAGCTGAATCCCACCACCATATGCACTTAAAATGGCTGCCAACTCTCCAATCTGTTTACCGGAGACAGGAACCAGGGACAGGATCCCTTAGGGAGCAGCAGGAGATCAGAGGCACCAACAGCAGGGAGAGACCCACAGAGTAATGATAAGCGGCCGGCTCAATGTGTCAGCAAGACCATCAGCATCGCTGCTTCAGGTAAGGAGCGGTCCCAAAATGGTGGCTGCTTGTCTTCAGCATGCAGGAGCAAGGCAGCGGGGAGTGGAGACCAGGCAAGTAGGTGGCAGCAGAGGAATCTGAGCACCAGGAGCTACTCCAGGCCACGCCTCCTTGTTAGAAACATTTGAATTATGATCAAATGTTCATGGTTGGATTTTCTATATTACTGACTGTTTCCATAATTGGCCATTATATATTGCAAACAAAAGGTGTCCAGTATTTGGGCTGAACGGTCATGAGGAAAATGTAGCCTATGTTTTGCTAAGGAACTCTGTACCTCATGGATACCACACTTGGTGAATATTAGGCGGTGCTTCTGAATCACTTTCTGAAAGGAAAGAATCATGGCTCCACACTGGTTCAATCCATAAAGTGGATGATTCTACCATTGTGTAGTTCAGGAGTAGGCAACTTTTTCGCCTTTGCTGCCATTACATCAACCTTCCAAGTTGAACGCTACCACCATTACAACTTGTCATATACACAAATATTAACAAGCATAATAGATGGGAACTTATATAAAACGTTAGTGGCTTCCCTGTCCTTGAAGATAATTGGTTCATGTTAGGTGGTTGATGCACTGTGAATCTACTGCATCCAGGACTTTTTTTTTCTCCAAAAACTGATAACAGAAAATTAAACATTCGTTGCAAATTTTGTGATAGCAGTTCAACTCATGTAGTTGCTGTAATATCTAGGAATTTTTTTAAAACCTTTTTTAAATTTGTTTCTCATACTGGCAATCTTCTACTCGGACATGACCGCTGTGAAAATCATTTATAGAAATTATTTGGAAAAACTAAGTTTCAGAGTTTCTGTTGCTTTCTTAGGGTACAAGATATTTTGAAATATTGGGCCATGAATTTAGCAGCCTTTAAACAGTTTTGAAAAATCTTGCAAAAGAGAAACTTATCCCTTAAGTTGTTTGTTTAGTTCTTAATGCTTATCCGCAAACATTTGAGCTGTTAAAAAGTACCTCAGAGTACATGTCATATCTGTGAAAAAGAATCCTAAAAGTCATAAAGTTTATATTTGACCCTGAAGTTGTTTGGAATATTTAAATGGCCAGTGTTGTCTGTCAAACATGAGATTCAGAAGCCATTCTTTGCTTTCCAGTTCTGGATACTTTTCACCAATTTCACAAAGATGTTTCAATTTCATTCAGACATTTGACAAATCAAGAGTATATTCCCTCTGCTCAGCCAATGTACAGTGCAGTTCAAGATCGCCATATTCAGGTTCCGTTTTTTCTAAGCAGGCTCTAAATACTGTAGCCTGTAAGTGGTCATGCCACAATTCTATTAACAAATTTGCCTACAATAATGCCATTTTAAAGTTTTTTTTTTTTTTCTTTAAGCATGAATTTTCTTGATGGATGACAAATACTAGATTTGGTTTTTTAAATTTTGTATTTAGAAGTTCAACAAAGCAATTTATTTACCTGCCAATGCCCCATCAGTACGTACAGAAAAGTTCCTTGTCATGGAAATTGGTGAAAAATAGGACCAATGAACATCTACCCCCTTTTGTGGTCCCATACATTGAAGCAACTGTACAAATTTCTTCATAAGATTCGGGTTTCTGAGAATAAAATTGCACAACTTGTTAAAAGGGCTATGTCACGTATGTATGCTATTAACCAAAGTGAGACTAAAAACTTCACTTTATCTAGATCAGTTTTCACCTGCCCATCGATATATATGTGACCTAACCTGAAGATAATACTTTGGACAGTTCGAGCTGAATGCAATACATCTCAAATTTGAGCAATATTTTGTATGAAAAGTTTTGAAAGATTTTCATTTGATCTTTTTTTTTAAAGATATCTTTTATAAGCGGTAAAAAGCTTTCTTTTTCGTGCATAACACAAAGCTGCTATATAGCTTTCGGTTTTATAAATTGAATTATGGAATTTTTTTTTTTTTTCATAAGACACGCTTTTCCTAAAAATTATTCTATTACTCTGTAGTCCATTATGGGGGAAATGCAAAATATAAAGACAGCGCTTCTTGACAAAAAATGTAATGCATAACAATGACCTTACAAACAATTATTAATAAAATACATTATAATAAACAAATAAAAAATTACTAGGTGGTACAGAGCCGGCCGGTGTAGACACTCATCAATCAGCTGAAAAACCATAATTTCTACTTCAGGGTCCATAGGGTATCCACAGGATACCTTGGGGTATAGGTGTGACGTCAGTCGCTGGGCACCATAGAGTTAAGCTTTTCAGCCTCCCAGGATGCACTAGGGTCCCCCTCCTATACCCCGCCCCCGAGCCAAGGCACCTCAGTTTAGTTTGGTGCCCGGCCGGCGTCGGGTGCTCATGTCGGAGTGGGGGCTAGAAGAGCCCCTGAAGCTTTCTTCAGTGCAGCTGTGGCTGCACATCTGGATGTACAGCATGGACAGTCAGTCCTGACGTCCATGCTGTCTTCCCTACACCCCCGCCGGTACCGATCCGGGGATGCTGGTGAGCATCTGGGGTCACAGCTAGCAGTGACCCCAGATGTTCCGGACCATGGCCGGATCCAAGGGGGACAAAGGTAAGCAGCGGGGTCCCGCGGTGGGTCCCCGCTGGTCACATGGTCCTAAGTCCCCAGGCAGGGGGCTCCCTGGGGACTGGCTGCAGCGTGGAGCCAGGCGACCAACCTGCGCTTTCCACTACCCCCTGGGACAGCGGACCGCAGCAGAGCGGTAGCGCTGCGGCGTCCCAGGGGTTAAATGTATGCCAGGGGAGCGTGCCTTCCCTGTCTCACAGCCGGCGCCTCCCCCGCTGCACACAGCCCTCTCTGCATGCTGCCGACTGGTCCTGTGGCAGCGCTCCTCCCCCAGGCCAGCCTCCTCTCTGCTCCTCGGCGGCCATCTTCTCCAGAACGCATGGTGAACGCTGCTGGAAGCGCTGGACGGAAGCATCGTGGTCTGGGTCCCCCCGCATACCTCTCCTCCGCTGTGGCTCAGGTCTGTGTATGCAGCGCTGTGTCCTACCAGGCCCTGTGTCTGTGTAGTTGAGTGATCAGCGCTGTTAGTGCAGGAATTGTTATTTCTCTGCATTGTATGTGACTGCTAGCGCTGCCTGTAACTTTTCTTCTCTAAACTGTCAGCTTTATTACTGTCCCTGTTCTTTCTGCTAAAGCCCTTGCGGTGCGGTGCTGCAGGGTGGTCTCTCGCCTATTTAATACTTAATTGGTGAGAGAGGTCGCATACGTGGTGCCATCATGTCTGAAAGTGATTTTCCCCTCCGGCTACAGTGTACCACGTGCAAAGTACCGTTAGCGGAGGGGGAGGGTAGCGCGGAGGGCCTTTGCCGGCAGTGTTTGTCCATGGCGCGGCCTATTACGGTTACAGCACCGGTACAGGAGCCTCCCTGGGCTTGTTTCGCTCAGGCGTTAACAGCTTTAGTGGGCCAGTTAGCTCCGCAGCCCACGTTTACTCCGATGGGTTTGTCCCAGCAGTCTGGTGTCGTCACCCATGCAGGGGTTCCCACGACAATTGGTGGTACCCCACAGTCTCCCTATTTCCCCGCTCCCGGGTTCTCAGGAGCCAGCGTGGGTTAACTCCCTGACGAGTTCTGTACAGCACTTGTCGGATGTGTTGCAAGGGGAGTCTGTGATGCGGCCTCATAAAAGGCCGGTGGCGTCTCTGTCCGCTCCTTATGAGGATGACGAAGGGACGTCTGATGATGGGGAGATTCTGGATCCTTACGATTAGGAACCTCTCCATACTAAGGACGCTGATGCTAAGTCCAAAGTATATATTCCTGGACTTATTCGGGCGGTCCGCACAGCCTTGGTGATTGAGGACGAAGTTCCCCCAGCGGCTAAATCTAAGTATGCCTTTTTCAAAGATGTGAAGGGCGATGCCACAGTCTTTCCTCTTTCGGGTCAGTTGGTGGACCATTTAGAGGAGGCGTGGAAACAACCTGGCAAAAGATACCAGCCGCAGAAACGCCTGGCGGTGGCTTATCCGTTCGCGGATAATTATTTTGCTAAGTGGGAATCCCCTCCACAGGTGGATTCTCACGTGACCCGTCTTGTCCGTAGTGCCACATTGCCGATGCCATCCATGTCCTCCCTTAAGGATGCTACGGACCGCAAGGTAGAAATCTGCCTGAAGTCCGCTTATTCCCTTGCAGGGGGGGCAGCACGGCCGGCTATGGCCATTTGCTGGGTTGCCAGAGCGATGGAGCGCTGGGCGGATTCATTAGAGGCTTCTTTTGAATCCGACTGTCCGGCCGAACAGGCGGAGTTGATTGGCAATCTCCGTGATTCGGCCACCTACATCAACGAGGCGGCTCTAGACATTAGTACTCTGGTGTCTAGAATTTCTTCAGCAGCGGTAGCTGCTCGTCGCACCTTGTGGCTGCGATCCTGGAAGGCGGACGCAGATTCCAAGAAAGGTCTGGAAGCGTTGCCGTTTACCGGAGAAGTTCTCTTCGGTCCGGATCTGGATAAGATTGTGGCCACGCTGGCGGCAGCCAAATCTGCTTGTCTCCCGTCGGCCGCTGCTCCTTCTGGTTCGGGACCATCGTCCTTTTGGTCATCTAGGGCCCAGGGCAGGCCTAAACCACAGTCGTTTCCTCGACAGGCTGGCCCTAAGAAATCGGTCAAGCCCCGGAAGCAGGCATAGAGTACCAGACGTCCGGCCCCCAAGCCAGATGACAAGCCTGCGGCCTGACTGTCCGGGCCTCCCTTTGGGGGATCCCAGGGTGGGAGGCCGCCTGCTACAGTTCGCCCAGTGTTGGTCGACCACTATGACAGACACTTGGGTTCTGGAGGTGGTTTCCCACGGATACGCCCTCTCCTTCCGGCACAGACCCCCGGCTCGCTTCTTCACCACGGGTCTACCATCAGACCGGAACAAGGCTACGGAGCTGCGGAAGGTATTGCACACTATGCTCCAGGCTGGAGTTATAGTGCCTGTTCCATTCTCCCAGAGGGGCCAGGGTTTCTATTCAAATCTATTTTTGGTACAGAAACCCAATGGGTCATATCGTCCGATTCTCAACCTCAAAGCACTCAACAAGTCTTTGCGGGTCCCGAAGTTTCGGATGGAGACCCTACGGTCCATCATTCTGGCGCTGGAACCTGGGGACTACATGGTGTCATTGGACATACAGGACGCTTACCTGCATGTCCCTATTCTTTTGCGCCATCAACAGTTCCTCAGGTTTGCAATCTGCAGCGACCACTTCCAGTTTCGGGCGTTACCTTTTGGCCTGGCAACAGCACCACGTGTTTTCACCAAGGTGATGGCGGTCATGGCGGCTTCTCTGCGGCTGCAGGGAGTCCGCATGTTGCCGTATTTGGACGACCTGTTATTGGTGGCAGGATCTCCAGAGCTCCTGTTACGTCACTTGGACCTGACCATTGCACTGCTGCAACGGCACGGCTGGCTAATTAACTGGCAGAAGTCCACTCTAATCCCGTCTCGGAGGATTCTGCATCTTGGAGCCTTATTGGACTCGGGACAGCAAAGGATCTTCGTGACGGAGGACAAGATCTCTGCTTTACAGTCAAGGGTGCGCAGTTGCCTGCACAGCCGCCGGGTGTCCTTACACTCGGCGATGAGGTTACTGGGCTCCATGGTGTCGGTGTTCGACATGGTGGAATACGCCCAGTTTCACTCCAGGCCTCTGCAGCACCTGATCCTGTCCAAGTGGAACGGGCTGCCTCAGTCTCTGAAGTCCCAGACGATTGTGCTCACCCAGGAGGTTCCACTGTCCCTTGCGTGGTGGTTACAGACGACCCACCTCAAGAAGGGACGTCCGTTCTGGGATCCAAATTGGGTCCTGTTGACAACGGACGCCAGTCTTCGGGGCTGGGGAGCAGTTTCGGGTCCACACTTGTTCCAGGGCAGGTGGACGCCGACAGAAGCGGAGCTTCCAATAAATATCTTGGAACTCCGTGCGGTCTTCAATGCTCTCCAGCAGGCACAGCGGTTTCTCCAGGGTCGCCCGGTGCATTTCCAGTCGGACAATGCTACCACCGTGGCCTACATAAACAGGCAAGGAGGAACTCGCAATCGGGCGGCTCTCGTAGAGGTCTCGGATCCTGGTTTGGGCGGAGCGCAATCTTCCGGCCATATCAGCGGTCTTCATCCCGGGAGTGCTAAATTGGGAGGCGGACTTTCTAAGTCGCCAGGACGTTCATCCGGGGGAATGGTCCCTGCACCCGGACGTTTTTCAACTACTGGTGGACAGGTGGGGTCTTCCAGAAATCGACCTCATGGCGTCCCGGCACAACAACAAGTTGCCGGTGTACGGGTCTCGCACAAGAGACGAAGGGGCGTCTCTGGTGGATGCTCTGTCCGTCCGGTGGACGTTCCGGTTCGCATACCTGTTCCCTCCGGTCTCCCTTCTTCCACGGGTAATCCGGAAATTCAAACAGGAAGGAGGGACGCTCCTGTTGATAGCTCCCGCGTGGCCCAGACGGCACTGGTTCTCAGACCTTCAGGGTCTGTCCGTGGATAGTCCTCTGCGGTTGCCGCTACGACCGGACCTTCTGTCTCAGGGTCCTTGTCTTCACCCGGACCTGACTTGGCTGTCTTTGACGGCGTGGCTGTTGAGACGGCCATGCTGAGGTCCCGGGGGTTTTCCAGCTCTGTGGTGCGTACCATGTTACGAGCTCGGAAACCGTCTTCCGCGAGGATATACCATCGCGTGTGGCATACGTTCTTCCAGTGGTGTCGACCGAGAGGTTATGCACCGCGGGAGTTTCGTCTGTCTCGGATTCTCGCCTTCCTGCAAGCGGGACTAGATCATGGGCTTCGCCTTGCTTCTTTGAAGGTACAGGTTTCGGCCCTATCTGTCTGGTTTCACCGTAGGATTGCTACAATCCCGGATGTGCGCACCTTTATGCAGGGTGTTCTCCGCATTCAGCCGCCCTTTGTTCCACCTGTGGCGCCTTGGGATTTGGCTGTGGTCCTGAGGGCTCTCCAAGGACCGCCGTTTGAACCACTGGGCTCAGTGGATCTTAAATGGCTAACAGCTAAGACTGTTTTCCTTCTGGCCATTGCTTCGGCCAGACGTGTTTCTGAGTTAGGGGCTCTTTCTTGTAGACCCCCTTTCTTGGTTTTTCATGGGAACAGGGCAGTGCTCCGCACTCGGCCCGAGTTTCTTCCCAAAGTTGTTTCCCAGTTTCATGTTAACGAGGAAATAGTTGTTCCGGCCTTTAACTCACCTGGTCTTTCCGTGGGTGAGGCCTCTTTGGATGTTGTGCGGGCCTTAAGGACTTATGTTGACCGCACTTCTTCGTTTAGGAAGTCGGACGCTTTGTTTGTCCTTTATGGCTTCCGTAAAAAGGGTTGGCCTGCTTCAAAGCAAACTTTGGCAGCCTGGATCCGTATGGCTATTTCTGAAGCTTATCTTCATGAAGGCCTACCGGTCCCTCCTTCTGTGAAGGCTCATTCCACTAGGTCTGTGGGTCCTTCGTGGGCAGCTCGACGTGGTGCCTCGGCAGTTCAGATCTGCAAGGCTGCTACGTGGTCCTCTGTCCATACCTTCGTGAGGTATTACAGGTTTGACACCTTCGCCTCTCAGGATGCTTCCTTCGGGCGGCGGATTCTCCTTTCTGCACAGGAGCGTCCCCACCCTTAAAGGATACTGCTTTGGGACATCCCCAAGGTATCCTGTGGATACCCTATGGACCCTGAAGTAGAAAATATGAGATATGGGAAGAACTTACCCTTGTTATCTCTATTTCTACGAAGTCCATAGGGTTCCACAGGACTCCCGCCCTGTCGCACCTGTGCTGCAGATGGGCTTTGCTCTGGTCACCGGTTTTCCGTCTCCCTCTGGTGAGAATGTGATTCTTGTATGTGTCCAGATCTTTTTTCTCTCTCTTCCTTCTCCTCCTCCGGCCTATGGCTTGATAACTAACTGAGGTGCCTTGGCTCGGGGGCGGGGTATAGGAGGGGGACCCTAGTGCATCCTGGGAGGCTGAAAAGCTTAACTCTATGGTGCCCAGCGACTGACGTCACACCTATACCCCAAGGTATCCTGTGGAACCCTATGGACTTCGTAGAAATAGAGATAACAAGGGTAAGTTCTTACCATATCTCATATTTTTGGACATCCATATAAACCAATATGTCATATGGTTTTATAAACACACCTTGATTGTTATAGAAAAATAGCAAGCATGGGAAATGATTTAGCATGATTTAGGTTCTGTACACCTAGTAATTTTTTATTTTTTTATTATAATGTATTTTATTAATAATTGTAAGGTCATTGTTATGTATTAAATCTTTTGTCAAGAAGCGCTGTCTTTATATTTTGCATTTTCCTTGGGACTTTTTATAGGTAGTGGCATTTACCTATCTTTTGATAGCAGCTAAACTAAGATTAAATTAATTCTAATTTTAACAATTGCTATATAATTGGCTGGTTGAGAGCGCCTGGTTATATTTTCCCTTTATGGGGGACTCTGCAAGAGTGTGGGTTCATAGGTGAGGCTGAGGAGTAGATACATCTGCAGCAACCTGCCTTTTTTTTTTTTTTTAAGTTCTTGTAGGGGAGGCATGAAGAATTGGATCTTAGGTTTTTATTTGTAGTTTTAAGCTGGCCATACACCTGCACGATTTTGGGCCGATTGCCTGATTTTTTTCGATGAGCCATAAGATGGATCTTGTGAAAATCTTGTATTTCATATGTTCCATTGTATCGTGTGCAGATCGTGCCGTTTATTTTGTTCATGTGATCCATCGTGCAGCAATTCAAGTAATTTCAATGACTCTTCCTTATGAGCCTGTGAGACACCGGATCGATCTTACGACAGATCCTGTGCTAAGAAAAACAACAAACATTATGCCATGGAGCTTAGGGGAATCGTATGGAAACCGTATGATGAATCTGATCTTATTCTGGTTGTATAGGTGTATGGCCAGCATAAGTTTTCCTTTCCACCCCTGGTAGCCTGGATCCCCTTATGGGATCAGGCCCTGGACGAACAGGTGTTAGGACAGTGCTGGCATCTGTCTCCCCACCACAATGTGCTCCCATCCCCTGAATTCACCTGTGGGTTCTATCAGACCCTGATCACTATCTCTGGAAGGTCCTCCTTATCGCTAGCTAGGCTGACGCTGCAGCTTGACTTACACTATCATCATAGCTGCGGTTGCGATGTGTGGCTGACCGTGTATTCAGTGTCTACATACCAGAGCTTTTACTACTCAAGCTCTGGGTTGTCTCTTGCCATTTTGAACACAAGACTCTGCAATCACAAGCTAGGACAGCAGCTGCCCTTTAACACTACACTAACCAGCCGACTGAAGTATTGCTGGGCTGCAGAGGGGACTGTTGTACATGACCGAAGCCCACCTCTCAGATTCCAGCTTCGGCAGCCACGAACTCCAGAAGCAGCGCTGGGTGAATGGGCTGCAGTGCAAGTAAGCTGAACATTGGCTTGCTTCTCAGGCTCCGGTTCTCGTGGGCAATTCTGGAGAGCACCGCCTTCTGTTGACTCCTGGTTTGCTTGGTTTCATTCCTTTTTCATGCAGCTGGGGGATGCCTATTCCTAGTGAAGGGTGGAGTTTGACACTTGCTCCCGTCCCCCAGTGATCGCTATAGTGTGTATAGTGATCGCTATAGTGTGTATTTTCCCAAAAATGAGGTCTGGGAATTCACTTTTGCAAAATGGGTGGGTCCCCGGGGACACCATCTGCTGTGGTGAATCCCCTGGCTTTTTATTTAATAGATGTCTCCCTGGCCAGGGAGGACTATAAAAAGAGGTGGAGCCAGCCCCTTAGCGCCTTTCCTAGATGCTGTGCACCCGGCACTACAGGGACAGGTCACAAGCAACCCTTGCACACAGCGAGCCCCTGACACGTGGACAGCCCTCGGCATGTGTAGAGCTGCGTGGACAGCACCTGGCATGTGTAGAGCCGCGTGGAGAGCCCCTAACGTGTGGATGGCCCCCTGCTGGTCTTGGTATTTATTTCATTTACCTTGCATCTCAGCTTGCTTTAGGTCTTGTTCTTACAGCCTCCCTGCTGTAATCATTCCCTATACTCCATACTTCTCATACCTACATGCTATATAATGGCATATTATATATGGAATATTTAGTTTTTTTAAATATACGGAAATGGGAGATTCAACCTGGAAAGTATATATGCATGTCCCTATTGCATCATGTGATTTATTTGACTTCCAACTGCAGTATAAATCTGTCTCGCTTGAATTTTCAACCCTATCTGCTATTCTTGATCCATACATAGGGGTATACACTACCGTTCAAAAGTTTGGGGTCACCCATTCAATTTCGTGTTTTACATGAGAACTGACTTGTATTTATCAAATGAGTTGCAAAATGAATAGAACATATAGTCAAGACATTGGCAAGGTTAGAAATAATGCTTTTTTTTTTTTTTAAATAATTTTGTCCTTCAAACTTTGCTTTTGTCAAAGAATGCTCCTTTTGCAGCAATTACAGCATTGCAGACCTTTGGTATTCTAGCTGTTAATTTGTTGAGGTAATCTGAAGAAATTTCACCCCACATTTCCTGAAGCACCTCCCACAAGTTGGATTGGCTTGATGGGCACTTCTTGCGTATCATACGGTCAAGCTGCTCCCACAACAGCCCAATGGGGTTGAGATCTGGTGACTGTACTGGCCACTCCATTACAGACAGAATACCAGCTGCCTGCTTCTTCCCTAAATTGTTCTTGCATAAGTTGGAGGTGTGCTTTGGGTCATTGTCCAGTTGGAGGAGGAAATTGGCTCCAATTAATTGCTTTCCACAGGGTATGGCATGGCGTTGTAAATGGAGTGATAGCCTTCCTTATTCAAAATCCCTTTTACCTTGTACAAATCTCCCACTTTACCCGCAGCAAAGCAGCCCCAGACCATCACATTACCTCCACCATGCTTAACAGATGGTGTCAGGCACTCTTCCAGCATCTTTTCACTTGTTCTGCGTCTCATAAATCTTCTGTGTGATCCAAACACCTCAAACTTTGATTCGTCTGTCCATAACACTTTTTTTCCAATCTTCCTATGTCCAATGTCTGTGTTTTTTTGCCTATAATAATCTTTTCCTTTTATTGGCCAGTCGCCTCTTCACTGTAGACGTTGACACTGGCGTTTTGCGAGTACCATTTAATGAAGCTGCCAGTTGAGGACCTGTGAGGAGTTTATTTAGCAAACTAGAGACTCTAATGTACTTGTCTTCTTGCACAGTTGTGCACCGGGGCCTCCCACTTCTCTTTCTACTCTGGTAAGAGCCTGTTTGTGCTGTTCTCTGAAGGGAGTAGTACACACCGTTGTAGGAAATGTTCAGTTTCTTGGCAATTTCTCGCATGGAATAGCCTTCATTTCTAAGAACAAGAATAGACTGTCGTTTCACATGAAAGTTTTTTTTTTTTTCTGCCCATTTGGAGAGTATAATTGAACCCACAAATGTGATTCTCCAGATACTCAACTAGCTCAAAGGAAGGCCAGTTTTATAGCTTCTCTAATGAGCAAACCCATTTTCAGCTGTTCTAACATAATTACACAAGGGTTTTCAAGGGTTTTGTAATCCATTATTCTTCTAACGCGCTTAACAAACACAATTGTACCATTAGAACACTGGATTGATGGTTGCTGGAAACAGGCCTCTATACACCTACGTAGATATTCCTTTAAAAAATAAACAGACATTTGCAGCTAGTATAGTAATTTACCACATTAACAATGTATAGAATGTATATCTGATTTAATGTTATCTTCATTGAAAAAAAAACTGCTTTTCTTTCAAAAAGAAGGAAATTTCTAAGTGACCCCAAACTTTTGAATGGTAGTGAATTTACTAAAGTGCTGGTTTTTATAAGAGTTGTTGCTCATAGCAACCAATCAGATTCTAATCATCTTCTAGAAGGTGCTAGATAAATGAAAGGTAGAATCTGGTTGTTATGGGCAACAAGTCCACTTCTAAACAACTGAACTTTAGTAAATATATACCCCCTAGAGTCTCACCCTTATTGTTTTCTTTCCACATTCTTATTAAAAAATATTTTTATCCTCTAGCCACAGGGGACACTGGAGACTTCAAGGCAGTGGGGTATAGATGGTGCTGGGTGGAGCTGGTACTCTTCTTTTGTTTGAGGTGTGACTAGCTTCTCCCCCTCTATACACACCCCCTACAAGCCAAGTTTAAACTTGTGCCTGAGGGGAGCTGGATGTGTTTTACACTCCTCAGGGTTTAGGATATTTTCAAGGTTAAAGCATTGAGCTGCCCTGCCTGTCTGCACAGGGGGAGCTGCCGGGGGGACCCACTTGCAAGTGCATGCACTTCGGCTGGGGTCCCTGACTTCAGAGACCTACATCTCCATATAGGGAGTGTTGTATGCCACTGATTGCAGCACATAGCGGACCCCCAACAGTCACAGGGCTGCTTGCTGCTGGCGGCGGTAGTATTACCTGGCTCCCTGACTAGCGTGCTAGCCAGGTTAAACATTACATTACAGGCGGTACAGCAGACTGCCCCAATTAGCGGGGCAGCCAGGCAGTGTAAAAGGCTGTGTCAGCCATGCTGGGGACCCGAGTTCCAAAAAGCGCATATATTTATTATAAGCATTTAGCGGGGGCGGAGCTTAGCTCCGGAACCCTACTCCTTCCCAGCAGCCCCAGTGCTTCTCTGAAAGTGCGCGGGCGCCCATTACAGGAGGAATCTGCGTCTGCTGCACAGAAGTTGCTACACAAATCTGAAGCCCGATCCTGGTCCGTAAGTAAACGGGTTTAGGCTGGTCAGAAGAGCATCTAAGGCAGGTTAGTAACTACTTATTTATAGTGGTTATTCCTCCTATGCCTAGTTTTCTGGCACTGCTAGCAGTGCTATTAGGGCTGGTGTGGCTCTCCCCTGCCTCTGTATCCCAGTTTCTTCTGACCTATTTCACTACACTTTTATGTTTGTCTGTATGTAGCATGACTGGCAGATCAAAAGCATCTCAAAAGTTATTTTACCTTCAAAAAATGTGCAGTTAAATTTACTCAGGGGCAGTCATCTACCTCCCACTTGTGTAACAATTGCAATACTGAACAACAATCTGCAGGAATGTCAGAACTAATGTCTTGGACGCAGGTTACATCGGTCATGTCCTCTCTCTGCTGAACTGGAGGTTTCTCGCAAAGAGGCTTCCAGGTCAGCGGCTCTAGAGGAACTAGAATGGACAAGGTCCTTAGCTGTATCCATGGAGGGGATTTCAAAAGCCATTACTCTTTCCCATACCACTATGGGATCCTCTCATCAGGTCTCAAAAAAGAGACCGTTACCCTCAGTCCTCCAATTGAAGGAGGAGGATATGCCAAATTTAGAAGAAGGTGAATATGCTCCAAATTCGCCTAAAGAACTCCAGGAGGAGTCTTAGGCGGTATCTGAGGGGTAGAGGCTTTAATTTCTGCAATCCAACAGGTATTGCAGATACAAGAGGAGGACACAGATCCTGTCTTTCTGTGTAAAGAAACAAAGACAGGCTATTGCTTTTCCGGTCTCAGAAGAGCTAGATTTTCTTCTGTCAGCTTGGAACATCCCGGATAAATTTCAGAAGTCCCGGCGGATATTATCCTTTTCTGGCAGATAACAGAAAATCTTGTGAGCCCCCCTTCCCCCCTTATAGTAGATCCATTAGTATCACGGCTGTCTAAGAAGACTATGCTTCCAGTGTCCCTGGAGCCATGTCTTTGAAAGACACATCTGCCTGGAGATTGAAAAATACTTGTCCATTTACACAGCTGCAGGGATGACTGCGTTCTGCGATTGTAAGCTGCTGGACAAACCAAGCTATTGAGCTTTGGGCAAAACAATTTGCTGCCGGTGGAAGAACTTATTCCGTTGACAGAACATATAGGTGAAGCTGCAGCTTACCATGGAGAAGCGTCCAAAGACGTTTGCAATATCACCTCCAGAGCTTCAGCTCTGGCGAGCAGACGCAGAATCAAAGAGCTGTGGAAGCACTTCCATTCACGGGAAGTATTATTTGGAGCGGAACTAGAGAAGTGGATTTCTCAGGTTACAGAAGGTAAATCCACTTATCTTTCTGCGGCTCCTACCTTAGAAGATCTTACTCTGGATCCTCGTTTCGGTCCTTTCGTGCCCCGGTTCGTTCACGTGGTCACTTCAGAGGAGGACCAGCAACTTCCTGTGGTTCCGGAGGCTGGGGTAGAGCCGCAGCAACAACAGCCTCTGCACAACAGGAGGTTGTCTACTACCAAGCCCTGCACGTGACAAGCTTCCCTCTCACCTGGGGGCCCCAACGTGGGAGCGCATGGACGGAAACTTGTACGGACGCTGAGGTCCGGGATCTCATCACTCGGGAATATAAGCTCGACTTTCAGTTTCAACCTCCACCTTGGTTTTTTAACACAAGTTTACCAGTTTCCCACGACAGGAGTGTCGTTCTACAAGAAGGAATAGACAAGCTTCTATCTACAAGAGTGGTGGTCCAAGTTCCCAGACATCAGACCGGAAAGGGTTTTTACTCCAGTCTCTTCGTGGTTCTGAAGCCGGATGGCTCGGTCAGACCTATTCAGAACTTGAAGGATCTCAATCCTTACCTAAGGATTTTCAATTTCAAGATGGAGTCCCCTTTAGTTGGTGATTGCGGGATTGGAGGAAGGTGAATTCATGGTATCTCTAGATAACAAGGACGCCTACCTTCACATCTCTATCCGATCACCTCACCAGGTGTTTCTGAGATTTGCAGTTCGGATTTCACATTTCCAGTTTCAGTCCTTACCATTTGGCTTATCAACCCCCAGGTATTCGCAAAGGTCATGGCTGAGATAGTGATCCCTTGTATCCGAAGGAGACTCATAATTATTCCTTACCTGGACGATCTGCTGAAGGCACATTCCAGGGACCAATTACTGCAGAAAATTATAGTGACACACAACCTTCTCATTCGTCATGGATGGATCCTGAATTTCCCCAAGTCTCATCTGCAACCGACGCAGAGGTTACTATTTCTGGCAATGATCATGGACACATTGTCTCAGCGTGTGTTCCTTCCTCAGGAAAAGGTAACTTTCATTCAGGAGATGGTGAGTACTGTCCTTTGATATCAGGTTTCGATGCATGTGTGCATCCAACTCCTGGGGAAAATGGTGGCGGCCTTCGAGTCCATTCCTTACTGTCGTTTTCACTTCAGGCCTTTTCAGCTAGATCTCCTCTCACTATGGACAGGATCCCATCTTTTCCTTCACCAACAGACGACGCCACGACAGTGGCATACATAAACAGACAAAACGGCACCAGAAGTCGAGCGGCTATGAAGTAAGCTGGTTTCTAATCCGGGCGGAAAAGTTTGCAAGGGCAATTTCAGCAATCTTCATTTCGGGCTTCGAAAATTGGGAGGCAGACTACCTCTGCTGGTAGGACGTGCATCTAGGGAAATGGGCACTACATCCTCAAGGTTTTCCACCAGCTGGCGTCTTCCGCAGGTCGACCTCATGGCATCCAGACAAAATAATCAACTGCCTCTCTACTGCTCTTGGACGAGAGACCCGCAGGCGATGGCAGTGGACGCATTGCAGCACCGTGGCAGTTCCAATTTGTCGACCTGTTTCCTCCATTCCCCTTTCTCACTCGAATCCTACAACGCATCAAAAGGAAGAAGGCCATGGTTCTATTAGTAGCTATGGACTGGCCTTGCAGAGCTTGGTATTCCAACATTCAACTTCTGATTGACGATCCGTGGCCCCTACTACTAAGAAAAGATCTATTACTTCAGGGTCCTTTAGTCTATCCAGAATTAAAGCGGCTACGTTTGACGACGTGGCTGTTGAAAGGGCCATCTTAAGATGTAAAGGGTTCCCAACCAGGGTAATCCCTACTATGCTCAGAGCCAGAAAGAAAGTTACTTCAAAGCATTACCACCGTATTTGGAAGGCTTATGTTTCATGGTGTGAACATAGAGGATTACTGCCTACAGAATTCAACCTAGCCAGATTTCTGCTTTTTCTGCAAGCAGGTCTCTCAGCAGGTCTGTGTTTGGGTTCTCTGAAAGTCCAAATTTCAGCTCACTGTTTTCTTCCAAAGGAAATTGGCCTCGATACCGGATGTGCAGACTTTTCTGCAAGATGTGATTTAGGTTACAGCTACCTTTTTGTTCCTCCTACAGCCCCATGGGACTTAAATTTAGTCCTTTCCTTCTTACAGTCCTCCTTGTTTGAACTTTTGGAGTCTGTGAGGTTAAAATACCTTTCATGGAAGGCTACACTTTTTTTTGCACTGGCATCAGCCAGGAGGGTGTCAGAACTGGGAGCTCTATCCTGTCGTCCTCCATACTTTGTATTTCATGAGGATAGAGCGGCACTCCGTACTAGAATGGATTTTCTTCCAAAGGTGGTTTTGGTAGTCTACATCAACCAACCTATTATGGTACCGGTTCTTCCACAGGATTCACCTTCATCAAAAAATCCTTAGATGTTGTTAGGACCCTTCGGATATATGTGGAGAGGACTGCAGCCATACGTAAAATGGACGCTGTTTGTTTTGTATGATGCTGTTCGTCCTGGTTGGCCAGTTTCCAAACAGCCGCTGGCTTGCGGGTTTCGCCTGCCCATCAGACATCCGAATATGGCCTCATCTAGACAGCCTCCACCTTCTATTACAGTACATTACACTCACTCAGTGGGTGCCTCGTGGGCGGTTGCTCGCGGAGTTTCCATGGATTCTCTGTGCCGGGCGGCCACTTGGTCAGACTGGCATACCTTTGTTAGTTTCTACAGATTCTATACGTTTGCGGCCACTGCAGCGCAGTATTGTCTGGTCTGTTTTGCAGGGTTCTCAGCACTATCCCGCCCGTGATGGGAGCTCTGGTACGTCTCCACTGTTTTGAAGTCACCAGTGTCCCCTAGTGGATGAAGGAGAAAATTAGGATTTTGGTACTTACCGATAAATCCCTTTAATCAGATTCCACAGGGGACACTGGATGCCTACCCTGCGGCTGTTCCTTCCTGCCACACTTGTGGTCACTTTTACGTTATGAATGTTAGAGACCTGTTTCCCGTCTCTTGTTGGATTTCTGTTATTTCAACATATTCAAATATTTTGTGTACTTTCGCTGCCTCCTCCTCTGTTCGTCCTTTTTCTCTGCTCCCCTTGGGCCGTGTAGCAGCCTTGAGGGCTGGAGTAACTTGGCAGGTTGCGGCCTCTGGGCCGTGTAGCAGCCTCTGGGCTGTGTAGCAGCCTTGAGGGCTGGAGTAACTTGGCAGGTTGTGGCAGATGGAGATCTGTGCAATAATAAGGTCACTGGCGTTGGTACACCGGATGGCGCACGGAATAAGCTGGAGTGTGGCCTGTGCCGTTGGGTTGACACAAACAGCTGATGCTGTAGTGTGGCTTGTGTCGCCGGCTTGACACAAGCAGCTGACACAGTTGTGCGGCCTGTGCCGTCGGGTTGACACAAACAGCTGATGCTATAGTGTGGCCTGTGTCGGGTTGACACAAGCAGCTGATGCTGTGCTGCGTACTGTGGACACAGAGTACTGTCCGTGCCGCCTGGATGACACGAATGGCAGAGGACAGGTATGCGAACCGTGCTGCCAAGATGATACGAAAGGCAGGTAGATGATAAGCGAACCGTACCGCCTGGATGACACAAAAGGCAGAATATCACAATACAAACGACCAGAGAACTGGAGCTCGACTGGGTGACAGGAGACTAAGCCAGAACCGGAAACACAAATACTCTATCACTGCAATGGAGTGAAGGACTGGCTGTAATTTAACAGATACAGGGTCCAATCAGAGCAACCCTGCAAGCCTCCTTAATGATAGACTAGTGTGCACACAGACAATACATTAATTAGCATGCAGCTGATACTGCACACAGACACAGTGATTAATGAACACATGAGATCAGCACACAGACAGAAAGGACAGGCTAAAGCTGCATACACACACAATGATTTTGTTACCAACGATTTTATGAATGATTTTCTGTCAGATTATCTGTCATATTTTTTAAGGTGTAATGAACGATTTTTTTTAACTACAAACGATTTTTGTAACTTCCCTTAATGAAAATCGTTCAGTTGGTCAGTCAGAATGAACTACAAACGGGAACATGCATGAACGATAATCGTTCATCGTTATAACTCAGAAACTGAACAATTTTTTCAACGATTTAACATCGTTATAGTTAAATCATTAAAAAAATTGTTATGTGTGTATGCACTTAATGAGCTAAACAGACAAAACAGGATTACATGCAGATCCTAACACCTAGTCAGGGAGGTGCCCAAGAACCTGATTGTCACTATGTCAGAGCTACAGCATTTCTCTGTGGAGAGAGGAGAACCTTCCAGAAGGACAACCATCTCAGCAATCCACCAATCAGGCCTGTATGGTAGAGTGGCCAGACTGAAGCCACGCCTTAGTAAAAAGCAAATGGCAGCCCGTCTGGAGTTTGCCAAAATGCACCTGAAGGACTTTCAGACCATGAGAAACAAAATTCTCTGGTCTGTTGAGACAAAGATTTAACTCTTTGGCGTGAATGCCAGGCGTTATGTTTGGAGGAAACCAGTCACCGCTCATCACCAGGCCAATACCATCCCTACAGTGAAGCATGGTCGTGGCAGCATCATGCTGTGGGGATGTTTTTCAGTGGCAGGAACTGGGAGACTAGTCAGGATAGAGGGAAAGATGAATGCAGCAATGTACAGAGACATCCTGGATGAAAATCTGCTCCAGAGCGCTCTTGACCTCAGACTGGGGCGACAGTTCATCTTCCAGGACAACGACCCTAAGCACACAGCCAAGATATCAAAGGAGTGGCTTCACGACAACTCTAGGAATGTCCTTGAGTGGCCCAGCCAGAGCCCAGACTTGAATCCAATTGAACATCTCTGGAGAGATCTGAAAATGGCTGTGCACCGACGCTTCCCATCCAACCTGATTGAGAGGTGCTGCAAAGAGGAATGGGCGAAAGTGCCCAAAGATAGGTGTGCCAAGCTTGTGGCATCATATTCAATAAGACTTGAGGCTGTAATTGCTGCCAAAGGTGCATGAACAAAGTATTGAGCAAAGGCTGTGAATACATATGTACATGTGATTTCTTAGTCTGTTTTTTTTAAATTAAATTTGCAAAAATCAGAAAAAAACTTTTTACACGTTGTCATTATGGGGTATTTTGTGTAGAATTTTGAGGAGAAAAATTTATTTATTCCATTTTGGAATAAGGCTGTAACATAACAATTTGGAAAAAGTGAAGTGTTGTGAATACTTTACGGATGCAATGTATTTCCTTGCTTTATCTCTTCTAGTTTATGTTCTGAACTAGTTTCTATGGTGATGGGTTATCTGAAAGTCAGACGCACTGCGCGTTGACTTAATCAGCCTGAGACGCCGGGCAGGTGCGCTGTCCCGTCTCTTGAGTGGTCACACACTAGGGTGAAGGGCTTATAAGGTAAAGGTAAGCAATGTTCTATTATTCTTTGACATCCTGAAGATTTGATGAAGAGTTGATGCACAAACTATAAGTGGAGTTTATTTGGAAAAGTGAGTGCCGCACCGATGGTATACACACACTCTATACTGTAGGTTCATAGTTACACATGTTCATTTAGAAAGCCTATAAATAAATGGCTCCTCTCAAACATTTATTTTATACACTTCTGGCTGGTGGTCCAGGACCAAATCAAATTAATTATGGTCAATGTGATAGTCAAAACCAGTGCTAGCGGTTGTCTCTCTCTCTCTCTTTTCTCTCCTCGGTAGAGTATTATTGGAATATACACACCATATTTTAGCTACTTATGTGGATCACTTAGTGTTAGAATTTATGTAAAAAAATCAGTCGTCTTAGACAACCTTTTTTACCTACTGTGAGCGTATTTATTACGCTGTACTCTAAGTGAGTAAAGTTTTGGAATAGGTGGACCAGTATGTTGGTGCCCTTTACAGATCTCCCAGGGTCTGCCCTCCGTTTTTCAGTATCCTAGGCTTATGACTAAAAGCTCACAGTACCTTCCTGCAGTTTTGAACCTAAGGATCCTGCAAGGAGGAGTTTGTGGTTCTGTCGGGGATGTGCAGTGGTTGGTCTTCACTTTGGGAAGGTATGGATCATCCTCTCCATATCTATACTACTTCCAGCGGATCATGTATCCTGGTCTTTTGGACACAGCCTCTATACCTGGCCGACCAGTTGGGCCATGTCTTTGTACATTGGGATGCAGCCAGGATTTGTTTTTTCCTATCTCTGGAGACCATTATTTTGGTTCACTCTGTTTTTTAGCTCTTTTCTTCTGGTCAGTGTCGTCTTGCTGACCTTTTGATGCATTTTCACCTCCACTTTTTGGTGTTTGGTTTGAGACTCCATCTTGTGCTCCCTTTAGTATTCTAGAATAGAAGATCTAGGTACCATGTTCTTACTGCTGTTCTTGTCTGCCTGTAAGCAGGCCAGTATTGTTAAATGGAATTACCTATGCATCACCTTTTATTCTGGAGGTTGCAGGCTTAACTGCACACTTCTAGGGAGCTGTAGGCCTGACATGGGTGCATCTGTTGTAACAATTCTACAATTGTACATGCCCATGTCCCTGACCTTTTCTAGTTCTGCTGAATCTCTGGTGCACTGATCAGTATAGTGGGTCACTCCTTTTTCCTTCCTCTGTCATCCTTTCTATCAGGGGTGCTAGGTTGCACACTGCAGTATTATTGTCAGGGCGTCCAGGTCAGTTTGCGTTTGGATGTCCTTCTTGGTCGGTGCATTTGGCTGCTTCAGAGGCTTGCTTCTGCTTTACAGGCTCACAATGTTTGAGTTTTACTCTTGCAGCCCCCTCAGCTTTCTGAAGTTGTTTTCTTTGGAGCTTTTTGTTAGCTCCTCAACTTTGCTCTACTCCTGTGTACTTTTCCCTCGTTTCAGTCGCTATGGTCTGTTCTGTTGGGACTATGCTGGAAGTTTAAGCCTGGTGGACAATTAGGGTGCATCCCTTCCCAGTTTTGGCTTAGTTTTATATGGGCATCTTAGCACGCTTCTAGTCTTCTTTGTTTCGGGAGGTTTGACTTGGTACGGCTTCCTTCTGTGTTACCGTCCTCACTTTGCCTTGGGAGGCGATTCACTGGAATCCTTGGATGGTCTGCAGTGGCTAACTTGGTAGTACCCCTTTCAGACAGAGAAAAGAACCCGGTAATTTCTACTTCAGGGTCCATAGGGTATCCACAGGATACCTTGGGGTATAGGTGTGACGTCAGTCGCAGGGCACCAAAGAGTTAAGCTTTCAGCCTCCCAGGATGCACTAGGTCCCCCTCCTATACCCCGCCCCCGGGCCAAGGCACCTCAGTTTAGTTTGGTGCCTGGCCGGCGTCGGGTGCACCTGTCGGAGTGGGGGCTAGAAGAGCCCCTGAAGCTTTCTTCAGTGCAGCTGTGGCTGCACATCTGGATGTACAGCATGGACAGTCAGTCCTGACGTCCATGCTGTCTTCCCTACACCCCCGCCGGTACCAAGGTAGAAATCTGCCTGAAGTCCGCTTATTCCCTTGCAGGGGGGGCAGCACGGCCGGCTATGGCCATTTGCTGGGTTGCCAGAGCGATGGAGCGCTGGGCGGATTCATTAGAGGCTTCTTTTGAATCCGACTGTCCGGCCGAACAGGCGGAGTTGATTGGCAATCTCCGTGATTCGGCCACCTACATCAACGAGGCGGCTCTAGACATTAGTACTCTGGTGTCTAGAATTTCTTCAGCAGCGGTAGCTGCTCGTCGCACCTTGTGGCTGCGATCCTGGAAGGCGGACGCAGATTCCAAGAAAGGTCTGGAAGCGTTGCCGTTTACCGGAGAAGTTCTCTTCGGTCCGGATCTGGATAAGATTGTGGCCACGCTGGCGGCAGCCAAATCTGCTTGTCTTCCGTCGGCCACTGCTCCTTCTGGTTCTGGACCATCGTCCTTTCGGTCATCTAGGGCCCAGGGCAGGCCCAAACCACAGTCGTTTCCTCGACAGGCTGGCCCTAAGAAATCGGTCAAGCCCCAGAAACAGGCATGGAGTACCAGATGTCCGGCCCCCAAGCCAGATGACAAGCCTGCGGCCTGACGGTCCGGGTCTCCCCTTGGGGGATCCCAGGGTGGGAGGCCGCCAGCTGCAGTTCTCCCGGTGTTGGTCGTTCACTACGACAGACACTTGGGTTCTGGAGGTGGTCTCCCACGGGTACGCCCTCTCCTTCCGGCACAGACCCCAGGCTCGATTCTTCACCACGGGTCTACCATCAGACCGGAACAAGGCTACGGAGCTGCGGAAGGTATTGCACACTATGCTCCAGGCTGGAGTTATAGTGTCTGTTCCATTCTCCCAGAGGGGCCAGGGTTTCTATTTAAATTATTTTTGGTACAGAAACCCAATGGGTCATATCGTCCGATTCTCAACCTCAAAGCACTCAACCAGTCTTTGCGGGTCCCGAAGTTTCGGATGGAGACCCTACGGTCCATCATTCTGGCGCTGGAACCTGGGGACTACATGGTGTCATTGGACATACAGGACGCTTACCTGCATGTCCCTATTCTTTTGCGCCATCAAGAGTTCCTTCGGTTTGCAATCCGCAGCGACCACTTCCAGTTTCGGGCGTTACCTTTTGGCCTGGCGACAGCACCACGTGTTTTCACCAAGGTGATGGCGGTCATGGCGGCTTCTCTGTGCCTGCAAGGAGTCCGCATATTGCCGTACTTGGACGACCTGTTATTGGTGGCAGGATCTCCAGAGCTCCTGTTACACCACTTGGACCTGACCATTGCACGGCTGCAACGGCACGGCTGGCTAATCAACTGGCAGAAGTCCACTCTAATCCCGTCTCGGAGGATTCTGCATCTTGGAGCCTTATTGGACTCGGGACAGCAAAGGATCTTCGTGACGGAGGACAAGATCTCTGCTTTACAGTCAAGGGTGCGCAGTTGTCTGCACAGCCGCCGGGTGTCCTTACACTCGGCGATGAGGTTACTGGGCTCCATGGTGTCGGTGTTCGACATGGTGGAATACGCCCAGTTTCACTCCAGACCTCTGCAGCACCTGATCCTGTCCAAGTGGAACGGGCTGCCTCAGTCTCTGAAGTCCCAGACGATTGTGCTCACCCCGGAGGTTCGCCTGTCCCTTGCGTGGTGGTTAAACACGACCCACCTCAACAAGGGATGTCCGTTCTGGGTTCCAAATTGGGTCCTGTTGACAACGGACGCCAGTCTTCGGGGCTGGGGAGCAGTTTCGGGTCCACACTTGTTCCAGGGCAGGTGGACGCCGACAGAAGCGGAGTTTCCAATAAATATCTTGGAACTCCGTGCGGTCTTCAATGCTCTCCTGCAGGCACAGCGGTTTCTCCAGGGTCACCCGGTGCAGATCCAGTCGGACAATGCTACCACAGTGGCCTACATAAACAGGCAAGGAGGAACTCGCAGTCGGGCGGCTCTCGTAGAGGTCTCTCGGATCCTGGTTTGGGCGGAGCGCAATCTTCCGGCCATATCAGCGGTCTTCATCCCGGGAGTGCTAAATTGGGATGCGGACTTTCTAAGTCGCCAGGACGTTCATCCAGGGGAATGGTCCCTGCACCCGGACGTTTTTCAACTACTGGTGGACAGGTGGGGTCTTACAGAATTCGACCTCATGGCGTCCCGGCACAACAACAAGTTGCCGGTGTACGGGTCTCGCACAAGAGACGAAGGGGCGTCTCTGGTGGATGCTCTGTCCGTCCGGTGGACGTTCAGGTTCGCATACCTGTTCCCTCCGGTCTCCCTTCTTCCATGGGTAATCCGGAAATTCAAACAGGAAGGAGGGACGCTCCTGTTGATAGCTCCCGCGTGGCCCAGACGGCACTGGTTCTCAGACCTTCAGGGTCTGTCCGTGGACAGTCCTCTGCGGTTGCCGCTATGACCGGACCTTCTGTCTCAGGGTCCTTGTCTTCACCCGGACCTGACTCGGCTGTCTTTGACGGCGTGGCTGTTGTGACGGCCATGCTGAGGTCCCGTGGGTTTTCCAGCTCTGTGGTGCGTACCATGTTACGAGCTCGGAAACCGTCTTCCGCGAGGATATACCATCGCGTGTGGCATACGTTCTTCCAGTGGTGTCGACCGAGAGGTTATGCACCGCGGGAGTTTCGTCTGTCTCGGATTCTCGCCTTCCTGCAAGCGGGACTAGATCATGGGCTTCGCCTTGCTTCTTTGAAGGTACAGGTTTCGGCCCTATCTGTCTGGTTTCACCGTAGGATTGCTACAATCCCGGATGTGCGCACCTTTATGCAAGGTGTTCTCTGTATTCAGCCGCCCTTTGTTCCACCTGTGGCGCCTTGGGATTTGGCTGTGGTCCTGAGGGCTCTCCAAGGACCGCCGTTTGAACCACTGGGCTCAGTGGATATTAAATGGCTAACAGCTAAGACTGTTTTCCTTCTGGCCATTGCTTCGGCCAGACGTGTTTCTGAGTTAGGGGCTCTTTTTTGTAGACCCCCTTTCTTGGTTTTTCATGGGAACAGGGCAGTGCTCCGCACTCGGCCCGAGTTTCTTCCCAAAGTTGTTTCCCAGTTTCATGTTAACGAGGAAATAGTTGTTCCGGCCTTTAACTCACCGGGTCTATCCGTGGGTGAGGCCTCTTTGGTTGTTGTGCGGGCCTTAAGGACTTATGTTGACCGCACTTCTTCGTTTAGGAAGTCGGACGCTTTGTTTGTCCTCTATGGCTTCCGTAAATAGGGTTGGCCTGCTTCAAAGCAAACTTTGGCAGCCTGGATCCGTATGGCTATTTCTGAAGCTTATCTTCATGAAGGCCTACCGGTCCCTCCTTCTCTGAAGGCTCATTCCACTAGGTCTGTGGGTCCTTCGTGGGCAGCTCGACGTGGTGCCTCGGCAGTTCAGATCTGCAAGGCTGCTACGTGGTCTTCTGTCCATACCTTCGTGAGGTATTACAGGTTTGACACCTTCGCCTCTCAGGATGCTTCCTTCGGGCGGCGGATTCTCCTTTCTGCACAGGAGCGTCCCCACCCTTAAAGGATACTGCTTTGGGACATCCCCAAGGTATCCTGTGGATACCCTATGGACCCTGAAGTAGAAAATATGAGATATGGTAAGAACTTACCCTTGTTATCTCTATTTCTACGAAGTCCATAGGGTTCCACAGGACTCCCGCCCTGTCGCACCTGTGCTGCAGATGGGCTTTGCTCTGGTCACCGGTTTTCCGTCTCCCTCTGGTGAGAATGTGATTCTTGTATGTGTCCAGATCTTTGTTCTCTCTCTTCCTTCTCCTCCTCCGGCCTATGGCTTGGTAACTAACTGAGGTGCCTTGGCCCGGGGGCGGGGTATAGGAGGGGGACCTAGTGCATCCTGGGAGGCTGAAAGCTTAACTCTTTGGTGCCCTGCGACTGACGTCACACCTATACCCCAAGGTATCCTGTGGAACCCTATGGACTACCATATCTCATATTTTTCTGGCTCTAGCCGGGTCGACCCGGGTTTTTTTTCTGTCTGAAAGGGTCAACATGGGACCTAATTCCCGGTACTTCGACCCATGTATTTACCAGGGTTTTTCCCGGGTCTTACACGGGTTGGCGGCTGTCTGAAAGGTACTGACCCGGGTTTTTCTACTCCGGGCATAGTAAGCAGCGCTTATTGGCTGAGATGGCGATGCAGGGGCTGCACTTTTCATCTCTGTGTGCCATAAAAGCAGTCCATTTATTATGACACACTGTATATTGCAGAGATAATCTGTGTTCTGTGTGAAAGGGGTCTACCCAGGAATTTCCCGGGAATTATGTGCTGTGTGAAAGGGGGTTAGGAGCAAATTCCCGGGTTGAACGATACGGGAAAAACCCGGGTTTTTGGGATTTTTCTGTCTGAAAGTGGTATAGGTGAAGTTTTGTTGGCCATAATATTCTCTCTGAGCTGGCAGCTCTGACTACTGCTCCTACTAAAAGAAAAAAGGTTTGTAAGGTTGCGCTTAACCTGTAAATCTAAAGGTAGCTGCTAGGAAAAATAGAACAGGGATCCTCCTACCCTATTCATATGGGGATAAAATTGGAAAACAAAGGGGTATATTACAGTGCTCACCTTATAGAAAATATGTATATATTCTAAATCAATTACAAAAATAAAAATCTATAGATAATTGATTAATATAGTACCTAATACCGGTATACTGACATGACACTACAAACAATCAACATACAAAATTTGTATTCCAAATGACATCTATTGCGCTGAATAGCGGCTTCAATCATGTAGACAATTTCACATAGATATAGTTAATCCAAATAAACTTTGTACTCCAGATGAAATCCGTTTCAGTCAAAATTGTATAAAACGAAAATAATTAAGATCAGCGTAAAAGAGTCAATCTATTGTGCAGATGTAAAAGAGGATCTTTAATCAGATCCAAACAGTAATATGCACTAAATGAATACTTAGTAAGGCCATTCATTCATGCAGCAAACTCAGAGGGTTAATACCCAAAAAAAGCAACAAGTTAGAATATTGATGCAGATAATATCTGTAATAGGTAAAGGCTCATGAGGTGCAGGTTGAAAATAGCCGTTCTCCGCAATGCACTCTGTAATCCCTCACGGGATTCAGACAAACGGAGGTGCTTACCTCCCTGCTGGTGCTGAATACATGGGGGACGGTGGGGGAAGGGGGGGGGGGAGGGTCCAGCCCGGGTGAGTACTAAGTGTCGGCCGGCACTCCAGGGCGCAGTCCTGAGATTAAAATATCCCGGCTGGCGTCCGTTGATGCACTCCTCGGTTATCAACACTTTTTTCCTGTACACAGGCTTCGTCAGGATACCGAGTTAACTAATCCTCATCCCTTTATCCTCATCAGGACTGCTGGTCATGATAGTTGGTGATTGAGGACATCACTTCCATCCTTACATTTCCCAAATCCATGCTGCATAATTTGCCCTTATCTCCCGATTATGCTGTAGGTTCCCAGAGCCAATTATGATAACAAAAGACACACATGTAACATATAACAAATGACAAACCTGTTAATAAATATATAAAATATTTATAATTACTGCTCCTACTTCCTGATTTTTCTCTTTGCCAACGGGCGATAATCTGCACTATGCCATTTTCCAGTCCTTCACTTCTTGGATGTTATCCAAGCTCTGTGAGCTCTTTGTTTCAGGTCACATCGATTTGAAATACAGACGGGACAGCCTCTTAGTCCTTTCTGACGTTTACTGGCGGGCCAGGCCTTGCTGGAATGCTTATGCTCTTCAGTACACTTATGGCTTCTTTTGGTCCACTGGTGCCTATCCCTCTCCAGGGTGCATTCTACTTGGGCCGTGAACACTTTATTTTCATGGCTCAATGCCTTTATTGATCTACTATGCTGGGTGGCTTCTTAGTCCCTTCGTACAGTCTTTGTCCACCTTTTCCAAGTTCCACAATTTGTGGCAACTGACGCCAGATTTGGGCATCTAGATTTTATGCATGGCTCGGGTGATCAGTGACATCCACTCTTGAGGCTTGATTTGGGAAGTCCCACAGACTTGCAATATCTCTCAGATAAGACAACACAGGAAAGGATTTTTTGAACCCTCCATAAAATCAATTTCTATGAGTCCATCTGGGGGTCCTGCATTCCTTACCTCTTTTCAAGCTTGGTTAGATACATGGCTAACTTGCTGCAGCAGGTGGGAGGGCTTAGAGGTGTGTGTGGTTGGGGGTAATGAGTTTCAGCTCCAATAGTTTTAACTATTCCTCTTACATCCTATCTCGGCGACACTGAGGTCTTGACTGTGTTAGTGGGCTGGCTCAGGAATATAGGCACTAAAGAAGTAATGCCCCTATATATCCCCTCTTACCTCCACCTAACCTCAGTTTCCTTTTTCATCAATCTGGGGGATGCCATTACCTCTGCGTTCTGTATAGTGAGTTGTGGCATCGGCAACTAATACCCCTTTTACACCAGAGCAAAAACCTGGGTTTTTGCTGGGTCTACCCGGGTCGCAGCTCAGTGTAAAAGGGTCCCTGAAAAATAACCTGGGTCAAGTGACCCTGCAATCCAACCCAGGTAGCTACCAGGGTTGGACCCAGGATGGACCCAGGTAATGGTGCAGTGTAAATGGTGCAACCCGGGTTATCTGACCTGGATCATGCCTAAAATGAGCGGATTGGTGGTTGTGGAGCATTCACCTCCCACTTTTTATGACCTCACAGGTTTAGCAGGGCAGACCTCAGTTCAGTGTGAACAGGGCTGACCTGGGAGTAACCCAGATCAAAGGTGCTGTGTAAATGGGTCTGACCAGGGTTGGAACCATGTCCAAAAACCCAGGTCAGACCTGGGTTTTTGGTGGAAAAGAGGTATAACTAAGACTGGCTCCCACCCTATATATATATATATATATATATATATATATATATATATATATATATATATATATAACCCTTCCCCTTCCACTAGAACCTCAGTCTTGTTTTTAGTGCCCCTTGGAATAACACACTAGCTAGGTCCTAGCTTTCAGTTAGGTTTAATTTCTTTGTTTTTCTGTTTTGGTTTGGGTGCTTAGTTCCTGGCAACAGGCGACAAACACTAGTAGAGTTGGAGTTAAATAGAAATAGAGGTTTGTGTGAACCCTGTATCCCACTCTGCCTCTGGGAGAGTCACCAAACTACATAGTCCCTGGGACTCTCTTCATACCAGACACACATCTGAGGGGGCCGCTGGCAAAAAGGGAAGCTTGATACATATTTCAAGTAAAATCCTTGTTTGCTGTATTTACTGCTTCCCGCCATGCCGCTTTAGCGGAGCGGCTGGGCATGTTACTACTCACATGGCAGCAACTCTAGGATGTTACAGAGCAGAGCAGCTGCTATACGTGCACCTTCTGACGTCGTCATTATGAACCACTGTACATTAGACAAGCCTTGTGGATCTCTGGAGGAGGCGCAGGTGGCTAGGAAACGCCTATGATGACGTCAGGCGTATTGAATGAAGCAGGACGCCGACTGCACGCCTGGTCATGCCCCCATGCATTTGAGTGACGGCAGACTCACGGGACTTCATAGCACAAGCCACAAACACTATTTTGGCGGAAATGGTATGTCTCCTGTCAAAATACTATTGATTCCTAATAGTCGCTAGTCACTATTTTTCGCTGGAAGTCGCTTAAGAAGAATTGCTTTCCAGTCCAATCGTGTGGCTCCAAAGCACAAAAAGTTATTTATGTAATGAAAAAGTAACACAATGAAAGATTTAACACTTAGAGTAAAAAGCAATAAAATAGTACAAGCCGATACATACGCGTGCGCACTGGTTCCAGTATACAGTCATCAATCCAGAAGCCTGCGGTCATCCTAGGGAATGGCTGAACACTGGGATCAGGACACCGCTTATATACCTTACAGAGTTCGACGTTAACAAAATAACTAGTTGACAGGTTTTCATTGGTTCTTGCTTCTGGATATTCTGGTCACTGGTTGATTCATACGTTGTCATCAGGGGCATGGCTCAATCCTCAAACTGTTACATTGTGTAGGTTCCCGCCGAACAACTGGTTAAATCTAGCTACAGCACTGCATATAGATTATAACATTCTATGCAATAAATCCCTATCATCCATAACTAGCTGACGCAAGATGCAACTCCTTTGCCTATAGGAACTGAAGTCTGCGAATAAACAGGCATTTAGTATGATACCAAACATGACATGTCTACTATATTCTAAACCTTAGATCTTATATATGTACACATTTCATCATAATTACTTGTTAAAAAGACCTTTAATAACTCGTTATTACTTATTGTGGATAGGAACCATTTTATACATATACGTTCGCATTGTTATACATATATGCGTACATTGTTATACATAAATATATGCTTACATTGTTATACATATGCGTTCGCGTCGTGCATTGAGATAGGAAATGTTCGTATGTATGTGAATATGCATGTGAGCGTCTATGTGTACACACGTGGATACACATATGAGCGTCTGTGTGTGCGTTATGTGAATCAATGTATGTGTGTGGTGGGTTCGCATTTGTGCTCATTGGATTGTGCCGACATTGGATTTACTCTTTATCAGACCATAGACGACTAGATCAGGATTGTAATGCAGTTCTTTATCAACCTTAGTACCCATACCACCACCACTCACCACCATCATGATTTAATTTTTACTGTTCACCTTAGTGGTACATTTTCCACACTTCAACACAGTGAGAACACATCTGACACATAAACCAATTACTAGAATGACAATCCGTATAAGAATAAGGAGTTTACCTATACTAGCAACCATCTCCTGTACCCACTCTCCCAGACCGGCGAACCATTTTATAGGGTTTAACCAAGAGAACCATTTCTCTACCTTTACCTCTGTCGCATACAGCAAAGTATTTTGGTCCTTCCGAAACTCCCACTTCAGTTGTAGGATTTCATTAATTTTCCTGTCGATCACCTCTTTGGGGTCACTAGTATTATTGGTAATGTACGTGCAACACTTTACACCAAATTGGGTGGCCAAAGTCACACAGTATCCACCAGTAATAGATGTTAAATAGTTTAACACTAGCCAGGGGCGGATTGGGCCACCGGGACGCCGGGCCAGTTCCCGCTGGGCCGGTCCCCATGGTGGCTGGTGGCCGCCCAGCCCACCTCTCACCCTTCAATTACTAGACCCCCCCCCCTCCGGCCCTCCCCGTAGCGCTGCCGCAATCAGAACTCGATCTGCCAGCTGAACTGCGCAGCAGCACGGCCCACCCTTTAACAGTTTGTCCCCCCCTCCCAAGGTCTCCTCTACCTCGGCCGCACCCGCTGCCGCGATCGTGTAGCTGCTCTGTGCACAGCTTCTGCGCAGTGACACTGACTGGCCTGGGTAAAAAAAAATAATTCCTGACGGGGGAGCTGCTGCGCATGCCCAGCCGCAGCAGCTCCCCCCATAAGCCTTTGCGGAGCCTGGGCTCCTCCGCAGCCCGCCTCCAGCCGCCTACACAGGCACAGGTGCAAATCGAAAGCACCACTATGTGCAGTGTCCCCTACCTCAGCCTCTGTTGCCTGCACTCAGGTCTCTCTTTTTCTTTGGGCCATGTAATCCTGTTCCCTGGGGCTGCAGAGGGCGGGGTGAGTGCAGCTGTTCCTGGGACTGAGAGAAGCGGCCCGGGACACAGATGGCAGCGGCTTTCCCAACACACTCTGGCTGTCAGCGCAGAGAGAGAACGACAGCGGTGAGCTGAGGTGACCCTGGACTGGAGGTGATTTTTGTTCAGGTTCTTTCACTGCCCCCTGCCCCACACTACCACTACCATCCTGCCCCCTGCCCAACATTACCACTCCCATCCTGCTCCCTGCCCAACATTACCACTCCCATCCTGCTCCCTGCCACACACCACCACTCCCAACCTACCCCACACTACCACTCCCATCCTGCCCCTGCTACACACCACCACTCCCATCCTATCCCCTGCCCCACACTACCACTCCCATCCTGCTCCCTGCCCCATACCACCACTCCCATCTTGCCCCCTGCTACACACCACCACTCCCATCCGGCCCCCTGCCCCACACTACCACTCCCATCCTGCCCCCTGCTACACACCTCCACTCCCATCCTGCTACCTGCCACACACCACCACTCCCATCCTGCCCTCTGCCCCATACTACCACTCCCATCCTGCCCCCTGCCCCACACTACCACTTCCATCCTGCCCCACACAACCACTCCCATCCTCCCCCTGCCCCACGCTACCACTCCCATCCTGCCCCCTGCTACACACCACCACTCCCATCCCGCTCCCTGCTACACACCACCACTCCCATACTGCCCCCTGCCCCACACTACCACTCCCATCCTGCCCCTGCCCCACACTACCACTCCCATCCTGCCCCACACCACCACTCCCATCCTGCTCCCTGCTACACACCACCACTCCCATCCTGCCCCCTGCCCCACACTACCACTCCCATCCTGCTCCCTGCCACACACCACCACTCCCATCCTGCCCTCTGCCCCACACTACCACTCCCATCCTGCCCCACACTACCAATCCCATCCTGCCCCCTGCCCCACACTACCATTCCCATCCTGCCCCCTGCCCCACACCACCACTCCCATCCTGCCCCCTGCCCCACACCACCACTCCCATCCTGCCCCACACCACCACTCCCATCCTGCCCCCTGCCCCACACCACCACTCCCATCCTGCCCCCTGCCACACACCACCACTCCCATCCTGCTCCCTGCCCCACACCACCACTCCCATCCTGCTCCCTGCCCCACACCACCACTCCCATCCTGCTCCCTGCCCCACACCACCACTCCCATCCTGCTCCCTGCCCCACACTACCACTCCCATCCTGCCCCCTGCTACACACTACCACTCCCATCCTGCCCCCTGCCCCACACTACCACTCTCATCCTGCTCCCTGCTTTCCACTATTACTCCTATCCCACACCCTGTTCTGAACTACTACTCCCAGCCTGCCCCACACTACTACTGCTCCCATCCTGCCCCACACTACTACTCCAAGCCTGCACCTGCTCTGCCATTACTACTACTACTCCCATTCAACCCCCTGCTACTACTCCCATCCTGCCCCACGTGTCCCACTACTATTACTACTCCCTTCCTGCTTCCCACTACTACTACTCTCATCCCGATCCCAGCGGTGGCAGAGTTTATGATGTTTGTGCGCCTGGTGCTAGTTCTGGTGGGGGCGTACACTGCACACCCTATTTTTGTTCTTGTGGAGGACAAGGTGTTTGTATTTTTACCTCTGGGGGCCAATGTTTGTTTTCTGTAGGGGCCAATGTATTTGTTTATTTCTGTGGGAGCTGGTGTGTGTTTTATTTTGCTCTTGTTGAGGCTAATGTGTTTTTATTTTTTTTCATGTGGGAGCCAATGTGTTTTATTCTTTTCCGTGGAGGCCAGGTGTCGTCTTGTGTATTTTTTTTACTGTGGGGGTCAATATGTTTTTATTTTTTCCTGTGGGGGATAATTTTTATTTTTTTTCTTCCTGTCTGGGTTCAATGTGGAGTCTTTTTTCTGTGGGGGGGCAAAGTGTTTCATTGTTTTTGATCTGCACATGTCTGAATGGAAGTGAGTGACAGTGCAGGTACAGATGCATGCACCGAGTAGTGTATTAGAAATGTGTTAGGTGGTTACAAGGGGTTGGCTATAGAGATGCTGAATTGCTCACATTGGAGGCCATACTTAGATGGATGATCTGCGCCTAGCATAGGGCTGTTCCAATGCTGCAACCGATGGTGGTGTCTAAAGTTTTAGGGGTCTACTCACTAATCCATGGAAAGATATAAAATGGAGAAAGATGTCCCAGCCAATCAACTCCAAGCTGTCATTTTTCGGCACCCTCGATGGACCCCCACCTCCTCAACAGCCACGCCCCCATTAGGGCTGCTTCCTTAAATTTCCCGGGCTGGCTTTCCTTCCCAATCCGCCCCTGACACTAGTCTGTGTTGTACCAACTCCTTTTTATAAGCCTGTAGCTCTTTACCAGTATATCTGAAAGTGTCATCATACATCTCGGTGATGTTATCTATTAATTTAGCCAGGTCTTGAATATATTTATAATTTAAAGTTCCCCGGGTGATCCTGGTGGGATCTAATGCTACCAAAATTTGGAAGCCAGTTGTTTCACTAATTAACTGTGTGGCTATATGTTCTTCAACAGGTATCCATATTTCTTTTGTCAGGATGCTCATACTGCGTGTGTATGTATGGAGGTGGTGCGGTTCTATGGATACCAATCATTTCATCATGTGTAAGTGTCATAACCTCTGGGATCAATTTACCAATAAAACATAAATTTTCAGCACTCAGAGAGAGCCACTTGTACGCTTTCCTTCCACATATAAAATACACATCATCTGGGAGTAAGTAAGGAACAGAATGCATCATTATCATTGAACAAATTATTCTAACAAAGAATTATGACCTTTTTTCCCTCATTTGCCTGGTACACGTTTCTGGTTGTATAACATCTGCACAGTACCATAATGATACTCTACCAACCATTTCTTTGTCATAACGACGCGTGTACCTATACCGGAAATATCTCCCACTTGCAATAATTCTGCATACAAGTTCAGAATCAATAGGCTCATTATCAGCTCTGTATGAGTAGGTCATTGTCTGATTGTTCCAGATCACCTCCCAATTTCCTGGGTTTCTTACATTTGTGATATTGAAGCATAACAGGGATCTATCTACTTGGTATTGGTGGAGCCTAAAATTAGGGGGTCTAGATATATTACATTTCTTGACCACCGGTCTTCCCCCATTTAATTCAAGGACCTCAGAGAAGTTTAATGGGAATGGTACTAATCCTAAATTATGTTGTCCCTGAGGCACGTGAGTGCACACCCAACATTCAGTCTGGTTTAAGACCTTACCCGCTAAGGAATGGTAATCCTCTAAAGGATGCCCGCCCAAATACAGATTACTCTTGGACTGGCATCATTGGATGCATTTCTCATCAACTAGGGATCCACAGTATTCACAAACCCAGTATTCCTCAGACAATAACCCCTCACACTGTCTCCGAGTTTCTTGGATAACAGATCTTTTAGCAATTTCTGTTCTGAGTTTGACCATATACCGCCCTGATTGTTTTATCGCTCTCTCTCCCGACTGCACTCCATCAACATCACCAACAGCTTCCCTCTCCGTCATCTGTCCTCTGACACAGAAACCAGAAATCCCGAAACAAATAAGGATGAGGAGAACCCTGGAAGGAAGCAAAAACACAAACCCAGCCCGCCACTTCATTGCTGGAATAGTGGTCTGCAAACTTCTCTAGTTCAGGTGTTCCACTGCAGTTTCTAGCTCTCCCGGAACAGGCTCATAATCGACAGGTCCACGTTATCTATCTCGACTCCGCCTTGTACCTCCTTCGGTTAGTTGACCTTTCTGCAGTGAGTGGAATGGACCCAGGTATCTCTCTGCTACTTTCAAGGATGTCGTACTTGTCATCAACACCTGATACGGACCTTCCCCCTGGTCTGTCAAACAACCTGAGCGTAAGAAATTTTGGATCATAACATATTCTCCAGGTTCAACATCATGACAGTTTGTTTCTGGCATATCAGGTAACAACATTTTCAATTTCTGTTGCTGCTGAGTAACCTCATTATTACTCTTCAAATCATCCTGTGGACTTATAATCAAATGAGGTTGCCTCCCAAACAGTATCTCAAAGGGGGACAGATTAAGAGAAGGTCTAGGAGTGGTTCTGATGCTATGGAGGACTAGCGATAAGGCTTCTGGCCATCCTAATCCAGTTTCAGTCATGATTTTAAACAGTTTGTTCTTAATAGTACCGTTTACCCTCTCCACCTTGGCGCTGGCTTGCGGTCAGTAGGGGGTGTGAAGTCTACTATTGATACCCATAAGCTTACACATGTTCTGGAAGACATCACCAGTGAAATGAGTACTCCTATCACTTTCTATGATTCTAGGAATACCGTATCTGCATACAAATTCCTGAACAATCTTTTTAGCAGTAAAAACAGCAGTATTAGTGGCAGCTGGATACCCAGTTAGAAAATACATCAGTAAAAACTAATACATACTTCAGATTCCTGCAGAGTGGTAATTGAATTAAATCAATTTGTATTACCTGAAAAGGACCATCTGTCAGAGGGATATGGGATGGCTCGGTAGGGATTGTCTTCCCGACATTTTTCCTCAAACAAGTCAGACAGGACATTGCTATCTTTCCGGCTTGAGAAGAAAAGCCTGGTGCACACCAATATGCTCTGACCAACTTGCACATACCTTCTTTTCCTAGGTGAGTCAGACCATGTGCTGCCTCAGCCAAGCTTGGGTAATATGCCTTGGGAGCAACAGGCCTACCTAGTCCATCTCTCCAGAGTCCGGAGGACTCCTGAACACATCCCTTCGATCTCCAGATTGCCTTTTCCTGTAGGGAGCACAAATTTTGCATCTCAATTAATTTCTGCATGTCTATTGTCTGGAAGACCATCACTTTATCAGTTGTTAAGTTTATGCGTAACCCTGCTGCCCACTTGGCAGCTTCATCTGCTCTGTTATTGCCCATTGACACCGGGTCTTCTTTGCATGTGTGGGCTCTACATTTGATGACAGCTACTGCCTTTGGCAGCTGGATTGCTGTCAGAATTCCTTTTATGTGATGTAAGTGTGTGACTGGTGTGCCTGCTGCTGTCATAAAATTTCTGAGACACCAAAGAGCCCCAAAATCATGCACTACCCCAAAGGCATACCTGGAGTCAGTGTAGATATTAGCGGATTTACCTTCTGCCAGTTCACATGCTCTCCTTAATGCTACCAGTTCAGCCACATGTGCTGAGTGAGGTGGACCAAGTGGTTCAGCATCTACAACAGCATAACCTGTGCATAGTTCTCCTGTGTCAGTTTGTCTATGACAACTCCCATCCATGTAAAATGTCAACTCTACATTTTCTAATGGTGTATCCATATATCTAGTCTTGCAGTAAAGGTCTGATTCAAATATTCCATACGATCATGTGTCAGTATACCAGCAAAACTCACCTTCAACCAGAGACTCACCTTCCTCCACCCTTTGTGCATCTTGAGGCACATATGGTAAGTATGTTGCTGGATTTAACATATTGCACTGTTTAATGGTGATGTTTGCAGGTGCCATTAGAGCTAGTTCCCATTTCGTGAACCTAGCTGAAGACATGTCTGGTTTGGGCAGAATTCAACAAGGCAGATACTGCATGCGGTGTATAGACACTTGTATCATGTCCTAATACTATATCTTTGCTCTTATTTAGAGAAGAGCGGTTGCTGCTACACTTCTTAAACACATTGGGAGTGATCTTGCTACAGTGTCCAGTTGTGCACTGTAGTATGCTACAGGTCTGCTAGCGTCACCATGTGTTTGTGTGAGGACACCTGCTGCGCAGCCATCAGCTTCCATACAATATAACTCAAAGGGTTTTTCATAATCTGGTATTCCCAAGGTTGGTGCTCTTGTCAGACTATCCTTAAGGTTAAGGAAAGCCTGCTCTGTTTCCTCAGTATGTGTGACACGGTTGGGTTTTGAGGATGACACCAGTTCCTGCAATGGTAATGCCAAAATAGAAAAACCTGGGATCCAAGTTCTGCAGTATCCACACATGCCCAAGAAGGTATGGATTTGCTGTTGGTTTTGCGGCAGTGTCACAGTCTGTATGGCCTGTATTCTGTCAGTCATCAAGTGTCTTAGCTCCGGGTTAGACAGTGTCCCAAGTATTTAACCTTAGTCTGGCATGGCTGTAATTTGTCCTTTGCAACCTTGTGCCCTATTTGTGAGAGATGAAGTAACAACAGTTAGTATCATTTAAACATGACCTAAACGAATCAGAGCACAACAGCAAATCATCTACATATTGAATTAAGACAGACCCATTGCTTGGTTGAAAAGATTGCAAACAGTCGTGTAAGGCCTGAGAGAAAATACTGGGGCTACCTATGAAACCCTGGGGCAATCGTGTCCATATATATTGTACTCCTCTGTAGGAGAATGTAAATAGATATTGACAGTCAAGGTGAAGAGGAACAGAGAAGAATGCAGAACATAGATCAATAACAGTGAAGTGAGTTGCAGACGGTGGAATCTGCACGAGGATGACAGCTGGATTGGGCACTACGGGGAATTGGCTTTCTACAACTTTGTTAACACCCCTAAGGTCCTGTACTAGTCTATAGCCCCTCCCCCCAGCCTTTTTCACTGGAAAAATGGGAATATTGGCTGGACTAGCTGTACGAATTAAAATCCCTTGTTGCAGGAACCTTTCAATTATGGGATAAACCCCTATCTCCACCTCTGGCTTTAAAGGGTACTGAGGGATTTTTGGAGCATGCCTACCATTCTTCAATGGTTTTGTTAGTAACCCGTAAATTAAATGGAGACGTTATCATGGATCTGGTCGCCCCTGTATCTACAAGAAAAGTATATTTAGTACCAGATATGTCAACTGTCATTGTAGGTTCTTCCCTAGGATTCTCAGTTAACCTGACTGGCTGTAGACTACAGGTATGACCTGACCCCTAGCATTGACTATCATTCTCCAGTAAAATGTTTATGGTCACCGAGGGCAGGTAACTGTTGGAACTTTCCTGGGTTTTATGAGTGTCCTCTCTGCATGTACCTAGGTGTTCCCTTCTTATGTGGTGCCTGAATTCCCTCTCTACAATCCCTTCTTAGATGACCTTCTTTGTTACAATTAAAACACCTTACTGTATAATTCTGTTGCTGGTATGTGTTGTAAGGTTGTGGCTGTGTATATGATCCCTCTAGAACTTGAATGCTCACTGCCATTAACTTCTCACTCTGGGCATCTTTCTTCCTGCAGATGTTCTTGTACTGTTCTATGGCTGACTCTCTGCATCTACAGTAATTTCTCTCAAGTTAGGTAGAGAGGTCTGCACCCTAGTTTTTAGATTGTTATTGAGACCGTCCATTAGCACCATTACAGCTACTTCCCAGTTGTGTACATCATCCTTTATATCTGCTATCCCAGTATACTGTGTTATTGCTAGCAGCGCTCAGGCAAAATAATCTGCTGCAGACTCACTATCTTTTTGTTTAATAGTGAAAATTACTAGTTCACTACCACTGGAAAGTATATAGCCAATTGTGTGATTATATGCTTGATATTCACCTGATTATCCTCATCTGTTAAGGATTCGTCCTCCTCCAGTACACAATCCGTAATAAACTTTTGTGCATCAGTATTGGAAGGAAAACACCACAAAACAAGGAAAACAGTATTGGAAGGCCCTTAACACCACTCGCCAATCCTTATTAGTTGGTTCGTGAGCATTACCCAAATCTTTAAAACATTTCTGGCATTTGGCTAACTCTTTCCTAGGGTCTGGGAAGTCTGACGTAATTGAATGTAATTCTGCTCTCATCCATGGACAATGCATTGCTACATTCCTGATGGGAACTACACCTTCTTTGTCCGGTTTCCCATTGGGAACTGCTATAGTACGGACAGGATGTACACCTACCTCATTACCATCTTCAGGATCAATTACCGGGCTTACTGTTTCGGTACTAGGGGTGTTCCCTCTCCTCCTACGCTCTGCACTCGTCTCACCAATTTCAGCTGCTGGTTGGATCACTGCCTTTCCTTGTCTCTGTGGAATATCTAACAGACTAACAGCTTGGGCAAGGGCTGAAATTATAGTGGGTTCATCATCTTCTATAATTAAATGTTTCTGTAGGTGACTTAAAACAGGGTATAAGTTACTTGTTACAATTTTTTTTTATTATTTTTAGTATCGGCTGTACTTGCAACTGCAACCGCATAGGGCGGTGGAGGTGCACATGCGCTCTCTGCTTTGTGCGCCGTGACGCTACCTTGCAGCATGTGTATGCTACTGGGCGGCACCTTGCTTTGCGGCATGAGTACGCTGTTTTGCGGCATGCTATTATGCCACGTGTGTGCGCTATTTTGTGGCGTGAACACGCTACTTTGCGGCGTGTGCATGCTGCCTAGCGTTGAGTATGCTGCTTTGCGACATACATACACCACCGATCCACGTGTTCCCCCTCATGCTGCCATAACTTTAAACAATCATTATATTTCACTGTTTTCTTCAGAGACTTCACTAAACATATGTTATCTCTAACATTATTCAATACCTCCAAATCGAAATTGGCAACTTTGGGAAAGGGATTCATACATCCTTTGACCCATTTGTCGCAGTATACGGTTGCGTACTCACCATATTTCACATTCATTATATACCTTGCCGAACAGTCAGGCCCTTCCATTAGCAGCATCTCCTCGACCCTCCTTAGCGACTGCTTAGCACCCATCTGGGACAACGCTTGGCTACTTTCGCTAGAGATTTAGACCGGTGGGCGAATTAAACGAGCTGCGTCCACTCACTTCCACCCACTGTGCACAACCGACCGATAAGCGTTTTACCAGTTCTACACAATGAGGAACAGAAAAATAGAGTAAGCTATTTTCTGCCACCAGGACAAATTCACAAGCTTTGTCACCCGCTTCCTCCCACTGTGCTCAACCAACCGCTACTCGTTTTACCAGTTTTACACAGTGAGGAACAGAAAACAGCCTATGATGTTCTCTGCCTTCCAGCACAACCCTTTCACAATCACAATTTTATACACAACTATGTGGTGTGTACGCAAAAGTGCGGTCCGATCGCCCAACTTATAGATACTCACTTATAAATAAGCTTTGCGATTACCATCAGGTGTGCCTACCGAAAACCCCCTTCCAGTTTTCGCCGGAAACAGCAATCCCTGTTTCCGCTGCCAGTATACCTGCTATTGTATACCTACTCAGTAGTCGCTGCTCCTCGTCAGACACTCTACCGGGTCTCTCCTGCCTCGTACTGACAGTGAAGAAAAACCTTTCCCGTTTTTCTTTCCCTTTATCACATCAAGCATACATTCACATTCATATACCTTTGTATTCTGGACAGAAAAATACTTTCCCCTTGGCAATACCTATTCAGAGGTGTTCTAATACAATGATATAAGACTATCTATCAAAATAATTGTTTAAACATGCGGCAACAATACCGCTATTTGCGAATCGCCTATTTGCAGAACAAAAATGACAATACAAGAAACTGACTTTTCTCTCTTGTCCCTAGGTCTTAATCAGCGCATACAGGATACAGTCCACTTCACCAGCACCAGTTCAGGGGTCACCTTGAATGTCCTGCTGGTCTCAGGTTATGATGCAGTTAGTGGGCCGCTTATCAGAACTATCCTCTCAGTCCACCCTGCTTTCAGATTCTGATATATCATCTGAGGAGGCAGAGGATACACAGGTTTCTCCCTCTGGACCTATCTTGGAGTGGAGGAGCGTCATTCATCAGTGGATGTTCCTCTCTAGCAGTTCGGTTCATTCAATGCTCATTATAGAAGATGAAGTACTGGATCCTAAAGCCTAATAAACCTGGTATTCAGACACCAGAAGGTGGTTTAGGTTGGATTCCCTCAATCTGAACAGCTCACTGAGCATATGGTGGAAGTATGGAGCACTCCAGGTAAACTGTTTCAGATTCCAAAAAAACTAGTGTCCCACAGGGAGAGTGCATTTGGTGGGAAATCCCCCTTCATACTGGGGATTCTTACATGACACCTTCCTAAAGGGTTACTCCCCAGAAGGTTGTTTGCACATCTCCCCCATCAGATCCTATTAAGGCCATTCATGCCCTGCTAAATTCAGGGGTGATGATCCCAGATTCCTTTAGCTAACAAGGAAGGAGTTATTCCTCAGATTTTGGTTTTGATTCAGAAGCTAAATGGTTCTCATCGCTCTATTCTGAATCTGAAATCTCTCTACAGGTTCATCCATGTGCCCAAGTTCCATATGGAGACCTTACGGTCAATTATTTTGGCAAGGGAACCTGGGGATTTCATGGTTCATTGGACAAAAAGGATGCATATCTGCATGTACCTATTCCACCAAGGGCTTCTGAGTTTTGCTGTTCGTCAGCAACATTACAATTGCCCTTTGGTCTGTCCACAGCCCCTCGGGTGTTTATCAAGATAATGGTGGTCAAGACTACTCATCTCAGAAGGATTCGGGATACTGCCATACTTGGATGACCTCCTGATATTGGCAGTCTATGGAGGTTTTACAACATCCTCTCCAGCTGACCATTGCCTGTTTACAGGAGCAGGGCTGGATAATCAATTGGAAAAAGTCTTCCCTTTCTCCAACACAGCAGATGGCACATCTGGGGGTGCTACTGGATTCCCAGGCACAAAGGATCTTTCTACCAGACCCCAGTCTTCGCAGGTCCTGGAGTCCTGGGGTCCATGGTATCCACCTTCAACATGGTGGAATATGCCCAGTTCCATTCCAGGCCTCTACAAAAATTGTAAGTAAGACAGTAAAATTTATGCTTACATGGGCGCTAACCCTGTAAAATACTCCTTGAATTACGGACCTTACTGTCTGACCTCTCATCAGATACCACTATGAGTATCATTGACTCAACAATATTCGCTACATGCTGATACATACCTTTACTCAATCTGACATGAGTGACAATATCAACCCGGTGCACGTTGTAGGAACTGCAGTCTGCGCTACCCGACAAGTATCCGAGACAGTTGGCAGCTGCTCCACCTGACGAGAGACTGTCCAAGTGTTTCATAGCAACATTTTCCTTACTGGCATATTGCATGCAAGTCTATCCATACTGGCGTTTCTACCAAGAAATAAGGATATACTAGTACAGGATCTTGGTGATCAGAGCGGCACCAGTTATTGACACCAAGGAATGCCACGTGGATGCGGTAACGGTACAGTGTTCAGCCATTACCCTACATTCCACCTCACATCTATGAGGAATTGTTCCATGTCCATAAAGGAGAAGAATTAATTATTCCATCATTCACTAACTCAGTATTTTATTTCTATTATGCACAGACTATTTTTAAACAGATGAGTTATACTAAGTCTCCACCTTTTTAGGAGAGATGCCTGTTGATTCGGGACTTTGATAATCCTACATAGTTGATACGTTATATTGTATCAGATACTGTGTTGTTTATGATCTATGTTTCATATTTAGATATTTATATTTTTCTATTAGGGATTGTGATATTAAAATTTACTATTATTAATACTAGCTGAATTGGATTATTTGGTATTGCGCAGCCAGCTTTTGCTTCTCTAAAAAAATTGATTCTCTCCAGGTGGAATGGACAGCAGGCCTGATTCAGACCCACTCGCAAGCGGGTCGATGGTGTCCCAGTGCACATGCGCACGATGGAGCCGGCTCCGTCGTACGCATGCACGAGACCCGGATAGTGACGGGCAAACCGTTGCTCCAGGTCTTGTACCAAAGGGGGCGTGCTGTCGATGTTGAGTGACAGCATGCCCCCTTTGGTGGGCGTGCCGGGGGCGTGGCTGCCCAGATGGAGGCGTTCCCAAGGGAACGCCTACCGTCTGGGGCCGGCCCCACTGACATCACAAGTGATGTCAGTGGGAGTGCTTTCGGCTCTGTTTGAGCCGAAAGCACTCTAGGGCTTGCGGCAACGAGACCCTACCACAAGGGTCTTGTTGCAAGCCCAATGTTGCGATGGTCTTGACCATTGCAACCATCTTCCTGGCCGCTCGCTATAGCTCTGGGTGGTCACCCACAGCTATACGAGTGGCCAGGAGGCTGCTCTAAAAATCAAGAAGGACGGCCCTGATTCAGAGCGAGTGCTCTGTCAGAGCGTCCGGCTCTGAATCAGGGCCAGCATCTTCTTATAAAGTCTCAGAGGATCCTTCTCACTCCAGAGGTTCATCACTCCCTCCTGTGGTGGCTGAGAAAGGATCATCTAAACAAAGGGCTTCTCACCACGGACGCCAGCCTTCGCGGATGGGGAGCATCTTTCAGGGAAGATGGACAAATGAAGAAAGTCATCTGCCAATAAATATTCTTGAACTGTGAGCAGTATACTGAACACTGATCATGGCACAGGACCTGCTCCAGGGTAGGCCGGTCCAGATCCAGTCCAACATTGCAACTACCGTGGCCTACCTCAATCATTAGGGAGGCACAAGAAGTTATGTAGCCATGAAGGAAGTGACAAAGGTTCTGATTTGGGCAGAACGTAAACTTCTGGCCATCTCTGCAATATTCATACTGGGAGTACTCATACTTGGGAAGCAGACGTCCTAAGTCACCATGATATACATGCCATAGAGTGGTCTCTCCACCCGGGAGTGTTTCAGCTCCTGGTAAACAAATGGGGTCTACCAGAGATAGAACTCATGGCGTCTTGTCACAACCATAAGGTCCCTAGATACAGGTGCAGGTCCAGAGACCCATCAGCAGCCTTCGTGGACGCACTGGCAGTAAGATGGGATTTCAAGTTGGTGTATCTCTTTCCTCCAATTTCTCTAGTCCCAAGAGCTCTCAGAAAATTCTAACAGGAAGGCGGAATGGTAATACTGGTAACTTCGGCTTGGCCCAGATGTCATTGGTTCACCGAAATCCAGAATCTGGCCATAGACTGTCCATAACCTCTTCCTCTATGGCAGGATCTGCTAACGCAGGGACCCTGTCAACATCCGGACTTACCCCATCTGGCTTTGATGGCGTGGCTCTTGAATCTTCCATCCTAAGAACGAAAGATTTTTCAGCTGTACTCACAGGCTGATCTCCCTATCCCAAGCACGGTGACAGCACATTCTACTCAGTTTTTAGGGCCATCATAGGCATATAGCCGTGGTGCCTCTGCTGAGCAATTGTGCAAGGCAGCCAAGTGGGCTTCTGTCCACACCTTTATAAGGTTTTATGCCTTTGATACATTTGCCTCTCAGGATGCTTCCTTTGGGCGTCGAGTTCTCCTTTCTGCTCAGGAGTGTCCCCCACCCTAGGGGAACTGCTTTAGGAAATCCCCATGGTTTCCCTGTGGATCCCTTTGGACCCATAAGAAGAAAGTTAGAGTTATGGTAGACTTACCTAGATATCTCCTTTTTCTTCGAGGTCCATAGGGTCCACAGGGTGCCCACACTGACGCACCTGGCTTCATTAGGTTATATTCTTTCAGTCACAGATTACCTTATCTTATGGAAGAGTGTTTCTGGTGTATGATTGTTCTTCCTTCTCCTGCCTCGAAGCTTGTTAACTAAACTGAAGTCCTATGGCTAGGGGCAGGGTATATATATGGGGAAGGACCGGGGCATTCTGGGAGCAGAAGCTTTAACTGTTTGGGGCCTGGTCTTCCAACCATAATATCCCCATGGTATCTCTGTGGATCCCTATGGACCTCGAAGAAAAGGAGTTATCTAGGTAAGTCTACCATAACTCTAATTTGTCCAGAGGAACTTAGGTAGCTATCTGTATTGGTTAGAATTGTCTTTCACTAGACAAGGGTTCCAAAATATAGGGATCAGTAATTATTATTATTTTTTTTAAAAATGAGATAAGTTTCTACAAGGTTGTACGGAACCAGGATTGCTCTGTGCTGGTTGTTCACAGGGAGATTCATTATCGGGGAGGTTCGGCTGAACAGTTGGTGATGCCTGATTGGGCCAGGTCTATGGTCATTGCCAAAGGTGAGTTACGTCACTCACAGGCAAATTGTTACCCTGTGCTCAGGCTCCTAGTTTCTGATCCCTTGGTAGAGCCCAGATGGGCCCAGGATACGGGACGATGTCTTGCTGAGATGGCAATGTCCCTAAAGAAAGTGGTAATGTCAGCAGAGGCTACAGCCACTAAGATGTTCAGTCCATTCCTCAGTGGTTTTTACTGGAGAAGAGGCTTAAGCTTCCTCTTCCCAGGAAGAAGGGGAATTAGATTGGGAAGACACTTCAAACTGGGAGGATGACTCTGATTCAGGGGTTTCTATGCTGATAGATGTAGTTAGGGAGACTTTGCATCTACAGGAAACAGCTAGTCCAGTGACTAGTTCAGTTTATTTAACTGTAAGAAGAAACATGTATCCGTTTTACCAGATTTTTCACATTTTGAAGAAATATTAAAACAAGCCTGGCTAAAATCTGATTCCCTATTTCGAAGAAATTCAAATATTTTTTTCATTTTTCTTAAGAGGATACCAAGCTTTGGGAAATTCCACCCGTGGTTGATGCTCCTACTGCTAGGTTGGTCAGGAATACTGTTATTCCCACAACACAGTCTGTAACACCTAAAGATCCTATGGACAGAAAGAATGAGGCTGTACTTAAGTCTATTTTCACTTTGTCAGGGGTCTCGCTGAGGCCTGTTCTGGCCAGCGCCTGGGCGATAAAGGCTATCAATTCCTGGATGACCCAGATGATTGCTGGGTTTTAATCGGAGGATTAGTCTGAAGCTAATTCTTTAGCTGATCAAATTTTGGAGGCTCTGACCTATATAGGTGATGCTTTAATAGATACTACTCATGTACAGAACAGACGTTCTCTATGGCTTAAAACATGGAAGGCAGACATAGAGTCCAAGCATGCTTTAGAAGCATTGCCTTTTGAAGGAGGTTTTCTGTTTGGTCCAGAATTAATTAAAATTATTTCTCTGGTTACGGGAGGTAAAAGTCCCTTACCTTCTCACTTCAACACCAAAACCAAAGTCTCCTAGGTTTCATTCCTTTCGGGCCCAAGGCAGGGGAAGCTTTCAAGTCTTCCGGGGTATGCCTAGGGGTCCCTGTAGAGGTGCCTTCAGGGGATGTGGTGTCCCCGGCACCTGTTGCCCTGCTGCTAAGTCAGCAGGTCATTCCATATGACTTTCAAGGGACTGGGATTCGACCTCTGGTGGGAGCCCACTTACTAGGATTCCGGGAAACTTGGATTCAATCCAACCTGGATTTTTGGATAAGTGGACCAGGTAACCAGGGGTTACATTTTAGATTTGGAGGTCCGTTTCCAGAAAGATTTCTTTTCCTACTCCTGTGGATGGTCGCAGTAAGGCGGCTCTGATGCAGTCAATTTCCGCATTTTCCAATTTTGGAGTAATTATTCCAGTTCCGGTACTACTGCAAGGCCTGGGGTTTTACTCTAGTCTTTTCTTGGTAGACAAACCAGACGTGTCATTTTGTCCCATTCTCAACCTCAGGGGGTAAAATGCTTATCTCCACTTGGAAAAATTCAAGATGGAGTCCATAAGGTTAGTCATTTGTTCCATGGAGGAAGGGGAACTTTTGGCCTTCATAGATATCAAGGATGCTTACCTTCATTTCCTATATGGAGGGGTCATCAACCTCTTCTGTGGTTTGCAGTAGGGCATTGACATGATCTCCCTACTCAGGAGTGTGGGGGGTCAATGTATTGGCTTTTTTGGATGATTTCTTGATCTTCAGATTACCATAGGCATGCTCCAGAGATTCGGCTGGATCATCAAATTTCCCAAATAAAATTTATTTCCATCTCAGAGGATGGTATTTTTTGGTCTTCTGTCTTCTGACAGTGTCAGTGTTTCTTCTGCAGGCAATGATTCAGGATCTTCAATTCAGAAAAAGGATCATTTTACAGATGCCTCTTATATCAGTCTTCAGGGCTATGCAGTTACTGGGGAAAAATGGTGGCTTTGTTCGAGGCTGTTCTTTTTGCCAGATCCCATGCCCGACCACTCCAAAACCAATTGCTTCATAGATGGGAAAAAAGTCAGACCCTCGATTAAAAAGGCAGATGTTCAGATTGTCTCTGCAGACCCGTCAGTCACTCCTATGGTGACTGCAGGATGTAAATCTCAACAGGGGTTGCCAGTTGTCGTTAATGAATTGGATCATAATCACCACAGAAGCCAGCCTAACAGGCTGGGGGGCGATGGTTCTAAACATGCACCTACAGGGTATTTGGTCCATCCAGTAAGCTTCTCTTTCCATCAATATATTGGAATTAAGGGCAATTCGGTATGCATTGGCTCAGCCTCAATCGCATCTAAGTAGCTTACCAATGCCAAATTAATCAGACAATGCCACGGCAGTTGCTTATATATACAAGCGGGGTGGCACACACTGTTGGCAAGCAATGAGGAAGGGTTTTCACACCCTTCATTGAGCAGAAAGATGGGTTCCAGCTATTTCAGCAGTTTACTTTCCAGGGGTGGAAAAACTGGGAGGCGGACTTCTTAAGTCGCCACAGTGTGCATCCAGGGGAATGGGAATTACACCAGGAAGTGTTTGCAGAAATAGTTTCCAGATAGGGGTCTCCAGACATAAATCTAATGGCTTCCCGTCTCAACAGGAAACTTCCAAGGTACAGATCTCAGTCCCGGGTTTCTCAGGCATCCCTGGTAGATGCCATGACAGCATCTTGGGTGTTCCAGCAAAGATACATCTTTCCTCCTCTGGTAATGCTCTGGTAATGATCAAACTTCAGCGGATTTCATCAGTGGCATGGCCAGTCATTCTGGTGGCTCCAGACTGGCCATGCCGTCATTTGCACACAATTCTTCAGAACATATTGGCAGATGTTCCTTATCTGCCCCTGCATCCAGATCTGATCTGTTACTTCAGGTTTCCATGCCATCACCCTGATTTTGCCTCACTTGGCTTTGACGGCATGGTTCTTGAATCCAACATTTTGAGGACCAAAGGTTTTCAGAATCTGTTGTACAGGCTCGCAATTCAGTCACTTCCCAGATTTATCATTGGATATGGAAAATATATATTTCTTGGTGTGAACGACACAAGTTTAAACCTGAAAGGTTTCGAGTGTCTCGTCTTTTCTTTTCTGCAAGATGGGTTGGTTAAGGGTCTTAGATTGTCCTCCCTTAAGGGAAAAATTTCGGCCCTATCGATCCTTTTTCAGATGAAATTGGCCACCATTCCTAAAGTTCAAACCTTCTTGCAGGGGGTTCTTCGCTTACATCCTCCTTATGTCCCACCGGTTCCTCCTTGTGGCTTGAATTTAGTTTTGGAGGCACTTCAAAAGGCACCTTTTGAGCCATTGGAATCTGTAGAATTGCGATACCTCACTTTGAAGGTTGTTTTTCTTTTGGCCATTGCCTCGGCCAGAAGAGTTTGAGTTATCAGCTCTTTCTTGTAAATCTCCGCTTCTCATTTTTCCGGATTGGATGGTTTACTGTGTAACACCACCCTTTCTCTCGAAAGTGGTAGCAGCTTACCACATTAACCAGGATATCATCCTTCCAGTGAAGCTGCTTCTTTAGCACAGTTGGATGTGGTACATGCATTACACATTTACCTGAAGCGCACTGCGTCTTTGAGGCATATGGATTCTTTGTTGGTGTTATAGGAGAACTCTCCCAAACCCCTCCTTTCTCTCTTCTTCAACTGCAAATCCAGTAAAGACCAGTTCTCACACTCACACACTATCAGCTTTTGAATAGAGATCACTACCCCAGTTTCCAGTATCAAGTTACAGCCAGACTCTTATGAGTGAATGAACAAAGACACTGAGCACACCATGTGTTGAGTCTACTGCCCAAACAACATCTAAACCAGGCCTGTGATCTTCAAGAACATAAGTATCAATCATTATATTATATTGTTTTTATGTGTGTAATTGAATATATTGTTTTGTAGGTAATTATAGCAGGGATATATATGTACTGTGTAAGCCAACTTTGTGAAACTAATATTATACAGAGGACTCTGGATGTTTTATGTTATTTCATGTGATGATAGGACTTGTATAGTGGGGACTAAGATTTATAAAGCAAAGAAAAGTATAAGGAATTAAAGGGAATATAATAATCCCATAACAGTTGGTGTTGATTGATGCTCCAAATAGAGGCTGGCAAGCCTCGAAAGGATCCATCAGTAAATGGGTCACTTCTGCTATTCGGCAGGCATATTTGTTTTTAAATCTGATGGTTCTGGCTTCAATTTGGGCCACTCGACTCATGCTGTTGGTGCTTCTTGGGCTGTGCGGCATGGTGCCTCGGTAGAGCAACTGTGCAGAGCAGCTACCTGGCCATCTGTACACACTTTTACAAAATGTTATTGCTTCCATACTTTTGGAGCGAGGGAAATCCGTGTTGGGTGAAAAAGTCTTTGAGCAGCCAGTTCCAACACTCCACCCCCTTAAATTGACTTCCTTTGGTAAATTTCAGAGGTAATGGCATCCCCCAGATGGATGAAAAAGGAAATACGATTTTTACTCACCGTAAAATCTCTTCCTTGGAGTCCATCTGGGATCCCTCCCTTGTTTGGTTTCATACTAGTTACCTGTTTGTTTTCTGGTTCCTCAGTTCTTTCGTGGGTCCTACGTCGGCTTTGTTAAACATAGACTGAGGTTCTAGTGGAAGGGGATGGGTAATATAGGGGGTGTGAACCAGTCTTAGTTAGTGCCAGACTCCACAGCTCACTATACATAACCCAGAGGTAATAGCATCCCCCAGATAGACTTCAAGGAAGAGATTTTATGGTGAGTAAAAATCTTATTTTATTTTGCACCTCTGTGCCTGTTTTACAGGGCTCAGTGTGCCTGCAGAGCAGGATTTAGCACTCCTTTCTGCTCTGCTAACTTAGCCCTTAAGTTAGGTCACACTTACTGTCTGCATGTCCGGGGCCCTGCCTAAGCAAACAGCAAGAGTAAATACCTGATAGGAGCTCTGGAGTTGATGTACAGTCACCGACTGGAAGGTCCTCCGTGAACGGGTGCCACTACCGCTCTGCTAATTAGCCAGTTGGGACAGGTGATGCAGATTGGGGACGTTCTGACCTTCACAGGCATGCTTTGTGGCTTGTTCCATCCCCTGGAATTACTTGGTGAGATTCAGCAGGATAGATGCTTTAGGCACATGCTGGAGGCTACAATTATATAGAGCAATATCGAACATCCAGCAGAGAACCAACCCCTAAACGACCCGCGATCGTTGATAGTAACCTGGTCGATATTGACCAGGTTGAACTGCATGCATGGGCGATGGTCGTTATAGTTATCGACCATCCGTGCCAGCGCATCATCTGTCATTTGGGGATTGAAAAGGGCCAAAAAATGGATGATATGATATAACGTTAAACAATATCGTTATCGTTTATATCGACCTACAAAATCTGACCGTGTGTATGCACCATAAGGATGACCTATAAGCACAATTTACTTTGTTTACTTTTTGCTAAATTTCTCAAAGAAAATTTTGGCCCAGGGGTGCCTTGGAAAAAATGCTGATACTCTAGGGTTCCGTGATTCGAAAAAACTTGGGAACCACTGAATTCTAGACGAAAGGCAAAGTAACTTTAATTGCATTGAAAGTATGTATCCTATTAGAGATGATTTGCTTAATTGGTGCACATTACCTAAAGTGGATGCTGCAATCGCAGAATTAATAACAAGAACTATCATTCCATTAGAGGATGGGGCAGCATTTAAATATACCATGGAAAAAAGAATGGAGAATCAATTCTAGAAATTAGATTTTCACTTGTGCTTCATTTGAGCTCGCTCTGAATCAGGGCCGTCCCTCCTAGTTTTTGGAGTGCCCTCCTGGCCGCTGGCATAGCTGTGGGTGACCACCCACAGCTATAGCGAGCGGCCAAAATGATGGTCGCGATGGTCAAGACCATCGCGATCATCGGGCTTGCGACGAGACCCTGTGGTAGGGTCTCGCTGCCGCAAGCCCTGGAGTGCTTTTGGCTCTATCAGCACTCCCACTGACATCACTAGTGATGTCAGTGGGGCCAGCCCCAGACGGTAGGCGTTCCCATGGGAACGCTTCTGTCTGGGCAGCCACGCCCACCAAAGGGGGCATGTTGTCAACTCATTGGATGGCGCTTCACAGTGCAGATGGACAATGACCCGAAGCATACCACAAAAGCAACCAAAGAGTTTTTTAAGGCTAAAAGTGGAATGTTATGCAATGGCCAAGTCAATCCCCTGAGATAAATCCGATTGAGCATGCATTTCACTTGATGAAGACAAAACTGATGGGAAAATGCCCCAACAACAAGCAGGAACTGAAGACATTTGCAGTAGAGGCCTGGCAGAGCATCACCAGGAATGAAACCCAGCGTCTGGTGATGTCTATGTGTTCCAGACTTCAGGCTGTAATTGCCTGCTTCGGATTTGCAACAAAGTATTAAAAAGTGAGAGTTAGACTTAGGATTGTTTAGTTTGTCCCATTACTTTTGGCCCCTTAAAAAGTGGGAGGCACATATAGAAACCGTTGTAATTCCTACACCGTTCACCTGATTTGGATGTAATTACCCTCAAATGAAATCTGAAAGTCTGCAGTTAAAGCACATCTTGTTTGTTTCATTTCAAAGCCATTGTGGTGGTGAATAGAGGCCAAAATATGAAAATTCTGTCAATGTCCCAATATTTATGGACCTGACTGTATATATTACAAAAAGAAAAAGTGTTCCATAGAGGGGCACTCATGGACTATTTTATATAGAAGCATCCTGCTATGGAAGTATCATTACTGGTAGCCCAAGAAAAATGAAAGTCTTAAAAATTAACTTTTAATTGGTCTATTAAAATATTAGCGAAATATTTTGTGCAAAATTGTGTTAAAGTGCTTTTAGTGTAAGACAAAACTAACATGAAAATAAAATGTTGTGTCCACTCTCAGTCTAGATAAATGCTATCCAATCATTCAAGTTTTGTATGAAATTTAAACACTCCTAAAACACATTGGTTCCATTTCTCATGGCTAATTAATCCAAGTGTTTTATAATGTGTCACATTGCTGTGAGGCTAGATATCTATCATGCAAAGATGGTTTATGTACAGTTGACTAGTTAATAGATAAATCTATTAATTGTGTCTCAATAATTCAAAGTGTGTTTATTTGTTCATTACCAAGCATGCAGATTATATTCAACACTCCTAAAATAATATTTAGTCCGGTAATCCGTCGTTATTCGGGTCTCGCGCATGCGCACGACAGAGCCGCCTCCATCGTGCGCATGCGCACTTGGGCAACATCGACCCACTTGCGAGCGCTCAGCGCTTGCGAGCGGGTCTGAATCAGGCCCTCTGTTTTTAGGGCACTAAGGCCCTCATTCAGAGTCGATCGCAAGAAGCGATTGCTCACTCTGAATGAGGGCGGGCACTTCTTGTTTTGAAGTGCTGCCTTCAGGTCGCAAGCTAAGCTGTGGGTTACCACCCAAAGCTTAGCTTGCGATCAGGATGATGGTCGCGATGGTCATCACCATCGTGACCATCGGGGCTTACGACCAGACCCTAAGGTTGGGTCTGGGCACTCGTAAGCCCCAGGTAACTTCCTGCTCTGTTTGAGCAGGAAGTTCCCCACTTACAACATCAATGATGTCAGTGGGGCCGCCCCCAAACGGCAAGCCTTCCGACTGGAATGTCTCCATTTGGCCAGTACGCCCCCGGCCTGCCCAGCAAACGGGGCGAGCTGTCACTCAACATCGACAGCTCGCCTCGTCTGCTACGAGACCCCTAGCGATGGAGCGCCTGTCGCTAGCCGGGTCTCACGCATGATCAGAAATATCTGAGATTGATTAGAAATATCTGAGATTTTTGTAGCAAGAAGACCCTTCCAGTTCACATGTCTTCCCTTTGGGGAAGACAGTCACCAAGGTTTTGATGACTGTGATGGCGCACCTAAGAGCTCAGGAAATAATGATCAGGTTTAGACATATTGATTTCTGGAAGGACGGAAGATATAGTGCGAAACACTGTGGGCCAGGTTCTACAATATCTGCAGACGTTGGGATGGATTATAAATTGGAACAAGAGTTGTCTGAATCCAGTCCAGAGAATCCAATTTCTAGGGGTTATGATAAATACAGAGAGGTACAGGTTCAGCCCCTCAGAAGACAGATGTATGAAGATACAGAAAATGGTCAAGATCATACAGAATCACAGCAGGATTCAACTCCGTATAGGATTAAGACTGCTTGGCATGATCTCATCAACCATTGATATAGTCCCCTGGGCAAGATGGTACATGAGAGGTCTACAGTGGGGCATACTAAAGTTCATTCAGAAAAAAGTACCTCTTTATCATCACATATTACTGAGACAAGACACAAAAGAATCCCTAGACTGGAATAAGAGTGTGAATCTGAAGAACAGAATAACTTTATTGCTACAACCACATTATCTAGTTCTGACAACAGATGCAAGTCAGTCAGGCTGGGAAACACATGTGTCACAACTGTTAACACAAGGTCGCTGGACTCCGCAGGAAAAATTATTTTCTTCAAATCAAAGATTATGGAAAGTGATCCAGTACTTCCAAAACTATCTGAGAGGAACTCATTTAAGAATATTTTACAACAACATGACAGTGGTAACATACATAAATCGCCAGGGTGGCACCAGAAGTCTGGCCCTCATGAAAAAGGTTTCAAAGATCATGAATTGGGCAGAAAAGTACTCCATGTGGCAGGCAAGGATAATGTGGTCACAAAACTAAAGTTTGTAATAATATATAGGTCTGTGCGGACAATGTCCTTCCCTCCTTCCCTTATATGGTATTGGTATTAATACAAAATTTGTATTATTGCTTAAAGGGGGGTGCACCCAAGAACAATTATACAGACAGTCAGGTCCATAAATATTGGGACATTGACAGAATTTTCATATTTTGGCCTCTATTCACCACCACAATGGCTTCGAAATGAAACAAACAAGATGTGCTTTAACTGCAGACTTTCAGATTTCATTTGAGGGTAATTACATCCAAATCAGGTGAACGGTGTAGGAAATACAATGGTTTCTATATGTACTTCCCACTTTTTAAGGGGCCAAAAGTAATGGGACTATCAACTCAAAAGCTATTTTGAGGACAGGTGTGGGCTATTCCCTTGTTATTTCATTATCAATTAAGCAGGTAAAAGGTCTGGAGTTGATTCTAGGTGTGACATTTGCATTTGGAATCAGTTGCTGTAGACTCTCAATATGAGATCCAAAGAGCTGTCACTATCAGTGAAGCAAGCCATCATTAGCCTGAAAAATCAAAACAAACCCATCAGAGATATAGCAAAAACATTAGGCATGACCAAATCAACTGTTTGGAACATTCTTAAAAAGAAAGAACGCACCGGAGAGCTCAGCAACACAAAAAGACCCGGAAGACCACGGAAAACAACTGTGGTGGATGACAGAAAAATTATTTCCCTGGTGAAGAAAAACCCCTTCACAACAGTTGGCCAAATCAAGAACACTCTCCAGGAGGTAGGTGTATATGTGTCAAAGTCAACAATCAAGAGAAGACTTCACAAGAGTGAATATAGAGGTTTCACCACAAGATGTAAACCATTGGTGAGCAACAAAAACAGGAAAACCAGATAAGAGTTTGCCAAACAACATCTAAAAGAACCATTACAGTTCTGAAACAACATCCTATGGACAGATGAGACAAAGATCAACTTGTACCAGAGTGATGGGAAGAGAAGAGTATGGAGAAGGAAAGGAACTGCTCATGATCCAAAACATACCATCTCATCAGTGAAGCATGGTGGTGGTAGTGTCATGGCCTGGGCATGTATGGCTGCCAATGGAACTGGTTCCCTTGTATTTATTGATGATGTGACTGCTGACAAAAGCAACAGAATGAATTCTGAAGTGTTTCGGGCAATATTATATGCTTATATTCAGTGAAATGCTTCAGAACTCATTGGACGGCGCTTCACAGTGCAGATGGACAATGACCCGAAGCATACTGCAAAAGCAACCAAAGAGTTTTTTAAGGCTAAAAAGTGGAATGTTATGCAATGGCCAAGTCAATCCCCTGACATGAATCCGATTGAGCATGCATTTCACTTGATGAAGACAAAACTGATGGGAAAATGCCCCAACAACAAGCAGGAACTGAAGACATTTGCAGTAGAGGCCTGGCAGAGCATCACCAGGAATGAAACCCAGCGTCTGGTGATGTCTATGTGTTCCAGACTTCAGGCCTGCTTTGCATTTGCAACAAAGTATTAAAAAGTGAGAGTTAGACTTAGGATTGTTTAGTTTGTCCCATTACTTTTGGCCCCTTAAAAAGTGGGAGGCACATATAGAAACCGTTGTAATTCCTACACCGTTCACCTGATTTGGATGTAATTACCCTCAAATGAAATCTGAAAGTCTGCAGTTAAAGCACATCTTGTTTGTTTCATTTCAAAGCCATTGTGGTGGTGAATAGAGGCCAAAATATGAAAATTCTGTCAATGTCCCAATATTTATGGACCTGACTGTATATATTACAAAAAGAAAAAGTGTTCCATAGAGGGGCACTCATGGACTATTTTATATAGAAGCATCCTGCTATGGAAGTATCATTACTGGTAGCCCAAGAAAAATGAAAGTCTTAAAAATTAACTTTTAATTGGTCTATTAAAATATTAGCGAAATATTTTGTGCAAAATTGTGTTAAAGTGCTTTTAGTGTAAGACAAAACTAACATGAAAATAAAATGTTGTGTCCACTCTCAGTCTAGATAAATGCTATCCAATCATTCAAGTTTTGTATGAAATTTAAACACTCCTAAAACACATTGGTTCCATTTCTCATGGCTAATTAATCCAAGTGTTTTATAATGTGTCACATTGCTGTGAGGCTAGATATCTATCATGCAAAGATGGTTTATGTACAGTTGACTAGTTAATAGATAAATCTATTAATTGTGTCTCAATAATTCAAAGTGTGTTTATTTGTTCATTATCAAGCATGCAGATTATATTCAACACTCCTAAAATAATATTTAGTTCGGTAATCCGGTGAGGGGTCTAAAGTGCCTGATAATAAGTATATACAACTTAGAGTTGATCACCCCAATCCGTGGTCACCCTGTTGTCATCAATGTAGATGACTTATATTGAGAGTATCCTTAAAGTTGTATAACATGATGTTACCACGTTGCTCACTAGCTATATTGTGTCGTTATTGCCTGTGACACAATTGAAATATTGTGTCAATACTCAGGTATAAAAACTGTCTACTGTAGTAGTTGGTATAGGGGTCTAATTATAGACTCGCCCCACTATTTATTAATCACTGCAATCCGTAATCAGCCTTATCCATACAATTGTGAATAGCTAGTAACGGTGATTGTCATACAAGTCCCTAGATCAATAGCATCCAGTTGCCTGTTGGAGACACACATAAAAAATAATGTAGCAAAACTAAAGAATGTAACATTCTTACACTAAATATTTTAACTATGAATCCTGTGATTACGGTATTTAAATATTTCGAATAGCGCAATATTGCCACATATATTTGACCATCTAAATTCATGCCATAAAGTAAATAAAAGCATGATGATGATATAAGTTGATATCAGAGCTCTATCACTACTGTATCCCCTGTTAATACGAGCCCTGCATTCACAGTATCTTATGTTTGCGATTTGTTTGTGTCAGTATTATCCAGCAGTGAACTGTATGGGGAGAACAAATAGATAGACATACAATAACTCAAAACCCCCGGCCACGCTGTCCCGCGTGTCAAATACTGCTGGCCGGTATGAGAGCTATGTCTTTTGTTTAATACGAGCCCTGCATCACAGCATCTAATATTAATTAATAGCTGGTGTCAATCTCACCCAACATCGCACTGTATAAGAAGGACATTGGAGTGAACATACAGAAATTAGTGGATAGACATACAAGAAATCGAACCTCCGGCCACGCTGTCTCGCATGTGAGGTACTGTTGGGCGGTATAGGAGCTATGTCTTTTGTTTAATACAAGCCCTGCATCACAGCATCTAATATTTATTATTAGCTGGTATCAGTCTCGCCCAGCATCACACTGTATAAGGAGGACATTAGAGTCAACATACAACAAATAAAATCTCTGGACACGCTGACCCGCGTGTGCGGTACTCCTAACGTACGTTTCGCTAATGCTTCATCATAGGATCAACCCAAGTAGTGGGTTGCATGGAGCTATAATCTAACTAATCACCAACCAGTGTGTTTGTTTATGACTGACAGATCTGTCCGCCTATCCGTATTGTCTGTCAGCTTACTTACTGGTTAAATCACGATCTTTGTGTTTTGTTACAAGGAGGCTATTGTAATGTCTATAACTGACAGGTTTTCTAGCCAATCAGCTTTCACTGTCATTCCTCTCAATGAATATCTGGCTGAAGGGTAGAGTATGGGTGTATTCAGTACATGGAAAAAACAATAAACAAACAAGGAAAAATAAACCCGTTATTCCCTCTGTTTATTAATCTATATGGGTGAATTTTATCAGGATTAGTTTAATTAATGTATATAAGAATACATAAAAATTAGAATATATATATTTTGGGAAAAAGGGATTTCCTCCCAATATTACACATATATAATTATAGATCTTAAACATGAAAATAATTAATTAACATGATTTAAATTAACCATCAATTAGAGTATTACATAATATAGTGAATAGCTCATAAGAATACATAATTAACTGTAACATACATAGTTAACCATGAGTTAAAATACTAGATAATATAGTGAATACCTCATCTGACAATAATTAATATTGCCAATGAGTAGTAAAAAGTGTGAAAATGTGCAAAAAACCAATATTAGAAACTATAATAATAACCACAAACCTAAAATTCCGTGAAGACAAATAACACACAATCCCATCTATTTGAGAAGTGTCATAATAATAAATATGTGTGAAATAATATCAGTGATCCCATAACCACCATAAAATATATAGGGGGACAAGATAGATACTATCCTGCCCTAACACCTAGTGTATAATAATACAAATAATGTACATAAAGAGACAGCAAAAGTGAATTGTGGTGAGTATAGGTGAAATGTCCTTTCATGTCATTAAGCTAGTTACAACAGTTGAAATCATAAATGTAGGTAATCCTCCAATATCCCATATATATATTATTGTATCATCATTAAAGAAATACCCCATAATTTATGTATTCATTCAGTCCTGATGGTTGTAATCCTCCCATCAAGAAGGTCCATTGACTTTCTCTTTGAAGTAATTGCTGGGTGAGGTTTCCACCTCTTATGCCCAGGTGTGTTTTTTCCAGTCCAAACGCTGTTTGTCCACTTGGATTACTACAATGAAAATCATTGAAGTGTTTTGCTACAGAGGTCAATGGTTTAAATTTTTCTTTATCAGCTCTAGAGTTCCTAATTGAGCCTATATGCTCCAGAATACACTGTTTCAAGGCTCTTGTAGTCATGCCAATGTACCTCTTCCCACATGGACATGTAATACAGTATATTACGCCCATTGTTTTACAGTTTATATAGTCTCGTATCTGATGTTTTTTTACATATTTATCTATAAAGTGTGTGGTTTTTTTGCATGTAATTACATGCCTTACATTCCCCACATCTGAAACTTCCTTCTACAATAGCCTTCCTCCTGTTGGACTTGGTCAAGTGGCTATGGACCAATTGATCCTTTAGGTTGACCGAACGTCTCCAGCTAATCGACGCCCTTGTCCAAAGGGCCTTTGCAAGATCCTGATCTAGCATCAATGTATGCCAGTGCTTATTAATGATATTTTGAATATCGGAGCAAAAATCTCCCACTAGTCTTCTAGTTTCTGATTTTACTTCCTCCATCCTTCTGTTTGGGTATAACAGGGAGTTCCAATCTCTCTGATTCGCTTCATATCTTGCCCTTTTCAATGCTCTTCTGCTGTATGCTCTCTGTATCAACCTCTCAGCAAGTTCATCAGCCCTTATTTCAAACTGTGAGGCATCTGAGCAATTCCTCTTGATGCATAGGAACTCGCCTTTTGGAATCCCCTTAAGAACAGGAGGAAAATGAGCACTTGTTCTATGTAGAACACTATTAGTTGCCGTGCTTTTCCTATGCAGGTCAGTAGATAACTGACCGTCCTCTCCTCTATGTATTTTCAGGTCCAAAAAAGTAACCTCAGAATCACTTATTTCATACGTCAATCTTAAGTTCAGACTATTTGTGTTCAAGATCTCAATGAATTTAACAAATGTATGTCTGAGACCATCCCACAAAATGAGGAGGTCATCTATGTATCTAATCCAAATTAAAATACATTTGGTACATTCTTCATGTATATCAACAGACTCCTCCCACCAACCCAAATACATATTAGCATAGGTGGGGGCACATGCCGCCCCCATAGCTGTGCCCCTCACCTCTAAGAAGAACTGGTCGTTGAAGACAAAGAAGTTCTTTGTCAGTACAAATCTCATTAGCTAAAAAAAAATTCACCAAAATTTGTTAATCTCTTCTTTTCCAGGAAAAACTTAACCGAGTCAATCCCCCTATCATGTATGATGCTGGTATATAGCGATTCTATGTCGCATGTGGCAAGTAAAACTTTTTCTTCAATATGAATTTCATCCAACTTACGCAGGACACCCATTGTGTCCTGTACGTATGAGGGTAAGGAAACCACATACTTCCTCAGGTGAATATCCAAAAATGTACTTGCCTGTTCTGTAAGACTATTAATACCAGATACTATTGGGTTTCCCGGTGGTGATTTCTCATTTTTATGGATTTTTTGGCAGTAAATAGAAGGTGGGGACCACTGGGTCCCCCACCTCCAGGAATTGAAATTCCATCTTGATAATGGTACCTTGTTGGTAGGCAGATGTAATAATGCTGTTATATTGCCTTTTAAAGTCCTCAGATGGATTGAAAGGTAGGCATTTATAAGTTGTTTTATCTTTAAGTTGTTTGAGAGATTCAGATATATAAAGCTCTTTATACCATAGGACCACATTCCCCCCCTTATCTGAGGGTTTGATAATAATGTCGTCCCATGATTGAATCTCTCTGAGGGCTTCAATCTCTTCCCTTTTAAGATTACCTGACTGTTTTAAATATCTGGAGCCTTGATTCCATAATTCATCTAGATCCCTTGAGACTAAATCCATGAATGTCCCCACTACTGGGCAGACATGAGTTTGTGGATAAAATGTCCCTTTCTTTCTACATATGGGTCTAGAATTAAATGATGGTGTTTCTTGTTCTACCGTAAGTACCTGTAATATTGTAAGTGCTTCAACCTCTTCCACAGTGAGATACATTGATGCTAGATCAGGATCTTGCAAAGGCCCTTGGGACAAGGACATCGATTAGCTGGAGACGTTCGGTCAACCTAAAGGATCAATTGATCCATAGCCACTTTACCAAGTCCAAGTCCAACAGGAAGAAGGCTATTGTAGAAGGAAGTTTCAGATATGGGGAATGTAAGGCATGTAATTACATGCAAAAAAACCACCCACTTTATAGATAAATATGGAAAAAAACATCAGATATAAGACTATATAAACTGTAAAACAATGGGCGTAATATACTGTATTACATGTCCATGTGGGAAGAGGTACATTGGCATGACTACAAGAGCCTTGAAACAGTGTATTCTGGAGCATATAGGCTCAATAAGAAACTCTAGAGCTGATAAATATTCAAACCATTGACCTCTGTAGCGAAACACTTCAATGATTTTCATTGTAGTAATCCAAGTGTACTAACAGCGATTGGACTGGAAAAAACACATCTGGGCATAAGAGGTGGAAACCTCACTCAGCGATTACTTCAAAGAGAAAGTCAATGGACCTCCTTGATGGGAGGATTACAACCATCAGGACTGAATGAATACATAAATTATGGGGTATTTCTTTAATGATGATACAATAATATATATGGGTTATGAGATGTTTACCTACATTTATGATTTCAACTGTTGTAACTAGCTTAATGACATGAGAGGACATTTCACCTATACTCACCGCTATTCACTTTTGCTGTCTCTTTATATACATTATTTGTATTATTATACACTAGGTGTTAGGGCAGGATAGTATTATCTATCTTGTCCCCCTATATATTTTATGGTGGTTATGGGATCATTGATATTATTTCACACATATTTATTATTATGACACTTCTCAAATAGATCGGATTGTGAGTTTTTTGTCTTCACTGAATTTTAGGTTTGTGGTTATTATTATAGTTTCTAATATAGTTTTATTGCACATTTTCACACTTTTTACTACTCATTGGCAATATTAATTATTGTCAGATGAGGTATTCACTATATTATCTAGTATTTTAACTCATGGATAACTCTATGTATGTTACAGTTAATTATGTATTATGAGCTATTCACTATATTATGTAATATTCTAATTGATGGTTAATTTAAATCATGTTAATTAATTATTTTCATGTTTAAGATTTATAATTATATATGTGTTATATTGGGAGGAAATCCCTTTTTCCCAAAATATATATATTCTAATTTTTATGTATTCTTATATACATTAATTAAACTAATCCTGATAAAATTCACCCATATAGATTAATAAACAGAGGGAATAATGGGTTTATTTTTCCTTCTGTTTATTGTTGTTTTTTTTCCATGTACTGAATACACCCATATTCTAGCCTTCAGCCTGATATTCATTGAGAGGAATGACAGTGAAAGCTGATTGGCTAGAAAACCTGTCATTTATAGACATTACAATAGCCTCCATGTTACAAAACACAAAGATCGTGATTTAACCAGTAAGTAAGCTGACAGACAATACGGATAGGCGGACAGATCTGTCAGTCATAAACAAACACACTGGTTGGTGATTAGTGAGATTATAGCTCCATGCAACCCACTTGTTGGGTTGATCCTATGATGAAGCGTTAGAGAAACGTACGTTAGGAGTACCGCACACGCGGGTCAGCGTGTCCGGAGATTTTAATTGTTGTATGTTGACTCTAATGTCCTCCTTATACAGTGTGATGCTGGGCGAGATTGATACCAGCTAATAATAAATATTAGATGCTGTGATGCAGGGCTTGTATTAAACAAAAGACATAGCTCCTATACCGGCCAACAGTACCTCACATGCGAGACAGCGTGGCCGGAGGTTCGATTTGTTGTATATCTATCCACTAATTGCTGTATGTTCACTCCAATGTATTTCTTATACAGTGCGATGTTGGGTGAGATTGACACCAGCTATTAATTAATATTAGATGCTGTGATGCAGGGCTCGTATTAAACAAAAGACATAGGGCCTGATTCAGACCCACTCGCGAGCGGCCGTCCGCTCGCAAGTGGGTCGATGGTGCGCATGCGCGAGACGCGACGAGCGAAGGACTTTCATTCGCTCGTTGTGTCTGATCAAAGAGGGCGTGCTGTCGATGTTGATTGACAGCACGCCCCCTTTGGTGGGCGTGCCGGGGGTGTGCCTCCCAGACGGGGGCGTTCCCAAGGGAACGCCTACCGTCAGAAGCCGACCCCACTGACCTCACTAGTGATGTCAGTGGGAGTGATTTTGGCTCTGATAGAGCCAAAATCACTCCGGGCCTTGCGGTTGAGAAACTCAACCGCAGGCTTCGGCTCGCAGTGGCGATGGTCAAGACCATCGCGACCATCAACCTGCACGCTCGTATAGGCTGTGGGTGGTGACCCACAGCTATTCGAGCGTCCAGGAGGACGCTCCATAATTATGGAGGTGGGCCCTGATTCAGAGCGAGCGCTCTGGTCAGAGCGTCCGGCTCTGAATCAGGGCCATAGCTCTCATACCGGCCAGCAGTATTTGACACGCGGGACAGCGTGGCCGGGGGTTATGAGTTATTGTATGTCTATCTATTTATTCTCCCCATACAGTTCACTGCTGGATAATACTGACACGAGCAAATCGCAAACATAAGATACTGTGAATGCAGGGCTCGTATTATCAGGGGATACAGTAGTGATAGAGCTCTGATATCATCATCATGCTTTTATTTACTTTATGGCATGAATTTAGATGGTCAAATATATGTGGCAATATTGCGCTATTCGAAATATTTAAATACCGTAATCACAGGATTCATAATTAAAATATTTAGTGTAAGAATGTGACATTCTTTAGTTTTGCTACATTATTTTTTGTGTGTCTCCATCAGGCAGCTGGATACTACTGATCTAGGGACTTGTATGACAATCACCGTTGCTAGCTATTCTCTATTGTATGGATTTGGCTGATCACGGATTGCAGTGATTAATAAATAGTGGGGCGAGTCTATAGTTAGACCCCTATACCAACTACTGCAGTATACAGTTTTTAGATGGGGTCTCCTGGCTGGACTTCCTTCCCCTCTGACGTGAGCACGGTGGTGTATCTGTTGTCAAACACATTGCCAGGACAGCGTGACTCGAAGGGGGCTCGTCTATGCCTGGGGAGGGGACATGTCAGTTAGGGTTCAAGTGAACTGGTTGCTGGGTATCCCCTCTGAATGGAGACTCACCTCTAGTGAGCTCTCCAGACGTCCACTCGTGGTCCGTGTTACGTCTCTCCTGGTAGCTGCTACTTCCGGGTGCAACATGTGACTGCGGCTTGTTGTGATTGCGGAAAGATATTTATTTTTTCTCTTCACAGGGTCCGAATCTGTCAAGTAAGTCCATATAGGTGTATAACCCCAACATGTTTCAGCCTTAATTGCCCTTCCTCTGAAGACTTTCCCCTGAAGAGAAGTGCATGGAGGACATGTTCTTTTCTTGGATCAGACTTGGAATGTTGTGAGCATGGGGATCCTGGCAATGTACCGAATTGTACAGAGGGTGGGCTCAATGCTGATACCGGTGGCAACGGTAGATGCTGCCTCACTCTCTTGCTCTGTGCAGTCCGCCCACTTCAAACTTTTCAGTTTTCTCCTAGGCAGCCAGGGACTCGGAAGGGCAATAAAACCAACTACACATCCACTTCTTCGCCAAATTATCTTTACCATGAACCGCTCAGTATTTCCCGCATACGTATTATATCTGTTGCTATAGTTACGGTATTAGTTCTAATGTTAGAACTAATACCGTGACTATAGTAACAGATTTTGGGCCAAATGTAATAGGGTGTCTGATTTAGTAACCACACAAACTCACACCTTCTTGCATTTTTTAAAGGTCCGAGTTTGTGCTGCAACTCGCAAATGTAATAGCCTGCAAACTTTTTCAGCTCGAGGCTACTACATATGCGAATTTAGGCGACTAGCATTAAAAGGTGCGAGTTATACAGAAACCATCACAGATCAGTAAGATCCGTGACTGCTTCTTTGTGTGTTAAAAAAAAAAAAAAAAAAAAGACGTGCAGCCCCGGGCTTTCTAAAGCCTGTCCTGGTTCTAAAAATACAGGGGAAAAATGTGTAGGGGGCCCTTGTATATTAAGAACCAGTACAGAGCTTTGCTGAGCCCGCCCTGGTTGTGGAAAAGCCAAACAAAACGAGTAGGGGTCCCCTGTATCTGCATAACCAGCACCGGACTCTATTTCTAGCTGGGAAGAGGTAATGCCACAGCCAGGGAAAACCTTTCACCGGTTTCCCTGGCCAAAGCATTACCCCTGACCGAAATTCAGAAGAGGCTGAGAATCCCTGGGGAGTTGGGGATCCCCCAATAAAGGGGTCCCCCTCTCTAGGGCACCCCAGGCCACGACTGATTAACATGGGGCTATCCCTGGCACCCGTGGGCAGTGGGTGCCAGGTTGTTAATGTCAAAGTGTAGTGTAAAATAGATGTTTAAATATTGTCTTTAGCTGTAGTACTACATGTCCCAGCAAGCATCCCCAACATGCTGGTACTTGGAGAACCACAAGTACTAGCATGCGGGGCATTATGGGGCCGCTGGTACCTGTAGTTCCACAGCCAAAGAAATACGTAAAAAAATACAACACACACCGTTTCAGTAAAAGTTTAATATAACATACATGCACACTCACTATCACACATACTCACCTAGTATCCCTGATGCCATCATGTCCACTTGTCCAGTAGAATTCCATAGGGGTACCTATAATAAAAAATCCATACTCAAAGAGAACATGTCCTCCACACACTTCTCTTCAGGGGAAAGTCTTCAGAGGAAGGCCAATTGAGGTTGAAACGCGTTGGGTTTAAACACTTATATGGACTTACTTAACAAACAGATTTGGACCCTGTGAAGAAAAAAAAAAAAATCTCTTTTTGTAATCACAACAAGCTGCAGTCATGTGACGTATCCGGAAGAAGCAGCTACCAGGAGAGACGTAACACTGACCAAGAGCCACCATGGAGTGGGAGCGGACGTCTGGAGAGCACACTAGAGATGAGCCTCCATTCAGAGGAGATACCCGGCAACTGGTTCACTTGAACCCTAGCTGACACATCCCCTCCCCAGGTATAGACGAGCCCCCTCCGAGTCACAGTGTCCTGGCAGTGTGTCTGGCAACAGATACACCACTGGTCTCACGTCGGAGGGGAAGGAAGTCCAGCCAGGAAGCCCTCTCTATTGCCCCAGTACCCCAGCCCCATTCCTTAGAAGACCATCCCGGGCAACGAACAGCAAATACCTATTACCATCCTGCCAACCTCAGATAGACTAGCGGGATGCCGCAATCTACCTAGACTCATAAACTTTAACTAATAATTGGAAGTATCAATCACTATTAGTAAAGATTATCGATCACTACCAACTCAGACTTTACTATATAGACCTTGCCCACCTGCGGGGTGCACTATATACCAAGTTGATTATATTAGACGATCATACAGTATCTTTATTTAATATCATTCACCTACTGTATATGGGAATTATGATATGATACATGTTTCTTACTGCTTTTTTGTAACATAAGTCAGTGATTTTATACGTACATACTATTATGCTTTTATAACCAGTTAATAAGGTAACCACTCCCATACTCAGGCAATCATTGCCACACATCACATCACCATAAATCACAGGCTGAGCGCTGCACCGTTTCTATTTTCCATATTTCTACTAAATAGGCAAGGGTACCTATTGGATGTCAGCAGCTTGCCGTGACCACAGAGCTCAGTGCACAGGACCAACCCCCTTTTTGTATTCAACTTCTCCGCTTTGTAGTAGGAGATTTGCATTATCAGTTCCAGGCCCTACCATTCAGCGTGTCCGCAACCCCCAGAAATTTCACAAAGGTTATGTCCCACATGGTTTTCTTGTTGAGGTGCAGAGGAATCACCATTATTCCTTACTTGGATGAACTCCTGATAAAGGCCCCTTCAGAGCTCTTGCTACTTCAGCATCTGCAGGGGGTGATGGACACCTTGAAAGCTCACAGGTGGATCCTGAATTATCCCAAGTCAAACATAATTCTTTTACAAAGGATGGTTTTCTTGGGTCTTGTCTTCAACACCAAATGTCAAAGAGTCTTCCCTCCTACACAAAAGATGCAGAACATCCAGTCCTTGGTGAGGACACTTCTTCAGCTACTTCAGGTGTCAGTTCTCAGGTGTATAAGACTCCTTGGGAAAATTATGACTTCTTTCGAGGCAGGACCATTTTCCATATTTCATACATGGACTCTTAAAAGAGATCTTCCACTGTTGATCCAGCACAGATCCCAGTCTAGACAGGGAGTTCTTCAGGCTGTCCCATCAGACAAGCCAGTCACTTCAGTGGTGGCTCCATACCTCCAACCTATCCATGGGGTCTCTGTTTTCAGTTTGGGACTGGGTACTGATCATTCAGGTACTCGAAGACTTGTTGTTTTTTTCAGTTGAGTTATTCAGACTATGAATCGGGCCCGTAAGCTGGTCATCTCCAGAATTTATTATTGTATCTGAAGGCTCTGTTTCTTGGTGTAAGTGTGGGGTCTCTCTGCGGCTTTCTTTAGATTACAGCATATTTTGTCTTTTCTTCCAGATGGTCTGACAAATGGCCTTAGCCTTTTTTCCCTTATAGGATCAGGGTTGGGCTGTCAGTGCTTTTTCGGAAGCGTTTGGCCACCATTTCGGAGCTACAGACCTTTCTTCAGGAGGTACTCAAAGTTAAGCCTCCCTATATCTCTCCTTTGAATCTGAAGTTCGTATTGGAGGCTCTTCAGAGGCCTCCCTTGGAGTTTCTGGAGACAGTTGAGTCGCGGTATCTTACATGGAAGGTGTTTTTTCTACTGGCCATTGCATCGGCTAGACGCATCTCAGAGTTGGCTCCTCTGTCTTGTAGGCCGCACCTTATCATTTTTCATTCTGACAGTTTAGTTTTTCAGACTAAGCCCTTTTTTTTTTAACCAAAGTTAGTTTCAAGGTTTTATTTAAACCTGTATATTGTTCTCCTGGCTTTTCCGGAGGCAGCATCCGTCCTCTACTCTCATGCTTTTATGGCTTTCGATGTTTTCCGTGCTTTATGGATTTATATTGACCATACTGTCTCCATTCTCTGCTGGTTTTGGTGGATGACTCAGAGAAGTTGGGCGACATCCAAGGGTTCCATTGCAAGATGGATTACCTCTACTATCCACCAGATTTATCTGTCTTCAGATAAGCCTATCCCAGCTTCCCTCTGAGCTCATTCTGCAGTTAGGGCTTCTTGGGCGGTGAGCCACAGAGCCTCGGTTGAGCAATTGTGCAGCACTGCAACCTGGTCATCGGTACAGACTGTTACCAAATTTTATTGGTTCCAGTGACACTAGTTTTGGGAAAACAAGTTTTACGTATAACAATGCCGGGTGATGCCCCCCTTGTTAGGCTTGGTTTGTGAAGTCCTTGGTGACGCAGTCCCTGGCCTTGCCACCCCGGAAAACAGGACAGACACCCCCCCCGCTTCCGTTAATACCGACTGACTCCTCCCTTGCACTGCCCCTTAAATGCCTCTGTCTGTCAATCAGGCAGAGGTACAGAAGGGGCTGCGTGTGACTACGTGGAACACTTTCTGCACATTAGCAGAATGGGTCTTGCGCACGCACAGATTCCAAATAATCATGAGTCTGAGTTCAGCATTGCATGCAATGCTGAATCAGCCTCATAGTGCGCTGGGTGGGAGCGACATGATCAGGTTGTCCAGGCTTTTGTAGCAAAAAGCTCATCCCAGAGTTGAAGATAAACAAATATAAAGAAATAAACGCTATGCAATATGAGAGATGTGATTAGAATGAATTTTCAGAGTGGAGGATAGAAGTATTTAAGGTAAAGTTGGTGTAGAAATTACAATTATGTTGAATTTATATTTAATAATCCTGAAAATTAGAATGAAGAGAACTTGATGGAGATCAAAATTGATAGCGCTCTAATATAACACAAGCAGTAGTAGTGACTTTACACTGTAAACTATTCTTTCCCTTTCATTTTAAGTGTGCATCATTCCATGGTTTCTCATGTTAGCTTATTTTAATGTAAAGATCTGTGTGCTGTCATACAAGTTGTGATTTACAACATTTAGGACTTGGCAGTGGCGTCACTATAGGGGTGCGGACCGCACCCAGGTGTCACCTCTCAGAGGGGTGATGCCAAAATGCCGGCTCCTCAGTGGCATTGTGACGTTCTCCTGCAGCACTCGGCTACTGTCACAGAGGAGGAGCCATCAGTGCAGACTCAGTGAATGCTGGGTGCTTCTGGAGTGATGCTATCGGGATTTCCTGTGAGGCCACGCCCCTTCATTTTAAGACCCCCCCTTTCCATGCGCCACGGGTGTCACCAGACCAGGTGATGACTCTGGGACTTTTTGAGAACTAGGACCCCCCGATAATTACGCATCCAACTCGCTGTGAGTAGCAGTGGTGGATACTAAACACTGGACCAATTCAACATTACTCCAGTGCAGGGACAGCTGATCCAAAAGCCAGCTGTCCCTGCGATCTCTAACACTGCTACTTCGGTAACAATGAAACATAGTACTGCCGTTACTGGGCCCGTTACTTAAAACATGCAAAAACTTGTGTTTCTGCATATGTCAGAAAAAGTTAAGTAAAGATGGTACCAAGGAATATGATTTTTTTTTTAAATAAACCTAAAAATTTACCATATGAAATGTGTGATATTTAATTAAAATACATCAAGAGAATAATAAAAACAGTAATATATAAACAAAAACCATAATACATAAAATGTGTCTAAAATTAACCGAGTATAGATACGACTCAATTCGCCAGGCTTGTGCTGAGAAAAACTTGTATTTACTATTGCCAATAAAAGTCAATATTATTGGTAGGTATAAGTACCGGTATCCGGAAATGTCCTATTAGGGATATATAATTGTCCACGGTATGATGTTATAGTGGCAGCAAAAAGAATAATTTCGAGTTGTTATTGAATTGATCCCACAATACTGAAATATTCACTCACAGGTGCTCAGATTATATTGCTCGATGTTAATGCCGTGAACCAATTTGGTTCTGAGGGGTAAATTTATCAACATTCGTGTTGGTCCCGATTTGCATTTTCGGGTGATGATATCACTTTTTTGCAAATCGGGAATTTACTGTAATTAAAGTTGGGTGATTTATTCATTTTTTCAGGTTGAAATCGGATGGTTTAATCCCGCAAATTCGGCCGTTTTGAGGAATAGAAATAATATCACCATCGGCTCAATTCGGAAGTACTTTTCACTTTTTTAATACAATTCGTGAATTTACCATTATTTGTTTTGCTAAAGTCGCCTGTTTTACACTCAAATTAGGGACTCAATAGAAGTTTTAAATGCACCACCTCCTGAGCTGCGAGTTGCTATTGAACATACACAAATCAGTGTGATTTGTGTATGTTTCTGAATAACAAGTGTGTTCTAAGGGTTATTAAAAAAAAAAATATATGATGTGAGGTCCCCACCAAAGGCTAACCAGCCCCGTACTTGCCAGCCTATCCTGATACCTAAAATTATGGTGAACAAAATGTGTAGGGTTCCACCGTAAATTAGGTACCAGCACCTGGCTGCAGGGCCAGTCCTGGTTTTAATTATAGGGGGAAAAAAATTACGTAGGAGTCCCCCTATAATTAAAACCAGCACGGAACCTTTCTAGCGGGGGCTGATGCCACAGCCAGGGGAGCCCTTTCACCGGGCCCCCCAGCCACAGCATCAGTCCTGATCACAAGTCAGCCCAGGCCAGGGATCCCCCCAATAAAGGGGTCCCCCTCTCCAAGGCACCCCTGGCCTAGGCTGATAACCTGGGCTATCCCCGCCATCCTAGGGCGGTGAGTGGCTGGTTGATAGTGTATGTAATGTGTAAAAAAATAGAATTAACAACATTGTCTTTACAGTGGAACTACAGGTCCCAGCAAGCCTTCCCCGCATGCTGGTACTTGGAGAACCACAATTACCAGCATGTGGGGCATTAAGGGACCGCTGGTACCTGTAGTTCACCTGTAAAAAAAATGTGTAAAAAACATAACACACACACCGTGAAAGAACAGTTTTATTACATACATACTCACCTACATTACCAGGAGTGGTCCCTTGTCCAAAGTAGGCATCCAAGGTTTTCTTAGAACAAAAAGACGAAATTCGCGATCCACAGAAAAGATACCAACCAGGATGGTTGGTATCTCCCGAATGAAACGCTCAGACACAGCTCTAGCCTTTGTAGAGTCGTATCTGAGCCTTCATTGGCTGAGAGAGGAAAGCCCCCGCCTCTCTTAGCCAATGAACGTCTCCCTCCATTGAAGTCCATGGTGGGACCCCCAGAATAAACTTTAGTAACCCTGCTGCTCTCCATTGACTTCAATGGAGGAGTTGTTCATTAGCTGAGAGAGGCGGGGGCTCACCTCTCTCAGCCAATGAACGCTCAGATACGGCTCTATAAAGGCAGAAGCTGCGTCTGAGCTTTTCATTCGGGAGATACCAACCATCCTGGTTGGTATCAGTTGCTTGGTTCGGGTTTTTGTTTGTTGTTTTAAGAAGACCTTGGATGCCTACTTTGGACAAGGGGACCACTCCTGGTAATGTAGGTGAGTGTGTGTATGCATGTAATAAAACTGTACTTTCACGGTGTGTGTGTTGTGTGTTTGTTTTACACATTTCTTTACAGGTGAACCACAGGTACCAGCGGGCCATTAATGTCCTGAATGCTGGTACTTGTGGTTCTCCAAGTACCAGCATGCGGGGGAGGCTTGCTGGGATCTGTAGTTCCACTGTAAAGACAATGTTGTTAATTCTATTTTTTACACACTACATACACTATCAACCTGGCACCCAATGCCCAGGGGTGGCGGGGATAGCCCTGCGCTATCAGCCTAGGCCAAGGGTGCCCTGGAGAGGGGGACCCCTTTATTGGGGGGTCCCCAACTCCCCAGGGATCCCTGGCCTGGATTAACTAGCAGTCAGGACTGCTGCTGCGGCTGGGGGGCCCTGTGAAAGGGCTCCCCTGGCTGTGGTATCAGCCCCCCGCTAGAAAGGGTCCGGTGCTAGACTCTCCGCTGCCTTTAGAGGCGGTGGATGCGGCCATTAATTCTTTCCCTGGGGGTAAAGCACCAGGTACAGATGGTATCCCAGTAGAAGTTTAGAAAAAGCATACCAATGTATTTGTCCCTAAATTACTAGAATTATACAATGATCGGTTTGAATTGATCTCCCTCCATCTATGTCAGAAGTGCTAATTATTGTCCTTTTAAAGCCTGACAAAGACCCCAGCCTCCCGGACTCGTATCGTCCTATTTCTTTAATACCAACGGATGTGAAAATCCTGGCCAAAATTCTGTCTTTAAGAATAAATAAGGTTATCACTTCTGTGGTCCACTCAGATTAGACAGGCTTTATGCCGGACAAGTCCACCCATATATATGTGAGACGTGTGTTCACTCATGTTCAGGCCCCTCATGGGGACGAGTCCTCCTCAGTCATTGTGTCATTGGACGCAGCTAAGGCTTTTGATTTTGTGGAGTGGCCGTTCCTATGGGAGGTCATGAAATTTATGGGTTTTGACCCTGTTTATTTACGGTGGGTTCAGCTGTTATATTATAGGCTTGTTGCTAGGATCTCTGTAAATGCGGCCGGCGGTACTTCATACCCATTCCGTGGCTTTATATGCCGACGATCTACTTTTATTTTTACCTAATTATATAGAGGCCATGCCAATTGTTCTTCAAGTTATTAATTTATTTGGCGATTACTCTGGATTAAAAATCCTTTATTCTCCCTCTTAGAGGACAACCCTCTCTACCTTCTCCCATATCTCTTCCCCTGCGATGGGTATCCCAATTTAAATATTTGGGCATTCATATTACAAACTCCCCGTATGGTTATATAAGGCTTAACCTGGACCCCCTATTTCAGTACTTAAAGGACAAAACTAAAACCTGGATTAAATTGCCCCTCACGGTCACAGGTAGGATCAACCTGATTAAGATGATAGTGCAACCTAAACTATTATATATATTTTAGCAGTCCCCAGTGTTTATCCCTGCCTCAAAATTTCGTAAATTAGACCGTATGCTATCTCACCTGATATGGGCGAATAGACGCCCTCGCATTCGATTAAAAATATTGACGAGACCTAAGTCTGCTGGTGGGTTGGCGCTTCCTAACTTTCGACTATATTATTATGCGGCACAACTTACACATGTGAGGGAATGGCTCCAGGACAATTCTCCTACTGCTCTACACTCACTGCTGGTGTCTCAGGCTTCCCCTGGTCACACGCCCCTACAGACCTTGAGTGATAGGGTAAAAAGATCCCTTCCCCAAATACTAATACAGGCTGTTAAGATTTGGCGGGCTGCCCTTGATATCACACAATGTACTGGGCTGGATCCTGATATACCTTTGTGGAACTCTAGGGCATTGTCTGAACTGAGATCACTTCAAATTAGACAAGTGTGGGGCACCAAGTGTATTCATTCTTTAGGACAGTTATATGTCGGTTCTACACTTAAATTCTTTTCTCAACTGCAGGAGGAGTTTTCCCTACCTAGAGCATGCTTCTACATATTTCTGCAGCTTAGGCATGCCCTCAGTGTTCAATTCAGTGCTGGTCCCCCTGACATTCAGTCCCTTCCTATTTACACCGTACTTATCTCATTGGGTCCCCACAGGTCTTTGTCTTTTATTTGCTCATACCTTTCGTCCTTTCATCCTTTCACCACAAATCCAGGTTATCTAACATTAAAGAAAAATGGGAGGCGGATGTGGGTTCAATAACTGAAGGTGACTGGGATTTGGCGTGTTCCCTGCATCTCCACTACCTCTGTAAGATATCAACAGATTCAGCTATATATGTTACATAGAGTTTATTTAACCCCAATTAGGTTGGTGAAATTTGGTGGCCTTGCTTCTAATGTTTGCCCAAGGTGTCAGATGGCTGTTGGTGTTTTTTGGCACTTATTTTGGGATTGCCCCACAGTTCAGTCATTTTGGGGTAAAGTTATACATGTTCTTTCCGGAATCGGTATGAAAACCGCCGGCCACATGGCGGTTCGATTCCCGGCAGCGCCTGGCCGACAAAAGCAGAGTTCCCAGCAGCGGAAGCCTGACAGCGCTGGAAATCCCGATCGTCGCTAAGGTAAGTATAAACTAACCTAACCTAACCTCCCCCCCTCTAAGTGCCTAGCCCTAACCCTCCCTTTCCCGCTGCCTAAACCTAAGTCCCCCGGGGGGGTGCCTACCCCTAAGTCTCCCCCCGGGTGCCGTAAACCTAACCCCCCTGCAGCTGTCCGCTCGCGGCGCCTGGCATCCCTTTGATGGGGATGCCAGGCACCTGTCTCCCGGCGTCTGGAAAATGACAGGCGTCTAGATATAGACGCCCGGCATTTCACCCTCGCCAGGATATGACAGTCGGGAAGCCGGCGGTCGGTATTAAGGCAGCCGGTTTCCCGATTGTATACCGTTTTTTCCACCACTGGGATTAATGCCCCTCTTCTTACCCCGATAGTATGCTGTTTGGATGTTTTAGAGGATAACATTCTTGATAAGTATGCTAGGCAGTTTATCATTAATATGTGTACTCTGGCTAAGGTTAATATTACTCGCACCTGGTTGGCCTCTCAGGGTCCGGACTTCTGTGCATGGCTTGCATTGGTCCGTACCACTGTTCGGCAGGAGAAATACCTTTATCTAACCCGACAGGCAGAGTTCAAATTTGACCGCATTTGGAGTAGATGGGATGGGTCCAGATATGCTCTCCCAGATATGTATTGCATAAATGTTGTTTATTGGTGTATGGTGTAAGTGCAGGCACGGGAGAAGCTTCTCTTCTCTCTTTTATTTTAATTCTCTTTATTTTTTATTTTTTTGTTATATGTATTGTATGGTTAATTAATAGTATAAGTTGAACTTGATCACCGTGTGGTACTAATAATATTTTTGTGGAATAGATGTCCTAATTGGGATATATTGCTAGTATGTTCCTGTGATTGGGACTGAGATGTACCAAAATAATTAAGTTCTACAATATGAATAATATCTCTATATAGTTGGGAAGCTATTTAGTAGCACAACGATAATTTAGGGAAATATAAGCAGGGGCGTATCTTTGTATTGGCCGGGATGGCACTCGCCAGGGGTGCCGGCCGGTGGGGGGCGCTGGCCGGTGGGGGGCGCCACCCGGCAGTGCCAGTCCAGGGCCGTAACTAGGGTGGTGTGGCCACCACAACCGCTCATGTCCTGTGGGCGGAACCGGCCGCCACAACCACCGATCACGGGCACTAGTTTTTTTTACATGTATACAGGCAGCGGTGTGCCCGGTTCCTCTGCTGCCGGGCACACCGCTACTAATACACTTTACAATTACAGTGTCGGCACTGACTGGGCAGCGCTGTGCTGTCTGCCCCATGTGCTCTGCCCCCTCCCCGGCTCGTTTCCTGTCTCTCCCTTCCATTCCAGCCCCAGAGTGCCCTGCAAAGCGAGCAGGACCATGGTGCTCGGCTGTATGACAGTCACAGCACCTCCTACCTCCGGGACTGCCGGGAGCCGGATTGCGACGTGACGCCCCACACAGGCTACAGAGAGGACCATGCAGGCTGCACTGGAGACAGAAAGAGGAAGCTGGTAAGACTGTGCGGGGCGGGGCGGTCTTGAATTTACAGAGGGGGCAGGAGGCTGGAAATACAGAGGGGGCAGGAGGCTGGAAATACAGAGGGGGCAGGAGGCTGCAAATACAGAGGGGGCAGGAGGCTGGAAATACAGAGGGGACAGGAGGCTGGAAATAAAGTGGGGGCAGGATGCTGGAAATACAGAGGGGGCAGGAGGCTGCAAATACAGAGGGGGCAGGAGGCTGCAAATACAGAGGGGGCAGGAGGCTGGAAATAAATTGGGGGCAGGAGGCTGGAAATACAGAGGGGGAGAAGACTTGAAAGACAGGTAGCAGAGGAAGGAATGTGTGGGACAGGAAGCTCAAGTGACATGGGGCAGGAGACTGGAATATCACAGTGAGCTGGAGGCAAAATGGAGTAGGAGGATGGGGGGGTTCATGGGGCAGGACGTGATACAGAAAGCAGGAGGCTGGAGATGACACAGAAAGCTAGAAGGGACATGGGGCAGGAGGTGACAGAGCTGGAGGCGACATTGAGCAGGTCGTTGGGGAGACACAAAACATTGGTGGGGACTTGGAGCAGGAGGTAACACATGGAGCAGGAGGCTGGAGGGGACATGAGACACGAGTTTCGTTGAACCTCTGTTGTATGATAATGACATTGGTTATATTCCTACACAAACAGGCATCTTCCGGTAAATGAGATTTCCTACATGAATAGTGAATACCGACTGTCTGCCCAAGGAGGACCAATTTCTTCAGAGGTTCCCCATCGCAGAGAAACCACCATATAGGTAAGGTGTATTTTTATTTACAGCACACTGTTCTGTCTGTCAAAAGTCTCTGCTGCTGATGATCTCCCAGTCAGAAGCATCACTGCCGGACGATGAAGGAGGGGTGAGGAGGTGTCGGTTTACTAACTGCTAGCAGGGGGAGGGGGGGGGGGGGCGCCAGTCCCTTACTCTGCCAGGGGGTCTCTGACCCCTAGATACACCCCTGAATATAAGTACTGTATAGGCGTATATCACATTATGTGTTTATACATGTTAATGTGATAATACATTTGCATTGTACTATGCTATTGTTAATGTTTTTATTGGATATTGATATTATGTAAATTTCAATAAAAATTACTCAATTTAAAAAAAAAAAAGAAGGTCCGGTGCTGATTTTAATTATAGGGGGACCCCTACGCAATTTTTTCCCCCCTGTAATTAAAACCAGGATTAGCCCTGCAGCCTGGTGCTGGTAGCTAATTTACGGTGTAACCCTACACGTTTTGTTCCCCATAATTTTAGGTACCAGGACAGGCTGGAAAGTTCGGGGCTGATTATGCTTTTGGAGGGGGGGACCTCACGTCATTTTTAAAAAAAAATGTAACCCTAAAAATAAAAAAAAATGAACAAGCATTCTGCACATATTTCACTGTGTAGACTGCTTGTTCGGGAGACAAATTCGGCCATTTTAATCGGGACTTCAAATCGGACAGGATAGACCAAATACACCATCAATCAAAATGAACCTGTCAAAACCGGGAGCTTGGTAAATTCATGATCTTTTTAAGTAAAAAAAAAAACCTGCCATTTTTGATCGATCCTATCCGAGTTGAAAAACAAGACAAATCAGGACCAAATCGAATCTTAATAAATTTACCTCTGAGTGTTGTTGAGAATTCCACAATGGAGACAGTGGCGTATCTATAATGGGTGCAGTGTGTGCGGGGCACACGGGCCCCCCGTGTCCAGGGGGGCCCCGCACCGCACACACTGAACCCATATTATTTTAGACTTACCTGTCCGTGGTCCCACGTCAGGTGTCTGCGCTGCTCAGAACACCGGAAAATGGGCGCCGCGGACATTTTTCTGGTGTTCTGCGCATGCGCAGTAGACTCCGGGCACACCCTAGTGCCCGGAGTCTACTAAAGCTTCGGTGGCTGCCTAGCCGCGTCAGTCGGCTGTCGGCCACCGGAGAGAGAAGAGGGGGCCCAAATGGGCCCCCTCCTCTCTTAAGACGCCCCTGAATGGAGAAGATGGTAATGTGGGACACCAAATTCTGCTTTATAGATTATTTCTGCTGCAGGCGGAATCCCTTGATGTTGATATTCAAAATAGAGACATAGGATAATCCAGTTTATAAGGTCCAAAAGTCCCAGGAATCAAAAGGCAAATAGTAATAAATTGAAAATCAATATAAAGATCACAGCGCTGGTATTAGCCCAATACCAGCAGTGACATCTTTATATTGATTCCTGTGACTTTTTATGTATTACTGTTTGTTTATACATTTTTGTTTTTATTATTCTCTTGATGTATTTTAATTAAATAACATTGTGTATGACACATTTCATTAGGTACATTTTCAGTTTTATATTTATTTTTTCTCATATCCCTTAGCACCATCTTTACTTAACTTTTTTCTGACATATTTGTATCCACCTAGGTGACTACTAGGCTTGTATGGCTGCATAAAGGGATTTTGCACTTTTTTCAATACAATATATTATATATATATATTATTATTCCATAGACAAAATACCTTACGGTTTCACATGTCCCATTAAGGCAAAGGTGTGGGGGAACCTTTTTTCTGCCGAGGGCCATTTTGATATATATAACATTATTTGCTGGCCTTGTGTAGGTCATGCCCCCTTTGTGTGACGTCACACAGTGGTGCGGTCCCACAATCGCCGGTGATTACAGCACTGCCCAGAGAATCTTGAGGATGCTCCGGGGAGCTGCAAGGGCAGCTCCCCGGCTCCAGGTGGCACTGCTGCATAGATTCTGGCTGCAGGGTGCCATTCTAGGCCCACTGCTAGCCAGATGAGGCTAGCGGAAAATAGCTCCGAGGGCCAGACCAAATGATTCCACTGGCCTTATACAGTCCCCGGGCCGAGTATTCCCATACCTGCATTTAGGCTTCTTAGACATGATCTGAAATTTCACAAAACCTAAAAACTCAAAAAAGCAATGAATTTTCAATCATTAAGGCTGATGCCTTGATGAACGTGTTCCTTGCACAATGCAGATATGGTATGTCATCACACCCTGTGGTTAACTGCAGTTTCAGCACTTTCACAGAGTGAGAGCTGCTAATTCACATAATTGAGTGCTAATTGGAAAATACATATGCAGACTATGCATCTGCTGAGACCTCAGTTGCAATGTGGCACACACCCACTCAGTGTCCAGAATCTTCCCATTCGGTCACCACAACAATCCCATGGGGTAAAAACATCTTTCTCACTCCATATATCTATCATATTCAGAATACACATTCAGCTCCCTAATTTCTAAAACTACCATACTCTGTCTATGCATGTACACTATCTTCGCCTCCATGCTGCTCTATAATCCCCAATCCCTACTGCTGTGTCGTCTCCCAAATGTGCTAGTTCTTTATTCCCGCATCCGTGCCACTCTTTCCTTCCATCTTCACCATTGCCTCCCCCCAGCCATGCTGCTCTGTCTTCCCCACATCTGTGCCACTCTTTCTTCCTCCATCTGAACCACTCTGTCCACCCAAACGTGCCACTCTCTTACCCCCCCACCCACACCACTGTTTTCCCACCATCCGCACCAGTCTCTTTCCCAATCCCTACTGTTATGTGTCCTCATATTTGTGCTAGTCTGTATTCCCTCATCTGCACCAATCTGTCTTTACCCATCTGTGCTGCTCTGTCTTCCCAGGTCCATGCCACTCTGTACCACTCCATACACATCCCTCTGTCCCCCCAAACCAGGGACAAATGCAGTATTTTTACAGTGGGGTTTACATACATACATACACACATACACACATAGTGTGTGTGTGTGTGTATATGTATGTATGTATGTATGTATGTATGTATGTGTGTGTGTGTATATATATATATATATTATATATATTTTTTTTCACATACTGCACACACATATATACACACATACATATGTCACACATACATATATACAGCCATGGCCAAAAGTTTTGAGAATGACAAGTATTAGTTTTCAGTTTGCTGTTTCAGTGTTTTTAAACCTTTTTGTCAGATGTTACTATGGTATACTGAAGTAACATTACAAGCATTTCATAAGTGTCAAAGGCTTTTATTGACAATTACAGTAAGTTTATGCAAAGAGTCAATATTTGCAGTGTTGACCCTTCTTTTTGAAGACCTCTGCAATTCGCCCTAGCATGCTGTCAATCAACTTCTGGGCCACATACTGACTGATGGCCGCCCATTCTTCCTAATCAATGCTTGGAGTTTGTCAGAATTTGTGAGTTTTTGTTTGTCCACCCGCCTCTTGTGGATTGACCACAAGTTCTCAATGGGATTAAGGTCCGGGGGTCCGCTTATTAGCAATTTTTTTGTTTTGCCAAGACCGGGTATGCTACATGGCACGAGGAGGATGTGATCCACGCATAGGAGGAGGTAAGTATGGATTTTTTTTTTTTTCCAAGTACCCTATGTATTCTACTTAGACAAGTGGACATGATGGGATACTAGGTGAGTATGTGAGTGTGTTGTGTGTGTGCATGTATGTTTTGATAAAATTTTACTTTCAACGGTGTGTCTTGTGTTTGTTTATTTTAGTTGTCTTTTGTTTATTTTAGTATTTATTTTGCTGTGGAACTACAGGTACCAGCGGACCCGTAATGCCCCGCATGCTGGTTCTTGTGGTTCTCCAAGTACCAGCGTGCGGGTGAGGCATGCTGGGACCTATAATTCCACAGCAAAAGACTACTATTACCAAATGCACCACACCACATAATCAACCTGAGCCACTGGCTGCCCTGGAGAGGGGGACTCCTTTATTAGGGGGGCTCCCCAGCTCCCCAGGGGCTGGTCTGACTAGCGGTCAGGGGTAATGCTTTGGCCGGGGGACCCGGTGAAAGGGCTCCCCTGGCTGAAGACCCCTATGTTGTTTGTCTCCTTTTTTTTACACAGGTTCTATTTTTTTAAATACAGAAGCACAGATGGATCTCGCTGATCCATCCGTGCTTCTGTGTTTATTTATACACAGATGCAGGCATAATGGGTCGCCCAGGATCCGAGCCTGCATTTGTCTGTGCACAGTAGATGTTGTGTTAATTTCAAAAATGGTGCTGAGGCGCCATTTTTGAATTGGGGACCACTGCTGAACTCTACAGAATCACTGGCAGGGATCCAGGCCTGCCGCCTACACAGCACCACCGCCGACTGTCCTGCAGCCCACACTGCCACCGGGTCCCGCTGCTAACGCCTGCACCACCGCCATTAAAGCCCGCTACTTCTCCGAGTCCCGGATGCAGCTAACGTCTGCTACCTCGCCCGGGTCCTGGCTGCAGCTAACGCCCGCTTCCTTCCCCCGGGTATCACCTCCGCTAACGTCCGCAAAGAACAGCCATCTATGTGCACCCAAGGGAAGCCACAGTGAGTACACCCCTCTGCTGGAGGTACCTACTGAGGCTGCACAGCAAGATGAAGCTCCCTATTTCTATAATGGGGCATTTGTGAGGTAATACATTAAAAACTGTAACTTTCTCAATTACCTGAAATCCAAAAGGCCCTACCCTGGGACAATAGCTACCTAATAAAACAAACCCCAAGTCTAAATTCGCCCTCTACCCCAAGTTATACCTTCTCAAAAATCCCCCATAGACTATTGCAGAAAAGTGATCCTAACCGAGATTGTCAGAAAAAAAATGACAGTTGGGACTGTAGATTACTCGGACAAAACAAGAAAAAGAAGGAAAAACTCTATTTGGTGAGCACTCTTATTTTTAGAAAATATAAATAAATTAATACATAACTTTTATTAAAAAACTATTCAATAAAAATATTATTACCGGCAGCTGTCTCCTCCGTGAACAAGCCATTCGGCGAAACGCGCATCGGCAGGACGGGTGTCTGTGTGTGCGCAGCACATGACACTCCAACTACCAGTTTGTACCCCTTGTATTTTCTTCACACTTTTTATTATACACTTGCTTGGTCAGTATCATTTACACCTGATTTTTTTCACATGGACTCATACGGGTTGTTGCTCTGTGACCTACCATAGTTATTTTGGGTTTAAGCACCTATTGCTGATTATTTTAACCCTATATGTAATTTGTATTAAAGGATTTAATGGTCCTGATCTGATACTTATTTATAGTACTACACTTTTATATACATTGTGTAGGTGATTTATTGCGGATATTTTGTATAGGTTTTTGATATGTGTTCATGTTTAAATCATTTTGTTTATATGGTGTAATTGTGTGTCTAATTGCATAGATATTACCAAAAACATACCATTTAATGATATTACAATAAATTAATATATGTCTAGGGAACCCAGCATAATATTTTCAATTGGTTGCTTATGTATAAAGAGAGTAATTATTTATTACCCTGTATTAGCAACAATCAACTTAGAGGACACCTATACATATGCACATGTTATTGTTAGCCCTGTGATAATTACTAATCAGCAGCTATTATTGTATATCTCTGCATTAATTTAATAGTTATTTATATATAACTCTCTTATATTTTTGTGTCCTCTCTATTAACTGATGACAATCTCAATTAGAGTAACTCTCTCATTGGGGGTCCAATACTCTTTTGTAAGACCCCCAACAGCAGAAGCGAAATATTGAGAAACGTTGCGGTTATTCTGTTGTTTCTAAGGGTCAAACCGTTTCCAGGTGATCTCTCACTCCCTACCGATGACTTGAGGTCAAATAGGGAGAAGTAGAATCTAGAGAAACGGCATCTTTACCTTGACTATTCTGATATTTTACATTAATGAGAGCACTATAGATACAAACTGGTATTTTTTCTAATGATGCCATAGAGGCTATATATATATGTATTATTTTTATTCTTTATTTCGCCATTATCTTTGATGTTTCGATATATCTCTAATTATGTTATGTGATATTTTTTTGATATTTAAGCTACGTTTATTGTGCATCTGGCCTTAGATGCATTATTAATCAGGACTTTATATTTTTTTATTTTCATTTTGAATAAACTCTCTCCTTTGTTATGTCTTTATACTTTTTGGTTATTCGTATTTTTTCACATACTCTCTATGTGAGACATACCATATTTTGATTTGTGTTATTATACACAGCTGCCGGTAATAATATATTATATTTTTTATTGAATAGTTTTTTAATAAAAGTTATGTATTAATTTATTTATATTTTCTAAAAATAAGAGTGCTCACCAAATAGAGTTTTTCCTTCTTTTTCTTGTTTTGTCCTTGTTGCCTAACTCTAGTGAGCACCACCACTATATTGTGTATCTTTTTCTGGTTTCAGATATTTATTGATAAGAATAGTGGTACTAATAATTATCTTGTCATATACAGTCAGTGCGACGATTTCCCATTTCCCTTTTCCCCATAGTTGTGTACACTGTAGATTACTCCCAAATCCTGATTTTTTTTGGGGGGGGGGGATTTTTTTTGGGCCCTGAAATTTGGCATGTAGCACCGAGTAACAGTTCTACCCGTCCATGCCAAATTTCAGCTTGGTACCTCCAATAGCTTTTGATTTGTAGTTCCTTAAACACCATGCCACTTTTTTCAATTCAGCCTTAATGTAAGGGCACGACTGTAGAAAAGTAGAAAATAAACCCCAAACTTTAATCCTAAATTGTGTAAATCTTGTTAGGACATTCGGCTGAGAAATAAGTCATGAATGGGATTAGTTTATGGTTTCCTTCCGGTCATATTGCATGGTTTGGGGAAGCCAGAATAATTGTACTTATAAGCACAAATATTGTAGGTTGAACTCTCCATGTGGGTAATTAAATCGGCCCCTAAAGGTGTATTCAGACATGCTGGTTGTATTCTGCTGTCAGTGCACAATCAGTACATATGCTGTTCAAAGTTTGTACTGCGGCAGCAAGTTATTAACTTTGAACACACAAACACCATTAACCTTTGGACTATCCATATTGATGTCATTTTATTGCTGCCATTCAACAACTGAAATGGTGTCTGCAAACATTATTGCTAGAACTTGTGGAGAGAAAATCTTTGCAGCATGTTACAGTGAGGCTGAGGTGGTTATATACGTTTCCTGCTTGTTTCATAGTAGTAATTGATATTGCAATAAGGGAATATATTTATGAAATCTATATGTACTTGATGTACCCAGGGCTGCCATCAGAAATTGTGGGGCCCAAGACTGAGAAAATAGGCAGAGCCCCTGTGCCCCCCCTTACCCCGCTACCACTAATTCTCATGAGTCATGACTTACCTTATCGCCTTGAAGAATGCTCCTTCCTTCTTTCTTCTTCTCCTCCAGGTCTGGCTGGCTCTGCTCCTCATGTGCCGCGGCTCCTCTGACCTCTTGCTTCCAGCGGCATGTCTTGAAGTCACGCGTACTGACTCCATAGGAAACAAATATTTTATTGAACAAGCAAACGCAGGATTTTGGGGAGGGGTTCTAATAAATACATATATACAGCCATGGCCAACAGTTTTGAGAATGACACAAGTATTGGTTTTCACAAAGTGTGCTGCTTCAGTGTTTTTAGATCTTTTTGTCAGATGTTACTATGATATACTGAAATAAAATTACAAGGCTTTTATTGACAATTACATTAAGTGTATGCAAAGAGTCAATACTTGCAGTGTTGACGCTTCTTTTTCAAGACCTCTGCAATTCGCCCTGGCATGCTGTCAATCAACTTCTGGGCCACATACTGACTGATGGCCGCCCATTCTTGCCTAATCAATGCTTGGAGTTTGTGGGTTTTTGTTTGTCCACCCGCCTCTTGAGAATTGACCACAAATTCTCGATGGGATTAAGGTCTGGGGAGTTTCCTGGTCATGGACCCAAAATTTCAATGTTTTGTTCCCCGAGCCACTTAGTTATCACTTTTGCCTTATGGCAAGGTTCTCCATCATGCTGGGAAAGGCATTGTTCATCACCAAACTGTTCTTGGAAGTTGCTCTTGGAGTGTGTTTTGGTACCATTCTTTATTCATGGCTGTGTTCTTAGGCAAAATTGTGAGTGATCCCACTCCTTTGGCTGAGAAGCAACTCCACACATGAATGGTCTCAGGATGCTTTACTGTTGGCATGATACAGGACTGGTGGTAGCGCTCACCTTTCCTTTTCCGGACAAGTGTTTTCCCAGATGCCCCAAACAATCTGAAAGGTGATTCATCAGAGAAATTAACTTTACTCCAGTACTAGAAAGGGGACGGCTCCCCCCCCCCATCCTGCCCCATTCCCAAACATTTGAAAGGCGTTAGTGGAGCAGCGGCTGTGGATTCTCAGAGTCTGTGCTTTCTAACAATAGGATACACGGCCCCTGCACTGTGTGGAAGAGAAGGAGGTGTAATGTGCTGTCTTTTAACTTAAAGAACACGTATTACACCTCCTCCTCCATGCAGTGCAGGGGCCGTGCATCCTATTGCTAGAAAGCACAGCCCCTGACTGTCGCAGTCCCTACCTCCTGCTGTTCCGGCGGACCAGCAACAAGTAAGTTGGAGGGAGGGAGGGGGAGTTGGCGCCAAAATGAAATTATATATTGCCCCCCATAAAATCGTTCCGAAGCCCCTGATCTCAGCAGAAGCATTACAGTAATAATATATAAGTGGGAAACACATACAGCCAGTCGGCAGTAGCCACCAATCATTACCATCAACAGTTTACATTTTGTACCATTTTGTACCGAGCGTCTTTTTTGTGGTCAGCCCGAGATATATTTTGCGCACACACCCCCTTACTGTTCTTGGGCCACTTTTACACGCCACCTCTAACCCTGTCCTGCCTCCTTAAGCGTAATCATAAAATGCCCCAGCCCACATGGGAATAGAGGTGTACGAGATTTTTGACTAGCATGCGCAGATGATAAGCAATAAAACGAATTATAATCCACATACACTTTCTTAGAACAAAACAGCTGTAAAAAAAAAAAAATACTAACAATTACAGGGATGAAATCTAACTTTAATGATTACATTTTTTTTTTACTTATAAGCACTTGAATCAACTAGAAACTGGTAAAACATATAAGGGTCTATGTACTAAGCCTTGGAGAGAGATAAAGTGGACAGAGAGAAATTACCTCCCAATCAGCTCCTGTCATGTTACAGTCTGTGTTTGAAAAATAATAGTTAGAAGCTCTCCAAGGGCCAAATGTAATAGGTATGAATACCCCTTAATTGCTAGAGAGAAATAATCGCTGTCCAGGCAATAATTGTTGTTCCAAAGTACAAAAATTCTTATCGCAATAAAAAAGAAAGGTACGCGCTTTGATCTAGCACAATTAGCGCAAAGACAATTAAATACAGAAAATACGATACAGCCCAATACATACGTGTGTGCACTGGTCCCAGCATACAATCATCAGTCCAGAAGCCTGTGGTCATCCAAAGAGAATGGCTACTGACTGGGACCGGGACACAGGCTATATACCCTAACAGATCATGATAACAACAATATAGACAGACAACCATAATTCCATTGGTTCTTGGTCTTTGTAGTACGCTGTAGTTCATAGGACAGTTCACTAGGGGTATGTCCCAATTCTCCACAGTCTCTTGAGATTACATTGTCTTTCTTTAATTGGTTTAAGACACTATATACAGAGTATACATTCTAACCAATAATTTCCTATGACCCATAACCATCAAACGCAAGATGCCACTCCCTCGCTGATAGACTCGAATATCTGGAAATAAACATGCCATGTCTACCATGTTGTATATCTTAAATATCATATACATACATTTCACAACATAATTATATGCTACTAAAACCTCTAATATTATGTTTAATGTAAAGGAACCTTTTATGAGTGAGTGTATATTTATCAATATATTTAAATATGCATTGTGTGACTACACGCAGCGTAAAAGGTGCGCTGTGTGCAGGGGTCGTGTACAGCGCAAATGTGCTGTGTGTGTTTATATTTACAACAGCAACTGTGTATATGTGTGCACGCATTGTGGATACACATGCGATCGTTTAAGTGTATGTATGTATATATATATATATATATATATTTATGTGTGTGTGTGTGTGCAAATGTGCATCAGTGCCATGGATTTATATATATATACATATAATAATATATATATCTAGCTTTATTCAGTAACTGGTATTATTGATATTCCTTCTGTCTGAATTAAGGGCCTGATTCTGACCCGGTCGCAAGCGCTGTGTGCTCGCAACCGGGTCGATGGTAGGCCAGTGCGCATCCGTTGCTCTGGGTCTCGTACCAAAGGGGGCATGCTGTCGATGTTGAGTGACAGCACGCCCCCTTTGGTGGGCGGGCCGGGGGCGTGGCTGCCCAGATGGAGGCGTTCCCATGGGAACGCCTACCGTCTGGGGCCGGACCCACTGACATCACAAGTGATGTCAGTGGGAGAGCTTTCGGCTCTGTTAGAGCCGAAGCTCTCTGACGCTTGCGGCAACGAGACCCTACCACAAGGGTCTCGTCGCAAGCCCGATGGTCGCGATGGTCTTGACCATCGCGGCCATCATCATGGCCACTCGCTATAGCTGTGGGTCGTCACCCACAGCTATGCGAGCGGCCAGGAGGCCGTTCTGAACAAAAAAAAATGCCCGGCCCTGATTCAGAGCGAGCGCTCTGTCAGAGCGTCCGGGTCTGAATCCGGGCCTAGGTTCAAAAATTACAGATAATGGAGTTGTTCTGATCAGAGATGGCCAGCAGATACTTGATGGAATCACAGTGTAATCAAATGCCTCTCTCCACCCTATTTGGAAGGTAAATGCTAGTTCCTTTAGACATACAATGATAGTCAGACTTAAAGACAATGGTTCATTCAAACACTCGTCTGCACATCACAGTATGTGTGTGTTTTCAATTACTAGTCACAGACATGTACACAGGGCTTGTCTCCCGGCACTGGCCAAACCTTACATTTTTAAATATATATAAAGTCTTTTCAATACATACAGCATGTGTATCCGTGCGCATTTATTATGTAAAGACTTTAACAGTGTGCAGTAACACGACAGATGTACACAACGCTAAATAGCGCCATATACAATGATATTATACTGACTACGCCAGATGGCGTCGTGCAGACAACTCAAACATGGCGTCTTCAGATATTTTCAAAGATCTGATCTCAGCCAATCATCCGGCTTCGACATAGGGTTAGAGTTTAGAAAATGCGAGAGTTTACCAGTAAACTCTCACACTTTTTAAATGTAATAGAGCCAGAGAACATGGAAACTCGTCTGTTTTTCAGACTCAAAAACTCTCACGATTTAAACTCTCATCCAGCTGTTTTCCCATTTGGAAGACAAAACTCGACCAATGTGAGAGATTACTGCTAAACTCTCACATTTTCTAAAATCTTACCCTATTGCATTTGGCCCAGGGGCATTTCTAGAGAGGAGGGGGCCCGTGTGCAGTCTCCGACACGGGCCCCCTCCTCTCCGCCATGGTGGCCATTTTCCCTGTACTGTGCATGCGCAAACGACGCGAAAATTTCTGCCGCGGTCATTTTCCAGTTGTTTTACAGCACCGGACCCCCGTGCTGATGTGGGACTCCGGAGAGGTAAGTAATATTATGGGTGCATGGTGTGCGGTTCGGGGCCCCCCTGGACCCAGGGGCCCGTGTTCCCCACACACCCTGCACCCATTATAGATACACCCCTGATTTGGCCGCAAGTCTTAGTACATACGGTCTGGTTCAGAGGTGCACGCTATGTCGATGCCACACGCAAGCGGACAATATTTTCAGACTGCGCATGCCTACTGGTGGCTACTGCCAAAAGAGGCAACACAAATATGGATGCAGTGCGATTTCAATTTACGTTTCTGGATGGTAACAAGGGGGTGGCTAGCCAGGCGCGGGCGTGTTGCGGCCAGCGACTGCATCCAAAGCTGCATTTGCACTGACCCTGGTGTCCATGTTTAGACAGAGAAATTGCACCATCAATAGGGCAGGTGCAATATCTGATGATGAGTCTTAATATGCACATGGGCGAATTATGGCCTCAGCCGCTGGGTGTCACAGTAGGAAGCCCATCTTTGGTGGCATTAGCATGAAGACGCGGTCGCACCTTCATAATATGACATAGCTGCACCTGTATAGCAAGCACCTCAGGCACATAGCCAGATGCAATGTCAGTCACACGGTCTGACACTAGGGGCGCTGTTAAATCCAGGTAATCTCTTTTATGTAGGAAACACCAGATAGTACTGTCTTACGTATTATCCAGATCATACTGTGTTGCATGGGGGGTAGATGCAGAGCTATATTAAGGCTTTGGGGTGGCCCAGGCCACTTTAAACATGGGACCCCTATCAGGGCTGGCTCGAGGCATGTTCGACAACTGCAGTTGAACAGGGGCGACACCCCATAGAGGCCGCACCCCTCCCAGCCGTTCCCGATTTCAGTGGGACAGTCCCGGTTTTCGGGTATTGCCCCGCTGTTTCAACTTTGTCCCGCGGGGGGTCGGGAGGGGGCACCTCCACCACCGCACCTGTGCAGCTCGCTGCATCCATTCAGTGCATTCAGTGCAGTGAAAGAGCTGGGGCCAGGCAGCTCAGCTACTGACGTAGTGCTGGCCTTGCCCCCGGCCTGATGTTAAATGGGAGGCGTGCCATACAGGCATGCCCCCAAATAGAATCATTTATGGAGCATGGCCTATGAAAATTAGGCCCGTCCCCTTTCCGGTCGCGAAGTTTGGGGATGTCCGTGTCCCTGGATGCACAGGGCATGACTCCTGCTGGAGCCAGCCCTGACCCCTATGGTCTAAAATTAAGAGCATAGACATAATTCACCAGAGAGAGCTACTAGTATGTTGCAAATTTTAAAGATGCTGTCGTACCAAGAAAATTATTTTAACACATTCAAATAATACAACTATCCCTATTTATTAAATCCTAGCATAAATAAATACCTGTCTGCATTACCTGGCTGATAAGTAACAGGGAATAGTCATCCTGAATGTAATAGAGATGGTTTTAGCTGACAATACCAGCAGCAGCACCCTGCTACTTTTGAAAAAAAAAAGAAGTTTTGTGGCCATTCATCATAAGAGTAGCACAGGAGATATCCCAGATACTGTATCTCCTGCTTACCTTTCTCTCCCGGAATGGCCCGCTGTCCCCCATACATTAGTATCACAGATATCTCCTGCTTACCTTCCTCTCCCGGAATGGCCCACTGTTCCCATACACTAGTATCACAGATATCTCCTGCTTACCTTTCTGTCCCGGAATGGACCGCTGTCCCCATACATTAGTATCACAGACATCTCCTGCTTACCTTTCTGTCCCGGAATGGACTGCTGTCCCCATACATTAGTATCACAGACATCTCCTGCTTACCTTCCTCTCCCGGAATGGCTCGGTGTCCCCATACATTAGTATCACAGATATCTCCTGCTTACCTTCCTCTCCCGGAATGGCCCACTGTTCCCATACACTAGTATCACAGATATCTCCTGCTTACCTTTCTGTCCCGGAATGGACCGCTGTCCCCATACATTAGTATCACAGACATCTCCTGCTTACCTTTCTGTCCCGGAATGGCTCGATGTCACCATACATTAGTATCACAGACATCTCCTGCTTACCTTCCTCTCCCGGAATGGCTCGGTGTCCCCATACACTAGTATCACAGATATCTCCTGCTTACCTTCCTCTCCCGGAATGGCTAGGTGTCCCCATACACTAGTATCACAGACATCTCCTGCTTACCTTTCTCTCACGATGTGCTCCGCTGTCCCCATACACTAGTATGGGGACATAAATTCATCAAACTCCGAAAATACAATATATTCGGAGCTGAACTGTGGGAGCATTCAACATCTTCAGATGGCGTTTGCTCCCACACACTTGCTGCTTCCTTTTGGGAAGGAGTCCCGGGTTGCGGGATCCCTCCGCCGCTGGCCGGCTCCTTCCGCCAGATACCGGGGCTTTGTGCACTAGCACTGCTCAGCTAGACTTGGCAGTGTTAGGCTTCACTGCTATGAAAGAAGCAATGAAAAGATTCGGGGGAGACAGCTGATTTTCTGTACCCCGATAATTAACAAAATGAATAAACCCCAAAGTCCCTACCATATGGACACACACATATGAGTACTAGAATTATTTTTTTGCCAGAAGCCAATGAACCTAATGGTGTGTTTTTGGAATGTGGGAGGAAAGCGGAGTACCCAGCAGAAACCCACCCAAGCATGGAGTGAATATACAAACTACAGGCATATAGGGGGTCTATTTACTAAGCAGTGTTAGTAGACAGGGTAAAAAAGTGATAAGAAAGTGATAAGGTGCCAGCCAATCAGCTCCCAACTGTCATTTTTCAAACAACCTGTGAGATGACAGTTGGAAGCTGATTGGCTGGCACCTTATCACTTTCTTATTTCGTTTTACTCTCTCCTAACACTGCTTAGTAAATAGACCCCACAGTGACTTGGTGAGGAATTGAACTCATGATGTCAGGGCTGTGAGGCAATAATGCCAACCATAACCGTATCTATAGTTTTTAATGACTAAACAGTGTTATGGACAGGTCAAACTTGGGCACACAAGTGAACAAATTGTACTAAGAGGCTGGATACTTCAGGTACACCTTCAGAAACCTTTAGTACAGTCATAAGATAAACCACATCCCCACAGTGGGTTGGCATTGCTGCCTCAGAGTCCTGGTGCCACGGATCCTATAATGTCCAGAGCAGTGCTTCTCAAATTCGCTCCTCAAGACACACGAACAGTCCAGGTTTCAAGCATTACCATGTTTGAGCATAGATTGCTACATCCAAATGACTGATGTGCTAATTAAGTCACCTGTGCTTAAAACCTGGACTGTTAGTTAGTCTTGAGGACCGAGTTTGAGAAGCGCTGGTACAGGCTACCATGGACGTAGAGCTTGTTATCCTGTGTTTGTATAGTTCAGAATTTAGGCTGAGCACCATTGGGATCAGGGCTAGTGGGAATGAATAAACATTCTCTATAAGGAGCTGTGTAATATTTTGCCACTATTAAAGAATAATACTTCATGGGCATGGCTGATGTGATTGAATTATCATTGGCATCACACTAATTTTTGAGCCATATATGTTGCAATATTGGGCAGGGACCGACGTGAGTGACTAAATATTCTGAGTACAGCGCTGTTTTATATGATTGGTGCATGCTATGTATATAAATCATAATCAGCCAATACTGCAGGGTGCGGCCACCTTTTTGACATTCTGTGTTGTCTATAAAAAAAAAAAACAACTAAGGTGAAAGAAAGAATGTGATATTGTGGAAGGAATGATGTGTAGGAACAGGGATGGGTACTGGATGCCAGCGCTCGGGATTCTGGCAGTTAGAATCCAGACGCCGACATCCCAACAGGGTTAAGATACTGACAGATGGCGGTCAGTATCTTAATCCTTCCCCACAGCCTAAACCTAACCTCTCCCCCTAGTGCCTAACTCTCCCCCCCTAGTGCCTAATCCTAAACCTCCCCCTAGTGCCTAACCATAACTCTCCCCTTAGTGCCTAACCATAACCCTACCGCTAGTGCCTAACTCTAACTCTCCCCCTAGTGCCTAACTCTCCCCCCCAGTGCCTAACCCTAACCCTCCCCCTAGTGCCTAATCCTAACCCTCCCCCTAGTACCTAACCATAACCGTCCCCCTAGTGCCTAACCCTCCCCCCTACTACCTAACCCCTATCCCTTCCCCTAACCCCACTACTTACCGTTAGGATGCCGGCGGTCCGGATTCAGATTTGTGACGGGATACCAGCACCTGCATTTTGAGCGCCGGTATCCCGCACACCAGGATGTAAACTACATCCTGTAGGAACAAAACAGCTGTTACCACATATCAGTCAATTTATCCATCAACCAATAATAAAATACCCCTAGGAAGTCAGGAATTACATGAAAATACAGATTGTTTCACAATACTGATTAATAAACATGTTCAAGCAAAGAAGTTTGAAAACTAATGTTCAGCAGAAGCAGCTGCTAAATAGATAGATTCAGTTAAGTTATGGTACACATCACCGCTTCAATCATTATAATACCAATATAAATCTGTCGCTTGGAGAAGGCAAATTGCTTTTATTTTGTTTTGCAAAAAGTAAAGTGCAATTTAAAAGCCTCACAGTAACAAAACTAATGGGGGAAGGTGGTCTAACCCAAAGTGCCCAAATAAATCAAGTATTTTTTTCTGTGTTTGTGTGCGCCTTAGCCGCCCCTATCAATATCACATAAATGGAGGACAAAAATTTGGAGGATAAAATGGGGAAAGATCAAGAACCACTTCCTCCTAGTGCTGAAGCTGCTGCTACTAGTCATGACATAGACGATACCATGCCATCAACGTCATCTGCCAAGGCCGATGCCCAATGTCATAGTAGAGGGCATGTAAAATCCAAAAGCAAAAGTTCAGTAAAATTACCTTAAAAAATTAATTTAAATCATCTAAGGCGAAACGTAAACTTGCCAATATGCCATTTACGACACAGTGTGGCAAGGAACGGCTACGGTCCTTCCCTATGTTTATGACTAGTGGTTCAGCTTCACATGACGATGGAAGCCCTCCTCCTCCCAGAAAAATGAAAAGAGTTAAGCTGGCAAAAGCACAGCGAAGAACTGCGTTCTTCTAAGAAGATATCACAAATCCCCAAGGAGAGTCCAAGTGTGGCAGCTGTTGCGATGCCTGACCTTCCCAAAACTGGATGGGAAGAGGTGGCTCTTTCCACCATTTGCACGCCCTCTGCAAGTGCTGGAAGGAGCACCCACAGTCCAGTTGCTGATATTCAAATTGAAGATGTCACTTTTGAGGTAAAACAGGATGAGGATATTGGTGTAGCTGACGCTGAGGAGGAAATTAACAAAGATGGTGATGTGGTTTCTTTAAATCAGGCACCAGGGGAGACAGTTGTTGTCCGTGGGATGAAAAAGCCCATCACGGTCATGCCTGGGCAGAAGACCAAACATTCCACCTCGTTGGTCTGGAAATATTTCTATCCAAATCCGGACATCAACCGTCTTGCCATATGTTCCATATGTAAAGGTGGAATAAGTAGGGGTAGGGACGTTAACCACCTAGGAACATCCTCACTTATACATCACCTGCAGCGCATTCATATAAAGTTAGTCAAGTTCAGAAACTGTGGCTAAGACCGTAAGCAGGGACACCTAAATCCCTTTGTCCTGTTGTACCAAACTCCTGCAAACCACACTGTCAAGGAAATAGTCCTGCAGGCCATGTCACTGGCATGACTGACTCTCCTATCCGGGATTCCTCCGGAGGATCCTACATTACTACGCCTACTGCTGCTGTTGCTGTTGGGAGTCGTTCATCATCCCAGGGAGAAAGTTGGAACACCACTACTTTTACTAAGCAATTGACCCTCCAACAGTCCTTAGCGAGGAGGATGAAGTACGACAGCAGTCATCCTGTTGCAAAGCAGATAACTGAGGCCTTGACAGCTATGTTGGTGTTAGACATGTGTACGGTATCCGCCATTAGAGCAATGGGATTTAGACAATTGATGGAGATAGTGTGTCCCAGGTACCAAATCCCGTTTAGATTCCACTTCACTAGGCAGGCGATACCGAGACTGTACAGAAACGTCAGAAAAAGTGTCCTCACTGTCCTAAAAAATGCGGTTGTACCCAATGTCCACTTAACCACGGACATGTGGACAAGTGAAACAGGGCAGACTAAGGACTATATGACTGTGACAGCACACTGGGTAGATGTATCGAATTACACAGCAACAACAGCAGCGTCACCAGTAGCAGCATCTAAGAAACTCCAGCTTGTTCCAAGGCAGACTACACTGTGTATCACCGGTTTCAGTAAGAGGCATACTGCCGGCAACCTCTTAGAGAAACTGAGGGAAATCATTGCCCAATGGCTTACCCCACTTAGACTCTCCTGGGGATTTCTGATATCTGACAACGCCACCAATATTGTGCAGGCATTACATCTGGGCAAATTCCAGCACGTCCCATGTTTTTCTCACACAAATTTCGTGGTGCAGAATTTTCTGAAAACCGACAAGGGCATGCAGGAGATGCTTTGGGTGGCCCGAAAAATTTCTGACTACTTTCGCCATTCAACGACTGCGCGCCGAAGACTGGAGCGCCAGCAAACATTCTGAATCTGACTTGCCATCACCTGAAGCAAGAGGTTGTGACGTGGTGGAACTCAACCCTCTATATGCTTCAGAGGATGGAGGAGCATCAAAAGGCCATTTAAGCCTATACATCCACCTATGACATAGGCAAAGGAAGGGGTATGCACTTGACTCAAGCGCAGTGGAGAATGATTTTCACGTTGTGCAAGATTCTCCAGGCCTTCGAACTTGCCACACGTGAAGTCAGTTCAGACACTGCCACCTTGAGTCAGGTCATTCCCCTCATCAGGCTTTTGCAGAAGCAGCTGGAGAAAGTGCAGGAGCTAAGACGGAGCGATTCCACTCAGTATGTGGGACTTGTGGATGAAGCCCTTCATTCGCTTTGCCAGGATTCGAGGGTGGTCAATCTGTTGAAATCAGACCACTACATTTTGGCCACCGTGCTCGATCCTAGGTTTAAAGCCTACGTGGTATCTCTTTTTCCGGCGGATACAAGCCTGCAGAGGTGCAAAGACCTGCTGGTGAAAACACTGTCAGCTGAAGCAGAACGTGACACGTCAACAGCTCCTTCTTCATTTTCTCCCACAACTGGGGCTGCCAGGAAACAACTTAGGTATCCTAAGCAATACACTGGTGGTGATGCAAGGCAGACCGGACCAAGGGCCTGATTCAGAGCCACTCGTAAGCGGCAGCTCGTTCGCTCCGAGCGATGTTTGCCCAACTGCGCATGCGTACGGATCGTTATACGCATGTACGAACCAGTCAGTGCGGTCAAAATTCATGTGCTCGCAAAATAGCGAATGCCTGCTAATTTGAGTGACAGAATGAGGCGTATGTGGGTAGTAACAGAGGAAGGTGCTTGAAAACGGGGAGTGGAGATCCGATCGCAGGCGTGCTTAAAGGTCAAAATGGGCGTTTTATGGGTGTGCATAATTAAAACAGCAGCGTCATTGACCACGCCACTGGGTTTTTTTTAAGCCAGAACTGCTCGCAAAATTGTGGTAGCAAAAACCAACCACAAGAATAGCGAGCAGTTCATACCCTGTTCGATGTACTCGATTAATCTAATAAATAGCGGACATGACGTAGGATGCGAGCGGCCAGGGGGCGTAGTTTCCCAAAAAACGACCGCAAGTTTTGTACGCTCGTTCAGACCTAGAGGCGTGAACAGACCGCAAACAGCGAACGGTTCATTTGAATAGCCACCCCTATTTTCAGGTCGAGCGAGCGCTAATTGCGTCCGGCTCTGAATCAGGCCCCAAGTTTGGACATCTGATCCCGACAGAAGGACCTGCCAACAATTTCTCACATGTCTACTGTCACTGCAAATGATACTGTCACCATTGACAGAATGGTGGGGGATTACATCAGTGACTGCATCCAAGTAGGCATGTCAGACAGTCCGTACCTGTACTGGCAGGAAAAAGAGGCAATTTGGAGGCCCCTGTACAAACTGGCTCTATTTTACCTAAGTTGTCCCCCCTCCAGTGTGTACTCCGAAAGAGTTTTTAGTGCAGCCGGGAACCTTGTCAGCGAAAGGCGTAGGCGGTTGCTTCCACAAAATGTGGAGAAGATGATGTTCATCAAAATTAATTATCAATTCTTCCAGGAAAACCAGCCTCCAGAAAGTACAGAGGGACCTGTGGTGGTGGATTCCAGCGGAAACGAATTAATACTCTGTGAGGATGAGGACAACACTGAAGGAGGGTGAGGAATCGGTGGATGAGGCGGATGAGGATGACATCTTGCCTCGGTAGAGCCAGTTTGTGCAGGGACAGATTAATTGCCAGCTTGTTTTGTGGGGGCCCAAACGAACCAATCATTTCAGCCACAGTCGTGTGGCAGACCCTAGCGCTGAAATGAATGGTTTGTTAAAGTGTGCATGTCCTGTTTATTCAACATAAGGGTGGGTGGGAGGGCCCAAGGACAATTCCATCTTGCATCTCTTTTTTTTCTTTGCAGTATGTACTCTTTGGGGCCTAGTTTTCAAACTGCCATCCTGTCTGCCACTGCAGTGCCACTCCTAGGTGGGCCACGTGTTTGTGCTGCCCACTTGTGTCGCTTAGCATAATCATCCAGCTACCTCGGTGCAACCTTTTTGCCTAAAAACAATATTGTGAGGTGTGAGGTGTTCAGAATAGACTGGAAATGAGTGGAAATTAATGTTATTGAGGTTAATAATAAGGTACGAACAACCCCCCCCACCAATTCTGTGTTTTTTGCTGTTTTTATGCTTTTTTCCAACAAAATACAGATCCAAAACACAAAACCCAGAATCCAAAACTCACAAAGGGTGGTTTTGTCAAAACCAATCCAGATCCAAAACCAAAGCACAAAACACGAAAAGTGGCCGGTGCACACCCCTACTTTCAATTATTTTAAAAATTGTCCATTTGTTATTCCATTTGCATTTTGTTGGTTGCAAGGATACATTAAAAGTGGAAAAAGGTCTGACATGCTTTATCTGTGATTTCTGGTTTCATAAACACCTGCAATTTTAGACTTAGAGGGGTATTCAATATGAAATGTAAACTTCGCTGTAGAAGTTTACATTTCATATCGGAGCTTTTACCTGTGTTAAAGTATCGGGCGCGTGCCCGCTTATCCCCGTATTCAATATGAAATAACAAAAACGAGAGCCTGCGTAGTTGGATTTGCGTAAAGTTACGAAATTTTCCTTAAAAAAATTGTAGGACCCCCCTAAAGTTATAAAAACATGGGGGATCACTATGGGTACCCCCATTTTAGCCTTTAAATGAAAGTCGGGGATTTAAATAGCCGCAGCAGGTGTTTTTTCCCGACATTGAAGAAGTGTTGCAGAATAGCACTTAGGTTATTTTTTTCGTTTTTTTAAGTGGTCCCATCAATTTTGGGGTACATGAAAATGGGTACTATCATATTTTGATGTCCCTAAAGTAAGTTTTTAAAAATTCTGCATTTGTGCACCTGCCAATAAATCTATTCTAGAAAACACCTGCCGCATACTTGCAGAATAGCCCTGAACCTATTTCCCTATTGGTAAACAATTTTTTCCCATTTTTTTTTCACCCCAATTTTTAAATTAATTTTTTGGGGTGTCCCTATTTTTTTTTTAAACTTATTTTGACACAGTTCTTTTTTAAATGTCATTCCCAGAGGTGCAGGCTATTTTTTTTAAGCCTGCACCCCTAAACCCCAATTCTGCACAATTTTTCGACACCTATTCAATGGTGAAAAGTTATCCCTGTTTTTTATCAAAGACTTTTCGAACCTGCGAAAAGTCTTTGAAATTGAATACGGTGTAAAACTGAAACCTGCGATAATGACATCATAGGTGCGATATTAACGCAAAAACAGAGTTTTCGCTCCCATATTGAATACCCCTATTAGACTAGAATTTACTAAAGTGCGGGTTTTTAGAAGTGGAGATGTTGCCCATAGCAATCACTTAGATTATACTTAATATTATCTAGCACTTTCTAGAAGATAGTAGCTAGAATCTGTTTGGCTGCTATGGGCAACATCTCCACTTCTAAAAACTCTCACTTTAGTAAATATTAGGGGTGAGCGGGTTCGGATTTCTGAAATCCGAACCCCCCCGAGCCCTCCCGATCCGAGGCCGATCCGAGTCAGGCTCGACTTTTCCCGCCTGACTCGGATCTGAAATCGAGGCAAAACGTCATCATCCCGCCTTCCGAGTCTCGCGGGTTTTGGATCCTATATAAGGTACCCGCGTCGGCGCCATTTTCTCACTCGGCTGTGGACAGTGAAGAGGGAGGGTGGGAGTTAGGGCTGGCTGGGCTGTGTAGTGTAGTGTAGTGTAGTGCAGAGTAGTGTTGTGCTGTGCTGTGCTGCGCTGTGCTGCTGTTGTCCACTACTTCAAAGTCCATAGGGGCTGGCTGTGTTGTGCTGTGCTGCTGTTGTTAATAGGGGCTGTGTCCACTACTTCAAAGTCCATAGGGGCTGGCTGGACTGTGTTGTGCAGTCAGTTCTCCATAGGGGCTGTGTCCACTCCAAAGTCCTGTGCAGTGTCCCAGTCCTAAAGGGGTGCTATAGTGTTGTCCAGGGGGTGCTCTGTCCATCAGGGGTGCTCCCCCCAAGTGCTAAAAAAATAATATTTTTTGTGTGTTTGTGAATTGTGTGCGCAGTAGCCGCACGTGCATCAACAAAGTAGGGCCAAGCGTGCGCCTGTGTCATAAGTAAAGGGCCAGCTGGCTTGACCGTTAAAGGGTGCTGTAACCCCCAAAGTACACTCCAGTCCAAACCAAAAAATAAATAATTTTCTGTGTGAATTGTGTGCGCAGTAGCCGCACGTGCATCAACAAAGTAGTGCCAAGCGTGCGCCTGTGTCATAAGTAAAGGGCCGGCTGGCTTGACCGTTAAAGGGTGCTGTAACCCCCAAAGTACACTCCAGTCCAAACCAAAAAAAAAATTATTTTCTGTGTTTGTGAATTGTGTGCGCAGTAGCCGCACGTGCATCAACAAAGTAGTGCCAAGCGTGCGCCTGTGTCATAAGTAAAGGGCCGGCTGGCTTGACCGTTAAAGGGTGCTGTAACCCCCAAAGTACACTCCAGTCCAAACCAAAAAAAAAAATATTTTCTGTGTTTGTGACTTGTGTGCACTGTGGCTGCACGTGCATCAACAAAGGAGCAGCGCCAAGCGTGCGCCTGTGTCCCATAAGTAAAGAGCCGGCTGGTGGTGTAACCCACAAAGTGCACTACTCTCCAGCAAAAATAAAAAAATATTTTCTGTGTTTGTGTGCGCTTTAGCCGCACGTATATATCAATATAACATAAATGGAGGACCAAACTTTCTCCGATAAAAATAAAATAGGGAAAGATCAAGAACCACTTCCTCCTAGTGCTATTGCTGCTGCTGGGAGTTGTTCATCATCCCAGAGAGGAAGTAGGAACATCACTACTTTTACTAAACAATTGACCCTCCAACAGTCCCTAGCGATGAGGATGAAGTACGACAGCAGTCATCCTGAAGCAAAACGTATAACTGAGGCCTTGACTGCTATGTTGGTGTTAGACGTGCGTCCGGTATCCGCCATTAGTGCAGTGGGATTTAGACAATTGATGGAGGTAGTGTGTCCCCGGTTCCAAATCCCGTCTAGATTCCACCTGCATCCTCAAAGCAGCAGCGACAAGCGTGCGTCTGTCTGTTAAAGGGTGGTGACACCCTCAAAGTGTGCTACACAAACAATAAAAATATTGGGCCTGATTCAGAGCCGTTCGCTATTTGTGGTCGTTCGTTCAAAAACAAGGGGTGGCTATTCAAATGATCCGTTCTCAAATTGCAGTCTGTTCACACCTCTAAGTCTGAACGAGCGAGCAAAACATACGCTCATTTATTTGATAAAAACGCCCCCTGGCCGCTCGCATCATACGTCATGTCCGCTATTTATTAGATTAATCGAGTACATCGTACAGCGTATGAACTGCTCGCTATTCTTGTGGTTGGTTTTTTCAACCACTATTTTGCGAGCAGTTCTGAGTTAAAAAAAACCAAGTGACGTGGTCAGTGACGCTGCTGTATTAATTATGCACTCCCTTAAAACGCCCGTTTTGACCTTGAAGCACGCCTGCGTTCGAATTCCTCTCCCCCGTTTTCAAACACCTTCCCCTGTTACCACCCACATACGCCTCATTCTGTCACTCAAAATAGCAGGCACTCGCTATATAGCGAACAAACGATTTTCGGCCGCACTGACTGGTTCGCGCATGCGTACTAAAAACCGTACGCATGCGCAGATGTGCGAACATCGCTCGGAACGAGCGTACGGCCGCTAGCGAGCGGCTCTGAATGAGGGCCATTGTTCTTTTTTTTTCTGTCTTTGTGAATTGTGTTTGCTGTAGCCGCACTTGCATCCTCAAAGCAAACAAGCGTGCGTCTGTCTGTTAAAGGGTGGTGTAACCCTCAAAGTGCTCCAAAAAATAAAAAACTATTTTTTTAATGTGTTTGTGACTTGTGTGCGATGTAGCCGCACGTGCATCAACATAGTAGCAGCACCAAGCGTGCGCCTGTGTCATAAGTCAAGGGCTGGTTTGGACATCTGGTCCGGACTGAAGGACGTGCCAACAATTTCTGACAAGTCTACTGTCACTGCATATGATACTGTCCTCAAAGCAGCAGCGACAAGCGTGCGTCTGTCTGTTAAAGGGTGGTGACACCCTCAAAGTGTGCTACACAAACAATAAAAATATTGTTCTTTTTTTTTCTGTCTTTGTGAATTGTGTGGGCTGTAGCCGCACTTGCATCCTCAAAGCAGCAGCGACAAGCGTGCGTCTGTCTGTTAAAGGGTGGTGTAACTCTCAAAGTGCTCCAAAAAATAAAAAACTATTTTTTTAATGTGTTTGTGACTTGTGTGCGATGTAGCCGCACTTGCATCCTCAAAGCAGCAGCGACAAGCATGCGTCTGTCTGTTAAAGGGTGGTGACACCCTCAAAGTGTGCTACACAAACAATAAAAATATTCTTCTTCTTTTTTCTGTCTTTGTGAATTGTGTGGGCTGTAGCCGCACCTGCATCCTTAAAGCAGCAGCGACAAGCGTGCGTCTGTCTGTTAAAGGGTGGTGACACCCTCAAAGTGTGCTACACAAACAATTAAATTATTCTTCTTCTTTTTTCTGTCTTTGTGAATTGTGTGGGCTGTAGCCGCACTTGCATCCTCAAAGCAGCAGCGACAAGCGTGCGTCTGTCTATTAAAGGGTGGGGTAACCCTCAAAGTGCGCTCCACAAACAATAATAATATTCTTTTTTTTTTTCTGTCTTTGTGAATTGTGTGGGCTGTAGCCGCACTTGCATCCTCAAAGCAGCAGCGACAAGCGTGTGTCTGTCTGTTAAAGGATTACATCGGTGACAGCATCCAAGTAGGCATGTCAGACAGTCCGTACCTGTACTGGCAGGAAAAAGAAGCAATTTGGAGGTCCCTGTACAAACTGGCTCTATTTTACCTGAGTTGCCCCCCCTCCAGTGTGTACTCCGAAAGAGTGTTTAGTGCAGCCGGGAACCTTGTCAGCGAAAGGCGTAGGAGGTTGCTTCCACAAAATGTGGAGAAGATGATGTTCATAAAATGAATTATCAACTCTTCCAGGGAGACCAGCCTCCAGAACGTACAGAGGGACCTGTGGTTGTGGATTCCAGCGGGGACGAATTAATACTCTGTGAGGATGAGGATGTACACAACACTGAAGAGGGTGAGGAATCGGTGGATGAGGAGGATGAGGACGACATCTTGCCTCGGTAGAGCCAGTTTGTGCAGGGACAGATTAATTGCCAGCTTGTTTTGTGGGGGCCCAAACGAACCAATCATTTCTGCCACAGTCGTGTGGCAGACCCTGGCGCTGAAATGTTTGGTTTGTTAAAGTGTGCATGTCCTGTTTATACAACATAAGGGTCGGTGGGAGGGCCCAAGGACAATTCCATCTTGCACCTCTTTTTTTTCTTTGCATTATGTATAGTTTGGGGCCTAGTTTTTCAAACTGCCATCCTGTCTGCCACTGCAGTGTCACTCCTAGATGGACCACGTGTTTGTGCCGCCCACTCGTATCTCTTAGCATAGTCATCCAGCTATCTCGGTGCAACCTTTTGGACATAAAAACACTATTGTGAGGTGTGAGGTGTTCAGAATAGACTGGAAATGAGTGGAAATTAAGGTTATTGAGGTTAATAATAGCATAGGAGCAGAAAAACCCACAAATTCTGTGATTTTAGCTGTTTTTATGCTTTTTAAAAAAAAAATACAGATCCAAAACACAAAACCCAGAACCCAAAACACAGGTGGTTTTGGCAAAACCAATCCAGATCCAAAACACGAAGAAAGATCCAGATCCAAAACCAAAACACAAAACACGAAAAGTGGCCGGTGCACACCCCTAGTAAATATACCCTATCGACTCTTTATATCCACTGACACTGTAGCTGAACATAAGCACGGAGACACAGGGACCGGCCAACTTATTCTCAAGGCTAGCTGGGAATAGGTATCGACTGGGCCAGAATTGAGTGTGAGCTGTATGAGCCTGCTCTCTTCAGTACTGCTTAATTTTTATACTTAGTGCTTTCTTTGTTACACAAGGCTACAGTGGAGGACTGCAACCACTAAAAGTGTCTGGCAGTGCAAATATTAATTGAAAAGTGGTGATAGGTCATAATGGACCTCTGTGGCTCCACCATATTGCTGTTCAGGGGAGAAATACGTCTCCTGCTAATGGCATAAAAAATGGAACTGACATTGGCTCAATTATAATACCAATTTAGCTAAAGTATACTTCTGTAATCAGCAAAGGTTCAGCTAACAGTGATAGCTTGGTCGGGATATATTACTGCACCAATATGACAGAAACATAGAGGTCTGGACTCTAAGGGGTACATTTACTAAGAATCGTGTATTGCCCGAGTTTGTCCGTGATTAAACACTGGTAGGAACGATCATACACGGGGGTTTAGTCCTTAAATAAATGTGGAAATTTACTCCCGTGTTTGACAGAATCGTGTTTTCCAATGGTGTATGTGATCGTTCTTACCTATGTTTCATCCCCGAACAAGCAGCCTGCACATATCAGTGAGATACGTACAGCTGCTTGTGTGTATTAAAGAATAAAAGAAAGGGTTAATATTTTAACCCTTCCCCAAAGTTCCCTACCCCAAAGCATAACAAGCCGCTCTAGAATAAGCAGCCGCTGATTGACTGTGAACCGCGTGGCTGTGTTGATTGACAGCCATGCTGCTTACAGCTAATCAGCGGCCGCTTACTCTAGAGCAGCCTCTGATTGGCTGGCGGCCTGGCAAATGACGGAAACCTCCCGGTCTCCGTCATTTACCAGGGAAAAGATGTATTTGGAAACACACACATCTCTTCAATGTCCATGGGTTGCGTTACCCATTTTTTTTATTGTTTTTTGCCATGGCATGGACTCTGGAGAAGAGGACCGACCTGCACCAGGAGGTAGGTGAGTGTGTTAGTGCGAGTGTGTATTAGTGTGTAATAACATTTTACTATCTACGGTGTTTTTTTTTTTTTTTACTATTTTTTTTACAGTGGGGGTACTGATGGCGGCCGCCTGCTTTGTACTACTCTAAAAAACCATAGTAGCCATCTATTATTCACACTATTACCCCTGTACCCACCGTGCAGGGGTGAAGGGAAGAGCCCCGGGCTTCAGGCTAGGCCTGGAGTCCTTTATTGGGGGTCCCCATCTCCCTATAGATCTCCTGCCTGGGCTGACTAGCTTTGGGTGTAAATGCTTTGGCCACGGTGACCCAGTAAAAGGGTTCCCTGGCTGTGGCATTACATCCTAGCTAGTTTGAGTGCAGTGCTGGTTTTAAAAATACGGGGACCCCCCACATAATTTTTATTTTAAAACCAGGACTGGCTCTCAACACTCACTGCTGGTTCATAAAATACAGTGGACCCCTACATGTTTTGTCCCCCATATTTTTAGAACCAGGACTGGCTTGTGAGCCCAGGGCTGGTTATGTTTTGGGTGGGGGAACCCCACGTCATTATAAAAAAAATTAACTCTTTCTTTTAATAATTACTGGCAGAAACATACAGAAATCACACTGATCTGTATATGTTTCTGCCAAACACGATGTTTAGGAGTATCTTAGCTGTTTGCGATTCTTGGTAAATTCCCATGTTATTTTCCTGCCTATGGAAAATACTGCCGTATTCAGACGATGGTGTATTCATTTCTATTTGTATTTACGGGTGCATTTTAACTTTGGATTCAGCTGTGGTCACCTCTAAAAATACAGAAAATACACCCATTTCTGCATTAGTAAATTCCCGTGTTTGTAAAAATGGCATATTACTCTCGTGATTGCAATCTCGGGCAACACGGACCTTAAATTTACCCCTAAGTCCTGAGAGTACACTCTTCCTCTTTGAGAGGGGCCAAATAATCTCTGAACCTGGGCTTCTCTGGAAACAATCACAGAAAATCATTTTTCATTCAGGACCCAAAACCTTGCACAAAAATGTTGCACAAGAGAGTTGGCCTTGGGACTATTTAGAATCTTTTGTTTGGTTTGGGTATTATTATTATTATTATTATTATTATTTCTAGAACGTATTGACAGATTACTGGTTTAAGCAAAGAACAATGGAAGGTTTCAGGAATCTTCTTAAAGAAGAGACTGGATTAATCTTCCTCATGATTTTGTAACTGGGGCCATAAGTGGGGTACAAGGTTTCTGAAGGGGCACCATTACAGCTGTCAGCTGTTGCCCCATTGTGCTTTGCTGGTGCTTGTCTATAACACAGGCCAGAACTTTTCATTCAGCCAATTCCGAGACCCGCACAGAGCAGCCAGCCTGACACCACCAAGAAGCTGGCCTAAAGGCTTTTGGACATCAATTTCTACCAGCATGGATTTGTTTGTCTCTCATCATCAGCCAAGGTAGACGTCTTTCATCAAGAAGAAAGATGAAGGTTTACACCTGTTTATTGATTACCACGGCCTTAACAAGAAAACAAACACAATAGTTACCCACTCCCTTTTATTACAGAACTGTTGTATCGCGTAAGAGGATACATAATTTCCGTTACAGACTTGTGCATGGATTCTGCAAAACTTGCCTTGGAGGAATGACGATATCTACTGGAGGGTGCTCAGTTACCCATCACCATTTACACTGACCATAAAAATCTTTTGTACCTTAAACATGTTCATTCCTTGAAGCCTCACCAAGGGCGGGATGCACTCTGTGGAAAGAAGCCCATAAGCTTCTATGGGTAATAACGTCATCAGGAAGATGACGTTACCCACCGAAACAAAGCCCCGGAGTGCAACGCATTCCGGTGCTTGGTGCATATGAGAAATGCGGTCAAAACTGCCTTTTTGGGGTTTGATCGCATTTCTCACATTGCTGCATCCCGCCCAAGCTTAGTAGGTTGTTTTCCTCTCATTTTAATCTTTATGTTATATTTTTTCCAGATTCTAAGGGGTATATTTACTAAAGTGCGAGTTTTTAGAAATGGAGATGTTGCCCATAGCAACCAATCAGATTCTACTTAACATTTAACTATCACCTTCTTGAAGATAATAGCTAGAATCTGATTGGTTGCTATGGGCAACATCTCCACGTCTAAAAACTCTCACTTTTGTAATTATACCCCTAAGAATCAAAAAGCTAACACTTTATCTGGCTCCATGCAGGACTCAGGAGGATGAAGATTTGACTGATTCCCGGCCTATTAGTAATCTAGTGTGAATCTCTGTTACCCAAGCCAACAAAGTCCCTCTGAAGGGAAAGACTTTTGTTCCTGATAAACTTTGGAAGAAACTTCTTTAGTGGGCTCACTGCTCAAAGTTTGCAGGTCATACGGGTACTCATAAGACTCTGTCTCTCATCCAAAGAGACTACTACTGGCCAACCATGTTGCAGGTTGTCCAACAGTTAGCTGCAGCCTGTGACAAATGTGCACAACACAAAAATTCTTGTCAATCCCCTGTTGAGCAACTAGTTCTTCTCCATATTCCTACCAAACCATGGACCCATATTCTATGGACTTTGCAAAGGTCACAATACCACCTGGGTGGTGGTTGACTGCTTCTCTAGGTAGCCTATTTCGTTCCTCTCATTGGACTTCCCCCTGCACTAGTCTTGGCACAACTGTTTGTGTGCGAGATCTTTTAATTACATGGCTGTCCTGAGGAAATCATATCAGACAGAGCAGTACAGTTTGTGGCAAGATTTTGGAGGTCTCTGTGCCAGGCTTTCCAAATTAAGTTGAACTTCTCTTTTCTTTATCCCCAGTACAATGGTCAGACAGAAAGAGTCAATCAGGATTTGGAGTCATTCATCTGTCTGTACGTAGCCACTTCTCAAAATGATCGGACTAATCTTCTGCCTTGGGTTGCATTTTCACGACAATCATTTCCACAAATCTTCCTCCTTCACTCCATTCTTCATCAAATATGGTTGACATCCGAATGTTCTAGCATTCCCTGCCAGCCAATCCAGTCCCAGCTTCTGAGCATCTGGTGAAAAAATTATGAGATTTGGAAACTTTTTGCATCTCAACACTATAAAGTACAAACTGATAAGAAATGTTAAATAATCCCAGCATTGAAACTCAGAGACAAAGTATTGTTATCCACAAAAAACCTACAATTGAGGGTTTCCTCAATTAAATTTGCTCTTCCTTTCATTAGTCCATTCCTGGTCTCTCAAACCATCAATCCAGTATCCTACAAACTGCAGTAGCCATCATACCTAATGATTCAAAATTATTTTCACATTTCTCTCCTTAAGCCTGTCATCATCAACAGATTATTCAAGGCCAAGCCAGCATCTCCTCCAATACTGACTAACCAGGGTGAAGAATATGAGGTAAAATACATTTTGGACTCTCAAATATGGTACAATCAACTACAGTACCTTGTAGATTGGAAAGGATATGGTCCTGAAGAAAGATCTTGGATCAACGCATCTGACGTCCACGCACCAGCGAAGAAATTTCACGCTAACTTCCTTTGTCCGATAGCCACATGTAGAAGGGGAGGTACTATCCCAAAAACCAGGACATAGTCATTCTTACCCTGTTCCGCGGTGCTTCATCAAGGTGGGTCACTTTCTCCCAGAGCACTGTCACTTCATTCCTGATGATCATGGATGCAGCCATGTTGACTCTGATCAGGTGAGCACCAGTATCCACTCTCTACCTGTCTCCTGTGCTCTCATGACCGTCTCATCCTATCCCTGGCAAGAGTGCCCTATTTAAACCTGCACCTGACACTAGCACCTTGAGGGTGTGGTTCTTCACTCCCCAGTGACCTCACTCACTAGTGAGTACTACCTCTGATTCACTACCTGAACCTGCACTACTGAATTCCTGCAAGTTGCTGTCTCTGAGTCTGCTCCATCCTGCTTCCAGAGTGCACCTAACCAGCCTGTGTTCAAGCACCGGTCCCAGACTGGCTTAGCTACAGTTACTACTGGTCCCATTCTGGGTCAAGACTGCAGTCTCACTCCGGTTGGCTGCTGCTCTCTCTGGTCCAATTCTCGTTCAAGTCCATGGTTCCACTCCAGCTGGCTGCTGCTCTCTCTGGTCCCATTATGGTTCAAGCCTGTGGTTCCACTCTGGCTGGCTGCTATCCTGTCCGTTCCAATGCTGGTTCACATCTGTGGTTCCACTCTGCCTGGATGCTATCCTCTGCAGTTTCTTTCTGGTTCAAACCTGCGGTTCCACTACGTCAGGCTGCTGTCCTCTCTGGTTCAAGCCTGAGGTTCCACTCTGGCTGGCTACTATCTTCTCTTGGCCCATTCTCGTTCAAGACTGCTGTTTCACTCTGCCAAAGCTGCTGTTCTCTGCAGTCCCATTCCAGGTCAAATATCTGGTTCCATGTCCAAGTCCAGTTCAACTCTCTGGGTCCAATCCGTTTCAAGTAAGATCCAAGCCTGTGACTTATTCCTTTATCGAGCCTGCATAGTAGCCTGAAGTCTCCTGGGTGTTCTAAAGACATTCCTAGTGCTTCCAAGTGCCAAGTCTACTGCCTACAGTGATCCTGACTACAAGCAAGTTCTCTGAATACAACTCACCTGCTCATTGCGGGTTCAAGTCGACAATACTGTCAGTATAGTTCAGATTACCTTTTTGCTCTGCAATCACATTGCTTACTCTCAGCATTGCAGCTCCTGATCTACTCTGAGTCCCTTTACTCACTATACCATCGGTACCTCTATCAATGGTGGTTGTTGCCCTGAGGGCCCTCTATTAGAGTGTTAGGGATCGTACTGATTTTCTACTCCAGCATTCACTCCGGTTGCTAGGGATTGGGTGCTGGATCTAGATTCCTCTTTGAGGGTCTAAGCTCCAGTGACCCAGCTCTGGTAATCGGTTTGCAGCATCTGTCAGCAGATTCCAGATGGACTACTGATTACCTGTATTACTCTCTGCTCTGTTCCTTGAGTTCTCAAACACTTGTTGTGGCCCCTTATTACTGGGCATTTATCACATAGGTCACACCCATGAGTACCTCTGATTCAACCACCACTATTCCTCTACGACTCGTCAGCCCAGTCCATTGTTCCTGACTCGGATCTCAAAACCCCAAATGTGACAGAACCTTCTTATCTTGGCACAGTAGATGTATTAGAAGGGAGGCTCATCTGACGGACGCTCATAACAAGTTTTTTTTTGTGAAGGAACAAATTAAAGGTTAATTTCCCAAGTTTGCAGTTTTTCTACTTTTAAGAGTTAATGGACAATATTAAATTACACATGAATGTTGCTACGAGTTTCAATCTTTGTACCAAACTTTCTTCTTTAGTCAGCTTTTTTTTAAGGCGCAAGTGAAAACATCTAATTAATCTGATCCCATAAGAGCTTCATTTGCAGTCATGTAAATGCACCATTGCGCTGAGAGATGTAAGGGAGATGCCACCATATTTATCCACTGGGATTAATTATAAGGGCTATACATCTAAAATAACAAAGAAACTGAACTAATAGGGTATTTCTATAATAGCTTTCTAAAATATAATAGGACAAAGATAATATATGCATTAAATGTGGTATGTCTCCTCCTCACCTGTGTTACACGGCTTCCTGTACGCCCGTACTAAGGTCAGATCATTTCGAAGTAAGAGTGGTGAATAAACTCTAATGAAATTACAATAGTTGTAAAGCAGAACCATCTCATTGTCTCCTCATTGTCTATGGCGTAGGCTTTTTATTTGTAACTTTGGAATTTATCTTTTTTTACTGACACCTACTTATATATTTTACTATTCATACATATTCAGCGTAAGACATTAGGGATTCGTTCAGTGAACACCATTGAAATGTAATAAGTAAAAATTGTATATCACACAAGTCATGCTAATCATGTACAAACTCCTGTGCATATCATCTGTACAATCTGAAAGTCCTGATGGCATCGCTCCAGTGTTCATTAGAAAAAATATGTACTGTACATCCTACTATAAATTATAATGGTTATTAGAAGTCTCCTTGGAGATCAAAGAACAGACCAGATAAAGGAACAAGGCCACAGGAAACTTATAACATCCCCATCATTTACAGTGTGTGGTACATAATTAAGAGGATCATGGTAACCAGGGGCGTAACTACAAGGGGTGCAGTTGCTAATGGACCCAAAGGCCGAAGGGACCCAGCCTCCTCTGTTCCCAGGCCCAGCTGGTGTGTAGAAGGCTGTGTCACACTGCCAGTCAACTGCAATTTTTTTCTTTTTATTTTATTATATTTTATTTTGCCAATGCACTCACTCTTTCTAAGTGAGGCCCCTGCATTGGGAGTGTAGGTGACACTGCATGTACATGGCCCTGTTCTAGTGTTCTGGGTGGCCCATAATGTTGAGGCTACTCCTTCCATCTCTGTTCTTTACAGTAACTGTCCCCTCATCCGGGACTAGCCACCAATCAGCTACATTCTCCTTCAGGTCCACCTCTTAAATACTGTTGCCGTCATCTCCCTCTTCTCCTATGCTCCACGATGTTGCCTTTTGCACTGCAGACTGCAAATATGCACTGTCTCGGTGGCTCTTTCATTGAATTGTTGCAAATGTGTTAATAACACACTCCCCCGGAGGCAATCATGTGACCAAGCCCGGATAGGTGAAAGGTATATAATTCATGACAACTTGCTGACTGAGGCCCTGATTCAGAGTCGGACGCTCTGACAGAGAGCTCGCTCTGAATCAGGGCCGTCCCTCCTCCTTTTTGGAGCGGCCTCCTGGCCGCTTGCATAGCTGTGGGTGATCACCGACAGCTATAGCGAGCGGCCAAAATGATGGTCGCGATGGTCAAGACCATCGCGTCCATCGGGCTTGTGACGAGACCCTTGCGGTAGGGTCTTGCTGCCGCAAGCCCTGGAGTGCTTTTGGCTCTATCGGAGCCAAAAGCACTCCCACTGACATCACTAGTGATGTCGGTGGGGCCGGCCCCAGATGGTAGGCGTTCCCATGGGAACGCCTCCGTCTGTGCAGCCACACCCCCGGCACGCCCACCAAAGGGGGCGTGCTGTCAAGCACCATCAACAGCACGCCCCCTTTGGTGCGAGACCCGAATAACGACAGCTTGGCCGTCGTTATTCGGGTCTCGCGCATGCGCACGACGGAGCCGCCTCCATCGTGCGCATGTGCACTAGGGCAACATCGACCCGTTTGCGAGCCTCAGTGCTCGCGAGAGGGTCTGAATTAGGCCCTGAGTCTCCATTCACCACAAGGTATTCCTACTCCCTTCCTAGATGCCTCCTCATCTGGAATGGACTGAGGACCCGGTCGTTAGCTCTACGAGCTCGCAACCGAGTTGATGTTGCTCCAGTGCGCATGCACACGACGGAGCCGGCTCCGTCGTGCGCATGCGCGACACCCGGCTAACGACGGGTGATCCGTCGGTAGTGGTCTCGTAGCAGATGGGGTGAGCTGTCGATGTTGAGTGACAGCTCGCTCCGTTTGCTGGGCGGGCCGGGGACGTGATGTCAGTGGGGAGCTTCCTGCTCAAACAAAGCAGGAAGCTCCGTGGGGCTTAAGGTTGACGAGACCCTACCTTAGGGTCTCGTCATAAGCCCCGATGGTCGCAATGGTCTTGACCATCGCGACCATCACCCTTAGCGGTCGTTAGAGCTGTGGGTGTTAGCCTAACGACCGACATGGAGGCGGCCGTTCAGGATGCAAGCGGCCGCCCTGTTTCAGAACGACCGCTTGCATCCTACAACCGCTTCTGAATGAGGCCCAGAGTCTCCCTGCAATACACATTGTATAACAGGGAGTACCCAGCCCTAGTACATACAGTAGAGGCTCCAACAGCTCTCTCATCTCCTGCAAATGATTTCAAGCAGGAGACAGCAGAAGCAGTGAAGCAGTGAGACTCATAGGCCTGGCTCTATTCTATCACTTTTCTACCCCAACAGGGGCCGCGGCTAATGTCCCAGACTCCACCACCAAGCTCCCGCCATAGCCCTGTTTGCGCGATGTGCCTGCGACCTTGTGATGTGATGTCATGACATCACGTCTCCCCATACAAGCAATCGGACAGCCGCCCATAACAACCGTGGTGCAGCTGTGTCACAGTTTAATTAAGTAACAAATCAACATTGACGCGTCAGCAGTGCCCTTCACTATGTGGCGCCCTACGTGGCCACGTACCATGCATAATTATATGACCGGCCCTGACCAACCCTAACCTGGTCAGCCCAGGGCTGGTCATCCTCAGTAAGTCAGGTCCCCAAAAATAGAAGCCCAGTTCTCTTCCCTGCATCCCTGGCTGATGGGTGCGAGGGGAATGTGTAAAAAATAGAAAATAATATTGTTCTTTACAATGGGACTATAGGTTGCAGCACGCCTGTTCCGGCATGCAGGCAGACATTCAGGGCCCATTGTCCCACTGTAAAGACAATATAAAAATAAAATGACTAAGTGTTAAACTCCTTTAATAAAAAACCCCCATCATGGATCGGACCTTCTTGGGTCCATTTAGAAGTCCATTGTCTTCATAACACAGAAAAGCGGCATCCTGAACCTATGCGTACACACACTATACATTGTACAGTGTTTAACACGGAATGTCAGGGTCACTACCAGTCATTCCCATTGAGTCGATGGGGGAACCACTGATTGACTGATAGAGCCACTCCCACACTCTCTCAGCCAATCAACGTTTCCCCCATTGACTTCAATAGGAATGATTGTCAGTAACCTGGTCATGTAGCAATGTACTAGGTATGTGTGTCCAGGTTCGATCGGGATGGCGTTTTTTTGTTTTGCCAAGATGTATGGACCCAAGTGGCTCTAATCCATGGGTTAGTGAGTATGGATTTTTAAAAAACATTTATAAAGTAGTTCCTCATTTGGTGTCCGTGTCCTGTGATTTTTTTTTAAATATTTTCTTTACAGTGGGACTACAGGTGCCAGCGGGGCCTGAATATCCGGGCATGCTAGCACTTGTTGTTCAACAAGTGCCTGCATGTCAGGGCAGGCTTTCTGGGATCTGTAATCCCACTGTAAAGGACAATATTATTTTCTAAATTTAACACAACGCAGCATCCAACGCCTCCAGGGATGCAGGGAATAGCCCAGTTTATCCTCGGGAAGGGGGACCCCATTTTATTTTTGGGTTCCCAACTTTTTGAGGATTTCCAACCCAGGGCTGACCAGTTTGGGTCTGGTTTACATTATGGCAGGTTGACATCACCCTGTATGTCTCCCTGCTATAGTGTAAGTCCCCTGGCTGGTTCAGTCTGGTGCTGTTTTCCCACAACATTTTTAGTACCAGACTTGGCTCAGAGATCCGGAAGCCTGCACAGATCATATTGATCTGTGTGATGTTTTGAATCAGCAGCACATTGACTATGTATTTATTTTTATTTAACAGAGGAGTCTAATGTTAAGAGGGCAATCCAAAAGGGTTTTATATACTGACTAACACGATGAGTGTCACCATGGAATCCAAATAGACAGTCAAATATACTGCGTAGTAAATTTGTGAATTTGAGCTTCTAAACTGCTGGCATAGTCCAGCGATTTTGTTTAGAAGTCAAGCATGATTCTTAGTAAAATTACCCCTCTCTTATCTGGTCCCCAGGTTACTCCCTGCAATACATAGTATCAGGGTGCCCTGGGGTTACTATATTACAAAATCAAACTGCCTCTCTATTTTGTTTCTATATAAGCACTATAGAGATTTTCTCATCCACTGTCCAATACCCATGATGCAACTGGTTGGACAGCAGAAATCCTGGGGTACAAGTGCTGAACATATAATTCATGTGATGAATATTATCTAAAATGTGTGACCCTGGATATAATGTATAAATCAATAGGTTTGGTATTAAGACTAGAGATGTGCGGTTCGGTTTTCGAGAAATCCGAATCCACCCGAATTTTGTGAATCCGGTTCTAATCTCCTGAGCAGATCCGTTTCTGATCTTTGGAGCTGACTCAGACCCGGACGCTAAGCCGCGAACGCACGCTATGGGCGATAATCTCATGTTTGTGCTTCGCATACGTCAATATGCGCATACGCGAGTCACTCACTGCGCTCGAGAATTGTGCACTCGTACACAGACTGGACGCTAATTTGAGTGACAGAACTTGCCGTTTGTGGGTAGTAACAGGGGAAGGTGCTTGTGAACGGAGGAGTGTGTGTGTGAACGCAGGCGTCTGGGCGTCTAAACGACGTTTTATGGGTGTGCATAATTAGCAAAGAAGCGTCATTGTACACGTCACTTGGTTGTATTTTAGACAGCAGTGATCGCAGTGCTTGCAGTGGGGTAGGGTCTACCTCAAGCGCTGCGTGCAGCTCCGATGGCTCTCGATGTCGCCGATTAATCACACACTTCCTGGAGATGACGTGTGCTAAGACAGAAAGGTGGGCGTCTTTATACTGGCGTGCATTCGCTCTGTCGTCGCTCTCTAAGGCATAGAGGGCGTCCTTCCACCAGACAGTGCAATTGCTGCATTTGCATACCAAGCTCCTTTTGGCTGCGTGAGAGCACAGTTTAGTGTCCGGGTCTGAATCAGCTCCTTTATGCGGTCCGGAATTCGGATTTTAAATCCGAATTTCAGGTTTTGGATGGCATAAATTATATGATTTTAGCTGTTTTTAAAACTTTTTATCTTTTTTTTTATTTAAAATCCAAAACCAAAACCAAAACACTTGAGGGTGGTTTGCAAAACCAAATCCAGATCGAAAAACCTTGAAGGAGATACAGATCCAAAATCAAAACCAAAACATGGGTGTCGGAGCACATCCCTAATTAAGACAGTATTTGAGTGAATAATTCCCTAAACTATATTCATCTGTGATCCCACAAGGAAGCTCATGTGGCCCAAGTGTCAAGGCCCCCATACATCAGCAATCTGAAAACCACAATTAAACAATTTGAAGATTTATTGCCCGATCTTAGGATTTTCCAATCGAGCAATCTGCGCCCATACACTACAGATCTTTTTCAGTGATTTGCAGATCGATTGCAGCAAACACAGATCTGGCAATCTTGAAAGGCTCATCATTTTGCTAGAAACGGTCTGCAAATCTGCTGATCATGTCCATACACTAGCAATCTACAGCCCCAATCGATCTGTGAAATCCAACATGTTGGACAATCTGATTAAACAATTCCAATCACTTTTTGGTTGCAATCTGCGATCTGTGAAGCCCATACATTGCAGATTTTTATACACAATCGATTGCAAATTGCACGATTGCTGCAATCCATCTCTGATGTATGGGGGCCTTCACACATAACTAAAGGCCCCCATACATCAGAGATGGATTGCAGCAATCATGCAATTTTTCAATCGATTGTGTATAAAAATCTGCAATGTATCACAGATCGCAGATTGCAACCAAAAAGTGATTGGAATTGTTTAATCAGATTGTCCAACATGTTGGATTTCACAGATCGATTGGGGCTGTAGATTGCTAGTGTATGGACATGATCAGCAGATTTGCAGACCGTTACCAGTAAAATGATGGGCCTTTCAAGATTTCCAGATCTGTGTTTGCTGCAATCGATCTGCAAATCACTGAAAAAGATCTGTAGTGTATGGGCGCAGATTGCTCGATTGGGAAATCCTAAGATCAGGCAATAAATCTTCAAATTGTTCAATTGTGGTTTTCAGATTGTTGATGTATGGGGGCCTTAATACAGGGGTCAGGGAACTTTTTTTACCTTTTACCTCAAAATATATTTAGATACGCCGACCTTACCCCCTTGATTTGAAAGGAAGGAAATCTTATAGTAGTGCCCCCATAGTTATGCCTCTGTAGTAGTGCCCCCATAGTTATGCCCCTGTAGTAGTGCCCTCATAATTATGCTCCTGTAGCAGTGCCCCCATAGTTATGCATCTGTAGCAGTGCCCTCATAGTTATGCCCCTGTAGCAGTGCCCCCATAGTTTTGCCCCTGTAGCAGTGCCCCCATAGTTATGCCCCTGTGGCAGTGCCCCCATAGTTATGCCCCTGTAGCAATGCCCTCATAGTTATGCCCCTGTAGCAGTGCCCCCATAGTTATCCCCCTGTAGCAGTGCCCCCATAGTTATGCCCCTGTAGCAGTGCCCCCATAGTTATGCCCCTGTGGCAGTGCCCCCATAGTTATGCCCCTGTAGCAATGCCCTCATAGTTATGCCCCTGTAGCAGTGCCCCCATAGTTATCCCCCTGTAGCAGTGCCCCCATACTTATGCCCCTGTAGTGCCGCTTGTACAATAAAAAAAACCCCAAAAAACCCTTAATCTCCGCTCCTGCATCCGCCGCCATCCTGTCTGCCCGGCTGCTCCTCGGAACTATGGGAGAGACGTCATGACGCATGCGCATGGAGAGAGCCGGAAGCTGCAGTTCAGAAGAGAACTCCAGCCTCCGGCTAATGCAGTGCTGCAGGGAAGGAGCCTGGTGCCCGCTGGTAATAACATCTCAGCGGGCGTCTGGCTTAGAGCCTCCCTGCGGTGCCGGGCTGGAGGTCACTGGCTCCGGGTGCAGCGGCGCACCCGGTTCACGTGCACCTCCAGCCCTGCATCCATTACCCCCAGGAATTTCAGTTTTACCCCATGTGGGGTAATTTACCCCTGTTCCCCGACCACTGCACTAATAGATACTACTTTCTTAGGGCTTTATAATTGTGTCTTGGACTAATAAAAAAGTATAACTCTATAACTCTTACTAACATAATACCCCTATTCCACTTACATGAAAATCCCGGGTTATTGAACGTGAACGCGCATCAACCATGGATTCTTGTCAGTGGAAAAGGCTCCACCCGAGTCCAGTCACCCTGGAAGCCAACACTGTTAGCGAGCAGGGTTTTTTCCGGGAAGGACCTGGATAAGGCTCAGTGGAAATGGGTAACCCGGGTCATCTTACCCAGGATCCGTTTACAGCCGGGGAGAAATGCATTCTCAGTCCCTATTATCATCAATGGGGAGTACGATCTGAACCTTATGTACCAAACTCCAAAATGCAAAGCTTTTCAGACTTTGAACCCAGAAGTTTATACCATCTTTAGATGGTGTAAACTGCTTTAAGAGAGGCTTAGGAGCAGGAGAGAGATCTTCCGATCTCTCTCTCGCAGTATCCGGCTGATGGCAGAAGCTGACACTATGCGCAGTGTCAGCTTCCCCAGGAGAAAACTTTGACAAACATGGAAAACTTCTACATAATGGCAGGTATATAACTCTTAGAGATGGAATCGGTATGAAATACCGAAGCCTGAATAGCTGCCAGTTCTCATTCCGACGCCGGAAGCCCGAAGGGAGGATATCCCAACAGCGGTCATTAAGTATTCTAGCCCCCCCCAACCCTTCCTTAGGGGTGCCTAACTTCCCCCCAGTGGTGCCTAACCCTAAATCCCCCCCGAGGGGTGCCTAAACCTAACCCTCCCCGGGGGGTGCCTAACCCTAAGTCCTTCCAGTGGTGTCTTAACCTAACCCCCCCCCCCCCACGGCTACAGGCTAGCTGTCCTCAGCTTACCTCATTCGAGACACCAGGCATCTGGATTTTGGCACAGGGCTAGCAATAGCCGTTGGCATTTCGACGCCTATCTTTAGTCCCAGGTCGGCATTCCGGGCGGAGGTAATTTAGCCGCATCCCATTAGAGACGGTGGTCACCGCAACTGCTGTCCCTACAAGTTCTACTTTGTACATAGCAGGGATAGTTTCATTAAAAATGTAAATATCCACCGCAATATGGAACCTTAATAACCACAGCAGTTACGCGATTATTGATATAGGCCCACAGTCTTGAAATACTATTTCAAATGGATTATAAAAGACTGCTAATTATTTTTTACACCATTAAAAATTTCTTATTTCCATTTTAATTATTTTGGACATGTCAACACCAGTTAAGTACAATAATATACACTGACACCAGAATTTTTTTTTTATTACACTTTAATTATTTTGGGGTGCACCACAACACCCTGAGTAAGTACAGTAATATACGCTGCCTCTCCACGACAAACACTCTTGAAATACTATTTAAATTGAAATATAAAAGATTAAAAAAAAAATCTTTTTTTTGTTATTTTGTTTATGACAGGAAAAGAGGTCTTCTTTGGGGTGCAGCTTACACAGCACAGCATACTATTTTTTGAACAAATAATCTTGAAATCACACTCTCTGCCCTCATACACAAGTGACAATATAACTGATATATTGCAGTGCAGATAGATTAGATATCCTTGTGAAAAATCAAGTGCTAGAAGTTCACTTTAACAAACATATACAACAGCCTGTTTGCAACACTGACTCGCAGGTGCTAGCTAGTGTGTCTGACAAACTGTTTGTTTGCAAAGTGTACTGCATACTAGCAGGTAACCTCATCATTGCTGCAGATCATCTAATTTGTAATTATTTGCAAAGTGTATAGATTACTAGACCTTGGGGGTCATTCAGACCCCCTTGTGAGCGCAGGATGCTCGCAAGCGGGTCGATGTTCCCCCACTGTGCATGCGCATGACGGAGGGAGCTCCGTCGTGCGCATGCGCGCGACCCGGCGAGCTCCGGGCTCTCCATCGCTCCGGGTCTCGCACCAAAGGGGGCGTGCTGTCGATGTTGATTGACAGCATGCCCCCTTTGGTGGGCGTGCCTGCCAGACGGAGGCGTTCCCATGGGAACGCCTACCATCTGAAGCCGGCCCCACTGACATCACTAGTGATGTCAGTGGGAGTGATTTTGGCTCTGATAGAGCCAAAATCACTCCAGGGCTTGCGGCAGCGAGACCCTACCGCAGGGTCTCCGTCGCAAGCCCGATGGTCGCGATGGTCAAGACCATCGCGACCATCATCATGGACGCTCGCATATGCTGTGCTCTGTGGTATTCACTGTTTGTTTATGTTAGGACATTTATTGCTAGCCATATTAGTGGGAGGGTATTGGGGGATGATTAGATTCATTGCATACACATGCAGGCACAGCCTATTTAAGTTTCATATGAGAGGCTGAGTAGGGCATAATTATTAGAATTGCATAATTTGTAAAAGTGCATTTCTTACCAAATTCGGCATTATACCGGCATTAAACCGAAGTTATACAGAAGGAGACCACTCTAACCTGAAACTATTCATTAACAAGAACATATGGACAAAGTATAATCAAGAAATGTGAGTTCACAATATCTCCACTACAAGCAACTGCTGTCTGCATCACCTGGACAATCTTCACTGGCCTCTGGGCCTGATTGAGACCCACTCGCGAGCGCTCGCAAGTGGGTCGATGTTGGCCAGTGCGCATGCGCGAGACCCGGATAGCGATGGCCAAGCCGTCGCTCCAGGTCTCGCTACAAAGAGGGCGTGCTGTCGATGGTGAGTGACAGCACGCCCTCTTTGGTGGGCGGGCCAGGGGCGTGGCTGGCCAGACGGAGGCATTCCCATGGGAACGCCTACCATCTGGGGTCGGCCCCACTGACATCACAAGTGATGTCAGTGGGAGTGCTCTCGGTTCTGATAGAGCCGAAAGCACTCCAGGGCTTGCGGCAGACGAGACCCTACCACAAGGGTCTCGTTGCAAGCCCGATGGTCTTGACCATTGCGACCATCTTTTTGGCCGCTTGCTATAGCTGTGGGTGGTCACCCACAGCTATACGAGTGGCCAGGAGGCCGCTCAAAAAAAAAACAGAGGGAAGGCCCTGATTCAGAGCGAGCACTCTGTCAGAGCGTCCGGCTCTTGATCAGGGCCTCTGTTTGCTCACTATAAGAACTTACACTTGATAACATTTGGACTGACTCGCTCGTTTCACAAACAACTCATAGCTTACTGTATTCAGTGCCTATTTCAGTTTATTTCTTAGAAATAATATGTTCCCACCTCTTTTCTTTTCCTAGCCTGTCATCTGTCTTCTAATTCAGTTTACTTTATAATTCCATTTCTCCTCTTTTCCTCTCAATAATAGTTTGGAAATTTTGCAGGCACATTTTTCTCCATTGTACTATTACTTGCTCCTCTGCACTGATACTTTATTCCTACATCTAGTTTTCCTCCCCCTACTCAACTCTTCCACACCACTATCATGTGTACCACCCCCTCCACTCATTGTCTACCTAATCCTCTGCTCTACCCCCTTTTTCAACCTATATCATTTCCCCCTTGTCTCCTTCACCTCATCCTTCCTTTATCTCCCCTCCTCTGTCTGCCATCCTCCCTCTCCTCTCCCACTACTACACTTTCATTCTCTTCTACCCCTCCTATATCCTACTACCCTACTGATAATCCTTCCTCCAAACCTCCTCTCCATGTCACCCCATACCACCCCCATCATATTAAACTCCCTCCCTGCCAACCACCTACAGGTTCCCTTCCCAGCACTGGTCCCCGCATAATCTCTCCACTACATTCATCTCGGCCACCAATATTAAACTCACCTTCTCGCTACAGCAACCCAAATCTAATTCACTTCTCTCCCACAAACATTGTCCCTCTATCCTGTGCCCTCTGGAATGCCAGATCAGTATGTAACAAACTCGTACCCACCCATGACCTTTTCATCTAAAAAAACTTGCATCTCCTAGCCATTACTGAAACCTGGATTTCACCCTCTGACACCACCTCCCCTGCTGCTCTCTCCTCTGGGGGCCTCATCTTCTCTCATACCCCTCGGCCTGGGAGTCACCATGGTGGTGGTCCTTCTATCCCCCAGCACCTCCTACCAACTACTACCCTCTGAACCATCTCTTACTTTCTCTACATTTGAGGTTCATGCTATACGCCTCTTCCAACCTGTTCACCTTAGAGTAGCTGTTATTTACCGTCCCCCTGGCCCTCCTTCCAAATTCATTGACAGCTACGCTTCCTGGCTTCCTCACTTTCTCTCCTCTGACCTTCCCTCTCTTATCCTAGGTGACTTCAATATTCCTATTGATAGCCTCACAGAAGCCTCTGCCTCCAAACTCCTTACCCTCACCTCTTCATTTGATCTCTCCCAATGGACCTCCTCACCCTCCCATGTGAGTGGGCCTTTGCTTGACCTGGTCTTCGCTCACCGTTGTGATATTTCTGATTACTCCAATTCCCCTTTCCCCCTCTCTGACCATCACCTTCTCTCTTTTAACCTATCCCTCTCTCCTTCCCTTCCTCTACCTCATAAGGCCACCATCACTAAGCGTAACATTGACGCTATTGACACCATTTCATTTTCGTCCCAGCTGGACTCACTTCTCTCCCCTATCCTGTCTCTCTCCTGCCCTGAACAAGCCATTTCTCTATACAATACAACCCTTACTTCTGCTCTGGACTCTGTTGCTCCGGCGATCACTATTCATCCTTGCAGATTAACACCTCAACCTTGGCATTCCAAATGCACCAGATACCTGCAAAAGTGTTCGCTCTAAGGCTGATTTTCTCCATTTCAAATTTATGCTCTCATCATACAGTGCTGCCCTTTCCCTCTCTAAACAGTCATATTTCAAGAACCTCATCTCCTCTCAGTCCTCAAATCCCAACGTCTCTTCACCACCTTCAACTCCCTCCTCCGCCCACCCCCTCCTCGCCTCCCCTCCTTGCTCTCTGCCCTTGACTTTGCTACCTACTTTACATCTAAAATTGACTCCATACGTCAGGACATCATATCCCACCAGTGCCCCTGCTATCCACCTCCTCTCTTCCCAGATCACCCCTCTCCTTCCATTTTACTGACTCTAACTTTCTTCTCCCCTGTATCTGGAGAGGAAGTCATGTCCCTCATCCAGTTCTCCCCCCCTTCCACCTCCCCCCTTGACCCGATCCATTCACGTCTCCTCCGCTACCTCTCTCCTTCTGCCTGCTCCCATCTTGCCCACCTCCTTAATCTCTCCCTATCATCAGACATTGTCCTGTCTGCATTCAAACATGCCCTTGTCTACCCCATACTAAAAAAAAACCTACCCTTGATCCTAACACTATCTCCAACTACCGACCCATCTCTCTCCTCCCTTTTGCCTCCAAGCTTCTTGAGCGTGTTGTTTACAAGCGCCTTACCACCTTTCTTTCCTCTCACTCCCTCCTTGACCCCTTTCAGTCTGGCTTCCGTTCTCTCCACTCCACTGAAACTGCCCTCACTAAAGTCAGCAATGACCTCCTTGCTGCTAAATCCAAGGGCCACTACTCTCTGCTCATTCTCCTTGACCTTTCTGCTGCTTTCGACACTGTGGACCACCCTCTCCTTCTGCAAATCCTTCACTCCCTTGGTCTACGTGACACTGCCCTCTCCTGGCTATCCTCCTACCTCTCTGACCAATCCTTCTCTGTCTCCTCTCATGGCTCCTCTTCTCCGCCACAGCCTTTTGCAGTAGGTGTTCTCCAAGGTTCTGTTCTTGGACCTCTCCTTTTCTCACTCTATACATCCTCACTAGGTGAACTCATCAGTTCTTTTGACCTCCAATATCATCTCTATGCTGATGATACTCAGATCTACCTTTCATCCCCTGACCTCTCTCCCTCTCTCCTCACTCGTGTCTCCAACTGTCTCTCGGCCATCTCTTCCTGGATGTCCCAGTGATTTCTTAAACTTAATATATCTAAAACTGAGCTAATCTTCCCTTCCCCCTACATAACCACACTTCCCACAATTTCCTTATCAATCGATGGCACAACTATCTCCTCTAGCCCCAAAGTGCGCTGTCTTGGAGTTATCCTGGACTCCTCCCTCTCCCTCAAACCACATATCCAGAATCTCTCACAGTCCTGTTGTTTTCATCTTTAAAATATTTCCAAGATTAGACCCTTTCTCACCCAGGATGCCACTAAAACCCTCATTCACTCATTGGTCATCTCCAGATTGGACTACTGTAACCTCCTCCTATCTGGCCTCCCCAAATCCCTTCTCTCCCTTCTCCAGTCTGTCCTCAATGCTGCTGCTCGGCTCATCTTCATCTCAAAACGCTCTGCATCTGCCTCCCCTCTCCTACAAGCTCTCCACTGGCTCCCCTTCCCTTTTAGAACCCAATTTAAGGTTCTCACACTCACTTACAAAGCCCTCAGCCATTCCTCTCCCATTTACATCTCTGATCTCATCTGCCTTCACTCTCCTGTCCGCCCTCTTTGTTCAACAGTTGCACGCCGCGTCTCATGCCAATTGATTACTTCCTCCCACTCCCGCCTCCAAGATTTTGCCCACGCCGCTCCCCACCTTTGGAACTCTCTCCCACTTCCCATCACTCTTCACCTCTCTTCAATCCTTCAAACGGGCTCTCAAGACCCACTATTTCATCAAAGCCTTTCAGCTCTCATCTTAACTTGCTGCTACATACTCCTCTCTCCCTGCCTACCCCATCTGTTTCACCCCTGTCTGTCTGTCCCTCCCACTTAGAATGTAAGCTCCTATGAGCAGGGCCCTCTACCCTCTTGTGCTTCTCCTTACTCTACCTTCATCTACTTCTTACTCTCTACCACCTAACACTTGGTTGCAGCAACGTATATTATCCATGCCCTGTAATGTATTGTATTGTACTGTAAGTCACTGTAAATCAATCTATTTATGTACTTTGTAAGGCGCTGTGGAACACTTGTGGCGCCATATAAACGATAATAATAATAACTGTCATTGTGTATGTGTGTTAAAGATACCTGCTGTCTCCCTCCCCACCTACTCCATCTACCTGCTACAACACTCTCTAATACAGTGTTGGCTAACCTTGACACTCCAGCTGTTGTGGAACTATATATCCCAGCATGCCCTGCCACAGTTTTAGCATGCCTTAATAGCAAAACTGTAGCAGTGTATGCTGGGTTATGTAGTTCCATAACAGCTGGAGTGTCAAGGCTAGCCAACACTGCTCTAATATAATGGCATCCTAATTTTTTCAAGATCAACCACAGCCCACACCCTCTCCATACACTTTCCTGTGTGAAATGGCGCCTGCTTACGAGGGAGCGACTCTTATATGTAATTCAAAACACATGAGATCCAAGATTTGTGGGAAAATTAAGTTTTGCCTCATTTTGAGATCCGAACTTGGTGGGAAGACCCGAGCCGGGTCATGGTTATGGTTTTTTCCATGAGACCACGGCCCCTTAATATGTTTGGGCACGCGCAACAATATGCCTGGGGGCACCAAAAAAATATGAGATATGGTAAGAACTTACCTTTGTTATCTCTATTTCTACGAAGTCCATAGGGTTCCACAGGATACCTTAGGGTATAGGTGTGACGTCAGTCATCGGGCACCATAGAGTTAAGCTTTCAGCCTCCCAGGATGCACTAGGGTCCCCCTCCTATACCCCGCCCCCGAGCCAAGGCACCTCAGTTAGTTACCAAGCCGTAGGCCGGAGGAGGAGAAGGAAGAGAGAGAAAAAAAAAAAGATCTGGACACACACAAGAATCACCGGTGACCAGAGCAAAGCCCATCTGCAGCACAGGTGCGACAGGGCTGCCCACGAAGGACCCACAGACCTAGTGGAATGAGCCTTCACAGAAGGAGGAACCGGCAGGCCTTCATGAAGATAAGCTTCAGAAATAGCCATACAGATCCAGGCTGCCAAAGTTTGCTTTGAAGCAGGCCAACCCTTTTTACAGAAGCCATAGAGGACAAACAAGGCGTCCGACTTCCTAAAGGAAGAAGTGCGGTCAACATAAGTCCATAAGGCCCGCACAACATCCAAAGAAGCCTCACCCACGGAAAGACCAGGTGAGTTAAAGGCCGGAACAACGATTTCCTCGTTAACATGAAACTGGGAAACAACTTTGGGAAGAAACTCAGGCCGAGTGCGGAGCACTGCCCTGTTCCCATGAAAAATCAAGAAAGGGGGTCTACAAGAAAGAGCCCCTAAATCAGAAACACGACTGGCCGAAGCAATAGCCAGAAGGAAAACAGTCTTAGCTGTCAGCCATTTAAGATCCACTGAGCCCAGTGGTTCAAACGGCGGTCCCTGGAGATCCCTCAGGACCACAGCCAAATCCCAAGGTGCCACAGGTGGAATGCGGAGAACACCTTGCATAAAGGTGCGCACATCCGGGATTGTAGCAATCCTACGGTGAAACCAGACAGACATGGCTGAAACCTGTACCTTCAAAGAAGCAAGGCGAAGCCCATGATCTAGTCCCACTTGTAGGAAGGCGAGTATCCGAGACAGACGAAATTCCCGCGGTGCATAACCTCTCGGACGACACCACTGGAAGAACGTATGCCACACGCGATGGTATATCCTCGCGGAAGACGGCTTCCGAGCTCGTAACATGGTACGCACCACAGAGCTGGAAAACCCCCTGGACCTCAGCATGGCTGTCTCAACAGCCACGCCGTCAAAGACAGCCGAGTCAGGTCCGGGTGAAGACAGGGACCCTGTGACAGAAGGTTCGGTCGTAACGGCAACCACAGAGGACTGTCCACGGACAGACCTTGAAGGTCTGAGAACCAGTGCCGTCTGGGCCACGCGGGAGCTATCAACAGGAGCGTCCCTCTTTCCTGTTTGAATTTCCGGATTACCCATGGAAGAAGAGAAATCGGAGGAAACAGGTATGCGAACCGGAACGTCCACCGGACGGACAGAGCATCCACCAGAGACGCCCCTTCGTCTCTTGTGCGAGACCCGTACACCGGCAACTTGTTGTTGTGCCGGGACGCCATGAGGTCGATCTCTGGAAGACCCCATCTGTCCACCAGCAGTTGAAAAACGTCCGGGTGCAGGGACCATTCCCCCGGATGAACGTCCTGGCGACTTAGAAAGTCCACCTCCCAATTTAGCACTCCCGGTATGAAGACTGCTGATATGGCCGGAAGATTGCGCTCCGCCCATACCAGGATCCGAGAGACCTCCACGAGAGCCGCCCGACTTCGGGTTCCTCCTTGCCTGTTTATGTAGGCCACGGTGGTAGCATTGTCCGACTGGACCTGTACCGGACGACCCTGGAGAACCCGATGTGCCTGCCGGAGAGCATTGAAGACCGCACGGAGTTCCAAGATATTTATTGGAAGCTCCGCTTCTGTCGGCGTCCACCTGCCCTGGAACAAGTGTGGACCCGAAACTGCTCCCCAGCCCCGAAGACTGGTGTCCGTTGTCAACAGGACCCAATTTGGAACCCAGAACGGACGTCCCTTGCTGAGATGGGTCGTCTGTAACCACCAGGCAAGGGACAGGCGAACCTCCGGGGTGAGCACAATCGTCTGGGACTTCAGAGACAGAGGCAGCCCGTTCCACTTGGACAGGATCAGGTGCTGCAGAGGTCTGGAGTGAAACTGGGCATATTCCACCATGTCGAACACCGACACCATGGAGCCCAGTAACCTCATCGCCGAGTGTAGAGACACCCGGCGGCTGTGCAGACAACTGCGCACCCTCGTCTGTAAAGCCGAGATCTTTTCCCCCGTCACGAAGATCCTTTGCTGTCCTGAGACCAATAAGGCTCCGAGGTGCAGAATCCGCCGAGGCGGGATTAGAGTGGACTTCTGCCAGTTGATTAACCAGCCGTGCCGTTGCAGTAGTGCAATGGTCAGGTCCAAGTGGCGTAGAAGGAGCTCGGGAGATTCTGCCACTAATAAAAGGTCGTCCAAGTACGGCAACATACGGACTCCCTGCAGCCGCAGAGAAGCCGCCATGACCGCCATCACCTTGGTGAACACACATGGTGCTGTCGCCAGGCCAAAAGGTAACGCCCGAAACTGGAAGTGGTCGCTGCGGATTGCAAACCTGAGGAACTGTTGATGGCGCGAAAGAATAGGGACATGCAGGTAAGCGTCCTGTATGTCCAATGACACCATGTAGTCCCCAGGTTACAGCGCCAGAATGATGGACCGTAGGGTCTCCATCCAAAACTTCGGCACCCGCAAAGACTTGTTGAGAGCTTTGATGTTTAGAATCGGACGATACGACCCATTGGGTTTCTGCACCAAAAAAAGATTTGAATAGAAACCCTGGCCCCTCTGGGAGAATGGAACAGGCACTATAACTCCAGCCTGGAGCATAGTGTGCAAGACCTTCCGCAGCTCCGTGGCCTTATTCCGGTCTGATGGTAGACCCGTAGTGAAGAATCGAGCCGGGGGCCTGTGCCGGAAAGAGAGGGCGTACCCTTGGGAGACCACCTCGAGAACCCAAGTGTCTGTCGTGGTAACCGACCAACACCGGGTGAACTGCAGCAGGCGGCCTCCCACTTTGGGATCCCCCAAAGGGAGGCCCGGACCGTCAGGCCGCAGGCTTGTCATCTGGCTTAGGGGCCGGACGTCTGGTACTCCATGCCTGCTTCCGGGGCTTGGCCGATTTTTTAGGACCAGCCTGTCGAGGAAAAGACTGTGGTTTGGGCCTGCCCTGGGCCCTATAAGACCGAAAGGACGATAATCCAGAACCAGAAGGAGCAGCGGCCAACGGGAGACATGCCGATTTGGCTGCCGCCAGCGTGGCCACAATCTTGTCCAGATCCGGACCGAAGAGAACTTCTCCGGTAAATGGCAACGCCTCCAAACCCTTTTTGGAATCAGCGTCCGCCTTCCAGGATCGCAACCACAAGGTGCGACGAGCATCCACCGCTGCTGAAGAAATTCAAGACACCAGGGTACTAATGTCTAAGGCCGCCTCGTTGATATAAGTGGCCGAATCACGGAGATTACCAATCAACTCCGCCTGATCGGCCGGACAGTCGGAATCAAAAGACGCCTCTAATGAATCCGTCCAGCGTTCCATCGCTCTGGCAACCCAGCAAATGGCCATAGCCGGCCGTGCTGTCCCCCCTGCAAGGGAATAAGTGGACTTCAGGCAGATCTCCACCTTGCGGTCCGTAGCATCCTTAAGGGAGGACATGGATGGCATCGGCAATGTGGCACTACGGACAAGACGGGTCACGTGAGAATCCACCTGTGGAGGGGATTCCCACTTTGCAAAATAATTATCCGCGAACGGATAAGCCACCGCCAGGCGCCTTTGCGGCTGGTAACGTTTGCCAGGCTGTTTCCACGCCTCCTCTAAATGGTCCACTAACTGACCCGAAAGAGGAAAGACTGTGGCATCGCCCTTCACATCTTTAAAAAAGGCATACTTGGATTTAGCCGCTGGGGGAACTTCGTCCTCAATCACCAAGGCTGTGCGGACTGCCCGAATAAGTCCAGGAATATATACCTTGGACTTAGCGTCAGCGTCCTTAGTATGGAGAGGTTCCTGATCGTAAGGATCCAGAATCTCCCCATCATCAGACGTCCCTTCGTCATCCTCATAAGGAGCCGACAGAGACGCCACTGGCCGTTTATGTGGCCGCATCACAGTCTCCCCCTGCAACACATCCGACAAGTGCTGTACAGAACTCGTCAGGGAGTTAACCCACGCCGGCTCCTGAGAAACCGGGAGCGGGGAAATAGGGAGACTGTGGGGTACCACCAATTGTCGTGGGAACCCCTGCATGGGTGACGACACCACTGACTGCTGGGACAAACCCATCTGCGTAAACGCGGGCTGCGGAGCTAACTGGCCCACTAAGGTCGTAAGCGCCTGAGCCAAACAAGCCCAGGGCGGCTCCTGTACCGGTGCTGTAACCGTAATAGGCCGCGTCATTGACAAACACTGCCGGCAGAGGCCCTCCGCGCTACCCTCCCCTTCCACTAACGGTACTTTACATGTAGTACACTGTAGCCGGAGAGGAAAATCACTTTCAGACATGATGGCACCAAGTATGTGACCCCTCTCACCAATTATATATTAAATAGGCGAGAGACCACCCTGCAGCACCGCACCGCAAGGGCTTAGCAGAAAGGACAGGGACAGTAATAAAGCTGAGTCAGAAGAAAAGTTACAGGCAGCAGCGCTAGCACAGTCACATACAATGTAAAGAAAAATCAATTCCTGCACTAACAGCGCTGATCACTCAACTACGCAGACACAGGGCCTGGTAGGACACAGCGCTGCATACACAGACCTGCCACAGCGGAGGAGAGGTATGCGGGGGGACCCAGACCACGATGCTTCCGTCCAGTGCTTCCAGCAGCGTTCACCATGCGTTCAGGAAAGATGGCCGCCGAGGAGCAGAGAGGAGGCTGGCCTGGGGGAGGAGCGCTGCTACAGAACCAGTCGGCAGTGTGCAGAGAGGGCTGTGTGCAGCGGGGGAGGCGCTGGCTGTGAGACAGGGAAGGCGCGGTCCCCTGGCATGCATTTAACCCCCGGGACGCAGCAGCGCTACCGTTCTGCTGCAGTCCGCTGTCCCAGGGGGGTAGTGGAAGCGCAGGTTACATACCTGGCTCCACGCTGCAGCCAGTCCCCAGGGAGCCCCCTGCCTGGGGACTCTGGACTATGTAACAGCGGGGACCCACCGCGGGACCCCGCTGCTTACCTTGCTGTCCCCCTTGAATCCGGCCATGGTCCGGAACATCTGGGGTCACCGCTAGCTGTGACCCCAGATGCTCACCAGCATCCCCGGATCGGTACCGGCGTTCTATTACCGGCGGTGGTGTAGGGAAGACAGCATGGACGTCAGGACTGACTGTCCATGCTGTACATCCAGATGTGCAGCCACAGCTGCATGAAGAAAAGCTTCAGGGGCTCTTCTAGCCCCCACTCCAACAGGTGCACCCAACTCCGGCCGGGCACCAAACGAAACTGAGGTGCCTTGGCTCGGGGGCGGGGTACAGGAGGGGGACCCTAGTGCATCCTGGGAGGCTGAAAGCTTAACTCTATGGTGCCCGATGACTGACGTCACACCTATACCCCAAGGTATCCTGTGGATACCCTATGGACCCTGAAGTAGAAATATACTTGCTTACCAAAAAATTGGGGCTAGGGTCGACCCTGATCAGATCCATAGAGCAGTGGTTCTCAAACTCGGTCCTCAGGACCCCACACAGTTCACTTTTTGCAGGTCACCCAGCAGGTGCACTCGTGTATTCATTACTCACTGACACATTTTAAAAGATCTACAGGTGCAGCTAACTATTTACTAGTAATTATGTGAGGAGACCTGCAAAACATGCACTGTTTGGGGTCCTGAGGACCGAGTTTGAGAACCTGTGCCATAGAGGATTGATTAGATCAGAGGTTCCCAAACTCCACCATTACAGTTCATGTTTTAAAGATATCCATACTTGAGTCCAGATGGTTAAATCAAATTGAGTGAGGTTTTAAGGACTGGACTGTAATGACAGAATTTGGATACCTTTGGATTAGATCAGAGGTTCCCAAACGCGGTCCTCAAGGCTCCCCAACAGTTCAGGTTTTAGAGATATCCATGGTTGAGCACAGGTGACTTAATTAGTACCTCAGGATTAGATCATTATTAGAAATGTTGAAATATGTGTTCAAAAACAAGAGATATGGTAAGAACTTACCTTTGTTATCTGTTTCTACGAAGTCCATAGGGTCCACAGGGTTGACCTTGGGGTATAGGTTGGGAACCAAATCCAGGCACCACGCAGTTAAAGCTTTTAGCTCCCAGGATGCACTTGGGTCCACTCTCCCTATAACTCCACCCCCAGCCAGAGGCACCTCAGTTTGTAAGTAGCCAAAGGCCGGAGGAGAGAAAAAGAGAGAAAACTGGAACACTCGATAACCATACTCACAGAAATGGGAGACGGAAAACCGGTGACCAGTCACACAGCCCATTTGAAGCCAGGTGCGTCAGGGCGGGCACCCTGTGGACCCTATGGACTTCGTAGAAACAGAGATAACAAAGGTAAGTTCTTACCATATCTCTTGTTTTCTACTTCAGGGTCCATAGGGGGTCCACAGGGTTGACCTTGGGGATGTCCCAAAGCAGTTCAACCAAGGGAGGGGACGCTCCTGTGCTGAGAGGAGAATCCGCCGCCAAAAAGGAAGCATCCTGAGAGGCAAAGGAAAACAATGCCTAGAACCTTAAAAAGGTGTGGACAGAAGACCACGTGGCCACCTAGCAAGGCAAAACAGCCAAGGCGCCACAGCGAGCCACCCACGAGGGTTACATGGCCCGAGAAAAAACAAGCAGCAACAACAGAAAGGCCTACCCATGGGTAGGCCCCTGAAGAAGACATACGAGGCCGTCCAGCCAACATATGGCCATAGGCCGGCCATCCTTTCCTGTTAAAACCAGAAATCTCAGACCACCAATAAGGAGTCCGATCTCCGTCAGGAACTTGAATGGATCACATAAATCCACAGAGGCCGGACCACAGTCAATGAGGCCACACCAGCCGAGAGGACTGGGGACTGAATGGCCGCACCATAAGTTCCAGAATAATATGGAACCTGAAAATCACTAAGAAGAAACACAGGGTGAGAGCAACTCACACCCTGACAAGATGCCCTCCAGAAGAGGGAGCCACATGAGAACGCTCCCAATTCCGACACTCACCTGGTTGATATAAACTCCCTGATAGAAAGAGAAAGCCAAAGCAATAGACCATGTAATGGCTATCACAACCAGCGGTTCCATTAACTTTCCCCGGAGTTAACGAAGAACCACTACTAACTCCCAAGGAGTCCCTAGGGAGGACAAATGGAGGCATAATCCAGAAAACACTCCAAAGGATGAACTAGATATCAGAGCGGAGCAATTCCATATCCTAATCATACTGACAGTGTAGAGATCTGCACTGTCAGGAAGGCCAGACAGAGGGTGAAACCCAAGCCAGCCGGAAGGAATGCCAGAATATCTGGAAATCCTGGACACCAGAGGATCGTATCGATAGGTATAATACCATAAGAATTATGGCTGCCACAGTTTGTGGTAGGTCCCAGCAAAAGCTGATCCATGTGCTCTAATCATTCCAACGATGACAAAGCCAGGGAAGCCGTAAGACCAGTGTAGGGACGCAGTCAAAGACAAACGACCCAGGTCCAAGGCAAACCCCAGGACCCTGAGACAACAGGTCTGGGCAGTGAAGCATCAGGAATGGAGTATCGATGGAGAGACTCCGAAAAACCAAGTACCCCTGACATCTGGGGCAATCAGGAGCCACCAGCAGGAAAGCATCTCTGTCTCGATTGAAACACTTCCCTCGAGGAAGAATGGAGACTGGAGAACACAGGTACGCAAATTGGAAGAACCACTTCACCGACAAAGAGTCACTGAAGGTTGCTTCAGAATCCCCATAGTTGGACTGTAACACCATAGTGTGATAGAGTCAGAAGGCCATGAGTGTCACCTCAGGAGGGCCCCCCCCCCCTGCTCACCAGGAGATTAAACCTCTCTTGGGGAAGAGACTAGTCCCCGGGATGCACGTCGTGACGGCTGAGGACTCCCGCTTCCCAATGGAGAGCACCTGAAATGAACACTGTCGAGATGGTCGGGAGGAGACCCTTAGACAATGTCCGAATGTATGACATACCTGACATTGCCACCAAATGAACAGTATTGCTAAAAAGGAAGCCACTGTTCTGACCCTGTCGGACTGAACTTTTTCAGGTTCACCGGGAAACAAGGGCTATGCCAGAGTGAAGGCCCAAGACAGGCTAAAGTTCCAACAAGTTAATTGACAGGGTGGAATCGACAGACATCCAATTGCACTGAAATGGATGCGAACCAGACACTGTCCTTAGCAAAGAATACCCTGGACGAGATGGTCATAGTCACCCGAAAAGGGACCGACTTGCCTCCGGGGAGAGCAGCATCGTTTGAACAGTGATCAGACAGAAAAAACTTGTTCCATCTGGAGATAAGCCAATTATGGAAAGGCCTGGAATGGAACTAAGCCCATTCCACCCTTCCAAAGGCAGACACTGAATAGTGGACCATGCATCCCAGAGTGCAAAGACATATGTCGACTGCGCAGACATCCATGTACTCCTAATGGAAGAGTGGAGATGCCGTCTTACGCCAGAAGAATTCTCAGATTCTGAGAATCCAGCAGGGCTCATAGGTGAAGAATACCCAGAGAGGGATGCAGGGAGGACTTTTTCCCCATTGATTAAACATCTGCACCCTGAAGAAGCCACAGTCAACCTGACCCGGCTGTAAAGTACCCCGGTGATCCTGCTAAGAGCAGGAGGCCATCCAGGTACAGGAGCATTGGGATATACTGAACAGAAGAACTGTCAGAAAATCCAAAACGCTGGTAAACCCCCGTGGGGCTGAGAACAGTCCCAACAGGCAGAGCCCGAAAAACCGTAAGTGCTGTGATACAGCAAACCTCAGTCCATGCTGAGGCAAGGTCTCTGTAAGTACCCGTAGGCACGCATCCTGTATATCCAGTGATACCATAGAGTCCCCAGGTTCCAAACATAGTATGATGGAGCATAGGGATTGCCTCCTGAGCCCAGGTAGCTTTAGGAACTGGTTCAGGGAATTGAGACAGAGAATAGGCCAAAGAGGACCATTCAGCCACCGCACCAGAAAGAAAGCAGTACAACCAGTCCCTCGCTGAGAAAGTGGGGATGGCAAAATTAGCTCCGCTTACCGCAACATCTGCAGAGCTTTCTGGATTCGTAAGGCCCTGTTCGGGTCCGAATAAGGGCCTGCGTACCATTACATGGAAATAGGCCGCCTGAGCAAAGAGAGGGCGTACCCTCCTACCCACGTAGCCGCGGCAACTAGACACTAGTACCGGGCGAACAGAGAAAATCGCCATCTCCCAGTGGTAGGCCTGTCTCGTCATGCTGACGATATATATCCATAGGTTCAGAAGCAGGATCGGCTGGCAGTCCAGGCCTGCTCGGTTGAAGAAACAGACCTTTAGGCTGACCCAGAGGACAAAAAGACTTAATAGACTTAGTCTGAGACCCTGTAGTGGGCATAGCTGAAGGCGGGAAATTTGTACTGCCACTGTCAAGGTCAGGACCCAACAAGATCTACCCTATAGATGGTATCTGCACCCCTGCATTCCCAGAGCGCAGCCATAGGGTATTATGGAGGATACCGTCGCAGCCGGAACTCTGAAAGTTAGGAGACTGGTATCCAATATAGGCATGTCCACCTATGACAACTGCATATATTACGTGAGCAACCAAATACATTTGAACCCCAGACGTGTTGGTGGGGAAAAAACATTACAAATGCATCAGCTCAGTATGCAATAGTATTAACCAACCATGCTATAGCCATGGTAGGATGGGTAACAACCCCTGAAAGCGAGTATACTGATTTCAGGCAGAGTTACCACCTACGGATCAGAAGAATCCGACCACGCAGGAATGGGATGCATAGTAACGTCTGTAATCCGACGAGTAACACGCCCATCCACCCCATGAGGGGCTCGTGATGACCCTCAGGGAATTTGGGACAGGAGGCCAAACACTGTTGTAATACCTCATAACTGACAACAGCCAGAGTCCCGCCATGCGATCCCCCCACTAGTCAGCAACAGGGAACCAGAAGGCACGCAATACTGAGGGTGTATGATACAGGTGCAGGTCAACATTCACTCTAACCAGAATGGACCTGCCACCAGCCCTAAAGCAGGGATAAAAATACTTGAAATAGGCTTCCCCCCGTGTAAGAGGGAAAGAGCCCAAAACAGTATCCAGTTCACGCAGAGCCAACTGGGAAGTAACCACAGGGCGTCAACCACGCCACTTTGCGTTTCGTAGAAAACGACATCCACCCAGGGTGGCTGTGGGAATCCCTGCAAGGGGAATGACAGACTATGGTGGCACCAGGGGGAATTCATATACTACGAAAAACCCCTGCAGGGAGCGGTAGTCTGTGTCACAGGGGAAGAGTGCAAGAAACTGCGAGATACCCTGAGATGAAAAGGGCAGTATGGTGAAGTAACCCCCAGGTGAGGTACAACAATGGGGCCCACCCGGCGATCCGCAATTGAGAGGATCCCGAGAAAACAAACCGCCCAAGGGGGTCGTGAAAGGGGCCGGCACCAGATGACGCCACACACAGAACCCTTTATGAAACAAATCCTCCGCACTAACACCTGCAGCACATGACTTGCAGGATAGCAAAAATGGGTGCCGTATAACGCTCTATCTCCTGGTCAGACATATCTGACCAATCTTGGCGGAAATATCAAGCAGTGCTATACTGGTCCTGACTGATGCTAAAATTAGCCGCAGGGACCCATTTTCAGCGTATGCAACACACAGTTCCAACGAAAATGTGGCAACGTGCAGCACGCAACAGTATGTGACAAACCTCACAAATATCAACGAGTATATAAATGTGAGGTCTCAGAACCACCCTAAGTACAGCTGTATTAGGGCAGATAAAGAAAAGGGATAGATATACACTGACAGGTGAGAGAATTAAATACAGACAGTCAGCACTAGCATAAGTCACATACCATGCAGATATATACATATATACATAAACATGTCATATAATATACTGCACTATTACACTGCATTCAACTTACCCAGATTCAGTGTCTGGGAAGGCTACAGCGCTGTGTACACTGACCTGATGGTGAGGTACGCAGGGGGACTGGACTCACTGCCATCTCTGGAGCTCTGCTGCTGCACCACAAGAAAATGGCCGCTGGAGACCTCAGAAGAAGCGTGGCCCGCGGAGGAATCTGCTCAGCGACGCCAGACTATGGATACTGAAAGGTGCGCTGAGCTGAGGGGAGGAGCTGCTGTAACAGGGAAAGCTTCCTCCCCTGGCCGGCTATTAACCTCCCGGGACGCCGGCTCCCAGCGCCGATCAGTAAGTCCCTGGTGGTCTAGTGGACACACGGGGTATGGGGGGCCCGCCGCCACTGCCGGCGCCTCCGGTCTGTCCCCGGAGACCGGAGGCACAGGACTGCATATTAAATGCGCGGATCACCGCAAGCGGTGATCCGCGACCTTACCTGCTCCCCGTAGATCCAGCAGCAGTCCTGGGCGCCCGCAGAGTCCGGCTAGTACAGACTCTGTGGTCCCGCTGAGATCCCCAGATCTGTACTGGCGTCTCAGCGCCGGCGGGGTGACGGAGCGGCAGCTTAGACATCCTATGGACAGTCCGACGCTGCCGCTCTGAAAGTCCAAAGTAAAAATAAAAAACTCTGTACTTAGAAAAAAATATATAGCTATGGGGCTGTTAATCAGCTCCCCACTGCACTAAACGGTGACCCGACTCCGGCCGGGCACCAACTTAAACTGAGGTGCCTCTGGCTGGGGGTGGAGTTATAGGGAGAGTGGACCCAAGTGCATCCTGGGAGCTAAAAGCTTTAACTGCGTGGTGCCCGGATTTGGTTCCCAACCTATACCCCAAGGTCAACCCTGTGGACCCCTTATGGACCCTGAAGTAGAAAGATGACTGCTAGTGGCGTGTGTGTGTGTATTTGGAGTTGTTCTAGTGTTAACTGTGATATGCTACTCACACCAAGCACAGAATGGGTGGATCATGTAATGTGCCAGAGCTCATGCCATGTATGACCAGGATTAAGGCCCCCATACATCAGAGATTGATTGCAGCAATAGTGCAATTTGCAATTGATTGTGTATAAAAATCTTTCCCTTTTTCAATCGATTGCAGAATTGCCACAATCGATTGTGTATAAAAATCTTTCCCTTTTTCAAATTGCACGATTGCTGCAATCAATCTCTGATGTATGGGGGCCTTTAGTTTCTGAGGTCAAAGATTACATTTTATTTCATGCAATAGGTTACAGGTGCTGCTACCCAGAGGTTTCAACTGGTTTTTTTTTATTATTATTTATATTGCTGCATTAGACTTCTTATGCACCCTTCACAATTTAAACACAAAAAAACATTGTATACTAGACTTACTTATTATTCTCTTGTAACAAACCACAGCACCAGTGTAGGCAACCTGAGATGATAGAATTGATCCAAAATACAAGTCTAAAACCTCCACCCACACATATTGGAGATGCCAGGTGAATGCCATGTGAACGTACGGCCAGGAAGCAGGAGGCTTACTCTGAGCAAAGGAGGGGATCCACCATGTTATAATTACTCATTGCTATGATGAAACTGAATTGATTGGGTTTACCAAACAGCCACCTACCCAAACTAGCAGGAACTTGCCGCTGACCCTCCCATGGTCCCAGAGAATGTAGCAACATATAATTCTTGTCCCTGCACAATAAACCAGCAGAAAGAGGTACAGCTGTGTGTCACCACTAAGGCCAAAAACAATGTAACAGTGCTGATGGGGGTTAGATCTTCCACAATGTGGGGTCCCCTAGTAGGGGGTCTCCACTGTTCTGTTAATCAGAATGTTAGATGTAAAATAAGAAACCTCAACACAGATTTTTGTCTTCAGGTGTGAATTGGAGCAGGTAGGAGTGTGAAAAAGTTATTTACAACATTTTATACTAGCTGGCACTGCAGCATGCACACCCGAAATAAAACTGCTATTTTCAGATGAGATGGCCTTTAACCGCGGTTAGTCACTGCCCCAACTAAGACAGGTCCCTATATCCAGCTAAAAGTAATAAAATAAAAAACCATCACAATTTCCAAGCTGTCATTGTATCAGAACTGGGCAGGCGTAAACAAGGTGACATGCTGGTAGATACTGTGGCTGCAACATCACTTGGCTAAAATTAGCATATGTCCTACCAGGAAGTAACACAATAATCTCATGCTGCTAGATTAAACCATTATACTTGTTGGGCCACAGTGTCAGTACATGACCTTCTTTCATATAATACGTAATGTATTAGGGCAGTGGTTCTCAAACTCGGTCCTCAGGACATCACACAGGTCTCGTTTTCCAGGTCACCCAGCAGGAGCACAGGTGTATTAATCACTCAGAGACACATTTTAAAAGATCCACAGGTGGAGATAATTATTTCACTTGTGATTCTGTGATGAGACCTGGAAAACATGCACTGTTTGGGGTCCTGAGGACAGAGTTTGAGAACCTGTGTATTAGGACATTGTTCTTTGAATTGCACAGCTGCAAACATTTTCCACTGCAGGCCTGGACAACTATTGGCTCAACAGGTAATGTGAAACTAAAAGTCCCAGCATAACTTGCTTGCTATCTGGCAAAGCATGCTGGCGCTTATAGTTTCACAACAATCGGAGACAGAATGGCCCTGACAGTCCTGACTTCATCCTGGATATAAATAAAAGCAGATTGAATGTCATTGCCTAAACTGGGTCAGTGCACTCTACTGCTCATATAGAGCAGTGTCGGACATCACTGGTTCTAGTCACACTTGTTGTAAAGATGCGTATCCACTACCTGATTACGCAGAGCGATTAAACGACATCATTATTGTTCAATCGATTATTAGTCAGGCAGCAAAATGTCAACAACGACCAGCAATGCACGTTCACGTTGGTTATTGCCGACATTGCGACGCTCATCACCCGAACATGCTAGTCAACCTGATGATATCATCAGGTTGACCATGTTCGGGGATGAGGGAGGGTGCCTACACTGAACGATATACTGTGTAGTGTAGTGAACGACTGAATGACATCGTTCAATCTTTTCACCGTCGGGTAGTGGCTACCCGCACGGTACAATCAGAATACTGTCATAAACCACACACTACGGCTTACATCCCTGGTGCCCAAGCACAGCTCTGTGATGTCTATGGGTGGTAGATGAAGAATGTCAGACATTCCAGCTGATGTAGCAACTTGTAATGTCATTGAGCATCACCAGGAGCTTTTTCCGATCGTGTCAAGATGCAGGCTTGTCACATTTACTTTAATTAAAGGGAAAGTTTGGATTATAGAACATAACTATTAAAACGTTCATTAAATGTATGGTTTACTTATGGCAAATGCACTGTGGCCAAACACAGGACATATATTGTGCGTCCACATACATGGGCCCTGACTGCTGTAGATGATTACAGTGTTGTCAACACTTGCAAGCGTTTAACAGACATTATTGTGAAAGGGGGAAAAAAAAATAATAATACATGAAAGACCACCAAGTAGAGGACATTTGAGAGGCGTACTGGTGTTACAGGGGTCATAAGGTTTGTTGCAAATTAACCTGAAAGATACTCAACATTGGAGGAGGAAGATTTCATTGCTCCCAATCATGATCCATCTGTGTGCAGTTTGTATGTTCTCCCATTGTTTGCATGGGTTTCCACCAGCATTCTGGTACTGTAGTTCAATAAGACTGACAAAAATTTACCCTAGAGCAGTGATTCCCAACCTCAGTCCTCAAAGCACACTAACAGTTCATGATTGTGCACAGACTGTTAATTAGTACCTCAGTTATATTGATTTAAGTCACTTGTGCTCAAGTATGGCTATCCCTAAAACCTGGACTGTATGTGCCTTGAGAACCATGGTTCGGAACCCCTGCCCTAGTGTGTATGTGTAGGGAACATGGATTGTAAGCTCCATTGAGGGTAGGGACTGATCTGGTTGACTAATGTCTGTGAAGCGCTGAATACATATCTCCCTAAATTAATCACCATGTTCAGGCTCACAGTAGGAGACCCACTGGGGGAGATTCAAATGTTTTTTTGGTCATGATAACGAATAGCAAACTGGGCGCTCATTAAATTGTTCTGGGCGCTCATTAATTATCGCTCTCTTCACCGACTATGAGTCAAGGCTTAGCCATGTAAAACGGCTAAACCAGTCTTAATTTCTGGCTAGGGCTCGCTATCTGCGGTTAGCACGCCCTAACCAGGGTTTTTCAGACACAATTCTGCTCGCACCCTCCCGAGTGCCTGCAGAAATGCCGGCAGCTATCGCACCTGACAGAGCAACAATTGAATTGCTCTGGCAGGTGTCTTAAAAAAAAAAAAAAAAAAAAGCAGCCGGCAGAGTATTTGAATGGCCCCCACTGTCTTTAGCACCTTAGACTTACTCAGAAGGCTGATGGCCGCCTGATCTGCATTCGATGTTTCCGGTTTTGTGTGAGAGCGGCAGTTGGGAGATGCTTTCACTGGGAGTCTAAGCGTCGGACGGCGAGTGAGTCATTAGTATATTTTCGCAGCTGCGATTGTATTAGATGACATCTCTGAATCAAACCCCAAGTTCGGCGCTTCATCTAGTTATAATAGGCATTGAATAAGTAACAAACCATAGTATTTCATAAGCGAAAAAGGTGTTTTGAGACTTAAACAAGGGGCTACAGGCGGTATTGGTGAAAGGAAAATGTAGAATATACTTTTGGCTTATTCAAATCAACAATATTCTTTTAAGGTCCAGAAAATATGAAGATACAACATCGGAAGACAACTGCATTAACAGATGAAGGTAAATTCGTAAGGACTATGGCGTGGTGTGGCAATATTTAATAAACCCCCAGGGAATATAGCGGTACTGGAGTTTCGGCATCGGCGGAGGTAGGAGTCGTAGTAAATGCGTCGTATTTGGCGCCTAATACTGCTAAACTCAGAAGTTAAAAAAAAAAAAAAAAAACACTAAAAGGTAAATCAAAAAAGAAAAAGCCTGGGACTGCCTAGGCAGTCCAGCTGTCAAAACGGTGCGTGTCTGGATATTTGCCGTGCACCAAATTAAAAAAACTGACCGCCTGTGGTTGGGGGCGGGATATATAAGGAGGACCAGTGCATGCTGGGAGCTTCAAAGCTGTAAGCGGTTTGGTGCAATGGATCACTCCATCTACATACCCCAAGGAAGATCCTGTGGACCCTGAAGAAACATTACATTCATTCCCTGCATGGCAAATATATCTCCACGTGCACCAAACCCCTTTTTTTTGTTGTTTCATTAAGAAAATACGCTAATATGGGTACATGACGATGCAAGACTTCATCTACACCATGCAGCGATTATCCACAAGCTTATCTCTAATATCCATGGCATCTGCTTGTAAGACCTAGCTAACCTTAAGTTTAGAGGTTACAATCCTCGCCAAGGTCAGGTTTCCTGCTAGGACCCAGCTGTAAATGAAGTGTGTGGATCTGGTTTGTGTCTAGAAATGATCTGACATGGATAGACTGTTATAGCTGAATGCGTATGCCGATCATTGTACAGAGGCTGGCTGCAATTAGATCTCTTCACTGACAGCATGCGGTAAATGCGACACCTCATTATGACGAGGTTGTGCATGGTTCAAGACAACAGAAACCGCTCAGAACAAAAAATGCTTCATGGATCATGCAGAGGAAATAGTGATGTATTAGGTGGGTACGGTTCTGAGTAACTTCTATTTATAGGGCAAACACTGTGCATGCAAATAAGGGAGGAGGGGTACAGTATACAGAAGTAGTGGCTTTCCAAAGACTGACATTGTGTACTGTATAACAAATGTCACTAACTGCATTAAGTGCTAGATTATTAAAATCCCCAAAATGATCAAATCTCGCCACAGCCCTTATTTTGGGGGCAGCCATTCAGGAGAATGATGAGGTTTAAGTTTGCAGTAATAAATGTTTATTTTATGTTTGAGCTTTAAATATTGTCTTTATTAATCGTAATTGTCTCAGCACATTACAGAGCCAAATAGCAGCTGGGAACGCTGGTCACAGGTAATACTGTGTCCTTGCATACGGCCACATAATTTATGGCTATGTGGACTTCAGCCCCTATATAAGATATATGCTGCTCATTACCACTACAGACTCTTATTACAACTGCACCCATTACTAGGAATAAACCTTCTTCTGTAAAGTGCAGTTTGTGCTCTAGTGACGGCTCCTGGGACTCGCATCATCATCTATGTGAATTCCAACACTGGTGTAGCTGGATAGGGAGCTGACATGGACACTTCAGACTGACAGTACTGAAACAACCTCCCTGCATTAAACACTGATTAACTCTATGTATACACACTAGTGAGATTTTATTTATTTTCTCAAGATTGCACTTTTATATATTTAGCTAAATGAACATGTTTTCCCACCACAGTCTTACAGCAGTCTTCCAAGTATCCTCTCTGCATGCGAGGGAAAAAGGAGATCACAAAAACATTTACTCACAAGCAACAAGTCATGCAGCAAACGTCTTATCTGTGTGTCAAAATACTGCTTCTTACTCCAACATACCCAGATTGATAATCATAATGTGTCATATAACCCCCTGATCCCAAGCCAGCCACTTGCCGTCCCTCCTGACACTGTCCCAGCAATTTGTCACCTGTAATGTTCCTGGCAGCCATCAGCACCTCAGAAACGTATTCACCAGTACAGTACAGGTGTGCCGAGCCAATCAGTGGCTGCTGCAGCCAGGTACACTTCATGGGTTTAATAATGTGGATCTGCCAACCCTCTAGGTCAGGGGTTCCCAACTACGGTCCTCAAGGCACACTAACAGTCCAGGTTTTAGGGATAACCATACTTGTACACAAGTGACTTAATTAGTGCCTCAGTTATTTTGATTAAACCATCTGTGCACAATCATGGATATCACTAAAACCAGGACTGTTAGTGTGCCTTGAGGACCGAGGTTGGGAATCACTGCTCTAGGTAGTTCGGTGAACTTGTAATAACTGTATGCAGCAGTCTCTGGGAAAGTATTTTACTATGGAAATTACTTTATACATATGTAGAACTAATCAATGAACACCGCCCTCCCATTTCCACAGACACTTAAAGCTTAATTCCACCTCCTTAAGACCGAGCAGTCTCCATCCAGTCAATGGACACGTATTGTTACCAAACTGTGGAGTCTATTTATCAAGCAGTGAAAAGTGTTGGTAAAGTGGACCAGTGGAGAAATTGCACATAGCAACCAAATAGGTAGGAAATGATTGGTTGCTATGGGCAACTTCTCCACACCCTTACTGCTTGATACATAGACCCCTATACAGTAGTGTATGGACTTCACTAAAGGTGCCTACACACACAGTGATGTGCACAATTTTCTCCTGAACTCTCCCCGGCAGTCCTGCACACGATTTGGTCTGAAAAAGCAGCCAATCAGACACGCGATCTATCGTGCCTCCTAAACTATCCAGTGCATCGTGACTTGAGATTGTCAGATCTGCCCTACAGCACGGCAGTTCTGAAGATGCGATGTGCGACCTGCGGGGACATGCATCGTGATCGTGAGTGGGGACTCACGATTTGGGCATATGTTACACGATCTGTCGTTCCGATGTGTCGGAATCGGCCAGATCGGGCAAAATATCACCATGTGTGTAGGCACCTTTAGACCTGGCTTAGATTGGTGGCTTATCAGCTCTTAAGAAACTAATAGGCATATGTACTATACAGTCAGTTGGTCATAACCGACGATCATCGGAGCCTTTGACTGATCGTTTAAAAACGGCATCAGGATCGAGTGCTGATCCTGGCTTGTTTCACCAGTTCCGATTGCTGGTCAAAGCTGCAGATGATCAGCAACTTTGCCAAACAGAAAATATACACCCAAGTCTGAGCATGTCATGATGTTCAATTGCAACTGGAGAGCCACGTTGCCCATTTTTGGTCTACACCATGATTATGTAGCCAGTGTTAAACCAAAGCGATGTTCCCCCCCGCCAGTACAGTTGATTGAAGCATTTGCCAAGCTGCATTCCTAGGTAGTTTTAAAAGAAATACTGCTAAAGTCCTTTGTGGGAAAATGTTTGCTGCATCTATGCAACTCAAGACCACATTTAAATTGTGGCATAATGCTGGACAAAGGTGCATTGTGGGAAATGTAGTAAGGCTGACCAAACACCTTTGTTTGCTTTACCGGAGCTTTCAGCTAAAAATAAACACCAATAAAAGCACTATATAAAACCATCTCTTAAGTAGTTGAAAAGTCCATTCATAAAACTTTTATTCCACTTACATCAACTTATTACACATGTTCTTTAAACAATTATGCTTGAATTGTTCATGAAAATTTCATAAGACATTAAACAAAGCTAGCCATCATCTCAAGTTATTCCCCTGGTAACTATTTTGTATTTTAATTTTTTACAGCCACATGCATGTTAGGCAAGTATCAAAAACAAAAATAAAACTAAAAAGTTAAATATATGTTTTTTTTTTTCTTTTCTGCTGTGCTTGATATATAGTGAAATTATGGAATACCAAGCATGTATGTCTTTAACGCATCAAGTACTTTTTTTTTGATCTTAGGTTGTTGAAACAATTTAAATACAAATAAAATGGAGAATAGCGACAAACAAAAGCAGACGTTAGCCGACCATAAGGAGAATGGAATGTGAACCGTCTTTTTTGCTCATGATTTTGACTCGCTATCGCAGGGACTATTCAGTGAAAAATTGTGTTTTGGCAAAGAGGACGACTCCCGATAGCCGACAAACGCACAACGCCGTTCGGCAATGTGCTTAGGAATTAAAGAGTCTTCGCCTACAGTGCCAACCAAATGCCCCATACTATCACAAAGATCAATATACTACAAGCCGCTCACGTTGCTTGATTATGGGAAATCGTTTTTAACACTGGGCCCTGTGGTAACCCACGATGTACCAGAAGTACTTTGCCAGACATTTAAAACATGTATAAAAATTCCTAATTTCCCATACTGGTCACCTTATGGAGGTGGGGGAAAGGAGAAAAAATTTTTTAAACGCCCCAAAAATGTTAACTGGCCCTACTCCCTATTTAACACAAAACCACATGGGAAATATAGAAATCCAAATAGAAGTAACATAAACCTTTTATAATTGTAAACAAAAAAAAAAAAAATATATAATAAACCTATTTGTGGGACAGTAAGGATGACAATGGTCTATTGTGTAAATTTTAGAACGAGGCAGACAGAGAAGGAAGGCTGATTAATTCTCTCCACCGCATTCTCCTGGCTCAGCTTCGTCCCCTTGAGTGTCCGATGTCCACAACTAGAAGAAGACAGACAGAATTAGTTTCTTTGGAGACAGGGCACAATATGCTGCCATATTTTAAAGTCACCCACCCGAATCACTTACAATACACTGAATCCGTCCGACTGTGTCTAAATTAATCAGTGTAATTAAAGAAAAAAAAAAAAAAAAAAAAAAGCTATTTTGTAGACCCATGTTGCACTGCAGGTGGGCAAATTTAAAATGTACAGAGATTTAGTGGTAGATGCCAGCACTCAGAATCCCGACACCAACTGGTAAAGCAGCTTAAACCTAACCCCCTCTTCCCCTAAGTGCCTAACCCTAACCCACTACCCAATAATTACAGTCAGGTTGCTGGTGCCAGGATTCCGGCATCCCAACCACATCCCGTAGATTTAATAAAGTGGTGCAAATTGATCCATTTTTACATTTTCTCCCAACTCTGAACCAGACCCATAGACATCAGTATGAAGTGCCTTTTGTACTCAGTGCAACTGAATATTCATACAATTAGAACCCATCACAAGACATTCACCTTATGAAATGGTCTCAAGCCCAGTACCAACAGAAGACTCCTTAGTGACAGGCCTTTCACCTGCACTGTGAGAACCCCTTGATGAAGGGAGACCTATACAAAGAGAGGACCCGATCTGCATTGTGGGCTCTTCTCGTGTCTATGTTGGGCCAGTTTAAGCTGGCCATACACGCTACGCCAGATAGCTGTGAATCTCCCCGATAAATGTAGCATGTGTGCGGGCGACCAAGGGTTAAATATTGCTCGGTCGAGCATGCTGGATTGTCCAGCATGCCTGTCCGATGCGATATTTAACAGGTAAACTGTCGGCCGCATCGGGCTGTGTATGCCCAGCCGCGGCCGACAGACAAGCATTTCCAGTGTTATTTCCCTGTTCCTTACATGGGAAGTGTCTCCTCCCCCAGGGGCAGAAAGCAGATGTCGGCTAATACACTGAGAAATCATAGTGTATGCCGCAGAAATCTGCGGCTGGCATGCTGCCAGATAAAAGGTCTGTCGGTCTGACAGGCATTTTATCTGCACGTGTATGCCCAGCTTTACTGACACTTGAGAGCACTGGCTCAGTTATCATGCGTTAAGCAGGTGGACTAGTCAGGCAAGTAAAACAATCTATCCCAGAACAAACTGTAAAACTGTTTCTATGCCACATACTTTGTGATGTAAAGCAATGACCAATAAGAACATTAGCTGCTCTAATAAAACTCAACATTTCATTACAATTGCAAGTTTAATTAACAAACTTCTATTCTGCTTAATATTCTGTTCCCTACACCATGCTCCCAGTTTCAAATGCTGCCACTTCTAGGCGATCTGTACAGAGTATACATTTTCGGAAGGACATAAAACCTTATACATAAATACCTAACCTCAAAGCCAGAGTATGAAATGGCTAGATTTACTATTGCGCGGTTTGCCAAAGTACTTTGACTGCGGAATTTAAAGGGTCAACAGGAAAATGCTAAACAGGGCTGGTTTAGCATTTATTTATGCTGCAGATTTAAAACTAATCGGTCAAAGCTGCCGACTATTAGAGGCTTTGACAAACCGACAAAAACTAAATACACCCAAAGCCTTGAGTCGTTTTCTTTTAGGACTTTGGTGAACAGCAGTACTATGACCATTTTTTTTTACATTTTATTTAGAGATATTAACTTACTGTCAAGTTGTCCCGCAGTAATTGCATTATTAACGTGCTGTCTTTGTATGATTCTTCACTCAGAGTATCGAGCTCAGCAATAGCTTCATCAAAAGCCTGGAACGAGGGCGGAGGGGAGAATAAATCACCGCTCTCAGGTTACCGCGAGTAATGGTGCATCACATCTCACTAGGAACTTACGGTTTTTGCCAGAGAACACGCTTTTTCCGGGGAGTTAAGGATCTCGTAAAAAAACACTGAGAAGTTGAGAGCCAGCCCCAGTCTGATGGGGTGCGTTGGCTGCATCTCCATTTTGCTGATGTCAAAAGCATCTTGATACGCCTGTTGGGATTGCTCCACGATCGCTGGAAATAAAAAAAAAAAAAAGAAGGTACTAGGCGTTACATTTTGGGAAGTTTTTCTTTCCATATTTATAGTTTTGTGCAATATAGTAACAAACATGCCCAAGCTTATTGCCTATGGCAACATTAACAGTGCATATTTTCCAAATCTCCTAGTTGGTGCACATTTTAAGTTCCACAGGTGGAGCCAATTTCAATTGTGATACTGGAGAGATCTGTAAAACAACTTTTAGGGGTCCCTGATGACTGGAACCCAAAAAATCATTCAGTTGAGGTTACCAAAAAGGTTAAAATAGAGCAAACTAGATCAAATTCTATGTTTCTATGAGTATAACAGCAACATTAACAAGCTGCAACAAATTAAATATTTGAATGATGAAGAGGGGAAAATGATATATATATTTTTCCATTTCTGCTCATATAGCCTTTATTTCCACCCAGTTATGCTACCATGGAGAACCCAACCCTAAACGTATACATTATTTAACATTTATGGGGTTTACAAATCAGCACTTAAATAAAAGGAAGACAAAGTAAATAGGAGCCTGGATCACTAATTCCATAGAAGAAGGACAATGCAATCGGGCTGTGTGCTAAATGGTTAACAGAATATCTTGCACCCAGCTAGTCTTGGATTCTGGTTACACACACTGCAATATCATTGGCAATGCTGAGCAATTAGCCAGATAGTGTAGTGTGTGTGACCCCAAACTGATGTTATGCATGTGTTAGGAAGGTGGACTTGCGTCAGGCAAGTAAAACAATCTATTCCAGAAAAAAAAATAAAAATGTAAAACTACTGTTTATATGGCCACATCCTTTGTGATGTTAAACAATGACCAAAAATAAACATTAACTGCTGTAATAAAACTCAACATATCATAATTGCTTAAACAAACTTCTATTCTGCTTAATAGTCTGTTCTCTACACTATGCTCTCGTGTAGTGTATTCGACCCCAAATTGATTGCAAGGTCCAAAAATGCCCTGATCAGAAGGCTGTGTGCGCTCTTTGCGAGTGGCCAAATGGCACAGTATAGCGGTCAACGGGGGAATTCAATTGTGCGGGAAGTGCCGATTGCGCATAGCTGCTATGCGCATACTCACAGGAGTACTGCAATCATCGCCGCTATGCCCGGATGTGCACATATAGAGCATATACTCACAGTAGTGCTGCAATCATCGCCGCTATGCCCGGATGTGCACATATAGAGCATATACTCACAGTAGTGCTGCAATCATCGCCGCTATGCCCGGATGTGCACATGTAGAGCATATACTCACAGTAGTGCTGCAATCATCGCCGCTATGCACGGATGTGCACATGTAGAGCACATACTCACAGTAGTGCTGCAATCATCAGGATGTAAAACAGGCATTACAAGGGGTGCTCTTCCGAAACAGCTCAACGCATTGATGTTGGGAATTGAATTCCCCCAATGACTAATGGTGCATACACACGATCAGATTTTTTCTTCAGATATGGACGATAACGATTTAAAAATCGTTCAGTCGTTCATATCTGAAGGAAAATCGTTCATATCTGACATGCCTGAACGATGGACGATCAACGATGCGCGTTCCTGTTTGTCAGATAACGATATCTGACATCTGATGGGTTTGCAGTCAGACTTGGACGATTCCATTCATTTTAATGCAGTCAAAAATCGTTCAATCGTTCAAATCGTTCAAAACTTTGGTCAAATCGTTTAATCGTTCATCTGACAAATCTGACCGTGTGTACGCTCGATTACACCTGGAAAGGAGTCACCGTATACAAGCAATTTGCATGGTTTCAAATGGAAACCTTATTATTAGGGGAAATTAAAGTTTCTACTGTAAAATATATATAAAAAAAAAAAAGATGATGAGAAGTCATCTTTATGGCCAGAATAAGAGTACTAGGCTTATAATGTGCTGTATATCTATGTATTTAAGATTAAAATGGAAATAAAGTTCTCTATGAAAACTATTTAAGAATGTCGGTGAGCAAATTAACTAGCAAACACTATTGTGCTACCGTACCTAGTCTACGCTACAGATGTAATAAAATACTGTAAACAAAAATAAAAAATTGAAACCTTACTTTTCTTATCATCGCCACTGGCCACTTCAGCAAGGTAACGGAAATAGTCTCCCTTCATTTTCAAATAGAAGACTTTACTCTCTGCTTGTGATGCATTGGGGACCAAGAACTTATCCAACAGACTCTAAAGAGGAAAAAAGATTAAAATGTAAATGAAATACAAAAAGAAAACCAGATTAGCCTTTAGCAAGGCAGATTCGGTCATATTCTGATGGAGGTGATACTGGTGCTACCTCCCCGTTTTATAACCGATCATTACCACCATATTAAAAAGTGTGCTTATAGGAGGCAGCCATTGTGTGTGTGAACCAATATTCACGTCAATGAAGCCTATTCAATAGCAACTAGTGGCGTCACTCAGGAAGGAGGCAATTTAGGAAGGATTGTCACACATGCCATTAGATGTTCTTTCAAACAGAAAAAGCACAGAGTTTAGCTGCATATATAGCAGTTAACCCCGTCCTGCTTTGGGCGGCCAAACCTCAGGAGGCTGTGAGCAGAAATGCGTCTAACTGCGGCTATGTGCGTCCAAACGGAGCAACAATTGAACTGCTCCGTCGGGCGCCCATTAGTTTAGGCACCCTATAAAACAACTGCATCACCCCCCTTACATGGATGCAAGTTTTGCAGCGAACTTGTACATAAATTGATTCACGATAGTGTAGCCTTATTTTTAATCATTCCTCTAAATACATTCCTTGGTACTTTGAAAAATTGCACCAGAGTGTTTGAGACCCTACTGATTACAGCGAGGTCTCTTTTCAACATTGTTGTAAAACACACAAGAGTGGACTTGTAAACAAAAAAACACTGCACTGAAAATGTTTCCGTTTGACAGGGGTATAATTTACCAATCCTACGGCTTGCGCACTTTAAGTGGCATTATAGCGATAACCGGCTATGCACATATCGGCCAGTTACGAGTGTTCACTTGGAAAGTCATGGGCTGCAAGGGAAAACTTGCAATGCTGGTGGGCGCGATGTGCCAATGCGGAACCGCACGTCACGTACAATTGAATTCTTCCCCATCAGACTAGATAAAGTGAGCAAAGAGCTTCTGTACAAAAAAAAAAATATGAGATATGGTAAGAACTTACCCTTGTTATCTCTATTTCTACGAAGTCCATAGGGTTCCACAGGATACCTTGGGGTATAGGTGTGACGTCAGTCGCAGGGCACCAAAGAGTTAAGCTTTCAGCCTCCCAGGATGCACTAGGTCCCCCTCCTATACCCCGCCCCCGGGCCAAGGCACCTCAGTTAGTTACCAAGCCATAGGCCGGAGGAGGAGAAGGAAGAGAGAGAACAAAGATCTGGACACATACAAGAATCACATTCTCACCAGAGGGAGACGGAAAACCGGTGACCAGAGCAAAGCCCATCTGCAGCACAGGTGCGACAGGGCGGGAGTCCTGTGGAACCCTATGGACTTCGTAGAAATAGAGATAACAAGGGTAAGTTCTTACCATATCTCATATTTTCTACTTCAGGGTCCATAGGGTATCCACAGGATACCTTGGGGATGTCCCAAAGCAGTATCCTTTAAGGGTGGGGACGCTCCTGTGCAGAAAGGAGAATCCGCCGCCCGAAGGAAGCATCCTGAGAGGCGAAGGTGTCAAACCTGTAATACCTCACGAAGGTATGGACAGAAGACCACGTAGCAGCCTTGCAGATCTGAACTGCCGAGGCACCACGTCGAGCTGCCCACGAAGGACCCACAGACCTAGTGGAATGAGCCTTCAGAGAAGGAGGGACCGGTAGGCCTTCATGAAGATAAGCTTCAGAAATAGCCATACGGATCCAGGCTGCCAAAGTTTGCTTTGAAGCAGGCCAACCCTTTTTACGGAAGCCAAAGAGGACAAACAAAGCGTCCGACTTCCTAAACGAAGAAGTGCGGTCAACATAAGTCCTTAAGGCCCGCACAACATCCAAAGAGGCCTCACCCACGGAAAGACCCGGTGAGTTAAAGGCCGGAACAACTATTTCCTCGTTAATATGAAACTGGGAAATAACTTTGGGAAGAAACTCGGGCCGAGTGCGGAGCACTGCCCTGTTCCCATAAAAAACCAAGAAAGGGGGTCTACAAGAAAGAGCCCCTAACTCAGAAACACGTCTGGCCGAAGCAATGGCCAGAAGGAAAACAGTCTTAGCTGTTAGCCATTTAAGATCCACTGAGCCCAGTGGTTCAAACGGCGGTCCTTGGAGAGCCCTCAGGACCACAGCCAAATCCCAAGGCGCCACAGGTGGAACAAAGGGCGGCTGAATGCGGAGAACACCCTGCATAAAGGTGCGCACATCCGGGATTGTAGCAATCCTACGGTGAAACCAGACAGATAGGGCCGAAACCTGTACCTTCAAAGAAGCAAGGCGAAGCCCATGATCTAGTCCCGCTTGCAGGAAGGCGAGAATCCGAGACAGACGAAACTCCCGCGGTGCATAACCTCTCGGTCGACACCACTGGAAGAACGTATGCCACACGCGATGGTATATCCTCGCGGAAGACGGTTTCCGAGCTCGTAACATGGTACGCACCACAGAGCTGGAAAACCCCCGGGACCTCAGCATGGCCGTCTCAACAGCCACGCCGTCAAAGACAGCCGAGTCAGGTCCGGGTGAAGGCAAGGACCCTGAGACAGAAGGTCCGGTCGTAGCGGCAACCGCAGAGGAATGTCCACGGACAGACCCTGAAGGTCTGAGAACCAGTGCCGTCTGGGCCACGCGGGAGCTATCAACAGGAGCGTCCCTCCTTCCTGTTTGAATTTCCGGATTACCCGTGGAAGAAGGGAGACCGGAGGGAACAGGTATGCGAACCGGAACGTCCACCGGACGGACAGAGCATCCACCAGAGACGCCCCTTCGTCTCTTGTGCGAGACCCGTACACCGGCAACTTGTTGTTGTGCCGGGACGCCATGAGGTCGATTTCTGGAAGACCCCACCTGTCCACCAGTAGTTGAAAAACGTCCGGGTGCAGGGACCATTCCCCCGGATGAACGTCCTGGCGACTTAGAAAGTCCGCCTCCCAATTGAGCACTCCCGGGATGAAGACCGCTGATATGGCCGGAAGATTGCGCTCCGCCCAAACCAGGATCCGAGAGACCTCTACGAGAGCCGCCCGACTGCGAGTTCCTCCTTGCCTGTTTATGTAGGCCACGGTGGTAGCGTTGTCCGACTGGACCTGCACCGGACGACCCTGGAGAAACCGCTGTGCCTGCTGGAGAGCATTGAAGACCGCACGGAGTTCCAAGATATTTATTGGAAGCTCCACTTCTGTCGGCGTCCACCTGCCCTGGAACAAGTGTGGACCCGAAACTGCTCCCCAGCCCCGAAGACTGGCGTCCGTTGTCAACAGGACCCAATTTGGAACCCAGAACGGACGTCCCTTGTTGAGGTGGGTCGTCTGTAACCACCACGTAAGGGACAGGCGAACCTCCTGGGTGAGCACAATCGTCTGGGACTTCAGAGACTGAGTCAGCCCGTTCCACTTGGACAGGATCAGGTGCTGCAGAGGTCTGGAGTGAAACTGGGCGTATTCCACCATGTCGAACACCGACACCATGGAGCCCAGTAACCTCATCGCCGAGTGTAAGGACACCCGGCGGCTGTGCAGACAACTGCGCACCCTTGACTGTAAAGCAGAGATCTTGTCCTCCGTCACGAAGATCCTTTGCTGTCCCGAGTCCAATAAGGCTCCAAGATGCAGAATCCTCCGAGACGGGATTAGAGTGGACTTCTGCCAGTTGATTAGCCAGCCGTGCCGTTGCAGCAGTGCAATGGTCAGGTCCAAGTGGCGTAACAGGAGCTCTGGAGATCCTGCCACCAATAACAGGTCGTCCAAATACGGCAACATGCGGACTCCCTGCAGCCGCAGAGAAGCCGCCATGACCGCCATCACCTTGGTGAAAACACGTGGTGCTGTTGCCAGGCCAAAAGGTAACGCCCGAAACTGGAAGTGGTCGCTGCTGATTGCAAACCTGAGGAACTGCTGATGGCGCCAAAGAATAGGGACATGCAGGTAAGCGTCCTGTATGTCCAATGACACCAAGTAGTCCCCAGGTTCCAGCGCCAGAATGATGGACCGTAGGGTCTCCATCCGAAACTTCGGGACCCGCAAAGACTTGTTGAGTGCTTTGAGGTTGAGAATCGGACGATATGACCCATTGGGTTTCTGTACCAAAAATAGATTTGAATAGAAACCCTGGCCCCTCTGGGAGAATGGAACCGCCACTATAACTCCAGCCTGGAGCATAGTGTGCAATACCTTCCGCAGCTCCGTAGCCTTGTTCCGGTCTGATGGGAGACCCGTGGTGAAGAAGCGAGCCGGGGGTCTGTGCCGGAAGGAGAGGGCGTATCCGTGGGAAACCACCTCCAGAACCCAAGTGTCTGTCGTAGTGGTCGACCAACACTGGGCGAACTGTAGCAGGCGGCCTCCCACCCTGGGATCCCCCAAAGGGAGGCCCGGACCGTCAGGCCGCAGGCTTGCCATCTGGCTTGGGGGCCGGACGTCTGGTACTCCATGCCTGCTTCCGGGGCTTGACCGATTTCTTAGGGCCAGCCTGTCGAGGAAACGACTGTGGTTTGGGCCTGCCCTGGGCCCTAGATGACCGAAAGGACGATGGTCCCGAACCAGAAGGAGCAGCGGCCGACGGGAGACAGGCAGATTTGGCTGCCGCCAGCGTGGCCACAATCTTATCCAGATCCGGACCGAAGAGAACTTCTCCGGTAAACGGCAACGCTTCCAGACCTTTCTTGGAATCTGCGTCCGCCTTCCAGGATCGCAGCCACAAGGTGCGACGAGCAGCTACCGCTGCTGAAGAAATTCTAGACACCAGAGTACTAATGTCTAGAGCCGCCTCGTTGATGTAGGTGGCCGAATCACGGAGATTGCCAATCAACTCCGCCTGATCGGCCGGACAGTCGGATTCAAAAGAAGCCTCTAATGAATCCGCCCAGCGCTCCATCGCTCTGGCAACCCAGCAAATGGCCATAGCCGGCCGTGCTGCGACCCCTGCAAGGGAATAAGCGGACTTCAGGCAGATTTCTACCTTGCGGTCCGTAGCATCCTTAAGGGAGGACATGGATGGCATCGGCAATGTGGCACTACGGACAAGACGGGTCACGTGAGAATCCACCTGTGGAGGGGATTCCCACTTCGCAAAATAATTATCCGCGAACGGATAAGCCACCGCCAGGCGTCTCTGCGGCTGGTATCTTTTGCCAGGTTGTTTCCACGCCTCCTCTAAATGGTCCACCAACTGACCCGAAAGAGGAAAGACTGTGGCATCGCCCTTCACATCTTTGAAAAAGGCATACTTAGATTTAGCCGCTGGGGGAACTTCGTCCTCAATCACCAAGGCTGTGCGGACCGCCCGAATAAGTCCAGGAATATATACTTTGGACTTAGCATCAGCGTCCTTAGTATGGAGAGGTTCCTGATCGTAAGGATCTAGAATCTCCCCATCATCAGACGTCCCTTCGTCATCCTCATAAGGAGCGGACAGAGACGCCACCGGCCTTTTATGAGACCGCATCACAGACTCCCCTTGCAACACACGCTGGCTCCTGAGAACCCGGGAGCGGGGAAATAGGGAGACTGTGGGGTACCACCAATTGTCGTGGGAACCCCTGCATGGGTGACGACACCACAGACTGCTGGGACAAACCCATCGGAGTAAACGCGGGCTGCGGAGCTAACTGGCCCACTAAAGCTGTTAACGCCTGAGCGAAACAAGCCCAGGGCGGCTCCTGTACCGGTGCTGTAACCGTAATAGGCCGCGCCATGGACAAACACTGCCGGCAAAGGCCCTCCGCGCTACCCTCCCCCTCCGCTAACGGTACTTTGCACGTGGTACACTGTAGCCGGAGGGGAAAATCACTTTCAGACATGATGGCACCACGTATGTGACCTCTCTCACCAATTAAGTATTAAATAGGCGAGAGACCACCCTGCAGCACCGCACCGCAAGGGCTTTAGCAGAAAGAACAGGGACAGTAATAAAGCTGACAGTTTAGAGAAGAAAAGATTACAGGCAGCAGCGCTAGCACAGTCACATACAATGCAGAGAAATAACAATTCCTGCACTAACAGCGCTGATCACTCAACTACACAGACACAGGGCCTGGTAGGACACAGCGCTGCATACACAGACCTGACCACAGCGGAGGAGAGGTATGCGGGGGGACCCAGACCACGATGCTTCCGTCCAGCGCTTCCAGCAGCGTTCACCATGCGTTCTGGAGAAGATGGCCGCCGAGGAGCAGAGAGGAGGCTGGCCTGGGGGAGGAGCGCTGCCACAGGACCAGTCGGCAGCATGCAGAGAGGGCTGTGTGCAGCGGGGGAGGCGCCGGCTGTGAGACAGGGAAGGCGCGCTCCCCTGGCATGCATTTAACCCCTGGGACGCCGCAGCGCTACCGCTCTGCTGCGGTCCGCTGTCCCAGGGGGTAGTGGAAGCGCAGGTTGGTCGCCTGGCTCCACGCTGCAGCCAGTCCCCAGGGAGCCCCCTGCCTGGGGACTTAAGACCATGTGATCAGCGGGGACCCACCGCGGGACCCCGCTGCTTACCTCTGTCCCCCTTGAATCCGGCCATGGTCCGGAGCATCTGGGGTCACCGCTAGCTGTGACCCCAGACGCCCACCAGCATCCCCGGATCAGTACCGGCGTTCTGGTACCGGCGGGGTGTAGGGAAGACAGCATGGACGTCAGGACTGACTGTCCATGCTGTTCATCCAGATGTGCAGCCACAGCTGCATGAAGAATAAGCTTCAGGGGCTCTTCTAGCCCCCACTCCAACAGGTGCACCCAACTCCGGCCGGGCACCAAACTAAACTGAGGTGCCTTGGCCCGGGGGCGGGGTATAGGAGGGGGACCTAGTGCATCCTGGGAGGCTGAAAGCTTAACTCTTTGGTGCCCTGCGACTGACGTCACACCTATACCCCAAGGTATCCTGTGGATACCCTATGGACCCTGAAGTAGAAAAAAGTAAATATTGCTGCTTGAATAAAACATCATACCCCGCGGGATGCATTTATTAAGTGACTCCCATAGTGTCACCGTGAGAGGCACTGCTATAAAGATCACATGTAATAATTGAATAAAGGGGGGGGAAGCATTGGTAAAATCTGTGTGTAAATATGAGGTCATCATTAAATGGAAAGGTGTGTATTATAGGCAGGGAGGTCCACATTATATAAAAGGGATGTCACAGCCACTTCTCAGCGAAATAGCCAACTTCTACAAGTAAAACAGAAATGATGCCACCAAGCAGTTTCCAAACGCTGATAGCGGCGTTTTAGGCAAATAGAAAATGCAACAGGCCAAGGAGCGGATTCAGCATTGGGGACAAAGGAAAAATAAATAAGTGCATTTGCATTGCAATTAGGGATGTGCAGGCTCGGATAGGTTCGAGTTTGCACGTGGAGTTCGGATTTTTCCCTCCAAAAAAACGGAACTCAGAACGAGGCAAAACGTCATCTTACATGGACGAACATCATCATTCCTGGACAAAAGACCAGGAATGATGATGTTCGTCCATGTAAGATGACGTTTTGCCTCGTTCTGAGTTCCGTTTTTTTGGAGGGAAAAATCCGAACTCCACGTGCAAACTCGAACCTATCCGAGCCTGCACATCCCTAATTGCAATATAGGTTTGACCAGATGCAAAGTTACCCTCTTTTTTTTTTTGGCTTTACATCCAATTATAAATCAGCACCAGGCTCTCCAACCAAAACCCCTTATATATGTGCAGAACGGCGAGCACTACCAACAAAAGGCTCAGTCATTGCTTTGTACGTTCCCTTCATGTACCAATGAAATGCTTTCCTATACATTCTTCCTGTGCTTTTTAGCCATGTACTTTGTTCCATCAGGTAAAACTTTATTGTCCTAGTAGAAGAACAGCAGCAAAGAAAGCTGATGAAATATATGGATAAGTAGTTAAAACATTTTTTTTTTTTTCATATATTTTAATTCAATCAAATAAAATATAAATCAAAAGTAGTCATCAAAAGTTGCAAGGAGGTATACACAAGTCATCTGACGGCAGAAGACTCCTTTCCCGTACAATATGAAACTGCACTTAAATCGTGTTTTAGAAGCGCTCATACAATTTACTGGGAGGAACTGCAGACTGAAACAGTGCAGGGGGCAATGGATAAAAACCATCACATTTCACACCTCCAACATACATCTGCATAAATTAGTACTAGTTCAGCATTCAGTCAAATAAAGGAGTTTTTCGGCACTTTATCGGAAACATAATGAGCCAATATTACGTGGACAAATATAGACAAGTGTTTTGGGTGCACATGAGAGTTGGAGACAGTTGGATCTCCTACACAGGCCTCCAGCAGCGCAATTCAGTGAGATTAGGCAGGAAATATGTCTGAACGGGTCAGTAAACGTATATTATTATCTTGGTCACATCACCAGTAAGCTGTTGGCTGATACATGACAGAGACAGCAGCAGCGTCTGTACAGCAGACTGTGGCAGCGTTTGTCGGGAATAATGGCTGTGTTGCTAGGAGGGAGCTTTCTCGGGAAGCCACGATTTGTATAGGACTTGGCTGTAATGTGGTAACTGGATTGCTAGGCTGTCACCAGACACACCCAAGTGCTCCTCACACAAGCAGCCAAAACGGACTTTGTACTTCTATTTAAGCTGTCTGCCTTACACTGGCAGTTATAGTATATAGGGTTTCTGCTGTTTGCAGATTGCCAACTCAAGGTGCATAATCCAATACCAACAAAATGCTACAAATATAGGCCAGCCAGGTAAAAAGACCAATTTGCTATTACTGTGCACCTCTCCTGGTGCCTCACAATTTACAACCTGTGTGTCAGATAATGGTTGTACATGCATAGATTAAATCTTCCGTATTGGTCTCACTTCCCTCTTAGCTATGGAAAAGCATATACAGGGATTGTAAAATACACACTATAGCTCGTTTTTACGTGCTACAGGCACTGTGGGACTAAATGAGCAGATCCCGCAAGACGCGCTGCCGCGGTCAGTCAAAAACAGTCCTCGAAGTCTCCCCAACCAATCACAACCGGCTAAGTTCTCTAGTCCAATCGCCGCTTGAGCCCTGCCAACCCACCTTCTGCCTCGGCGGCTGCTAAGATGTTATCTCTGGTGACTGCAGGGACTGCTGCGCTGCCTCTCTCCTCTCCAATAAGCTAACTCTGGGGGGGGGGGGGGGGGGGGGGGGGAAGACTCCCTGTATGACCCACGGCTGCATTGTAATCGGTGCAGTGTCTGGTGATGCAGGGCCGGTTTGAGGGCTGTTCCAGTGTGGCCGCACCTGGGCACTTGACTTGTGATGACCCCCCAGCCGCCGGCAACAGCCCTGGGGTCCCAGGCAGGTGACACTGTCAGTGTGCCACTGGCCAGCCTACTCAGCCTCCAGTCTTCCCAACACCCCTGCCTCCCTGGCGGCCGCTAGATTATTATTGCAGGCTGCAGCTTGAGATTGTTGGAACTGCTGCCTCTCTCCAGTAAGCCGGCTCCCTGAGGGGACTGCCTATTTGATTTGCGGCTGCATTATAATCGCCCGGCATTGTCTGGTCACACAGGGCAACTGCTACTGACATCTTGACTTGTTCATCAGTTCAAGACGGGGGTCCGGGGCAGGTGACACTGTCAGGGCACCACTGTCCAGCCCACTTTGCCTCCATCTGCCCTGCAGCATCAAGATCCTCTGTCAGGCTGTCGACATTTGCCCCCTTCCCATTATGTGACGACTCACAGGCTACAGACTTTTCAGCATAACTGCCTCTCCCCACAGTCCATGGGACATCACTCAAAACTAAGCAGCTAATCCCCCACCTTGCCATTCAGTACTGCCCTAGCTGCCATCTATCCTTACCCCCCTCCCTACCCCCAGTACTGCCTGCCCTTAACCCCCCTCCTTCACCCCCAGCACTGTCCCATCTGCTGCCTGACCTCATCCCCCATAATGTGATGGGACCCAGGTACCATGGAGTAGGACCCCAATTTCTTAAAGTGAGGAGTCCCTGGGACCCACAAATGTTTGCGCTCAGCGCAATCACTGCATATATGTACAGACAGTGCTATTGGAGGAACAAGGTAGGGGTAAAAGTTGCATCACAACCCAATAATCTGTCAGACCTGGCACCAACAGCCTTCACACTGGACTATTGTATCAGCAGCCTAAAGCAATGTGACCGTGGGAGGACACAGGGTGGCCCAGAATCTTCTGCACAACTCACATATCCCCATTATGACAGCCAGATATTACCATGTAGGCAAAGGAGGACTTCCAGGACAGGTACATTATAATTAAAAGGTAAGGCTAGCAAACCATGCGTGGGGTAGAGTGGGGCATTCAATTATGCTCCTGTCTACACCGACAAGTGATATTTAAATTGTTGGTGACGTATTTCTGCTCGCACCCTCCTGAGGAGACCAGCAGAAATCCACTACACCGGCTTAGCTGCTTTACAATTGTGTAGCCTGTCACTTTAGACGGGAACTGCAGCTGCAAAAAAAAAAAAAAAAAACCACAAGTTGAATCCCACCCCCTCCACTTGGAGCATAGGACATTTTTCTTTTAATCATACATATGGAAGTGTTTTGAGATGCAGCCTCAGGTTTCCTATTTAGCAGCTGCATTACACAGCAAATAACTGATAGCACTGAATCAACCAGTGATCACGTATGGGAGAAGAAAATCCTGTATTACCTGGCGTAGTAATATGATGTGAATGATTTACAGTGGAAATATAGACCAAAGCATAGAAACTCATAAGAAACTTCTTTCCTGTGCACTTAAATGTTCACGGAGACCCAGAGAAGCGGTCACCACGTTTCAGGTACAGATCTTGTGTCGCACTTCCTGTGCAGGAAGCCGACTCATTCACCAATTACTGCCCTCCCACACTTCCTGCGTATGACACAAGTTACACTTCCAAACTACCATGCAACTTCTCTTTGCAAAAATGCTGAGCTACAACCATGAACCAGACATAGCCGTGAGTAATTTACTAAACAATTGATAGATGTCCTATGAATTTCACTTTCATTTCTTAAGTACTGAAACTATTTTAATGCCTTTCACTGCATGCCATATAGCACAAATCTAGCCATTTACCAAGACAGTTTACAAAATGGCCAGCGTGGTAATGACAATCTATGTTGTTCCATGACATCACACTATTGAGTGCAGAGGTGGTAATCAATACCTGAACATTCCTTAACTTCAATAGAAGTTTAAAAAAGGTTGAATAGAGACCGGGCTGGACGCAACAACCAGAGCCTTCTACAGCTCATTACACCAAGACTTCAACTGCAGTACCGGCAACACAAAAGAAAATGCTAAAGACAAAGCTTAACATAGGTCCGCCTTTGAAAAAGACACATACAATTATATATTATAGGAAACCAACAAATGGGGGGGAAATTCAGTTGGTTTTTGCATTCCTGTCAATACTGGGCACCCAACAAAGCAAAAACAATTGATGCTGCGAACAGAAGCAAGCGCACAGATTTCTGCTTGCGCCCTCCTGAGGTGGAGGGCAGAAATACATGAAAAGTCAGGGCGCTCAATCTGAATTTTCAGCATCGCATCCATTAGTTTAGATGGGTTTCGCCATTTATGGGGGAAATTCAATTGTTTTTTTGGGTGTCTTAAGTAATGGGCGTCTATCAGAGCAATTCAATTGTTGTCTGATCAGACACCCATTAGCCGCAGTGGTCATTTCTTCATCGCAGCGCTGTAGGGGGGAGGGGGTGTGTGTGTGTGTTGCTGTAAATGGACCGGCACTCCTCTGTTGGAGAAAAAACGGTATGTGTAAGGTGTAAGAGAATATATGAATATAAATATATATATATATATATATATATATATATATATATATACACACACATACACACGTGTGTAAGGTCCTTAATTCAGACGCTCCAAAAGGTAGGTTTAGACGAATAAGCAGGATTTTAGACAAGGTTAGAAACTTTTCACGTCTAAAATACTAAAGGGTTTCTGAACGGAGCATTTGAATTGTTCCAATAGACGCCCATTAGTCAGATGCCCCGTGCTAACAACTGAATCTCCCCTCTCCCCCGAGTCCTGGTTTGGGCGTTCTTTGCACACATTTCTGCTCGCCACCTCAGGAGGCTGCAAGGAGAAATGTGTAAGCATGTGGCACTTACAATTAAATCGGAGCAACAACATAAATGCTTCCTTGAGCGCCTATTAGTTAAAGCTGCGATAAAAACTTGAACTCCCCCGTACGTAGAGAAAACAGTTTCATTTGGACGCAACATGCGTGAAAAGTAATCGGTGCCCAAAACAAATGAATGTCACCCCCTTATTTCCCATCACTTTAGACGGGAGACCAGATGCAAAAAATAAAAAATTCCCCCCTAAGGCCCGTAATTCAATTAGCCGCGAAAAGTGCTGTTAGGCGAAAAGTCAAAATCGGCAAACTTTTCTCCAGTTTTCAACTTATCTCCGTATTCAATTGCAGGAGTTTTCACTTAAGTGGAAAAATACAGATAACATTTTCTGTGTACAGGTAGGCGAATTTGAAGTGCAAAAATCACTAGTTTGGGGTTCAACTGAGGGGATTTGGTCCAGAACCCTTTGGACAAGCCCACTAATGGACTATTCAGTCCAAAAAAAGTTGGAAAATGGGTAAAAAGTGAGGGTCTGGTATTTTGGGGGGAGGGATATATGGATGGACATGTGTTTTTGGGATTGCACAAGGCTGCAGGTGGTGTATTTTTGACTTTTTTTTTTTCAATCTTCACTTTAGACACATCAAAATATGCTAGTACCCATTTTCATGTACCCCAAATTTGAACTAGGTACTTATTTTTCCCAAAAGAAATTGCTTTCTATTATTTTTCAGCACTTATGCATATAAGCATACAACAGCCAATTCTGCCACTTTAAGGGCGGAATTCAATTGTATTCGCGGCCCGCATCTTCCGTCTAAAGTGACAGGAGATCGCGGGCCACTACACAATTGTGCCAGCTTTTCACGCTGATCACGCCCATAGAGGTCAGGTTTAGCCGCGTAAAGCAGCTAAACCCGACCAAAGTGATGGGCGCGATCGTGAAAAGTGATGTTTGGGCGCCCAAACATGTCACTTTTCGCACATTTCAGCTCTCACCCCCCTGGGGCTACGAGCTGAAATGTAGCGCTGGCAGCTCATCGTGCCCGACAGGAGCAAGAATTGAATAGCTCCGTCGGGCGCGATAGCGGCTATAAAGAATTGAATTCCGCCCTATGAACACAAAACACTTATATGGGCTATTAGGACACTTCTATATTGATTTCTAATGTTAGTGCAGCTTTTTATGGGGTTCAGACGGTTTTCAAATATTAATAGGGACTTTGCCAGTTTCACTTACTGCCGATTCCGCCAGTTTGCCTTTTGGAATTTAATATGGAGATGAGCGGGAGCGCGCAGGGAAAAAGTTGCGCCTCAAAACAGGCAAAGACGGCGAAAACATTGCGGCTGTACTAACTACACATTTTAAATAATGGCTTTATACGTAACTTTTTGCCTCTATGATCAGTGTTTGTGCAGAAACTATGGACAATTTCAGAAGTGTTGATAAGGTTGTCAGACTGCTCACAAAATAGTGCATAATGTATAAAACAGTAAATATTATGCCAACTACATGTTTGACCCATGCATTACCTCTTATTTTTAAATTAAAATACAAAAGTATATTTTGAAATACAACTTTTCGAGCATGACTGGGATAGTGACACCTTTGATTTCTGATGGTTCAATGTACACAAAATTATTAAAACATAAAATAAGGTGTAAAATTACCTTCAGGCTGTGTGTATAAGGTGTGTATGAAACAAATGCATTGTGTATAGACTTGGGTTCCATTCCCAAGATGTGTCATTATGGTCAGAAAATATTCCAAAATACTTCTGGTCCCCAGCATTTTGGATATGGGAGACTCAACTTGTACCACTAACCCCTAGCCTCAGACTGACCTCTAACCACATGATCACATTCCACCACTGCTTCCAATCAGGCCACACACGTGGGTGGATAACCTGGTCTGAGCTGACCTCACTGGTTAAAAGCAACACCAATGACCCAGTGCAGTGTGATTTTTCTGGGATGAAATTATTTCATTACAAATTTTAAGATCAAGTCAACTCTCACTTAAGAGGCTAATACACTACCGATGGATCGCCGCACTCCTGCAATCCGGAATTGCAGGATCGGTGAAATCCAACGATCAAAATCTAATTGGAAATTGCGCATCAGTGAAATGCAACTAAGAATTTCACCGATCCTCCCAACGGATCGCAAAACATCGATGGCTGCCAGTCCGCATTTCCGACCGGCGGATCAGGGTTTCCGATCTGATCGCGGGACCAGTCGGTAGGTGTACGGGGGCCTTTAGCCATTGATTACCATTATAGTTTGCACATGGGAATGAGGCGATACAGGTGTGTGTGTGTGTGTGTGTGGGGGGGGTGCAAATGAGGCGAGAGACAGGTGTGGGGGGGTGTAAATGAGGAGAGACAGGTGGGTGGAGGTGTAAATGAGGAGAGACAGGGGTGTGTATGTGTGTGGGGGTGTAAATGAGGAGAGACAGGTGTGTGTGTGTGTGTGTGAGAGATTATATATATATATATATTCCTACTTTTTCCAAAACCTGTATTTAAAAAAAAAAAAAAAAATATTACACTGCAGACTTTTTTCTATATCCCAAAATGCTGGAAAGACTTTTGCTGAAAAACACAGCTGGGGACCAGATAAAGTTATTGTGAAATGCAGGGAATTCACAAAACACTCCACACGCTCCTGTTTGTACGGAATGTGTAACCATATCAGCAGCCGTCAATGGCTTAATACAGTCATCAAGCAATAGGTGTAAACTACAAGTAAGCATTGGTTCGCTCACAGGGGGTTTACTGAGACAGTTCTTTCTCCACTAATATCTGATAAATCCTCTTCACCCCCAATACATACTGTAACCTGCATAGAACAGGAGGAGCAGCTAGTAATGGAGTTGATGCATTAGAGTATTTCCAAGAGGTGCAGCAACTATCCGCTCCTAAATGGAGAGCTAAACAAGCATTAGCACATGGGCGACACATTCTATGCCTGGCACTGCACAGTCCCACAAGGGACTTGTCAGCTGCTGCAGATTGGACATATTCCACCTATTGAATTAGCTAGGACAGGATATGCAAAGGACAATCAAATAGTTTGGATACTTGACTAAAAATAGCTATTTGGGGGGGAATTCAATTAGTCTAAAGTGACCAGAAATGGTTCAATTGTTTGTGCCACAGGGCTAGAGTGCCCATCAATCCTGCTGGCACCCTCCGGAGGCTGGGAGCTGAAAATCGTCCCAATGTCAAGCTTTTGTGCGCATCAGACAGCCGTTTGGGCAGCACACCCAGTAGTTTGCACGGGTTTAGGTGCTTTACGCGCTGCCAACATGTAATTATCATTGTACTGCCCCTAGTGTTAGTATTTATAAAGCAAGCACACCACAGCTAGTTTATATATGACAACGTAGGAGACAGGTTGTAGATGTTCCTCTCACCAGCACATCATTGCAAATCTCTCTCAGCTCCATCTCAATCTTCTCCCGATATTCTCGAGCCATCTGCTGCTTTTTGTCACTTCCTTCCGTCTTTTGCTCAATACTAGAGATGACCCTCCAGGACGACCGGCGTGCACCCACAACATTTTTGTAGGCCACTGAAAGAAGGTTCCTCTCTTCGTTGGACAATTCCGTTCCCTCTTCCGTCACCCGCTTCATGCAAGCTGCCATGTCATCGTACCTCTCTGCCTGCTCGGCCAATTTGGCCTTCTGTACCACCTCGCCTTTATCCATGGCTAATGGTTCTGGAAAGAAAGGAAAAGAAAACATTTTAGTTTTTACGTGAACAGGTCTTTATACAGGTGTACTGTTATAGAATTACATATAAGGTTGCATACATAGTGGAAGTAGCAATTTTGTCAAAATTAGTAGTGTCGGACAATCCACTACCGCATATGGCAGTGCAGAATGCAGCCAGGCATCACCGTTCAGTTAAATCAAGGCAGCTAAACTCGTATGAAGTAATGGGCACAACGCAAAAAGTTTGGACGCCCAACAGCAGATATTTCGCACATTTCTCCTCAGCACCTCAGAAGGCTGTGAGCAGAAATGTGGGCACCCGCGATGTTGAATAGTGGCGGGAACAAGTGCCCAGAGCTATTCAATTATCCGCATTACACCCGACACTTAATCGGGAGATGCAGTTTACTGCTGCCAATGTCTGGGGTTTAGTTGTGGTAACCTGCATTCTCTGACTGAAGTGCCGGGCATGATGCAGTTAGCCCACACGGTAAGCCCACATCTAGCATCATTGCAGTAGTCTGATTTATGCTCGCAACTCAGGAGGGTGCGCACAAAAACACTCTAGACGGGGGTTCACAGTGCGGCCAATTGAATAGCTCCAGGCACTCATTCCCTCATTATCACACCTAGGAAACCTCTGGGAAGAGAGAAGTGGATTAAGAGGTAGATAAATGAGCATCTTTAGTGACTGGTAAACTTTGAAAGTATAATAGATAAAATGAGAGTTAAGGTACCTTAGTTAACTCGCTTTCTTCGAAGCCCATAGGGTCCACAGGGAGACCTTGCAGCGTTCCCGCTAGGCTGTTTTAGCAGGGTGCGGTACCCTGCCCTGCTTTTGGAGAGCAAAAACCGCCCTGCCCTCACAACCTGCGGGTGCCGTCTACACCAGCGGGTCGCAGTGTCCCGCGGGTGTGGAAATGTGCGGTAACCCGGTCACTGCCGGTGAATAGACGTCAGGCTTCCCGGTGCGTCCGTAAGTGCCGGGCACGCCCCCAGGAGTGATGAAAAGGGTGACGCGTCTTATAGACATGCCCCTTTTCAATGGCCACGCCCCCTTTTCGGGTGGGCGCGCACGGAAGTGCCTTTTCTAGCTCCAGCACCCTGCCTGCCGCCGGAGCTAGAGTGAGCACCAGACCTTGGGTGGGGGTGTATTGCTGAATCTGGGTCACCACGCAGTTAAAAGCTTTGCTCCCAGGATGCACTGGAACCATCCTCTATACCTCGCCTCCGAGCCACCTCAGTTTGGAAGTAGCTGGAGGAAAAAAAGAGAAGGAAGACTGGAACACTCGAGAATCACACTCACAGAGGAGACGGAAAACAGGTGACCAGTATGAGAGCCCATATGAAGCCAGGTGCGTAAGGGCGGGTGTCCTGTGGACCCTATGGACTTTGAAGAAAGTTAACACAGGTAAGTTCTTACCATAACTCATTTTCTTCTTCAGGGTCCTTAGGCTCCACAGGGAGACCTTGGGGATGTCCTGAGAGTTGAAGGTATCAAATGCATAGAACCTTAGAAATGTCTGGATAGAAGACCACATGGCCACCTTACAAAGATGAACAGCAGAGGCGCCACGGCAAGCTGCCCACAGACTGAGTAGAGTGAGCGATAACATAAGCCGGAACAGGCAGGCCTGCCTGTGTGTAAGCCTCTGATATAGGCATACGAAGCCATCTAGCCAAGGTTTGCTCATTGGCTGGCCATCCTGTCTTGTAAAATCCATAGAGCACATAAGGAGTCCGATTTCTGAATGGAACGGGTCCGGTCCACATAATAAAATTCTGAGAGCACGGACCACACCAAGGAGGCCTCACCTGCCGAGAGGTTAGGTGACTGAAAGGCCGGTACTATAATATCCTGATTTGCGTGGAAATTAGAAACCACTTTAGGAAGAAACTCAGGGCAAGTGCGAGGGAGGATGACAGGAGAGAGCCCGCAATTCTGACACCTTCCTGGCAGATGCAACTGCCAGAAAAAAAATAGTCTTAGCGGTTAACCACTTAATTTCCACCGAATCTAGTGGTTCAAATGGAGGACCGAAGAACTATCCCAAGGAGCCACAGGTGAGACAAAGGGTGGTTGAATCCAGAAAACACCCTGAGAAAAAAAAAAAAAAAAAAAAAGTGTGGCTACCCAGGAGCGGAGCTATACGTCGCTGGAACCACATTGACAGTGCAGAGACATGCACTTTTAACTAGGCCGAGGTCCAAACCATCTTGGAGTGCTAGTATTCTGGAAACACGAAACATTTGAGGGTCATAATCCCTTGTGCGACACCACTGGAAATAAGTATGCCACACTCTGTGAAAGATCCTGGCTGAGGCAGTTTTACACGCTCGTAGCATCGTGATGGTGACCGAGCTAGAGAATCCCCTGGACCTTAGGATGGATGTCTCAAGAGCCACGCCATCGAAGAGACGATCCAGGTAAAGGCAAGTACCCTGAGACAACAAGTCCGGTTGCTGAGGTAGCAGGAACGGAGTGTCCTTGGAGACTCCGAAGATCTGAGTACCAGTGATGTCTGGGCCAAGCTGCAGCCACAAGCAGGACCGTGCCTCCGTCCTGTTTGAACTTCAGAAGAACCTGAGGAAGCAGGGAAACTGGAGGAAATATGTATGCAAACTGGAAGGTCCACTTCACTGACAGAGCGTCCACTAAGCTTACTTCGGCATCTCTTGTTCTGGACCCGTACACCGGTAACTTGTGATTGTGACGGGAAGCCATGAGGACCACCTCTGGGTGGCCCCATTTGTCCACTAGGAGCTGAAACACCTCTTGGTGAAGAGACCATTTCCCTGGATGCATGTTGTGACTGCTGAGGAAGTCCGCTTCCCAATTGAGGGAGGCTGGAATGAACACTGTCGAGATGGCCGGGAGGCGACACTCTGCCCAAGTCAGGATGTGGGACACTTCTGTCATTGCTGCCCGACTTAGAGTGCCTCCTTGATGGTTGATGTAAGCCACTGTGGTGGCGTTGGTCAGACTGAATCTGCACTCCTTTTTCGTGAAGAGCAGTGTCTCGTCATCATGAGGGCCCTGTACACAGCCAGACGTTCCAATATGTTGATTGGAAGGATAGCTTTGTCCTCTGTCCAACTGCCCTGAAATGAGTGCGGACCGGTCACCGCACCCCAACCTCGGAGACTGGCGCCTGTCAGAAGTACCCAGTCTGGGATCCAAAAGGGGGGACCCCTGGTGAGATGAGTTGTTTGTAGCCACCAAGACAGACAGGCGTACCTCCGGAGAAAACACCAGCGTCTGAGTCCTGATCCGGTGGGGTAACCCTTTCCACTTGGATAGTATCAGCCCCTGCAGGGGCCTTGAATGGAACTGGGCATATTCCACCATATCAAAATATGGACACCATGGATCCTAGAACCTGCATTTCCGAGTGTACCAACAACCGGCCACTTCGTACTCACAGTTGCAGAGATGAGAACTTTTCTGAAGTCCAGAAAGGCTCCCAAATGAACCATCCTCTGAGGGAATTAGGGAGGACTTTTTCCAACTGATCAGCCATCCGTGCGCTTGTAGACAAGCGATCGTCAGGTGCAAGTGTTGCTAAAGTACTTCTGGAGAGCCTGAAAGCAAGAGGTGGTGATCTAGGTTGGGCAGGAGTCGTATACTCCTACTCCGTAGATGGGCTGCCATGACAGCCATAATTTTGGTAAATAGCCTTGGTGCCAGAGAGGCCAAAGGGCAGCGCCCGAAACTGGAAGTGTTGTTGCAATATAGTAAAGCGCAGATAATGCTGGTGGAAAGGTGTTATGGGGACAAGTGGGTAGGCATCCTGAATGTCCAGTGATACTATGTAATCCCCAGGTTCCATAGCCAGTATGATGTATCGGAAAGTTTCCATCCTGAACCTGGGCACCCTGAGGAACTTGTTCATAGATTTTAGGTTGAGGATAGGCCGATGAGACCCATTCAGCTTTTGAACCAGAACAGTAGAATAGTAACCAGTCCCGCACTGACACAGTGGAACTGGTACAATGACCCCTGCTTTCAGCAAGGACTCTATTGCCTTCTGGATCAGCAAGGCCTTGTTCTTGTCCAGCAGAGGACTTGTGCAGATAAACTGATGGGGAGTCCTTCGACGGAATGAGAGGGCGTAACCTCGAGAGACCACTTCTTTTACCCAAGCATCCTTGGTGGTGACACCAGCACTGGGCAAACTGAAGAAGTCGGCCTCCAACTCTGGGATCCTCTAGAGGTAGGCCCGTCCCGTCAGGTTGAGGGCTTATCCTCTGAGTTAGAAGGAGGCCGTCTGGCGCTCCAGGCCTGTTTCTTAGGCTTAGAGGTCGATTTGGCCGCTGATTGTCTAGGAAGACTGTCCTTTGGACTTTCCTTGAAAACGAAAGGACCGAAAGAGGTTCTAGCCTTTCAAGGCGCAGACGCTGACGGCAGAAAAGCGGACTTAGATTTTGCCAGTGTGTCTACAATTTTGTCCAGGTCTGGGACAACAATATCTCCAAATTGAAGGGCAAGGCCTCCAGGCCCTTTTTTGAATTAGCATCAGCCCTCCAGGAGCATAACCACAGGGAGCGGCGAGCAGAAACTGCTGCGGCCGAACTCTTTGAGGTCAGTAGACTGGCATCCAAAGCAACCTCACCAATATAAGCAGCTGCATCCCTCATGTGGCCCATTAAAGACCATTGAGTCTCAGGAGCCTCCTCGGCAAAGGTGTCTCCAGGACATTCGCCCAGCTCTCTATTGCCTTGGCCACCCATGAAATGGCTATGGACGGATGGACCACAACTCCCGAGAGAGAGTAAATCGATTTCGGGCACGCCTCCACCTTCCTATCTGTAGAATCCTTCAAGGAAGAAATGGAAGGCATTGGCAGCGTAGCACTTTTAAATCGGGCGAGTAACATATGAGAATCACCACAGGTGGCGATTCCTATTTCTTGCAGTGACCCTCAGGGAACAGATAGCATGAGGCCAAATGCTTTTGCAGTTGATACCTCTTACCAGGCTTCCGCCATGTGGTCTACCAGCTGGTCAGAGAGGGAAAATGGCTGAAGTCACCTTTACCTGTTTAAATTGAGGGTATTTGGATTTAGGGGCAGGACCATCATTCTCTATATCTAGTATGGATCGTATCGCCCGTACCAACGATGGAATATTAGTTGATTTAGGCTCCAGACCTCCTGTGAGGGGGGAATCAATCAGACGCCTCAGCCACTTCCCGCATCATCCGATGAAAACATCGGTGTCCTGCGTAGACTGGGACGACAACACAGGACGTTTAGAAGCCTTCTGAGGTCTTTCATTCCGCCACATGGTCTGAAAGGCCGTAGATGAAGCTGCCAAACTCTGAACTAGATAAAACATCCACCCATGGTGGTTTTACAGCTGGCGTAAGACCCTGGAAGGGAATGACAGACTGTAGTGGTACCGTAGGAGATTGCATATAGTGTGTAAACCCCTGGTAGGGAGTGAGTCTGTGGCACAGGAGTAGACTGCAACAACTGCAGGATACCCTGAGAGGTCAGACGTCCTATGGACAGTCCGCAGCTGCCAGCTCTGAAGAGTCAAAGTAAAAAAAAAAAATAACTCAAAATAAAACAGCTTTGGGGCTGCTAATCAGCCCCCCTGCGCAAAACAGTGACCCTACTCCAGCCGGGCACCAACTAGAACTGAGGTGCCTTTGGCTCGGGGTATAGGAGGAGGAAGGTTCCAGTGCATCCTGGGAGCAAAGCTTTTAACTGCATGGTGCCTGGGATCTAGATCCAGCTATACCTCCAAGGTCTCCCTGTGGAGCCTATGGACCCTGAAGAAGAAAGTAAATTAACAAATATTTGTATACATTCAACACATTTGCTTTAGGACAATAAAAAAAAAATCCTTTTTAAAATGGCCAAAGCCTGCAGGATCGGAGAGTTTGCAGATAACTGCGTACAAATAGACCAGATTTTCATCCAGGCGTCTAGCATATCTACTACCAGAAATATACATAACAATTTGATTAAATAAACAGTAAGGGTGACGCACCATTACGGGCTCAATTCAATGCAAATTGAATAGCACCGGGAATGAGCTAATGAAGCTATTCAATTCTGCGCGCTGTTATGCGGGAGAATGGGCATTCCCCGGCCTAAATTAAGGGCAGAAAACAGCATTGCGCCTAGACTTTGCCGGATTTATACTCGCATCCCAGGAGATGCGAGAAGAAATCTTTAAGGTGCGTACACACGGGACGACTACACGACGATCAGATAATGATCATACAACACATGCATTAATCTATAGCGACCCGCGATTAACGATCGCGAGTCCCTATAGTAAACAGGCTAACATGGTTGAAATTGACCATGTATGACGTTTGCCCGGGTGACAGTCGATAACGACTATTCGTTCCCGCGCATCGACCATCGTTTGGAGGGGCCAGAAACTGGACGATTTGAACAAAAACGATAGGATCGTTATCGTTTAAATTGTCCACTTTATCTGACCGTGTGTACGCAGCTTTAGGCGGGCTTAGCAGCGCGCTAAATTGAATAGCTCAGGGAGCTAATTCCTGGCGCTATTCAATTTGCGTTGAATTGAATCGAGCCCTATGATTGCATTTGAATGTAGGTAACTGCACCCATCATTGCACAAAGCTAAACTAGCCTAAGTGCAGGTGACACACACTGAACATTGCGCTGTGACATGCGAGGTTTGCATTTAATTGATTTTACCTCATAAATCTGGCCTATCAATATTGGTGCACTGCCTATATGGTAAGCAAACCTTATATAACACGATTTGTTCAGCTTCCTTAAAGCTACAATTTTTATTTTTGGAAGCAAAGAATTTTGTTTTCTCCATAAAAGTTTTCAATAACTAGCTCTACAACTCAGTAATTTTAAAAATGCCAAAAGGTTTCTGGTAATGCAGTACCTTATGGTGTCAAATTCCTCAAATGGGAGGGGGAATTCAAATCCCTGACTAACAGCACAGTTTTTAATTTGCAAACCCACAGAGGTGCAATGTCGGCACTGCTGTAATTGCCGATATGTGCGCAGCTTGGCATCACCACTGCACATCCTGACAAATTTAATCCCCCCTACAAGACGTTCTCATACTATAGCACCGACACCCATAACAAAATATATATCCAAAACAATGCATCAGTAGCATCATTACAGCCCGACACTGACTGCAACAATGTATCTCTGCAGATGGATAAAACTGTACAAAATTACTAAATAGGCAAAAAATTAAAAAGTGAGCCAAATGTATTTTTATGGATCCAACCCTTGCTTACAAATGTTATCCTACCTCTACAATCTACCTGGCAAGTAAAAGCCATGTATTTTAATAATTTTATTTGATAAAGCCTTGACTTAAGATGTATTCTCTAAAACCAAAGTTTCACAGAATATGCAGCACATACCACACTGTGAATAGATGCCGTGCGCATTTGTGTAAGAGCTTCGGGTAGCCCAGGATGTCCGTAAAAGCTGAGCACACACCCAGGAGTGATGGAAAGGGGGTGCGTAAAGTCATGCCCCCTTTTCGGCCATACGCGAGTGCCCTTTCTAAGGTCCGGTGCCCTTCTCCATGCCTGACCTAAAATGAACACTACAACTAGTTCCCTCAATTACTGCCCTGCCAAAAACTGTCAGGAATGTGTTCCTCCCTTGATTGAGGGGTCTGCAAATGATCAGGAAGAAAAAAAGAAAAATATATTAAATTGTCATTGTATCATCTGCTCAGAGGGCCTGCAGCACGCGATCCATTAGAAATTACTAGAAACAAACTGCTGTGTGCGCTCTGTAGACACTAATGTCCCCAATATGGTTTTTATACTAGTTGTGACAGATTCACATTGTGAATTGCAGAAGAATGTTGCCAATGGTATGCGTTACTTGCCTACTAAATACGTTGCAACACGCCCTGTACAGCCATGGCCAAACGTTTTGAGAATGACACAAGTATTGGTTTTCAATGTTTGCTGCTTCAATGTTTTTAGCCCTTTTTGTCAGATGTTACTATGGTATACTGAAGTAAAATTACAAACATCCACCAAGAGCAACTTCTCCAAATCATCCAACAGGTTTGTTGAGGAACAATGCCTTTTCCAGCATGATGGAGCACCTTGCCATAAGGCAAAAGTGATAAGTGGCTCGGGGAACATAACATGGACATTTTGGGTCCATGGCCAGGAAACTCCCAGACCTTAATCCCATTGAGAACTTGTGGTCAATTCTCAAGAGGCGGATGGACAAACAAAAACCCACAAATTCTGACACACTCCAAGCATTGATTAGGCATTAATGGGCGGCCATCAGTCTGTATGTGGCCCAGAAGTTGATTGACAGCATGCCAGGGCGAATTGCAGAGGTCTTGGAAAAGAAGGGTCAACACTGCAAATATTGACTCTTTACATAAACTTAATGTAATTGCCAACAAAAGCATTTGACACTTATGAAATGCTTGTAATGTTACTTTAGTATATCATAGTAACATCTGACAAATAGGTCTAAAAACACTGAAGCAGCAAACTTTGTGAAAACTAATACTTGTGTCATTCTGAAATGTTTGGCCATGGCTGTATAGTGAATTGCAGCAAATGAATACTAGCTTGCATTCTTCTATCTAAAATATGCTGCCCTCAAAAGCTATTTAAAGCTTTAGGGGGTTATGCAATTGTTTGTAGCTGCCGCTTAAACTGCACGTGAGCTATTCAATGGTTTGCGCAACCAGCCCCTTTCTCTTGCGAGCATGCATGGTATTAGCCGCGTTAAGCAGCTTTTCCTGTGCGAATTGCTGGGCGCGCTGCAGGTACGGTGTGTCCAGCCCCAAGGCCCTATTTCAGGATGATTTTTGCTCTTAAAAAGATATAAATTCCTCTGTATTGTAACATTGCGCTACACCTAAATGGCACATTGCGTCTCCATGCATCACAAGTTTTCCCTCAAACACGGTTTATTATTCATCATATATAGCGCATACTCCGCAGCGCTTTACAGAGAATATTTGGCCATACACATCAGTCCTGCCCCAGCGGAGCTCTCAATCTATATTCGCTAAACACACATGCACACTAGGGTTCATTTTGTTGGGAGCCAATTAACCTACCAGTATATTTTTTGGAGTGTGGGAGGAAAGCAGAGCACTCACAGGAAACCCACGAATGCCCAAGGAGAATATACAAACTCCACAAAGTGAGGGAATCGAATCCACCACCTCAGTGCTGTGAGGCAGTAATGCCAACAATTACACCATGTGTTGCGATGGAAAACTTGCAATGTTGGCACTACCGTAACTAGCCGATAGCTGTGCAGGCGGCAGTACAGCGCACACAAGAGTCCCCCCATTATTCATGGACAAATAGGGCGGAATTCAATTCTTTCCAGCCCCTATTGCGCCCGACGGAGCTATTCTATTCTTGCTCCTGTCGGGCGTGATCAGCTGCCAAGCGCTACATTTCAGCTCGCAGCCCCAGGGGGATGAGAGCTGAAATGTGCGAAAAGTGACATGTTTGGGCGCCCAAACATCACTTTTCGCGATCGCGCCCAGCACTTTGGTCGGGTTTAGCTGCTTTACGCGGCTAAACCTGACCTCTATGGGCGCGATCAGCGTGAAAAGCTTGCACAATTGAATAGCGGCCCGCGATCTCCTGTCACTTTAGACGGGAGATGCGGGCCGCAAAATCAATTGAATTCCGCACATAGGTGCAGATTAAAATCTACAAGTATGTTATTTTTATGGATTGTGACAAAAAACCGGAGCACCTGATGGAAACTCACAAACGCAGGAGAACAAACCGTACACGGACATGGCCCTGGTCAGGAATCAAACTCTTGACACCAGAACTGTGAGGCAGTAATGCTAACCACTGTGCTACCACATGTGAATTAAGAGTTTGCTTGAACCAAAATAAAAAAATAAAAATAAGATACTATGGGCAGTATTCAATTGATTTATCGTGCCCGTTCTCACGTCTTAAGTGACGGTAGATCGCAAGGCGCTGTTCGATTGATGCAGATTATCGCTCCCAATGAGGTCGGGTTTAGTGTTGGACGAGATTGTGAAAAATGCCATTTGGGCACACAAACGGGTCACTTTTCCCCTATGCGAGCTGAAATGATGCGCCAGCAGCTGACTGCGCCCGACAGGAGCAACAATTGAATAACTCCATTGGGCGCGAAGGGGGGATAGAAACAATTGGATACCATCCTCAGACAGCATTCTGGGGGTCCAAACAAAATCAATATTGACAGTGTGAGAAGAGGCTGTGGCCTTGCACTCCAGATAACTTCTTTAGTAGGAAGGTGGGTAAAGACTTCCCTTCTGCCATTTATGAGTCCTGAAGACAACTAAGCAGTCCCGCTCTCACCCGAAATAGTCATTTGTTTTAAAGATGAAACATCTATGGTCTTTTCAAGCTAAAGATGGGTAACTACATATTGCCATTATGTTGCATGACCATTATAATATTTAATGCTATAAAGTAAGAGGAGCCATTTGCCCACTTTATAATAAAAATATTTTTTTTACATCACTGTTTCCGCAAGGCACTTTCTATTAATGCTTCATCAAACATCAGTTATTATAAATACGTCCAAAATCCAACCTCACTGAATAGATCACTTTAAAAGGGAATTGTTGATAAATACAAACTGAGATGGTTACTGAGACCAGGTAGAAAGTTATACTACGAGTTGCTTTAGTTAGGTTGGCATTTACAACATCCACTATCTCCCCCACCAAACTCTCCCAGCAGAGATTGTGGTTGTACCACCATTCTAGCTGTTGAAGTTCTGTCAGTTCGGTCCCTACTATTTACTATGTGACCTGGTTTAGAAAAAAAAAAAAACAGGATCCATGAACAGGAAATGACATCATAGCTGTGCAATGAACACACCTAAAACTTTAAAGAGGCCTATCCACTAGGCGACCTGAAAGACTAGCGTTCAGACCTTCAGGTCGTCGAGGTGCGGTGCCCGCACTGAACTGCGTCATTTAGTGCAGGAGTCCGACCTATCTCTGAACATGCCGAACCTGACAAGCATCGTCAGGTTGACGAACATGTTCAGTAGGTAGTCGGGTCGGCAAAGACCCAGCGTTGCACGCGCATCGCTGGTCCTTGCTGGCTATCCATTACACGACTGAACAATTCGACCAAAACGCATCATTCTAAAACTCGTGCAATGGATAGGCCCCTTAAGGGTTGCACACTAGGTCTCTGAAGCTGACACAGGTTACGATTATCCAATTCACTAGTATACGAAAGCATAAAACACATTGAGCTATAAATTGACGCAATACCCTGCAAAGGTCAAAATTGGAAGAAAATGTGCTTACTTTACATAGTTTTCATCTACAGGGATCAGTCCAATGCTGGGCATACACTATACAATTATCTGTCAGCTATCTGGCTGGTTGGAATGAAAACCTGGTAATGTATGGGAGCAAATTACAGTCGATATAGTTTTAAACACTGGAAAACGGACAAAAACTATTTCAAATTGGTTAAATTCATGTATTTTAACTTTGTCTGAACGACCATTTTTGGCTGTTTTCCAGTGTTTGTGAGCAAATGGATGATTGTCATTTGCTCCCATACATTACCAGGTTTTCATTTCAACCAGCCAGATTATTGTAGTGTGTGCCCAGCATGAGGCTGTGTATTGAAATAGTGTTATTAAACAACAATTACATATCCTGCAAGTGTTTCTTTCTACCTTATTATATACAAACTGTATAGTAAGTGGAAACTTTTAATTAAACTGATCAGATTGTAATATATCCTATAATTGTATAGTTTTATTGTACAGGAATATAGTTCAGTATCAGTGCAAGACCACTAAACCCCAAAATGAAAATATGGACCATGAAGGTAACAAATAAGGTTCAGTGTAAACGTGACATTCCAATGCAGCTCCATTGATAAGTAACTATCACCACCCCATTACATTACTGTGTCCTGATAGCATCCAGGTCAAAAAGGGAATATCTGCTGTAGGAGAGAAAACTAAATATGACCACAGACTTGAAGTCTAAATACTCCAGTCATTGTCATTTATAATATTCAGCACAATTCAATAAATGCCAAAATATTATTTTAAATGATCTTTAAGGCTGAATAATGTAAAATAGCCCCAATGCAGGAGCGTGTTTTATTTAATAGAATATGCATAACACATTGCCAGTATAGTCTAAATGGGATCAACTTTCATACTGGTTCCAAGGAGGATTAAATGCCAAATCCAGCAACTGTAACAAAACAGCGCCCCCAAATAACCCTGTCATCTTGAAGAAAGTGATAAAGTCCTTGCTTGACATTAAACGTCAGGACCTAAACAATGATTCTTTCAGGCTAGAGATCCGTCATTTCAATACAAGATTCTTTAAAAATTGTCGCGACCGAGTGACGTTTGTAATTGACAGCATCATTTCCACAACTTGGCCAGGCTAAAAATGGAAATGCCAGTGAGGACAGTTAAGGGGTTAAGCCTAAACCAGCAGATTGCTCTTTACACAACACAAGCTACATGTCATTAATATTCTTCCAGCACTTGCATTTTCCCAAGCTTTGCGCACGCCTATGCTAGCTCCAACGCGATAAAATGAATGATATTTCTTAAGAGATGAGAAACAGACCCAGCGACATAGCAACATTGTTAATAACCTACATTCATTACAGTGCTCCCTCTTTTCATGTGTATGGGAGACCGCGGGGATTCCCAATCCATGGAAATACAGCCTTTGCGTGCTGTCAAAACCCCTCGTTACCCATAATCCAGGTGTACATATATCTATATCCCACTGACCATAGAGGTCACACGTTAGCCGATCCACCACAGGGACAATCATTTACAAGAAGCTGCGTAGATGATCAAACCATAAGCATGCAGGCGTTGTCATATTCTACAGCCACAAGGTGTTATGCATGTATGAACAGGAACCAAAATGTATGAAGAAAAAAAAAAAACAACCCTGAATTCACCACACCCCGAGTGGGAAACCACGATGTGATATTCAGTGGCGTCTCCTTCTAAAGCCCAAGGGGGAAACAGGTCAGAATGTAACTGTACTGGGGCTGAAGGAATCCAAACTGTTGGGATTAATTATTTATGTACTTCAGAAATGAAATAATGAGAATAGAAGATTTTTAGACAACTGCAGAAGAATAATCCAATAGGGATTTCTCTTTAACCCATGTTTTTTTTTTAAACAAGGCTGCAGGGGAAGGCAAAAGCAGGTTTCTCCCAGTCACCAAGTGGAATTAGGAGGAAGAAAACCAGCTAGTGATGTTGGGGAGGGTTATAGTCTGTAAAAAATGCAGTCTGATAAAGATCAGTAGGGCCCCACCCTGGTCTGCTTGTGTTACCTGTTTGTGATGTGTCTGGCTACTTGCAGAAGAATTAGGGAGCACAAGCTTTATACACCAGACATAACCTAGACGCCCTAGTTTTATAGCAAGGGAGGAGTCCCCGCTAATAGTATATGCCAGCCAATATGATCTCCAAGAAAGGCTTATATGAGGATTAACTCCACCTATCATTGCATCATTGCTCTTGTAATCCATTTTTAATAGAGATCTTTCCATGTGGTTTGCAGAGGGCACGGAATATGGGACGCTGGCTAGGATGACAATGAAAGATTCCCCGTTTTACAAATCAGGTTTCACCAGACCTTAATAAATCAGGTTTTGTAAGTCAGCTTTATGTAAAGACACCAACGTTCATGTTACTGTAATCAATGCTGAAGCTACAATTACACTTGTGTTACATAAAATGCAACCATTTAAAAAAAAAAAAAAAAACCCCACAAGGAAAAATGAAAGACCGCAATATTCTTAGCTGCTAAAAGGTTTCACACATTTCATATCAATGGGCTGCGGAAACGTTAGTTCAAACAAACTCTACTCCCATCTGGAAATACTCAAGTGAACATTAACATCCTCTCAAAGGAAGCCAATGCTCATGGTGGATCCATCTTCCGGAAAGCTTCAGCATCACCCCACCCACTCCCTACGAAGCCATTCAATATTAGAAGCAGTGGCTGCACAAGGACTAGCCTACGAAATCCTTAAGCTTTCCCAGGTAACAGATAAACGTCGCACCTCCAACCCTCACTAAACGCTTCGGATGAACAAGAGACCTGCGAGGAATTACCCAGATGAACACCTCCCATTCCCAAGTATCTGGAATGTGTAGGGGGAGGTGCGATCCAGCTATGCACAGGTCTTGAAAAACCCAATTCTCCTCCAATCACTAAGGGCATGGTCCACGTTTATAAGGAGAAAAAAAAATTTTTTAAATTGACATGGCAACAACACATTTTTCTTTTATGAGCAAAACCGACACCCTCACTCAGAAATTAGCTAATGTGTTAACAGCAGGGGCATTGTTCATCTGCACAGTCACTCATAGATCATACTGGGAAATACACTGACCATGTGAAGGGCCCATAAGATATAGGTATATCTGCATCTCAGGAGAGAGAGGGGTCACAGTGACCTTAATCCTGGTCATACAACAGGGCCTGGCATACTGGTAAGGTTAAGCAGCGATGTAATTCATTCCTGATGTGCTGCAGCCTGATTCTATGCAAAGTGTGACTGGTGTAAGGGGGGGGGGGGGATGATTTGGGCTCCTTTGTGCACAAGCCTCCAGGGAACATGGCCACTGTCACCAGGTCTACTCGCCACCACTGACCCAGCAGCAAAGAGAGGAGACACCTCCCTTCCTCCCCGTGTCCCCGGGGGAGGAGGAGGGGGCGGCCTCACCTGTGCTGCAATGTCTGCTGCATCGATGCAACATGATGGGGGAGGGGGATGGATGCATGCAGCAGTGCCCCCCCCCAAAAAAATTCCAGATCAGGGCACATTACCGGATTACACCGACTAGCCGCGCTTGCCTGCGGATTACACGTGGTGCCAATGAATGGGTGCGGGCGCGTATATTCTATACTTATGTGGACATTGCACGATAAGGCGGCATAGTAAATAGAGCGGGGCGATGAGCTCAGCCCGGCCACCATATATGGGGTGCTGGGAAAGGAGGAGATGCTGGGAGGGGAGGGTCCTCCCTCTGCCAGAGAAAGGAGAAATGCTGGGGACAATGGCTTCCTCCTACCCACGGTTTAGGCAACCAGATGCAGAGGATGGATGAGAAGAGGGGGGGTGGGGAGGGAGACTACAAGCCCCAGCATGCCCTGCAAGAGGCTGATTCGGTATTGCCAAAAGCCAAGGTGCCCCAAGCTGCCCAAAAGGTCAGGACAAGAAGGAGACACTGGATTAGGGGGGGTATACCGGATAGCACGGCCCCAGCCCCCTCCCTGCTCTATGGACAATGCTTCCTCTCCGCCATTGCACCCCCACCCATACTGCACGCCCGGCTGGTGTGCCCGCCCTCCCCCCGTCGCCGCTGCACTGGTACCTACCTGTATCGGAGAGGGGAGCACGGAGAGCTGCTGGCGGCTGTGTCGGTCCCCGGGCTTTGGGCGAGTGCGCGTCTCTCTAGCTTCTGCCGCTGGGAGAGTCCGGTCTCTCTCTTCCGAGCGCTCAAAGCTCTGCTCTCACCGATCCACGGGGTTTCCTCCAATCGCTGAGCAGGGGCCGGGGGAGTGACGTCAAGCGCTGCCATGGCAACCGCTGACTGGGTGGCATAATAACCGCCCGCCTCGCTCCCGCGCTCCCTCCCTGAGAGGGCCGCGGGAGCGCGCGCGCGGAGGGTGGGGCGCTCGCGCCCGGCAGGGCCTGGTCGGTGGTTGACCTGCTGCGCTGGTGGGCGGTGCAGCAGACACTCACTCATTATCTTCTCAGTCACTCACACTCACAGCATCTCAGTTACACTGCTGCTGGCTGGCTCATCATCATGGCAGGCTGTGAAACATGGTCTGACTGTAACCTTATAACACTCAGATACCCCTTTCACCAGGGGGGCAGTGCGACCTGTGCCATGGCACAGGGCAGGGGCTGCTGTTTGGACCTGTAAATTTTCTGTTTATTATCATTCTCACTTGTAGCTTCATCTAATTTTATCCCCATCACCTCCTGGCCGGTATACAGTCGGGAAGCCGGCGGACCTAATCCTGACAGCCGGCTTCCCGACTGTCATATCCCGGCAAGGGTCTAAAGTCAGGCGTCGATATGCCGACGCCTGTCATTAGACATATGCCGGGAGACCGTTGTCTGGCATCCCGATCGAAGGGATGCCAGGAGCGGATAGCTGCGGGGGGGGGGGGGGGAGGGTTAGGTTTAGCGTTCCCGGGGAGGACTTAGGGGAAGGGGGGCTAGGTTTAGGCACTTAGAGGGGGGGTTAGGGGACAGAATTAGGTTAGCTAAGACTTACCTGAGGACATTCGGGATTTCCACTACTGCCGGGATGCTGGTGCCGGGATTCCAACCGCCGTGTCCGGCGGTAAATCATACTGATTCCCTCCTGGCCTCCCCTATCTCTTCCCTGGACCTTCCACATGAGGCCATTGCCCCTTTTCGGGTGGGTTATCTCACTATTTAAAAAAATAGGGGGGGGTGCCAATGCTCGTTCTGGCACAGGGCACCAAAAAGTCTAGGTACGGCTCTGCCTTTCACACTGTCATCAAATAGCCCGGGTTATTGCACATGAACGCGCGGCATACCGGGTTGCCGTGCAGTGTGAAAGGGCCCAGTTGAAATATCCCGGGTCGAGTGACCCAGCATTTCAACTCTGGTAATGAGCAGAGTTGAACATGAGTTCAACCCGGCTCGCGATGCGGTGTGAATGGGTAGCCCAGGTCGAGGTGACCCGGGTCCCGATCACTGCATAGAGAGAGCTGGCATTATGTGGCATCATTGCCGGGTCGGGCCACTGGTCTGAAAGGTGTCTTAAGCGGGTCACACCAGGGAAGGATGCGTGAACAAATCCCGGGTGCGACCCGCCATTTGCGATTTGAAAGGGTACAAAAGGGCCCAGTTGAATAACTGGGTCGAGCGACCCGGCATTTCAACTCGGGTAACGAGCATGGTGGAACACAACCCGGCTTGCAGTGCAGTGGGAACGGGTCTCGTTCACTGCATAGGAAGAGCCGGTGCTTGGAGATCGCCAGCTCAGCAGTGATGTCATCAGCCTGGCATTATTGCCTGGTCGGGCCGCCAGTCTGAAAGGGGGTCACACTGGAATGGACGCGTGTACAAATCCCGGTTGCGACCCGGCATTTGCGACGTGAAAGGTATAAGTCACACTGGGGGTCATTCAGACCCGCATGACGCTCGCAAGCGGGTCGATGTTCCCCACTGCGCATGACGGAGGGAGCTCCGTTGTGCGCATGCGCGAGACCCGGCGAGCGACGGGCTCACCATTGCTCCGGGTCTCGCACCAAAGGGGGCGTGCTGTCGATGTTGATTGACAGCACGCCCCCTTTGGTGGGCGTGCCTGCCAGACGGAGGCGTTCCCATGGGAACGCCTACCGTCTCAAGCCGGCCCCACTGACATCACTAGTGATGTCAGTGGGAGTGATTTTGGCTCTGATAGAGCCAAAATCACTCCAGGGCTTGCGGCAGCGAGACCCTACTGCAGGGTCTCCGTCGCAAGTGCGATGGTCAAGACCATCGCGACCATCATCATGGACGCTCGCTATAGCTGTGGGTGGTAACCCACAGCTATGCGAGCGTCCATGAGGACGCTCCAAAAAAAGGTAGGAGGGCCCTGATTCCGAGCGAGCGCTCTGGTCAGAGCGTTCAGCTCTGAATCAGGCCCACTGTCACAGCCTGACCCCAGCTGTATGGCTTACCCCTTGATGTGGAAAATAATAATTGTAATACGGGTTGAGTTTCCCATATCCAAATATTCTGAAATATTGATTTTTTGGGGGGGTTAGACTGAGACACAAACTTTGTTTAATGCACAAAATTATTAAACATATTGTATAACATCATCTTCAGGTTGTTATATGAAGCAATTTAATTTTGTGTATGCACACAAGCTTTGTTTGATGTACATAATTACCTTCAGACTATGGGGGTCATTCAGACCCGTTCGCGAGCAAAGGACGCTCGCAAACGGGTCGATGTTGCCCCACTGCGCATGCGTGCCGGGGGCGTGCCTGCCAGACGGAGGCGTTCCCATGGGAACGCCTACTGTCTCAAGCCGGCCCCACTGACATCACTAGTGATGTCAGTAGTAGTGATTTTGGCTCTGATAGAGCCAAAATCACTCCAGGGCTTGCGGCAGCGAGACCCTACCGCAGGGTCTCCGTCGCAAGCCCGATGGTCGCGATGGTCTTGACCATCGCGACCATCATCATGGACGCTTGCATAAGCTGTGGGTGGTAGAGGACGCTCCTAAAACAGGTAGGAGGGCCCTGATTCAGAGCGAGCGCTCTGGTCAGAGCATTCAGCTCTGAATCAGGCCCTATGTGTATATGTATATGAAACACAAAAAACATTCTGTGTTTAGACTTGGGTCCTGTTTCCAAATATTCCCAAATACGGAAAAATACTATATCCAAAAAACTTATGGTCCCAAGCATTTTGGATATGGGAGACTCAACCTGTAATTCACAATAATCATTCTAGTATATAAATAATATGACAGGAGTGCAGTTCAGGGTAGAAATTATTTCCTGGAACTGCGATCTCTTAAGTGCTGTTGGCAGCAAGGAAGTATTAAAAAACAAACCAACTTTTGATTCTACTTCTTAAATACATTCAAGTGTTGTTTTTTGTAATATTGCTGCAAAAGATGATAGAACCCTCTGCAATTAAATTATTCTATAGCTCAGATATGTTATTAATATGTTCAGATTGTTTACGATTGAATACAATGAGCTTATATACAGTACATCTTACAGCAAGTTAGTACGAATGGGGCAGTTCAATTCTCAGCAATATTTCGCTGCCATGTCCAGCTGCGCACATTTCTACTAAATAAGGCAAGTAATCTTTGCTTATTTTCATACGTATCTATATGGGTTGCGGGCAGAAATGAGTGAAGATAATTCACTGCGCAGTAGGGCAGTAACTAGGGGCGTGCGAGCGGTCCTGTAGCGCATAGAGCAGGGCACTGCGGGCAGCACCATGCTGCCCCACGGCCCTTGCTCCTGGCTAGCAGGGTGCCTGGGATGGCAACGTGCAGCCAGTATCGCTGCTACAGTGCCTACCAGACTGTCCTTTGGAACCTAGAGGCACGCACCCAGTAGTCAGGTACAGCCACTCCGGGCAGCCTTGCATTTCTTGGTGCTGGCAGCCCAGTCCCCTCTATGCGACATCATACAATCGGGGTGGGTTATAGCACAGGATATACTGCAGCCAGGGCCGGCGCCACCATTAGGCAGCTTATGGCCAGTTTCACATTTGCTGGTTTTGGCCGGCCTGGAAGAACCTGGCGGTAGCCGGACGGCTTTTTTCAGGCACTGTGTGCCTTTCACAAGCAGCGGCTTAGAGCTGTTTTTTATGTGTGTTTTTTTTTTAAAACCAACTGGGCATGCACAGCGGCAGCTCCTGCTGAACAAGCCCGGCCGACAGAAGCCAGTGTGTGTGCAAGGAAACATTGTTACCTTTACACCACTGGCGTGCAGGGACGACACGGCATGGCAGCCGTCCTGCACAGTAGATATTCCCGGCTGTAACACGGCGACCGTGCCGTGTGAAAGGACCCAGCTGATTCCCTGCACTACTATATTTCACAGCCGGCTAAAAACCGCCCAGCCAAAACCGGCAAATGTGAAATAGCCCTTAGTCACATGTCTAGGGCACCGGCCACAGGAGGGCACCACTGAGTCGGTCAAACTAAAAAAATGAAGGATGTCTGTGATGGAGACATACTTCTTTCACACTGCGCCTTCGGCGGTCTTAGGCCCGCTGGTGTAATCAGCCGCTATCTGTCATCCCGCACATGATGACCTCATTGCACTTGTCACTTCCAGTGCATCGTCTCTAACAGGGTGCCGCGTCCACCCGGGCTGTCTGCGGTCACAAACGCTGCTGGCCGGCCGTGCTCTTTCCTCCCCTTATCTCCTCTTCTTTTGGAGAAGAAGACAAGTAGCAGGCTGCCAGGGCAGGTGGGCATTCAAAATCTCACTTGTTTATTTCCAAATTGGGGCCCCCAGTGCCTAATCCAATGCTCATGTCCCTCATTTCTTCTTGTCTCATCCCAGTCATTGTTCAGCCTTGGGAAATCATGGTTAACAGAGAGGTGGGCAGGTACACCACCCGGGCCATCAGCACTGACTGGTTTCCACAGCTCATTATCAGTAGTGCCCCCTGCTGCTATGGCAGTTCTGCCTGTGTTTGTCAGGTACCCTAAAAAAAATACCTGATGTAAGAAATCATCTTATAATAGGAAATGTTAGTGATGGCTATACCGGTCCAGGCTCAGTGCCACATGTAGGCAAAGACCACACAGAAGTGATGAATGTGTCATGACCCAGCTGTATCATACCTCTTCCAACTACAGTACATACCATGTTATCTGTTAGCCATGTCATACATGCAAATATGTACAGAGACTGGCCTGACATGCCACCCTGCCTACCACTCTGGATCAGTATAACTGGGCTGTTTAATACAGTAACACTTAGATGCCCTGGTGATATAGCTGGCAAATTATGACTATAAATGTTTCTTTTTCATCATCACGATAAGTAACAGTAAATATTTCTATGTACGATATTACAGTGTGATGGGATAGATAGAACCCTTAATTTTTAAATTGCATACCGCCTTGCTCTCTGCCTGCAAAAGAAGCCCACATAGGTTTGTATGGCGGCTGCTCAGGGCCGACTCTGCCACTAGGCAGCTTTAATCAGCTGATTAGTGGGCTGGAATTTGGGGGGCACTGCTGAGTCTGCCCAACACATTATTAAGAATGTAGCTTAGAGACATTCTGATTGTACTCAATACAGTAGCGGCTGTGCACTTATATAATGCCTCCTGCACACTTTCACCTAAGGGGCTGGGTTGGGATATTGGTGGTGGTGGGGTCGAAGGGGCAGTGGGCTGAAGATTTGCCTAGGGTGCCAAGAAACCTTGCACCGGGCTTGACTTCAGCCCTGTTACGCCACGGCTGCAGGCCGCCCTTTTGGGCATCCCATCACCTGCAGGCCACGGCATACTTGTTGACATTCAGTTCCCTCCTTCCGGGAGGGAGCTGAATTTCTGTGCACAGTGGAGGGCGTGGCCGGGCGATGACGCGGTTTTAGGGGTGGAGCCACGCGATCGCATCATCGTGGCTCCGCCCTCTCTTCACAATGCCGAAAATATTGGCATTGTGCAGCAGGGGGCGGAGCCACGATGACGCGATTCAGCGCGAATCGCGTCATCGGGCCCCCCGCTGCGGGGGATTCTTGTAGTAGTTGGAAGGGTGTCAAGCGGCAGCTGGGAGGCTTGCCTGCCTTTCCCGGGGGTCGGGAGCGGCACCCGATTTGCCTACTTGCCTACCCTCCAGACCAAATCGGGAGGGTAGGCAAGTCTGGGCCACGGTGTCACACAGGGGGAGGGATTGGGAGATTACACTCTCTTTTGCTGCTCTGCATAGCGTATCTGCAGCACCTAAGCCGTGTAGAGAGGCTGGAGGCAGCACAGCAATTTGGAAAGCACTAGGCATGCCCACAGCATGAAGTACAAAAGGGGCATGACGTGTGGAGCTGCCGAGCTGCCATCAGTCAGTGTAGAGAGAGGCTGGAGGCACTCGGCTTGCCCCCAGTGCGATGAACAATAGAGGCGTGGCACGGAGATGCCACCATTTCGTATACGCCGGAGGCACGCTCACGAAGTACTGACTCCACCATTTAAATGTAAGGTATGCATTGGGTTAAGCGGAAACATTTAGAAACTACATAACCTGATATAAGGTGGCAGGAGCAAGGTTAGAGTTAAGGCTCAAACACACTAGACGATGTGCTGTATGAACGATATTGGCGAAAGATTTCCCTTGAACTCTCTGTAGTGCAGGACAAACGATATTGGATGTACACAACTACACACTGAAAGATATCTCTTTAAATATATCTTTCAGTGAAGTCATATTGTCACATCTCTGAACAACAATTGTTGATGATACCGTCAGATTGGCCTGCATGTACAGACGACAAATGACATTGTTAACGACCCGCGGGAGCGTGCATCGTTGGTCGTTCACTGTATACACACTGAACTATATGACCGATATATTGTTGAACGATATCGTTATCGTCTAGTGTGTGTGCGGCTTTAGGCCTAATTTCTAAAATATTACTGAAAATACATAAATAATTCAGTATTACTGCACAAATGAGCACCTACTGGATGAGTACTGACAAGCCGTGAAATCCAGAAACCACATTAGTTGACAAATGCAAAGAACACAGGCAGGGGCATATTGAGTGAGGACAGAGCCCATGTGCACTCTCTGTCTGGGCCTTCTCACTTTCAACCGGCAGCACAAATGAGAGTGGACTCTGGTACTGTGCTAAAGTGTACTGCGCAAGTGCAGGTTTCTGGAAAAATAGCACGGTAGAGATTTTTGTGCTGCGCATGTGCAGGTCTCCCGGAAAATTGTATGGCAACCATTTTCCAGGTGATTTTTATACTGCGCATGCAGTGATTTCTGCAGCACTGCCGCCTCGGGACTACATAGAGGTAAGTATTGCAGATAATACAGAACATTGGTGCAGGGTGCACCCATTATAGATATGCCACTGAAAACAGCCCTCACACCGGTACTGAGCTATAATATTAACATGTAATTAACTTATTGTCTCCCCCTTCATACTCCAGGATCCCTTTTCCCACCAGTCTCCCTCTCTCTGTTGCTAACTCTAACCACTTTCCTGTCCCCCCAATTACGCTACCTGGCTGTCATCTTCGGCTACCCTCTCCTTAACCTCTTGCATTCTTGCTATCTCTAAATTCTGCTGCTTTCACCTCTGCAATATCTCCAGGATCAGAACCTTCTTAAACCTGGAGACTACTAAATCTCTTATTCATGCCGTTGTAATCACATACCATATATACTCGAGTATAAGTCGACCCGAATATAAGCCGAGGTACCTAATTTTACCACAAAAAACTGGGAAAACTTATTGACTCGAGTATAAGCCTAGGGTGGGAAATGCAGCAGCTACTGGTAGTAATCCCCCCTCTGGTACTGTCCCCAGTAGTAATCCCCCCTGGTAGTGCCCCCAGTAGTAATCCCCCCCTGGTACTGCCCCCAGTAGTAATATCCCCCCCTGGTAGTGCCCCCAGTAGTAATACCCCCCCTGGTAGTGCCCCCAGTAGCAATATCCCCCCCTGGTAGTGCCCCCAGTATTAATCCCCCCCCTGGTAGTGCCCCCAGTAGCAACATCCCCCCTGGTAGTGCCCCCAATATTAATCCCCCCCCCTGGTAGTGCCCCCAGTAGCAATATCCCCCCCTGGTAGTGCCCCCAGTATTAACCCCCCTGGTAGTGCCCCCAGTAGCAACATCCCCCCTGGTAGTGCCCCCAGTATTCCCCCCCTCCCTGGTAGTGCCCCCAGTAGCAACATCCCCCCCCTGGTAGTTCCCCCATTATTAATCCCCCCCCTCTGGTAGTGCCCCCAGTAGCGATATCCCCCCCTGGTAGTACCCCCCGGTAGTAGCCCCCCCAGTAGAAAGAAATGTAAAAAAAAAAAACACTTACCTGTAACCCCGCTCCTGGTCCCGACGCTGCTACAGGCTCCTCCGCCGCTTTGCATAATGGGAGAGACGTCGTCATGATGACGTCTCTCCCATTACCCACTGCTGGAGCTGGAAGATGGCTCCCGCAGTGGGAGCAGCAGTATCCGCTGAGAGTCTGACAGACTCTCAGCGGCTGCTGATTACACCAAACACATAGCTGCCGGCTCCGGCGGCTGTGTGTTTGGCAGTGTGTAGCGCTGACCGAACTCCATCCGGTCAGCGCTACACACGTGGTGCAGGCTGTGTCACAGTGACAGTCTGCACCGCGGCCCTCATGGTACGCTACTCAGCAGCGTACCATGCGGGCATGACTCGAGTATAAGCCGAGGGGGTGCTTTTTCAGCACAAAAAATGTGCTGAAAAACTCGGCTTATACTCGAGTATATACTGTACTTGGACTACTATTACCTCTTACTCACTGGAGTCCCTCTCTCCCATGTTGCTTGTCTCAAATCTGTCCTCAATAGAGCTGCCTGCCTTGTTTTCCTATCCCATCAATCTGATTCGACCTCTCCTCTATTGCAACTCCTTCTCTGCCTCCCATTCCCCAACATAATCCAATTGTTGCTCACACTAACCCCCCCCTCTAACATGTACAATCTCATCTCAAGCCACACTCCCTCTCCCTTCTTCCTCTGACTGTCGCCTTGCCTCCTCTTGAATTACCTCCTCCCTCACCTGCATCAAAAACTTCTCCTGTGCTGCTCTCATCCTCTGGAACTCACTTCCCCATCCTACTGGGGTGTCTACCAACCTGCAGTGATTCAAATGTGCTGTGAAAACACACCTGTTCATTAAAGCCTGTCAGCCCTACTTATACTCTTATTACTCATTCGCCATCCTCTCTTCCCTGTTCACAACCAAGTTTACCTCTAATCCATTAGACTCTAAGCTCTTATGAGCAGGGCCCTCCACCCTCTTGGTTCTCAACCCGCTATGGCAATAAAATAGATTTCCTAGGCCTAGTGACATAACTGATGAACAGTGTCGGACTGAAGCATGAAGGGCCCACCAGGGGAATGCAGTGGAAGGGGCCCGTGGTTAAGGAGTGTGGCCAGCCACCACAAATGCTTGGTTAACCAATAAGCAAATCTGGTGTATCTATAGAAAGGAACCAATCACCCATGATCAGTGGTACTACTCCACCAGGTAACTGACCATCTAATAGAGTAACAATGTATGGTTTGAGGTCTGGAACCTGGCACCTAGAGGAGTGGGTGGGCTCTCAGGCAGTGGGGCCCACCGGGGATTTCCCCTGTGGGCCAGTCCATCCATGCTGATGAATAAAGAGGTTCGCCATCAGGTATGAAAAAGGAAGGACTTGTGTAGTGGTCCAGAGAGATTAGTAATGGGAAGGGGCCCTGCAGTATATAGCTAGGTCTATGTCCCTGGGTCCTTGCTTGTAAGTAGGGGCTGTTACGTTCTGGGTTATTTGTGGACCCGGGGTGGTAGCAGGAGCGATCACAGAAGCAGATTTGTAAATAAAACTAGGATTTTTAATAAGTGCTCGAGTGGACATATAATGTGGCAGTAAATAAAAGTCCAGGAAAATATAAATGTGCACAAGAGTTCTGTGGTGGGAGCAAAAGGGTTAATGTCCAGGTAGAAACAATTAGAGCAGTCCAGCTGTGCAGGTAGGGAAACTGAAAATAAACAAGCCAGGTTTGCAGATAGTGAAACTGAAAATAAACAAGCCAGGTTTGCAGATAGTGAACTGAAGTGCAGGATGTCAGCAGGCTCAGGCACTCAGGTATGGGCAAGGGTGATGGAGGTAGCGGGGTAGTCCAGTGGGAACTAGGAGCTGACAGGCAGACTGGCAGACAGCGGATTCACAGGAACAGGAAAGCACAGAGAACTCCCTCTCAGCTAGGCTGAGATACACGTTGCACTGGCAAAGAAGGAAGGCACTGACCCTTCCTAAATACCCCATGCCGTGCTGTTACTGGCTGGAGGGAACATGTGACTCACCAGGATTGGCCAGCCGCATCACATGGCCAGAAGGAAAGATGGCAGCGCCCATGCCAAACGGAATGGAGACGCCGCCAGGCCTTACCAGCGCAGAGTGACAACAGGCCCGCACAACAACGCGTGCAGCCAAAGCCCCCCGCCAGACACCAGCTCCGCCACCAGACAGCCTGCGCCACAATGACCTCACAGGTAACACTCGCCTAGCGCCATGCTGAAATACCCTGGCCGTGACAGGGGCTACTGTCATTAGGCATGAGCAAATCATTTGGTATGCAGTCAGCATGTTGACATTTACTTTGTCGACATTCAGATTGTTGACAGTTATGCTCAGTGGTGCTCAAGCCAATCCCCTCCCAACTGTCATTTTTTAAACAGATGACAGTTGGGAGCTGATTGGCTGGAGCACCATTATCATACGCAACGAGTTTTATCACTTGTTGTGAATTATAAAACTCATTGCTAAATGAGGCCCTAGAAGAGGTAGAGCCAGCGAAAGAGAAGAAAAGAGAGAGGGGGAGATGTATCAACCCTTTGAGAGAGATAAAGTGCTAACTTTAGCTCTCTCCACTTTCTTTCTCTCCAAGGTTTGATACATCTCTCCCAGAGTCACCTGTGGGGCGGGCAAATGCTTCCTCAGGGAAGATGAGAGAGCTAGGGGTTGGGAAATCAGTTTCAATACCATAGATTTTGGTCAAGCCAGATTTTAATAGGAAAAAGTAAAGTGTAGTGCTGTAGGTCACACAGCAATGTTTAGGGAGCTGTAAGTTGTTTGATTATATAAATAATACATTTAAGTTTAGTGTAAAATGTGTAGAAGGTATAATATTTTAGGGGGGTTTGAGTTTTGAGAGAGAAAGTATCAACCAATCAGGTCTATAGGTGCATATCCACATAACGACTGTGAAATGATTACGACATTGTAATCGTGCAGTCATTTCACAGTCTGAGATGTGCCTACACTGACAGTTCAGTCGTACAGTGTAGGCACATCAATCATCCCCGAGCACGGGCAACCTGACGTCGTCGTTAGGTTGACCAGCATGTTCGGGCGATGATAGATGTAAAAAATGACTAGCGGGTACGCGATTTGTGAACGATTAACAAGTGATTGAACGATAATGATGTTGTTATCGTTAAATCGGCCTGTTTAATCGCTACATGGCGTGAGCTGATTGGTTGGTACTTTGGGACTGATTGAGACCCACTTGCGAGCGCATGGCGCTCGCATTCGGGTCGATGTTCCCCCACTGCGAATGCACCACCTTCAGCGTGCGCATGCGCGAGCCCCAGCGAGTGTATGCAACTCCGTCGCTCCGGGGCTCACTACAAGACGGGTTGGTTGTCGATGTTGATTGACAGCTCACCCGGTTTGTAGGTGGGGAGGGGGAGTGGCTGCACAAACGCAGGCGTTCCCTCAGCCCTACTATTAGAGCAGGAAGTCCACTCGGGCTTGCGAGAGCTGAGACCCTCCCGCAGGGTCTTGATGCAAGCCTGATGGTCGCGATAACAGCGAGCGCCTCTGAATCAGGCCCTTTCTCTCTCTCCAAGGCTTAGTACATCTCCCCCATGTCTGAAGATGTGAGTTTTCAAGGAAATCTTTGAAGTTGGGAGACACAGATCTTGGGCAAAGCAGAAAGTTCTTTATTTGTGAGAGGTGAAGGGAAGTAAGTGGATTTTGCTTTGTTAATGGCTTTTTTGCTAGTAGAGGTATTTTATATAAGTTTAGACCAAAAGAAAATGGGCAGAAAAATGTACCTACACAGCCAGGAACATATTGCTGTGGGACTGATTTCCAGGAAAATAGCTGCTGCCCTCCTGCACCAAGGACGGTATATATGTTTACACAGTGTGTTATTAGATGCTGCAAATATCCTAATATCTGATCTCCAGTAGAAAGAAGCAAGTTTCTACAAGGAGCGGCTACCATTTTCTTATTTAGCAGTGCTGTAGCATTTTGTCCTTGCTTATGTACCCTCTGAAACAGGGGCAGCCATTTTCTTGTGGTCCATAGGTTACCTTTATTCTGATATCAGAATGGAATCCCCTGACAGTAGAGGAAAGGAGGGTGTTTACTGGGGGAGAAAGAGAGGTCTGTAACTCTTTACAATATTTGTTACTGTGTGAGCCTCTCATGGTGAGTACGGGAACTGGTCTTGGTTGTGACTAGATCCTGTTTCTTGTCACGCTTGTGTTTGTGGAGCTGGACTGGAGTCGCTGGTTGGAATGGGTTCTGGAGCACGAGACCATCCAGTGGAAACTGAACAGTACTGGGGAATTGGCTGAGACCCAGAACAGAGGTGCAGAGTTTAACATATCCGTGGTTTTCATCAAGGACCCCTGCAAGGGAGTTTGAGCTTAGAGCCGCCCGAGCTTAGATCCACCCGACGTGCAGGTTGAGGTCCTCTGCTTGGGTTTCCCTGTATTAGTAGCTGACAACTGAAGCTTCGAAAAGGAAGACTGGACAACACTGGGATGGAACCGGACTGGACGACACCGGGATGGAACCAATGGTCCAGGGTATCAGACCGGAACCGATGGAGCATAATGTCAGACCAGAACCGATCGTACAGGATGTCGGACCAGAAGTAATGGTGCAAGACAACGGACTGGAACTGATGGTGCAGGATCACCGGGATGGAACCAGATACTGGAGCCAGTGGTGCAGCGAGATAATAATCTGCACTGAAGATCAATCGCAAGAATATCAGCAGGAACTCAGATGAAATCACACAGCTAGGTTGAGGACAACATTGCACTGGCAAGTGATCAGAGAATCCTTATATACCCATGGGAGAGCAGGGATTGACTGCAGATGTCAGGTGACCGCAAACTGGTCAGTCACTGAGGATGGACAGTCACCTGACACAGACTGTCATGGCTGCAGCTAGCAATCAGTTCTGGAGTTAATACTGCACATGGAAGTCAGTATGTCAGAAGCTACAGGGAAAAGTGGATATGCTGGGGACTGCTGTCATGCCGAGACAGCAGCCAGAGTGGTAAGTGGCAGGATCTAACTCTGGAGTCTCTGGCTGGGATTGTGACCATATCCCCTCTCTTACAAGAGGCCTCTAGACTCTTCTTGATCTGGGGAGGTTTCTTCATGTGGAAGTTCTTGACCAACTGAGGATCATGAGCATTTTTTGGAGAAGACCCAAGATCTCTCCTCAGGGCCATAACCCTTCCAGTTTATAAGGTACTGGAGATGGTCATTCCATAAGCGAGAGTCCGGGATCTTTTCAACCTCAAACTCTACACCACGCTGGGTTCATACCTTGAGACCTCTGGGAAGAGAAGTCTGAAACCAATTGAGGATGAGTGGTTTCAGCAAAGAAACATGGAAGACATTTGGAATGCGAACAGAAGAAGGTAGCTGGAGCCGATACGCAAATGGATTAATGACCTTGTTAATAGGGAAAGTTCAGATGAAGCTGGGTGCAAATTTCATAGATGGAACCCGCAATCTGAGGTTGCATGTAGACAGCCAGACTCTGTCTCCAACTTGGAGGTTAGGAATGGCTCTCCTTTTTCTGTCCGCAAAGATCTTGTAGCGTACAGAGGACTTCTTTAGACCTGAATGAGCCTCTTTCCAAATTTTTGCTAATTCTTGGAGAGATGCACTGGCGCCCGGAATTTCAAATACCAGTAGTGCCAACTCCGGTAGCCTGGGGATGATGACTGAAGACTGTTAAAAAGGTGTGATCCCAGAAGAGGAGTGGCACGAGTTGTTGTGGGCAAACTCTGCCCATGGCAGAATCTCCGCCCAGTCATCCTGGGAAAAATTGATGTACAACTGTAGGAAAGCCTACAAGTCTTGGTTAACATTTTTTGTCTGGCCATTGGTTTGGGGATGATAAGCAGTGAAAAATATTAGTTTGACTTAGAGTGAGGAGCAGAGTGATCTCCAAAATTTGGTGACAAATTGAACCATTTTGTCAGAAATTATCTCTGATTAAAGTCCTTGAAGGTAAAATATCTCAGCGATAAATAGCTTACCCAAGCATGGAGCATAGGGTAGACCTACCACGGGAACAAAATGTGCCATATTAGAAAGCAGTCAATTATTACCCAGATCGTATTGTGCCCCCTGGATGGCGGAAGATCGGTCACGAAGTACATTGATAAATGAGTCCATGGGCGGGTAGGAATGGACAAGGGTCGAAGAGGACTAGCTGGAAACTTGCGACAAGTTCTGTGCTGAGCACACTTGACACAGGAGGCAGTAAAGGCTTGACATCCAACTGTATAGATGGCCATCAGTAGGACCTTTTGACTAACTTCCTTTTGACCAACTTCTGCACTCCTGCATTACCAGAAAATTGGAAAGTGTGAGCCCAGAGAAGAAGCTTCCTACGTAGCTTGGGACCAACAAAGGTTTTCCCCGGAGGGGGAGAAGTGGAAAGTCTAGTTGAAGTAAAAACAGCTGGATTAAGCAATGGGTAATGGGACAGACCACCAGCTTTCCCATTCTGAGAGCCGGGTCTGAAGATTATCTTAAAGTTTAAGTGGAAGAAGAATGATACCCTCTGAGCTTGCTGAGGTGACAGACATTGGGCTGTCTACAGGTACCGATGATTGGTGTATATCCAGATGGGAAAATTTGCCCCTTCCAGAAGATACCGCCCCTTTTCAAAAAGCCAGGGTGATATCCATAAGAAAAAGCAATAGAAAAAGCAACCAGGTGCGCTGTCAGCCAAAATACAACCCCTTGAATAAACAGAGCAGCTCACACATGCAGGATCTGCACCTGCTAAAATGGACAATAGAAAAAAAGTGGAGTGGAGCGCTAGTTTAATCAAGTGACCACAGTAATTAATGCAAATATTTTATTGCAAAAATAGAACAGTAAAATACATAAAATACATACAATTCAAGAATCTACACTGGCACAATATTGTAATGTGAATGAGCAGGTAAAAAGTGGAATTGTTGTAACATAGGACCACTCCAGGGTCTAATAGCTGGTAATGTCCACAAGCAAGCTCTGTGTATGTCCACTATAATAGCATGCTGTCAGCAAGAACATGTAAAGCAATAATGCCAAAAGGAATTCAAATGAGCGGAGAACTGTAGTCACCTGTAATGTGAAGCCGGTACTCACACTGTATCAATAGCATCAGGCCAGTGTCTGGAGTGCACCGGGATCAGTTCCAGATGGGGACCGGGCGCACCATGACGGGAGCCGCTGGTAGTCTGCTAAGCGGCTGTGTGTTCTCCGTCCGGCTAAACAGGCTGGATGCTCCGTGGGTATAGGAATCCTTTCTGGCAAAGGGACATCCACCCACTTGCAGGGAGAGTCAGCGGAGAGAACTTTCACTATCCCTTTGCCGGAATTATTCCTATACCCATGGAGCTTCCAGCCTGTTTAGCCGGATGGAGAACACACAACCGCTTAGCAGACTACCAGCGGCTCCCGTCATCACACCCAGAACTAGCTACGCCAGCGGAGGGCGCCCCGGTCCCCGTCTGGAACAGATCCAGGTGCACTCCAGACACTGGCCTGACGCTATTGATACAGTGTGAGTACCGACTTCACATTACAGGTGACTACAGTTCTCCAGTCATTTGGATTCCTTGTGGCATTATTGCTTTACATGTTTTTGCTGACAGCATACTATTATAGTGGACATACACAGAGCTATTGGGCCCTGGAATGGTCCTATGTTACAACAATTCCACGTTTTACCTGCTCATCCACATTACAATATCGTGCCAGTGTAGATACTTGAATTGTATGTATTTTACTGTTCTATTTTTGCAATAAAACATTTGCATTAATTAGTGTGGTCACTTGGTTAAACCAGCACTCCACTCCACTTTTTTTCTGAAATCCATAAGTTCCTTCTCTCCATAAGATAGTCCTTCTCGTCCGGAGAGATTTTTCTACAGAAGTAACCACATGGATGAAGGGCCTGATTCAGAGCCGGACGCTCTGACAGAGCGCTCGCTCTGAATCAGGACCGGCCCTCTGGTTTTTCAGAACGGCCTCCTGGCCGCTCGCATAGCTGTGGGTGACCATCCACAGCTATAGCGAGCGGCCATGATGATGGTCGCGATGGTCAAGACCATCGCGACCATCGGGCTTGCGTCGAGACCCTTGTGGTAGGGTCTCGTTGCCGCAAGCCCAATAGTGCTTTCGGCTCTAACAGATGGTAGGTGTTCCCATGGGAACGCCTCTGTCTGGGCAGCCACGCCCCCGGCCCACCAACCAAAGGGAGCGTGCTGTCACTCAACATCGACAGCACGCCCCCTTTGGTACGAGACCCGGAGCGACGGTTTGCCCGTCGCTATCCGGGTCTCACGCATGCGCACGACGGAGCCGGCTCCGTTGTGCGCATGCGCACTGGGCCACCATTGACCCGCTTGCGAGCGCATAGCGCTCGCGAGCGGGTCTGAATCAGTTTGTTATCATCTGATTTCTGGGAAAGAACCACACCAACACCCTCTGAAGATGTATCCACATCAAGATTAAAGGGACAATTGACATCAGGCTGCCTCAAAACCAACCTGAAATTAAGGACTGTTTCAAAAGCTGGAAGGCAGACAGCTTCCAGTGGCAATTAAGCAGGGTTGGTGCCCTTATTGGTGAGGGCTGTGATGAGAGCCACCAGGGTTGAAAATCCTTGAATAAATTTGTGGTAGTAATTGGCGAAGCCAAGGAACCTTTGGGTGGACTGTACTGGTGCTGTACAATAATTGCTACTGTGTGAGCCTCTCAGTGTGAGTACGGGAACTGGTCTTGGTTGTGACTAGATCCTGTTTCTTGTCACTTTTGTGTTTGTTTGTTTGTTTGTGGAGCTGGACTGGAGTCACTGGTTGGAATGGGTTCTGGAGCACGAGTCTGAAACTGGATGGTCTTATATAGTATAGTATGAGATGAAGTCTGAGGAAACTGAACAGTACTGAGGAATTGGCTGAGACCCAAAACAGTGGTGTGGAGTTTAACATGTCGGTGGTTTTCACCGGGGACCCCTGCAAGGGAGTTTGGGCTTAGCTGCACCTGACATGCAGGTCGTGGTCCTCTGCTTGGTGGTGGTGGTGTGATACAGATCAAACATGCTAGTGGTGGAGGGATACAGATCACACATGCTAGTGGTGGAGGGATACAGATCACACATGCTAATGGTGGTGGGATACAGATCACACATGCTAGAGGTGGAGGGATACAGATCACACATGCTAGTGGTGGTGGGATACAGATCACACATGCTAGTGGTGGAGGGATACAGAGCACACATGCTAGTGGTGGAGGGATACAGGGCCTGATTCAGAGCCGGACGCAGTTAGCGCTCGCTCGTCCAGAAAATAGGGGTGGCTATTCAAATCAACCGTTCGCTCTTTGCGGTCTGTTCACGCCTCTAGGTCTGAACGAGCGAACAAAACTTGCGATCGTTTTTTTAAAAAATACACCCCCTGGCGCTCGCATCCTATGTCATGTTCGCTATTTATTAGATTAATCGAGCAGGGTATGAACTCGCTATTCTTGGGGTTGGTTTTTGCTACCACAATTTTGCGAGCATTTCTGGCTATAAAATAACCCAGTGACGTGGTCAATGACGCTGCTGTTTTAATTATGCACACCCCATAAAACGCCCGTTTTGACCTTTAAGCACGCCTGCGTTCGGATCTCCACTCCTCGTTTTCAAGCACCTTCCCCCGTTACCACCCACATACGCCTACTCCTGTCACTCAAATTATCAGGCATTCGCTATTTTGCAAGCACATTAATTTCGACCGCACTGACTGGTTTGCACATGCGTATAACGATCCGTACGCATGCGCAGTTGGGCAAACATCGCTCGGAGCTAACGAACGGCCGTTTACGAGCGGCTCTGAATCAGGCCCACAGATCACACATGCTAGTGGTGGTGTGATACAGATCACACGTGCTAGTGGTGGTGGGATACAGATCACACATGCCAGTGGTAGAGGGATACAGATCACACATGCTAGTGGTGGAGGGATACAGATCACATATGCTAGTGGTGGTGGGATACAGATCACACATGCTAGAGGTGGAGGGATACAGATCACACATGCTAGTGGTGGAGGGATACAGCTCACAAATGCTAGTGGTGGAGAGATACAGATCACACATGCTAGTGGTGGAGGGATACAGCTCACAAATGCTAGTGGTGGAGAGATACAGATCACACATGCTAGTGGTGGAGAGATACAGATCACACATGCTAGTGGTGGAGGGATACAGATCACACATGCTAGTGGTGGAGGGATACAGATCACACATGCTAGTGGTGGAGGGATACAGATCACACATGCTAGTGGTGGAGGGATACAGATCACACATGCTAGTGGTGGAGAGATACAGATCACACATGCTAGTGGTGGAGGGATACAGATCACACATGCTAGTGGTGGAGGGATACAGATCACACATGATGGTGGTGGTGGGTTACAGATCACATATCCTGGTGGAAGTTGGATACAGATCACACATGCTGGTGGTGGTGGATTATAGATCACAATCTGGTAGTGGTGGGATATGGATCACTCATGCTGGTGGTGGTGGATTACAGATCACAAGCTAGTGGTGATGGGATACGGATCACACATGCTGGTGGTGGTGGGATACGGATCACACATGCTGGTGTTAGCTACATGCCCTCATTTGGTTAGCTGTCCCCCATGTTTCCCCCCCCAGCAGGGCCGCCATCAGGGGGGGACTGCCGGGACTGGAGTCCCGAGCCCGGACACTCGGGGGCCCGCCGGTCCGCTCCTACCCCTTGCCGCAGTACAAGGCCAGGTAAGTCCTCCCGCTCCGCCCCTAACACAGCCGCGGCAGTACAGTCACTCTGGGGGCCCGCCTGCGCTTAACCCTGACGTTGCATAAGCCATGGCAGCAGCCGGACACTCTGGAGGCCCTGCCCGCTACTAGTATCGCCGCCAGCCAGCCCACGCCGTACACCCATTACCATTATTTACTGTGTCATAGCAGGAATTGCTGCTGCGCCGCCGAGCAAGACCATAGAGCTCGGCGGCGCAGCAGGAGTTCCTGCTGTGACACAGTTTCTCCTACCTAAAGGACTGCTGAGAGCGCGACGCTGACCTTGTGACGTCACATCGTGCTCCCGCTGAAGAGAGGAGCCGCCGGCCGCGTGGGACTGAGACCCGCCGGACCAGCTAACGAGGATCATGCAAGAGGTAAGACAAGGGGGTGGAAAGGGGGACATAGGCCAGAAAGACAAGGGGGTGGAAAGGGGGACATAGGCTGGAAAGACAAGGGGGTGGAAAGGGGGACATAGGCTAGAAAGGGGGGGGGCCCTGCCTATTTTGGTAGTGTCAGGCCCATGATTTCTGATGGCAGCCCTGCCCCCCAGACATGCCCAATGAATGCCCCTGCTCTTGCGTTGAAAATCGTACTGCGTCTGACAGCAGTAACCATCGTGACGCATGCGTGCACCTCTATACCAAGCCCATAGTGTGAGCAAAGGTTACTTATAATCCACTTAGCTTTTAGGTTTTTGCTCTCTGTATTTCTCCGTAATGTTGTTCCCGTTCTGATTGCTGTTTGAAGGCACATAACAATGTATAATGGCTGTGGTGTGTTAAGAAATCTTTCATTTTACTCCTACTCATTATTACTTACTTAGAAACACCTTTTGACGACAGGCCCATCAAAATCAAAGCAGGTACTTTGATATACAAAACCTGCAGACGTTTCGTCATTAGTAATGTTTAAAGTTATCATAAATAGCATTTAGTGGTATAGATTGGATTATTTAGACCAGCGGCCCTCAGCTGAATTGTAAGGTTATATTAGGCTACCGATTCCTCTTTTTTCCATGAACTGAGTTTATTAACATGGTCAAATAACTTTTTAAGGTGCATTTGACTACAGGTCAAAATGTTGATTGTCAATCTCTTGGGTAATGCTGGACATTAGTGCCAGATAAAATGCCTGGCAGTCTGACACCCAGCAGATATCATGGCCATGCACTGTGAGATATCTCACAGTGTATTGGACCCAATATCTCTTTGGGAGAGGACATTTCCCTGTTCCTTCACTGTGAATGAACAGGGGAAATGTCTGTCGGTCGGCCGCAGCTGGGCATACACTGCCTGATGCGGCCGACATTTAACTTATAAAATATTGCATCGGACGGGCATGCTGGACAATCCGGCATGCCCAACCGATCGATATTTTAGTGTCAGGCGGTCGCACACACTATCAATTATCAGGGCGATCCGCTGCCATCGGGCGAATTGGCCCGATAATTATATAGTGTGTGCCCAGCATTAGGAACATCAGAGCCTCTGAAAGTTCAGAGCAGCACAGATTATAGTATTTCAGGAAATTAGTGTGTCCAACCTATCCACTCCTAAATAGTGGAGATAAGGAGAAGTAGCCTATAGAAGTAGCCTATAGTGGAGATGAGAAGTAGCCTATAGCTACCAATCAGCTTTGAGATAGCATTTATCAAGTACATTCTATAAAATGCATAATTGCCTACACTCCTTGAAGTCGCGCTAGGCTCCTGATTTTTTGGGTAGCCCCCCCGCACCTCTGGAAAAGTAGGCAGATCTCATCTCCTGCATCCCGCCCATTTCCTAGTGAAGTGGACAGGACGGGGAGATTTTACAGGGAATTTGCTGGACCAAGAGGAGGGGGCGGGGCTAACATTTAGCCACGCACCCTCTTCGCAGACACGCTGGATGTCAGACTGATGTCGTACCTAAAGGCCCTACTATATGAAATGACGTTCGTACATTTGGTTATGTACACACGTGATACTTCTCTGACCAGCACAGTTTTTTCCATTTTTCCTAAGTATTCACACTACGTAATCTTTAGTACTCGCCCAACCAAGAAGTTCCCAAACTCCACCATTATGGTGCAGGCTTTAAGGATATCCATGCTTGAGTCCAAATAATATAATCAAATTGACCGAGGTGGTAAGTCACCTGTGCTCAAGCATGGATATCCTTAAAACCTGGACTGTAATGGCGGAGTTTGGGAACCTATGGCCCAATGCATTGTTGGATGCCTTCCCTTTTGTTTTTAATATAAAATATTAATTAAAAAATATACTTAATTATTTTACTATAAAAATATTTTGGAATATTGCAGTACATGGAAGAGGTGACATATTTTATTGCTACTAATCAGGAACTATTACCTAGCCTTCATTGCTTATAATTCTGATTAAGGCTGATCGCACACTGGGCCTGATTCAGCAGATGACGCTAAACTTTTGTTGGTCAGAGATTCCGATTATCGGAATCTTGGGCCTGATTCAGACCCGCTCGTGAGCGCTGAGCGCTCACAAGCGGGTCAAGTGCGCATGCGCACGACGGAGGCGGCTCCGTCGCGCGCATGCACGAGACCCGAATAACGATGGCCAAGTCGTTATGGGTCTCGCACCAAAGGGGGCGTGCTGTCGATGGTGATTGACAGCACGCCCCCTTTGGTGGGTGTGCCAGGGGCGTGGCTGCCCAGACGGAGCCAAAAGCACTCCAGGGCTTGCAGCAACGAGACCCTACCACAAGGGTCTCGTCGCAAGCCCGATGGACCATCGCGATCATCATTTTGGCCGCCCGCTATAGCTGTGGGTGGTCACCCACAGCTATACAAGAGGCCAGGAGGCCGCTCTTAAATTCAGAGGGATGGCCCTGATTCAGAGCGAGCACTCTGTCAGAGCGTCCGGCTCTGAATCAGGGCCTCTGCTCCTGCACAGGACCCATTCTGTGCATGTGCAGAACGGATCCTGCAAGATCGCTCGCAGCCCCCCTATGTCTCTGCCTGATTGACAGGCAGAGAAGTTTGCAGGGTCGGCCTGCATTCCCAGAAATGGAGACGTGTTGCCCATGTTTTCCAGGAGAGGCGAGGCCAGGGTCTGCAGATTCCTGGCCTCGCATGCCGGCCAGCCTGCGTAAGCTGAGGCTTACTTAGCTGGCCGGCACTGTCCAACATCGCGACTGATGTCAGACCCCTCCTGCTGCTTTTGCATTTTAGCAAGGACGGAATTGCATAGCTGTCTGTGTGCGGCTTTGCAATTCCTCCTCTGTTGAATCAGGTCCCCTATGGGGAAAGGTATCAAACTGCAGAGAGAGATAAACTGGAGAAGTTACCCATAGCAACCAATCAGCTGATAACTGTCATTTTAGCTAAATGTGCTAGCTAAATAACAGATAGAAGCTAATTGGTTGAATTTGCTCCTCTTTATCTCTCTTGAAGGGATAGCTAATGCCCCCAGGAGACTCATACAACATAAAGTAGCCAATACGCGAAGATCAATAAACACACATTATAGCCTTCTATAAGCTGCAGCTGTCAGTCCAATAGATTGTATATCCATTGTTTTAATGTCATTTAGTATTTTAATAAAACCAAAACCCATTGTTTTTGTGCTAGTGATTACCAGTGGTGGATTAATATCATCCACGTAGATGGACTGTATATATGTACACACACTACTATATGATAAATGTGTATCTTGCCTTTTATCACTGCTCTCTATGCATTGCCGGATAGCAAATAATAAATGTGTATCTTGCCTTTTATCACTGCTCTCCATGCATTGCCGGATAGCAACATGGGAGCCCCGCTCACCAGAAACTCCCGCAAGTATCCCATCACTGTTGCCGGTTACATCACAAGCTAAGGAAAAAATTATATATTTACAGGAAACAATGGTAGCAGGTGAGTGATCAGGCCACAACGGGGCTCACGGTACCCCTATGCCATGCATAGCTTTGGCTAGTGGCACAAATATTGGGGTGCGTAAGCTACCACAGCACCCAAAGAGCTGGTTCCTTTGGCTGTAATACCTATAACAACCCAGTCTATGGTCCTGACTTTACAGGCAAAGCAATATAAATTACATTTTAAGGTATTCACCAGCATTTGGCAGGACAGTTACTGCCTCACAGCCATGGGCGCCGAGAGGGGGGGTGGAGGGGTACAGTTTACCCCCCCCTTCCTCCCTCACAGCAGCTCAGTACACAGCTTGTGCTGGGCTGCAGTGTGAGACTGCTCGCGGCTGCTGCAGCAGCCGCAGCAGTCTCCTATGGCTGTGGGTGGGAGCAATCACACTGACCGTGCCGGGCTGGGGGGCTTACAGCGCCCCCCCTCCCCAACGCGCTGCAAAAGTGATGGTTTTTTTTTTTTCCTCCTCCTTTGCCCGGCCAGGCTCTCTACAGCCCTGCTCACAGCTTTGAGGTTATAAATTAAATTCCTGGGCATGTCTGATCTCTGTGTAGTTTGTATGTTATCCCCATGTATGCGTGGGTTTCCTCCCAGACTCCATAAACATACTGGTAGGTTAACTGGCTGCAAATAAAAAGTAATGCTAGTGTGTATGTGCATACATGTGGTAGGGAATATAGGGCCTGATTCAGAGCCGGACGCTCTGACCAGAGCGCTCGCTCTGAATCAGGGCCCTCCTCCATTAAAATGGAGCGTCCTCCTGGACGCTCGTATAGCATATACGAGCGTGCAAAAAGATGGTCACGATGGTCTTGACCATCGCGACCATCGGACTTGCGAGGGAAACCCTGCGGTCGGGTTTCCCAGCCACAAGCCCTGGAGTGATTTTGGCTCTATCAGAGCCAAAATCACTCCCACTGACATTACTAGTGATGTCAGTGGGGCCGGCTTCAGACGGGAACGCCTCCGTCTGGCAGGCACGCCCCCGGCACGCCCACCAAAGGGGGCGTGCTGTCAATCAACATCAACAGCACGCCCCCTGGTGCGAGACCCCGAGCGATGGAAAGCCCGTCGCTCGCCGGGTCTCGTGCATGCGCACGACGGAGCTCCCTCCGTTGTGCGCATGCGCAGTGGGGGACATCGACCCACTTGCGAGCGTATTGCCGCTCGCGAGTGGGTCTGAATGACCCCCATAGATTGTAAGCTCTGCTGGGGCAGGGACTGATGTGAATGACTGATATATTCTCTGTAAAGCGCTGCACACTATGGCCCTGATTCAGACCCACTCGCAATTGGGCGTACGTACGTTCGGCGTACGTAAAAAAATATTTAAATTCAAGCACTCGCTCGTATTTTCGTACGCAGCTAAAAATCCGCCCCAAACTCAGCCGACCCCTCCTCTAACTAACGAGCGTGCCAAATAGCGAGCGTACATCCCCGAAATGGCTTGAAGGGAACGCACGCACAAGTACAAACCGGAAGTGGGCCTGTCAGATTCCAATTACCTGCTCGTTTTTTCTGCCTACCTCCCTCAATCGTATCATGCCAATCAATGTATCAATTAGCTTAATTGTTTGTTTTTTTTCAACACAATGCAATAAACTTTAATCTTGTCCGTGTTTGTGTTTACTCGCAGAATACGTACGGCTGAAACCTTCGCTTTTATTGTTCAAAAGACATGTTAGCCCCAATTAAACAATTGTTCTATTTGTTTGTATCCCCACAAATTTTCTGTGGTTCATTTCTTTATTTAAATTTGCTTACGCATGTCACTGCATCAAGCCTATCATAACTCTCAAGAGATTTGTGGCCCTGTCGAACACATGACTCATACACTAACCAATAGAATTTGTCCTGTTAATTTCCCAAATACATTAGCCAATCAAATTTGTTTTGGGTGCTTTATTAAAAATATTTTTCTAAAAAAACACCATTGCCATCATGAGATCCGCCGCATTCACCAGGCGCGAACTGCTGGTGCTGACGGAGGTGATGGACAGGCGGATCACCAGTCAGCCTCCACCCATCTCAAATAGGTGAAAGCGTTCCGCATATGCGGAGGTACGTCGCCACCTGCGCTCCTTCGGCTCATGCCGACATATTGGCCAGCTGGAGCGCAGGTGGTCGGACCTGCACCGGCGTACGCCTCGTTTGCTGGCATGCTTTCGCATGCAGATCGCGGAAAGTAAGTTTTATGGACTGTGGTTTTCAAGTTTATCTTGTGGGCCCTAACTGCGTGTGCATGTTTTCATGTCTGTCCTATTTAGTCATTGTAGTCATATCTGCATGTGCATGTTTTCATGTCTGTCCTATTTAGTCATTGTAGTCATATCTGCATGTGCATGTTTTCATGTCTGTCCTATTTAGTCATTGTAGTCATATCTGCATGTGCATGTTTTCATGTCTGTCCTATTTAGTCATTGTAGTCATATCTGCATGTGCATGTTTTCATGTCTGTCCTATTTAGTCATTGTAGTCATATCTGCATGTGCATGTTTTCATGTCTGTCCTATTTAGTCGTTGTAGTCATATCTGCATGTGCATGTTTTCATGTCTGTCCTATTTAGTCATTGTAGTCATATCTGCATGTGCATGTTTTCATGTCTGTCCTATTTAGTCATTGTAGTCATATCTGCATGTGCATGTATTCATGTCTGTCCTATTTAGTCATTGTACATTTTTTTTTTTTTTTTTTTTTTAAATTTTGGATTCCTGTTGAAACTAACCACAATATTTTTTACATTTTTTAGGGGCACAGCAAAGACTACGGCGTCATCGCCAGACAAGACGCCGGTCCCGGCCCCTCTCTCCAACCCCCAATTCCTCAATTACCCCCTCCTCCCCAGACCCTGTGGCCGAGATTTCAGGTCTACTTCCCCTCCAGCCCAATTCCCCCTCTCCTCCATCCGTCCCTCCTCCAAATACCCCCTCCCAGGATTCTTCAAACACCCTGCCCCTAGGTTTGGGGAATGTAGCCACCTCCGAGGTGGTCCAGGGAGTGGCTTCTGGCTCTGGCGTTTTGCCGAACGGTATGTTTTTTTGTTTTATTTTGGGCACCACAAACTGTTTGTATGTAATCATGTGTCGTCCCCATTTTTGTTGGCTTTCTGTTGCCTTAGGGTATTTTTGGGGGTTGTCTTTACCTGTTCCTGCTGATTTCACCATACACATATCACACCTGTGTGCATTTTTTTAGGGCCCTTGTATTTTTGGCCTAGGACATTTTGGGGTGCTGGGTTTTATCCGTGTAAAGTTTTTTTTGCCCACAAGCTTTTAAGTTTTGGTTTGCTTGTTTTGTGTTTTTTTAGAATGTTGCTTCATTATAGATTTATTAATCCCCAAACTTTTGTCACCCACAGAGGAACAGAGGCGTCGGGCAGAAATCTGTCCGTGTGTGGCCCGTATGCGGGAGCAGGTCACCGGACTTCTGCAGGGCCTTGACCATCTGTTGGTCCTCCTTAGGAATTAGTTTTTTTTTTTTTTTTTTTAATTGTTTCCTAATAAATCAGTTTTAAGTCAAGCTCTGTCTCATGCGTTTTTAGTAAATCCAAGATTCTTTACACTGACATAAGTAGACTCTTCAAGCAAGGATTGCCACAGAATCTCACTACAGATTGTGTGTTGTATTTTGAATGCAAGCAGGCACAAGAAACCCCTCCCAGTACCAATGTCATTTTCCTTTTTTGGGGTGGACAACATGATATTTTCCAACATTTTTCAGGTTCCTATTTGGTGGCCAATCTGCTTAGGACAATCTTACGAAGGCAACTGATTGTACAGGATTCCTTGGTGTGTTGGTTAGTACCCCGAAAACATATTGCATTTTAGCTCCACTTGCTTCATTACTGGGTTACCCCTTAGGTAAAATTAACGTTTGGGAGTTTGTTTACACTTGCTTCTAACGTGCCCAAAAAGGAAACAAATTACACTCTCCAAATATTTATTCACAACAGAAATCAAAATACAAAGTGGTCACTCACAAACAAAACACACAGTGATAATCAGAAATACACCAAATACCAAAAACAGGAAACAAACACACAACAAATCAAGAACTGGTTGACGAAGGTCCATGCCCACATGATTTCAAAAATATGGCGTTGCAATATGGGTGTCATAATATATTCCAGAAGTTTCCACATAAAGGTTTTTGAAGGGTAGCAGGAAGTAGTCATCGTGGGAGTGCCAAAGATTATGCAAACAAACAGAAGATGGTGCAAGAATTAATATCCAAAAAGATGAACGCCAAAAAACCGTAACACATTGGGTATACACACTGTTGTTTGGTCAATAATTACCTAAAATATCGGGCCACCACATCATCGCGTATGGCCCCCCCACATACTGACCTCCGACCAACCTCGGGGGGGCCATCCTCAGGTAAGGCATCCTCTGGCTGCATTGGAACACCACTCCTTATGGCAATGTTGTGAAAGATCCCACACAGGACCACAATTTTCGAAACCATATCCGGCAAATACATGAGCTCGCCACCAGAGCGGTGGAGGCATCTGAATCGGCCTTTTAAAAGGCAGATACAGCGCTCCACCACTTGCCTGGTGGCTGTAAGTGCGGTATTAAACTCACTTTGTGGACCTGGTGTGGGAGCCAAATAAGGAGTGAGCAGCCAGGGCATGCAAGGGTATCCACTGTCTCCTGTGAAAAAGAATAGACAACATCAGGATCACTGTGTATCAAGCTTAACATTGTTATGTACTAAAGGTCTCCACTTACCCAGAAGCCACGCATCACCAGCTTGTAGGTTGTTTAATTTGTGCCATTTCCCTGATTGCCGGATGACAAAGGAGTCATGTGCACTTCCTGGTAATTTTGCATTCAGGGACAGGATCTGGAGGGAGGCATCACATACCACCATTACATTCAGGGAGTGATAGTGTTTACGGTTGCAAAATATTGCCTCCAGCCGTGCTGGAGGCTGAAGTGGTATGTGAGTACCATCCACAACCCCTATGATGTGTGGGAAACCAGCTATTTGGTAAAAATTGGCCTTGGCCACACTAAGGGCATCCATATCCAAAGGCATTTTAATAAAATGATGGAGGTGCTTGAAAAGTGCCTCCATCACTGCCCTCAGGATCCTTGAAAAGGAGGATTGTGAGATGCCCGCCACTATTCCCACCGTTGTTTGAAACGATCCTGAGGCACAGAAATGTAACACCGCCATAAATTGCGTAAGTGGTGGTATTGCTGTTGGACTGTCAATTTGCCGCTCAAGATCACTCTCTATTAATGAGAGAGTGTCTATGATGATTTTGGGAGGAAGACGGTAGCGTCTTAAAACCTCATCATCGGGCATTCCAAAAAGGGTGACACGTGTTCGAAATATCTGGGGCCTTGCACGCCTACGATGCCTACGCCTGGGACGAGATTGAGGTTGGTCGGCTTCCGGGAGCATGGCCAGAACAATCCGCTCAAGATCAACCTGAAATGGCAAGATTTGAATGTAAGGCTTTGGACCCACCCCAAAAGAAAATTAAGAACAACTTAGCTTGATGATAGCATCCATTGCTGCTTACATGCCGGGGTATTGTCATGATACGTCCAAACTGAAAATAATCCCAATATTAATTAGTAAAAGTTTAGTCTGTGCATTTATGTTTCTAAATTTTGTGCTAGACAAAACATAAAATAGGCGAAACACACATTTGCCCAAAGAGCAAAACGACATTGCACACAGTACATCAAAATGGGTTGAAATGTAAGCCAAAAATGCGAAAGGGCAACCACAAACAATTTTACAGGATTAATAAGCATTTAAAAATGCGCTAATTATTTCGCCAATACAAGTCACTATACAAACAGAGAAAAATGCGCTAATTATTTCGCCAATACAAGTCACTATACAAACAGAGAAAAATGCGCTAATTATTTCGCAAACACAAGTCACTATACAAACAGAGAAAAATGCGCTAATTAGTTCGCAAATACAAGATAAAAAATGGACTTACCAAGAGCAAATATATAAGATTCCAAATCAAAAGGTCTTTGGGTCCGAAATAAAAAAAAACCTAAAAGAGATGAAATTATGGATCCAAAAATTTAAAACAAGAAGAAACACAATGAGACACCAATTGAACCAAAGTTAGACTTCACAAAACTTACCAAATCAAGAAACGAGGCCAAAAAAAAAAAAAAAAAAAGCGAACGGAAAATAAAAACGCAAATCTAGCAAACAAAATAAACTCCAAACGCCAACTCCTTTATCCGCAAACAAGAAACTCCAACCAAGGTAACCTCCAACAATCCAAAAACGCCACCTCGACTCGAGACACACCAAGCCATAAATAGTGTTTAGTTTCCCGCACAAATTAAGGAGGGATCATAGGAACGCACAATCAATGATGCGGCCGCAAAATAAGGACGCATGTATAAATACGTCACGAAAACACATTTAAATTCTGGTATATTTCTTGTTTGGACCTCAGACATGGCTACAGACCAGGGAAACAATGGACAAGAGTCAGGCGGTAAGTCTTTCATGCATTTTGTCTCAATGATTAATTTGAAACATAAGATTGGGCAAGTTGTGATTTTGAGAAATCTGAATATTTACACAAATAGGTGAGGAGGATGACATGGAAGAGGCTGCTGGGCCCAGTATTCCGGCCAAAGCTGCCAAAAAAAAAGGCAGCCACATTTCACAAGAAAGGAGATGGAGGTTTTGATTCAGAAGTGTGTGGACATCCTGCCACAGGCAGACAGGAATATGAGTACAAGCCAGAAGTGGAGAATGTGGGAAGAGGTAGCCGTTGCTGTCAATAGGGTGGGTGATTATGTCCGTCTAGCCCGGGATGTCAAACGGCGGTAAGTAAACACTTGCCCCCCCTAAAAACAAACCCCATTTTAAACAAAAGGATAATGGTTTCCATTTTATCCCACAGATGGGGCGACTTCAAATATCACCTAAAGCAAAAACTCGCGGACAGGGCTAGGCATGCAAGGGGGACAGGTGGGGGTCCCACCCCTGTGTCATTGGAGTTGACGGATTTAGAAGAGCTGGCACAGGGGTGTGTGCAGCCTGTGGAGGTGTTTGGCGTGTCCTACATGGATACGGACATGCCAGACTTTGCGGCTCCTCATGTTGTCCCAGGTAAATCTTGTGATGTCACCAACTCTGAAATGTTAGTGGGCCAATATGTAGATTCTAATGTGAGTCTTTTCTCATTTTTCCTAACAGAGACACAGGCGGATGAGTCTGCTCCAGAGGGGAGCCTTGGCCGCCGAATTTCTGCTGGCTCTGCAGGGGAGGAACCAGTACATCCGGCTGAGGACCCTGCAGAAGCCAGTCCAGGGCAATCCCCCTCGCAGGCAGTGGCCCTCCTCACAGAACTCAATTTCAAATCGGATTTCCATACGGAGATTCTGCAGAGGATGGACACTAGTCCGCTACGGGTGGCTGAGGCCCTGGAGCAAAATGCTGCGGCCAATGTGACCATTGGTCAGGCCCTGGCGGAAAATACCAGGGCCAACATCCGCATCGCCAATGCCCTGGAGCAGCTCGTTCGCCAGCACATGGTGGAGCCGACCTCCCTTCCTGCCGGAACATCAGGATCCTCCACCTCTGGCACAACATCAGCCAATCCTCCAAATGTGCCTAGCCCTGTGCCTAGTCCAGAGGCCACAACATCTGCCTCTGGACAGGCAAGCCCGATGACATCCCGGACCCGGTCTGGCGCCCTCCCTCCCCCAGCCAAACGGGTGAAAAAACGGTGAAAGCAATGGCGACTTTTCCCACACTCCTTCTGTGCTTGGCTCATATTCCTTTCTGGTCCAAACTTCCCTCTCCTTTCTTGTGAATTGTTTTTAATTTTGTGTTCTACATTTCACAAATCTTTTATGTTGGCCCAATTATTGTAACTTTGGAAATGAACCCTGCAAAAAAACTTTGCCCAAAATTTTTATTTTTGTGATTTTTTGTTTGAGCAATAAAAAAATAATAAAAAACTGACATTGTATTCTCACATTATTGTCACAATGGATTACATTTAATCCTGGGCCAAAAGGCACAAACTGGCAAGAACCACATTTTACATGCCCCCCCAAAAAAGGGCTCTTTAAGGAACGTTTCAAATTTAACATAACGATGCAAATTCAACAGGCCAAAAGAAAAAGGTAAAAACCAAAAAAACATGATGACATTATTGTTACAATAGGCCCTAACCAACAAATTGAGCCCAAAAGAAACTACCACAAATGTACGTAAATTGATTGTGTAATCATCACATTAGGAGCTATGATTTCCACCTGCGTACGCTTTTGTGCTAACACAAAAAACTACTTTCAAAACACATACCAAGCCGGTTTTCAATCCACCACTAATTGCTGTTCAGACCACCCGCGATTAATCGCAGCAACATCGAGGAGTGCCGGGATGGAGGAGAAGGCCATCGCCAATGTGGTTGAGTAATCCAGACCCTAAGCTGTGCGAGCATTTTGAAGGGAAAGAGGATCATCCAGTGACGTATGAGTCGGTCCGTACACATTTTACGCTCGCATCTGCTAATGTATGTACGCCCCAAAAACGCCTCGCCACGCCTGCGTTTTTCCATCTCCACCCCCGTCAACACCCAAAAACGCCCTGTTCTGTCAATCACATTTGACATGTCACTTCCTGTACGCTATTTGACGAACGAGACCAAAAAAACTCGCAATCTGCCGTACGCACATGCGCAGTGTTACACCGACGCAGGCGCGGTTAGTCAACATCGGAACGCAACGAGCGTACTGCTGTTTGCGAGTGGCTCTGAATGAGGGCCTATGTGTGCGCTATATATATAATTTAACCGTGCTGAAATACTTCAAAACTATATACCTATTTCTCCTGTCCTCCCTGCCCTATATCTGCAAATCACTGTAAGTAATTTCTCCTTACAACACAATATCATTTGACATTTTCACATCTTGCAACTCATTAAGTCCCTATTTGGATTCCGGAAGATTGTCTCTCTAATCCTGTATCTATTATGTGTCAATCAATATCAGGTCACGTCAGCTAATACAGTTTCTGAAGTTGTTAGCAAAATGCTGACTTCATGCTTTTTCAGGGGAAAAACGACTTTATTTTATTACTTAAAGTGATTGCATTTGTTCATCTGAGCCGCCTCCTGGTATTTTTGTTGTTCTTGTACTGTAAGTGTTGTTTATTTTCTTAGCCTATGACTTATGGCAATGATGTTAGCAGGTGTTCCTCTAAGAAACCTGGAGGTGGCATAGTGGTCGGGCTGTAGGAGTCTTGAAGTCTTGAAGAAGTCCTAGTCCTTCGGCTGGTTCAGACCCAACGCACTTGGTTTTGCCTTTAATAAAATCATTGTTTTAAAAACAATCAGCAAAATATCTGAAACTCTGCAAGTTTGATACATTGCTTTATACCCCTCTTGTACTTTCTTTTTCTATGCTGGTGCATTGCTTTATCTCCATCTTACATTTGTTCATACATAGGAATGTCTCTTTGTCTCCCGATTACATGCATTGGGGTTCGGATTGTTTTGTCGACATTCATCATGTCTACATTCATAATGATGTATGGGGTCATGTAGGGCCGACCTGACGATGCGGTTGATGACCCCACGTAAGCAGGCACTGCATGACATAGTGCGTACACACTTAACATTTTGTCGTTCCGATCTGTCAGAATCAGGCAAATCATTAAAAAATTGTCTAGTGTGTATGCATCTTAATTCCCCCCCTAGTGCCTAAACCTAACCCTCTTTCCCGCAGCCTAACCCTAACCTTCCCTCCCGCAGCCTAACCTTCGCTCCCACAGCCTAACCCTCCCTCCAACGGCCTAACCTTAACCCTCCCCTCTCGCAGCCTAACCCTCCCTCCCGCAGGCTAACCCTCTGCTCCCATAGCCTAACCTTAACCCCCCCACAACCTAACCCTCCCTCCCACAGCCTAACCCTCCCGCAGCCTAACCCTCTCTCCCACAGCCTAACCCTCCCTCCCGCAGCCTAACCCTCCCTCCCGCAGCCTAACCCTCTCTCCCGCAGCCTAACCCTCCTCTCCTGCAACCTAACCCTCCCGCAGCCTAACCCTCCCTCCCGCAGCCTAACCCTAACCCTTCCTCCTCCATTCTAACCCTGCACTCACGCAGCCTAACCCTCCCTCCCGCAGCCTAACCCTAACCCTCCCTCCCACAGCCTAACCCTCCCTCCTCCATTCTAACCCTCCGCTCATGCAGCCTAACCTTCCCGCAGCCTAACTCTAATATTCCGATCCCGCAGCCTAACCCTCCCTCCCACAGCCTAACCCTCCCTCCTCCATTCTAACCCTCCGCTCATGCAGCCTAACCCTCCCGCAGCCTAACTCTAATATTCCAATCCCGCAGCCTAACCCTCCCTCCCGCAGTCTAACCCTAACACTCCCACAGCCTAACCCTAATATTCCGCTCCTGCAGCCCAACCCTAACCTTCGCCTTCTGCAGCTTAATCCTAACACTTCACTCTCACAGCCTAACCCTACACCCTACACTCCCACAGCCTAACTCTAACCCCCTCCCGACTACTATAATGTATCCTGACGCATGCGCAGTGTGACTGAGACACATGCACAGATCGCGGATTATCGCTCAGCTGCGAATATTCCTGTATTTTTAAAGCAGCAATCATTTTGATTAAAATCCTGGTGCCAGAAACCAGACTCGTGTCCAGAATTCCGGCGCCGGAATTCTAACTTCACCTGAGATGCCAATGCCAAAATCCCACAGCCGGCATTCTGAATGTAAGTATAGCGGGGCGGGTTAGGTTTATGCCATTTAGGTTTAGGCATTACCGGGAGAGGGGTTAGATTTAGGCACTAAGGGGCGAGGGTTAGGTTTAGGCACTAACGGGGAGGGTTAGGCTGTGGGGGAGGAGGGTTAGGGTGCAGGAAGGGAGGGTTAGGGGTGTCGAAGTCAAATAATTGGTTATGATCGTTTGTAATTATTATCTGACGATCTAGTCATTTATGGGCTGATAAAGAGTAAAGTCGGACGCTACTCTGTGTTGGAAGCAAGCCGATGCGCACAAATGCGTATATATATATATATATATACATATATATATATATATATACATATATATCATTCAAGGTTTAGCCAAGTATGTGAGAAGCAGGAGTATGTCTGAGAAAAGTAATTAAAAATACACAAAGATACTGTCAGTGTTTTGCATATAAATTGAGACGCTCTGCATACAGATACAGTATGTCTGTGGCAATTGAAATATAACACAGACACTGATATGCACAATTGAACCTAACCCTCCCTCCTGAAGTGTTCTAAAAAAATAGAGTTAGAAACAATTGCCAGAAGTTTGAATTTCATTAGCAATTGTTTGCCTTGTGTCCAATGCTGATGTGTTTAAGAAGAACTAACAATTGTATTCTAAATAACCATTAGAAAGCCTTTGTTAAAATTATCAGACTTCTTGTCAAGGCTTGCTCCACCTGTGAGCAAGGCAAACTTCATTTTATATGACCTTTTGTAATTATCTTCAAATGGATATAATATTAAAAAAAACAGTAACTGGATGAAGCCATATATATATATATATATATATATATATATATATATATATATTAGGGGTGTGCACCGGCCACTTTTCGTGTTTTGTGTTTTGGTTTTGGATCTGGATCTTTCTTCGTGTTTTGGATCTGGATTGGTTTTGCCAAAACCACCCTTCCGTGTTTTGGGTTCTGGATTTTGTGTTTTGGATCTGTATTTTTTTTAAAAAAAGCATAAAAACAGCTAAAATCACAGAATGTGTTGGTTTTTCTGCTCCTATGCTATTATTAACCTCAATAACCTTAATTTCCACTAATTTCCAGTCTATTCTGAACACCTCACACCTCACAATAGTGTTTTTATGTCCAAAAGGTTGCACCGAGGTAGCTGGATGACTATACTAAGCGTCACGAGTGGGCGGCACAAACACGTGACCCATCTAGGAGTGATACTGCAGTGGCAGACAGGATGGCAGTTTGAAAAACTAGGCCCCAAACTGTACATAATGCAAAGAAAAAAAAGAGGTGCAAGATGGAATTGTCCTTGGGCCCTCCCACCCACCCTTATGTTGTATAAACAGGACATACAATTAACAAACCAATCATTTCAGCGCCAGGGTCTGCCACACAACTGTGGCTGAAATGATTGGTTCGTTTGGGGCCCCTCAAAACAAGCTGGCAATTAATCTGTCCCTGCACAAACTGGCTCTACGGAGGCAAGATGTCGTCCTCATCCTCCTCATCCACCGATTCCTCACCCTCTTCAGTGTTGTGTACATCCTCATCCTCACAGAGTATTAACTCGTCCCCACTGGAATCCACCACCACAGGTCCCTCTGTACGTTCTGGAGACTGGTCTCCCTGGAAGAGTTGATAATTCATTTTTATGAACATCATCTTCTCCACATTTTGTGGAAGCAACCTCCTACGCCTTTCGCTGACAAGGTTCCTGGCTGCACTAAACACTCTTTCGGAGTACACACTGGAGGGGGGGCAACTCAGGTAAAATAGAGCCAGTTTGTACAGGGACCTCCAAATTGCCTCTTTTTCCTGCCAGTATAGGTATGGACTGTCTGACATGCCTACTTGGATGCTGTCACCGATGTAATCCTCCACCATTCTGTCAATGTTGACAGTATCATATGTAGTGACAGTAGACATGTCAGAAATTGTTGCCAGGTCCTTCAGTCCGGACCAGATGTCCAAACTTGTTCCTGCCTGCCCTGCATCACCGCCAGCGGGTTGCTTAGGATACCTAAGTTTTTTCCTGGCAGCCCCAGTTGCGGGAGAAAATGAAGAAGGAGCTGTTGACGTGTCATGTTCTGCTTCAGCTGACAGTGTTTTCACCAGCAGGTCTTTGCACCTCTGCAGGCTTGTGTCAGTCGGAAAGAGAGACACCACATAGGCTTTAAACCTAGGATCGAGCACGGTGGCCAAAATGTAGTGGTCTGATTTCAACAGATTGACCACCCTGGAATCCTGGCAAAGCGAATGAAGGGCTTCATCCACAAGTCCCACATGCCGAGCGGAATCGCTCCGTTTTAGCTCCTCCTTCACTTTCTCCAGCTGCTTCTGCAAAAGCCTGATGAGGGGAATGACCTGACTCAAGCTGGCAGTGTCTGAACTGACTTCACGTGTGGCAAGTTCGAAGGGCTGGAGAACCTTGCACAACACGGAAATCATTCTCCACTGCGCTTGAGTCAGGTGCATACCCCCTCCTTTGCCTATGTCATAGGTGGATGTATAGGCTTGAAGGGCCTTTTGCTGCTCCTCCATCCTCTGAAGCATATAGAGGGTTGAGTTCCACCGTGTCACAACCTCTTGCTTCAGGTGATGGCGGGGCAGGTTCAAGAGTGTTTGCTGGCGCTCCAGTCTTCGGCACGCAGTCGCTGAATGGCGAAAGTGGCCAGAAATTTTTCAGGCCACCCAAAGCGTCTCCTGCACGCCCCTGTTGCTTTTCAGAAAATTCTGCACCACCAAGTTTATTGTGTGAGCAAAACATGGGACGTGCTGGAATTTGCCCAGATGTAATGCCCGCACAATATTGGTGGCGTTGTCAGATATCACAAATCCCCAGGAGAGTCCAAGTGGGGTAAGCAACTAGGCGATGATTTCCCTCAGTTTCTCTAAGCGGTTGTCGGCGGTGTGCCTCTTACTGAAACCGGTGATACACAGCGTAGCCTGCCTTGGAACGAGCTGGCGTTTCTGAGATGCTGCTACTGGTGACGCTGCTGCTGTTGCTGCATAAGGTGATACATCTACCCAGTGGGCTGTCACAGTCATATAGTCCTTAGTCTGCCCTGTTCCACTTGTCCACATGTCCATGGTTAAGTGGACATAGGGTACAACAGGATTTTTCAGGACAGTGAGGACACTTTTTCTGACGTTTCTGTACAGTCTCGGTATCACCTGCCTAGTGAAGTGGAATCTAGACGGGATTTGGAACCGGGGACACACTACCTCCATCAGTTGTCTAAATCCCACTGCACTAATGGCGGATACCGGATGCACGTCTAACACCAACATAGAAGTCAAGGCCTCAGTTATACGTTTTGCTTCAGGATGACTGCTGTCGTACTTCATCCTCCTCGCTAAGGACTGTTGGAGGGTCAATTGTTTAGTAAAAGTAGTGGTGTTCCTACAACAGCAGCAGCGGCAGCAGGAGGCGTAGCAATGCAGGATCCTCCAGAGGAATCCCGGATAGGAGAGTCAGTCATGCCAGTGACATGGCCTGCAGGACTACTTCCGATCCTGACTAAGGAGGAAATTGACGAGGAGGGAGTTGACGGTGTGGTTTGCAGGTGCTTGGATACAACAGGACAACGGGATTTAGGTGTCCCTGGACTGCTTACGGTCTTAGCCAAAGTTCCTGAACTTGACAGTAACTTTTTATGAACGCGCTGCAGGTGCCGTATAAGGGAGGATGTTCCTAGGTGGTTAACGTCCCTACCCCTACTTATTTCACCTTTACATATGGTACATATGGCAAGACAGTTGTTGTCCGGATTTGGATAGAAATATTGCCAGACCAAAGAGGTGGAATGTTTGGTCTTCTGCCCAGGCATGACCATGATGGGCTTTTTCATCCCACGGACAACAACTGTCTCCCCCAGAGCCTGATTTAAACAAACCACATCACCATCAGAATCCTCCTCGCCAACTTCCTCCTCAGCGCCAGCTACACCAGTATCCTCATCCTGTTGTACTTCAACAGTGACATCTTCAATTTGCATATCAGCAAGTGGACTGTGGGTGCTCTTTTCAGCACTTGCAGGGGGCGTGCAAATGGTTGAAAGAGCCACCTCTTCCCGTCCAGTGCTGGGAAGGTCAGGCATCGCAACCACCACCACACTTGGACTCTCCTTGGGGATTTGTGATATCTTCTTAGAACGCACAGTTCTTCGCTGTGCTTTTGCCAGCTTAACTCTTTTGATTTTTTTAGTGGGAGGAGGGCTTCCATCATCATGTGAAGCTGAACCACTAGTCATGAACATAGGGAAAGACCTTAGCCATTCCTTGCCACTCCGTGTCGTAAATGGCATATTGGCAAGTTTACGTTTCTCTTCAGATGATTTAAATGTTTTTTTCAAGGTCATTTTCCTGAACTTTGCCATTTGGGATTGTATGTGCCCTCTACTATGACATTGGGCATTGGCCTTGGCAGACGACGTTGATGGCATGTTATCGTCTATGTCATGACTAGTGGCAGCAGATTCAGCACTATGAGGAAGTGGTTCTTGATCTTTCCCTATTTTATTTTTATCGGAGAAAGTTTGGTTCTCCATTTATGTTATATTGATATATACGTGCGGCTAAGGCGCACACAAACACAGAAAATAATTTTTTATTTTTGTTGGAGACTAGTGCACTTTGTGGGTTACACCACCCTTTAAGAAATGAGCCAGCCGGCGATTTACTTATGGGACACAGGCGCACGCTTGGCGCTGCTCCTTTGTTGATGCACGTGCAGCTACAGCCCACACAATTCATAAAGACAGAAAATATTTTTTTATTTTGTTTGAAGTGCCCTTTGGGGGTCACAGCACCCTTTAACGAACAAGCCAGCCAGCCTTTTACTTATGGGACACAGGCGCACGCTTGGCGCTGCTCCTTTGTTGATGCACGTGCAGCCACAGTGCACACAATTCACAAACACAGAATTTTTTTTTTAATTTTGTTTGGAGTGTACTTTGGGGGTTATAGCACCCTTTAACGGTCAAGCCAGCCGGCCCTTTACTTATGACACAGGCGCATGCTTGGCACTACTTTGTTGATGCACGTGCAGCTACTGCGCACACAATTCACAAACACAGAAAATATTTTTTTATTTTGTTTGGAGTGTACTGTGGAGGTTACAGCACCCTTTAACGGTCAAGCCAGCTGGCCCTTTATTTATGGGACACAGGCGCACGCTTGGCACTACTTTGTTGATGCACGTGTGGCTACTGCGCACACAATTCACAAACACAAAAAAATATATGTTTTTATTTTGTTTGGAGTGCCCTTTGGGGGTTACAGCACCCGTTAGCGGTCAATCCAGCCGGCCCTTTATTTATGGGACACAGGCGCACGCTTGGCACTACTTTGTTGATGCACGTGCGGCTACTGCGCACACAATTCACAAACACAAAAAAATATATATTTTTATTTTGTTTGGAGTGCCCTTTCGGGGTTACAACACCCTTTAATGGTCAAGCCAGCTGGCCCTTTACTTATGACACAGCCGCACGCTTGGCACTACTTTGCTGATGCACGTGCGGCTACTGCGCACACAATTCACAAACACAGAAAATATTTTTTTATTTTGTTTGGAGTGTACTTTGGGGGTTACAGCACCCTTTAATGGTCAAGCCAGCCGGCCCTTTACTTATGACACAGGCGCACGCTTGGCACTACTTTGTTGATGCACGTGCGGCTACTGCGCACACAATTCACAAACACAGAAAATATTTTTTTATTTTGTTTGGAGTGTACTTTGGGGGTTACAGCACCCTTTAACAGTCAAGCCAGCCGGCCCTTTACTTATGACACAGGCGCATGCTTGGCACTACTTTGTTGATGCACATGCGGCTACTGCGCACACAATTCACAAACACAGAAAATATTTTATTTTTTTTTGCACTTGGGGGGAGCACCCCTGATGGACAGAGCACCCCCTGGACAACACTACAGCACCCCTTTAGAACTGGGACTCTGCACAGGACTTTGGAGTGGACACAGAGCCACTATGGACAACTGACTGCACAACACAGTCCAGCCAGCCCCTATGGACTTTGGAGGAGTGGACACAGCCCCTATGGACAACAGCAGCACAGCACAACACAGCCAGCCCCTATGGACTTTGAAGGAGTGGACACAGCCCCTATGGACAACAGCAGCACAACACAGCTAGCCCCTATGGACTTTGGAGGAGTGGACACAGCCCTTATGGACAACAGCAGCACAGCGCTGCACAGCACAGCACAACACTACACTGCACTACACTACACTACACTACACTACACAGCCCAGCCAGCCCTAACTCCCACCCTCCCTCTTCACTGTCCACAGCCGAGTGAGAAAATGGCGCCAACGCGGGTACCTTATATAGGATCCAAAACCCGCGAGACCCGGAAGGCGGGATGATGACTTTTTGCGTCAATTTCAGATCCGAGTCAGGCGGGAAAAGTCGAGCCTGACTCGGATCTGCCTCGGATCGGGGGGGCTCGGGGGGGTTCGGATTTCTGAAATCCGCTCACCCCTAATATATATATATATATATATATATATATATATATATGTATATATTATTCCATGACACACATTCAGACTAGGGGTGTGCACCGGCCACTTTTCGTGTTTTGTGTTTTGGTTTTGGATCTGGATCTGTCTTCGTGATTTGGATCTGGATTGGTTTTGCCAAAACCACCCTTCCGTGTTTTTGGTTCTGGGTTTTGTGTTTTGGATCTGTATTTTTTTTAAAAAAAAGCATAATAACAGCTAAAATCACAGATTTTGTGTGTTTTTCTGCTCCTATGCTATTATTAACCTCAATAACCTTAATTTCCACTCATTTCCAGTCTATTCTGAACACCTCACACCTCACAATATTGTTTTTATATCCAAAAGGTTGCACCGAGGTAGCTGGATGACTATGCTAAGAGATACGAGTGGGCGGCACAAACACGTGGTCCATCTAGGAGTGACACTGCAGTGGCAGACAGGATGGCAGTTTGAAAAACTAGGCCCCAAACAGTACATAATTCAAAGAAAAAAAAGAGGTGCAAGATGGAATTGTCCTTGGGCCCTCCCACCCACCCTTATGTTGTATAAACAGGACATGCACACTTTAACAAACCAAACATTTCAGCGCCAGGGTCTGCCACACGACTGTGGCTGAAATTATTGGTTCGTTTGGGCCCCCACAAAACAAGCTGGCAATTAATCTGTCCCTGCACAAACTGGCTCTACGGAGGCAAGATGTCGTCCTCATCCTCCTCATCCACCGATTCCTCACCCTCTTCAGTGTTGTGTACATCCTCATCCTCACAGAGTATTAATTCATCCCCGCTGGAATCCACAACCACAGGTCCCTCTGTACGTTCAGGAGGCTGGTCTCCCTGGAAGAGTTGATAATTCATTTTATGAACATCATCTTCTCCACATTTTGTGGAAGCAACCTCCTACGCCTTTCGCTGACAAGGTTCCTGGCTGCACTAAACACTCTTTCGGAGTACACACTGGAGGAGGGGCAACTCAGGTAAAATAGAGCCAGTTTGTACAGGGACCTCCAAATTGCTTCTTTTTCCTGCCAGTACAGGTACGGACTGTCTGACATGCCTACTTGGATGTTGTCACCGATGTAATCCTTTAACAGACAGACGCACGCTTGTCGCTGCTGCTTTAAGGATGCAGGTGCGGCTACAGCCCACACATTTCACAAAGACAGAAAAAAAGAAGAATATTTTTATTGTTTGTGGAGCGCACTTTGAGGGTTACACCACCCTTTAACAGACAGACGCACGCTTGTCGCTGCTGCTTTGAGGATGCAAGTGCGGCTACAGCTCACACAATTCACAAAGACAGAAAAAAAAATAAGAATTTTTTTATTGTTTGTGGAGCGCACTTTGAGGGTTACACCACCCTTTAACAGACAGAAGCACGCTTGTCGCTGCTGCTTTGAGGATGCAGGTGGAATCTAGACGGGATTTGGAACCGGGGACACACTACCTCCATCAATTGTCTATATCCCACTGCACTAATGGCGGATACCGGACGCACGTCTAACACCAACATAGCAGTCAAGGCCTCAGTTATACGTTTTGCTTCAGGATGACTGCTGTCGTACTTCATCCTGATCGCTAGGGACTGTTGGAGCGTCAATTGTTTAGTAAAAGTAGTGGTGTTCCTACTTCCTCTCTGGGATGATGAACAACTCCCAGCAGCAGCGGCAACAGCACTAGGAGGAAGTGGTTCTTGATCTTTCCCTATTTTATTTTTATCGGAGAAAGTTTGGTCCTCCATTTATGTTATATTGATATATACGTGCGGCTAAGGCTCACACAAACACAGAAAATATTTTTTTATTTTTGCTGGAGAGTAGTGCACTTTGTGGGTTACACCACCCTTTAAGAAATGAGCCAGCCGGCTCTTTACTTATGGGACACAGGCGCACGCTTGGCACTGCTCCTTTGTTGAAGCACGTGCAGCCACAGTGCACACAATTCACAAACACAGAAAATATTTTTTTATTTGGTTTGGAGGTACTTTGGGGGTTACAGCACCATTTAACGGTCAAGCCAGCCGGCCCTTTACTTATGACACAGGCGCACGCTTGGCACTACTTTGTTGATGCACGTGCGGCTACTGCGCACACAATTCACAAACACAGAAAATATTTTTTTATTTGGTTTGGAGTGTACTTTGGGGGTTACAGCACCCTTTAACGGTCAAGCCAGCCGGCCCTTTACTTATGACACAGGCGCACGCTTGGCACTACTTTGTTGATGCACGTGCAGCTACTGCGCACACAATTCACAAACACAGAAAAAATATTTTTTTTTTAGCACTTGGGGGGAGCACCCCTGACGGACAGAGCACCCCCTGGACAACACTACAGCACCCCTTTAGGACTGGGACACTGCACAGGACTTTGGAGTGGACACAGCCCCTATGGACAACTGACTGCACAACACAGTCCAGCCAGCCCCTATGGACTTTGAAGTAGTGGACACAGCCTCTATTAACAACAGCAGCACAGCACAACACAGCCAGCCCCTATGGACTTTGAAGTAGTGGACACAGCCCCTATGGACAACAGCAGCACAGCACAGCACAGCACAGCACAGCACAACACTACTCTGCACTACACTACACTACACAGCCCAGCCAGCCCTAACTCCCACCCTCCCTCTTCACTGTCCACAGCCGAGTGAGAAAATAGCGCCGATGCGGGTACCTTATATAGGGTCCAAAACCCGCGAGACCCGGAAGGTGGGATGATGACGTTTTGCCTCGATTTCAGATCCGAGTCAGGCGGGAAAAGTCGAGCCTGACTCGGATCGGCCTCGGATTGGGGGGGCTCGGGGGGTTCGGATTTCAGAAATCCGAACCCGCTCACCCCTAATTCAGACACACATTAACGAATAAAATACATACAGCACATGTTTGCATGATACACTGTGCATTTAGACGCACAACACACACTGCTGAATTCCTGTAAATATCTCACTATTACTTACACAAGCACATATAGAAAAGGTTCCCTAGCATTAAGAAAAGGCACCTCTCTTGGCAAACTAATCCGCTCTTTTGGATTTCAGTACCATCTGTATGCGGATGATACTCAAATCTACCTATCCTCTCCAGATTTATCACCATCTGTATTGGTCCGTGTCACTGAATGTATTTCTGCCATTTCATCTTGGATGTCATCTCGCTACCTGAAACTTAATATTTCTAAAACAGAATTAATTATATTTCCACCGGCCAATAACAGTTACCAATCTGATCTCTTTATCACTGTTGATAACTCAACAATCCACCCCACCCCACAAGCTCGCTGCCTTGGTGTCATCCTTGATTCTGAATTGTCCTTTGTTCCCCACATTCAATCTGTCTCAAAATCATGTTACATACATCTAAAAAACATATACAAAATTCGACCATATCTCACACAAGACACTGCAAAAACTCTAATCCATGCACTCATTATTTCCCGCATTGACTATTGCAATAGTCTCCTTACTGGTCTTCCCAAAAACAGGCTATCGCCATTACAATCCATTATGAATGCAGCTGCGAGGCTTATCTTCCTTGCCAAACGTTCATCATCTGCTGCCCCGCTCTGTCAGTCCCTCCATTGGTTGCCAGTTTTCTACCGTATTCAATACAAAATACTGTTACTTACACATAAGGCCATTAACTGAATTACACCAACATACATCTCTTCACTCATCTCAAAATATCTCCCAACCCGACCTCTCCGCTCAGCACAAGAACTGCGTCTCTCATCCCCACGCATTACTTGCTCCCATTTACGGTTACAGGACTTTCTTCGGGCTGCACCTACTCTATGGAATGCCTTACCACACACAATAAGACTTACCTCTACTCTTCAATCCTTCAAGCGTTCCCTGAAAACTCACCTCTTCAGACAAGCTTATCAGATTCCAGAACCGACCACATAACCTTCATAGCTTCCATGTCTTATCACATCCCCTCTCACAGTCCATACATAACCTCACATATTGTCTTTCTTTCACATACTCCTGACATTTTGCTGACATTCCTATGTGACTGGATCAAGCAGCCCACCAAGAAACTCTGCATTCTGGCCAGACCAAATTGCAATATATATAGCACCTATCCTTGTGTATCAATGCCTGTTTCCCTATAGATTGTAAGCTTGCAAGCAGGGCCCTCTTACCTCTATGTCTGTCTGTTATTACCCTGTTTTGTTCTATCAATGTTTCCAATTGTAAAGCGCAACGGAATATGCTGCGCTATATAAGAAACTGTTAATAAATAAAAAAAATAAATAAAAAGGTTTTGTTAGACAATCATTATGGTATAAAGTGTGCATATATGATATTTAAGGTATACAACATGGTAGACGTGGTATGTTTGGTACTGTACTGACACCCTGTTTATTTCCAGATATTCGAGTCTATCAGCGAGGGAGTCACATCTTGCGTTCGATGGTTATGGATCATAGGAAATTATTGGTTAGAAATGTATACTCTGTATGTAGTGTCTTAAACCAGTTAAAGAAAGACAATGTAATCTCAAGACATTGTTGGAGAATTGGGACATACCCCTAGTGACAACATATGAACTGTCCTATGAACTACAGCGTACTACAAAGACCAAGAGCAAGAACCAATGGAATTATGTTTGTCTGTCTACATTGTTGTTATCTGTGATCTGTAAAGTATATAGCCTGCTTGCTGATCCCAACATACAGCCATTCTCCTTGGATGACCACAGGCTTCTGGACTGATGACTGTATGCTGGGACCAGTGCGCACACGTATGTATTGGGCTGTATCTTATTTTCTGTATTTAATTGTCTTTGCGCTAATGTGCTATATCAAAGCGTGTACCTTTCTTTTTGAATGCAATAAGAATTTTTGTGCTTTGGAACCACAATTATTGTCTGGACAGCGATTATTTCTCTCTAGCAATTTAGGGGTATTCATAGTTGGGGGCTCATAGTAATTGGAGGTCACGCTACCGAGAATTCGGTCTCTCAACAAAAGGTGGAAAGGCGCCATAATGCAGGAAAGAACGCACTGTGTTCGAAACCTCCACCATCTATTGTTGTGAAACCGAGAACCGTTGTTGTGTGATTTCAAGGAGCGCTGACTAGAACCTGGCAACGGGAGAGAAAAGTCTGTTTCTTTCATAATCTGTCCCGACGCTAAAGTACGATTCGCACAATAGCGTATACGTGTTTCCGGTATTGCTGCCATGTGTTCAAACAAATAGTTTAAGATTGCATTGTTGTATTGATAGTGTGATTACATTGTTTTGAGTCTCTTAATCACACTGCCATATCTGAGAAAAAGTTTAATTTCTTTGCTGCGCAGAAAAGGTGCATGATAGACTGAGAATAGGGGTACTGTGTGTTCCCTATTACTAGGGGTACTGTGTGTTCCCTAGAGCTAGGTTACTGTGTGTTTCCTAGGGTACACATAGCAGGTGTATTGCAGAATAGAGGTACTGAGTGTTCCCTATTACTAGGGGTACTGTGTGTTCCCTAGAGTTAAAATCGGCTCTCAGTGTGATCGCAAAATCCATTGATCAGTTAGGTTCTTTGGGCATTGCGATTGAACTGCACGGTTGGGGCAGACCGTGATTGTGAACTGAGTTGTGGTGGAGGAAATCACTGAAAAGGGTAAGGGTTATTGGAACTCTTAAATTCTAGCAGTGGAAAGTACTCGAAAAGGGATTTGGTTAGGGGTACTGTGTGTTCCCATTGGTTAGGGGTACTGTGTGTTCCCATTGGTTAGGGGTACTGTGTGTTCCCATTGGTTAGGGGTACTGTGTGTTCCCATTGGTTAGGGGTACTTTGTGTTCCCTATCCAGAAGGCAGGATATTGTATAGGCGGCATTCTGCTGCTCGTTGTGTAGGTTGACTGTAACGATTAGCGAGTTGGTTGTACACAGCGGGTGAAGGTGAGGGGATGCAGCCTGTGAATTCGTCCACCGGTCTAAGGCCCTCATTCAGAGGCGGTCGCTGGGGCGTGATCTATCGTATCATAAAAGAGTGAGAAAATGCAAATAATGCGCAAAATCGCAGCGCACATCGTAGGCAACGAAACTCCCATCACAATGAAAACACCTCCTGAGTCTCGTAAAGGGGTGAGCGAGGACTACAGTCACAGAAATTTGTCAGTCGCTGGCGCCAAGCTATGTGACCATCGTGGTTTTTTGCAGAGTCAAGTTTCCACATCTGCACTTTCGATGGTTCTTCTGCCTATTTCGATGCGGATGCAAGCAGCGTGCAATTGCTTTGTTTTTTTTGTCTATTCTTCTAATGTAAATTTTGCATGTGTTTTTGATGTTTGGTTTAAGAAATTTGGCTATGGGCTTTATTATTAAAAAAAACAAAAAAAAAACAAAGCATGCTGGGATGTGCAGTACCACAAACCTAAAAAAATATAAAAAAAATCTACAAAGACATGTATTTAGCATTTGAACCAGAAAAAGGGAATTATGATTATTAAATGTATTTTAAATGGTTTTGCAAACAAATGTAATATAAATATCACATACCGAGACCAACCAAATGTAATGTCCTTTTAAAAAGAAAAAAAAGCCAATTAACGCAACCACTTTGCTAATATACATTGCAATGACAAACACCTGTTACTTTGTTAATTGACTCCAGACATCGGCAGAGGCAGAAACCATCGCCTGCAGTCGCAGTGCTTGAGGTAGACCCTGGGCTCACTCAAGCACTATGAGAAGTAGCATCTTAAAGGCTGCGGTATGACGTGTGCGATGACCTGCTCAGTAATTTATGCACGCCTTGAAATCTCTCTTTTTACGACCGACACGCCTACGTTCGCTGCACCACACCCCCATTCACATGCACCTTCTCCTGTTTCCACCCAGAAACTGAACTATGTGTCAATCAGGGCTACGACCAAGTAGTGACTGACTACACACATGCGCACATGACAAAAAAATCGCTCGTTGCGATCAATCGTGCCCTAGCGACCGCCTCTGAATGAGGTCCCATATCTCTATTGAATAGTTCAGAGTTTTGACCCAGATGGGTGCAATGTTAGATGATGCGCTGCTTTTGGAAGGGCCGACAGGTTCGGCACGGCATATAATGCATACAAAGCGCCTGATTCAGAGCCGGATGCAATTAGCGCTCGCTCGTTCAGAAAAAGGGGGTGGCTATTCAAATGAACCATTCGCTCTTTGCGGTCTGTTCACGCCTCCATGTCTGAACGAGCGAACAAAACTTGCGGACGTTTATTTGAAAACTACGCCCCCTGGCCGCTCGCATCCTACGTCATGTCCGCTATTTATTAGATTAATCGAGTACATCGATGAGCGTATGAACTGCTCGCTATTCTTGTGGTTGGTTTTTCCTACCACTATATTGCGAGCAGTTTTGAATATAAAACAACCAGGTGACGTGGTCAATGACGCTGCTGTTTTAATTATGCACACCCATAAAACGCCCGTTTTGACCTTTAAGCACGCCTGCATTCTTAGTTCCACTCCCCGTTTTCAAGCACTTTTCCCTGTTACCACCCACATACGCCTCATCCTGTCACTCAAAGTAGCAGGCATTCGCTATATAGTGAACAAATGTTTTTCGGCCGCACTGACTGGTTCGCGCAAGCATATTATAAACCGTACGCATGCGCAGAAGTGCGAACATCGCGCGGAACGAGCGTACTGCCGCCTACGAGCGGCTCTGAATCAGGCCCAAAGTACGGTGCGTATACAACTACGCACTGTGATGTATGGGATAAGATGACGAGGAATTGTGTGAATCCTTTTTCGAAGATTGGCAGTTTTGATGTAGAATTATTGAACAATGTTAGAGATAGCATCTGTGTGGTGAAATCTCTGAAGAAGAGAGTAAAATATAACAATTGCTTGAAGCTGTGGCAGCATGAGGGGAACATGTGGCTTAGTGGTGTGCACGCAGCGCAAAATAGCATCGCGCTCACGACGCAAGGAAGCGCGCACGCAACGCTAAATAGCGTCATGTGCGCGCCACAAGGGAGCACGTTAGCTCGGCAAGTAAGCATTGCCGAAAGTAGTTAGTAGATAGTAGCTCAGGCGCACCTCCACCGCCCTAAGCGGTGGGAGGTGTAGATACAGCCCATACCGAAAATGATAAAAATTTAAAAAGTAACTTGTACCCTCTCCTTAGTAATTATAAGGAAAATGTTCATGAAGCAGATGATGAACCTGTTGTAATGTCAGCCATTTCTCATGCAGTTCAAATGTTAAATGTTCCTCCAGTTGATGTTGGGAAAAAATGGTAGAAGAAAATGGACAGATAGATACGATTAGAGTAGTGAAGGGAGACAGACACACAAAGGGAAAAAAGAAATATAGATACACTAACACAAAGTAGGGAACAAAAATTGACACATGAAAACTGGTACACATACAAAATTAGAGAGACACAACAAGAAGGAAAAAATAGGGCAGACACACATGAAGAGGATATAGATGCACCCACACAGAAATAGGGGGGCAGAAAAGAAAACACCGGAGAGTCATAAGCGTGCATAAAAAAATTAGACAGACACACAAAGCTGTGGAAAGAAAGGGCGGACATACAGCAAAAAAGGGGATGCACACATAGGGAGACAGAGATACATATAAAAAATTTGAAGGGGGAAACAAGCATGGACGTCTTAAAAGAGGAGGGGTCTCATGTGCAGTCTCCATCCTGGGTCCCATCCTCTCATCTACTGTGCATATACAGGTCTTCAGGGAAATGACGAGGAAGTAATTTTTTTCCTACTGCGCATGCGCAAAATGCTGGGAAAATGGCCATAGTGCCATTTAGCAGGTGATTTGTGCAGCGCAGGGTTGGACTGGCCTAGAGGGGTACAGGGGAAATCCCCGGTGGGTCCCACCGACTGAGTGCCCACATCCATCCTCTTTGGGTGAGTTTCTATATTGTGCACTTGAAGTATATATCAAAAATTCTGTGCTTAGTTCGTTTCTATGGAAACTACATACAAATTAGCCATCCTGACAATCAAAGTATAGGCATTCCTGACACACCCTTGTCCTGTTCTTTATAAAGGGGCCCTGTGTTTTGCAGGCTGATTATATCCTATCTAATGGTTGTACAAGTCCCTCTGTGGTGGCTGGCCACACCCCCTCTGGAGACTGGCCACACCTCTCAAGCATGGGCCATTGTTCACTGCATTCCCTGGCGGGCCCTTCATGGCTCGGTCCGACACTGGTACAGCGCTGCTGACGCTGACATGGGAATCCGGCAGGATAAGTATTAAAAAAATGGGTGCAGGATGTGCAGTGTGCGGGGGGGGGGGGGGGGGCAAGTAGATGGACAGACACATACAGAGAAGACAGATACACACACACGCACAAACATGGGGGAGTACACATACAAAATTGGAAACAGATGCAAATACAAAGGGAGAAACAAGGACATGTAGTGAAAGATGAAGAGGGACACACAAACACATGAGTTGGGGGATGCACAGTGCAGAACAATAAGGGAGTAGGGGTAGGAGGCAAGCTGTCCAGGAGCCATGCACTCAGTGAAGAAGGAGCAGAGGTAGGATCAGGTGGTGCACATTTGCACTGTGCACAGCAACAGTTTGAACCCCCTATGCAAATAGTATGGCAACATGATGCTTGTATATATATATATATATATATATATATATAAAAGCAGTAAGCGGCTAATTGTGCAGTAGAATGATCCCGCTGGTGCTACCACCGAGCCCTGCTGACAAAGCAAAAGGGAGAGTCTATGGGAATGAGGCTGGAGAGGTCAGTGGGGAGGAGTGGAGAAGGGCCTTGCAGGTGTGTACACTTTTTGGATCCATACATTTCATATTCACCCTTAATTCAACCCTGTAAAATATGCAGCATGCACCTGTTTCTGACCATCTCTGCCAGTCACTTCCCACTCAGAAACTTCTTTCACTCACCTGCAAGGCCCTTCTCCACTCCTCCCCACTGACCTCTCCAGCCTCATTCCCACGGACACTCCCTTTTGCTTTGTCAGTTATTGCTGCCTCTCCTGCTTTCTGCTCACATCCCCCATGCCTGCCTCTATCATTTTCCTTTGCTGCTCTTATTACCTGGAATGCCCCATCCCCTCCCTTTCTTCCTCTGCAATGCCCCCCTTTCCTTTTTTCCACTAAGTCAGTAGTTTAGGTGGCATCATCAGCCCTCTGTTTTTCTCCCCCACGTCTAGTTCCTCTCCCTCTTCATCTCTCCTGTCAGTTCCATCTCCTTTGTGAATCTACCCCTTACCAACCATAAAAAGCAACTAAAACTATCATACATGCCTTATTATTATACTCCCACAGGTCTACTGTACCTATAGTATATCCTATCTTGCCCCCCCCATTCATTCTGTCCTTAACTATGAAACCTTTATAAATTTACTTTCCTGCAACTCCACATCTTTTTCTTCCTCTGCTAATCGCATCACATGCTCCAGGATTTCTCTCGTGCTGCTCCAATTCTCTGTAATGCCCTCCCACGCTTTATCAGACACTGACCCTGCCTACCATGTTTCAAACGTGCCCCAAAACTCATCTCTTGACTGAAGTCTAACAGCCCTTCTTCTAGCACTCCAAATTCTGCTCCACTCCTCCTTTATTTGTCCAAAAAAAGTCGAAGAGACATATTATATTATTCAGATTTTTTTTAACATAACGTATTTACCATTTTCAAAATAAGTATCCAATTAGGAAACTGTTCCTTATTGAATAATGTAATGCAGAGCCAAAACTATGATTTTTGTTACCTGGGGCAAGGCATTAATGTGGCACCCCCCTGCCAAAAACAGACCAAAAACAAAGAGGACATCCTCCAGCGTACTTGCTCCTGAAAAGGGTGCGTGGTTTAGTGACACAGTAAAGCCCCTTATAACATATTATGTCACAGTAATGCCCCTTATAACACAATATGACACAGTAATGCCCCTTACACATTATGCCACACAGTAATGCCCCTTATAACACATTATGCAACAGTAATACACTAACACATTATGCCACACACAGTAATGCCCCTTATACTATTATGGCACACACAGTAATGCCCCTTACTCATAATGTCCCTCCAGCAGCCTCTTTCCCTGTTCCCCCGTGTCTCTGCATCACAGGTGTGGATTTGGAACAGCACACCTGCATTGGCGCACAGCCGTCCGTAGCCCTGAAGAGACACAGCTGCACCATCATTCGAATCTGGTGCTGGTCCCGAGCCAATCGGTGCTCACGGACCGGCAGCCACTGCTGACTGACTGCCGGTGATCGCTGTGCGATTGCAATGCTAACTTATGCACACGCACTGCGGTGCATATGCATGCGCAATATGCACCATTGACCGATCTGCGTACGCTGTTGCAGTTGCGATTCGTGATGAATCAGGCCCTAAGTGCAGATATCCATGCAGTATGCTGTGCTATATACACAGCTATACCGCTCCTATCCATATGCTTGTGGATGTAGCCATCACCATTAACACCACGCACTTGTAATTATCAGCACGCACCAAAGATTTAAAGGTTCATCCACAATATGGAGTTTCATGCAACTCTGCATTTGCCCCATATTGCCTGTTTTACAGCTTGTTACAGTTTACCCCACAAACAGATATGTAACATTTTGTTGCAAACATTGCTGCATGTTCTATTAAGGATATTGCAACATACATCCAACAAAAAAAACACAGCATTATTTATACGTCAGGTGTACAAATGCGTATACTCACCTCCCATACGGATTGAAAATGTTTATTAATAAGTCACATTTTCTATATAAAATGTAATTTAGGACAAACACCCCCAAATCAGTCATTTACCAGTTTCTACATCAAATAGGAATATAAATTCCTGAAGTAGTTCAAATGGAAATGACAAATAGAAAATCAGAATAAGGACCCACAATTTGATATAAAATAGCTGCAACGCTAATAAGTGAAGTACAATGAGCTGCAGGGGTCAGTACATACTTGCCTACACTTCTGGAATGACTGGGAGGCTCACAAAAAATGGGTGACGCCCGCACACCCCTGCAGCTGCCCACTTACCAAGCACATGTGGGTGGTCCAGGGGGAAGGGGGGGTGTTGACACAATACTCACTGAATCGTGTCATTGTTACCCAGCCCCCCTGCTTTACAATGCCTGTGATCTCGGCACTGTACAATGGGCATGGGGCCATGATGACACAATTGTGCCACCACACCCCCCCCGCAGCGTCCACCTATGCCACTGCCATGGCCCCTTTTGTGCCAACCTGGATGCCTACTCCCAGAGCCAGGAAGTTGGCTAGTATGGGTGAATACATAAACAGCTTATCAGTATCAGCTAAATAGTGCATTTTACACCAGACCTTCAAGATAGTCCACCTAAGAAGCGTACCTGGCAGTGCATCGATGTCCAATTGAGTTGTATCTCCTGGGTATGAGCTACACCTATAGTACTTCATTTAGTCTTGCTCGCCCCCAATTCACCTGTCCAGATGTAAGGGGCTGAGATGCAGATTTTTTACACTTCATGAATGGATTTATGCAGGGTCGGACTGGCCCACAGGGGAACAGGGGAAACCCCCGGTGGGTCCCACTGCCTCAGGGCCCAACCCCTCCTTTAGGGATCAGGTTCCAGACTATGCAGTTGAATTAAACTGCACACAACTATGGTGTATTTTCTACAATGCATTGCTGCTATTAATTTGGTACATTATCATGCATTCACTAGAAGTATTTACTATATATATATATTTATATTTATACAGACCCCCTCTGGAGGCTGGCCACACCCCTAAGTATGGGCCCCTATCACTACATTCCCCCAGTGGGCCCTTCATTCCCCAGTCATACACTGGATTGATGTTCAGCTAATGAGGTCCATAATCTCACTTTATATGACATCCAGATTATCAGATAATAATCTTAATTTAGCAATTGCATAACTTCTTTGTAAGTAAAGTTATTAATTGAGGAATAAACTGAAAAAAACCACAGCTAGTTAGTAAGTAAACATTTTATAAATACAGTAGTATTATAGCAATTCTGACTGGTGAATTCTTTGTATTTGGATCTCAGTGGACACATCTACAGATTTGTGTGTTCCATTATTTTTATTATTGTTTTATCTTTCTAGCCAACAATAAAGGGACTGATTTTTAAATATGATAGGCAGTAGTATCACTGCTGTAAAATATAATGTCAGGTTTTGTAGCTTTTCAGAGGCCATATAAAATGTTTTATTGTACGTATAATCCAAAGTGTTTATGACCTTAGCAAAAGAATGTTAAGGAATAATTTTGGTTAATTTTCAATAAGTTTATATTAAAAGAAAAAAAAGGAGTGTACTTACTGTGAAAATGCTGTTTGCCTGATCCCCAGTGGCCGGACACCAATGGTTGCCCTTTTATCTTACCGATCAGTTCATGCTGATGGAAAGTTCATAGGGGAGTGGTCATAAACACCTGTATGGACCAGCCAGAGGGGTAAGAGGAGAAGGGAGCACAATGTGGAATGTTGCAGCCATTGGGCTCTCAGATCCAATGAATGCGTTGGGTACGGGATCCCGATGGTCACAATGCCGACAGTCAGAATACCGACAGAGACACCCCGACGATCAAATTCCTGATGGATTTTGGTAAGTATTCTAACCTCAATCCTAACCCTAACCCACCCCTCCTGCAGCCTAACCCTAACCCACCCCTCCTGCAGCCTAACCCTAACCCTCCCCTAGTGCCTAACCCTAACCCACCCCTCCCGCAGCCTAACCCTAACCATCCTCTCCCGCAGCCTAACCCTAGCCATGCCCCTTTTGCCTAAACCTAACCCTCCCCCTAGTGCCTAACCCACCCCTCCCGCAGCCTAACACTAACACTTTTTAAACTCTCGGTGCTAATGGGCAGGCTCTGAGTCTGGGGGGAAGGTGGGCTTTCAAGATTTTGCTATGGGGCCCACAAAGCTCTAGCTAAGCCACTGCCAGAGTCTACTCACCTGCACTGCCCGCAAGAGGAGAGGGACCATGCACGTAGACTGCACATGATGGGCCCCCTCCTATCTTAAGCCTCACCAGATCCTGAGATACATGAGACTCAAATTACATAGATTCTGCAACCAAATTTTTGCAACTACATTTGGGATGCAAAATGCGTCACACTCTAAATCTTATACCAAGAAAAAATTGTGTGATTGCGCTGTAAGCAAACAATGTGGGACGAAATTGATATCTATCAAAAATTTACAGTATTTATTAAAACATAAATCACAGCACATAAAAAAGAATATCTCAGTAGTCACCCAGTTGCATATACCAGTAAATATTATGCATTCAAGTATTATTGGATATATTATGTTCCACAAAAGAATACATTAACAATTGCAGCTTAGAAATAACAATGGGCCCAATTCAGACCCAGACGCTAAGAAGCGTTCGCTCGTAGCTGCCGATGGTTTGCATTGTGCGCATGCGTATGCATCGCAGTGCGCGAACTAGTCCAATCGATCGGGAAGTGCTCATCCAGCATAGACAGCCCAGCAGAGTGAGTGACAGGAGAAGCCGTTTGTGGGTGGTAACAGGGGCTGGCCACGTGGGAGTGTAGATGTGAACACAGGCGTGCCTGACCAATATAACGCCATCTGAGAGGTGTGCATAATAAACAGGCAGCGTCATAGTACACGTCACCTGGTTATATTTCACACTGAAGTGATCGCAGTGCTTACGGTAGGGTATAGTCTACCTCAAGCGCTGCGTTCACTTCCCATGGTACCCAATGTACCGATGGTAGCATACACTTCCTGGAGATGACGTGCACCAGTGGGCATCTTAAGACAGGCTGGTGGGCATCTGCATACACAAAGCGATTGCATGGCAAGACATAGTGGGCGTGCTTATGCCTTGCCGTGCATTCGCCTGCCATGCCGTCACAGCCGAATTTGCATACGCTGGGAACGAGCGTTTGCATCTGAATTGAGCCCAATGTATCAATGCTGCATAAGGTTTCAATAGTATCAAATCAACATCCCATTAATACACTGTCGGTTCTCAGTTAGAGCACGGTTGACATATAGATATAAAAATTACTGATCGTTGCTGCAATAAATCAAATCCATGTTGGTTGTAAAATACATCACATTAGGAAGTAAAAGTAGTTCCGTATATAAATAGTGACAGACTGACTGAATTTGTAAGTCCCTCGTTCCTCGTCATTCTCAGCCCGATGGCTATCAGCTGTAGACTGGTATGTATGGCACAATGTAAGGATCGGGGGTGGCCAGTAACTTATACTCTCTTTCGTTCCTGGCCAGTACAGCAGTTCGCTCATAGGGCCTGATTCAGACCCAGACGCCATGCTGCGCTTGCTCTGAGCGATTTTTTGCAATCTGCGCATGCTTATGAGTCTCAATGCGCGTGCACGAACCAGTCATTGCGATGGGATAGTGCTCGGCCGTAGCCCGCAGTCGGGCCGCTATTTTGAGTGACAGATAGCGCCATTTGTGGGTGGTAACAGGGGAAGGTGCTTGTAAACGGGGGTGTGGATGTGCGAACGCAGACGTGCCCAACCGTCAGAACGGCGCTTAATGGGTGTGCAAAATCAGCAAAGTAGCGTCATTACACATGTGACTGGGTTGTATTTTAGCCTGAACTGCTCACAATGTTGTGGTGGGAAAAGGCTACCACAAGTGCTGCGAGCAGCTCCGATGGCTCTCGATGTTCCCGATTAATGCTACAACTGCCGGAGATGACGAGTGTTGCGAGTGGCAAAGGGGCGTCTTTATACAGGTGTGAGCGCTTAGTGCGGCCGCTCGCTATTACTTAGTGGGCGGCTTTAGGCGACACAGTGCGAGCACATGATTTGAATAGCCGGCCTCTTTCAGCCAGCGAGCGGCCGCAAATAGCATCCGGGTCTGAATCAGGCCCATAGAGTGCCAACCGCCGACTGCTGAGTGCGGCTCTATTCAAGATCCAGGGTGAGCAAAGGATAGTATCAGTCCGGTTCCTAGCTGGTATGGAACAGACACGTGCTTATAGCCTCTTTGTTAGCCGTTTATTCATGGGCTGTTAGCTATAACCAGGCATCCAATTTAGGTATAGTTACCGGTCTTTTTGTCTGTCAGTGGTTCACATAAAGTCCAAGTAGTGATCAGTATTGTTCCAAGGGACACAGAGACGCGTTTCATCCAGTTTTCTGGACTTTTTTAAGCTCTAAATCATGCCAAATAAAGTTATCTATTTGTCTAAAAATGTAATTTAACCCACTTTATTGTGAACTTTAACTAGATAACCAGGATATGTAATTTATTAACAGTTCATTTTCAGAGGTATTTGAAACATATTCCAGCAAGTGATGGCCAATCCAACAACTGTAATTCATTACATCATGTCCTTGAAGATATAATGTAATAAAAACAAGGTAAACATTTAAACAAAAGTGCGCATTTAGGCCCTGATTCAGAGCCGCTCGCTAGATGCGGTCGCTCACTGCCAGCGTATGCAAATCCAGCGCATGCCCAGCAAGGTAGGAGTTCGCCAGGTATTAGCACACCCACTATTTCTTGGCGTGCGATCACTTTGTGTATGCAGATGCCCACCAGCCATTCATAAGATGCCCACTTGTGCACGTCATCTCCTGGAAGTGCATGAAAACATTGGTACATCGAGCACCATCAGATGTGCTTGCAGCGCTTGAGGTTGACTATACCTTGCCGCAAGCACTGCGATCACTTCAGTGTATAATTCAACCAGGTGATGTGTACTATGATGCTGCCTTTTAATTATGCACGCCTCTGAAATGGCGTTAAAATTCTCAGGCACGCCTGCGTTCGCACCTCCACTCCCCCGTTTAGAATGTCCAGCCCTTGTTACCACCCACAAACGGCTTCTCCTGTCACTCATTCAGCTGGGCTGTCTATGCTGGACGAGCAAGTACTTCCCGATCGCTTGCACTAAATCACGCACTGCGATACGTATGCATGCGCACATTGCAAAACATCGCTCGCTACAAGCGATCACTTGCTAGCAAACGGGTCTGAATCAGGCCCTTAATACAATGGTAAATTGTCCTTCATAATATAGATTTATGAACATAGCTACATCACAATGTGAATATAGAAATAAATGATAATTACCTAATATATGATGATCAATGAGTAACATGACAGTGTTATGAAATGTAATATGTCTTAATTTTAAATATGATATATTCTTTGTAAAATATGACCTTTAGTGAAATATTTAACTTGTTTTCTGCCTTTTAGCAAAGCTTGACCTGTGATTTTAGCTGTATACTGTAGTTATAGTAATTTGCAACTAAACTTCAATGAGTAGCTAACACATATATAAATAAACATATAGGGCTAAAAGTAATAGGATGCGAGTTATAAAAAAATGCGAGTTTAGCGCTAAACTCACATTTTTACAACTCTTACATGTAATAGACTGCGATAACATGCAAACTCGATGTTTTTCGCTTTTCCACAACTCGCATGGTGCAAAGTCAAATCTTGATGTTTTTCCATGAGCGCTCGCAACCGATTCGATGTTGCCCCACGGGGCATGTGCATGACGGAGCCGGCTCAGTCGTGTGCATGCGGGAGACCCAGCTAGCGACGGACGCTCCATCGCTAGGGGTCTCGCACCAAAGGGGGTGAGCTGTCGATGGTGAGTGACAGCTCGGCCCATTTGGGAGGCGGGCAGGGGGCGTGCCTGCCCAAACGGAGGCTTTCCGCCGGAACACTTGCCGTTTGGGGGCGACCCCACTGACATCATTGCTGATGTCAGTGGGTAGCTTCCTGCTCGATCAGAGCAGGAAGCTACCTGGGGCTTACGAGTGCCCAGACCCAACCTTAGGGTCTGGTCGCAAGACCTGATGGTCGCAATGGTCTTGACCATCGCGACCATCACCCATGTCGGTCGCTAGAGCTGTGGGTGTTAACCCACAGCTTAGCGATCGACATGGAGGCGGTTGTCGAGGATGCAAGTGGCCGCCCTGATTCAGTGCGACGGCTTGCAACTAACGACCACCTCTGAATGAGGTCCAGAGTGCGAGTTTTTAACTTGCACAGAATTCCATAAAAATAAAACATGCAAAATAATAGACCTGCTTCAGGCTAGTAAGTTTAGCCTGAGCAGGTGCGTGTTTCACAGAAGCCTTCACAGATAAGTGAGATCCATGAAGGCTTCTGTGTCTCATTTTTTTTAAATTGTTAAAAAAAAAATTATGTGGGGTCCCCCCCAAAAAGCTCAACCAGCACTGGCCTGTGTGAGCCGGTATTGTTTGTGGCAATATGGGGGAGAAAATGAGTAGGGGTCCCCCATATTATTCACAACCAGCACTCTTTCTAGCGGGGTGTAATGCCGCAGTTGTAGGACCCGCTTCATGGGGTCCTCCTGCCAAAGCATTCAGCACCACACGCCTGTCAGCCCAGGCTGGAGATCTCCGGGGAGGTGGTGGTCCCCCTCTCCAGGGCACCCAAGGCCTGGGCTGAAGCCCTGGCTATCCCCAGCACCCCTGGGCTGTGGGTGCCGATTTCATTGTGTAAAAAATTGTTAAAACAATATCCTTTACAGGAGAACTAGAGGTCCCAGCAAGCTTCCCCCAATTGCTGGTACTTGGTACATTAAGGGCCCGCTGGTACCGCCTAGTTCACCTGCAAAAGAAATATTAAAGACAAGACTCACACACCATATGTTGTATATTTTACTTACACATACATACATACATACATACATACATACATACACTCACTCACACTCATCTGCACTCATACTACATACTTACCTTGTCCCTATTGCCAGTCTTTCTCCTACTCCAGTAGAATCCATGATCCCTACAGATATTTATATTGTAATTTAAAATACATAGATTAAGAGGTGGGATGGGGCACAGTGGCTAGCATTGCTACCTGACAGTGCTAGATTCATTGATTCAATTCCAACCAGGGCCCCACCTGTGGAGTTTATATGTTCTCTCTATGTTTGACTAGGATTTCTCCTGGTGATCTGGTTTTCTCCCACAGTTCAAAAACAGTCTGGTAGGTTACCCGGCTTCTAATTAAATTAACCTTAATGTTTGTGTGGGGGTGTGAGAATACAGACAGCTTTAATGTGGCAGGGGCTGATGGGAATGATTTAATAAATAACTGTAAAGCACTGTTTAATATGTGTGCACTTATATATTTATCTGATAAATAAATAGACTCACATTGTTGAAGTAAAGCTCCTCCCCGACTCTGTTAAATATATATTACATTTTTGTATAATGGATGCAACAAAAAAATGATCTCATTTGTGAAGCAACCTGTGATTTCATTAATTCAGACCCTTGTACACCAGTGGTTTATTTATTTCCCAAAATACAAATTAATCCAATCTCTCCACCAGGACAACCCATAATTGCCAGAATTAAGCCTTATTGTAGTCTACAGGAAAATGTATTGATGAGTTCCTTCAACCCAGTGTACAATATATTCCTGAAGCTCAATTTCAAAATTATATAGAAAAAAATAACATCCGGCATAAATACCTGTAGCCACCATAGATATATTGAAGGGTTATGGAGTGTTCCATTGGCATTTGAATAATCAGATCAAATTTTCCTTTGAATAATTTCATAATCCAATTAAAAAAACCTTAGCATGGATTTTTTTTTCATTTTCAACAAAACTCTTATAAATAGTTACAAGGCATTAGAATTGGGCTATTCACACGCTCCTATATAGAATTTTTAAATAAAAGTATTGATAAATATTTTTTGAACATCCATTTCACAAATATATTCATAATTTATTTAAAACGGTGATACTATGGACCTGATTCAGACCCGTTCGCTAGATGCGGCCGCTCGTTCCCAGCGTATGCAAATTCAGCTAAGTGACGTCAAGGCAGGCGATCGCATAAGCACGCCCACTATGTCTTGATGAGCAATCACTTTGTGTTTATAGACGCCCACCAGCCTGTCTTTAGCCGCCCACTAGCGTACGTCATCTCCAGGAAGTATATACAACCATCGGTACATCGGGTTCCATCGGATCAGACCGCAGCGCTTGTGGTTGACTGTACACTACTGCAAGCACTGCGTGCAGTTCTGTGTAAAAATCAACCAGGTGACGTGTACTCTGATGCTACCTGTTAATTATGGACACCTCTGAAACGGCATTGAAACACTCAGGCACGCCTGCATTCGCAAATCCACTCCCCTGTTACTACTGCCCTGCCCCTGTTACCACCCACAAACGGCCTCTCCTGTCACTCATTACACTGGGCTGTCTTTGCTGGGCGAGCGAGCGCTACCCGATCGCTCAAACTAGATTGCGCACTGCAATGCATGCGCAAATCCATAACAGCGGCGAGTACGAGCGAGCGGCTGCTTGTGAATGGGTCTGAATCAGTCCCTATGTTTGTAGTGTAGACTAAAACTATAGAATAATTCCCTTTGATGATGGATGCATTTCATAAATTTTATCTGTCACTATATGTGGTTTTTCAGTGAGTGATAATGATATAACCTTTTTAAATGTCCTAGTAACAAAATTACATAGTAAATTATTCACAGATATATACTCCAAACCCACGGACCGTAATGTCTCCTTGAGAGCAGAAAGGTTCCATCCTAAACCTCTAATTTACAATCTTCCTAAAAGTTAATATATGCATCTATAAAAAATAACCAATAATACATTTTATACTTAAGTGAATATTCTTACAAATACATTAATTAACAGAGGTTACAATCACTAACACTTAAAGTATACTTTAGAATCATTAAAACACAGGAAGGTAGTATTTTACCAAATAATATAAAAAGTAGACATGAGCATTCTGTAACCGTTTTAATCAGATGCATTTGAGTTTTACATATTCGCGTTGAGTCTCGGATTGATTCCCGAATTGCCATGTTTCTTGGATCTGTAAAGTGCGGCAAATCTTCATTGTTAATATATACTAGAGATGTACACAGAGACCCATGTTTTGGTTTTGGTTCTAAATTATTGTTGTGTTTTGGTTTTGGCAAAGCCACCCTCAATTGTTTTAGTTTTGGATTTCTTTAATAATGTATAAAAATAGCTAAATATATGTAATTTGGACCTGTTTTGTTCCTACAATATTATTAACGTCAATAACATTAATTTTAAGTAATTTCCAGTCAATTTTGACCACCTCAAAGATTACTATATTTTCACCAATATTGGCCAAAGGGTGCAGCGAGCTGGCTGGCTAAACTAAGCGACAGAGCAGCGGCACAAACACATGGCAGTTTATAAGAATATAGCACATCTCTGAAACATAGTGGCACAGCAGTGGCAGACAGGATGGTAATTTAATAAACTATACGATCCTATAGAATGTTTTCAGTAATCAAGAACTAATAGCCTAAAAGTAAAAACCTAGTAGAAAAATATAATATATTGCCAACACACTTCTCCAAACAGCAATTCACAAAGTGACAACCTAGTAGAAAAGATAACTTAATGTTCAGTAATTAATAACAAACTTCTCCAACCAGCAAATAAGAGGCCTCAGGCCAATACAGGTGATTGGAGTTGGGGGAAATTAATTAATCCATTAGGGGGAATATATATACCAATTGTAAAGCACAATGGAATATACTGGTGCTATATAAGTAACTGATAAATAAATAATTATAAAAGAGAGTCTCGTTACCAGAGGGCACCTATTAGTATTTCCATAAATTCGGTTTGGCTAGGATAATCTGCTGACTACATTATTTTCCATAATAGTTTTCACATGTATTCATACTGTTGCCATCACTATTCACATTCATTGTAAGGGAACATAGTGGAGATAATCACACGGAGACTTGTAAGATTGTCTTCATGTGATCAGAATTTTGCTTTGTATCAATAGAATTTTGATTCATGTGCCAAAACCCCCAGTAAAGTACTGTATAGTATGCTGACAGTCAAACACACACAATCTTGGCAAAGCATATAATAAAAGAAGTGTACAGTGGAATTGTTCTTACCGCCCACCATTATGTTGTACATTAAAATTAACATGCACAGCTTAACAAACCAAGCACTTCAGCAACAGCAGCTGCCACTTTTGTGGCTGAAGTGGTTGGTTTGTTTGGGCACCCACAAAAGAAAACATCTTGGTGGCTTGGTAAACCAAGCTACAAATGAGCTTAAAGCAGCTAATAGTGTTGTTATTATCATCATCACAGTTGTAAAATGTCATCATCCTCATCATATCTTCATCATACAATATTATAAAAGTCTCTGTAACAGGGAGGAAGTTCTTGATGGTTATCAATTACTTTGGCACTAAAAATGGTACAAATGCCTTAACAAATGTTGTAAGGATTTGGATAAAAATTATTCCACTGGAAAAGGTAGCTTTTTTGGTCTTATGCCCAGGTATGACATAGTACTTCTTCTAATCACTGGGAAGAACTTCTGTCACTGATGGCTGACTTACTTTGAGACAAACATCATCCTCCTGAATTGTATCAACATTTTTTTGTCCAACACATTCAACATTCTCATTAATGTCATATAGACAATTATCCTCCTCATTCTGTTGCACTTCCATTTTAGCATCCTGCATTGCTATGTCTAAACCATCATCATCATTACTTTTACTACTGCTCATGCTCACATTTGCAGAGGGTTCAGAAATGGTGGAAGGATGCTTCTCTACGATTACAGTGTCAGAATCAGAAATTTGAGGCACCCACAAGGCATTTATAAACACCTTTAGACTTCTTAGGGATCTGTGAAGATTGTAAACACACAGTATGTTTTTCAGCCTCAGTATTCTTTTTGGGCAATGATTTGGCTGTTTTAAAGATGACACATCTAGACTCAGAGTGAGAAGGAGGTGTATACAAGGTTACAGAAGATGCCTGACTATGTTTTGCCCTGGCTATCGCAATAGGCATTCTGGTGCATGAAAGAACAGTTGTAGAACCACAACTTACAAATAAAGGCTATTTACTTGCAACTGCATGTGGTGTATGGCATGTTGGCAATTACATTTTTTTGGGCAGTAATGTTTCCCTTCATAGTTAGAGGTGATGTTTTTTTAAAGATTTTTAAACATTGGGGGTGATTCATTACGGATCGCAACTGCAGCAGCATACACAGATTGGCCGATGGTGCGTAATGTATGCACCGCAGTGCGCGTGCATGAGTTAGCATTGCGATTGCACTGCAATCACCTACTCAGATAAATGCCATCGTAGACTGAGGGAAGGGACATCAGCAATTGTATTTATCACCATATGTTTTATTTTTTTTAAGTGTTTACCCCTGTTGAAGTCCCGTAGGTGGACGAAACACGTAGGGTCATTGCTTTGAAAAACCTGCACCTACCACATAAGAGGTCCACCTAAGAGCTCACACCTGTAAAGGTGTAGGTGGCAGATAACATCTATCCTTCTGTACTGGGGAAGGTTTACTAAAAGTTGTTTTATGCTATTTATGTATTGATTTGTATTGCAAATTGTTTATATTTATACCTCTGTTGATATACCAAGACTAAAATATTCAGGTATAAGAATTATGGGCTACCATAGGGCTTTCATTTTATGAATAATATCCAAAACATAAACTTATGGTGATTTGAAGACCAACTAGAAGGTTGTGTTTGACCAACAGCTAATATTGCAATAAATCCCCCTAAGTGGTGGAAATTTCTTCTATTCAATTAATACTCAAAGTTGTAGTGCACCAAAGGTACCCCTTCTCTTCCATTTCTATTTTTAGGTCCTCTATTAGCAAAGGTCCTCCACCTAATGAGTGCTGTCTCATACTCCCTCCAATATATATATATATATATATATATATATATATATATATATATATATATATGTATTGTAATATTCAAACACTTGTATTCACATAATCACAGTGAACAATTCCAATGTTTTGGGCCTCAGCTGCCCCTTTGTCAAGGTGAACAAAGAATAACAGTACACACATACCTTCTTAAGAGGTAAAAAAGCCTGCCATAACTGATTGTTGATTACCAGAAGAGTGCATCATTGACTTCCGCCTCGTCTACTACATGTGACATCATGGCTCATTCAACGCTCATAAAGTGCAGCATTTTGCTTGACAAAAGTGCAATAAAGCACTGAAATGTTGCATTACAGCATCAGTGTGATGTCATTTCATTTATTGACACCGGAATTCCGCCGTCCGTTTGCATGTGTATATCTATATATATTAATATAGATGGGGGGCACCAGCCAAAATCTTGCCTAGGGCACCAAACTGGCTAGGGCCGGCTCTGCATGGGCATGCATAAATTAGCCACCGCAATGGCAGCTTGTGTACTCACTGCATGCGATGAGGTCAGCAATTTCTGAGTAAGGTCAGACCTGTTGTAATTGTGCGTGAGGGGCCGATGTTATTCGATGTTCCCGATGTATACGCAGGACTGCAAGGTATTACGGATGTGAGATAGTGGCAGTGGGCATCTCTATGTTGGCTGTGCGATGGCTTTGCGTTCGCATTCATTAGCATATTTTCACAGCGGGTCTGCGTGCGTAATCACAGCTGCGATCACAATAGCGATCCATAGTGAATCAGGCCCATTGTTTAGATTTGGAGTGCCCTTTTTTACAACTTCTTTTTACCCCATGACCCTCTTTAAAAGTAGATGTTGAAGAAGTATTATGACTTCTAGCACTAGTACTTGGCTGCTCCTGTTCTTCTATCAACCGATCCATGATTGATTTTTACACAAGGATAGGAGTAGAGCTACTGTACTTGAACTTAACTACTACCACACCAATGGAACATACAAAGAGATAGGGAAATGAGGGACTGTTACATTTACCATGCAGTTTTACTAAAGTACTAGGGGGTAAATTTACTAAGAATCGAGTTTGGGTAAGTTTGCAAAATCGTGCGAGTTTAGCCATTTTTTCAAACTCGCAAATTTACTAAAACCAAACAAGTGTGAGTTTGGAAGTGAGTTTTCTCTTCTCACTGTTAAAATTCATGTGAGTTTGTAATAAAATTAAATGGGTCCAGCGCTTGGTTTATAGGGATGGTGTGTATTAAGTACTTAACTATTCATTTCTTGTGTAGAATTAAAGTAAAATAGTACCAGAATACTTTTAATACCAGATTCGTTTGCTTATCATTTATTTATACCACCATCCATAGAGATTAATACACACCATCCCTATAAACCAAGCGCTGGACCCATTTACTTTTATTGTATGCTATTTTAAGGTGTGGGGAAACCCTGAAGCAGCTGCAAAGACTATCCGCTCAGTGCGCAGAACAAATACCCATATTTTACTATATGTGAGTTTGCAAAATCGACTAAACTCACCATCAGCCAAACTAGGAAGTACTATACATGAAAAACTCGCAATTTACAAAGAATCGAGTTTACAATCTCGGGTGAGTTTTTAGCAAACGTTCTGATAAATTGATGTTTCAAATAGACCACCTCCTGAGCTGCAAGTTTGGCAGAAACATACATTAGTGTGATTTGTGTATGTTTCTGCCTGAATACCTAATATAAAGTGTTTTTTTATTAAAAAAAATGACATAGGGTCCCCCCCCCCAAAAGCCTAACCAGCCCCGGACTTGCCAGCCAGTCCTGGTTCCTAAAATTATGGGGAACTAAATGAGTAGGGTTCCTCCGTATTTAGGAACCAGCACCTGGCTGCAGGGGCAGTCCTGGTTTTAAATATAGGGGGAAAAAATTGCGTAGGGGTCCCCGTATAATTAAAACCAGCACCGGACCCAAACCGACCAGGGTGTAATGCCATAGCCAGGAGACCCTATCTCTGGGTCTCCCCGGCCAAAGCATTAACACCCCAAGCAGGTAAGCCCAAGCCAGGGATCTCAGAGGAGGTGGGGACCCACCCAAGAAGGGGTCTCCCCTCTCCCGAAACCCCAGGCTGAGGCCCATGGCTCTTCCCCGCACCCCTGGGCTGTGGGTACGGGGGTAATAATGTTGGAAATAGTTCAAAACTAGTATATTTTACAGTGGAACTACAGGTGCCAGCATGTCTGCTCTTTGTGGAACTATAAATGCTAGCAGCGGGCCAGCACCCGTACCCCCACTGTAAAATAAATAGTTAAATAACCAAAGTACACACACCGTATACAGTATAACTTTAATACATATACCAATACCACTCACACATTCTTACCTACTGCCAGCTGTTCATGTCCTCATCTCCATGTAGAATCCAATGGGAGTACCTGGAATAAAGATCCAATACTCACCTCTGTCCTTGCGTCATTTTTTTTAATAAAAATTAACCCTTCATTAACTATTTACAGGTAGAAACATACATGGATTACACTGTTTTGTGTATGTTTCTCCTGAACTTGCAGCTCACAGGCAGGTGAATTGATTTCATAAATTTGGACAGGAGTTTTGTCCATTCTCATAAGAGTTTAGAAAATCTCATCTTGGTAAATTCCTGAAGCCTATCCTCACTGTGAAACATTACTCGAGTTTGGCCGATGGTGAAGTGAAGAGAGTTTGCTAACTTTTTTCCTGTAGCAAAGGAGATTTCTCTCCCGAGTTTGTCATTTAGCAAATTTGTGAGTGGAAAAAAATACCCAAACTCTCCAGAGAATGCTAACTCGACCAAACTTGAATCTTCGTAAATTTACTCCCAGATGTTTTTTGACACCAGGATTTATTTTATTTTTTCCTTTTCAATTATTTTGAGGTGCAGCTGATGGGGACATGGCCACACCCAGTAAGTACAGTAAAAGAAAGGGGTTAAAGTGGGCAGGAATGGGCGGAATTGCGTTCCGTCACTTCTATTTGGAGACGGAACCAGTTCTGCCTCCTCCTACCCACCTTAGCCCAGCGCCGCAGGGAGGCTCCATTTGCCGGGCGCCAGCTGCCATTTTGTTACCAGCTGGCGTCCGGCTCCCTCCCCGCAGTGCCAGCCGGAGGCTGGAGCTCACACCTGAGCTCTGGCTTCTGACTCCTGCAGTGCACTATGGGAAAGACGTCATGATGAGTGGCCAGCCGGACGGACACGGATGCGGGAGCGGGGCTTAAGGTAAGTATTGTTTTTTTTGTGTAAGCGGCTTCATATTGGGGGCATAACTTCTGGGGACATTTACTTGGGGGCACTACTATTGGGGGCATTACTGTTAAGGGCACTACTACTGGGGCATTTACTCGGGAGCATTACTATTGGCACTACTACAGGTGGCATTACTTGGGAATACTATTGTGTGACCATGCCACTTTTTTAAAGACCACAACCCTTTTTCTGTCTGTCCCTCTTCTTAAAAAAACTCAGGGGGGGGGAGGTGACTTCCACCACTTATCTAGGACCACTTTAAGCACTGGTAAAAGACTTAATATGTTTTTTGACACTAGAAAAAAAAAATATTTTTCCAACTTTAACTATTGTGGGGTGCATCTGAAGGGCATGACCAAACTCTGTAAGTACAGCAATATATGCTACCAGAAAATGGTTGGCCCCATTTTCTCTGCGTACTCAAGCCAGTGGCTGTGCCCTCGGACACAGTATCACTGTCCCTGGCAGCATAATTTTGCGGGACATCCTGAGTACCCTAAGGGTAACTCAGATGTCCGAAGGGATGGCGATGTTCACACTCTGGATCTGATGCTGCACTTTCGAACACAGCCAGCAGATTTGATAATCCAGCAGTGGACGTCATTTTACAGTAGACACCACCTGTAGCATTAGCATATGCACTCAGATCCGCTGCGACCGAAGACACATCATCGATCTATACTGCGTCCACCTATCAGAGACAGTAGCCAGTAGCCTGTTTGCAGCTTTCACTGGATTGCAGTTGCTATTAAACAAACACATATACAGTGACAAAGATGCCTGCAGTCTCTTACACCATTCCACCCACTCCATCTACCTACAACGCTCTCTAATGGCGACTATTGAAGCACAACTACAGCCCACATCACCTCCCTACACTCTCCAGTGTGAAATAGCGCCTGACCACGAAGGGAGGGACTCTTATATACAAATACAAAACACGCGACATTTCTGGGAAAATAATATATACCAAGGAAAACTTGAAAGCACAGAAACAGGCGCATGAATGCAAGGGGCAAAAAAATTAAATAACATATTATTAATCAGCAAATCATTATTGAACATATTGATACAATTAGTAGCTTAATAAAAGAGAGTGTGTGATAAAAATGACAGAGAAGTGAACAGGCAGCTCACAAAAACACAGCAATATTAATCTAGTTTAATACAATGCTGAAAAAGTCAATTAATGTGCATATTACTATGGTGAATGCGAAAAAGGGGGATATTTATCAAACATAAAGAGAATAAGTGAAGGTGTTGCCCATAGCAACATCAGATTTTAGCTGTCATTTTATAAAATATATTATATAATTGATACCTAGAATCTGATGTGTTGCCATGGGAAACACCTCCACATGATCTCTATGTAAATATCAAAAGGGCAGTGACCATTTTCCCGGAGACCTGTGGGCAGTGCCAAAGTCTACTCTCCAACCTTGCCAGAGAGTCTGGGGAGAGGCTGCACACGGGCCCCCTCCTCCACCCACTTACCCATACTTGCCGATACCATGGCTGCCCCTTCTGGGTGGGAGCAGCCAGGTCAGCTTAGCAAGGGGCGGGGCCAACAAAAAGGGGTGTGACCAGGGACATTACATGATGCGGGGCTAAGGGCAGAGCCACGTACTCGCGTAATGTTGGCCCCATCCCGCTACACAATGCCAGTATTTCTGTCGAGCAGGGGACGGGGTCATGATGACGCGATTCAGCGAGAATCGCGTCATCGGCCCCACTACTGTGGGTGTTTGGGGATGCTTTGCAAGGAGCCTGGAGGGTTCGGGAGGCTTTTCTACTTTTCCGGGTGACCGGGAGTGGCACCCCTGATTTTCGGGAGGCTCCTGGCCAAATCGGGAAATGTATGCCCTTCCCACATCTTTAGGCTATCTCACTTGTAGCTTCCTCTTTTACTCCCAGTATCTCCTGGTCTCCTATCTCTTCCCTGGCCATTCCCCATGAGGCCATGGCCCTTTTTGCAGGTGCACTATCTTATGTGACTATTTAAAAAAATGGGGGGGCACCAATGCTCTCTGGCACAGGGCACCAAAAAGTCTAGTTACGGCTCTGGCTACTGGTGTGAGGCGATCCGACTGATTGGTGCAATTTGCCTGCTATATCGCACCATGTATGACCTTGATGTCGGGCTGAGTGCGCTCCCGTGGGGGCATACATCGCACCCCCTGATCTTTCTGCAGGACCATAAGATCAGGGGATGCGATGTGCGATCCCATGGATTGCTATGCGGGTGAGAGAGGGGGGAGCTGGCATATTGGGCGGTCGGCCACCCAATATGCCCATGCTATTTATTCTCTGTCAGTATGTTCAAAGTATGATCATACTTACCAGTGGCATCACAAGGGTGGTGCGGGCTACACCGGGTGACACCAACATAGTAGAGCTGCTCTGCTATTTTGGTGTCACCCCCTTGGGTGGTGTCACCGAGCATGGTGCTGCAGTGGTGATAGATGATGCACGTCATCCACTGTGCTGGGCGAGACTGGCGGCTGCCCAGAAGCTCCCAGAGCACTGGGCAAGCACCCAGCATGACTAGAAGGGGTTGTGATGCATAGCAACACCCCCAAAAGGCATACGTCAAGGGGCGTGGCTTCACAAACACAAGGTCACGCCTTCTTTTGCACGTGTGTGCTAAAGTACATACAGCGGGTAAAATTTGTATTGAACACATCAACATTTTTCTCAGCAAATATATTTTTAATGGGGCTATTGTAATGAAATTTTCACCAAATGTCAGCAACAACCCATGCTAGCCACACATGCAAAGAAATCAAACCATAGATGTCCATAAATTAAGTTATGTGTAATAAAGTGAAATGACACAGGGAAGAAGTATTAAACATATGAAGAAAGGGAGGTGCAAAAAGGCATGGAAAGCCAAGACACCAGATGAAATCTATCAGTAATTAGAAAGCAATCCTGCCCCTTGTCAGTGCAAATTAATATAAGCTGTTTCAGTCACAACTGATGGCCTGTAAAAAGGTGTCTCATTACCAAGGTGTCGCACAAGAAACATCTCATGATGGGTATGTCACGATCCGGAGTGTGGAAACACACTATTTCCCTATGCGGTGTCTATCCTGGTTGGCAAAGAGGAGATCCCAGCACGTGCACAGCATCCGGATGGCTGCTGGGAATAGGCATGGTACTACGCATCCCTGTACTCCAGGCAGGTTTCTGTCTCCTGTCAGCATGCAGGCCGCACGCCGGCCTTCCCTCTAAAGCCGGGTCATGGGCTCGGCCATTTTGGACTCTGTCACATGAGTCCAGTCATCCACTCAGAGCATGGTTTGTGGGTCTGCTGACTGCACCGACCTATCATCCGGAGTCCAGCCCTAGAAATTCTTTCCTCAGACTGAACTCTTCTGCCAGTACAACATCGCTTCCACTGAAGTAACAGCTCCTGTGCTGTGCTCCCTCCATTGCTATTCTGAACGTCGCAGCCCGTCCTAATCGATTATCTTCATCTTCAAACAACTCCACTATCAATTGTTGCAGTCCGGATTTCCATTGGGAATTATTCTCATTTCTTCAGCTGCAGTCTGGTTTTGCCATCGGGAATTATCTCTCCGAGTTCGACCATTGAAGCTGTCATTACCAACAAAGGCTTTTGAACGAAGTGTTAAATAAATTTCAGTAAGTGTGTTCAATACTTTTTCCCTGTGTTATTTCACATTATTACACATAACTAAATGTATGGACTAAATGTATGATTTCTTTGCATGTGTGGATTGCATGGGTTGTTGCTGACATTTGGTGAAAATGTCATTACAATAGCTCCATTACAAATATATTTACTGAGAAAAATGTTGATGTGTTCAATACTTATTTTATCCGCTGTACATACCGCACTGGGTGTCACCACCAATAGTGACGCCACTTGCAGAAGTCCATTAATCTCTATAAAAGCTCATCCTGTACATACTCTCTTCCTACTCCCACTTGTTGTGCACCAGCACAATCCATGTCAACAGCTCTCCGACCCCACTTGTCACCTTTTTCCCTTCGGCCACTGAGTTGCCCATACATTGAGTACAGCATCACTGACTAATGAAACCCGCAACTGGACAATGTATGTTCCTGCTAACTTCAGCATGTTGTTCTGCCCGTGTCTCTGTGCTATCTGTCCTACCCGGCCTATGCTGTTATTTTAAGGGCTGGAACTGTGAAAAGTTTTTATGCTTACTCTGTACAGCACAGCGAACACACTTATAGGAAGGAACAGGGTTTTTTTTTGGCTTCTAAGGGCTCTATTTATTAACATTATTTTTACTAAAATAAAGTGAAAAAGGGTGTTTTCACATGCTTTTCGCATTATTTTAGTATCACCTATAGTTATTACAGGGCAATTGGAGTAGAATCCGTAAAATTCTACTCCAACCCCTAAGTATCACTTATTTTTAGTAATCAGATCGCATTTCCCATAATTGTAATGGGAAATGTGATCCGACCAAAGTTACTAAAAATAAATTATGAAAAAATACCTAGGGAGGCCTTGTGATAATAACGCCATCTGGAGGTGGCGTTATACAGAGTCTCCTCCGGTTACCGGACTCCTGCTCCGCTCTAACGGGGAGAGCAGAGCTGGGAGTCGGTCCCAGCAATCAGCTATGTGGTCTAAACAGACCGCAAGCTGATTACTGTAAAAAAAAAAATAAAAATAAAAATTGGCAAACATTTTTTTTTACTTACCTGACTCCAGGGACCGGTGATCGGGCCTCCGGTGATGTCCCCCTCCGGTCAGCTGGTCTCCCATACTGCACTGTGGCCTGGTCATCAGGTGATCAGGTCCCAGTGCAGTATGGGATAACATCTGACCGGACGCATGGAGGACATCACCAGAGGCCCGGATCTTGCAGGTAAGTGCTATTAAGAGAGGGGGGGTCGCGGGGGGGTCTGCGATCGTGGGGGCGGGGCTTAGCACAGGGGGGGCGATGCTTAGCGCCGGGGGCTAGCAGCGGCGGCCGGTCGGCACATGCGCGGGAACTTTGTCACGGTATTTTTTGAGAAAATACTGTGACTAGTGTGCGGAGGGGATTCACAGGGACAGAGCTTTATCGCAAGCTCTGTCCCTGCAAGGGATTTGTAGTAAATCCCTGTGATATTGCCTGAATTCGCAATACGAGTTCAGTCGATAATATCAGACTACAATCTGCATTCAGTATGCGGATTGTAGTAAATAGAGCCCTAAGTATGAAATAGTCTACAGAATATATAAAAATCAATCATTGAATGGAAAGTCACCCACCAGGTAATGGGCACAAAGCAGCAGACATCAAGAAACTTGACAAATGCTTGTTTTTCGTTCAGAAATTAAAGGGTGTGAGGGTGTGATATGCAAAAATAGACACTTCTTGTCATTATATTAACGGTTTCTATGGACAGTCCATGCTGCCAAAAGTCATATCACACCTCCAGGCCTTAACTTTCAGAATGACTTTTAGGAAAATAAATGGCATCAATAACCATTTTTTCCCCTGAGAGGATGTCATAAATGCATTATATTTATGGGCAGCAGCTTCTCACTGTAACTTGTAAAGTAAATTGTGTGATTAATGTCCGGGTATTAGATGGTGTAGAGTGATTGTAATTGGCTGTTAAAATGGAATTATTTAACATACTACATTTGTAATGCAAATGAGGCTCTGGAGTGGTCTCTACAGGCCGTTCTATGTACACAGATAAGTAGAAGTTATGCATCTTTAGGATGTTATTGAGACATTTTTGCTGCAGCTAGAGATTTTATATAAGAGACGGGCCATTTACCAAGAGACTGAAGTCAAGGTGAAACTCTCGCTGGCTAACACAACTGCGGACAACGACAAAAAGATGATCAGTGCCCAGTGATGTGTGCCTGTGCTTTATCATACTTAACAATCTAAATCTATGTGCACATGTACACATTGCTATAACCTTCAATGTTCTCTTGGTTCCTTTTTTATTTGTTTGTACTATGATATAGTAAGAACTCGATGGAGGACGATTTTTCATTTATTGATTCAATAGTATAGAGCCACACTAAGATCCCATGGAACCCTAGGCAAAATACCGGTATGGGGCCCCCTCCTTGGAGGCATCCATGCCACTAATTATAATTACTTACCCTATATATGCCCCAAATTTATTTATATACTGCCTCACAGCAATAAGGTCATGGGTTCAGTTCCCACCATGGCCCTAACTGTGTGGAGTTTGTATATTCTCCCTGTGCTTGCGTGGGTTTCCTCCGGGTACTCCGGTTTCCTCCCACACTCCAGAAATATATACTGGTAGGTTAATTGGCTCCCAAAAAAATTAACCCTAGTGTGTGCATATGTGTGTGTGGGTGCGCATGTGGTAGGGAATATAGAGTGTAAGTTCCACTGGGGCAGGGACTGATGTGGATGGGCAAATATTCTCTCTGTAAAGCGCTGCGGAATATGTGTGCGCTATACAAATAGCTGGTAATAAATAAAAATAAATAATTTATTTTATCTTCCGTGTATTCAACATTAGGATACATACTGTACTTGTTAATATTTTTATTTCAACATCATACAATAAAATTGAACATAAAAAAATTAATAAATGTGAAGAATAGATACTCATGGATATATATAATGTATTTGTTAATTAATTATCTTGTTATATTGAGAAATGTTCTGATTGGTGTCCCTAGGGTACTTTCCAAGAATATTTAATAGGGCATATATCCTGAGGAGATGCATTGACTGATGAAGATTGCCCGATGAAGCTGTTTGTTGCACCAAGAAACATGTTGCAAGTAGTTTCACGTGAGAATAACTTGTTTCATTTATTTTATGGTTTATTTTCTTATTTTTATATTTTTTTTTTATTGCTCATGATTTTTTGTGAATTTAGTTTTTGCTATATGTATTTTATTGGTTCAGAAGCTCTTTTTCTCTGCATATATTATATAATTTTAGAGACTTTTTTTATTGGTTACATCACCAATTATTGTTGTTGTGCATGAAAAAGTAACCAACTCAATTATGTAACCTGTACTATAGCATTATACTGCTTTTATGTTCTGAGAGTGATGGATTGAACATCAGTTATTATGGAATTTTTTATTTGAATCAGATGTTCACATGATTAATATTGGATGATCTTTCTGTTGTTTATCTCTCATTATCAAGTGAATAAAAACTTCTTTATATATCAATCCTTCCCCCCCTAGAATAGAATATACTTTACCAGAGTCCTTAATCTTATTAGGGTCCATACATTTTTGGGTTACCTAGTTATTTGGTTCCACTCGTCTTATTATTTGGGCCCCTATTCCAGCATCGGTGACAAACACATTTGTTAGATGGCAATAACAGAAGAAAGACTACAGCTCTACTGTGATCCTGTTAAACAGACTTCCACATACTTTGGATAGGGCAGATAAAACTGGTGAGGGCTGGCGAATCTTATCACCATTGGGGGTTAACGCTACAAGCACTGTCTGACCAAATTGTATTTGATCCATGTGATCATTGTTTGTTTTAATCTACAGATAGTCCAGCCTGAACACAGTTTGATTACTGACATTGAGTTACTACTCCACTCGGAAGATCTGTCTGTCACTCAGTTCCTCTCTAGGTTTGTCTCTTGTTCAGCAGCCCTCCTCTTCTGTGGATCTGCCTTTTGTTCAGCCCTCTTCTCCTGTGGATCTGCCATTTGTTCAGCCCTCTTCTCCTGTGGATCTGCCGTTTGTTAAGCCCTCTTCTCCTGTGGATCTGCTGTTTGTTCAGCCCTCTTCTCCTGTGGATCAGCCGTTTGTTCAGCTGTCCTCTCCTGTTGATCTGTATCTTGCTCACCATTCCTCTGCTCTGGATCCAACTCTTGTTCAACCCTCTTCTATTCAGTCTCTGTTTTCTTTTTATCTGCTGGTCATCTGCTGGTCATCTGCTGGTCATCTGTCCACTCCAGAGGTTCATTTTGTTGCTGATGCATTTTCACCTGAGGTAGTGTCTGCTATTCTACCAGCCTCAACAGAGAATTCATCTAAATGATTCTGCCATTTCTCCTAAACCCATAATGCTGTTATTTGCAAGAAATGATTACTTAGGGGTAAATTTGCTAGAGTAAGAGTTTTTAGAAGTGGAGATGTTGCCCATAGCAACCAATCAGATTCTAGCTATTATCTTTTAGAATGTGCTAATTAAATGTTAAGTAGAATCTGAATGGTTGCTATAGGCAACATCTCCACTTTTAAAAACTCTCACTTTAGTAAATATACCCCTTAGTCTCTTTGTAGTAATCCCACTGGCTCTGGTCCTTGGTGCTCACCTAGTTTTTTCCTTTGTGCTGGTTGTCACCCTGTTGTCAACCCTGACAGTGGCAGATCTACATTTTGGGGGCTTTGAACTGTTATGGGGGCCTCTTTGCAACCAGCAACAGTAGGGCAACATCCAACAAGGTCCAAAGGGTCTTGCTGCGCTTGCAAGGACCTTGAGGTCCAAATGGTGGAGATGTAGTAACCCCCCAGAGAGTGAGAGACTGTAGATAGATACTGTAGATGTAAAAAAACAAAAAAGAGAGTGAGAGACTGTAGATAGTGATGATATTGGATCAGAACCTCTATACACACCTTTCTATACCTTCTAATATCCTGCCTATACCTTCTAATATCCTGCCTATACCTTCTAAGGATGACGCTAATTTGCGTACGCAGTCATACAGTAAATAAAGACTTAGGGCCAAATGTAATAGGGTGAGAGTTTAGAAAAGTGAGAGTTACTGACACTTTTTAAACTTTGCCAATGTAATAGAGTCCAAAAACAAATTAACAGAGCGAACTTGCATGTTTTTTTAGACTTCAAAAACTCTCACGATTTAAAATCTCATTCAGATGTTTTCCCATTTTGAAGATAAAACTCAGCCAATGTGAGAGTTTACTGCTAAACTCTCATATTTTCTAAACTCACACCCTATTACATTTGGCCCTTAGACCTGAAATCTGTGGTTCCAAAGCACAAGTATTATTCAAGTAAAAATACGGTCAGTTACACGCAATTGATCCAGACACAATTTAGGCGCAAAGGAATTATACAGACCAAAGTACAAGGCATCAGCAAGAAACCCTTCAGTCAGCATTCAGCAAGAAGACTAAAGACCCAGTGTTGGAGCACACATATTTATATATATATATATATATATATGTATATATATATATATATATATATACATACACATATCATTCCTCACTCACAGTTTCAGACTGCAATGCAAATGTGTTACCTCCAGCTGTGAAGCTAGGGCCATTCTGTCTGGGTGTGAAACTAATACCTGTTTAGGATTCAGTCGCATTCAATTGTGTAGATCAATGCCTGGATTATATTACAATTGCCACAACTATACTTGTCTCCATTCAGGGATTCCCAATTTGTATGTAAAACACTCACAGTTTCTGGTGCATTGTCTATTCTATTTACTTTTTCGTATGAGGCTGTTCTTCTAGTTGCCCTTGGTAGATTATCAAAAACATTGCCATCTGTTCTTAGCTCGTGAGTTGTAACTTAAAGTGACGCTGGTCGCAAAATGGCGTCTTGCAGATTCTTGTTTCTAAAATGGAGTCTAGCTGCCATTCGCAAGATGGCGTCGCGCACGCTTCAATTTTAAACTGGTCTTGTCTCAGCCAATTATCCAGCTTTGACAGTCCACCCTTTGATAGCGAACAACATGCTATCACAATCTGCTATTAGAATTTAATTTAGGCTTACATTTATATATTATTTAGTGTTATTATGGGATGGCACAAGGTGGTTCTTAATCCATCAATAATGTGTCTCTGAGTGGGGACATAAAACTACTATTATATGCACACCGCGGATCTTGGAAGATCATGTGAATGGTGTGGGGATGCACCAGTCTTATAAAAGCAGTATTGAAGGGGAATTTAGACTTTACATTATCTGAGGTGTTTTAAAAATAACATTTCAATAATACATTCTATGCATGGCTAAATATAATACATTAAATGATGGTGTTTCCTAGCTCAGGGTTGTAATGCAGTTCTGTATTTACCTCGGCATTCATACTGGCCACCATCATAATTTCATTCTTTCATATGCCAATTACTATGATGACAATTAGTATAAGGATCAAGAATTTGCCTATGCTGGCGATCACTTCCTGGACCCATTCCCCTAGACCTGAGAACCATTTCACTGGATTCAGCCATGAAACCCATTCTTCTATCTTTTCTCCTACTTCAGCCACTGAAGCGTTATGGTTCTTACGAAAGTCCCATTTTAGCTGCAGAATTTCATCCATCTTCCGGTCTATCACCTCCTTGGGGTCACTTGTATCATTGGTGACATAGGTGCACCATTTTACTCCGAACTGGGTGGCCAATGTTACGCAATACCCTCCCGTAACAGCAGTTAAATAATTCAGCACTAGTCTGTGTTGCACCAGTTCTTTCTTGTATGCTTGCAATTCTCTCCCTGTATACCTGAATGTGTCATCATACATCTCGGTGATATTAGCTATCAATTTAGCAAGTTCCTGGATATATCTAAAATTTAATGCACCCTGAACAATCCTGGTGGGATCCAATGCGACTAAAACTTGAAAGCCAGTTGTCTCACTGATTAACTGATTGGCTTTATGCACATCACCAGGTATCATGTTTCTTTTGCCTCTGTGTTCATATTGCGTGTGAAGATATGATGATGGTATGTTTTTATGTATACTAAGCATCTCAACATGTGTGAGGGTCATAACTTCTGGAAGTATTCTTCCCAAATAAAACAACAATTACAATACTAAAATTGGTCAGTCACTCCCCTGATTGGCATTGCACTCCTCCTGACTCCACTCCATCAGCACTGCCATCAGCTCCCATTTCCTCAATCGGTCCTCCATCACAGACACTGAGTATCCCCAAACAGATCATGATGACAAAAACTCTGGAAAGAAAAAGAACTAGGATGACCACAGCAGACCACTCCATTGCTGGAAGCACTGATCTACACATTTCTTTAGCTCAGATATCTCACCGTCACCTTTTTAATCCTTCCGGCACAAGCTCGCAATCGACAGGTCCATGTTATCGGCCTTGTCTCCGCCTTGTATCTCCACCGGTTGGTTATCCTCCCTATAGTGAGTAGAATGGACCCACGTATCTTCCTCGGCCACCCTTTGAGGATGTTGTATCGTCAGATACGGACCTTTCCAACGATCAGTCAAACAACCTGAGCTAAAAAAAAATTGGATCATAACAAATTCTCCAGGTTTGACATCATGACAGCTTGCATTAAATATGTTAGTTAATAACACTTTCAATTTCTGTTATTCGCATTCATCTTCGTGAGACCCTGCACAGTAACCTCATTATCATATTTTCACATGAGGCTGCCTGTTTGAACAGTATCTCCAAGGGGGGGCAAATAAAGGAAATGACATCTGGGATAATCTTAGTGTTGTTACCCATCACCTTACACATGTTCTTGGAAATGTCACCTGTAAAATAAGTCCCCTCCATCATTTTTAATAATTCTAGGGATATAGTATTTGCATACAGGTTCCTGCAATTAAATCTTGTTATTAATAGCTACTGCTCTAAATAATGCCTGGGCCACTGGGTTGGATAATATTCAGAGTAGTCGACCTTAGCCTGGCATGGCTGCCGTTTATCCTTATCAACCTTGTGTCCTGTGAGTGGGAGACAAAGCACAACAGTTTAATATCATTTAAACATGACCTAAATACAACAATAAATCGTCCACATTTTACATTAGAACAGATCCACTGATCAGTTGAAAGATTGTAAACAGTCATATAAGGCCTTTGAGAAGATACTGGGGTTACCTATGAACCCATGGGAAACTCGTGTTCCTGTGTGGTGGTCTTCACTTTGCAGTTCTTACTCACGTGTCCCACTTGGTGACAGTTAAAACATAATTTTGAATGGGTTGGATGAAAGGATTGTTGTGGGAGTTGAGCAAGAGGAAAAGATGGTGGGTATGGGAAAGGATGTGACGGATAAGGGTATTGTGGGAGGTATGAAGTTTGTCGGTAGTATGAGGCCTGTGGTTGTGTATGATATGTGGGGTAAGGATGTGTTTGCTGTGGTGTGGGATTGGTGAGGACGTGTAATTGTTCAGGTGCAGGTGTGTGTGTGGGTGCAGGTGTGTAGGTTGGCTGTGATGTTATTGTCATTCCTTCCAGAGCTTGGATACTGACAGCCATTAGTTTTTCGCTCTGGGTCTCTCTCTTCTTTGTGATATTTTTATCATGTTCTATGGCAGACTCTATGAGGTTATCTATTGTGAGTCCCCTCCAACCAGGTTGTGAGGTCTGAACCTGATTCTTTAAGTCGTCTTTCAGACCGTCCATGAGTACCGTGACTGTCATTCCCCTGTGGTGAGTGCTATCTTTAATATCTTCTAACCCAGTGTACTGGGTGATAGCCTGCAGAGCCCGGTCGCAATAATATTCTGCAGATTCACTCTCCTTTTGCTTAATTGTGAAAATTTTGTTCCAGTTAACTACTACTGGAAAATATACACCCAATTGAGTTACAATGCAGGAAATGTTACCTTGGTTTACTTGGTCTGTTAAGGGAACGTCACCATCCAATACACAATCCGTGATAAATTTTGTCACGTCGGTATTACGTGGTAGACAGGCCCTTAACACCACACGCCAATCTTTATTAGTGGGTTCATGTGAACTACCCAAATTTCTCAAAAATCTTTGACATTTGGCTAATTCCTTTTTGGGATCAGGGAAATCATTTATGATGGAATTTTGTCCAAGGACAATGCATTACTACTTCCCTCGTGGGCACTATACCGTTAGCATCTGCATTTCCATTTGGAACAGTTATTGTCCGAATGGGATGCAGACCGGTAGCGCTGCTACCTTTGACCTGGTTACCTGGCTGGGGGTTTAGTCTGCTGCTGCTACGTATGGTATGAACAACTTCCTCTACGGGTGCAGAGGGCATTAACACTCCCCTTGCTGTTACCGATGGAGATGGCGGCACCACTCGTGATTGTGGTGATGCAGCATCTATCATTTGTACAGCATGGGAAATGGCAGACTTTACAATAGGCTCATCATCCACATCATGAACATTTTCTTTATAGTTGCTTAAGAGAGGGTACAAGTTGCTTGTTATATTTTTATGGGTATTTTTGGTAACTGTACTTGCACCTCCATCCACATAAGGTGGGGGAGGTGAGCGTGAACTGCTGGCAATACTCCCCACGACGCTACCTTGCCGCACGGGCGCACCATTTTGCGGCTTTTCCGTATTGCAATTCAGCGTCGCGGATGTATTTTCTGGCAATGTGCTCACAACGCTAGTTTGCCTCGTTTGCACATTTTTAAGCCACGCATCCCCTTCATGCTGCCACAGTTTTAAACATTCAAAATATTTAACCTTTTTCTCTCGGGAGCGCATCAGACTGATGTGATCCCGGACATTATCTAACACATTTTTATCAAAACTACCAATTCTGGGAAACGGTCTAACACTCTTCATCATCATTTTAAACCATACATCACAATACCTTACTGTATAAGTACCGTATTTAGTATGCATAATACGACGAGCCGATCCGATCGGCGCCTCCATTAGCAGCACATCATTGTCTAACATCTCTACTGTTTGCGCGGCTCCCATTCTGAGACAAAATCCTACGCTTTTCAATAAAGATTTAAACTGGTGAAAGACAATCAAGATACTTTCACTTACCTGTGGACGATTTAAGTCGGCGGCGCCCACACACTTGGATAAGATTTGAAAAAGGCAACTTCCACACCCGGATAAGATTTAGTAAGGCAACTTCCACACCTATGGGAGTTTATATGTCGGCCACTCCCACGCACCTCTCTACAACAAAGACAACATGTACACCTGCTACTGTGTATAGAACAGTAAAGCTACTTAGCGAGCGGCTAGACTAACCCTTGCACCTAGCCCTTAAGGATCATACCATACCCTTAACTTTGTCCAACAAATATTCACTGTTACACACTTTTTTCCTGCGCAGAAAAATACACATTAACCCAGATATTGGTAATAATTAAAAAAATGTAAACCTCAACGGCTTTGTTCAAACACGTGGCAGCACTACCGGAAGTACGTATACACTATTGTGCGACCAGTCGCATACACAATAATGCGACTACCACACAACCGTATGACAACCTTTTGCTGCGTACACAAAAGTGTGTCTTTGCTATGCGCAAACCTGCGACTTAGCCGCGTACTCAGTACTGCGGCACCCCTTTAAATGCTAGGTTCTATCAACAAAGGAAAACAAACTTTTTCCTCTCTTGTCCCTGGATTCTAGTCAGCTTCCTTTTCTCACACAAAAATGGATAGCGATTTTTCAGCACAAAGCGGTTGCAGGAAAACCCTGCATGTGGCCACTCCACCCTTTGCTGAGATATTGATAGCCATATGTGCCGTGTGAGTAGGTAAGTTACTTCACTCGATGAGCCCCCATCTGACAATATTGGATCAGAACCTCTATACACACCTTTCTATACCTTCTAATATCCTGCCTATACCTTCTAATATCCTGCCTATACCTTCTAAGGATGACGTTAATTTGCGTACGCAGTCATACAGTAAATAAAGACTTAGACCTGGAATCTGTGGTTCCAAAGCACAAGTTTTATTCAAGTAAAAGTACAGTCTGTTACACGCAATTGATCCAGACACAATTTAGGCGCAAAGGAATTATACAGACCCAAGTACAGTATACATACGCAGCGCTTCCGGTACCAGATGTTAGGCATCAGCAAGAAACCCCTCAGTCAGCATTCAGCAAGAAGACTAAAGACCCAGTGTTGGAGCTCACATATTTATTTATTTTTATATATATATATATATATATATATATATAATCACACATATCATTCTTCACTCACAGTTTCAGACTGCAATGCAAATGTGTTACCTCCAGCTGTGAAGCTAGGGCCATTCTTTCTGGGTGTGAAACTAAAACCTGTTTGGGATTCAGACGCATTCAATTGTGTAGATCAATGCCTGGATTATAATACAATTTCCACAACTATACTTGTCTGCATTCAGGGATTCCCAATTTGTATGTAAAACACTCACAGTTTCTGGTGCATTGTCTATTCTATTTACTTTTTCGCATGAGGCTGTTCTTCTAGTTGCCTTTGGTAGATTACAAAAACATTGCCATCTGTTCTTAGCTCGTGAGTTGTAACTTAAAGTGACGCTGGTCGCAAAATGGCGTCTTGCAGATTCTTGTTTCTAAAATGGAGTCTAGTTGCCATTCGCAAGATGGCGTCATGCACGCTTCAATTTTAAACTGATCTTGTCTCAGCCAATTATCCAGCTTTGACAATAGATAGATAGATAGATAGATGTAGAAACCCCCCAGAGAGTGACACTGTAGATAGATAGGTAGATAGATGTAGAAACCCCCAGAAAGTGATAGACTGTGGATAGAGAGATAGATAGATGTAGAAACTCCCCAGAGAAAGAGACGATAGATAGATAGATAGATGTAGAAACCCACCATAGAGTGAGACACTGTAGATAGTTAGATGTAGAAACCCCCAGAGAGTGAGACACTGTAGATATGTATGTAGACTCTCCCCCCCCCAGAGAGAGAGAGAGACTGTAGATTAGTGTTTCCCAACCTCGGTCCTCAACGCACACTAACAGTCCAGGTTTTAGTGATATCCATGCTTGAGCACAGAGGGTTAAAACAAAATAAATTAGGTACTAATTAAGACACCTGTGTTCAAGTATGGCTATCCTTAAAACCTGGACTGTTAGTGTGCCTTGAGGATTGTAGTTGGGAATCCCTGCACTAGATAGATCACATACAAAACTAAAACTTGCTCACTTCCTCTGTAGCATTCCAGCTATTGATCCTCCTGAGTGGGATCTCTGGAGTCAGGTCTCTCCCCCATGCTGTGTGCTCCCGCCTCTGAAAGCTGAGGTGACTGAGGGATGACATGCAGCTTAGTTTGTGATCAGCACTGCAGGACCGACTTCTGGCAAATGGGACAGCAAAAATGGAGACACTGACAGCAGCTCTCTATTCTGCACCCGGCTGTCTCATAACGGCCATCCTCTGGTCGGAACTGTAGATAGAGTGTCTGCCTGCCAGTACTGATCAAGCGGTGTTTCTGGGTACTCGGAAACCCTCCCCACATGCACTACTATAGACCATATTCTAAGGTCAATATTAAGTATTTCAACCCATTGGCTTATGATTCTATCACTAAAATAACCTTATTATAATAAAAGACACTTAAAAAACTCCATTGATTTTGTTGAAAAATTCACTCGTTAAAAAGATAGATCCGCCTCTGACCTCTGACACTGGTGGACACCAAGTTATCCAAAATTCTGGAGTACTTCTGTGTGCCCTGCGAAATGCCAGTGATCTTGTGTTCCACAAAGAAACCCACTGGACTTCTGGGTTCTCTAGGAGGACCTCATGGCCTTTCTGACTGCTTCAAGAATTCCCAGGGGACACAGCTTGTATTAAAAAAAAAAATCTGTGAGCGCTCATTTGGAGCCGTGTGTAGTTGGGTTTCTGATGCCAGTCCTGACCTGCTGCTGAGGCTGCCTTTTTTTCCCTGCCCTGGGTGTGCCTTGTTTGTTTGTTTTGGCATTTCTCATGCAATATCAAGTTCTTAAGACAGACCAGAGGAAAAAGATGGCGGTAATGAGCATGGTGTGATTGGGAGCCATGGTGAGACAGGTAATTTCCTCCTCCTTCTCTCTATCTTGTCTGTTCTGCCTGTGCCCTGTTATATTTCCAACTTTCTTCTGCTATTGACACTGGCCTGTCTCACCAATTTCCTCTCCTGTTCGGCTCCTGGACCCTGGCTTGTTTGACTGTCCTCTGGTTTACCCCTCTGATATTTTTATCAGTTTTATGATTGCTATTAGTAATAAGATTCCAGTGGATACACTCCCAATCTACGCTACTGTGGGATTCTGCTGCCATTTTGCTGTTTATCAGCAGTCTCTGCTGACTCTTTCAACATGATAAATGCAAGCAGCACAAAAGAAGATGACCACTGTTTTTTAACACCAACTTAATTGTGTCTATCAGAGCCAAAATCACTCCCACTGACATCACTAGTGATGTCAGTGGGCCGGCTTCTGATGGGAGGCGTTCCCGTGGGAACGCCCCCGTCAGGGAGGCACGCCCCCGGCACGCCCACCAAAGGGGGCGTGCTGTCAATCAACATTAACAGCACACCCCCTTTGATCAGACACAACGAGCGAAGGAATTTCCTTCGCTCATCGCGTCTGGCGCATGCGCACGACGGAGCTCCCTCCGTCGTGCGCATGCTCAGTGCATAACATCGACCCACTTGCGAGCGGACAGCCGCTCGCGAGTGGGTCTGAATCAGGCCCATAGTTTCTCAATTTTTTCAATATTATTATATTCTAAACACACAATCAAGCACATATAATGAAATATATTAACACTCCGCAAACTAACAAAACCCCGGACTGTTCAGTCATTTACATTACGGTGAACACATATTCTTTTGTTGGAGTACTCTCTTGCTAGGTGGTCACTGTCTTATTACATGTATGTAATTGTAATACACACTAGGCAATCCAGAATAGGCAAAGTTAGCATCAAATGCTTATCGTTCTTGATTCAGATAAAACAATAGCTTCACCTCCCCAATAATAAGGCACAGTACATACAGTTCAGACTTTAACAGCAGAATTATCTTCAGCACTCAGTGATATTTGTACCTCAGTCCTTAGTGCACTGTAGCCAGCTCTCTCCCTCTCACTTTGCAGATTAATAGTCTCGTGGGTTAAGTATAACTCAGTTGGCACGTATAATGCTCTGGCAGATATACATTACTTTATTTTACAGCTTGCTTACAATAGGGACGTCTCCCTTGCAGTGGCGTAATTATAAATTTTGCTTCGCCCCCCTGCCAAAAAAGTTTTTGGCACTTCCCACCCCAAAAATACCCTCAAGGAAGATGTTTTTCTGTGTGCGCCTCCCCAAAAAGGTGTGGTTTTGTGATACAGTAGTGTCCCTTACACTTTATGCCACACTAAGTAATGCCCCTTATAACACATTGTGCCACACCATAATGCCCTCATAACACAGTATGCAACACCATAATGCCCTTATAACACATTATGCCACACCGTAATTCCCCTTACAACACATTATGCCACACCGTAATGCCCCTTACAACACATTATGCCACACCGTAATGCCCCTTACAACACATTATGGTACACTGTAATGCCCCTTACAACACATTAGGGCACACTGTAATACCCCCTACAACACATTATGCCACACCATAATGCCCCCTACAACACATTATGCCACACCATAATGCCCCTTATAACACATTATGGCAGACTGTAATGCCTGAATAACTAGAATAAAGAGCGCTTGTAAGTGATATGTGCTATATGGAGTTAACAGTAAATAATACATTAGCACAATACCTGTAAGGATAAAATGTTAGTATGTATTCATGTTTATAAAACTCTTTTGGTTGCATATGTTTTGATAGTCTTGTGCGGGAAGATTAAGGTTCCGATGTTACCAACAGTTCACCTCACTTAGGTGGCACAGAGACTGTAATGCCCCTTATAACACATTATGCCACACAGTAATGCCCATTACACATTATACCGCACAATAGTGCCCTTTATAACACATTATGCCACAATAATACCCCTTATAGCACATTGTGCCACACAGTAATGCCCCTTACACATTATACCACACAGTAATGCCCCTTTTACACATTATGTCCTCCCCCTCCAGCAGCCTCTTACCCTCCCTCACATGAGGATTGGAACACAGAGGGTATTTATTTTGAGTTGCACTTTGGCTCTGACAGCAAACCTTGTGACTAGAAACACAGCACCACCGTCATTCGGTCATGAGCCAATCGGAACTTGGGGACCAGCAGCCGCTATAACCGGGACTATTTGTTGGGCCAATCAATTCAGCAGCACCTCTAAGACAGTCCCCTGTTAATATGACACAACCATAAAGATGTCCAAACACAATACTTAGAGGGTGCTAATAAATGGAATGTTTTGTATGATTTAATACAGTTTTATACCAATAAAAAATCCACAATAGAGAAACCACTGAAAACTTTCAGCTGACAGATATTGGCATTGAGGAATTCTTCTGATTTGGCCACCAAGGTTCTTATTCAATGTGTGAGATGTCCATTTGGTTCTGTGAACATACCCTCATACCCTCTTACCAAAGAAATCACCAAACAATGTGGCCAATGGCCAAATATCAGAATAATTTTATTCTTGATTAAGTGTTAAAAATTTGCATAAAAAGCAATTGCTTACATCAAATGTATAAAAAGAGGTGTCGTTGATAATGAAGGCATAGAGAGAGCCTGGTGATCATCCCTTTGATATTTGGATATCAAGGCTGAACATAAACATGGATGTTATAAGCGGCACCCCAAACCTACACATTTTGTCCTTCTCATGGACTTCATCAGGGGTACAAATCCAGGAAAAATGGTAGCAACACTAATAGATGGTATAGTCAACCAGAATCGGCTGTGGGCACGGCAAATCCCACGATATCTTGGGGAAGCCAAATGTATAATGATATGGGCGAAACCTTCATATATAGGGGTCTCGAATGTGGTGTCTCCCACTTGGGCCAAACTTAAAAACTTCTTTAAATGTGGACCAAGAGCAGCAAAATGTGGCAGCCAGCTGCCAGAGTATGAATCACTGTGAGCTGAGACCTTACTTATACCCCTCGGATGATAATGAGGGACCTGCCTCTTAAGAACTTCTTTAAATGTGGACCAAGAGCAGCAAAATGTGTCAGCCAGCTACCACATATATCTAAAACAAGAGAAGGCAGCACTCCATGGATTTAGTGCAACTTTTCAGATGTTTAATTTGTCTTTCGTCAAGGCATACACAACAATATAACAGTTTTTACCCTATACAGCAAATCACCCATGTGTAAAACAATGGCCGGGAATAGGGCTTAGCATTTAACCAGGTCCTCAGGTTCCCCCCCCCCCTCCCCCCTAGGTGCTGTGCTTTATATATGGAGTGCCGGTCTTATCTGTGCATATGGAAAGGGACTGAAATCCCGACAGCAGATGGCCGACAGATGAATATCCCGACTGGAGCAGTTAAGTACCCTAACCCTCCCCTGTCCCCCCCTAACGCTCCCTTAGTGGTGCCTAACCCTAACCTCCCCCCCAGTTCCTAACTCTGACCTCCCCCAGTGGTGCCTAACCCTAATCCCCTCTTACCGTTGCCTACCCCTAATCTTTCCATGGGGATGCCTAACCATAACTCTCCCCCCTAGGGGTGCCTAACCCTAATCTCCCCCCCACAAACCTAACCCTAACCCCACTAGACTCCCTAATCCTAACCCTCCACCCGCGGCTAATGCTAATGGCGCCCCGCACTTACCTTAGTTTGGGCTGGAATCCTCGGCGTTCTGGCGTCGGGATTAACATAGGCGTCGGTATTTCGACGCCTACTGTATGTTAAATCCCTTGCTGGTATTCTCATAACTACATCCTGTGTATATATATCATTTAGAGTAAGGCGTGAATCCAGCTATAAAGTGCAAGCTTTCAACATGGCAAACTCACGTCACACTGCAGGAGAGGTGACAATTGAAAGTAAGCCGACAGATTTGCTTTGGAAGGTGGCATCATCTCTAAATGCTGTTGTGTAAAAATGAAGCTGGCCAGTATGTGTATGCTACATGCAGTTGTTTCCCTGCATGCAAAAAAAATAAATTGCATTTGCACCATAAGATGTGTTTTTTCCATGTGCAAATTTACACCATTCATCTGGAATTGCTTATAGACTCTATAATTTGAGCACATTGACATTTTAGAATTGCAAATACAACAAGTTCAGAAACTCTGCACATTTTCACCCAATCTCAAGTTTATGGGAATTTGAATGAACCGATTTTGGGCCTGATTCAGACGCGGTTGCTATGCATTAGCAACTGCCTTACGTAAATATGCTAATGCTACAGCTGCCTGGAAGTGCACTGAGACGCCCACTGGCGGCCTCGCAGACCCAGGCAACTGCATATGCAGCAGTGGTCACAGATCCTTCGATAATCGACCATCTGAGTAACCCAATGGTCACGTAGAATGTCCTTGGGAACTGAGATGCTGGCACCATATTTTCTGCGTAAGGGATCACAGATGTAGCTAGATACACACCCTGAAAACGATCACGACACGCCCGCGTCTTGGTCACAATTCAATCACCGCACATGCGCATTGTGGCTAAGATGCATGTACAGTCCACCGATGCATGTGTAATAACTGTAAAATAATATATAGCCTACCATTGTATATAAAAGCATTATAGACATGTAGATAGTGTCCCTATTATGAGATAATTCTAAAAAGGACTGATAGCTACTCCTTAGTCCTGTATTACCATTTCTTATAGTCCAGTTACTTACTACACAGTCAAGTCAGATTATTATGACAGCTAATAACCAGAGTAACCACCGTGTATAGCACGGACAGCAGCTAGACAGACTGGGAGTGACTCAATAAGGTGCTGGTAGGTTGGCACTGATATCTGGAGCCATGCTGACTGCAGTGCATCCCACAGCTGCTGGAGGGTGCGTGGTGGAGTATCCATAGAGCGAACACAACAATCGAGGTGGTTCCACGGATGCTCAATTGGGTTCAAGTCCAGGGAATTAGCAGGCCAAAGAAGTACTTGGAAGTCTTGGTCGTGCTCCTCCAACCACTGTCGGACATTTCTAGCCATGTGACATGTTGCATTGTCTTGCTGGAACATTCCATCCGCCTCATGGAAGCCAATCAGCAAGGATGGATTCATAGCAAATGAGTGGGCCAAAAGAATGCCAGGAAAACATTCCCCAGACCATAATGCTGACACCACCAACTTGTGTTCTTCCAGCAATGGTTGCATGGTGTTTGTTCTCCGATGTTTCTCGCCTGGAAAAGGCAACCCTTCACCAATCAGTGGAGGTCCAATTCCGATACAGGCGTGAAAATTTAAGCCTTTTCCGCCAATGCACCTTCGTTAGCAAAGGTGCAGTGACCATCCATTTGCTTCGGAGACCCACACACAGCAGGGTTCGCTGAACTGTCATTTTGGACACACGTCTGGTGGCCCCCAGGTTGATTTTGACGGTGAGCTGCTCCACTGTAGCGTGTCGGTTGGCCCTCACGCACCTCCATAGCCGACGTTCACCTCTCACATCAATGGCATTTGGTGCTACGCAGTTTCCACGTCAGTTATTTGCAATGGTGCCTTCTGTCCAGTCATGATACATCTTCACCACAACAGCACGCGAACAGTTCACAAACTGCGCTGTTTCAGAAATACTGCCACCTTTGGCCCAAAAGCCAATAATCATCCCTTTTTGCAACTCGGCCTATCGCACACCTTAAATACCCACCAAGCCAGCGCACGGCACGTGACGTACTTCATGGGCTACGCGCTGCCGACGTCAAATGTAGAAGGTGGTCAGAATAATGTGACTCGACTGTGTGTATATATTATAATTTCATTTATATATCATTACATTTTTATAATGTATAATTTGTAAAACATATTTGGTTGTGCAGTACAACTGGGTCTAAAGTGGCAACTTAGAGTTTGATACGTCAAATTGTAGCTTTAATTTTTTTATTGCCAATTTACTGGGCCAATGACTTACCTATAATCCCCTATTAAAGAAGCATTGAAACTGTTTTTAAGGACATGAAGTAAAACAACTAAACATTAGTACTTTGGATCCATTAGTCACCTTTCAGCTAGCGCTGTGCGTGTGCCGTTTGGCTCCACTGCGCATGCCAAAGACAGACTTTAGTATGATTATGAATAGATTTAACATTTTCAACCTTTATGAAACAGCACAAATTACCTTCAATGTGGCGGTTAAGCGAACAAGGAGAAAGGAGTGTCCTGGTTGTTTCTGTTTAAATCCATTTTTAACAAGATTTTTAAAAAATGCATCATAGGAAAAACATTTTTTATAGTTATATTTCTTTTTACCAAATCAAACAATGCCAAAATACAAAAGTTAATGTCTGGTTTGAGCAGCTAAGAAAAGAGGTAGAAAAGATACAAAAATAGGCCTGAAATGGATGCCTTGGGCAGTGGAAACTACATATACGGTAGATATTAACATGCCCATGGGTCTAGGATGTACGGAAATACCAAAGTATTGGGCTGAGAGTAGGGTTACTGGACCCAGGCTGGAATGTAGTGTCCACTGGACTGGCAGTTCATGGTGTGCTGGGTGGCGCGGTGGCAGGAGACGGGGCTGTACGAGCTTGCATCTGAAAAGATTCAAGCTCATCCAATAAAAAACACCACTTTTGAAATTGGCGCCGTTTGCAAGCCAGTAATGGCTCACGGGCTTCCTCGCGGCTCCTTATATTAGGCGCTGCCGAGCGGGGTGAGTCAGTTCGTCGGTGGAGATCGAGTGAAGAGGATCGCCTGCAGGAAAGAAAAGCTCGCGAGGCGCTGGAAGATGACGGAAGATGCCATGATCAACAACAGAAGGCAGAAGTACCGAGGCTGAGCATTGAGGACGGCGGCTGCCGGCGGTGGGCGGAGCTGAAGCTGAGGACCGTAGAGAACTGCAGTGGTGGGAAGCAAAAGAGCCCAATGAAGCTCCCAAATGCAGGCTCTCCCATCGTGATGGGTTGGCGGCCTTGGACCACCTCTACTTTTATTTAATCCCTCCCAGACCTCCAGGTTTCGGGCACTAGGTCCGTGGTACATTCAGGCACTAGGCCTGTGGGCAGATAGGCGGGCACTAGGCCCGGGCCCCATAGGGAGGGAGCTTTAGGCTCCATAATTTTTTTCACTGGCCCTGTTAGGAGTGGGTGACCTGGGTGTTGACTAAGGTAAGTTGTAACCCCTCTGGTAAGTGGGCCTGAAATTTAAGTGATCTGGATGTTACAGTAGGTCCAGATCACTAGGTGTAGCCCTCTGGTAGGTGGGCCTGAAATTTAGAAAGTGATCTGGACATTAGGTCCAAATCACTAGGTATAACTCCACTGGTAGGTGGGCTTGAGTCTATAAAGTGATCTGGACATCAGGTCCAGGTCACTAGGTGCAGTTCCTCTAGGTACAGTGCGAGAGGCTGTCCGGCCTCGGCACTGGAGTTGCTTCACACCTGGGCTTGGGTAAGGGAGGGTTGATTTTTCGGAAAATCAATTCTAGGAAAGCGGAAAATACGGAGGTATATTCTGCGCTTCATAAGGTCACAGACAGGGCCGGCCGGGAATAGAGAAGAAACAACTACATTGAGAGTGTCGCAGCTAGATGTGTATTGTCGCTAAATCTAGTTCGTTTTGCAATATTTAAAATCATGTTTAGTTGATTTCTGTATTAAACTATCCAGTTCCATTAGCAGTAAGGTTATAAGGAAAATACACTACTTGCGTAATTAGTTTCTAGCAAAGAATCCTCGCTTTTGGGCAGACAATCAGGTAATCACATTTGCTCATATTGGCATCTGTTGTTCGTTAGGGTAAGTAGGTTGTTCTGTTTCTTCAACAGGCACTGACAATCAATTCTTCCAGGTGACAAGAGATCTAGTGTGAGTATCTCTCCTTGTCTGTCTGTCCCTTCACGTGAACACTGGACAGGGGATCTCGCACAATGGTGTGAGATCCAAAGTACAACTGTGTGTGAACACTGCATAGGTGATACTGGGTAGCTGAGGCCTTGTACCAATGATGACCATTCAACCAACTGGTGAAGGTCACAGCAATCCTTAGTTCACAGTGCCACCACAAAAAGGAGAGCCAGTCTTGACTATCTGTCCATTCATTCCATAGCCTCAGTCGGGTTTGAATCCAGTGTCTGACAGACAAAGAGGATTGAGACCATATGTCCGGCTGTTATTCAGAAACAACGACTCGGACTTGGCGAAAAGGGTGAGAGTTGCCTAAAAGCGTTCATCCTCAACTTCCTACTTTCACATTTTGCTTAGTCGGCAGTTTGTCGGACGAATGGCCGTAATATGCAGTTGGAAGACTGGAAATCGTGTTTTGAAGGGATTGCCCTCCTATATAAGGTGCCTTCAGAGTTGAAGCTTCTGTTGGCTCTGCACTTTCTAGAAAGGGAAACCAGATGTACCATCCTTTTAAGACTGGAGGAAGACCAAGATACTCTGGAAGAGGTCCTGAGGATTCTCGAGGATCTTTATGGGAATACATCATTGGCTGGTACCCTTCGACAATGTTTGTTTGCCCGTTTCCAGAGAGAGGATGAGTCCATTCCTCAATTTGCTAATTCACTTCAGGAGTTGATGGGTGAAATTCGTAGACGTGATCCTGATGGGATGGGTGCACTCCCCAATACTAGCCAGATGCCATGAGATCAGTTTGCAATGGGGTTGAGGAATGTCCAGTGGATAAGATCACCCAAGATGATAAACTGACTTTCCACCAGATACAGATAGACACCGTGTCCAGGGACAGAGATGCAAATTTTGGTCCATATGCTGTCACTCCACAGTGGGTACACCCCACGTTGGCTCCCGTGATGGGCCGGGAGGCCAACCCTTTGGAAACATACATTCAAGACCTTTAAAGCAGCATTTTCTATGGCAACTCAGTTGATGAAAGAAGAGGTTTCCTGGCTAATTCAAGAAGTTTATAATCAAAGAGACTGCAGAAATGGAGAAGAGGAGTACTGACCCAGAGAATCAAAAGGGTTTTCGAGGAAGAGGCGTTGGTGCTCGGCAGAGAGGGACTAGGGGCCCTCGGTGCTACTGTTGTAATCGGCTTGGACACATTGGGCCTGATTCAGACCTGGACGCAAGTGGTCGGTCGCTCGTCCGCCATACGAGCGGAAATATTTAAATTCAAGCGCTCGCTCGTAAGTTCGCTCGTTGCTAATTTTCCGCCCCATAGTCTCCCAACCCCTCCTCTAGCTAGCGAACGTTCAAAATAGCGACCGTCCGTCTCCTCTTTGGTTGCAGGGAACGCTCGCAGAATTCAAATCCGGAAGTGGCCATGTCAGTTTTCGATTGCCTGCTATTTCATTCTTCAAACATACTTTAATCGTTTCATGGCAATCAATATATCAATTACCTTAATTGCTATTCACATGTTTTCAATCCTTTTTTTTTTTTTCATTGACAAACTTTATTCTCATCAGTGTGTGTCATTTGTACCGCAGAATACGTACGGTTTCACCAATGGTCTTGTTTTTCCAAATTAAATGTTTTTAGGAATGATACTATTGTTTTCTGTTGTTTATAGGCATATTTTAGTACTTTAATTTGTTTATTTAAATTAGCTTACGCATGTCACTGCATCAAGCCTATCATAACTCACATTATATTTGTGAGGCTGTAGGTCACATGACTAATACAATAACCAATAGAATGGTTCCTGTTAATTTGTAAAGTACATTAGCCAATCAAATTTTTTCTAGGGCCTTTATTAAAACTGTTTTGTGTTAAAAAAATCATTGCCATCATGAGAGCCTCCGCGTTTTGTAGGCGTGAGCTCCTGGTCCTCACAGAGGTCATGGACCACAGGATCACGCATCATCCTCCCCCCATCACAAACCGCCGCGAGCGTATGGCGTACGCGGAGGTGCGCCGCCGCCTGCGCTCCTTCGGCTATCGCCGAAATATCGGCCAACTGGAGCGTAGGTGGTTGGATTTGCGCTGCCGAACCCCACTCCTGCTTGCATGTTTGCGGCTCCAGATTCAGGAAAGTAAGTGTTTCTGTGTTTGTTTGTTTTTTGCGGACCTACCTGCGTGTGCATGTTTCCAATATAGCCCTGTTTGTGTATTTAGGACCTACCTGCGTGTGCATGTTTCCAGTATAGCCCTGTTTGTGTATTTAGGACCTACCTGCGTGTGCATGTTTCCAGTATAGCCCTGTTTGTGTATTTAGGACCTACCTGCGTGTGCATGTTTTCTGTATTGCCCTGTTTGTTTATTTAGGACATACCTGCGTGTGCATGTTTTCTGTTTTGTTTTTTTTTCAATTTTGGGTGGTGTCAATTTTTAACAAAACCCCCCCAAAAAAATGAGCTAAAAATTTTTCATCCATTATTTAGGGGCTGAGCGCAGACTCCGACGTCGGCCTCATCCCCTATCCCCCACTCCCAGCCAAACCTCCTCTCCCCAACCTTCCCCAAATTCCCCCTCCACCCCAGACCGGCCAGTCCGTGAGGCCCCTCCCTCTCCCTCTCCGAATAGTCCCATCCCTCCAAATTAACCCTCCCTTCCACCCCCCCTCTCTTTTCATCACCCTCCCCTCCTCCCCCCCTCTCTTTTCATCCCCCTCCACACCTACCCAAATATCCCCTCCTCCATCGGACCAGCACTGGCCCACCTCAGAGGAGGACGATGTCGGGGCTCCACGACCAGGCATCAATATGACCGGTATGTTTCCCTTTTAAACTATGGTTGCTTTGGCATTTTTTTGTTTTTGGGTGATTTTGTCCTTTTGCCTGTGCATTTCCAATTTGTTAAGTATTTCTAATGTTTTGGATATATATCTTTGCTAAACAATGTCTAGGATGTTTTCCCCTTACACATATCACACATGTCCAAACACTCATACTTGTGTCTTTCTAGTTTACGGTACCAACAAATGTAGTGTTTTTGCATACTTCGCCCTTTTTTTGCTTGGCTTTTTATGGGTAATTTTTTTAGTTTGTATTTATACAATCTTTGCGTTTGCCATTACTTTGTTTTTGTAAAAATGTAATCTCTTTTTTAAAAGTACAGTCTGATTTTTAAGATTTTGGGTAACATATAATTTAAGGTGTCATTTTAGTAATCAACACATTTGTTTTACCCACAGAGAACCAGAGGCGGATGCAAGCAATGCAGGCGGGCTTGCACACATTGAGGGGCCATGTCATAGGGATGCTTGTGGTCCTTGATCACATGTTGGCGGTCCTGCGCCACAAATTGTTTTTTTTTACCCATAAAAATGTTGTTACAAATAAAATATATTTTGATTTGTTAAAGTCTCATTCCTTGTCTGTAAATATTAGATTGTTTAACCTTCCATAAGTCGACTATTGGAGCATGTTTTTTAAAGTAAGGTAAATTAGATTGTTGAAAGCTCAAGTAAGTATGTAAGCTGGCACATTAAACACCTAACAATACCAATAGGTTTGTAGAATTACCAGCATTTTTTTTTTTTGGTGGGTAATGTAAATATTAATTCAAACCTGCTTAGGCCTAGATCAGAAAACATACTGATTTACCATAATACCTTTTGTGTTTGTTTTTAGCCACAAAGCATGTTAAAATACTTTACAATTTAACACATTACAGGATTAGCCATTAAGAAAGTTTGCCTTTTTTGGACCAGGTTACACTTGCTTGTAATTTACCAAGGAAAAGTCTTTTTAACGTCAAGCAAAAATTTAATACACACAAATAATAAACAGAAAGTGAATTGTGACAAGCAATTCACACAGTGAAAACACACTCCAAAAAACAACCAACACCAAAAAACAAAAACAAAAACAATCAAGAACTGTTTGAAGAAGTAGCAGGCCAACATGAATCCACAAATGAGGTGAAGAAATAATTGTTCCAGAAGTTATATCCAATGTGGCCACATGAAGACAATTTTTGGGATCAGGTAGTAGGCATCGTTTTTTCGTGTAATTTTAGGGAATAAAAAACAAAAAAAAATAAAAATAATTAAAATTGGCCATTAAAATCTTACATGTCTACATTATGTCAATTAACTAAATGTTTTACAATAATTACCTAAAATATCTGGCCCCCACATCATTGCATATAGCCCCCCCACATACTGACCTCCGACCAACCTCAGGGGGGCCATCCTCAGGCAAGGCATCCTCTGGCTGCATTGGGACACCACTCCTTATGGCAATATTGTGAAATATCCCACACAGGACCACAATTTTCGAAAACCATATCCGGCAAATACATGAGGTCGCCACCAGAGCGGTGGAGGCATCTGAATCGACCTTTTAAAAGGCCGATACAGCGCTCCACCACCTGCCTGGTGGCTGTAAGTGCGGAATTATTTTCACTTTGTGGCCCTGGTGTGGGAGCCAAATAAGGAGTGAGCAGCCAGGGCGTGCAAGGGTAACCACTGTCTCCTGTGAAAATAAAAAAAACAAACATCAGGACCATTGTGTAACAAGCTTTGCAGTGGTTGCAACAGAAGGTGTCAACTTACCCAGAAGCCACGCATCACCAGCTTGTAGGTTGTCTAATTTGTGCCAAATCCCTGATTGCTGGATGACGAAGGAATCATGCGCACTCCCGGGGAATTTGGCATTCAGGGACAGGATCTGGAGGGAGGCATCACATACCACCATTACATTCAGTGAATGAAAGTGTTTGCGGTTCCTAAAAATAGCCTCCAGCCTTGCTGGAAGCTGAAGTGGTATGTGAGTGCCATCCACAACCCCTATGATGTGTGGGAAGCCAGCTATTTGGTAAAAATTGGCCTTCGCCACACTAAGGGAACCCATATCCAGTGGCATTTTAATAAAATTATGGAGGTGTTTAAAAATGGCACAGAAATGTAACACCAACATTAATTGCGTAAGTGGTGGTATTGCTGTAGGACTGTCAATTTGCCGTTCAAGATCACTCTCTATTAATGAGAGAGTGTCTAGGATGATTTGTGGAGGAAGACGCTATCGTTTTAATACCTCATCATTTGGCATTCCAAAAAGGGTGACACGTGTTTTATATATCTGGGGCCTTGCACGCCTATGAGCCCTACGCCTGGGACGAAGTTGAGGTTGGTCGGGTTCTGGAACCATGGCCAAGACAATACGACCAACATCAACCTGAAATGGTAAGCCAGGTAGTTATTGTTTTAGACAAATGTGTAAAGAAAAATATACTTATCTTTTTTAAGAAATCCAAAGATGCTTACAGGCCGGGGTCTTGTCATGAGTAGAACAACCTACATTTCAAAAGTTGAAAATATATTTATTTATTATTGGGAAAACTTGGATTGTAAACACATTTTTTAGGGTTAAAAAAAAGAGAAGGGAGCACACATTAGTTCGGAAAATCGCATGCTACATTTAGTGGTAAAACATGATTTTACACTGAAAAAATAAAAAACACATTAGTGCGCTAAATAGTACGCATTTTTTTACAGTTCAATAAGGAGACATTAGTGCGCTAAATAGTACGCATTTTTTACAATTAAAACAAGACACATTAGTTTGCTAAATATTACACTACTTTTACAGTTCAATAAGGAGACATTAGTGCGCTAAATAGTATGCATTTTTGTACAGTTCAATAAGGAGACATTAGTGCGCTAAATAGTACGCATTTTCTACAGTTAAAACAAGACACATTAGTTCGCTAAATATTACGCTACTTTTACAGTTCAATAAGGAGACATTAGTGCGCTAAATAGTACGTTCATTTTAAATTAAAAACAACTCAAACATTAGTTCGCAAAAGAGTACGCTATATTTAGTGGTAAGACATGATTGGTCCAAGAAAAAAAACAAGATTACTTAGTGAAACATAGGCGAAGACCAACACATCGAAATTGTAACTTCATGAAACTAAAAACACTTACCAAAAACAGACAAATAACCCAAAGTCCAAAAACGTCAATGGGGCAAGGCCAAAATAACTGTAAAAATAAAAAAATAACACATAAGTACTAACATTGTTAAACTATTTCCGATTATTGTTTACGGTGGTTCTTAAAAAGACTTACTCAAAAACTCCCCCAAAAAAAGCTAAACAATAAAAAAAAAGCAAACGGAAAATAAATAAGTAAGAAAACAAACAAAACGATCACACTAGAAAACTCCAAACTCCAAAAACTGCCAACAAACAACTCCTACGTCAAACCTCCAACATTCATCACCCGCCACCTCGACTCGAGTCACACCAAGCCATAAATAGTCTTTATTTTCCCGCTCAAATTAAGGACGGACAATAGGAGCGCACAATCAATGATGCGGCCGAATAATGCTGACGCATGTATAAAAACGTCACTGAAAACCCCAAACGGTCTGCTGTAGTGAGACCTGAAAGTCAGAAATGGCTACAGAGCAGCAAAGCACTGGCCAAGAGGCGCCAGGTAAGTATTTGTCTTTTTGGGACTAAAGGATTATGTTTAACAATAATTTGGGTAACGTTTGACATTAGAATTTATTCAATCTTTTTTTAAAAAAGGAGTGGAGGATGCCATGTCAGAGGCTGCTGGGCCTAGTATGCCAACTAAACCCCCCCAAAAAAGGCAGTCACAATTCACAAGAAAGGAGATGGAGGTTTTGGTGCAAATGTGCAATGACAACCTGCCACAGGCACCAAGGAATATGGGTGCAAGCCAGAAATGGAAAATGTGGGATGACATAGCCAGTGGTGTCAATAGGGTGGGTGATTGTGAACGTTCAACCCGGGAGGTCAAACGCCGGTACGTAAAAACTACATTTTAGTAAAAAGTGTTTACAGGTCCAAATACTGCTGGAATAATGCAAAATTTTTACCCCACAGATGGAGCGACTTCAAATATCGGCTTAAGCAAAAACTGGCTGATAGGGCTAGGCATGCAGGGGGGACAGGTGGGGGTCCCACCCCTGTGGCACTGGAGCTCACAGATTTGGAGGAGCTGGCCCAGGGGTGTGTGCAGGATGAGGAGGTGTTTGGCGTGTCGAACATGGATACCGACATGCCAGACTTTGCGGCTCCTCATGTTGCCCCAGGTAAATGTTGTAATGTTAACAACTCAGAAATGTGTTTGGGACAATATCTAGATTATAATGTTACTCTTTTCTCTTTTTTCTCACAGAGACACAGGCGGATGAGTCTGCTCCAGAGGGGAGCTTTGGCTGCAGAATTTCTGCTGGCTCTGCAGGGGAGGAAGCTGTAGATCCGGCTGCGGACCCTGTGGCAGACAGTCCAGGGCATTCCCCCTCGCAGGCAGTGGGCCTCCTCAGTGATCTCAATATTAAAACAGATCAGCAGACCGAGATTCTGCTGAGGATGGACGCCAATCTGCTACGGGTGGCAGACGCCCTGGAGCAAAGTTCTGCGGCCAACGTGACCATTGATAAGGCCCTGGCGGAAAATACTGGGGCCAACGTGCGAATAGCAAATGCCCTGGAGCAGCTCGTTCGCCAGCACATGTTGGAGCCGGCCTCCCTTCCTGCCGGAACATCAGGACCCTCCACCTCTGGTACAACAACAGCCATCCCTCCAAATGTGCCTAGCCCTATGCCTAGTCCAGAGGCCTCTGGACAGGCCAACCGAAGGCCCTCCCGGACACGTTCAGGCTCCCTCCCTACCCCGGCCAAACGTGGCAAAAGGCGATGACAGCACTGGCTAATTTTCCCACAATCCTTCGGTGTTTGCCCCATATTCCTTAATGGACCAAACCTCCCTCTCCTTTCTTGTGAATTGTTTTTAAATTGTGTTTGTTTGTGTTTGGCAAATGCCACTATTTGTGTTTGTATGTTTTTGAATTCATATTTTTTTGCTTTGACGTTATCCAGATTTTAATTTTGAAAAAACCCAGAAAATAAAAAAAGGGTAAAATAAAAAATAAATCTTGAAAATCTGCTCAATTGTATTGTGAATTTCTTCCAAAACTGGTTAAAAGGTAATCCCGCAAACAAATTTCCAAACAATACAACGGAAATCTAAACATTATTTTTGATTCAAAAACCCAAGGGTTAAAATCCATTTATGAGTTTTAAATAACACATGCTGACAATATAGTTGCACTAAAAAAAGAACTAAACAAAAATGCAAAAACACATAATTTTACAACAAATTTGGAAGCGAATTGATTGTCTAATCCAGAAATTAGCAGCTGAGTAGTTCACCTGCGTACGGTTTTGTGCTACTAATAAAAGGCTATTTGCTAAACACCTTACTAGCTTGTTTGCAATTCAAAGTTGATTGTTTTTGTGGCCGCAATTGATAAATCGGAATGCCATCGATGTGGTTCAGGAAGGACGAAGAGACCATCGTCATTGTGGTAGAGAATACCAGACCACAAGCTGAGCGAGCAGTTTGAATGGAAAATGGATCAGACAGTGACGTAACACTTTTTCCGTTCACATTGGCCGTTTGCATCAGATAATTTATGTACGCCCAAAAAACACCTCGACACGCCTACGTTTTCCCATCTACACCCCCGTCACCGCCCCAAAACGGACAGTTCTGTCAATCACATTTGACATGTCACTTCCTGTTCGGTATTCGACGAATGACTGAAAAAATTATCGCAATCAGCCGTACGCACATGCGCACTGTTACACCGACGCATGCGTGGTTGGATAACATCGGATGACTACGAGCGTACATCCGTTAACGAGCGGCTCTGAATGAGGGCCATTGCCCGAAACTGTACTGAGGCAATTTCCGAGCCTCAGTTAAACTAGAGTCCCTCACGGTAATGGGACCATCTGCGGGGGAGTTACATGAAGAGATAGCCATTGTCAACTTGGCTGAATTGGTAGGGGAGTGTCCCATAGTTGTTGGATGCCTTGGGGGAAAAGTCAACAATGTTTGTTGGATACCGGTTCTCAGGTGACCACCATGCCCGAGGACTGTTTCTTTAAATATTATTCTCACCTAAAAGAATCTGTTTCTGAGAGTTGGGTCACTCTTACCGCTTGCCATAAAACCTCCCCATTCCGGAGGTGGGGGTTTTGTGGATGGAAGTGGAAATTTGTGGACGAAAGTTGGGAAGAAGGGTATTCTTGGGTTGGTAGCCCAGGACATGGACTGGTGATCGTTGGCATGAACATATTGAAAGGTCTGGACCAAATCGTGTTTCAGGAGAATGGTCCTTGGTACTGGAAATATTTGGGGGTCCAACAACCTGTTCAACAAGCCTTCCAACAAGTGGGATGGCGGTGTGGGGTCCGGGCAAAAGGAGAGGAATCTTTGAGCCTCAATAGGACCAGTCATCGCCAACAGATAGATCTATCCCCTCGTCAGGAGATAGTACTCCCCCTGGAGGTGCGTACCTATCATCATTTTGATGGGTTCGAGGTAATGATAGAACCCACAGGCTTCCAGGGAATAGAATCTGGCATAGTTCTGGCTAGAACTTTGTTGGTGGTCATGGAAGGGAAGGTGCTGGTCTGAATATCTAAGAAAAGGAGAAAAGCCTCAGAATGTCCCAGCAGGAACTACCATTTCCCAAGTGATAGCCATTGATGATGATGGTGTCCACGGGGGCCAAAATATTTTGCTTCAATCAGAGGCCACCATGGACCATGTCAGTACAAGTTGAGGAAGAAGAAGAACTGAGTGCAGAATGGAATGGAGGGATTATAGGGGAATAGATGGATGTCACATCAGCTGACTGTGACCCAGACACTGTACAATAGTTGGAGCAGATGTTGTGGAGATGACAGAAAGCTTTCTCAAAGCATGAGGAAGACTTTGGATACACAGAATATCTGCAACATGAGATTCGCACTGGAGATACCTTACGTATTCGCGAAAGATATAGGCCTATTCCTCCGAAGCTTTATCAGGAGGTGAAGACAATGCTGCGACAAATGCTGGATAACCAAGTGATACAAGAAAGCAAGAGTCCATGGGCCGCTCCCATAGTGTTGATTAGAAAGAAGGATGGGACTATCCATTTTTGCATGGATTACTGGAGGCTGAACAGTTGTACGGTATGTTATGCCTATACTCTACCTCAGATTGAGGAGTCCCTGGCGGCTTTAGGAAATGCCAAGTTCTTTTCCACCTTAGACTTGGCCAGCGGATACTGGCAGGTAACGGTTTCCATGCAAGATCAAGAAAAGACTGCTTTCATTACACCCATGGGGCTCTCTGAGTTTTGTCGCATGCCATTCGGGCTCAACCAACGCCCAGGCACCTTTCAAAGAATGACGGAACGGTGCCTGGGAAACTTGAATTTCGAGTCCCTCCTGATTTATCTAGATGACATCGTGTATTTCTAAACTGTGGATGAACACTTGGCTCGTTTGGTGGTGGTCCTGCAACGCTTGAAGGGACACGGGTTGAAGATCAAGTCCCAAAACTGTCACCTACTAAAAACCAGTTTGGAGTATTTAGGGACTGTGGTGTCGCATGATGGGGTACATTCCACACCAAGTAAGATTGCAGCCATGCAAGAATGGAAGACACCCAGTACAGTGATGGAGTTACGAGCATTCTTGGGACTGGTCGGTTATTATTGACGTTTTATCAAGGACTTTGGCAAGATTCCTGAACCACTCCATGCCCTACTATGAGGGGTGGCCATGATGAAGAAAACTCAAGTTGTGGCGTGGGGCGAATCACAGGTGGCGGCTTTTATGCGCTTAAAGCAAGCCCTTACTGAAGCCCCCATACTGGCCTATGCAGATTTTGAGATGCCTTATGTTTTGTACGCTGATGGGAGCCTTCAAGGCCTAGGGGGCCATGCTTGCCAAGGTCCAGGATGGCCAGGAGTGAGTGATTGCCTATGGTAGTCACAGTCTGAGGGAGATGGAGAGGAATCCGGATATCTGCTGCTCCTTCAAGCTGGAACTGTTGGCTGTGTTCTGGGCCATAACTGAAAAGTTTGCAGAATATTTGACAGCAACTCATGTTAATATCTTCCCTGACAACAACCCTTTGGGGACCGCCAAGCTTGGGGCCTTGGACCAACGTTGGGTGGCTAGACTGGCAAAATTTTCATATTTCATTCACTATCGACCCAGGAAAAGTAATGGGAATGCTGATGCCTTATCTTGATTCCCTGTAGAAGTTCCTGTGACACCGGGGGATGAAGAATGGGAGGAGGTGGAAGTCCCTGATTTGACTCGTGTGCAGCAACCGGGAACAGAGGGCGATGGCAATGTAGGAGTACTCTGGAATACTGAACATGATTGGGCACATGAGCAGCAGGAGGATTCAGGTCTTAAAGCTATTGTGCAGTGGCAAAAGGATGGTCATTGGCCCAACAAATGGGAAAGAAGTAAGCTTACTCTGTCGCAAGGTGCTGCGTAGTTGGGACCGACTAAAAGTTTATGCAGGCACTCTCCGGTATCGCACCTACCTTGATTCAGATCTCTGGTTTGTGGAACAGATAGTGGTACCGGAAGCTTTGGTCCGACCACTGATCGAAGAAGCACATGAAGAAGTAGAACATTTGGGAAGTGAGAAGACCTATCAATGGTTGCCATGTCAGTATTTTGCACCTCAAATGCAGGCCATGGTCATTCGGGTCTGTTGGGAGTGTAGGTGCTGTGGAGTGGTAAAACCCTTGGAACAACACGTGCCCATTCAGACCATTCGTAGAAAGCCATTAGAATTACTGATGATCGACTATGTGCTGATTGGAGAGTCTGTTAGTGGCCATCAGTACACTCTGGTGATGACGGACCACTTCACTAAATTTACTGTGGTAGTGCCAACCCGTGATCAAATGGCTGAGTTGGCTACCAAGTTGATCGTGGAAAATTGTATCAGATAATTTGGATGTCACAAAAGGATACATTCAGATCATGGAGCCTGCTTCCAAGGGTGGCTAATGGAACGTCTGTGTCAGTTGTATGGGGTACAGAAGATTCGCACAACTCTGTATCACCCTCAGTGCAATGGGCCTATGAAAGGTTCAATCGTACTTTGTTACAGATGATCCGAACCTTCAAGATGGCCGGAACATGCGCAAGAATTAGTTTGGGCCTACAATAATAGGGTGCATAGTACTACCGGGTTTTCTCCTTTCTTTTTGCTGTTCGGTTGGCCGAGCTGAGAGGCTCAGGATTTACAATTGACTGAATTCATCGAAGGATATGAGTCATTCCCTACAGGTTGGGTGGAGGAGTATCAGTGGCGTCTGAAGATTGCGCATTATATGACTGAAAGGATGATAGCTGATCACAGACAAACCAGGACAACGAGTCCTGGTTTGTATGACTCATCTGTTAGGCAAACTATCTGAGCACTGGGAAGTTTTACCCTATGTTATCCGATGTTGTCTGTCAGCAGAAGGACCGGTTTACCAGGTCAAATCAATTGATGGTACAGGACGGTTCCGGACTCTTCAACGTGACATGTTGCATCCCTGCCTTTTCCCAGCATCATCAGAAGGGGACTGTATACCTGATGCTATTCAAAATGATTTACTTGATGAGGAAATCATGGTGTCATCTCCCGCCAGAGCTAATCTTGAAGAAGAATGGTGGGTACCAACTGAAATTCCTAATGTGGATGATGCCTCTACTTCTCCAGAATCAACTGATGTGGGTTTAACACCTTTACCTAGACATTATCAATGGCTTAATCATGGTGTGCCCGGGCCTCGTTATTATGATCCCAAGTTTGTCTGGTTTCAGACCTCTTTGTAGGGACTACAAAGGACAAAGGGGGTGGAAATGTGAGTAGGGTTACCGATGCGGGTCTGGACCCAGGCCGGAATCTAGAGTCTACTGGACCGGCGGTCCACGGTGTGCCGGGCGGCGCAGTGCAGCGGCGGGATACGGGGCTGGACAAGCTTGCATATGAAAAGATTCAAGCTCATTCAATCAAAAACGCCAGTTTTGAAATTGGCGTGGACAGCCAATCAGGATCCATCGCGGTGAGCCAATTGCGGCTCGCTGCATCATTGCTCTGTCCCCTTGCGGCTCCTTTGAGCATTGAGGACAGCGGCTGCTAGCAGGTGGGTGGAGCTGAAGCTGAGGACCATAGAGAACTGCAGTGGTGGGAAGCAAAAGAGCTCAACGAAGCTCGCCAATGCAGGCTCTTCCATCGTGACATGTAGGCGGCCTTGGGCCACCTCTGCTTTCATTTAATCCCTCCCAGACCTCCAGGTTTCGGGCACTAGGCCCGTGGTACATTCAGGCACTAGGCCTGTGGGCAGATAGGTGGGCACTAGGCCCGGGCCCCAAAGAGAAGGAGCATTAGGCTCCATAGTTTTCTTCACTGGCCCTGTTAGGAGTTGGTGACCTGGGTGTTAGACCCAGGTCAGTTGTAGCCCCTCTGGCAGGTGGGCCTGAAATTTATAAAGTGATCAGGACATTAGGTCCAGATCACTAGGTGTAGTCCCTCTGGTAGGTGGGCCTGAAATAAAGAAAGTGACCTGGACATTAGATCCAGATAACTAGGTATAAATCCACTGGTAGATGGGCCTGAGTCTATAAAGTGATCTGGACATCATGTCCAGGTCACTAGGTGCAGTTTCTCAGATAAGCTGGCCTGAGCCACCAATAAAGTGATCTGGGCATTAGGCCCAGGTCACTAGGGAGGGTTAATTCTTCTGAAAATCAATTCTAGGAAAGCAGAATATACGGAGGTATATTCTGCACTTCATAAGGTCACAGACAGGGCCGGCCGGCCGGGAATAGAGAAGAAACAACTACATTGAGAGTGTCGCAGCTAGATGTGTAAGGTCATTAAATCTAGTTTGTTTTGCAATATATAAAAGCACGTTTAGTTGATTTCTGTATTAAACTATCCAGTTACACTAGCAGTAAGCTATTAATAAAAATACACTACTTGCGTAATTAGTTTCTAGTGAAGAATCCTTGCTTTTGGGCAGACAATCAGGTAATCCCATTTGCTCATATTGGCATCTGTTGTTTGTTAAGGTAGGTAGGTTGTTCTGTTTCTTCAACAGGGGCTGACGATCAACTCGTCAAGGTGACAAGAGATTTAGTGTGAGTATCTCTCCTTGTCTGTCTGTCCCTTCACGTGAGCACCGGATAGGGGATCTCGCACAATGGTGTGAGATCCAAAGTACACTTGAGTGTGTGAATACTGCATAGGTGATACTGGGTAGCTGAGGCATTGTGCCAATGATGACCATTCACCCGCCCGGTGAAGGTCACAGCAATCCTTAGTTCACAGTGCCACTACAATAAGGAGAGCCAGTCTTGACTATCTGTCCATTCATTCCATAGCCTTGGGCGGGTTTGAATCCAGTGTCTGACAGACAAAGAGGATCGAGAACATACGTCCGGCTGTTATTCAGAAACAAGGACTCGGACTTGGTGAAAAGGGTGAGTGTTGCCTAAAGGCGTTCATCCTCAACTTCCTACATTCACAAGGCTCAGACTTACAGGTCAGTTGATCCTACGATGTGAACAGATGTCTGCTTTTGTCCTGTCCAGCCACACTGTGATTATCGGCACAGGCAAAGCCAAATTAACATGGGGGCTTTCACTACATCTACTTCTTGCCCCCATATATGTAATCGCTCCCAGGTATGTTCCTTACTTCTCCTGCGTCCCTTGCTTCCATTGACCTTGCCTATTACTGTACATCACATCCCTCCTTGAAGGAAACAATGAGAGTAGCTGCAGTGCACAGTAAAACTGGTTACACATCTATACAATTGTCGGGCCATTCTCTCGATGTCGGGTCAATGGCCATTGGATTGTATAGGTGTGCTCGCTGTCCTGATGCACGTGCGTTAGCCGATAAATGGCTTAAAACCCTCCGCAACGGACGGCCACAGCCACTTGCATCTCATGTACAGTTTAATTTTCAGCTGATTCGACAGGGTGATATCGTATCAAAGTGCAGCAAGTGCACACGCTCAATCCATCCTCTGGCCGTTCTTGCCTTTCCTCATGTATGTAGTATGAAAATTAGCATAATACCTTGAATATTAGTGAATAATCACTCTACGCCTGTTTCCACCCTTAGGGCATACTGCTGTCCAGCATGGTGCCTCTGCTTCTCACACTGGTCACCATGTGGGGTGACAAGTGTGAGAAGCTCCTGGAAGGGTCATCCATATGCAAGAAATTCCAAAAGTCATCATGGCTTATTCTCTCAAATCTCCTGTACTAATGGCATATGAGAAAAGGTGTCTTGTCTCAGCAGCCAATCCTTGGTCCAGCAACTACGATTCTTGCTCCTCTTTTATTTCCTAATTGTTTGTAGTGTTGCCACCATAGCAGCAACAATACAAGAGCGAACCATTCTTCTCCTCGAAATCATGATGGGGATTGAAAGGAACGAACGTATACTCCCTCTACACAGCACAGGAGTCGAAAACGGTGATGTGATTACTTACTGTTCTCTTCCTGTATGTTTGTTAATGGTCTTGTCTATTATGATAATTCTGTTTACATCTGCCGAGACCGTAGCCTAAAATTGGGAGAGTACAATCATTTTCTTTCAATAGTTTGGACAGAGGGGGATCTGTGGTCAGGATATCCAATCGGGAGTTAGGTTGATCAAACCATCGCATCAAAAGCTTGATTATATAGATGTGTACCCAGCATAACAGAGGTACTAAGAAGTTTCCCACGTGTGCACCACCTCCCTATTCATGCCTCTGCCACCTCTTTGCATACATGGCTCTTCCAATGCATTTCTTCCACTAATGAAGTCACATCAGCACTGTCTGTTGAGACCAAACTCATTGGGTACTTCCCTTTTTCCGGTGACCTCCTGCTCACTACAACATTGGTGCAACTGTTCTCTCGACAATCTTGATTTTATCAGATAAGCCTTATATTCAGTTCATTTACATATGTGCATCACTTGTTTTTGCATTAAGTTTTTTGAAATGTATCACACCAAGGTTTTTCCAACTTTTCTAATTCCTGAACATATGCCTATGGATACTTGTGAGTGAATCAGTACCACTTTGAAGAACATGTTGCGGCACAAGTTGAATTCGCTGTCTGGGTCACCTCACTGGGGGTGGGATGTATCAAAGCCTAAAAAGTGGTAAAGCCTACAAAAAACAGCCGTTTTCTAAAGGTTCACTGCAATACATATGGATGGTATTAAAAAGGTCCGAAGCAGATATCGAGGATGTACAGTACAGCAAGCCCCATAGAATTCTATAGGGCTGCGATGTGTCCATATGCCTGAAGGATCCTTCTTCGTCCCCTACAATTTGCACATGCCCTGGCCGATGGCTTACATGCGCATTAGGACTCCTGGGTCATGATCCCAGAAATCTTAACTGCCAGGACAGCTCTTCTGACATGATGTGAAGTATTAATTCATACTGACGTGCTGGAATGCATGCAAATAGGGGCAGTATATAAATTAAGATACATGATGCATCTTGCATCATATTATTGCGCTGGAGGCACCTGTTTCTTTCCTCTATACATTATAGAAGGTCTGATGTGGGGGGCTGATGGCATTTAGAGTTCTGATGGCATGTGGGAAGATCTGGAGGGGCAGGTGGCGCAAAACAGTAGTGTGTGTGTGTGTGTGTGTGTGTATTTGGAAGATTGGAAAGTGTCATCAGATCAGCCTATTTTCCATTCTTAAATGAATGCAGTAATGTGGCACCCTATTTAAGAGTTAACAGATTGTATATGCTATTAGCACTCTCCCCTCCCCTCTTATTTTTAAGATATATATACATTGGCATATTATAATAGGGTCAGGGTGTGCGGTGCAAATGGGCCCCTGGGTCCGGGAGGGGGCCTGCACCACACACTCCACCCATATTATACTTAGCTTATACCGGCAAGTGGGTCCCTCCTCCTTCGTAGTGCCATATTCCCAATGACGTCTTTGGGAAGATGGCACCGTGCAGTTAAATATAAAACTCTGGGACTGTGCCAGAGTCATTTCCTACTTGGGCACATGTACCATCTTTTTAAATATCGCTTGGAAGATGGCGCCATGGAGGAGGAGGGACATGCTTGCCGGTACAAGGTAAGATGCCAGGCTTGGTGGGGGGGCGCTGCTTAGAGGATATACTGTATATCTATATAATAAATGAGAAAGCGTGTCTATCTGTCCAACTATTTGTCCTTTATGCAAGGCCAGAGTTTTGGACTAAGCTCACTCATTCAGAAAAAGGGGCCGGCTATTTAAATTGAGCGCTCGCTCTTTGCGGTCTGTTGATGCCTCTATGTCTGAGCGAGCAAACGAAACATGCGCTCGCTATTTTGTAAAGACGCCCCCTGGCCGCTCGCATCCTACGTCATCTCCGCTATTTATTTGATTAATCGAGTACATCGAAAGGCATCTGAACTGCTCGCAGTGCTTGTGGAAGGACAACCAAGTGACGCGGTCGATGACGCTGCTTTGTTAATTATGCACACCCTTAAAACACCCGTCTGACCGTTTGGCACGCCTGTGTTCGGATCTCCACTCCCCGTTTTCAAGCACCTTCCCCTGTTACCACCCACAAACGCCTCATCCTGTCACTCAAATTAGCAGGCACTCGCTATTTGGCAAGCGCTCGATTTCCGATCGCATGCGCACTGGTTGGCGCATGCGCATTACGACCCATACGCATGCGCAGTTGTGCGAACATCGCTCGGAGCGAACGAGCGCCCGATTACAAGCGGCTCTGAATCAGGTCCTGTGTCCATTCAGGTTATACCATACAGTAGTACACATTATACCACGTAGTAGTAGTGCCCCTTATACATTATGCCTATTACACATAATACTACACAATAGTACCCTTTACAGATTATGCCACGTAGTAGTAGTGCCCCATATTACACATTATTTCACATCGTAGTAGTGCCCCATACCCATTATGCCCCCCCAGCAACTCACCTGCCCATGTCCCTCCAGCAGCTTCTCACCTACCCCTGTGTGCCATCAGCAGCCAGCAGGTGTGGATTTGGGGTCAGGCCACCAGCTAATCAGGAGCCGCTACTGATGATTGGCTGCCAGTCCGCAAGCTCTGACTGTCTTGCGACCGCCGTCGCTATCTCTCCATGACAGCCTGGCAGTACGTCAGCTGAAATCAGATGGCGGGCTGGCACCAAATCAACATTGCTGACACCCAGGCCCCCCTCGATGGGCCTGACCGGATACAGGTGGAGAGGCGGGCCACAGAGGCAGCTCAGGCACCATAGCAGCTAAAAAAGACCCCACTGTTTGCTAACATGCATTCAAACAGTGGCGTAACTACCATGGGTGCAATGGGATGCACCTGGTGATCTTGCGATGGTCCGATACAATGTAACAATATATCGTGTCTGCGTACACACTGCGTGCATACCGTACCATGAAATAAAATATTGTTACAGGGTTAATGTTACCGCACCGCATTGTACGTCGCCTCTTCCCATCCGATGGGAAGATGAAAATACACAATTCATGAAACGATGAATTGGGGGTACACACTGTACAGTGGTCATTGTGATCTTTCACGGATCGCAAGATTGGCCAATATATCGTATAGTGTGTACCCAGCTTAAGATTCATTATATATCATATCCTCTTATACTAATCTATTCAGATGCTCAGATAATGGCTGCTCATACAAATGCACAAATGCTCATTTGCATGTTTTCAGATTTTGAAATTCCCCATTAACATAACATACTGTAATTGTTTCGGCATGTTTCTTTGATGTGCTACAAAACAAAGCAGGACCTTTAGAGATTAGACACTTATGAAATGTACTTGACATTGGTTTAATTGCTGTGCGTCTTGCAGAACCTGCGGGAGATATTGAGAGTTACTCATGAGTGTTTATCTTTTTTACAAAGGATTAGATTCCAAAAGTTGATTATATTCATTAAGAACAGCATGACTGAATACCTGACATGGAAGAACTTGCTCTCGCTCTCTCACCCTGCCCCAGGCTCCAGTGTAGTAGCTGAGGAAAGGAGACACAGACAGTAGAACATGTGGGGGATAGATCCATATTTAAAATAATATTACTAGTAATAATAATGATAATAATAATAATCAAAAAAGACCTTAGATCAGACATGCGGCCCTCTAGCTGTTGTGGAACTACACATCCCAGCATGCCCTGCCACAGTTTTAGCATGCCCTAAAAGAACAACAGTGGCAGGGCCTGCTGGGATATGTAGTTCCACAGTAGCTGGTCTGCCTCATGTTGAATACCCCTGCCCCATACTTACCTACTCCCTCTGAAGTTGAGGGAGGCTCCCAAATTTTGGGGAGCCCCCCACGTCCCCGGAAGAGTATCCGGATCTCCCGCATCCACCCACTAGTGAAGTGGGCAGGATGGGGAGATAATTGCCAGAAATCGTGGCATAAATGCTGCTCCGTATGGAGTGGGCAGGGATAAATGACTCAAAAAGGCTTCATTAAGCCCAGCCATCTCCTCGCACTCCGGTGATTGGTGGCATTGGCTGTGATTGGGGCGAGACCTAATGCCATAGGGACCCGGCCCCACCCCCTAATGTGGCCAGTTGTGTCTGCTCTCCGGGCATCTCCCGGGGTGCAGATAATAATAAGAGTCAGCAAGTATATCCTGTCCTAGATTGATGATTATTATGGAAAAAAATAAAAAATAAAAAAAAGTCCTCACTTTGACCAATGTCGGTAATGAAACTTGGCGCTTGCGCAGTGCGACTCATGCGCTTGCGCAGTACAAAAATAATCGGTCAACACCTGAAACATCTGCATTGCACCCACCTCTGAATCAAGGCCAAAAAAACTACACCTTTATGCATACGAATACTTAATTAAGTTTGAGGATAGATAAGCACCCTGTTTGATATTTACAATTTGTTAGTTAGTTAAGGGTTAAGGCTGGGTAAGGTGTGGTTAGGTAGTGGTCAGTTGATGAGATAAGCCTATCATAGGATTTGTGGGAGGTTACAAATTACCCATATATATTCCTTGGTAAGAGGAGCCATTTTCCTCTTTTCCAGTTTCTTCAAACCACCCACCCACCCACCCGACTAAGCTGGTTGGTATGCTTTTTTGTTTCGTTGGATTGTGCATTTCTGTGTTTTCTTCCAACAGGTAGAAGTTCAGCCTGGCGGGAAGCAGTGCTCCTGGGCGGCCTATTATTTAGCGCAGGAGTGCCTGGGTAGCATCTTTCCTTTGAGAGCGGCAAGTTGGTCACCGCCCATAAGGGGGACCTGGTCCCTGTCCAAGGGAAGGGCCGAAGGCTGTGCCAATTAAGGGGGGATGGTACTACCTCAGGCCAGTCTGCGCGGGGTGGGAATCCGCTTCCGTTTATTTATTATTGTTTCCAGCAAGGCTGTGGCCTCGGAGCACTGCTTTTGTCCTGCCACCCATTACCAATTCAAATTCGATCAATAAATTATGGCTGTGACCTCTTTAATTGCATTACATGTGTCAGTGTGTTCATTTCTAGGCTTAGGTTAAGATAAGTTAACAAATAGAATGATAAAATGAATGGGTGACTTAATGAATCCTTTATAAGGCACTCCTACCAATCTATGCAGGAGCTAAAGTGAAACTTTGTCTCTATATTTTTGCTTAACAGTCTTTTTATCAGCTTTGGCTTTAGTCTCTCGTGATTTTACATTCTCCAACCGATCGACTTCGTCCCTCACGTTTCTACCTTCTCCAACCCATCAACTTCAGCTTTGTCCCTCACAGGACTAAGCACCTTGGCCAATCGTGGTGTGCCAGGACTAAGCGGCTTGTGTGGCTCGTTACCCCAGCCTAGTGGCTCTCTGCTGGCAGCAACTGGCATAATACATATACAAGCAGGCTGATCCTGATATTCAACTTGTGCCAGTTCGGTTTCATGTGATGTTGGAACATGACGCCATCTATCACTAGGATTTGTAAACATGCACAAAGGTGATCTAATCAATTTTAGTCACATTCTGGTATATTGTTCTCTTTTTTTAATATAGGCAGAGGCGCCGAGAGGGGGGGGCGGGTACAGATTACCCGGGCTCGGGCTTCCTGAGGGGCCCGGCGCTGCCCCCTCCTCCCTCACAGCAGCCCAGCACACAGCGTGTGCTGAGCTGCAGTGGGAGACTGCTGTGGCTGCTGAGCAGCAGCCACAGCAGTCTCCTATGCCTGTGGGGGGGAGCGATCACACTGATCGCGCCCCCCATGGCTTTGTGCCGGGCTGAGGGGGCTGAGGGGGCTCAAAGCGCCCCCCTCGCCAGCAGCGCTGAAAATCTTTTTATTTTTATTTTTTTTCCCCCGAAGGGGGTGTGGCCACACCTCCAGCGATTTACCGCCTGCCGCAGCATTTGGTGGGCCTGAATATAGGAACAGTAACAAGTTGACATATGCACATTGAATTATGTAGAATTATGTAGAACCCACCAGTAACGCCTATCCCTCCCCCTAACCCTAACCCCCCCTCCCCTAGCCTAACTCTTCCCCCCGCAGTCTAAACCCTAACTCTCCCCCTATCTCTAATACTTACTGTCAGGATGTCCGTGGTTGGGATTCAGGAGCCGGGATTCCGACAGCGGTTGAGTTTATGGCGCCGGTATTCTGACCACTGGCATCCCGGCCACATACGAGGGCTGATTGAAAAGTAATGAGACTGCCTCTGTTTTTCTGTCCCATAGGTAGACGTGGCAACGCTATGCTGGTTATTGTGAAATTCATACATTGATGTGTCTGAACCTGCGGTAGGACTGCCGTAGTCTTCTTAGTTTGGTCACAGCGAGTAGAAGATCTTCGTACGTTTCATCATGGCGGATGAGGGAGACGTGTCTGTGAGATTACGTCAGAGATGTGTGATTGAATTTTGTGTTAAACTTGGTAAAAGGGGAAATGAAACTCATGAAATGTAACGGCAAGCATATGGTGGAGAAACAGTTAGCTGAACTGCAGTATTTCGGTGGTGGAAGCACTTCAAAGAGGGTAATATGGAGTGACTGACTAAGCGCGTTCTGGGAGACCATCCACCGCAGTTACACACATTGCCAAAGCTGTGGAGATGTTGCAAACTGACAGAAGGTAAAGTTTCTGCAAACTTTCGGCTTCACTTGGCATCTCAATCGAACGAGTTCAGCATATTGTGACAAAGGAGCTGAAAATGCATCATGTGTGTGCCAGGTGGGTACCCAGAAATCCCACAGAAGAGCAGATGTGACGACGAGGTGAATCGTGCAAGAACACTACTCGAATGTCAGAGAGGATACCAGATTTCCTGACTTACACTGTGACGTGTTACAAATCGTGGATTTATCATTATGATCCGGAATCCAAACAACAGTCCGCCTTCGCCCATTCCGTGTGATTCCTTTGCCGTGTAAAGTCACGCTTCTGCTATTCTTAATACTATGGGTGAAGGGTGTGCGGTGCGGGGCCCACCTGTTCCCAGGGGCCCATGTTGCCCCCACACCCTGCACCCATTATAGATACGCCCCTGTGCACGGTATGATCCTATAACACTGGGTTCCACGTGGATAGACAATTAATGGTGCCTACTATGCAAACTTCCTGAAAAACAATTTGCGTGGAGCCATGAAGAAGAAAAGACCACATTGCTGAAGAAACAGTAATTTTTACTCCAAGACAATGCCCGACCACATGTTGCTGCCGTTGCATTGGCAGCACTGACTGAAATTAATGGGACAGCACTGCAACACCCTCCATATAGCCCGGACTTAGCACCCTGTGATTTCTGGCCATTCCCAACCCTGAATAATCAAGTGCGTGGAAAGATGTTCTCATCAGATGATGAAGTCAAAAAATGCCACAGCTACAACACTAAAAGTGATGTCACAAATCATGTCTACTGCCGGTCTTTGAATCGTTGTTGAAACGTTGCAAAAAGTGTATTGAATGTGAAGGACACTAGTTTGAAAAAGAAAAATGTTCAGATCCTGTTGAGTCATCTGAATAAATAAATCAGTCTCGTTACTTTTCAATCAGTCCTCGTATAACAGATCATATGGAATATAGTCAAACATGGAAGAGAAGAGGGTGGGGAATTGGGAGAGGGGGCAGGGTCTTGGCTACCGACAGGGTAGTGACAGACAGGGTAGAGGATAGGAGGGGGTGGGTATTCAGGGTCTCAGTCAGGGAGGGGAGGGATCATTTGGGCATATGTAGCGCAAGTTCAGAGAACTTCAGAGTAAGATGTACTAAGCTCTGGAAAGTGATAAATTGGAGAGTGATAAAGTACTGTACCAGCCACTCAGCTCCTAACTGTCATGTTTGATTGGTGCATTTTGTAGGATTATAGTCAGGTGTATGATTAAACAATCATACCAAACAGGTGATAATGATCATCATTTTCATATGTAGGTTGAAACACAGTCATTAACTGAAACAGAAACAGCTGTGCAGGAGGTTTAAAACTGGGTGAGGAACAGCCAAACTCTGCTACAAAGGTGAAGTTATGGAAGACCGTTTCATGTCACAGATCATACACCATGGTAAGACTGAGCACATCAACAAGACACACGGTAGCTATACTGAATCAGCAAGGTCTCTCCCAGGCAAAGAGTTCACAGCAGGCTGGGGTTTCAAAATGTGCTGTTCAAGCTCTTTTGAAGAAGCACAAATAAACAGGCAGCATTGAGGACCATAGACGCAGTGGTCGGCCAAGGAAATTAGTGCATCAGATGAAAGACACATCATGCTTACTTTGATATCAGAAGTTGTCCAGCAGCTCAGAACTAGCAGAAACCAGTGGGACCCAGGTACACTCATCTACTGTTCAGAGAAGTCTGGCCAGAAGTGGTCTTGGAAGAATTGCGACCAAAAAGCCATACCTTTGACGTGGAAACAAGGCCAAGCGACTCAACTATGCACGAAAACATAGAAACTGGGGTGCAGAAAAATGGCAGCAGGTGCTCTGGACTGATGAGTCAAATTTTAAATATTTGGCTGTAACAGAAGGCAGTTTGTTCGCCGAAGGGCTGGAGAGAGGTACAATAATGAATGTCTGCAGGCAACAGTGAAGCATGGTGGAGGTTCCTTGCAAGTTTGGGGCATTTCAGCAAATGGAGTTGGGGATTTGGTCAGGATTAATGGTGTCTTCAATGCTGAAAAATACAGGCAGATACTTATCCATCATGCAATACCATCAGGGAGGCATCTGATTGGCTCCAAATTTATTCTGCAGCAGGACCCCAAACATACAGCCAATTTCATGAAGAACTATCTTCAGCGAAAAGAAGAACAAGGAGTCCTGGAAGTGATGATATGGCCCCCACAGAGCCCTGATCTCAACATCATCGAGTCTGTCTTGGATTCCATGAAGAGACAGAAGCATTTGAGCAAGCCTACATCCACAGAAGATCTTTGGTTAGTTCTCCAAGATGTTTGGAACAACCTCCCTGCCGAGTTTCTTCAAAAACTGTGTGCAAGTGTACCGAGAAAAATTGATGCTGCAAAGGGTGGCACACCAAATATTGATTTAATTTAGATGGGTTGAGTATGTATGGTACGGACGGATGCCCTGCGGTTGAAATCCTGATGCTGGAAGGCCGGCAGAAGAAGATCCCGACAGGGGAGGTTAGCTGGCTATCCCTACCCGTCTCCCCCCCAACCCTACTTTAGTGGAGCCTAGCCCTAACCTCCCCCCCTAGTGCCTAACCCTAACCCCCCGTGCTTCCCCTAGCCTAACCATATCCCTCCTGGGGGGGGGGTGCTTAAACCTAAGTCCCTCGGGAGTCCCTAAACCTACCCCCCCAGCAGCTAAGAGCTCCCAATGCCGTCAGCTTACCTACGTTCGGTAGGGATTTCAGCATGGGGCTAATGATAAGTATCGGTATTTAGACGCCTATCTTTAGTCAGTGTCGGGAAATTGGTGGTCGGTATTTCGACCGCCAGCTTCCTGACTACATCCCACTTTAGATTTCTCTTCTGTTCATTCACTTTGCATTTTGTTAATTGATAACAGTGAACTATTAACATTTTTGCAGTTTATTTGTTCCATGCCTGCCTAAAACTTTTGCACAGTACTGTGTATATATATATTATATATATATATATATATAATATATATATATATATATATATATATATATACATAGTGTAGATATAGGTACAGATGTAGCCGGCTATCTGCCGATATCAGTGTACCGGGCCCCAAGTTTTCTGTTGCCGACCCCGTCGGGGGGTGGGGGCTTTGGGGGATATGACACAAACATATAGATAGATACATACACACATACACATATACATTTCTCTCTATCTATCTTGAGGAGAGAGAGAGGTGAGAGGTCAAAGTGGTCATGAATATGGTGGTATGCATATTGCCACTATTACTGCTTCATTTATATTTAATACTATAGAATTCAGCTCACTTACATTTTAAATACTTCAAAACTTCCACTTCAGTCATATATACCCACACTTGCTGACTATCTGGCTGCCCCTCCCGGGAAGGAGCAGCCTGATCGACATGACTGGGGGTGTGTGGCCAGCAAACGGGCGGGGCTGGCCAGGTGACGAGTGTTTGTGGGTGGGGGGGAGGCGGAGCCACGCAATCACGTCATTTTGCTCCCGCCCTCGCTACACACTGCCGATATCACAGGCAGTGTGAAGCTGCGGGCGGGGCCAAAATGATGCGATTCCACGTGAATCACGTTACCGCCGTCCCCCGCTGCAGGGGTTTTACATGTAATTGCGGGGGGATAGGAGGGGTCGCCGGCAGCCGGGAGGCTTGCCTGACTTCCCGGGTGGTCGGGAGCGGCACCTGATTTTCGGGAGGCTCCCAACCAAATGGGGAGGGTAGGCAAGTATGTAAATATACCTATCAGTCAAATATACAGGGTTGGCCCTAGCGCAAATTTTTTGGTAAGCGAATGTATTTTTGGGAGCCCCTAAGCATATTGTTATGTGCGTACAAAATAATTAAGGGCCGTGGTCTCGTGGGAAAAGCCATACTCACGAGGCATACCCCATTTTTGTTACACTGGATGCATGCCCAGCACTCCGGGATCTGCTGGGCATGCCACCAGTCCTTCTCTCCAGTGAATAGATGCGGCGCGCATGCGTACTGCATTTATTCACCGCTTGCTCAAAGCAGCTACCCGCCTTTTGATTTTGTTTTTACTGATGATAGATATGGCTACTATGCAGGTGTATAGAAGTCACCCATTGTTACACACAGATGTCAGACATTGTCTTTCATACCCACAGCACTCACCCATTGTCTCACATGCACACACACAGCAGCCAGACATTGTTACACACAGCAGCCACCCATCCTCTCTCCCACACATACGCATGTTTATATAGAGAGAGAGAGACACACACACACACACACACACAGGTTTCCATATAGAGACATACAGGGTTACATAGAGAGGTATGCAGTCGGGAAGCTGGCGGACCAAATCCCGCAGCTGGCTTCCCGACTATCATATCCCAGCAAGGGTCTAAAGACAGGCGCTGATATGCCGACGCCTGTCATTAGACATACGCCGGGTTCCTGGAGGGGACTTAGGGTTAGGCCCCCCCCCGGGAGGTGAGGTTTAGGCCGGGGGAAGGGAGGTTAGCGTTAGGCACCCCTGGGGGGGACTTAGGGTTAGACACCCCCCCGTGGTACTTAGGTTTAGGCGGCGAGGAAGGGGGGGGTTAGGTTTAGGAATTTGGAGGGGGGATTAGGGTTAGGCACTGGGGGGGAAGGTTAGGGTTAGGCACCCCTAAGGGAAGGTTAGGGTTAGGGGGTAGAAATAGGTTAGACAATACTTACCTTTGACGATCGGGATTTCCTCCTCTGCCGGGATGCCGCTGTCGGGATTCCAACCGCCGGGCATGGGTCCGGCGGTAAATCATACAGATTCCCATAGAGACACACACACACACACACACACACACACACATCCAGGCAGGGTCACATACAGAGAGTGGAGGACGTAAGCAGTATGTTCCCCTGTAGTCACACCCCATCTCACCTTGATGTGAAGCTTCTAGTAGCTCCTCCATGCTGCCTGAAGCCCTGGACTGAGGATTTGAAGAACAAGACTGTGTAGCTCCGCCCCTGCTCGAGTCAGAGGAGCATGCGTACATGGCTCCTCCAATCAGAGCTCACCACATGCCTGACCCCCGGGGTGTCTTACCATAGAGAGAAGCAGCAGGAAGGAGCTGCCTCATGTGAGTAAAGTATGCCGAGGCACCGTTATCGCTCCTTCCCTGACAGAAAGGTATACGCGGACCTGGCCCCCTAAGACTTTGCGCCTTCCAGCCACCCCATCACATCCACTGTCGGGCTGCGGGATGGCAGCGCCCTCCTCTCTGTGGCGCTCTACGCGGCCGCGTACCTGGTGTAGTGGTCGGCCCGGCCCTGCATATATACAGTACCTGTGTGCGATTAGGGGGGTGACCATTTAACATCCCTGTGTGTGAACAAATGTAACCAGGAAGTAATTTTCCAGGAGACATAAGCAGGCACTGTATTAGGGGCGCAGATTATCTATTGCATTGCTTCCTACGTCACCATCTATGATTTTAATATTTTTTTTCTCCTGAGCATCTTATTTAATCAGAATATGTAATGTCTTATCTCCCAGTACAAATAGAGATTTGCTTTTCCTTTGGCAAAGACACGTTGTTTTGTTTGCAATAAGACAAGTTTGAACAAAGCAATTTCCTACTAGCACTTTTAAGGTGTTTATTTAAATTTTTTTTCCCCCTCTCATTACAAGTATATGAAATCATAAGGAATCTGTGCACGTTTCCATGACAGCAGTGGATATGTCAGTACTGCAATCTTTTTGACAGATCGAGAATGCATTTGCGTAAACCCCACCTTCTGTCATCTGAAAGAGGGATCAAGTATTCCAAAAGATATATACACTTGTATACATGTGACCCAAGGTGAATTTAGCAAGCATTGTTCCATGCAAACATGTACCCAATATTAATAACATTAATTGCAAAATTGTAGAATGTTAATTTCTTCATGGACTATGTCTGCTTTTTAAATTAATAGCATTAATCTCCTGGTAAATTGGATATCAGCAATAGATCATGGAGGCATCATTTGGACTTGTATGGCCGTGCCCGCCCACAGTGGAGTCTGTGTGCTGTGGGCGGCCGGCATTGATTAAATCAATCCCGTGTATCCCGAGAATCCCGGGGATTGAGTTTTTGTCAATTCCGAATCCCGGGATTGAAAAAAATGAGACAGGAGTGGCCTCCCTGGTCTCCTATGTGTGGTTCGGTTCTCCAGAAATCCGAATCGACTTGTGAGATCTGGATAGATCCGAGTCATTATTCTGATCTTCTCTTGGTTCAGAATTTGGATTTTAAATTTGAATTTTGGGTTTTGGCTTGTAATAATTACATGATTTTAGCTGATTTTAAAATCTTTTATCAATTAAATAAAAACAAAAAAAAACCCAGATCCAAAAACAAAATCAAAGCACTTGAGGGGGATTTTGCAAAACCAAAACACGAAGATAAATCATGCTTGCCAACACTCTCTAAACCTGTGAGAGGCTCCTGTTACCCCTCCTAATCCCCCGAAATCCCCCGAGTCTGAAATCCAGACCGTGCATGCCCAAGCCTGGCTGCAACGGGGCGTATGATGCAAAATAGGCTGGTCATGCACTGTGGGTCCGTGGGCAGCTTCGACGACCCAGCCCAGCAGCGCCTGAGTCACCAGCCACAAGTGCAGGCATGAAGACCACACACCACAGTGTCTTTCACCAGCAGCCGTGTCAGCAGCGGCAACTCCCTCCCTCTCTCCCCCCTGCACGTTGGGAGCCGCGGGGAGTAAGACATCTGGGAAGGGGAGTGATGGGGGAGTTGACATGGAGAGCAGCTCTGGTCTGGAGGGGAGATTGACAGTTTGGTGGTGGCTTGGTCCAGGGGGTCAGAGGGGAATCTGGAGGAGGGGAAATGCCCGGTCTAATGGTGAGTGTCTGCGGGTCTACCTCAGCGGCTCCATAGGTTGGCACAGAACTGTGTGTGTATGTGTAGGCTGGCACTGACCTCTGTGTGTGTGTATGGTGGCACTAACCTTTGTGTGTGGTACTAACCCCTGTGTGTGTAGGCTGGCATTGACCTGTGTGTGTGTGTGTGTGTGGGCTGGCATTGACCTGTGTGCATTTGTATGTGTGTGTAGGCTGGCATTGACCTCTGTGTGTGTGTGTGTGTGTGTGTAGGCTGGCATTGACCTCTGTGTGTGTGTGTGTGTGTAGGCTGGCATTGACCTCTGTGTGTGTGTGTGTGTAGGCTGGCATTGACCTGTGTGTGTGTGTAGGCTGGCATTGACCTCTGTGTTTGTGTGTATGTGGTCTGGCACTCATCTCTCTGTGTGTGTAGGTTGGCACTAACCTGTGTGCGTGTAGCTTGGCACTGACCCTTGTGTGTGTATTGATAATCTTGGTAGCTTTATCCAAGTTTCTTCTTTATTTTTCAGCCCCAGAAAGTACCCACATATTGTGGTGATGGTCTTCAAATGAAATAAAAAACCATCATCAGCACTGGTGTACTTAAACAGGGGGACTTTATTACATAAATGAGGTAGTGAACAAAGTATAGGACAAGTTAACACAAAATAAAGGGAAAATAGCTTATCTGTGAGGTGATGTAAAGTCTGTCTGAGAGAGGCTGAGGCTGAAAAATAAAGAAGAAACTTGGATAAAGCTACCAAGATTATCAATACATGCATTTACACAAGAAATTATTGGGTACGCATAACCATTTATCACGAGACTCACTATTCTGAAAATACTACACTATATTATTTTTCTTCTCCACTTGGCTCTGCAAAGAGCCTCTTCTTATCAAGGTCCTAATTGGCACCAGTAACCCGGGTCCAGCTCTATGTCATCCACCAACAAGATTTACAGATAAGCTTTAAAGAATTATCTTTTGGTACGCACATTATTATTTGAGTACGGACACCATTATTCATTAATTTATCACACTATTTGACGCTTGTCCTTTCCACACCATTTTCCAGATCACTATTTCGTCTTACTGCCATACAGACCTACGGAAGGGACTGCTGCCTCCTTTTATTTGAAGGATTTAAGTGGCCGATTAACTATTCATATGTATGATACCAGCACTTCAATATTACAATCAGGATAATACACTGTGCGTGATCCAAGAACTACTATTTCCATATATATATATATATATATTAGGGGTGAGCGGGTTCGGATTTCTGAAATCCGAACCCCCCCGAGCCCCCCCGATCCGAGTCCGATCCGAGTCAGGCTCGACTTTTCCCGCCTGACTCGGATCTGAAATCGAGGCAAAACGTCATCATCCCGCCTTCCGAGTCTCGCGGGTTTTGGATCCTATATAAGGTACCCGCGTCGGCGCCATTTTCTCACTCGGCTGTGGACAGTGAAGAGGGAGGGTGGGAGTTAGGGCTGTGTAGTGTAGTGTAGTGTAGTGCTGCTGTTGTCCACTACTTCAAAGTCCATAGGGGCTGGCTGTGTTGTGCTGCTGTTGTTAATAGGGGCTGTGTCCACTACTTCAAAGTCCATAGGGGCTGGCTGGACTGTGTTGTGCAGTCAGTTCTCCATAGGGGCTGTGTCCACTCCAAAGTCCTGTGCAGTGTCCCAGTCCTAAAGGAGTGCTGTAGTGTTGTCCAGGGGGTGCTCTGTCCATCAGGGGTGCTCCCCCCAAGTGCTAAAAAAATAATATATTTTCTGTGTTTGTGAATTGTGTGCGCAGTAGCCGCACGTGCATCAACAAAGTAGTGCCAAGCGTGCGCCTGTGTCATAAGTAAAGGGCCGGCTGGCTTGACCGTTAAAGGGTGCTGTAACCCCCGAAAGTACACTCCAGTCCAAACCAAAAAAAAATTATTTTCTGTGTTTGTGAATTGTGTGCGCAGTAGCCGCACGTGCATCAACAAAGTAGTGCCAAGCGTGCGCCTGTGTCATAAGTAAAGGGCCGGCTGGCTTGACTGTTAAGGGTGCTGTAACCCCCGAAAGTACACTCCAGTCCAAACCAAAAAAAAAATTATTTTCTGTGTTTGTGAATTGTGTGCGCAGTAGCCGCACGTGCATCAACAAAGTAGTGCCAAGCGTGCGCCTGTGTCATAAGTAAAGGGCCGGCTGGCTTGACCGTTAAGGGTGCTGTAACCCCCGAAAGTACACTCCAGTCCAAACCAAAAAAAAAATTATTTTCTGTGTTTGTGAATTGTGTGCGCAGTAGCCGCACGTGCATCAACAAAGAAGTGCCAAGCGTGCACCTGTGTCATAAGTAAAGGGCCGGCTGGCTTGACCGTTAAGGGTGCTGTAACCCCCGAAAGTACACTCCAGTCCAAACCAAAAAAAAAATTATTTTCTGTGTTTGTGAATTGTGTGCGCAGTAGCCGCACGTGCATCAACAAAGTAGTGCCAAGCGTGCGCCTGTGTCATAAATAAAGGGCCGGCTGGCTGGACCGTTAAAGGGTGCTGTAACCCCCGAAAGTACACTCCAGTCCAAACCAAAAAAAAATTATTTTCTGTGTTTGTGAATTGTGTGCGCAGTAGCCGCACGTGCATCAACAAAGTAGTGCCAAGCGTGCGCCTGTGTCATAAGTAAAGGGCCGGCTGGCTTGACCGTTAAGGGTGCTGTAACCCCCGAAAGTACACTCCAGTCCAAACCAAAAAAAAAATTATTTTCTGTGTTTGTGAATTGTGTGCGCAGTAGCCGCACGTGCATCAACAAAGTAGTGCCAAGCGTGCGCCTGTGTCATAAGTAAAGGGCCGGCTGGCTTGACCATTAAAGGGTGCTGTAACCCCCAAAGTACACTCCAGTCCAAACCAAAAAAAAAATTATTTTCTGTGTTTGTGAATTGTGTGCGCAGTAGCCGCACGTGCATCAACAAAGTAGTGCCAAGCGTGCGCCTGTGTCATAAGTAAAGGGCCGGCTGGCTTGACCGTTAAAGGGTGCTGTAACCCCCGAAAGTACACTCCAGTCCAAACCAAAAAAAAATTATTTTCTGTGTTTGTGAATTGTGTGCGCAGTAGCCGCACGTGCATCAACAAAGTAGTGCCAAGCGTGCGCCTGTGTCATAAGTAAAGGGCCGGCTGGCTTGACCGTTAAAGGGTGCTGTAACCCCCGAAAGTACACTCCAGTCCAAACCCCAAAAAAATTATTTTCTGTGTTTGTGAATTGTGTGCGCAGTAGCCGCACGTGCATCAACAAAGTAGTGCCAAGCGTGCGCCTGTGTCATAAGTAAAGGGCCGGCTGGCTTGACCATTAAAGGGTGCTGTAACCCCCAAAGTACACTCCAGTCCAAACCAAAAAAAAAATTATTTTCTGTGTTTGTGAATTGTGTGCGCAGTAGCCGCACGTGCATCAACAAAGTAGTGCCAAGCGTGCGCCTGTGTCATAAGTAAAGGGCCGGCTGGCTTGACCATTAAAGGGTGCTGTAACCCCCAAAGTACACTCCAGTCCAAACCAAAAAAAAAATTATTTTCTGTGTTTGTGAATTGTGTGCGCAGTAGCCGCACGTGCATCAACAAAGTAGTGCCAAGCGTGCGCCTGTGTCATAAGTAAAGGGCCGGCTGGCTTGACCGTTAAAGGGTGCTGTAACCCCCGAAAGTACACTCCAGTCCAAACCAAAAAAAAATTATTTTCTGTGTTTGTGAATTGTGTGCGCAGTAGCCGCACGTGCATCAACAAAGTAGTGCCAAGCGTGCGCCTGTGTCATAAGTAAAGGGCCGGCTGGCTTGACCGTTAAAGGGTGCTGTAACCCCCGAAAGTACACTCCAGTCCAAACCAAAAAAAAATTATTTTCTGTGTTTGTGAATTGTGTGCGCAGTAGCCGCACGTGCATCAACAAAGTAGTGCCAAGCGTGCGCCTGTGTCATAAGTAAAGGGCCGGCTGGCTTGACCGTTAAAGGGTGCTGTAACCCCCGAAAGTACACTCCAGTCCAAACCAAAAAAAAATTATTTTCTGTGTTTGTGAATTGTGTGCGCAGTAGCCGCACGTGCATCAACAAAGTAGTGCCAAGCGTGCGCCTGTGTCATAAGTAAAGGGCCGGCTGGCTTGACCGTTAAGGGTGCTGTAACCCCCGAAAGTACACTCCAGTCCAAACCAAAAAAAAAATTATTTTCTGTGTTTGTGAATTGTGTGCGCAGTAGCCGCATGTGCATCAACAAAGTAGTGCCAAGCGTGCGCCTGTGTCATAAGTAAAGGGCCGGCTGGCTTGACCATTAAAGGGTGCTGTAACCCCCAAAGTACACTCCAGTCCAAACCAAAAAAAAAATTATTTTCTGTGTTTGTGAATTGTGTGCGCAGTAGCCGCACGTGCATCAACAAAGTAGTGCCAAGCGTGCGCCTGTGTCATAAGTAAAGGGCCGGCTGGCTTGACCGTTAAAGGGTGCTGTAACCCCCGAAAGTACACTCCAGTCCAAACCAAAAAAAAATTATTTTCTGTGTTTGTGAATTGTGTGCGCAGTAGCCGCACGTGCATCAACAAAGTAGTGCCAAGCGTGCGCCTGTGTCATAAGTAAAGGGCCGGCTGGCTTGACCGTTAAAGGGTGCTGTAACCCCCGAAAGTACACTCCAGTCCAAACCAAAAAAAAATTATTTTCTGTGTTTGTGAATTGTGTGCGCAGTAGCCGCACGTGCATCAACAAAGTAGTGCCAAGCGTGCGCCTGTGTCATAAGTAAAGGGCCGGCTGGCTTGACCGTTAAAGGGTGCTGTAACCCCCGAAAGTACACTCCAGTCCAAACCCAAAAAAAATTATTTTCTGTGTTTGTGAATTGTGTGCGCAGTAGCCGCACGTGCATCAACAAAGTAGTGCCAAGCGTGCGCCTGTGTCATAAGTAAAGGGCCGGCTGGCTTGACCGTTAAAGGGTGCTGTAACCCCCTAAGTACACTCCAGTCCAAACCAAAAAAAAAATTATTTTCTGTGTTTGTGAATTGTGTGCGCAGTAGCCGCACGTGCATCAACAAAGTAGTGCCAAGCGTGCGCCTGTGTCATAAGTAAAGGGCCGGCTGGCTTGACCGTTAAAGGGTGCTGTAACCCCCGAAAGTACACTCCAGTCCAAACCAAAAAAAAATTATTTTCTGTGTTTGTGAATTGTGTGCGCAGTAGCCGCACGTGCATCAACAAAGTAGTGCCAAGCGTGCGCCTGTGTCATAAGTAAAGGGCCGGCTGGCTTGACCGTTAAAGGGTGCTGTAACCCCCGAAAGTACACTCCAGTCCAAACCAAAAAAAAATTATTTTCTGTGTTTGTGAATTGTGTGCGCAGTAGCCGCACGTGCATCAACAAAGTAGTGCCAAGCGTGCGCCCGTGTCATAAGTAAAGGGCCGGCTGGCTTGACCGTTAAAGGGTGCTGTAACCCCCGAAAGTACACTGCAGTCCAAACCAAAAAAAAATTATTTTCTGTGTTTGTGAATTGTGTGCGCAGTAGCCGCACGTGCATCAACAAAGTAGTGCCAAGCGTGCGCCTGTGTCATAAGTAAAGGGCCGGCTGGCTTGACCGTTAAAGGGTGCTGTAACCCACAAAGTACACTCCAGTCCAAACCAAAAAAAAAATTATTTTCTGTGTTTAGCCGCACGTATATATCAAATCGATATAACATAAATGGAGGACCAAACTTTCTCCGATAAAAATAAAATAGAGAAAGATCAAGAACCACTTCCTCCTAGTGCTGAAGCTGCTGCCACTAGTCATGACATAGACGATAACATGCCATCAACGTCGTCTGCCAAGGCCGATGCCCAATGTCATAGTAGAGGGCACATACAATCCCAAATGGCAAAGTTCAGGAAAATGACCTTGAAAAAGACATTTAAATCAGCTGAAGAGAAACGTAAACTTGCCAATATGCCATTTACGACACGGAGTGGCAAGGAACGGCTAAGGTCGATCCCTAGTATGTTCATGACTAGTGGTTCAGCTTCACATGACGATGGAAGCACTCCTCCCACTAAAAAAATCAAAAGAGTTAAGCTGGCAAAAGCACAGCGAAGAACTGTGCTTTCTAAGAAGATATCACAAATCCCCAAGGAGAGTCCAAGTGTGGTGGTGGTTGCGATGCCTGACCTTCCCAGCACTGGACGGGAAGAGGTGGCTCTTTCCACCATTTGCACGCCCCCTGCAAGTGCTGAAAGGAGCACCCACAGTCCACTTGCTGATATGCAAATTGAAGATGTCACTGTTGAAGTACAACAGGATGAGGATACTGGTGTAGCTGGCGCTGAGGAGGAAGTTGGCGAGGAGGATTCTGATGGTGATGTGGTTTGTTTAAATCAGGCTCCGGGGGAGACAGTTGTTGTCCGTGGGATGAAAAAGCCCATCACGGTCATGCCTGGGCAGAAGACCAAACATTCCACCTCTTTGGTCTGGCAATATTTCTATCCAAATCCGGACAACAACTGTCTTGCCATATGTACCATATGTAAAGGTGAAATAAGTAGGGGTAGGGACGTCAACCACCTAGGAACATCCTCCCTTATACGGCACCTGCAGCGCGTTCATAAAAAGTTACTGTCAAGTTCAGAAACTTTGGCTCAGACCGTAAGCAGTCCAGGGACACCTAAATCCCGTTGTCCTGTTGTATCCAAGCGCCTGCAAACCACACCGTCAACTCCCTCCTCGTCAATTTCCTCCTTAGTCAGGATCGGAAGTAGTCCTGCAGGCCATATCACTGGCATGACTGACTCTCCTATCCGGGATTCCTCCGGAGGATCCTGCATTGCTACGCCTACTGCTGCCGCTGCTGCTGTTGCTGCTGCTGCTGGGAGTCGTTCATCATCCCAGAGAGGAAGTAGGAACACCACTACTTTTACTAAACAATTGACCCTCCAACAGTCCTTAGCGAGGAGGATGAAGTACGACAGCAGTCATCCTGAAGCAAAACGTATAACTGAGGCCTTGACTGCTATGTTGGTGTTAGACGTGCGTCCGGTATCCGCCATTAGTGCAGTGGGATTTAGACAATTGATGGAGGTAGTGTGTCCCCGGTTCCAAATCCCGTCTAGATTCCACTTCACTAGGCAGGCGATACCGAGACTGTACAGAAACGTCAGAAAAAGTGTCCTCAGTGTCCTGAAAAATGCCGTTGTACACAATGTCCACTTAACCACGGACATGTGGACAAGTGGAACAGGGCAGACTAAGGACTATATGACTGTGACAGCCCACTGGGTAGATGTATCACCTTACGCAGCAACAGCAGCAGCGTCACCAGTAGCAGCATCTCAGAAACGCCAGCTCGTTACAAGGCAGGCTACGCTGTGTATCACCGGTTTCAGTAAGAGGCACACCGCCGACAACCTCTTAGAGAAACTGAGGGAAATCATCGCCCAGTGGCTTACCCCACTTAGACTCTCCTGGGGATTTGTGATATCTGACAACGCCACCAATATTGTGCGGGCATTACATCTGGGCAAATTCCAGCACGTCCCATGTTTTGCTCACACAATAAACTTGGTGGTGCAGAATTTTCTGAAAAGCGACAGGGGCGTGCAGGAGACGCTTTGGGTGGCCCGAAAAATTTCTGGCCACTTTCGCCATTCAGCGACTGCGTGCCGAAGACTGGAGCGCCAGCAAACACTCTTGAACCTGCCCCGCCATCACCTGAAGCAAGAGGTTGTGACGCGGTGGAACTCAACCCTCTATATGCTTCAGAGGATGGAGGAGCAGCAAAAGGCCATACAAGCCTATACATCCACCTATGACATAGGCAAAGGAGGGGGTATGCACCTGACTCAAGCGCAGTGGAGAATGATTTCCGTGTTGTGCAAGGTTCTTCAGCCCTTCGAACTTGCCACACGTGAAGTCAGTTCAGACACTGCCAGCTTGAGTCAGGTCATTCCCCTCATCAGGCTTTTGCAGAAGCAGCTGGAGAAAGTGAAGGAGGAGCTAAGACGGAGCGATTCCGCTCGGCATGTGGGACTTGTGGATGAAGCCCTTCATTCGCTTTGCCAGGATTCCAGGGTGGTCAATCTGTTGAAATCAGACCACTACATTTTGGCCACCGTGCTCGATCCTAGGTTTAAAGCCTATGTGGTGTCTCTCTTTCCGGCCGACACAAGCCTGCAGAGGTGCAAAGACCTGCTGGTGAACACACTGTCAGCTGAAGCGGAACGTGACACGTCAACGGCTCCTTCTTCATTTTCTCCCGCAACTGGGGCTGCCAGGAAAAAACTTAGGTATCCTAAGCAACCCGCTGGCGGTGATGCAGGGCAGGCAGGACCAAGTTTGGACATCTGGTCCGGACTGAAGGACCTGGCAACAATTTCTGACATGTCTACTGTCACTGCATATGATACTGTCACCATTGACAGAATGGTGGAGGATTACATCGGTGACAGCATCCAAGTAGGCATGTCAGACAGTCCATACCTGTACTGGCAGGAAAAAGAGGCAATTTGGAGGCCCCTGTACAAACTGGCTCTATTTTACCTGAGTTGCCCCCCCTCCAGTGTGTACTCCGAAAGAGTGTTTAGTGCAGCCGGGAACCTTGTCAGCGAAAGGCGTAGGAGGTTGCTTCCACAGAATGTGGAGAAGATGATGTTCATCAAAATGAATTATCAGCTCTTCCAGGGAGACCAGCCTCCAGAACGTACAGAGGGACCTGTGGTGGTGGATTCAAGTGGGGACGAGTTAATACTTTGTGAGGATGAGGATGTACACACTGAAGAGGGTGAGGAATCGGTGGATGAGGAGGATGAGGATGACATCTTGCCTCCGTAGAGCCAGTTTGTGCAGGGACACATTAATTGCCAGCTTGTTTTGTGGGGGCCCAAACGAACCAATCATTTCAGCCACAGTTGTGTGGCAGACCCTGGCGCTGAAATGATTGATTTGTTAAAGTGTGCATGTCCTGTTTATACAACATAAGGGTGGGTGGGAGGGCCCAAGGACAATTCCATCTTGCACCTCTTTTTTTCTTTGCATTATGTACAGTTTGGGGCCTAGTTTTTCTAACTGCCATCCTGTCTGCCACTGCAGTGTCACTCCTAGATGGGTCACGTGTTTGTGCCGCCCACTCGTGTCGCTTAGCATAGTCATCCAGCTACCTCGGTGCAACCTTTTGGACATAAAAACACTATTGTGAGGTGTGAGGTGTTCAGAATAGACTGGAAATGAGTGGAAATTAAGGTTATTGAGGTTAATAATAGCATAGGAGCAGAAAAACCTACAAATTCTGTGATTTTAGCTGTTTTTATGCTTTTTTTCAAAAAAATACAGATCCAAAACACAAAACCCAGAACCCAAAACACGGAAGGGTGGTTTTGGCAAAACCAATCCAGATCCAAAACACGAAGAAAGATCCAGATCCAAAACCAAAACACAAAACACGAAAAGTGGCCGGTGCACACCCCTAATATATATATATATATATATATATATATATAAATGTGTGTATCAACATGGATTCTAGGCAGTGTCCTGTATTTAACCTGTAGGAATACAAAGCTTGGAGGAGATTTGTCTTCCTGGAACCAGGCATCTAGATAATCATCTCTTATCTCTACAGGCCATAAAATTTGGGGAGAGATACATCCTTAATGCAGATGGTCAGACCTAGTCAAGCCAGGTCATGGGATATAAAATCCTTTAGGAGGGAGATGACAGAATTGTAGGGTATGTTACCTGCTTATTGGTTTCTAAAGACCCCTCCACACTGTTTCAAGACCCCCTACTTCCTATAGACAATATGGAAGGGTGTGACTGATTTCTTAATGCCCAGTGTCCAGCAAAGAAAGCGTTAAAAAAAACCCAAAGGTGGGGGCTAGTGCAGCTGTGAGGGTATAACTATGCATCTCCCTCAGTGATAAGGGTTCTTGTGCCCAAGGAGAGTCCTGACGGCTGCCCGGAATCCAATGCTCCTGTGTCTCCTTCACGACGGAGTCTAGATGTAAAGACTCTGGGTTCTTTTTCAATTTAATTCCTTTTATTTTCTGAAACCTATTTGTGATATATTTGTATTGTCCATATTTGTATTATCATTTTCTGTAATCAATAACCTTGGAAATATTTTTCGGATTAAACATTCTTAATCCAGTGTATTCTCCGTGTTCTTGTCGAATTCACGAGCCTGTGAGGTCAAAGCTACGTACCTATATGTAAGTGAGTGTGCATATTGAGATTTGAGCGGAGAACCTAACGACTCCCGTTAACTTCGTTGGTGGTGGCAGAACCGTGTTATAGTAACCGCACGTGCTGATGTAACCATAAGTCACAGTTGGCGATTCTCAGATTGAGGTATCTGGAGAATCGGCCGGCTGGTCGTGACACTGACCCTTGTGTGTGTGTGTGTAGGGTGGCACTAATTCCTGTGAGTTTGTGCAGGGTGGCACTGCCCCCTGTGTGTAGGGTGGTTCTGACCCCGGTGTGTGTAGGGTGGCTCTGACCCCTGTGTGTGTACGGTGGCTCTGACCCCGGTGTGTGTATGGTGGCTCTGACCCCGGTGTGTGTAGGGTGGATCTGACCCCTGTGTGTGTAGGTTGGCTCTGACCCAGGTGTGTGTAGTGTGGCTCTGATCCCGGTGTGTGTAGGGTGGCTCTGACCCCAGTGTGTGTAGGGTGGTTCTGACCCTGGTGTATGTAGGGTGGATCTGACCCCTGTGTGTGTAGGGTGGCAGGTGCCCCTGTGCATTCATGTGACCAAACGTTTGCTCAGACCAGAACTGGACCCGTGCCTATGAACAAAACACCCTAAACATAATGGCAACCCCCCCATCACACACACACAAATCCAATTATAACACATGCAATCCTGTAGACACTATACATATAAATTCACAACTCATCGATGTCTGGACAGGCTCGGCTCTACGACTGTTTCCAAACCCTCGCACCCTCCATCTATCGTGACATTTTTACAGCTCTCTGATGAATATCAGTGGTTTCAAATTGCCTGTAATTAATTTTGGTTCTGCATCTGACTGCATTACTATGTGTGTGTTTGCTATTTACTCCATTCTTAGGAGCACAGACTTTAGTACGAGCCTCGCTCCCAGGAAATATTCATTTTTTTGCTGTGCTAAATGCAAGCTGATTAAGTGCTAATTATTATTCAAGGGGCATCTGTAGCCCAATGACTTTGCCATGCTAGATTATGTTGTTACAAGGACATTGCAGATCTTGGGATAGAAACACTTCAAGGATATTTTCTTTATTTCAGCTGTGAATTTTCTCTCACCACATTTACCGCAATTTAACAGTTATGTGCAGCATTTGGTGCAATTTGGACACAGCTGGATAGAATCACTTGGCAGTGACAACATTACATGGGCTGAGGTTGTAAAATTATAAGCAAGTGTGGAATTCTGCTGATCTGTGAAGCAGGCTGCTGAAATTAAACTGTTTTTATTAAATTGCAAAGCATCTGTCCTGTTTTTTTCCCGAAAAGGGATTTGTCAAATAACTGCTTGTGTTTATGGGGCCTATTCATTATCGGGGGGCCAATAATTAAGCATCCAACTTGCCGCAAGTTGTGGCGGTGGATACGAAAATACCAAGGCAAATCAAGATTGCTCAAGTGCGATGATGTCTGCTTCCAACCGCATCCATTGGAAGCGTACCTGCACGTCTCCATTTCCAAAAATGCAGGCCAACCACACCCCCGCTCCACCCACAAACGGCCGCAGCATGTCAGTTCATTCATTGGTTGATTGATAAGATGAGCAGCGACTAAGCTGTAAATCTTATGTTTTTGGAAACTTCAAGTGATGCAGCATTTACATAATTGTTCTGTATCTGCACCCTGTGCTCCTTTTGAAATAAGAAAAATTTTGGGAAGATGCTGCTTATTTGCTGATAAACAGTAGGTAGGGCGGGTTCTCCTGTCACTGTCACTGCAAGGAGAGATCTGACATGCTGTCATCTGCCCTCACTGTTGAAGGAATGTCTATGCGCTTGTTAGACAGTGTCACCATTTCACAGAGGACGGTCTCCCATCACACAGTGCTACATTAGAGAAAGTAATCCAACATTAATGAGAGCTGGAGAGCACTTTAATATTCTCTTCACAGGGTGTATGCCGGAAGAACTCATAATTCAGCTCATTTGAATGTGTTAGAGGAAATCAGGCATTTTCATTTATATTCATTATAGACAGTTTTCTTCAGCAGGTGCAGTTAATTTCCAGCTCTGTAAACAAAACTTTAAAGTGCAGACAGGGTCACAGATTTTAAAGTCTGTATCAAAAATGGATTATGTACTGTACACATACTGGACGAATGTTAACTCATTACAATGGCTATATGTAAGGATTTGTATGGCATATTATATATAGTTAAAGAGGACCTGTCAAATAGTATGTATAATTATTGGGTCTTCTATCAGATGTTTTGAACTCAGGGTTTTCCATAAATTTGCCTAAAATGTGCAAAATTATATTTAAAAATTACTTTGTGCATCACAAGACTGTCCCTGAATTCCATATCAAATGATTTAGCAGTGCTCCTCACAGTGACTGCGGGAGAAATCCCTCTGTGGCCGTGTCGGTATGTATGACATTATAATTACAAGCCACGACTACTACAGTATATACTTATCCTCATGATTTCCTGAACTCCCTGGATAACAGGCTTGCAGGAAATAGATTCAATATTGTGCAACACAATGTGCTATATTTTGCAGTTTATTTTTAGCAATTGGCTTTGATTACCCTCCTGTTACCCCGACCCATCATTCTTCTGTATGACTGGTATATTTGCACCTACCAGTCATAAGTGACACTACTGGTTTGCATAGCAATGGCTGCTGGCTCTGGATTTCATCACCATCAGAGTTAGGAACCCTGTTGTTTCTATGGACCCTCAGTTACGGAAGTGCTGCTGACAGTGATTGATGATTCATGTGAATTTCAGGCACAGGGGAAACATTTGGTGGAGCTGTAAATAAAAGTGTTTTAATGGCCAAGGAAATTACTATTGCTAAAAATAAAATTGCAATGTATATTACATTATAATTGATAAGTGTGCTAGCGTAAACCAGAGTGTACAGTCTACTATCTATCAATTCAGAGTTCCACAACCAATGTATCACAGTGCTCTCTCACTGATGAATATTTGTTTGGGAGTGGAAGGTTACAGGTGTTGGGAATGAGATACATTCAGTACCCCAGCACAGGGGATGCCGGAGCTTAGAATACCGGCGCCAGAATCCCAACATCTGTCAGAATATTGGCACTGGCAACCAGACCTCCGACATCATGAGGAGAAGTAGCAGGGATGGGGGGAGAGTTAGGGTTAGGCATTATGGGGAGGGTTAGGGTAGGGCACTAGGTGGGGGGAGAGTTAAGTTTAGGGTGCAGTGAGGGGAATGTTAGGTTTAGGCACTGGGGGGAGGTTAGGTTCAGGCACTGGGGAGGGTGGGTTAGGGTAGGGAGAGGGTTAGGATAGCTACCAACAAGTGTCGGTAACCTAACCCTGTCGGGATGTCGGTGGCGGTATTTTGCCCATTGGGATCCCAGATACCGACATCCCGTACCCATCCCATTGAGAATACCCCAAAGCCGAGCAATTTTATCCAAAAGGCAGATAAAAAATAAAATAATATTTACAGTACATTGTAGCTTTTTATACTATACTAGGTCAGGATATATATATATATATATATATATATATATAATACGTGTTTGTAAAATATTTTTATTCTATCAATGTAGTTATTGCCATGTTACTGTATATAGCACCATCTATCACCATGTTTATAGAAACATGCCATGATTTGTTTTCCATCTTCCCCTGAACAGAAATACAGATTGACATTATGACTTGGCCACTTGATTTCCTCCTCATGCAAAATTCCTTTTGCATTTTACAAAATGTTTCAACTTTGACTCACAGGCACTGCAATGGGAACTAATATAGTGCCTGAATATGCAAAGGTGTTCCTGGCAGACCTGATGGAATGATTATTAATTTATTATGTAGACATATGGGAAGAACATAAGAGACAATTAAGAATTTAGGTGGAGAGTTATCAAACCTTCTAAAGAGGACAAGTGGAAAAGTTGCCCATAGCACCAGCCCTATTGTAGATGCAGATTCTCCATCTGTGTATGGCTTCCTCTGTGATCAGATGAGTGTGTGTGCATAACCACTAACAGCGACGTGCCTACGACAAAAATAAGACGCAACATCTCCGTGCATCTTTTTAGCCACCTTCCGTTACCTCCCAGTTCCCATCCAGGTGACTGCAAGGAAATCACGCCTCTAAATTGGTTCAGAGACTCCATATGAACAAAGTTCGGATGCTTGCACAGTGCTACTCAAACGCATGTGCAGACGAAAGACATGGCTCCACTGTGTGCAACATCGCCGCTGCATCCAACTCAGAATCAGGCCTAATGTCTTTTAATGAAATGTAGCTAATGCAGCAACAAAAGTTCTATTCATGAAAAAACTGACAGATGTGAAACTACATAGAGAAATGATAAAGTTCTGCATGTCTGACTGAAGCAAGACATTTCATCTGGAGCTAATAGAATTATTTGACTTTAAAAACTGTGGTCTGGGAAATGACATTGGCTTTATAGGACATTACTGCCCATCACACAGTTTGTTTTTGTTCAAAAGCTTCTGCTTATGTTTTTTTGCATTCTCCTTCTCTTTTCCCCAGTAATTGGTCATGAGAACAACAAACTGATTAGACAGTCTTTGACATTTACCAGGCGCAAATTATGTCTCTCTTTAATTTTTATACATGGGAACATGGGTGTGTCTATTTAGGAAGATTGTATTATTGTACCTGTCTTCTTGACACTTGCCCTTTAAAGCAGATTTTCATTTATTTTTGCAGTTTGGCATGTTTAAAGCATTTGTTTTAGTGCTGGTGGGAATAATGAAAAGAGGCTGTCTCGCAAAAAATAAGGATTGATGTAATGTGCACTAAAAACACGGAGGTCCCCCTAATGAGCCTAGTAAATGTTTATACTTATTTTTGTGGTTGCCATGGAGTATTAGGAGGAATTTATGCATGTGGTATAAGGGGAAGGGAGGACTAGTGTGCTTGGTGCTGTTTCGGATTCCTAGGCTGTTCCGTATAAACCTCCTCTGGAACCCAGGCTAGCGAGGGCTTCCTCCACTAACAACCACCCACTGTTCCCTTAGACCTGGAAGACGTTCACTGATACTTAAGTGGCCGCCTGGTCTTAATACTCGAAAGTTGTAGAGGTTTACACTGATTACCTTCAGAAATCAGAGAATAGTGGGAAATACTGGAAACTGGGAGGAAAGTCAGTAGTATGTAAAAAAAAACTGATGGTGCACTAAAGCCGGTAGTACAATTTGTGGAGTTGATGCTGTGGCTTGGAGGCCAGTGATGTGGCTTTGAGAGCCAGTAGTGTGGCCGGAGAGCTGGTGGTGTGATGCGGCTTAGAGCCGGTAGTTTGACTGGAGAGCTGGTAGTGAGATGCAACTTTGAGAGCCGGTAGTGTGGATTGTGAGCCGGTGGTGAGAGTGTGGCTGGAAAGCTGGAGGAGTGATGCAGCTTTGAGAGCCAGTAGTGTGGCTGGAGAGCCGGTGGTGTGATGCGGCTTTGAGAGCCGGTAGTGTGGCTGGAGAGCCGGTGGTGAAATGCGGCTATGAGCCGGTAGTGTGGCTACTAAATAAAAGGAAGTGAAATCAAAACTAGTGTTCAGGAAAAAACATCATGAGTGAAAATAAAGTGTTTAAACAAGTGAAGGTTGCTTGGTAGTATGAAAAATATGAAACATCCAAAGTGGGAAGACGGGGGGATTAAATGCAATTTAGTTATATACTGTTGAAGTAATATTGTGAGAAACAAGAAGTGTAATATATATGAATATTGCTTAAGTATATATGTGAATTGGGGTGTGATACCAAGTGCTAAAATAATTAATCTAGATATTAAATTGAAATAATTTATCTCTCCATATAGGAGTTATTTTTGGTCATTGGTCTGTTTATCTTGGTGCATTTTTTAATCTGTGTGTTTCTTTTTCACCATTACTTTGTAATATATTTATTGTTATACATCTTCGCCAAGTATTCACCCCTCATGTGGATATTATCAATTGTTTATATCATTTATTTATTTTTTCTCATTAATTTTCTGTGTGGATATTATCAACTGTTTACATTATATATATTTACTTTATATAAACTAGGTGTGCCCCTTTTCCCAGGAGTTCTGCTTTGCCCCTTTTTTTCTGAGAAGTTCTTATGGTCAGTAAGAACTGTGATTTGATGTTTGACCCACTCCAGCCAGTGCCTCCAGTCCACGAAGGCCCACTTAATCGCGAGCAACTCCCGATTACCCACATAGTAGTTGCGTTCTGCCGAGGTGAACCTGCGGGAAAAAATAGCACAGGGGTGCAGTTTGTTGTCAACAGCTTCCTTCTTGGACAGGATTGCTTCAGCTCCAATCTTGGAGACGTCAACTTCCAAAATAAATGGTAAATCTGGATAAGAATGACGCAGTGCTGGAGCGTGCGTGAAGGTGGTCTTAAGAGCTTCGAAAGACTGAATAGCTTTGGATGTCCAACTGAAGGTGTCAGCTCCTTTCTTGGTCAGTTCTACAATGGGTGCCACAATAGTAGAGAAAGACTTGATAAACTTTCTAATATAATTAGCAAAGCCGAGGAAGCGCTTAATCGCTTTAAGGGTAGTTGGTTGAACCCATTCCAGTACAGATTTGACTTTGCTGGGATCCATGAAAAATCCCTCGGAGGAAATGATGTAGCCTAGGAAAGAGATTTGTGTGATATCGAACTCACATTCAGCTTAGCGTAAAGATGGTTCTCTCGCAACTTCTGCAAAACTTTGCAAACATGCTGATGGTGTTGATCCACTGACTATGAGAAAATAAAAATGTCGTCAAGGTAAACAACTACAAAAATTCCCAGGAATTCCCGAAGGACATCGTTAATGAGATCTTGAAAGACCGCCGGGGCATTGGCTAGGCCAAACGGCATGACCAGGTACTCATTTTGTCCTGAGTGAGTACTGAAAGCCGCCTTCCACTCGTCGCCACTCCTAATTCGGATCAGGTTGTAAGCTCCCCGAAGATAAATTTTAGAAAAGATGGTGGCTTGACGCAGCTGATGAAAGAGAACCAAACTGAGAGGTAGCGGATAGGAGTTTTTAATGGTGATATTGTTAAGACCCCTATAATCAATGCAGGATGGAGAGAGCCATCCTTCTTTCCAACAAAGAAGAAACCAGGCCCAACTGGAGACTTAGAGGGGCAGATACATCCCTTTGCCAGGGTGTATTGATGTATTCCTTCATCACCTTATCTTCCGGAATAGATAAAGAATACACCGGCCTTTGGGTAGCTTGGCCCCAGGGATTAAATTGTTAGCACAGTTGTATGATCGATGCGGAGGAAGAAGATTAGCTAATTGCTTAGAAAAGACATCGGAGTATCCCTGGTACTGGACTGGAATGGTTGAAGAAATTTTGACAACAGCAGGCTGAACTGCCCGAACAGGTAAAGCGAGACAACGAGACTGGCAGGCACGACTCCATCTCATGATTTCTTTAGAGGACCAGTCAATGACGGGATAATAATCCCTGAGCCAAAGGAGACCCAGTCCGACACTGCTCATGCCCCACCCTCATTACATGATCAACCACTAACCTCCATCTACACTTATTATAAAACCCCTTTTATATCCTCCCCCACTATTACTTTTTAAACAAACCCTACTACTGTGCTAGTTCCAACACTGTATCTTCTGTTTGCACTTACTGTACGTATAGCTTCACTGATCAGCCATACAGTGCTTATAGTACACAGCATCAGATATACGTACTGACCCCTCCACCGAGGAGCAACCAAGCTCAGAAGCCTCTGATGAGACACAGCTTGTCTTTCTTTCATAGAAAAAAAAATATATTTATATAATGGTAATGGAAGTTCTAAAATTGTTACTTTCTTAGTCACCAAGCTAAGTACTATTCATGTACTATAAGGAAAATAGAAGTTCAAGTTAATAACCTGTATTAAAGCACTAAGAATGCAGCCTTGTGCTCTCATGTGCCCTGTAACATTCTTCTATTTCACAGGAAGGGTGCCTCATCTCATTTGCATATTTCAGTAATATCTAACCTATCTACTTGTGAGATGGAAATATCAGCAAACATATATGAGTTTTTAAAAAATAGCAGCCCGAGCTCTAAATTCCTCATCATTTCTAAATACACTACATTATAATGCAGCAGGCAGTCACAAGTTGGGAATATTGTTTCTTTTTACACTGTATCACCAGTGCTGTAATTTGCTGTAAAATATTTAGCCTTTTAATATCTGATCAATTTCTATAATCTTAGCATCAATTAGATATCATAGTAAGGGGTGCCGAGAGGGGGGGAGTGGGTACTAATTACTGGAGGGGGGGCCCGGGGCAGGGGCCCGAGGCAAGGGCCCGTGTCTGGCACCGCTACCCCCCCTCTTACATCACTGCAGCCCAGTACAAGCCGCTGTGTGCTGGGCTGCACTGGGAGACTGCTCGCGGCTGCTAAGAAGCAGCCACAGTAGTCTCCTATGCCTGTGGGGGGAGTGATCAAGCTGATTGCGCCCTCCACTGGTTATGCACCGGCTGAGGGGGCTGAGTGCACCCCCCTCCCCAGCGCCGCAAAACTTTACCTTCTTTTATAACAAAGGTGGCGTGGCCACGCCTCCTGTGATTAGGTCACGCCCCCTTTTACCCGGACCCACCGTGGCTCTTGGCAGGCCTGATCATAGTATACAACATGGGTGTAACAGTTGACAGCTCTTTTAACTAATTTATGATATATATTTTTAACTTTAAAGTTAAATATGTTTGTATTTTGTTGCTAGATTAAATACTGTAATTAGCTTTAAGCAGAGAGAAATGTTTTAAACAGACACTTCATGCAGTGGTAATTTAGTCTTCATTTCCATAGGCTTCATCTGATTAAAATGCTGCATTAATTAAGGTTGTTTTTCTATCCTGTAAAAACTACATTTATATAAGCCCTGCCTGATAAAGACTAACCTACTTAACAGAGTGAAATGGAGGAACATATATGGGTTAAGTAGGTTAAGTAAATAGTACGATGTATTTATGTTACGCCTTCATTTATATGCTCATATGCAATAACTGGGCAAAGTTCACTTCTAAAAGTTCAACTATGCAAAACTTACTTTAATTGCACATCTACATCTGTCCCCTTCATCAGTCTTGCACTGACATCCTTTAAATCATACTTACTAACTCTCTGAATATCAGGGAGACTCCCTGAAATAGTAGCAATCTCCCTGACTCCCTGAAGAGTCTAGCAATCTCCCTGTGTGCACCTTACCCCCATTATGAAGCTGTTACTGTATATTAAAAAAATCCCAGAGATATATACATTCAAATGGTATAATTAGTATAATTTCCCTGCATTGGTTGTAAGGCACAATGATCCCTCTGGGGATGTAGTCAGGAAGCCGACGGTCTAAATGCCAACTGCCAGCTTCCCGACTGTCAAATCCCGGCAAGGTACTAATGCCAGGCGTCGAAAACCCCTGCCTGTCATTAGACCTACGCCAGGAGCCCGAGGCCCAGCATACCGAACGAAGGTAAGCCGGGCGTGGACAGCTGCTGGGGGGGGGGGGTGCTTTGTGTAGGGTTAGGGTTAGAGTCCCCCCTGGAGGGTTAGGTTTAGGCTAGGGGAATTGGGGGGGTTAGTTTTAGACACTTGGAGGGGGGTTAGGGTTAGGCACTAGGGGGGAGGTGAGGGTTAGGCACCCCTAAGGGAGGGTTAAGGTTAGGGGGGGAAAATAGGTTTAGTTATACTTACCTTATTAGCGATCGCGGTATTACATACTACACCCTCCCTATGGCTACATGCGTTTTCTGGAAAGTATCAGTGTGTTTTCATCAAGAAGAAGATCTTACTAACTGCTTTGGGGCTTAATTACATTTGAATGTAAATCAGTTTTATGACACGCCTCTCAGATGTAGCAGTACACGCCCACTTTACCACCGCACTCATAGGTGCTGTTTTCACAATCACCCTGAAATGCATTTTCAAAAGTAGGCAAGTATGCTTTATATTACAGTCTTTCAGAGCCATAACTAGACTTTTTGGTGTCCTGTGCCAGAAAGAGCATTGGCGACCCCCTCATTTTTCAAAGGGACATAATGCACCCAAAAAAGGGCCGTGGCTTCATGGGGAAGGGCCAGGGAAGAGATAGGAGAGGCCAGGAGATGCTGGGGTTAAAATAAGAGGAAGCTACAAGCAAGAATGATAATAAACAGAAATTTGACAGGCCCAAACAGCGCCCCCTGACCTGTGGTGCCCTGTGCGATGGCACCGGCCGCACTACCCTAGCTACAGCCCTGCTGTCTTTAGCCTATAATTCTGCACTTCTCTATAAATAGTTATATGCATATATTTGGGCTCTTTTATAAAATGCTATGTTCCACTGACCAGGGCTGGATTAAAAGCAACGTGGGCCTGGGGCCTATTGTAAGGGGCAGGGGAGCTGTGCCCACTGCATTGTGGATGTGACCAGTTTCCTGTGTATGTGTACACCCCTACACTATCAGCCCCAGTGTCTCCCTAAACATAGGCTTACCATACTATCCCTTTAAACCGGGACACTCATGAATAACACAGGTTCTATGGTTTATTAAAACCAGGTGAAATGCATACTTGAAGTCAGCCAGCCAGCCACAGAACCTGTGTAATTCATGAGTGTCCCGGTTTAAAGGGATAGTATGGTAAGCCTACCCAAACATATAAAAGTAGAACATTTACATCATTTTGTGAGGAAGATAGGAACGCAATTTTAATACTTATAATTTATGTCTGACCATGTGGCCAGCTGGGCATCTAGTCATCATCATCCTCCCATGATGATGGGCCTATGTTTATGTGGAGGCCTGGCGCTGTAGTTCCATCTGCCCTATTGCTAATCTGACCCAGACTGAGGGCCTGATTCAGACCCGCTCGCGAGCCCTGAGCGCTCGCAAGCGGGTCGATGGTGCCCTAGTGTGCATGCGCACGACGGAGGGAGCTCCGTCGTGCGCATGCGCGAAACCCAGATAGCAACAGCCAAGCTGTCGCTCCGGGTCTCGCACCAAAGGGGGCGTGCTGTCGATGTTGAGTGACAGCACGCCTCCTTTGGTGGGCGTGCCGGGGGCGTGGCTGCCAGACGGAGGCGTTCCCATGGGAACGTCTACCGTCTGGGTCCAGCCCCACTGACATCAGTAGTGATGTCAGTGGGAGTGAATTTAGCTCTGATAGAGCCAAAATCACTCCAGGGCTTGCGGTCACCGAGACCCTACCGCAGGGCCTCGTCGCAAGCCCGATGGTCACGATGGTCTTGACCATTGTGACCATCATCATGGACGCTCGCATAAGCTGTCAGTGGTAACCCACAGCTATGCGAGCGTCCAGGAGGAGGCTCCAAAAAACCCCCAAAAAACGCCCTGATTCAGAGCGGGCGCTTGTTCAGAGCGTCCGGCTCTGAATCAGGCCCTGAGTCTCTAATGTAAGAAAAAAAATTAGCACATGCTTGCAGGGTACAAGCTTAAACCTGACATATTTCTGCAACTGAATAAGAAACACAACAAGGTGCGCTGCAAGCCAGAAAATAACCCCTTGAATAAACGGAGCAGCTCACACATGCAGGTTCTGCACCTGCTAAAAAGGACAATAGAAAAAAGATGTAGTGAAGCGCTGGTTTAATCAAGTGACCATACTGATTCATGCAAATGATTTATTGCAAGGATTAAACAGTTAATACATAAAATACATAAAATTCAAGTCTCTACACTGACACGGTAATATAATGTGGGTGAGCAGGTGGAAAATAAGAATGTTATGATATAGGACCACTCCTGGGTCCAGTAAATGGAAATGTCCACAAACAAGCTCTGTATGTATCCACTGTGGTAGTATAATGTCAGCAAGAACGTGTGGAAACAATATTGCCAAAAGGAGAATCCAAATAGCCGGAGAACTGTAGTCACCTGTAATTTTGTAGCCAGTACTCGCACTGTGTAGGTAGCGTCAGGCTAGTAATGAACAAACGTGTCCGTGTCCAGTTTGGGGAGATCCCTTGATGCGTTTCTCCGGACTTGAATATTCCCGGTTTCATCAGAAGGCATGTAGTCTCCATAGAGGTTTGAAGAGTTTGTTAAGAGAAAATGATTCAGAGACGCTTCTACCTATTTTTGATATCACCAGATCATCAAGTGATCCTATTGCAGGAAAATGTAAGAATAAATCACAGTTTTTTCCACTGAGATATAAAAGTGCAGCAATAGAAACTTTTTATCAAAAGACATTAAAAGAATTTGAGTTAATATGTACCAAAGCAACGGTGAATTTGAAGTATAATGATAATTTGGCACCTCAGGAGAGAAAAGCACTAAAGGAGCTACAGAGAGATCAAACAATAAGAATTAAGCCGACTGACAAGGGGGGAGGGGTAGTGATACAAAACACTTCAGACTATATATGTGAAGCAATCAGACAACTGTCTGATAATAAGTTTTACACTACTCTACAAAGTGATCCTCACTAAATTATATCAGAGCAAACTGTTGGAATTGCTACAGGGGGCTCTAGAGAGTAATATTATTACGAAAGATGTATTCTATTTTTTGTTCCCCACACACCCTATCCCATCCACATATTATCATTTGCCCAAAATTCACAAGTCACTTCACAATCCACCGGGGCGCCCTATTATTTCTGGTGAAGGGTCCCTCACGGCCAGTTTGTCACATTATTTGGATTTACATTTACATCCACGGGCCGTTACGCTGAGATCCCACCTTAAAGATACCACCCACTTTCTGAGATTATTAACAGAAATCCAATGGCAAGACGATTACTATCTACTCACTTGTGATGTTTCATCACTATATACAAATATACCCCATGATTTTAGGATTCAAATGGTGAGAGAAAGTCTGGAGAAAGATTGTGGGATATCAGCGGAACAGCGTGACTTCATCATTTCTTCCATCCATTTTATTTTAACTCACAATTACTTTTTATTTAATCACGTTTTTAACTTACAGACCCTCAGCACTGCGATGGGGACCAGGTTTGCACCAAGTTACATCTATATGAGCGCATTCAAGAAGGAGTTTATTTGGAATGGCCCATTTGGCGCAAACCTAGTCCTCTACGCTAGATATATAGATGATTTATTTTTTGTTTGGAGAGGGGATGATATGTCTATAACTAGATTTGTTAATCAATTAAACCACAATCATTTTAATTTATTCTTCACTGATACACATGACCTCCATACTATTAACTTTCTAGATATTAGGGTTGATATAGTGGATAACATCATTAGTACATTCACATTTCAAAAAGATGTGGAGTGTAACAACTATTTAAACTTTAAAAGTAACCACCAAAAGAACTGGCTTAGTAATATCCCTAAGGGACAATTGCACCGATTAAGACGCAATTGTTCAGAAACCCCTTGTTTTTTCGAACAAGCATCTAAAATGCTTGATGCATTTAGAGAAAAAGATTACCCTGCGGAGTTACTAGAAAGTGCAATGAAAGAAACCATGGATCTAGACAGAACATCTCTATTGCTCGAAAACTCTAATAAAATAAACAACAAAATACATAATATCAATAAATATAATGGTTCAACAGTATTTATTTCCAAACAAAATAGTTAGTCTTATAAAATCAAGAACATTATTAAAAAGAATTTTCCTATATTGAAACTAGACCCGGTTCTAAAAAACGAGTTACCTGTGACACCTGTGATTGTTTTTAAAAAAGCTGACAATCTAAGATGCAAATTAGTGTCCAGTCATTTTAATACTTCTTCAGAAACTAATATCATTAATAATACAAATACCATTCCCTGGATTTCCAAACTACAGGGTTGCTATAAATGCAATCATGGTAGATGTATAACTTGCAAACATATAGCTAATCGACAAAATCATTTCCATTCAGATAAATCTGGGACAAAGTTTCAGATAAAATCTTTTGTAAATTGTGAAACTCATTTTGTGATCTATGTATTATCTTGTCCTTGCAAAATCCAATACGTTGGACGAACCACACGAAAATTCAAATTGAGGTTCTTTCAACATTGGCGCAATATTGTCAACCGTCTTGTTAAACATAGTGTATCACGCCATTTTGTACATACCCACGAAGCTAATCCAGATGCCCTGAGAGCCGTTATTATTGAACGCATTCCAATCTCCTCACGAGGTGGCGATAGATATAAAAAACTGTGTATTAGAGAATCTTATTGGATACACGCTCTACACACACTATTTCCAGATGGATTGAATGAAACAATAGAGCTCGTTTTCTAAGTTCTTGTTTAAATAGATTCCTATGCCTCTAGTATTAAATTCTAGACATGGTATGTTGCTATTTATTATTCTAATCACTTAGGCCCTCATTCAGACCCACTTGCGAGTGGCTGTCCGCTCGCAAGTGGGTCGATGGTCCCCACTGCGCATGCGCACGACGGAGGGAGCTCCGTCGTGTGCATGCGCGAGACCCGACGAGCGAAGGACTTTCCTTCGCTCGGAGTGTCTCATCAAAGGGGGCGTGCTGTCGATGTTGACTGACAGCACGCCCCCTTTGGTGGGCGTGCTGGGGGCATGCCTGCCAGACGTAGGCGTTCCTAAGAGAACGCCTACCGTCTGAAGCCGGCCCCACTGACATCACTATGTCAGTGGGAGTGATTTTGGCTGATAGAGCCAAAATCACTCCTGGCCTTGCGGTTGAAAAACTTTTGCTCTCAGTTTCGATGGTCGCGATGGTCAAGACCATCGCGACCATCATCCTGCACGCTCGTATATGCTGTGGGTGGTGACCCACAGCTATACGAGCGTCCAGGAGGACGCTCCATATTAATGGAGGTGGGCCCTGATTCAGAGCGAGCGCTCTGGTCAGAGCGTCCGGCTCTGAATCAGGGCCTTAGTTATCATGTATTCATTCATCATATTATTTACTATTCACATGGTTATTCATTATATGTAATATATAATTTCATATTCAGGATGATAGAGTCCATTAAGTGTTATTGGCCTCCTCCTATCATTTGTGTATGTGTATATATGTATATACATATGTATATGCTCAATTATTGTATTTATCTTTGTATTTTTCATTAATTTTCTTTTTTTCAATTATTTTATTATTTGTTATATTTATATTTATTTCTATTTATAATAAGGATTGTATTTATGTCTATTGGTTTCATACCCATTTCTTATGATTATAGCCATATTCCCAATTTCCTATGATTATAGCCATACTCCCTATGACTTATTATTAGGTTGTTCACACTCAATTTAACTGCTATATTCTTGTCTTCTTTTAGTTAATTTTTGATAATACCTGCATTCAATCCAATAATTAGAGTAATTGTTAGGTGTATATAAAATAGCTTCAAACCTCTATTGTGACTACATGCCTTCTGATGAATCTGGGAATATTTAAGCCCGGAGAAACGCGTCAAGGGATCTCCCCAAACTGGACACGGACACGTTTGTTCATTCTCCCTTTATCTGCATACCTATCCACACACAGGGAGAGTCAGCGGAGAGAGCATTTATTACTTTTTTGCCGGAAACTATATCAACACCCACGGAGCACCTAGCCTGTTCAGCCAGACGGAGATGGCATAGCCGCTAGGCAGTCTGTCAGCGGCTCCCGTCATCACACTCAGAAACAGCCATGCCAGTTTGGTGGCCCTGGGTCCCCGCTTGGAACAGATCCCGGTGCACTCCAGATACTAGCCTGACGCTACCTACACAGCGTGAGTACTGGCTACAAAATTGCAAGTGACTACAGTTCTCTGTTTATCTGTATTCTCCTTTTGGCAATATTGTTTCCACACGTTCTTGCTGACATTATACTACCACAGTGGATACATACAGAGCTTGTTTGTGGACATTACCATTTACTGGACCCAGGAGTGGTCCTATGTCATAACATTCTTATTTTCCACCTGCTCACCCACATTATATTACCGTGTCAGTGTAGAGACTTGAATTTTATGTATTTTATGTATTAACTGTTTAATCCTTGCAATAAATCATTTGCATTAATCAGTGTGGGCACTTGATTAAACCAGCGCTTCACTACATCTTTTTTCTATTTCTGCAACTGTCAATGTTCAATTACTATGTACTGTACTAGGTTTAAAGAAATAAAATAAAACAGTAAATGTAGCATATGTAAAAAATAGTAGCATGGGCAAATGTACGTGCACCCGTCCATTTTAGTGATAATATTTTTTTAAAGGCCTCAAAACGTAATAGAATCTCGAGGTCTAAATAAATGAAGACAATTCCAGTGTTGAATAAATACTGAGAACCTTGTAACATCTCAAGATGTTGCACCTACTCTCAACGATGGTGAGTTCCTCTACGGGATCTATAGAACTTGTAAATAAAGATAACTGATTGCTACAAAAGCAGGGCGGATAGCTATAATTTTTTTTTTAATTGCTCTCAGTTTGGAATTTACACTGTCCAGGGAGCCTATGTATCAAGCTTTTTTTTTTTTTTTTACATAAGATTATGCAGAAACTGCAAGTTTTCGGCCCATTCATCACAAAGGTAAAGCAGGAGATATCACAGATATGTCCTACTTACTACTTACCTTCCTCTTACGGAATGGCCCGCTGTCCCCATACACTTGATCACAGATAGCTCCTACTTACCTTCCTCTTACGGAATGGCCCGCTGTCCCCATACACTAGTATCACAGATATCTCCTACTTACCTTCCTCTTACGGAATGGCCCGCTGTCCCCATACACTAGTATCACAGATATCTCCTGCTTAAATTCCTCTTACGGAATGGCCCGCAGTCCCCATACACTAGTATCACAGATATCTCCTACTTACCTTCCTCTGGCGGAATGGCCCGCTGTCCCCATACACTTGATCACAGATAGCTCCTATTTACCTTCCTCTTACGGAATGGCCCGCTGTCCCCATACACTAGTATCACAGATATCTCCTACTTACCTTCCTCTTACGGAATGGCCCGCTGTCCCCATACACTAGTATCACAGATATCTCCTACTTACTTTCCTCTGGCGGAATGGCCCGCTGCCCCCATACACTAGTATCACAGATATCTCCTACTTACTTTCCTCTGGCGGAATGGCCCACTGTCCCCATACACTATATCTCCTATTTACCTTCCTCTTACGGAATGGCCCGCTGTCCCCATACACTAGTATCACAGATATCTCCTACTTACCTTCCTCTTGCGGAATGGCCCGCTGCCCCCATACACTAGTATCACAGATATCTCCTACTTACTTTCCTCTGGCGGAATGGCCCACTGTCCCCATACACTATATCTCCTATTTACCTTCCTCTGGCGGAATGGCCTGCTGTCCCCATACACTAGTATCACAGATATCTCCTGCTTACCTTCCTCTGGCGGAATGGCCCGCTGTCCCCATACACTAGTATCACAGATATCTCCTGCTTAACTTCCTCTGGTGGAATGGCCCGCTGTCCCCATACACTAGTATCACAGATATCGCCTGCTTACCTTCCTCTGGCGGAATGGCCCTCTGTCCCCATACACTAATATCACAGATATCTCCTGCTTACCTTCCTCTGGCGGAATGGACTGCTGTCCCCATACAATAGTATCACAGATATCTCCTGCTTACCTTCCTCTCGCGGAATGGACTGCTGTCCCCATACACTAGTATCACAGATATCTCCTACTTACCTTCCTCTGGCGGAATGGCCCGCTGTCCCCATACACTAGTATCACAGATATCTCCTACTTACCTTCCTCTGGTGGAATGGCCCGCTGTCCCCATACACTAGTATCACAGATATCTCCTGCTTACCTTCCTCTGGCGGAATGGCCCTCTGTCCCCATACACTAATATCACAGATATCTCCTGCTTACCTTCCTCTGGCGGAATGGACTGCTGTCCCCATACAATAGTATCACAGATATCTCCTGCTTACCTTCCTCTGGCGGAATGGACTGCTGTCCCCATACATTAGTATCACAGATATCTCCTACTTACCTTCCTCTGGTGGAATGGCCCGCTGTCCCCATACACTAGTATCACAGATATCTCCTACTTACCTTCCTCTGGTGGAATGGCCCGCTGTCCCCATACACTAGTATCACAGATATCTCCTACTTACCTGACTCTTACGGAATGGCCCGCTATCCCCATACACTAGTATCACAGATATCTCCTACTTACCTTCCTCTGGTGGAATGGTCGCTGTCCCCATACACTAGTATCACAGATATCTCCTGCTTACCTTCCTCTGGCGGAATGGCCCTCTGTCCCCATACACTAATATCACAGATATCTCCTGCTTACCTTCCTCTGGCGGAATGGACTGCTGTCCCCATACAATAGTATCACAGATATCTCCTGCTTACCTTCCTCTGGCGGAATGGCCCGCTGTCCCCATACACTAGTATCACAGATATCGCCTGCTTACCTTCCTCTGGCGGAATGGCCCTCTGTCCCCATACACTAGTATCACAGATATCTCCTACTTACCTTCCTCTGGTGGAATGGCCCGCTGTCCCCATACACTAGTATCACAGATATCTCCTGCTTACCTTCCTCTGGCGGAATGGCCCTCTGTCCCCATACACTAATATCACAGATATCTCCTGCTTACCTTCCTCTGGCGGAATGGACTGCTGTCCCCATACAATAGTATCACAGATATCTCCTGCTTACCTTCCTCTGGCGGAATGGACTGCTGTCCCCATACATTAGTATCACAGATATCTCCTACTTACCTTCCTCTGGTGGAATGGCCCGCTGTCCCCATACACTAGTATCACAGATATCTCCTACTTACCTTCCTCTGGTGGAATGGCCCGCTGTCCCCATACACTAGTATCACAGATATCTCCTACTTACCTGACTCTTACGGAATGGCCCGCTATCCCCATACACTAGTATCACAGATATCTCCTACTTACCTTCCTCTGGTGGAATGGCCCGCTGTCCCCATACACTAGTATCACAGATATCTCCTACTTACCTTCCTCTGGTGGAATGGCCCGCTGTCCCCATACACTAGTATCACAGATATCTCCTACTTACCTGACTCTTACGGAATGGCCCGCTATCCCCATACACTAGTATCACAGATATCTCCTACTTACCTTCCTCTTGCGGAATGGCCCGCTGCCCCCATACACTAGTATCACAGATATCTCCTACTTACCTTCCTCTTACGGAATGGCCCGCTGTCCCCATACACTAGTATGGGGACAGAATTAATCAAGTTCCATTATTACAATATTTTCTGAGCTTGATTGCGGGAGCATTTGCCATCTTCAGATGGCGAGTGCTCCTGCTACCTGCTCCTTCCTTTTGGATCCCTCCCCCCCTGTCCGGCAGAACTTCTGGGCTCTTGTGCGCTTGCTTGACCTGTAGGTCACGCATGCGCACTAGCGTCACTGCTCCGAAAGCTGCTCGTGGGACAGCTGTTTTTCAGATCAGCTGTCAGTGTGCCGGAACAATGCTGAATTGCTTCGGATTCCGCAGCGAGCTAGAATGTTAATTATTAACATCATGAAGAGGCCCCTATGTATTGTAGCTATGTACTAATGGCACAATGAAGGAGATTTCACGGCAAAGTGCTACTTAGCAATAAAAATGAAAATATCCCCTGTGATATGGATACTTAATAATCAAGGCAGTTTGCAACATTGTGCTGCAGATAATGAAACTGAAATGTACCTACAGCAGCAAAAGGTACATTGGAGTAGAACCAGGTGAAGCATCTTACCAGCTGTTACTCCAAGGTGGATCTAATCCTGTAGGGTTTGATCCTACATCCAGAATAATCCTACATCCAGAAAGATCTTCCATCCAGAATGGAAAAGACTCTTAGCTGACTTAAAGACATGTAAGTAATCTGTACTTCCTGCCAAAGGAAGTGTTACGTCTTACGTGTTACTACTAGTTACTTACTGCCGGGGTGCCCAAACTTTTGCACCTGCCACATTCACTGTAATCTTTTTTTCAATCTGATAAATTCAGCAAATAAAAGTAAAAGAGCATTAAAAGGTGCTAAATTACGCATAGTTCGTAGTAACTTAATTTCATATAGAGATTCAGTGAAACATGTGCTTAGGCTGTTGGTGTCCAAACTTTTACGTATAGCGAAGCATTCTCCCAGCAACACACCAAGCTTTCCCCAAATGTCATTTTAACACATTTCTTTTCACCACCTCTTAGGGGTCTATTCATCATCGGGCTCCAGGTGGCCCCCGATAATTATCAACTCACTGCGATTTGCAGCAGGGGACTAATAACATCTAGAGCTATTCTGTATTGATCCTGTGCTGGGACAGCTGCTCCAAAAAGCAGCTGTCCCCGCGATCCCTAACACGTCTACAGAAGTGGCATTAGTACTTACCCCTGTCGATCTGGCCGACTGCGCATGCATGACCTGACTTCATACATCTGCACAGCCACGGGGCACAAAATTATATGTCAGCGGATGGATCTCCTCGCAAATCCCATAGGAAGGAACGGGGCTACGGGAACAGTTTCCGGAGTTTGCTGAATACTAGGCGGCACCATCAAATGAATGGGCCCATTTCTAAAAACATGCGGAAACTAGTATTTCATTTAGGGAACAGTTTACTGTTCCTTATATTAAATAATACCTTTTATTTATTTTTTTTATTTAACAGCATTGTTGAAAATTTGTGTGTAAGATGCAGGAGCAATTCTTATAATAAATACCCATACAATTTGATTGATAGGCATTGTAAATAAAATATATTTTCTGTGCAGCCCTCGTCTGTTTACTAAAACTTAAGTGTCCCCCCGAGGCAAAATAATTGCCCACCCCTGATCTGTGGGCTACACACCGGAGCAGCATGTCATTTAGAGCCATAACTATACTTTTTGGTGCCCTATGCCAGAAAGAGTATTGGCGCCCCCGCCCTATTTTACAAATAGGAACATAATGCACCCAATAAAGGGGCCATGGCCTCATGGGGAAGGGCCAGGGAAGAGATAGGAGAGGACAGGAGATACTGGGGATAAAAGAAGAGGAAGCTACAAGTGAGAATGATAATAAACAGTAAATTGACAGGCCCAAACAGCGCCCCCTGCCCTGTGGTGCCCTGTGCCATGACACTAGACACACTACCTTAGTTACAGCCCTGATGTATTTACCCTGCATGAAAAAAATAAATAAATGAATTTGCAATCCATTCAGTACAACATACAGTAGTTTGTCTAGATGAAAAGTTACAGTACTTGCTTTTTTTTGCTTTGCTCTCTATTCAGATTCCATAATAAATAAAGTCTTAATGTAATTCTACAATATACAAATAACAATAATCAGAATCATATATACATAATAAAAATCACAAATAATAATCAGAGAAGAATAGACCATAAGAATGTGATAAATGGTGTGCACAGTCAATATTCTGCCAATATAGTAGGCAACCAAAAAATAGTAAATACCACTACTATTAATATATAATTATATATATACTATCATATAAAGATGCACAAATATGAGATGCAGATTTGTTAACTGACAAACTTATGCAACCACAATATGATTAGCTGGACAGTCCACCCGCAAATAGTCTGTATTTCGTACTGCCCTTGTGGGTTGCGGACAATCATTAAACATTGGCGGCCACATGGTCTGCAAAATAATCTTTCCACAACGTGCAAATTTGGCGCTTGTAAGTTAGCGGTATTATGGTCCGTACAATATGATCAAAGCGGTAGTTTCTTGTTCTTGTAAATACTGGATAGCGGCATTCACACTAAGGATAAAAGCAGCAGGTCAGACTAGTGGTATCTATGTACAGTATTAGAAGATAAATAAAATATAACAGGGTTGTTAAGGGTAACAATTTCATGTCTAATTAATAGGTTAAGTAGTAGTATTTATAATGTTGTATGATATTTTACATTCATACATATATACATTCGTATAACTGCTTTCGGTTAATAGACATCATGATTAAAGTAATAGAAATGCAGATGAAAGATGATAATTCTTTCCAAAGACATTGGGTCATGTATTAATTATGTGCTCATTATTCATACTGTAGATAGTCTTGTATTTCGTTTCAGAAGTAATTTATTCTCACTTCATTGTAGTCTAGTGCTCCATTTTTTATAAAAATAATTTCTAATCATATATGTTTAGACAATATGGTCACATACCGCGTGCATGCCAGATTTTGGTGAGTGTGGTGGATTAATGCTTTTTGTTTATTCATTTTCTGAATTCATCTTTTTGTGATCAGGTCTTCTCCTGCACCCAACTGTTAGTATATTTAATCCAAACTTTTGTGAGCTGCTTTCCAAGTAGCTTTATGGCTCATATGCTTGGTGACTACCTCACCTTTAAAAGCCAGTGTGTAAGTGAGCTTTAAAGTAACTACTGTAGGAGGCATATTGAAAGTTTGATTCTGATATGGTAGCAGCGGAATCGGTATGTAATGCCGGTGGCTGTTTAGCCGCCGGATCAAATATTGACAGCGCCAGCTGTCGTGTCGAAATCCCAACAGGTAAAGTTAAGTATCCTAAGCCTCCCCCCCCAACCTCCTTTAGGGGTGCCTAACCCTAACCTCCCCCTTAGTGCCTAACCCTAACCTTCCCCCAGGGGTGCCTAAACCTAACCCCCCCTCCCCGCACCCTAAACCTAGCCCTCCTGGGGGGGTGCCAAACCCTAACCTCCCCCCTAGTACCTAACCCTAACCCCCCTCCCCTAGCCTAACCCTAACGTTACCTGAGGGGGTGCCTAGCCCTAGTCCTCCCGGGGGTCCTTAAACCTAACCCCCCCTCCCCGGGCTAAGTGGTATACTTACCCATCTGAGGACGAACGGGATGGCGGGGGTAGGTCTTCGGGCATCGGGTTTAAGATAGGCATCAGTATTTTGATGCCTATCTTAAGTCCCTTGTCAGGCAGGATGAGTCGGGATTTAGACGGGCGGCATCGCGTCCGCCAGTCTAATAACTACATCCCGGTAGCAGCTACCAAGATTCTGAGTGCAGGATAGTGGGGTCCGTTGACGGTGGACTGCAAGCTTAAATGCTTTGATCGAAACATGAACTTAAACCCCATACTTTATTATGGTGAGTGCAGAGCCTCTGTATTCTTTATATTTAGGCAATATGGGGGTAGATGTACTAAGCCTTGGAGAGAGATAAAGTGAAGAGAGTTAGGGGCCTATTCATCATGGAAGGCCGTATGGCCTCCGATGATGAAGTATTGAACTTGCTGCGAGGGATACTTAAGTATCCAACTCGCAGCAGGGGATAGATTACACCGGAGCAATTCATCATTGCTCCGGTGAGGGGACAAATGCTCCGAAAAGCAGCTGTCCCCTCGGTTAGAATCACAACTACAGATGTAGCTGCGTTACTTACCTCCCCCCGTCAGCCCGGCTACGCATGCGTGACCCGAGCTTAAGTAAATCTTTGGGTGATAAGAATGTGAACGCACTATCATTTTTTTTATTAACTGGTCTCAGAAGTGACCATTGCATTGAAATAGCCATGAAATGACTTTATTTTCTTACATCTACTATATGTCCTGCAAAGTACTGTATGTATGATAACCTTAGCATTGCTTGCCATTATATAGTATGGGCTGTGTAGTACCGGAGGTGTACTCGTGGTTGTGCTGTGGAGCACAGGAGAGACATGCGCAGCTGAAAGGAGAGGACACCGAGTAGCATAGTTGTGTGCGGGTGAGGAGAGGATAGCCCCAGAGGTATCTTCAAGTCTGCAAGGAGACTGGGGCAAACTATAGCGCAGGCGGAGTCGGAGTGCAGGACCAATGAGTACCCGCCGCTATGTGTGATGGCGCAGCTGAGTCCTGGTGGTTGAGAGAAAGACAGTGTTTAGTTCAGTCTGGCAGTGCTATGGCCACAAAGGATCCGTGGAGGCTGACAGGCTACTAAGTCAGAAGGGAGATGTTCCACAGTAAGTCCAGGGTTGAACTGGCCCACAGCTAAAATCCCCAGTGGTCCCCACTGCCTGAGGGCCCACCTCCGCCTCTAGTGTCAGGTTCCAGACTGTGTACTCATATTTTACATTGTTACACTACTGTGCTCAGGGCCGGCCCGAGCCCAATTTTTTAGGTAAGCAAATTTTTTTGGGGCGCCCCAGGGGAACTGTAGCATGTGCCGAAAGAGATAAGGGCGTGTGGTCTCATGGGAAAAACTGTACATAAACATATGTGCATCCGTATATAAATTCTAAAAATAAAAATCATAATGTGCCCTTTTATTCAATTTTATTTCATTGTTAAAAGGCAGAATTGATATACACATTCAAGCATGGATAAATAAATAATAATAATAATAATAATAATAATAATAATAATTATAATAAATATATAACAGAGAAAGGGGGATAGGGAAGAAATAGCAAGATAATGGGAGGAGAAAGAGATAATGGGGTGGGGTAAGATATACAGCAAGATGGGGGTGGAAGAGAGAGAGCAAGATGACTGGGGGTGAGGAAAGAGGCAGAGAGATAGAATTTGGGGGGGTGTAACAGAAAATGGAGTGGGTAGTATAAAAAAGAGTGAGATACAGTGCTTCTGGAAAGTATTCACAACGCTTCACTTTTTCTACAATTTGTTATGTTACAGCCTTATTCCAAAGTGGAATAAATACATTTTTGTCCTCAAAATCCTACACACAATACCCCATAATGACAACGTGTACAAAGCTTTTTTTACATTTTTGCAAATTTAATAAAAAAAAACACTAAGAAATCATATGTACATAAGTATTCATGACCTTTGCCATGAAGCTCAAAATTGAGCTCAGGTGCATCCTGTTTCCACTGATCATCCTTGAGATGTTCCTACTAGGGGTGTGCACCGGCCACTTTTCGTGTTTTGTGTTTTGGTTTTGGATCTGGATCTTTCTTCGTGTTTTGGATCTGCATTGGTTTTGCCAAAACCACCCTTCCGTGTTTTGGGTTCTGGGTTTTGTGTTTTGGATCTGTATTTTTTTGAAAAAAAGCATAAAAACAGCTAAAATCACAGAATCTGTGGGTTTTTCTGCTCCTATGATATTATTAACCTCAATAACCTTAATTTCCACTAATTTCCAGTCTATTCTGAACACCTCACACCTCACAATAGTGTTTTTATGTCCAAAAGGTTGCACCGAGGTAGCTGGATGACTATGCTAAGCGACACGAGTGGGCGGCACAAACACGTTGCCCATCTAGGAGTGACACTGCAGTGGCAGACAGGATGGTAGTTTGAAAAACTAGGCCCCAAACAGTACATAATGCAAAGAAAAAAAAGAGGTGCAAGATGGAATTATCCTTGGGCCCTCCCACCCACCCTTATGTTGTATAAACAGGACATGCACACTTTCGCAAACCAATCATTTCAGCGCCAGGGTCTGCCACACGACTGTGGCTGAAATGATTGGTTCGTTTGGGCCCCCACAAAACAAGCTGGCAATTAATCTGTCCCTGCACAAACTGGCTCTACGGAGGCAAGATGGCATCCTCATCCTCCTCATCCACCGATTCCTCACCCTCTTCAGTGTTGTGTACAGCCTCATCCTCACAGAGTATTAATTCGTCCCCACTGGAATCCACCACCACAGGTCCCTCTGTACGTTCTGGAGGCTGGTCTCCCTGGAAGAGTTGATAATTAATTTTTATGAACATCATCTTCTCCACATTTTGTGGAAGCAACCTCCTACGCCTTTCGCTGAAAAGGTTCCCGGCTGCACTAAACACTCTTTTGGAGTACACACTGGAGGGGGGGCAACTCAGGTAAAATAGAGCCAGTTTGTACAGGGGCCTCCAAATTGCCTCTTTTTCCTGCCAGTACAGGTACGGACTGTCTGACATGCCTACTTGGATGCTGTCACCGATGTAATCCTCCACCATTCTGTCAATGGTGACAGTATCATATGCAGTGACAGTAGACATGTCAGAAATTGTTGCCAGGTCCTTCAGTCCGGACCAGATGTCCAAACTTGGTCCTGCCTGCCCTGCATCACTGCCAGCGGGTTGCTTAGAATACCTAAGTTTTTTCCTGGCAGCCCCAGTTGCGGGAGAAAATGAAGAAGGAGCTGCTGACATGTCACGTTCCGCTTCAACTGACAGTGTTTTCACCAGCAGGTCTTTGCGCCTCTGCAGGCTTGTGTCGGCTGGAAAGAGAGACACCACATAGGCTTTAAACCTAGGATTGAGCACGGTGGCCAAAATATAGTGGTCTGATTTCAACAGATTGACCACCCTGGAATCGTGGCAAAGCGAATGAAGGGCTTCATCCACAAGTCCCACATGCCGAGCAGAATCGCTCCGTCTTAGCTCTTCCTTCACTTTCTCCAGCTGCTTCTGCAAAAGCCTGATGAGGGGAATGACCTGACTCAAGCTGGCAGTGTCTGAACTCACTTCACGTGTGGCAAGTTTGAAGGGATGGAGAACCTTGCACAACACGGAAATCATTCTCCACTGTGCTTGAGTCAGGTGCATACCCCCTCCTTTGCCTATGTCATAGGTGAATGTATAGGCTTGAATGGCCTTTTGCTGCTCCTCCATCCTCTGAAGCCTATAGAGGGTTGAGTTCCACCGCGTCACAACCTCTTGCTTCAGGTGATAGCGGGGCAGGTTCAAGAGTGTTTGCTGGTGCTCCAGTCTTTGGCACGCAGTCGCTGAATGGCGAAAGTGGCCAGAAATTTTTCGTGCCACCCAAAACGTCTCCTGTACGCCCCCTGTCGCTTTTCAGAAAATTCTGCACCACCAAGTTTATTGTGTGAGCAAAACATGGGACGTGCTGGAATTTGCCCAGATGTAGTGCCCGCACAATATTGGTGGCGTTGTCAGATATCACAAATCCCCAGGAGTCTAAGTGGGGTAAGGCACTGGGCGATGATTTCCCTCAGTTTCTCTAAGAGGTTGTCAGCGGTGTGCCTCTTACTGAAACCGGTGATACACAGCGTAGCCTGCCTTGGAACGAGCTGGCGTTTCTGAGATGCTACTGGTGACGCTGCTGTTGTTGCTGCGTAAGGTGATACATCTACCCAGTGGGCTGTCACAGTCATATAGTCCTTAGTTTGCCCTGTTCCACTTGTCCACATGTCCGTGGTTAAGTGGACATTGGGTACAACCGCATTTTTCAGGACACTGAGGACACTTTTTCTGACGTTTCTGTACAGTCTCGGTATCGCCTGCCTAGTGAAGTGGAATCTAGACGGGATTTGGAACCAGGGACACACTACCTCCATCAATTGTCTAAATCCCACTGCACTAATGGCGGATACCGGACGCATGTCTAACACCAACATAGCAGTCAAGGCCTCAGTTATGCATTTTGTTTCAGGATGACTGCTGTCGTACTTCATCCTTCATGACTGTTGGAGGGTCAATTGATTAGTAAAAGTAGTGGTGTTCCTACTTCCTCTCTGGGATGATGAACGACTCCCAGCAGCAACAGCAGCAGCAGTAGGCGTAGCAATGCAGGATCCTCCGGAGGAATCCCGGATAGGAGAGTCAGTCATGCCAGGACATGGCCTGCAGGACTACTACTACTACTAATTGACGAGGAGGGAGTTGACGGTGTGGTTTGCAGGCGCTTGGATACCTCAGGACAACAGGATTTAGGTGTCCCTGGACTGCTTACTGTCTTAGCCAAAGTTTCTGAACTTGACAGTAACTTTTTATGAATGCACTGCAGGTGCCGTATAAGGGAGGATGTTCCTAGGTGGTTAACGACCCTACCCCTACTTATTTCTCCTTTACATATGGTACATATGGCAAGACAGTTGTTGTCCGGATTTGGATAGAAATATTGCCAGACCAACGAGGTGGAATGTTTGGTCTTCTGCCCAGGCATGACCGTGATGGGCTTTTTCATCCCACGGACAACAACTGTCTCCCCCGGAGCCTGATTTAAACAAACCACATCACCATCAGAATCCTCCTCGCCAACTTCCTCCTCAGCGCCAGCTACACCAGTATCCTCATCCTGTTGTACTTCAACAGTGACATCTTCAATTTGCATATCAGCAAGTGGACTGTAGGTGCTCCTTTCAGCACTTGCAGGGGGCATGCAAATGGTGGAAAGAGCCACCTCTTCCCGTACTGTGCTGGGAAGGTCAGGCATCGCAACCGCCACCACACTTGGACTCTCCTTGGGGATTTGTGATATCTTCTTAGAATGCACAGTTCGTCGCTGTGCTTTTGCCAGCTTAACTCGTTTGATTTTTTTTAGCGGGAGGAGGGTTTCCATCGTCATGTGAAGCTGAACCACTAGTCATGAACATAGGGAAAGACCTTAGCCGTTCCTTGCCACTCCGTGTCGTAAATGGCATATTGGCAAGTTTACGTTTCTCCTTAGATGATTTAAATGTTTTTTTTAAGGTCATTTTCCTGAACTTTGTCATTTGGGATTGTATGTGCCCTCTACTATGACATTGGGCATCGGCCTTGGCAGACGACGTTGATGGCATGTTATCGTCTATGTCATGACTAGTGGCAGCAGCTTCAGCAGTAGGAGGAAGTGGTCCTTGATCTCTCCCTATTTTATTTTTAATCGGAGAAAGTTTGGTCCTCCATTTATGTTATATTGATATATATGTGCGGCTAAGGCGCACACAAACACAGAAAATAATTTTTTATTTTTGTTGGAGACTAGTGCACTTTGTGGGTTACACCACCCTTTAAGAAATGAGCCAGCCGGCTCTTTACTTATGGGACACAGACGCACGCTTGGCGCTTCTCCTTTGTTGATGCACGTGCAGCTACAGTGCACACAATTCACAAAGACAGAAAAAAATTTATTTTTTATTTTTTGTGGAGCGCACTTTGAGGGTTACACGACCCTTTAACAGACAGACACACGCTTGTCGCTGCTGCTTTGAGGATGCAGGTGCAGCTACAGCCCACACAATTCACAAGACAGAAAAAAAAGGAGAATTTTTTATTTTTTGTGGAGCGCACTTTGGGGGTTACAGCACCCTTTAACGGACAAGCCAGCTGGCCCTTTACTTATGGGACACAGGCGCACGCTTGGCGCTGCTCCTTTGTTGATGCACGTGCAGCCACAGTGCACACAATTCACAAACACAGAAAATATTTTTTTATTTTGTTTGGAGTGCACTTTGGGGGTTACAACACCCTTTAACAGTCAAGCCAGCCGCCCCTTTCCTTATGACACAGGTGCACGTGTGGCTACTGCGCACACAATTCACAAACACAAAAAAAATATTTATTTTTTTGCAGTTGGAGGGAGCACCCCTGATGGACAGAGCACCCCCTGGACCACACTACAGCACCCCTTTAGGACTGGGACACTGCACAGGACTGGAGTGGACACCGCCCCAATGGACAACTGACTGCACAACACAGTCCAACCAGCCCCTATGGACTTTGGAGGAGTGGACACAGCCCCTATGGACAACAGCAACACAGCACAACACAGCCAGCCCCTATGGACTTTGGAGTAGTGGACACAGCCCCTATGGACAACAGCAGCACTGCACAACACAGCCCCTATGGACTTTGTAGGAGTGTACACAGCCCCTATGGACAACAGCAGCACAGCACAACACTACACTGCACTACACTACACTACACTACACTACACTACACAGCCCAGCCAGCCCTAACTCCCACCCTCCCTCTTCACTGTCCACAGCCGAGTGAGAAATGGCGCCGACGTGGGTACCTTATATAGAATCCAAAACCCATGAGACCCGGAAGGCGGGATGATGACGTTTTGCCTCGATTTCAGATCCGAGTCAGGCGGGAAAAGTCGAGCCTGACTCGGATCGGCCTTGGATCGGGGGGGCTCGGGGGGGTTCGGATTTCCGAAATCCGAACCAGCTCATCCCTAGTTCCTACAGCTTAATTGGAGTCAACCTGTGGTAACTTCAGTTGTTTGGACATGATTTTGAAAGGCATACACCTGTCTATATAAGGTCCCACACTTGACAGTGCATGTCAGAGCACAAACCAAGGAATTGTCTATAGACCTCCGAGACAGGATTGTCTCAAGGCACAAATCTGGGGAAGGGTACAGCAAAATATCTGCTGCTTTGAAGGTCCCAATGAGCACAGTGGCCTCCATTTTCCATAAATGGAAGAAGTTCGGAACCACCAGGACTCTTCCTAGTGTTGGCCGGCCATCTAAACTGAGCAATCGGGGGAGAAGGGCCCTAGTCAGGGAGGTGACCAAGAACCGATGGTCACTCTGTCAGAGCTACATCATTCCTCTGTGGAGAGAGGAGAACCTTCCAGAAGGACAACCATCTCTGCAGCAATCCACCAATCAGGCCTGTATATTAGAGTGGCCAGACGGAAGCCACTCCTTAGTAAAAAGCACATGGCAGCCCACCTGGAGTTTGCCAAAATGCACCTGAAGGACTCTCTGGTCTGATGAGACAAAGATTGAACTCTTTGGCGTGAATGCCAGGCATCATGTTTGGAGCTGCCAGAGGCTCCCAGTCAGAGCAGTCTCCCGGGAGGTGGAGCAGGGAGTACAAAGCCTCCTCTGATAGCGGAACAGCTATCCGCCTGTCAGAGGAGTCTGTCAGTGTCTCCAGTGAGGGCGCTGGAGGACCAAGTGAGTAACGGTTACTCACTGTCCGTGACTGCCACGGCGCCCTCATCAGTCTGGCGCTCTACTCACCGCGTACCTGGCGTATAGGTCGGGCCGACCCTGATTGTAGTGAATTATTTTACTAAAGTTACATTATACTTCATGAACCTAATGGAAAGGAAAGTGTTAGTGGTGCTAGAAAATAGTACAGTATATTTTTAATACACAGTCACGCCTATGGTAAAACATTTCATGTTAATGGGTTTCATGGGCGATACAGCAGACTTACAGTATTGGCCATCTGTGGAGGGTATTTTTGTGAACATTGCAATTTTTTTTTTACTATAACAGCTGCACATGGTTTACAAAACTTATAAAAAAAACTTACACCAGCCTCCTATCACATTTGCACCTTACCCCAAATATCTACAGTAGTAGTAAAATAATAAATAATAGCGATGTCTTCAGCTACAGGCAGATACAACAGGTGTTGCATTCTCTCTGAAATGCTTTTTCTAAAGTAGGCGAGTATGATTTGGGTGCAACTAGCCCACGCTAGATATATTGTTCCGTAATTGAAAGCATGCTTGTTTACATACTGGTTGCCAGGGAGGGGGCAGCCAGGTCGGCATTGCGAGTGGGGGCAGGCTGGTGCATTATAGGGGTGTGGCCAGGGACATCACGCTGCATTATGCGCAATCGCGTCATCATGGCCCCTCCCCTGCTACACAATGCTGAGATTGCCGGAATTGTGTGAAGCAGGGGGCAGGGCCATGATGACGCAATTCAAGACTAATCACATCATTAGCACCACGCTGCAAGACTTGCCTGCTTTTGCGGGTGGCCGGGAGTGCCGCCCGATTTTTGGGAGCCTCCTGGCCATTTCCCGGGAGTGCAGACAAGTATGATTAAAAGAAAGAGAAAAAAATAAAAATAAATAAATCCTAAGCCTGTCTTCAAAATTTGCTCTGTGCTAATGGAGGGACTTAGGGCTTGATAGAGAGGTGCACGCAGTACCGATGTTTGTGCAGTTAAGCGATTATTTGCTACTGAACATGCAAAAAAAGTCTAGAAACCCCTTTCTGCACACGTGCAAAGCCGAGGTGTGTGAAGGCATATGCACCTGCGTGCTACATCACTAATACTTCAGAGGGTCAGGATGGAGACTGGGAGGTGACCAAGGGCTCTATTTAGTACAATCCGCATTTTGAATGCAGATTGTAGTGTGATATTACCGACTGGACTGAATTCGCATTGCAAATTCAAGCAATATCACAGGGATTTACAAAAAATTCCTTGCAGGGACAGATCTTGTGATAAAGCTCTGTCCCTGCGAATCCCCTCTGCATACTTATCACGGTATTTTCGCAAAAAATACTGTGACAAGTGCCCGAGCATGCGCCGACCGGCCGCTGCTAAGTCCCGCCCCTGCCACTAAGCTCAGCCCCCCGGGATTGCAACCCCCCTCCCTTAATTACACCTACCTCCGGTGATCAGTGCTCCGGTGATGTCCTCCATGGCTCCGGTCAGGTAACATCCCATCCTGCACTGGGACCCGGTCAGGTGACGACTGGGCCCCAGTGCAGGATGGGGAGACCAGCAGATCCGGAGGGAGGACATTACCGAAGCACCGATCACTGGCCCTGGACTCTGTTTTTTTTTTGTTTGTTTGTTTTACAGTGTATCAGCATGTGGTCTGTTTAGATCACACAGCTGATCACTGGGGCAGGCTCCGGGCTCTGTTCTGCCTTTTAGAGCAGAGCAGGAGTCTGGTAACTGGGGAAGACCCTGGATAATGCTACCTCCAGGTGGGGTTATTATCACAGGGTTTTCCCCGGTATTTTTTCACAATTTATTTTTATTAACTTTGGCCAGATCACATTTCCCATTACAATTATGGGAATTGCGATCTGCTTACTAAAAATAAGTGATGATTAGGGCTTGGAGTAGAATTTTAAGAATTCTATTCCAATTGCCCTTTAGTAACTTTAGGTGATACTAAAATAATGTGAAAAGGGTGTGAAAAAACCCTTTTTCACTTTATTTTAGTGAAAATAATGTTAATAAATAGAGCTCCAAAATCATGGCAAATAGAGGAGGTAGCATGGGTGTGTTACAGAAGTGCCATGGGCAGATTTTGGCAAGCGGCTGCATTCCCTTTCGCAGCACTGCAGCTACAGGTGCCATGTTTTGAGAAGGCTGCAAGGGAGGCTATGGTCACACAGGGGCTGCTCGGGGACTTGATGTTACAACTGATGGTGCGTTGATGGTGGAGAAAACGGACCCACCAGCGTACTTGGTCATTACTCAGATAGGCAAAGTGGGTGTCTCAGGGTCTGCTCAGTCCGTCGCATGGAATTACACAAGAGGAATGCTTAAACTGGCATTTGTATACTTTTGCACTTGAGAGTCCATGAGAAATCACAGCCGCACATGGACTGCGTCCATCTCTGAATCAGGCCCTGAGCTCCAGCCACACAAAATAACAACTGCAACCAATAAATGTTTCCAACTTCCAGATTGTAGGTCTCGCTCTGAATTAGCTCCCCTGATTCTCTACAGGAAGTGAGACTCATACAGTAGACTGCCCTAATCACAGCTGCGACCTACTAACAAGTCTTGCCAAAAGCCATACTTACCTATTCTAAAACATCTGAGATCCCCAAATTTATGTGTAGTCCCCCAGATTCCCGAAAGAGTGGGTCACCCTCCCACATCCTGCTCACTTCCTAGTGAAATGGGCGGGACGGGGAAGAGGGGCGCATAATGCCGCTGTTTGTGGGTCCATGAGGAGAAATGGGGCCAATATGCACATTTCCATTAGAATCATGTCATTATGGCTCCACCAGTTTTTACATTATGCCACGGGGTGCGGCCTAATGACGTGAAAGTCCAGCGCCATCATCTGCATCACCACTCTGAGTTTTTTTTCCAGAGGGGAGAAATAAAAAGTAGGCAAGTATTCAAAAAGCAATTGGGGATCCACCCACACTCCTCCATTCCCAGGATACTTCGTGCCTACTATACTCTTCCAGAAGAGGTCTCTACAAACTATTATTATCCTTTATTTATATGACGCCACAAGGTTTCCGCAGTGCCTTACAAGTACATAAGCAAACACAGTGATTAACAGTACAAAGCAATGCAGGACAGGGACATGGTTTATAAACATTGCTGCAATAGCGATCATAACACTTAAGTAGCAGGGCGTCAACAATCAAGTGTTAGGTGCTGTTGTGCAGGAGTTAGAAGTAGACGATTGTATGAGTGAGGGAAGGAGAAGCACATGAGGGTAGAGGGCCCTGCTCGTGAGAGCTTACATTCTAAAGGGAAGGGGCAGGGAGACAGACGTGACACTGATGGGGTAGACAGTGAAGAAGAAGCATTGAGAAGAGGTTAGGATGAGAGCTGGAAGGCTTTGATGAAGTAGAGGGCCTTGGGAGTCCGTTTGAAGATATGTAGAGAGGTGGAGAGTCTGATAGGAAAATGGAGAGAGTTCCAGAGGTAGGGAGCAGCATGGGCAACATCTTGGAGGCGGGAGTGGGAGGAAGTAATCAGTTGGCAGGGGAGACGGCATCTTTCATGGACTTTTGTCCAGGAATGATGATGTTTGTCTATGAAAGATGACGTTTTGCCTCTTTCTAAGACCCAATTTTTGCGGGAAAAAAATCTGAATTTGGCGGGAAAATTCAAACTAATCCGACCCTGCACATCCCTACCTAAAACACAGGCGATCATTAAACCAGCCCTACGTTATATACGGGCTTGTGTGCTTTAGCCAGGGAGCTGTGTACTACCTTGTGCAAGGTGTTATTACTAGGCTAGCCTTGGAAAATTCCATCTCTCACAATGTTAATAGATTGCCTGTACTGGAATATAGCGGTAGCAGGGATGGCATATGATAAGAGATTAATGTTCACTCACTGTCTCTCTGTGTCAATGAACACCGCAGCCTGGTGTCAAGGTGCCGTTCATCCGAGCGTCCTCGGAACTTGCAGTCTCCACTAACCACCGGATGCAGGTACAAAAGGTAGTGCTCCAGTCTCCACAATAGCTGGGTGCTGGTATCGCATGGTAGCGCTTAGCATCCAAGTTGACCAGGCAGGAATGGATTCCCTGCCATGTGCGGTCAGAGGGCGGAGTCTTTAACGCGTTTCATCACGGTCACGTGACTTTTTAAAATTTGTCACTCCTCATTCTCCTTAGATTTCCAAGCACAGAAGCCCGTATATAACGGAGGGCTGGTTTATTGATCGCCTGTGTTTTGGGGCACTGGCACTGCTGAATCAGACTGTGTGGTGTGCCAATTTTTAATTTCGACAGGGATCCATTAAGGCAGTGGTTCCCAAACTGTGCGCCGCGGCACCCTGGGGTGCCTCGGGAACAAGGGTTGCTCCAGAAGTGGGGCTGCAGCACAGTTCAAAATTCAAATAGGGGAGCCACACCATCTGCGATGTTTGGCAGTGATTGGAAGGGCAGATGGTGTGGCTCTCCTGTTTGAATTTTGAACTGCGCTGCAGCCCCAACTCTGGAGCCGCCACAGCTCGGGACACTTGCAGGGGTGCCTCAGGTTGGTGGTCCAGCACCAAATTCAATTCTTTATGGTCAATGTAATGTAAATATGTGCACAAACCTGTCCACCACTATATAACCAAACCTAGGGATGACAGGTGAGCACAATTTATTTCACTGTAGTACTGCACTACATTTTTTTTCTGAATGTCTCAATAACAAATTTTGGCTTAGGGGTGCCATGAAAACAATGCTGATGCACTAGGGCACCATGATGCAAAAACGTTTGGGAACCTCTGCATTAAGGGACACATATATTGAAACCTTGTGTGTGGTTTCTGAGATTTTTTTTATTTTTATTATTTATTTTTAGCTTTACTTTTTAATTTTTATTATCTTTCTCCTCTTTTTAAGTTTAATGTGATGTCTGTTATTTATTGATACATTGTATTGTATTGTCTGGATGATACTTTTTTTATAAGCAAATGAAACACGTTTTATACTGTGACAATTTGGTAACTGTTTCCATTGCGCAATTCTTTGTATCATATTGGCTATCTTTTCAAATACTGCCATCTGGCTTTTCAAACCCATGTGATTTTGGGGAACTCTAGGAGCTCCCACACCAATGGGTCTTTTGTGCTGATTCGGTATATTGTGTCGACATTCATGATATTAACATGAGAATGATGACAATATGGTCGTAATGTAGTTCAACATTCATCATGTCAACAGCGATGGAATGTCGTCATGATTAGAAAGTTAGCAAAATGTTGCCTTCGGTCTAGTACTGACTTACCTGGTGCGGCGGGTTTGGTGGCTCCAGCGATGTCTTTTTGGTATTTGTACTGTGCGGAATGTCATAGCTTTATAAACTATCGATAATAATAATAATAAGAAGAATAAAGTATTATTAATATGACTATTTAGAAATGTATACTGCTAATTATACTCTTGTACATGCAAAAAAAATCTCAATATCAATGACATCATCAGGCACTGACGCTCCGTGAAGTGAAGCCTAATGTTTTTATTTCTATAGCGACTGTTACTGTGTGGGAGAACATATCTGTCTTACACGTACTTCAGTGTCATCTGCAGCATGACACAAACTCCCATGTCAAGAGAGAAAATATGTTTATTTTATGTATTATATGTAATGTGCTCATTGGATATTAATTGTACTCTTAAATAACATTTCCTGGTACACTATTCTGTTGGATACAGTAGGTGAGGAAATGTTGGAGAAATCCAAAGAAAAGTGATGCTCTTGGACCTCAAAATTGCTGCTGTGATAATAGTACATAAAATACCAAATAAGTATAATAAAAATATTTGATATTATAAACACATAAAAAAAAAAGAACAGTATCACATCATAGAAAAACAAACTTTTAGCAAATACCTGTTGACTATACCACAGGAAGCTCTACTCACGGAAGAAAATAGTCCAAAAGCAATAAATATGCATAATATATTGATTGTCCCGAATTATATTTCCAGCTGAGATTAAAAGAGCCTCTCCTATGTAATGTGCAAGTACAATCCTCCCGAATATCACTGGGGATGGATGGGCAGGGGCTGCTGAGAGGAGGAGCAAACAGGCCCCCTCCGGTGTTAATACGCCCATGATTTAACACATGTGCTTATAGTACTATCAAGCACATACACGTACAGCATCTAGCACATACATCAACAGTATCTAGCATGGTATGGGATTGAAATCCCGACAGCGGATGCCCGACAGGATCAAGATCCCGACAGGATCAAGATCCAGACAGAGGCAGGTAAGTACCCTAACCTCCCCTGTCTCCCCCTAACCCTCCCTTAGTGGTGCCTCATCCTAAACTCCCCCCTAGTGCCCAACCCTAACATACCCCCTGGGGTGACTAACCCTAACCCCCCTTACCGCTCCCTAAACCTAACCCTCCCGGTGAGGGTGCCTAACCCTAACCTCTCCCCTAGGGGTGCCTAACCCTAATCTCCCCCCCCCCCCAAAACCTAACCCTAACCCTGCTAGACTCCCTAATCCTAACACCCCCCCCCCCTGCGGCTAACGCTAAGGGTGCCCCGGACCTACCTTCGTTTGGGATGTCGTCCTCGGCGTTCCGGCATCAGGATTATGATAGGCGTTGGTATTTCGATGCCTATCATAAATCTAGCCGGCATTCCGCTGTCGGGACGGTTACATGACTACATTCCTCTAGCACAAAGGATTACAGTATTTAGCATATACAACTACAGGTTCTAGAACATACATTTAGAGTATCTAGTATAGACGCAGGGCCTGATTCATTACTGATCGCAACTGTGAATACGCGCGCAATCAGCCGATTGTCTCGTACTGCGCATATCTATGCATCGCAGCGCGCACACGCAAACCAGCCACTGTGACCGGGACAGCGATCGCAGTGACTACGCAGACCCATTGCAGAGTGATTGACAGGAAGTGCCGTTTGTGGGTGGTGACGGAGTGGTTGGCAAAACGCAGGCGTGCCAGTGTGTTTGAACGCCGTTGCAGGGGCGTGCATAAATTATCCACTGCGTTGCCATACGCAGCCTGAGGCCTGATAGCGTGTGTGGTTGTTAGCAATTCCTGAGTAAGGTCAGAGCTTGCACAAGTGTGCGTGAGGCTGCGATGGTACTCGATTGTACCGATGTTTTCACAGTCTTGCTTAACATTCCGAATGCGTGTAAAGTAAAGCGGGTGTCTTTGTGTTGTGCTGCTGCGGCATAGCAATGGATTAGCATACTGTCGTGGTTGAACTGCGTGCATAAACGCTATTGCATTCACAGTTGTGATCGGTAATAAGTAAGGCCCTGAGTTTGAAAACCACTGACACAAACACTTATTTTATGGGGAAGACAAAATAATTTTCAGCTTACTACATTGTATCCACTTTTACGTGAACCTTGTATTCGAGTAACTGCCATACACACATCATATAAGCACAGCCTGAGCCAACATTGTACTTTACATAATATGCAGAACTGCTTCTTGCTCGCTCATCAGTGTAGGATCAGCTTTCTGTCTTACAGTGTGTGAACCTATTTGGCTTCTCATCAAGACATAACATATCAGAAGACATTTAGTTGTTTCACAGTGAAAGTGGAAAAATAAAAAAACAGGTATAATACCTAAAGTAAAAGGGCTCTGTATTTCTATAAAGTGTCAGCTCAAAATATTACATTGTCACATTTGTTCATCTGCTAACTTAAACCTGACGGTTACACCGTGGAGACGGCCATGTTGTGGGATCCTGAGAATGCAGCCGATTAATGCGTCAAGAACAATAATATTTACACAAACAGGTTTCCTTTAAGAGTGACAAGTGAAGCATTGCACTACAAAGCCCAGCTACTTATTAAACCATCGCCTCCCCTAATAATGTAACTGTTAGAAAAACAAATCATTATAAATAGGCCTTTTTCTCTCTATAACAACTGTTTAGTGATCCATTTATTTATTTATATATTTTACTGATTAGCTTCACATTTATTTTTTTTATGCACTTGAAAATGGCTGTACGTGTGTGTATATAGTATATAGTATCTATTTATTATAACTGATTTATTCTGGGCCTGGTGCAGAGGTGGGCACTATAGCCACAGCCGCAGCGCCTTTGTACACAATGGCTGTGCTAAAATATACAAAAGACGCAGGAGGAGTCATGTGTAAAAAGACGCTCCCCGTCTGCTTCTGTTATCCACTTCTGCGTCCGTAGACACCGCATCGGATCAACTGTGTGAACATCAGACGTCTGAGTAACCTTCAGGTTACTCAGGATGTCCGGCAAAATCACCATGCCGGGCAGGGCTGCCAAGAGCAGTGCCGGGCCTGTGTGAAGGGGGCGTGGCTTAATCATGGGAGGCGTGACCACACCCCTTTAACAAAAAACACTGTTGTGCGCTGGGGAGGGGGGGTGCTGTGAGCCCCTCAGCCCGGCTGCTGCTCTGCAGCAGAAAGCAGTCTCCCTTTGCAGCCCAGCACACAGCAGCGAATGCAAATCGAATGTCAAATCACAGTAAAAGCAAAAAGCAAAATCGAACTTTAGTAAATTTACCCCATAGACTATCTTCAGATGCTACCCCAAATCACTATAATAGTCTCTGCTATGGTAAGTGTAGAGGAGAGTTCAAAACTCTTCCTTCTTTTAGTAAGTTTTATCAATAAACCTAACTCTCTGTCTACCTGGTCCCAGTTCCATGGACTCAATCTCTGGTATACAGTATCTCTCCTACAGTAACTAAGCCTCCATTTCTCAATGAATGAGACATATATAGTCTGTAATGTAACTTTCCTATACTGCTGGCTAAGAGACAATAGAATAAGGTATAGGCTTTGAATTTGCTCACCACCTCCGTTTATCCGGGAGTGATAGTCTAGCTGCAAGGACTTGTATTTTCAATAGCCATCAGCCTCTTCACTGAGATGCCTGTCTCCCTTCACATGACCAGCTCTATCTCCATAAGAGGGCCGACTTCACTGAAGGTACTGCCCCGTCAGACGCACAACGTCTTTTGAGCCAGACGGCCCCTGGATGCAAGGGTGACGTCGGCCGCTGGAGCACACACACTAATGCCGTCGCTGACACCACCAATTATTTTGATCCTTAGCGATCCCTGGGGCATCGGAAAAGAGCCAGCACTGGAAGTGGATCAGGAAGTTAACGGTTTATTTTTCCTGCTCTGTCCGTGTGGGGCCCATCTAACTACATCATGCATCCCTTCCTGAACTCTCTATAGTTGACTGAGGGCCTTATTTATCAACAAGTTTATCACTCAAAATGACTGTTTGTGATAAATGGTGCTCCAGCCAATCAGCTCCCAACTGTCAACTGTTAGAAAAATGACAGTTAGGAGCTGATTGCCTGGAGCACCATTTATCATACACAGTGACATTTATCACTTATTTTGAGTGATAAACTCTTTGATAAATAATGAGATATTATAACTCACCCTCGCTGGGAATGTGATTCACCCTTGTACATTAAATGGTACACACAGCACATACATGTCTACATATATTTACATTGAGTTATCAACCCTTTCTTTATTTCTTTCCCACTTATCTGTTAAACAATACTTACTAATATATTACTGAAATTGTATATAGGGCTACAATGACATCTCTGAATTAGGCCCTGTGTGCTTCTTGTGGGGTCTCATTGGTGGGTTTTGTATCCAGCTTAAACTTTTGGACACGTGTGTCTTGGTTTTTCGTTTTTCTTTCCATGACTGCTGCTCTGTATAAAATACTTCTTGGCTTCTTCTTATTGCTCCTGCATGTTCTTTCTTTTGAATGATTTATTACCAAGCTGAGACTGCAGTATGGCAATATCACACGCCTGGCCAACTCCCTTTTAATCTTATATATTACATCTTACATTTTCATTATCTAAGAATCATTTACCGCTAATGAAAAAATAAGAAACAAACCCTTCGTGGTTCTCAAATACATGGAGTATTTTGAAATTATACTTGAAATAGACATTTTAAAGGTGCACTTTTTAATTTAACTTTTTGCTACTCTAATTGCCTTCTGTCTGCCTTCCTCCCCCTCTTCTCTCATTACTCCACTTTCATTCTCTTACACCCCACCGGGGTCCTACTACCCCACTGCTAACCTCACCTCCCACCCTCCTCTCCCTGTCACTTCTCCCCACCTGCACCCACACACCATTATTCCCCCACCTCTTACAGGTTCCCCTCCTAGCACTGGAGCCCGCACGATCACTACACTCTATTCATCTCGGTCCGCCAAATTAATCTCACCTCCATGTTACAGCAACCCTGATAATGTCATTCACATCTCTTTCACAAACTCTGTCCCTCTATCCTGTGCCCTCTGGAATGGAAGATCAGTCTGTAATAATCTGGTTCCCACCCATGACCTTTTCATCTCCAACTCCCTGAATCTCCTAGCCATTACTGAAACCTCGATTCCAGTGATCCTGCACTGCTACCTGGCACCCGGCATACACTTACTGGCTGGTAAACTGTATGACACCCCTCTCCGCTCCATGAGAACCAGTGTGTATAACAGTGAGTACCGCTGTACCTCATATAACATCAATAAACGACTCCACTGGTTAAGAATCCGGGTTCTTCATTGTCTCAGGGCATCCACCGGTGTGTACCTGTACACATACAATTCCAACAAAAATAACATAACTAAGCATATAATAATGTAAATTTAATATCAGAAGAAGTGAAAAATCCCTGACAGTGCACCCCGCACCCTGTGTACACAGCCACAAGGAAGTTTGGAAAGAGCATCAGCATGTGTTCTTACATCTCTATGGTCTTGGAGGAAAGAGCTCACTCTTAAGGCTCATACATACTTAATGATATGCTCCATGAGCGATATCATTAAGTGTTTCCCCTGCATTGCCGGGCTCAATGTCGTTAACGGCATTGAGCATACACACTGAACGAAATCGTTCACCTAATTTATTGGTGTGATAATTGGGGCTATTCATTTAATGTTGAGGAGATGGTAGGCCCTATGAATTAAATTAAAGTCTGGATGCAGAAGACGTATTCACCTGTGGCAATTTCCCACCTACAAAACATTGTTTGAAATACGATAATTTGGATCTACCATGCCACAATTACTGCATATTTCTATAGCACATCATTTACCTTCTTAGCCATAAAAGAGACATGGGGAGAACATAGCGTCATGATCAGGGGTAATTGTCCCTGGAGTCCCTGCTCAGAACACTCTATAATTATTATTATTATCCTTTATTTATATGGTGCCACAAGGGTTCCGCAGCGCCTTACAAAGTACATAAACAAATGAGCACACAAAAAATAGTTCTGAACAGTACAAACAATACAGGACAAATACATGATTTATAAACATTGCAGCATAACACTTAAATAAGCAGCAAGGTGTCAGCAACCAAGTGTTAGGTGCTGTTGTAAATTAAAATAGAAGTAAGGGAAGGAGAAGAACATGAGGGAAGAGGGCCCTGCTCATGAGAGCTTACATTCTAAAGGGGAGGGAGCAGACAAACAGGGTGACACAGATGGGCTGAATTGTAAGGAAGGAACATGGAGTACTGGGTTAGTATGAGCGCTGGAAAGCTTTGAGGAAGAAAGGGGTCTTGAGAGTCCATTTGAAGATTAGGAGCCAATAAGCAAAGTTATCAAGGAATTTTGACCCAAGTCCAGGGGGACAAAGAAAGGCAGCTACTCGAGGAAGTTGGAAGAGGCGACTGATATGAGCATTGAATGGAAATAATGAAATGGAGAGTTTAGAAGGTAAGAGTAGGTGGGAGTGACCAAATGATAGAAGCACCCCAACACTGTGGCAACCTCCAGTTCAGGGAGCATGAAAGAATGTGAGGCCCCCAAAAGAGATAGCTGCAGGAGAGGTGGTGTCAGATGGGTAAATCCAGGATTTGGTGATGACTGGTGCCAATAGATTACCTATAAAATCAGTATATTCATACAGCAATGGTATTTCTATGTCAGATGACTGGTTCCAATAGATTACCTGCAAGGTGAGAAGGGAAAATCAGTTACATCATCATCCATCGCTGATCGCAGAGGATAAAGCTAGGAAGATCTCCTGTCTAACTCTTTAAATTCTGCTGTATATCTAATACCAGTTAGAAAAATAACACTTTGAAATAAAAAAAAACAGTGCACCCTTGTAGCAGGCCTGCAGCCTGTAACCATGGAATATAATGGAACATATTTCAGGGTATTTAAAATTCCATGATCCTCATCCTGGTACACAAGCCCCAATCTATCTGCAACAAACAGTCAAACTTCCCATGAACATCGGATACGTAAGAATACAGATTCCACAAAAATCATGGTTGGTCTGCTATATAATTCACATAAATAAATGAATGAAAATCTTGTGCCTAAGATTAGTTACATATCGGCCAGCTGCTTAAGAGTTTTCATTTAATTTACCCTGTCTTATTCTAGGACAATCTTCTATTTACAAACGTACTTCTACTTCTATAGAGTGTGGTTGCATGACCTTGTATGGCATAGTGATGATAACTGGAAGGATACATTTAAAATAAATATAACCACAACAATTAATTAGTTGGTAATATCCACAGTCACTGATCAAGATCCAAACCTGGTTTTGCCTTTTAAATGATTGCCCCTTTAAAACATTGGGCATATGCACCGTAATGTCATTGGTGCCTGCAAGTCGCAGACTATTACATTTACCCCACGTAGTCCAATTTTGCCTACTAGCATAAAACGAACTAGACAATTATAAAGTGCTGTCTATTGGGGGTCCCTTTTAGCTGTTGCTCCTGCCCCTGCTGCCCCAGCCTAGAAATTAATCTCCTGGTAAGTACTGTATACAATATATATTCAGGGTGTGCAGTCTAGGACCCTTTCCTATAACCTCCATCTAGTGTGCTTCTTTGCACACCTGAAGGCTGAGACACCTTCAGTCTGGACTAGAACCCCTTCCTTATTGGTTTAAAGCATGGAGTCTGGTATTGTGACTGCACACTAGTAATAGGCACAATTTAGGTAAGTCCTACAAATTATATACTGTAGTGCAACTTTGGGTTGAGTTTTGGGGCGTGGGTCCCCTGGATAGCTTTGGTTGGTCTACTTAAGGGCATTTCCTTTTTTTGTACATTTTACTGTCAGTTTTTATTATATTTGTATTTTCACTTCTCTATTCTATATATGCAGCTATAGCTGCTCTTACCTATCTTACTTTATACTTCACCTTTCTCATTAAAGAAATGCCCTGGGGTGGCTCGGCTGAACTGGTTTTAGGGGTGTCCTGTGCTCTGGATTTGAATCCTAGTATGTTAGGGACCTATCCTACAGAGGTAACCTGGATATGGTGGGTAGGCCCATAACCTTGGCCATGATTATGCTAAAAACCTCTATTAATTTAATGCAAAATTTTATTGCATAATCTCTTTATATATAATCAGTAATGTGAAGATGTGCACCTGTGATTTGTCTGTTTCTGTGCCTGCAATAATAGTCTCAACAGGTAGCACCTCCCATTATATGTATTCAGGGTGTGCAGTCTAGGACCCTTTCTTAGTTACATATCGGCCAGCTGCTTAAGAGTTGTCATTTGATTTACCTGTCTTATTCTAGAACAATCCTCTGTTTACAAACGTACTTCTACTTCTATAGAGTGTGGTTGCATGACCTTGTATGGCATAGTGATGATAGTTGGAAGGATACATTTAAAATAAATAAAACCCACAACAATTAATTAGTTGGTAATATCCACAGTCACTGAGCAAGATCCAAACCTGGTTTTGCCTTCTAAATGATTGCCCCTTTAAAACATTGGGCATACGCACCGTAATGTCATCGATGCCTGCAAGTCGCAGGCTATTACATTTACCCCACGTAGTCCAATTTTACCTACTAGCATAAAAAGAACTAGACAATTATAAAGTGCTGTCTATTGGGGGTCCCTTTTAGCTGTTGCTCTGGCCCCTGCTGCCCCAGCCTAGAAATTAATCTCCTGGTAAGTACTGTATACAGTAACAGTTCAGGAGGATCTATCTCCAAAATACACAAATTAAATAGAAAATATTAAATAAAAGGCTAGTAAAATGGTAGATTAGCTGCATAATAAAATCGGGAGAACTTTAGGAGCCAACCACATACAGATCACAGGAAAGAAGGTACAGACAGAGGTGATAGAACTAATAGATTTATTAAAATGATTCCAAACTATTAACAAACCTATTAAACATAGGAGTTTCTCTAGAACAGGAGGACACACTTTGATATATATGTTACAGTTAAGATCAGTGGCGGATTCTACCTTGTTTGTTGAGGGGGGATGCTGTTTGGCGCTCTGCCTGTCCTTGTGTTCAGACTGACTCTGACCCGGTGCCTGCCAACTGCATTGCTCATGAACTATAGGTCTAACAGGTTTTGGGGCCAGTGCATGCACACATACAACCAGCTACTAGGGACTGAATTGGCTGCAGCCCCTAAAAGCCAGCTAGGGCTGACGACAAGGCAGGAGAGTGGCTTCCCATTGGAAGCTCTCTCTGCGAATTGCAGTCTGGACAGGCAGTCCCTCCCCCCTGGGACTGCCTATACTCTGTGTGATTAGCAGATAGTGCTTCCATGGGAAGCCACTGCCAGTAAAGCTAGTGAACAGACTCAGACTAGCTTACTGGGGGTGGTGGATTTTACTGGTGGGACTGCAGCCCCTAGGTAAAATCCACCACCGTAGAAGTAATGTGGTTGAGGTCCAACTGGGCGCTTCTACTACGTGTAAGCGAGCTGTTTGTGCCCAAAGGTTTCCCTAGTGAAACTGACAGTAGTGAACAAAAAAGGAGGTGGAAGAAATGGAGTTAATCAGTGTAAACCAATGAATGTGACTAAGTGGGTTTTTGAGAAATACAGATATTCCAATAAAATATACCGATAAAATTAATGACAGTAATGAAAAAAGGATTTGGCACACATATATTAGGGTCATAAGTGGCAATCCATAATACTCAAGTAGGTAAAAAGATATATAAGAATGATGTATAAGAGATAGGGGTCTATTTATCAAGCAGTGAAAAGTGTGGAGAAGCGAACTAGTGGAGAAGTTGCCCATAGCAACCAATCAGCTTTCAAGTAGCATTTATCAATACAGTCTATAATATAATAGATAGGAGCTGATTGGTTGCTATGGGCAACTTCTCCACTGGTCCACTTCTCCACACTTTTCACTGCTAGATAAATAGACTCCATAGTATTCTTGAACAATGATAGCAATCCAAAATATGATATTTCTGAAGTATTATAAAATATGGTCCTCTAAAACATAACAGCAGTCAGATGATATGATATATATGAAGACATAAAAGAGACGGCACTCTTAAATATAAACAGTCTTAAATAAGTTTCTTCAGGTCTCAAGCCTTGAGGAAGAGACCAGTGTGTCTTGAAAAGCGTCGGATGCCTGCACTTGGGTCACCTGGATGCTTGAACTATCACCTGAGATCCCCCCACTTTCTGGGTAGAAGCATAGTCACCATGGCAGGGTATACCCAGGGACTCTCCAGGTATCAGAACACCTGCGGCTCCACCTTACCAACTTGGTAGGATCCATTTGAACTTTTTTACCTGAAGAAACTGTCACAAGCTGCTGCGTTGCTAGGAGATGCGAACACCGGGCTATCAATCACTGAACTCCTCCTACCTCCTGTCTGTCATTCCTGGACTAACCTGATTGGCTCCTGTGGCTTTATCTATCTTGTCCGTAGGTTGCTCAGGTGCCGGTGATAGCATTTCACGTGTTTTCGCTTCTGGTGGTTAGTTCCTGTTTTCTCGAGTGTCCACTACCTCAACCTGTCTTGTGTTTCTCCTGCCGTTTGTGTCATCTAGGCAGCAAGGACTGTACCTCTGCATCCTGCCGTTTGTGTCATCCAGGCGGCATGGACTGTACCTCTGTATTCTGCCGTTTGTGTCATCTAGGCGGCATGGACCATACCTCTGCATCCTGCCGTTTGTGTCATCTAGGTGGCATGGACCGTACCTCTGCATCTTGGCTGCTTGTGCCATCTAGGCGGCACGGGCCGCACCTCAGCATCCTGTCGCTTGTGTCAACCCGGCAACACAAGGTGCACACCAGCATCACCTGTACATGCAATCCAGCGTCCCTGGCGCGTGTGTCATCTAGGCGGCACAGGCCACACTCCAGCATCCAGTCGCTTGTGTCAACTCAGCGGCACAAGTCGCACATCAGCATTCCTGGTACAAGCAATCCAGTGTACTGCTGCTTGTGTCAGGCGGCACAAGTAGCACTCCAGCGTCATCTTGCCAAGTATTACAAGCCCCCAAGGCTGTTGCTGCACTTTGCTCTTCGTCAGCCCTCAAGGCTGCTACACAGCCTAAAGGCCGCATCACGCCAAGTGTCATCAGCCCCCAAGACTGCTACATGGCCCAAAGGCTGCATCTAGCCAAGTATAACCAGCCCTCAAGGCTGTTGCGGGACTTTGTTCTTTTGAGATACTCCTGTTTCATAACCTTATCACCTGCCAAAAAAGAGACAAAAGACGTTTGGGGTAATCTACTCATTTGGGTCCTTGCCGGACATGGATCCCTCCCAGAATCCTGCTCAAATCCTGGCAGCCCAGATTCAGGTTCTTAGCAAAAAGGTACAGGAACTTTCCCTATGAGTTGAAGAGACTCGGGTTGCTCCTACCCAAGCAGCTGTGGTTGAGCCCAAATTAAATTTGCCCAAAAAAGACTGAATTTCAAAGAGAGTTGTAAACTCTACTTCAGACTCCGGTCCAGATCCCCTGGCATGGAGATTCAATGAGTCAGGTGTTATTTCCCTGTTAGACCCTCAGACTTGGGCCTTCGGTCTCGATATACTAATGCTGCACTTTAGACCATGGATGCCTTCTTCACAGCACTTGGGCTGCTTTACGATGATCCAGACAAGGCAGCTATGGCAGAGGCTGGCCTCCGGGCCCTGAAGCAGAAGAACAGGGTGGCTGAGGATTACTGTACGGAGTTCCGTAAATGGGCTTTTAATTCTGGATGGAATGATTCTGCTGTCCAGAGTCAGTTTTGTTGGGGTCTATCAGATCAAATTAAGGATATACTAGTCCAATATCCTTCTCCAGAGGACTTGGATGGCCTTATGAACCTGGCCATTTGCATAGACTGACGACTCCGGGAGCGTAGAGAACTTGCCATCTCTGGCTACACGATTTCCAGTTTGGATGTCTTCACCTGAACCAGAAGAGCCAAAGCAATTAGGGGCCTTTTGCCTTCCATCAGAGGAGAAGCACAGGAGATGTTCATTGGGTCTTTGTCTATACTGTGGCGGAAAAAGACATGTAGTCCGGGTTTGTCCTGTTAAATTGGGAAAACGCAAGGTCTAGGTGTATTAGGAGAGTTACATCTAGGCCTTGCATCCATCTCTCTGGAAAATTCAGTCCTTATCTCCACAGTAATTCAATTACAAAATGCTCATATTCCTGCCTTCCTGGATAGCGGAGCTGCAGATAAGTTTATGGATATGGCCTTTTTTAACATGTTGGGGTTAACCCCTGAGCCCTTACCTCACCCAGTTTCAGTTATTGGTCTCGATGGTGATATACTGTCCAAGATTCCGGGCTGCTTCCGTACCCTTCCTATATGATTGTCGGTTGGTGTCTTACATCTCGAAGAGTTGACCTTCCTACAATGCCCACTGCCTCTGGTGGTGCTTGGATTGCCCTGGCTTAAAAGACATAACCCCATAATTCATTGGCAAATGGGAGAAATACTTCAGTGGGGATCCTATTGTTTCTCTCAGTGTCTCTCGACCAATTCGTCTGGCTACTGCTGTCCGGTCTGAGTCCTTATCATCAATCCCCACTCCATATCGTGATCTGGCTGAAGTATTTTCAAAAAGAAAGGCCATAATTCTACCAGCTCATCTGTGGAATTGATCTCTTACCTGGTTCTAGACTTCCCAAAGGCAGGTTATACACCCTGTCCATTCCTGAGAGTAAAGCGATGAAGGAATACATCCAAGTGGCCCTGGAGATGGGGTTTATCTGGCCATCCAAGTCCCCGGTGGGGGCAGGCTTCTTTTTTGTCCAGAAAAAGGATGGCTCACTCTGTCCCTGCATTAATTTCCGGGGGTTAAACGAAATAACCATAAAATTTCATATCCTTTACCGCTCATTTCCATTCTCTTTGATCAGCTTCAGGAAGATTCTATATTTTCTAAGATTTATTTATGAGGGGCCTATAATCTTGTCCGGATCAGAGAAGGAGATGAGTGGAAGATGGCATTCAACACCCATTCAGGGCATTATGAAAACCTTGTCATGCCATTCGGTCTCTCCAACGCCCCAGCAGTCTTCCAAGACTTCATTAATGAGGTACTCAGGGATTTTCTTGGAGTCTTTGTGGTGGTTTACTTAGATGACATACTCATTTATTCTAAGTCCCTACAGCAACATCGTCAGCTTGTAAGGCAAGTTTTACAGAGGCTCTTACAGAACAAATTGTACACCAAGTTGGAGAAGTGCCAATACGAAGTGGAGGAGGTCTCTTTCTTGGGTTACATAATTTCCTCTCAAGGATTCTCCATGGACCCAAACAAGGTGAAGGCCGTTCTGGATTGGGAGCGACCCACTACGCTAAAGACTATTCAGCGTTTTCTTGGCTTTGCAAATTATTACCGCAGACTTGTTAAGTCCTTCTCTTCCATTGTCTCACCCATTGTTGAATTGACCAAGAAAGGGGCTGGCCAACTAATGCCATTCAAGCTTTCAGTCTGCTCAAGAGGGCTTTCATTTCTGCTCCTGTTCTGTGACATCCTAATCCGGATCTTCCCTTTTTGGTCGAGGTGGACGCTTCTGAGATTGGAGTGGGTGCCATCCTTTCTCAGAAGGATCTTAAAGATGATAAGTTACATCCATGTGCCTTCTTTTCCCGAAAATTTGACACAACAGAAAGAAATGATTATGTTGGAAATCGGGAGCTCTTGGCTATTAACTGGGCCTTTGAGGACTGGAGGCACTGTTTAGTGGGGGCTAATCATGTAATTTTAGTCTTGACAGACCATAAGAATCTGTCCTATATAGAAACCGCCATGAGGCTGAATGCTAGGCAGGCACAATGGGTCCTGTTCTTCACCCATTTCTACTACATCATCTCCTAGGTCCAAGAATCTGAAAGCGGATGCCCTCTCATGAAGTTTTCTCACTACTCACTCTCCTGCTGTTTCAGAGAAAACCATAGTTCCAGCTTCCCATATTCATCTAGCCTTGTCTAGAAGTTTGGCAGATGCCCTCCGGGATGGTCAGTCTGAAGCTCCTCCTGAAAAGCCACAGGGATTGCTCTTTGTGCCTGAGAAGTTTCTTAAAGCAGTCCTGAAGGACTTTCACTCGTCCAAGTCTGTTGGTCATCCAGGTATCTCTAGAACTCTTGATTTACTTTCTCGTTCAGTTTGGTGGCAGTCCATGTCTCAGGATGCTTGGGAGTTTGTGTTGGCTTGTGACGTCTGTTCCAGGAATAAGTCTTTCCGGGCTACTCATTCTGGTCTGCTATGTCCACTGCCTACTCCCTCGAAACCTTAGACCCATATCGCGATGTTCAGTCATATGGACCATTGTTGACCGATTCTCTAAGATGGCTCATTTCATTCCTCTCCCCAAATTACCTTCAGCTAAGGAATTGTCAGTACTTTTCATTCAACATGTCTTTAGACTTCATGGGCTTCCTTTAGATATTGTCTCTGATAGAGGGACTCAATTTATTGCCCATTTTTGGAGGTGTTTTTGTGCTGACCTGGGTATTAATGTAAGCCTATCATCGGTCTACCATCCACAATCCAAAAGACAGACCGAGCAAGCTAATCAGTCCTTGGAGCAGTACCTCCGCTGTTTCATATCCAAGTACCAAAATTACTGGGTTTCTCTTTTGCCTTTTGCTGAGTTTGCCTTCAATAATTCCTGCCATTCTTCCTCCTCCATTTCTCCTTTTTTCTGCAATTTCGGGACTCATCCTAGAGTTAATTCCTTTGAGACTGCATCAACCAGAATTCCCTCATCTTCATCTGTTTCAAGGTTACAGTCGATCTAGAAGAAGGTGCACCTCTCTCTTCTCCAAGCATCAGGTCATTCCAAGGTTCTTGCTGATAAACACATTGTAGGCCCTGTAACTTCAAGGTGGGAGACTTAGATTGGCTGTGCTCCAGGAACGTTAACCTTTGCCAGAGGTCACAGAAGTTGGGTCCCAAGTTTATTGGACCATTTAGAATCATCTTGCAGGCTAGTTCTGTGGCCTTTCAGTTAAAATTACCCAGTACCCTCAGGATTAACAACACTTTTCTTTGTTCACTCTTGAAGCCGGTGTTTTTCTCCTCCAGGTTTGCTCCTAGACATTCAGCCAGCACTTCCCCTGTTCTTATCCAGGGTCGTCAGGAATATGTTGTTGAGAAAATCCTAGATTCCAGAATCTCACGAGGGAATCTTCATTTCCTGGTCCACTGAATGGGATTGGACCAGAAGAGTGCCCTTGGGTTTCCGAAAGATCTCTGCATGCTCCTATGTTGAAGAAAGGATTTTTTGAGAACTTTCATGACAAACCAGGTTCTAGGGGTCCCTTAACCCCTCGTCAATGGGGGGGGTACTATCATAAGCCGCTGCGTTGCTAGGAGATGCAAACGCCGGGCTATCAATCACTGAACTACTTCCTACCTAACCTGAACTAACCTGATTGGCTCCTGTGGCTTTTTCTATCTTGTCCGTAGGTTACTCAGGTGCCGGTGATAGCGTTTCACGTGTTTCCGGTTCAGTGGGTAGTTCCTGTTTTCTCGAGTGTCCACTACCTCAGCCTGTCTTGTGTTTCTCATGCCGTTTGTGTCATCTAGTCGGCATGGACTGCACCCATGCATCCTGCCGTTTGTGTCATCTAGGCGGCACGGACCGTACCTCTGTATCCTGCTGCTTGTGTCATCTAGGCAGCACCTCAGCCTCCTGTTGCTTGTGTCAACCTGGCGACACAAGGTGCACACCAGCATCACCCGTACGTGCAATCCAGCATCCCTGCCTCTTGTGTCATCTAGGCAGCACAGGCCGCACTCCAGCATCCAGTCGCTTGTGTCAACTTGGTGGCACAAGTCGCACATCAACGTTCCTGGTACACGCAATCCAGTATACTGCCACTTGTATCATCCAGGCGGCACAAGTCGCACTCCAGCATCATATTACCAAGTATCACCAGCCCTCAAGGCTGTTGCTGCACTTTGCTCTTCATCAGCCTTCAAGGCTGCTACACGGCCTAAAGGCCGCATCACGCCAAGCGTCATCAGCCCTCAAGGCTGCTACACGGCCCAAAGACCGCATCTCGCCAAGCATCACCAGCCCTCAAGGCTGTTTCACGGCCTCATCTAGCCAAGTATAACCAGCCCTCAAGGCTGTTGCAGGACTTTGTTCTTTAGAGCTACCCTTGTTTCATAACAGAAGCTTATTTAAGACTGTTTATTTAAGACTTTATATTTACAAGTGCCGTCTCTTTTATGTCTTCATATATGTCATATCATCTGATTGCTGTTATGGTTTAGAGGACTATGGCCCTCATTCAGAGCCGTACGCTCTGAGCAGAGCGCACGCTCTGAATGAGGGCCGGGCTCCATTTTCATGGAGCGTCCTCCTGGACGCTCGTATAGCTGTGGGTCACCACCCACAGGCTATACGAGCGTGCTTTGTGATGGCCGCGATGGTCGAGACCATCGCGACCATCGAATTTGCGAGCCGGAGCCTGCGGTTGAGGTTTTCAACCGCAAGCTCCGGAGTGATTTTGGCTCTATCAGAGCCAAAATCACTCCCACTGACATCACTAGTGATGTCAGTGGGCCGGCTTCTGATGGGAGGCGTTCCCATGGGAACGCCCCCGTCAGGGAGGCACGCCCCCGGCACGCCCACCAAAGGGGGCGTGCTGTCAATCAACATTGACAGCACGCCCCCTTTGATCGGACACAACGAGCGAAGGACTTTCCTTCGCTCGTCGCGTCTGGCGCATGCGCACGACGGAGCTCCCTCCGTCGTGCGCATGCTCAGTGCATAACATCGACCCACTTGCGAGCGGACAGCCGCTCGCGAGTGGGTCTGAATCAGGCCCTATATTTTATAATACTCCAGAAATATCACATTTTGGATTGCTATCGATGTTCAAGAATACTATCTCTTATACATCATTCTTATATATCTTTTTACCTCCTTGATTATTATGGATTGTCACTTATGACCCAAATATATATGTGCCAAATCCTTTTATTCATTACTTACTGTCATTAATTTTACCTGTATATTTTATTGGAATATCTGTATTACTCATTGTCCCTAATTGAGGACCTAATAAATCTTGTATATATTCGTTGCCTACAACAGTGTTCAATGTATATATATATAAATATATATATATATATATATATATATATATATATATATACTTTTTAGTCAATTGCGCACTCTCTATAAATGCTGGGGTGCAGCATCAAATTGTGGTCCAGGTAGATCCAAAGAATATACGCTAAGAATATACAAAGGTCCCAAGAGGACCGAAACGTTGGATTAGCGTGCTATGGAATAAAGCTGTCTGTTTGAGCTCTTGTCTGAAGTCTGGTGAGTGCACCCCTAAAAATATTTTGTATATATATATATATATATATATATATCTATCTATATATATATATATCCATATATATTAGGGACGAGCGGGTCCGGATTTCTGAAATCCGAACCCCCCCCCGAGGGGGGATCCCAGTTGGGAACCGAGATCGGCTCGGGTTTTCCAGCCTGAATCGGAGCTGAAATCGAGGCAAAACATCATCATCCTGCTTTCCGGATCTCGCGAGTTTTGTATTCTATAAAATCTCCCCGCGTCTGCGCCATTTCTCTCTCCGGCTGTGGAAAGTGAAGAGGGAGGGTGGGAGTTAGGGCTGGCTGGGCTGTGTTGTGTTGTGCTGTACTGCTGTTGTCCATAGGGGCTCTGGGCCTGATTCAGACCCGGTCGCAAGCACTGACCGCTCGCAAACGGGTCGATGGTGGCCCAGAGCGCATGCGCGAGACCCGGATAGCGACGGGCAAGCTGTCGCTCCGGGTCTCGTACTAAAGGGGGCGTGCTGTCGATGTTTAGTGACAGCATGCCCCCTTTTATGGGCGGTCTGGGGGAGTGGCTACCCAAACGGAAGCGTTCCCATGTGAACACCTCCGTTTGGGGCCGGCCCCACTGACATCACGAGTGATGTCAGTGGGAGAGATTTCAGCTCTGTTAGAGACAAAATCTCTCTGGGGCTTGCGGCAACGAGACCACAAGGGTCTCGTCGCAAGCCTGATGGTCGCAATGGTCTTGACCATCGCGACCATCTTCCTGGCCGCTCGCTATAGCCACAGCTATACGAGCGTCCAGAAGGCGGCTCTAAAAAAATAATAGCCCGGCCCTGATTCAGAGCGAGCGCTCTGTCGGAGCATCCGGCTCTGAATCAGGGCCTGTGTCCACTCCTCCAAAGTCCATAGGGGCTGGCTGGGCTGTGTTGTGCAGTCAGTTGTCCATAGGGGCTGTGTCCACTCCAAAAGTCTATAGGGGCTGGCTGGGCTGTGTTGTGCTTTATCCCATAAAGGCTGTAGTCCTAAAGGGGCGCTGTAGTGTTGTCCAGGGGGTTATCTGCTCCCCCCAAGTGCAAAAAAAACATTTATTTCTGTGTTTGTGAATTGTATGCACTGTAGCTGCACATGCATCAACAAAGGAGCAGTACCAAGCGTGCGCCTGTGTCATAAGTAAAGGGCCGGCTGGCTCATCTATTAAAGGGTGGTGTAACCCCCAAAGTGCATTTGAGAAAAAAAATTATTCTTTTCTGTGTTGTGAATTGTGGCCCTCATTCAGAGCCGTACGCTCTGAGCAGAGCGCACGCTCTGAATGAGGGCTGGGCTCCATTTTCATGGAGCGTCCTCCTGGACGCTCGTATAGCTGTGGGTCACCACCCACAGGCTATACGAGCGTGCTTTGTGATGGCCGCAATGGTCGAGACCATCGCGACCATCGAAATTGCGAGCCGGAGCCTGCGGTTGAGGTTTTCAACCGCAAGCTCCGGAGTGATTTTGGCTCTATCAGAGCTTCTGACGGGAGGCGTTCCCATGGGAACGCCCCCGTCAGGGAGGCACGCCCCCGGCACGCCCACCAAAGGGGGCGTGCTGTCAATCAACATTGACAGCACGCCCCCTTTGATCGGACACAACGAGCGAAGGACTTTCCTTCGCTCGTCGCGTCTGGCGCATGCGCACGACGGAGCTCCCTCCGTCGTGCGCATGCTCAGTCCATAACATCGACCCACTTGCGAGTGGACAGCCACTCGTGAGTGGGTCTGAATCAGGCCCTGTGTGCGCTAAAGCCGCACGTGCATCAACAAAGGAGCAGCGCCAAGCGTGCGCCTGTGTCATAAGTCTGTTAAAGGGTGGTGTAACCCCCAAAGTGCACTCCCAAAAAAATTACAAATTCTTCTTTTCTGTGTTGTGAATTGTGGCCCTGATTCAGAGCCGGACGTTCTTACAGAGCGCTCGCTCTGAATCAGGGCCGGCCTTCTTGTTTTTTAGAGTGTCCTCCTGGCCGCTCGCATAGCTGTGGGGGACCACCCACAGCTATGCGAGCGGTCAAGAAGATGATTGCGATGGTCAAGACCATCGCGACCATCGGGCTTGCGATGAGACCCTTGTGACAGAGACGAAATCTCTCCCACTGACATCACTCATCCCATTCACATGAGAATGCCTCCATTTGGGCAGCCACTCCCCCGGGCGGCCCACCAAAGGGGGCATGCTGTAACTCAGCATCGACAGCACGCCCCCTTTGGAACAAGACACGGAGCAATGGTTTGCCCGTTGCTATCCAGGTCTCGTGCATGCGCACGATGGAGCCGGCTCCGTCGTGCGCATGCGCACTGGGCCACCATTGACCCGCTTGCGAGCGCATTGAATCAGGCCCAGTGTGCGCTGTAGCCGCACGTGCATCAACACAGGAGCAGCTCAAGCGTGCGCCTGTGTCATAAGTCTGTTAACGGGTGGTGTATCCCCCAATGTGCACTCCAAAAAAAATAAAAAATTCTTCTTTTCTGTGTTGTGAATTGTGTGCGCTGTAGCCGCACGTGCATCTACAAAGGAGCGGCGACAAGCTTGCGCCTGTGTCATAAGTAAAGGGCCGGCTGGCTCGTCTGTTAAAGGGTGGTGTAACCCCCAAAGTGTTCTCCACAAAAAATAAACAATTCTTTTTTTTCTGTGTTTGTGTGTGAAATGTATGCGCAGTAGCCACACGTGCTTTAACAAAGCAGCAGCGCCAAGCATGCGCCTGTGTCATAAGTAAAGGGCCGGTGGGCTCGTCTGTTAAAGAGTGGTATAATTCCAAATTGCACTTCAAAAAATATAAAAAATTCTTCTTTTGTTTGTTGTGAATTGTGTGCGCTGTAGCCGCACGTCCATCAACAAAGGAGCAGCGCCAAGCATGTGCCTGTGTCATGTCTGTTAAAGGGTGGTGTAACCCCCAAAGTGCGCTCCCCAAAAAATTAAAAATTCTTCTTTTCTGTGTTTGTGTGCACCTTAGCCGCACGTATATATCAATATAACATAAATGGAGAACAAAACTTTGGGCCTGATTCAGAGCTGAACGCTCTGACCAGAGCGCTCGCTCTGAATCAGGGCCGTCCCAGCTAAATTTGGAGCGGCCTCCTGGCCGCTCGCATAGCTGTGGGTGACCACCCACAGCTTATGCGAGTGGCCAAAAAGAAGTTCGTGATGGTCAAAGACCATCGCGACCATCGGGCTTGCGACGAGACCCTGCGGTAGGGTCTCGCATCCGCAAGTCCAGGAGTGATTTTGGCTCTATCAGAGCCAAAATCACTCCCACTGACATCATTACTGATGTCAGTGGGGCCGGACTCAGACTCCGTCTGGCAGTCATGCCCCCGTCATGCCCACCAAAGGGGGCGTGCTGTCAATCAACATCGACTGCACGCCCTCTTTGGTGCGAGACCCGGAGCGACGGAGAGCCCGTCGCTATCCGGGTCTCACGCAGTGGGGCAACATCGACCCGTTTGCGAGCGTCCTTAGCTCGTGAACGGGTCTGAATGACCCCCTCTGTTCGATAAAAATAAAATAGGGAAAGATCAAGAACCACTTCCTCCTAGTGCTGAGGCTGCTGCCACTAGTCATGACATAGACGATAAAATGCCATAAACGTCATCTGTCAAGGTCGATGCCCAATGTCATAGTAGAGGGCATATAAAATCCCAAATGACAAAGGTCCTGATTCAGACCCACTCGCGAGCGGCTGTCCGCTCGCAAGTGGGTCGATGGTCTGCACTGTGCTTGCGCACGACGGAGGGAGCTCCGTCGTGCGCATGCGCGAGATGCGACGAGCAAAGGACTTTCCTTCGCTCGTAGTGTCTGATCAAAGGGGGCGTGCTGTCGATGTTGATTGACAGCACGCCCCCTTTGGTGGGCGTGCCTCTCGGACGGAGGCGTTCCCAAGGGAACGCCTATCATCAGAAGCCGGCCCCACTGACATCACTAGTGATGTCAGTGGGAGTGATTTTGGCTCTGATAGAGCCAAAATCACTCCGGGCCTTGCGGTTGAGAAACTCAACCGCAGGATTCGTCACGCAGTGGCGATGGTCGCGATGGTCAAGACCATCGCGACCATCATCCTGCATGCTCGTATATGCTGTGGGTGGTGACTCTGAATCAGGGCCCAAGTTCAGGAAATTGACCTTAAAAAAACATTTAAATTATCAGAGGAGAAACGTAAACTTGCCAATATGCCATTTACGACACGGAGTGGCAAGGAACGGTTAAGGTCTTTCCCTATGTTCATGACTAGTGGTTCAGCTTCACATGATGATGGAAGCCCTCCTCCCGCTACAAAAATCAAACGAGTTAACCTGGCAAAAGCACAGCAAAGAACTGTGCGTTCTAAGAAGATATCACAAATCCCCAAGGAGAGTCTGAGTGTGGTGGCGGTTGCGATGCCTGACCTTCCCAGCACTGGATGGGAAGAGGTGGCTCTTTCCACCATTTGCATGCCCTCTGCAAGTGCTGAAAGGAGCACCCACAGTCCATTTGCTGATATGCAAATTGAAGATGCCACTGTTGAAGTGCAACAGGATGAGGATACTAGTGTAGCTGGCGCTGAGTAGGAAGTTGGCGAGAAGGATTCTGATGGTGATGTGGTTTGTTTAAATAAGGCTCCAGGGGAGACAGTTGTTGTGCATGGGATGAAAAAGCCCATCATGGTCATGCCTGGGCAGAAGACCAAACATTCCATGTCTTTGGTCGGGCAAAATTTCTATCCAAATCCGGACAGCAACTGTCTTGCCATATGTACCATATGTAAAGGAGAAATAAGTAGGGGTAGGGACGTTAACCACCTAGGAACATCCTCCCTTATACGTCCCCTGCAGCGTGTTCATAAAAAGTTACTGTCAAGTTCAGAAACTTTGGCTAAGACCGTAAGCACTCCAGGGACACCTAAATCCCTTTGTCCTGTTGTATCCAAGCGCCTGCAAACCACACCATCAACTCCCTCCTCATCAATTTCCTCCTTAGTCAGGATCGGAAGTAGTCCTGCAGGCCATGTCACTGGCATGACTGACTACGCCTACTGCTGCCGCTGCTGGGAGTCGTTCATCATCCTAGAGAGGAAGTAGGAACACCACTACTTTTACTAAACAATTGACCCTCCAACAGTCCTTAGCGAGGAGGATTAAGTACGACAGCAGTCATCCTGAAGCAAAACGGGTAACTGAGGCCTTGACTGCTATGTTGGTGTTAGACGTGTGTCCAGTATCTGCCATTAGTGCAGTGGGATTTAGGCCCTCATTCAGAGCCGTACGCTCTGAGCAGAGCGCACGCTCTGAATGAGGGCCGCCCTCCATAATTATGGAGCGTCCTCCTGGACGCTAGTATAGCTGTGGGTCACCACCCACAGCCTATACGAGCGTGCAGTTTGATGGCCGCGATGGTCGTGACCATCGCGACCATCGCCCCTGCGAGCCGGAGCCTGCGGTTGAGGTTTTCAACCGCAAGGCCCGGAGTGATTTTGGCTCACTAGTGATGTCAGAGGGCCGGCTTCTGACGGTAGGCATTCCCTTGGGAACGCCCCCGTCAGGGAGGCACGCCCCTGGCACACCCACCAAAGGGGGCATGCTGTCAATCAACATCAACAGCACGCCCCCTTTGATCAGACACAACGAGCGAAGGAAAGTCCTTCGCTCGTCGCGTCTGGCGCGTGCGCACGACAGAGCTCCCTCCATCGTGCGCATGCTCAGTGCAGACCATCGACCCACTTGCGAGCGGACAGCCGCTCGCGAGTGGGTCTGAATCAGGCCCTTAGACAATTGATGGAGGTAGTGTGTCCCCAGTTCCAAATCCCGTCTAGATTCCACTTCACTAGGCAGGCGATACCGAGACTGTACAGAAATGTCAGAAAAAGTATCCTCAGTGTCCTAAAAAATGCTTTTGTACCCAATGTCCACTTAACCACGGACATGTGGACAAGTGGAACAGGGCAGACTAAGGTCTATATGACTGTGACAGCCCACTGGGTAGATGTATCACCTTACGCAGCAACAACAGCAGCGTCACCAGTAGCAGCATCTCAGAAACGCCAGCTCGTTCCAAGACAGGCTACACTGTGTATCACCGGTTTCAGTAAGAGGCACACCGCAGACAACCTCTTAGAGAAACTGAGGGAAATCATCGCCCAGTGGCTTACCCCACTTAGACTCTCCTGGGGATTTGTGATATTCGACAATGCCACCAATATTGCGCGGGCATTACATCTGGGCAAATTCCAGCACGTCCCATGTTTTGCTCACAATAAATTTGGTGGTGCAAAATTTTCTGAAAAACGACAGGGGTGTGCAGGAGATGCTTTGGGTGGGCTGAAAAATTTCTGGCCACTTTCGCCATTCAGCGACTGCGTGCCGAAGACTGGAGCGCCAGCAAACACTCTTGAACCTGCCCCGCCATCACCTGAAGCAAGAGGTTGTGACGCGGTGGAACTCAACCCTCTATATGCTTAAGAGGATGGAGGAGCAGCAAAAGGCCATTCAAGCCTATACATCCACCAATGACATAGGCAAAGGAGGGGGTATGCACCTGACTCAAGCGCAGTGGAGAATGATTTCCGTGTTGTGCAAGGTTCTCCATCCCTTCGAACTTGCCACACGTGAAGTCAGTTCAGACACTGCCAGCTTGAGTCAGGTCATTCCTGTCATCAGGCTTTTGCAGAAACAGCTGGAGAAAGTGAAGGAGGAGCTAAGACGGAGCGATTCCGCTCGGCATGTGGGACTTGTGGATGAAGCCCTTCATTCGCTTTGCCAGGATTCCAGGGTGATCAATCTGTCGAAATCAGAAAACTACATTTTGGCCACCGTGCTTGATCCTAGGTTTAAAGCCTATGTGGTGTCTCTCTTTCTGGCCAACACAAGCCTGCAGAGGTGCAAAGACCTGCTGGTGAAAACACTGTCAGCTGAAGTGGAACGTGACACGTCAACAGCTCCTTATTCATTTTCTCCCGCATCTGGGGCTGCCAGGAAACAAATTAGGTATCCTAAGCAACCTGCTGGCAGTGATGCAGAGCAGGCAGGACCAAGTTTGGACATATGGTCCAGACTGAAGGACCTGGCAACAATTCCTGACATGTCTACTGTCACTGCATATGATACTGTCACCATTGACAGAATGGTGGAGGATTACATCGGTGACAGCATTCAAGTAGGCATGTCAGACAGTCCGTACCTGTACTGGCAGGAAAAAGAGGCAATTTGGAGGCTCCTGTACAACTGGCTCTATTTTACCTGAGTTGCCCAACTCCAGTGTGTACTCCGAAAGAGTGTTTAGTGCAGCCGGGAAACTTGTCAGCGAAAGGCGTAGGAGATTGCTTTCACAAAATGTGGAGAATATGATGTTCATAAAAATGAATTATCAACTCTTCCAGGGAGACCAGCCTCCAGAACGTACAGAGGGACCTGTGGTGGTGGATTCCAGCGGGTCGAATTAATACTCTGTGAGGATGAGGATGTACACAACACTGAAGAGGGTGAGGAATCGGTGGATGAGGAGGATGAGGACGACATCTTGCCTCCGTAGAGCCAGTTTGTGCAGGGACAGATTAATTGCCAGCTTGTTTTGGGGGGCCCAAACAAACCAATCATTTCAGCGACAGTTGTGTGGCAGACCCTGGCGCTGAAATGATTGGTTTGTTAAAGTGTGCATGTCCTGTTTATACAACATAAGGGTGGGTGGGAGGGCCCAAGGACAATTCCATCTTGCACCTCTTTTTTTTCTTTGCATCATGTACTGTTTGGGGCCTAGTCTTTCAAACTGCCATCCTGTCTGCCACTGCAGTGTCACTCCTAGATGGGCCACGTGTTTGTGCCGCCCACTCGTGTCGCTTAGCATAGTCATCCAGCTACCTCGGTGCAACCTTTTGGACTAAGGGCCTGATACAGAGCCGCTCGAAGCGGCCGCTCGTTCGCTCCGAGCGATGTTCGCACAACTGTGCATGCGTATGGGTTGTAATACGCATGCGCGAACCAGTCTTTGCGGTCAGAAATTGTGTGCTCGCAAAATAGCGAATGCCTGCTAATTTGAGTGACAGAATGAGGCGTTTGTGGGTGGTAACAGGGGAAGGTGCTTGAAAACGGGGAGTGGAGATCCGAACGTAGGCGTGCCAAACGGTCAAAACGGGCGTTTTAAGGGTGTGCATAATTAACAAAGCAGCGTCATCGACCACGTCACTTGGTTGTCTTTTAGCCTGAACTGCTCGCATGATTGCGGTAGGAAAATGCTACCACAAGCACGGCGAGCAGTTCATACGCCTTTCGATGTACTCGATTAATCTAATAGATAGCGGAGATGACGTAGGATGCGAGCAGCCAGGGGGCATTTTTTTTAAAATAGCGAGCGCATGTTTCTTTGACTCGTTCAGACATAGAGGCGACAACAGACCGCAAAGAGCGAGCGCTCTATTTAAATATCCGGACCCTTTTTTCTGAACGAGCAAGCGCAAATAGCGTCCGGCTCTGAATCAGGCACTAAACACAATATTGTGAGGTGTGAGGTGTTCAGAATAGTCTGGAAATGAGTGGAAATTAATGTTATTGAGGTTAACAATAGCATGGGCAGAAAAGCCCACACATTCTGTGATTTTAGCTGTTTTTATGCTTTTTAAAAAAAAAATACAGATCCAAAACACAAAACCCAGAACCCAAAACACGGAAGGGTGGTTTTGGCGAAACCAATCCAGATCCAAAACACGAAGAAAGATCCAGATCCAAAACCAAAACACAAAACACGAAAGGTTGCCGGTGCACACCCCTAATATATATATATTAGGGGTGTGCACCGGCCACTTTTCGTGTTTTGTGTTTTGGTTTTGGATCTGGATCTTTCTTCGTGTTTTGGATCTGGATTGGTTTTGCCAAAACCACCCTTCCGTGTTTTGGGTTCTGGGTTTTGTGTTTTGGATCTGTATTTTTTTGAAAAAAAGCATAAAAACAGCTAAAATCACAGAATTTGTAGGTTTTTCTGCTCCTATGCTATTATTAACCTCAATAACCTTCATTTCCACTCATTTCCAGTCTATTCTGAATACCTCACACCTCACAATAGTGTTTTTATGTCCAAAAGGTTGCACCGAGGTAGCTGGATGACTATGCTAAGCGACACGAGTGGGCGGCACAAACACGTGACCCATCTAGGCGTGACACTGCAGTGGCAGACAGGATGGCATTGAAAAACTAGGCCCCAAACTGTACATAATGCAAAGAAAAAAAAGAGGTGCAAGATGGAATTGTCCTTGGGCCCTCCCACCCACCCTTATGTTGTATAAACAGGACATGCACACTTTAACAAACCAATCATTTCAGCGCCAGGGTCTGCCACACAACTGTGGCTGAAATGATTGGTTCGTTTGGGCCCCCACAAAACAAGCTGGCAATTTATCTGTCCCTGCACAAACTGGCTCTACGGAGGCAAGATGTCATCCTCATCCTCCTCATCCACCGATTCCTCACCCTCTTCAGTGTGTACATCCTCATCCTCACAGAGTATTAATTCGTCCCTGCTGGAACCACAGGTCCCTCTGTACGTTCTGGAGGCTGGTCTCCCTGGAAGAGTTGATAATTCATTTTATGAACATCATCTTCTCCACATTTTGTGGAAGCAACCTCCTACGCCTTTCGCTGACAAGGTTCCCGGCTGCACTAAACACTCTTTCGGAGTACACACTGGAGGGGGGGCAACTCAGGTAAAATAGAGCCAGTTTGTACAGGGACCTCCAAATTGCTTCTTTTTCCTGCCAGTACAGGTACGGACTGTCTGACATGCCTACTTGGATGCTGTCACCGATGTAATCCTTTAACAGACAGACGCACGCTTGTCGCTGCTGCTTTGAGGATTCAAGTGCGGCTACAGCCCACACAATTCACAAAGACAGAAAAAAAAAAAGAATATTTTTATTGTTTGTGGAGCACACTTTGAGGGTTACACCACCCTTTAACAGACAGACGCACGCTTGTCGCTGCTGCTTTGAGGATGCAAGTGCGGCTACAGCCCACACAATTCACAAAGACAGAAAAAAGAAGAAGAATATTTTAATTGTTTGTGTAGAACACTTTGAGGTGTCACCACCCTTTAACAGACAGACGCACGCTTGTCGCTGCTGCTTTAAGGATGCAGGTGCGGCTACAGCCCACACATTTCACAAAGACCGAAAAAAAAAAGAACAATATTTTAATTGTTTGTGTAGAACACTTTGAGGTGTCATCACCCTTTAACAGACAGACGCACGCTTGTCGCTGCTGCTTTAAGGATGCAGGTGCGGCTACAGCCCACACAATTCACATAGACAGAAAAAAAAGAACAATATTTTAATTGTTTCTGTAGCACACTTTGAGGGTGTCACCACCCTTTAACAGACAGACGCACGCTTGTCGCTGCTGCTTTGAGGATGCAAGTGTGGCTACATCGCACACAAGTCACAAACACATTAAAAAAATAGTTTTTTATTTTTTGGAACACTTTGAGAGTTACACCACCCTTTAACAGACAGACGCACGCTTGTCGCTGCTGCTTTAAGGATGCAGGTGAGGCTACAGCCCACACATTTCACAAAGACCGAAAAAAAAAGAACAATATTTTAATTGTTTGTGTAGAACACTTTGAGGGTGTCACCACCCTTTAACAGACAGACGCACGCTTGTCGCTGCTGCTTTGAGGATGCAGGTGGAATCTAGACGGGATTTGGAACCGAGGACACACTACCTCCATCAATTTTCTAAATCCCACTGCACTAATGTCGGATACCGGACGCACGTCTAACACCAACATAGCAGTCAAGGCCTCAGTTATATGTTTTGCTTCAGGATGACTGCTGTCGTACTTCATCCTCATCGCTAGGGACTGTTGGAGGGTCAATTGTTTAGTAAAAGTAGTGATGTTCCTACTTCCTCTCTGGGATGATGAACAACTCCCAGCAGCAGCAACAGCACTAGGAGGAAGAGGTTCTTGATCTTTCTCTATTTTATTTTTATCGGAGAAAGTTTGGTCCTCCATTTATGTTATATTGATATATATACGTGCGGCTAAAGCGCACACAAACACAGAAAATATTATTTTATTTTTGCTGGAGAGTAGTGCACTTTGTGGGTTACACCACCCTTTAAGAAATGAGCCAGCCGGCTCTTTACTTATGGGACACAGGCGCACGCTTGGCGCTGCTCCTTTGTTGATGCACGTGCAGCCACAGTGCACACAATTCACAAACACAGAAAATAATTTTTTTTTTGGTTTGGACTGGAGTGTACTTTCGGGGGTTACAGCACCCTTAACGGTCAAGCCAGCCGGCCCTTTACTTATGACACAGGCGCACGCTTGGCACTACTTTGTTGATGCACGTGCGGCTACTGCGCACACAATTCACAAACACAGAAAATAATTTTTTTTTTGGTTTGGACTGGAGTGTACTTTCGGGGGTTACAGCACCATTAACGGTCAAGCCAGCCGGCCCTTTACTTATGACACAGGCGCACGCTTGGCACTACTTTGTTGATGCACGTGCGGCTACTGCGCACACAATTCACAAACACAGAAAATAATTTTTTTTTGGTTTGGACTGGAGTGTACTTTCGGGGGTTACAGCACCCTTTAACGGTCAAGCCAGCCGGCCCTTTACTTATGACACAGGCGCACGCTTGGCACTACTTTGTTGATGCACGTGCGGCTACTGCGCACACAATTCACAAACACAGAAAATATATTATTTTTTTAGCACTTGGGGGGAGCACCCCTGATGGACAGAGCACCCCCTGGACAACACTACAGCACTCCTTTAGGACTGGGACACTGCACAGGACTTTGGAGTGGACACAGCCCCTATGGAGAACTGACTGCACAACACAGTCCAGCCAGCCCCTATGGACTTTGAAGTAGTGGACACAGCCCCTATTAACAACAGCAGCACAGCACAACACAGCCAGCCCCTATGGACTTTGAAGTAGTGGACAACAGCAGCACTACACTACACTACACTACACTACACAGCCCTAACTCCCACCCTCCCTCTTCACTGTCCACAGCCGAGTGAGAAAATGGCGCCGACGCGGGTACCTTATATAGGATCCAAAACCCGCGAGACTCGGAAGGCGGGATGATGACGTTTTGCCTCGATTTCAGATCCGAGTCAGGCGGGAAAAGTCGAGCCTGATTCGGATCGGACTCGGATCGGGGGGGCTCGGGGGGGTTCGGATTTCAGAATTCCGAACCCGCTCACCCCTAATATATATATATATATATATATATGTACATATTTCTCAAAACCCACTCTTTCACATTCATTGGTTTACGCCGAGTAGTGCCATTTCTTTGTCCCACCTCCTTTTTTGTTCAAAATCCACCACTGGCCAAGATTTAAAAAAAATTGAAAGAAGAAAAACAAATCTTCCCGCATCCTTCTAAAAGAAAAATAAAATCTAAAATTAAAGCAATTTTACATGTAAAAAAAGGGCAGACTTCATGGATAACCATCATATTTAATATTTTGATATTAATAGAGTGCTCATAGAACCACAAAGTAGTATTTAAATATAAAAAAATTATATATATTTTTGAAAGAGTGCAAAAATATTTTTCAACATTTTACAGAAACGTTCCACAATGAAAGACTAGTGAAGGATGAACCTTACATTCCACATTCATTGTGTTGCACTATGTTTTTGCATTAGGCTATACATTTATCAGAACAATGACGCTTTTCAGACAGCTGCAAATAAAATAAGAAACCTTCCATAGCTCAGAAACCGCGCTTGGTTTTGCACTTAAGAGACGTAGCCTCCGAAGCCGTAGATTTGGTTTAAAGGGTTGTATTCTTGCCATTGTTCTGCAGCTATGGCAACCTGTGCTAGCATAAGGATTAGGTTAAATATCTAGGGAAGCAAAACTCGGGAGAGTAATTGCCACCTACTGCTTAATGAATTGGTCTTTTACAGAAAAGCAGCTGTTTTGGTTTAATTAAATGCTGATGTGCATGGGCTGTTCAGCAGATCTTATTTTAGATTTACATTTTACTAGTAGATTCTGGCAAAGGAAAAAAAAAGCGATTATCCATTTGGACTGCAGTACATTATTATTACTATGCGTTAGAATTATGTTTGTTTCTGACACCTGGATTGGAGTGCATAAAAGGGGAAGGTTCTCCTTTACATATATAATACAGCCAGAGATCGCCATTAATGCCACATCCCTTATGAAATAATAATATTAATTATGACGTCTTTATTTTCATAGTTCCGTAGATATCACTTGAAGTTCCCAAATGGGAGACAATTTTAACAGGCTACTTAACATTTAGGCACCGATTCTGACTGATCTCTGGGCCTGATTCAGACCCGCTCGCAAGCGGGTTGATGGTGGCCCAGTGCGCACGCGCGGCGCGCGCCACGCAAGTGCAAAGCCCCGTAGCGAGTGAAAACTTCACTCGCTCCGGGGCTCGCAACAAAACGGGGCGGCTGTCGATGTTGATCAACAGCTCGTCCCGTTTTGTAGGCGGGGAGGGGGGGTGGCTGCACAAACAGAGGTGTTCCCAAAGTAACGCCTGCCATTTGTGGGCGGCCCTACTGACATCACTCGTGATGTCAGTAGTGGACTTCCTGCTCTATTAGAGCAGGAAGTCCACTCGGCATTGTGAGTGCTGAGACCCTACCTTAGGGTCTCCTCGGAATGCCGATGGTCACGATAATCGCGACCATCGCCGGGCCGCTCGCACAAGCTGTGGGTGGTCACCCACAGCTGTGCGAGCGGCCTGGAGGCCTAAACTTAAAAAAAAAAAAAAGCCCTGATTCAGAGCGAGCGCACGCAAATAGCGTGCGCCTCTGAATCAGGCCCTCTGTTCACGGACACAAGGGGCCAGCTTTTGCCGACAGTACTTGTGCAGTAGTGAATTCACGCATTGTTGCGTAGGCCCGCCCTGATGTGGACGGATAGGGTGTTTTGTGGAGTGAACTGGGTGGTGACCAAGCAATCACACTGAACCCTGCTTACTTGTGGGAGTATCATTGCAGTGTCATGAGTGTATACCACAAGCTCCGCGCATACGAGGAAGAGAAGCCTGTGTCATTCAGATTTCCTGCACCTAGCATGGAGCTGGCGCAAGCGCAGATACTAATGATGATAGTTGCATTGGCCTGCAGACTCTGGATACCCATATCTGGAGATTTATGACAACAAGCTCTGTTATTATGACAATGCTGTTTGGATGATATACAAAAAATGCATTTGAAATTCTGCGTGAATATTACCTTAGGCCACAAAATGATTGCATCCACTGGGGCTGAGGCAGAGTTTAAAGAAAAGTCATTAGTAATTGATCGCGCATAGCGTGCATGGAGCTAGTTGTGTATTTTTGCCTGTATGGAAAGTCGTAAACATCTAAGTGGCCGGACCATAAGCTTGCTGTCATTGCTGTCATTATTATCATTATCAGAGCTGAAGTGCACCACCTGCTACGTTCTGTTTATTTTGATTCTGCCACTCATATGGGGCCTGACTCAGAGGGGCACGTAGTGGGCGAAGCATCTTGTTGTGCTGCAGCGACAGTGATAATATTCAAATGCCAGTTTCTGCCTACTCCTTGAGTGCTAGTGTGCACCTGAACGTGCAAGCAATGTTTGAAATGCCAACTTTAAGCAGTTCTGTACAGTGCAACACCGCCAGAGATTCAAGATACTCCGCCTCGGGTGCACCATTACATGCACCTGCCTATGGAGGCAGGTGCATGGCCTCAGTGGCCGCGGCTCTGCTTCTGAGAAAGCAGCGGCTTTCACTGACACGCCTGTGACGCTCCCATAACACGCCCGCGAGGCAGATTATTTTTTGGCGTTTGCTGCAGGCCACTTCCCAGTCACCACCAAGGAATGCCCATGGTTTTCCTTAGTCAGTGTTGTTACCAGCGGTGCTGTATGCAATAGTGCATTCCATCTGCTAGTTTACCAGTTACAGTCTAGTGGAATACCAAGTGATCCTGTCAGTACCAATTCAATTGTTCAAGCCGTGTAGACATTTGTGTCGGGATGTAGTCAGCATCCCAACAGTCAGGATGCCGATGGTTACAAATTACAATATCGACAGTGGCATCCTGACTGTCAGAATCCTGATAGATGGCGGAGGTAAGTTTTGGGGTTAGGGGAAGAGTTAGGAAATAGGGAGAGGGTTAAAGTTAGACCATGGGAGAGGAGGGTTAGGGTTAGGCTGCGGGATGGCAAGGTTAGGGTTAGGCTGCGGGGGAAAAGGGTTACAGTTAGGCTGCAGGGGGGAGGGTTAGGCTGCAGGGGGGAGGGTTAGGCTGTGGGACAGAATGGTTAGGGTTAGGCTGTGGGAGAAGAGGGTTACAGTTAGGCTGCAGGGGGGAGGATTAGGTTGCGGGACAGGATGGTTAGGGTTAGGCTGCAGGAGGGATGGGTTAGGGTTATACTGCGGAGGGTTGGGTTGGGGTTTGAGGGAGGGTTAGGGGTAGCTTTAGGGTAAGGTACTAGGGAGAGGGTTAGGGTTAGACTGAAGGAGGGGTGGATTAGGGGGAGGGTCAGGGTAAGGGTTATAATACTTACAGAAATCTGTCGGCATCCTGACTGCTGGGATCCCGTACCCATCCTATTTGTGCCACCTCCTGATATCCAGTGGTCAGTGCACCAACAGATTTCTACACTACCTTGTCCCCTACTGAACACCATATAATGAGCCTTTACCACTCTCAAGATTAAATCCTGCGGGCATGTGAGTATCTGTAAACATGTCTAGTTCTACGAGAAAGGTGGATGCTATAGGTGGAGCCCTGTGTTAAATGGTTATTAGTATGCAGGTCACTGGTTCTAACACCACTTCTAGCCTTGGTTCAAAAGTTGCATTTGAAAATAAGCGTATTTATGTGTACTCTCAATTCTGCATAACCCGCAGTTCCATCAGCATGCCCTCTCTAAATTTAGCATATGCGAGAGCACTGTTACAGAACAGTTACCCCCCCCCTTCAGTCGCAAAAGGAGATGTCTCTGATGAACATATAATTCCGCATCAGTGGCGTACCAAGAGGGTGCATGAAGGACACCTTGCCCTGGGTGCCATCTGACAGGCCCGGCTGAGGGCGGCGGTGCCAGCCTGGGAAATATCCAGCATTGGGATCAAGTGTTGATTCCAGCAGTGGAAGTCCTGCAGTCCGGTGGGATGTGTCTCGGCGGGTGACATTTGCCGCCGCCTGCGAGCTAGGGGCAAACATTTGAATTTGGCGCTGGCCGCAAGCCAATTACGGCTTGTGGACCGGCAGGCAATGGAAAGTGGCCGCGTCATGGCTGGCTCCACCCGCGGCATCTGATGTCAGATGCCACTATGCAGAAAAGTCAGTTCAGCAGCGGTGGGCGGAGGTTGCATATGTCGTGGGAAGAGCTCAGGCGGTCGTGGAAGAAGCCAGAAGATGTTGGGCTTGAGAAAGAAGAGCTCCGGTGGCTGTGCAAGCTGGCCTAGCCGGGCCAGCGGCAGAAGAATGTGACTGAGGACCAGACAGGTAGGCTACCATTAATACACTTGCATTTAGCACTGTATGTCATACTTGCCTACTTTGTATCTCCTCTTCGGGAGAAGCTTGGAAAGGAGATGCACCTGGTTACTTCAGGGGCAGTGATTCCCGGAGGTATTATCTTCCCATCCTGCCCACTTTACGCGGGATGTGGGAGATCTGGCCACTCTTCCAGGGATGCGGGGAACTGCCCCAAATATGAGGAGCCTCCTACATCTTCTGGGAAGTATGCTGTATGTGCCTCTCTGTCTGTAGGCAAGAAGTGTACTTTTTATGATTATGTCCATTTCTGAAGCATCGCAGGAAGACTTGCTATGCAATTGTTTGTATAAGCCTAGGTGATCTATGGAAATAGTGGCAAGGGCCAGCATTTCTAATGAGGCAAAGCCACAGGTGGCATCACAAAGGGAAATAATGGGGCAATAGATACCAAGGGGCATATCTATAAAAAAAATATTTGCAGTATATACCCTTAAAACACCCATTTGGAGGGGTTCACCCTATTATTAAGTACCACCTGGATGTGTGTGCAGGGAACTGCAGCAGATACAATGCAAATAATTGCTGGTTTAAATCTTGCTGCACTTTGCAAATATTGCACTCTACTATATTACTATATTTGGCATATAAGACGTTAATGCTTGACATGTCTGTGTTTGTGTATGTCACATTGTATAGCCCCCCTCCCAGATAATTTATTAATAAAGACTATGTATAACTGTTAAAAAATATTATAAAGCTGAGATCTGATACAGTGACCACTTATTCAATCCACCAAAGTCTAATGATGTTTAAAAGAGAGAATTACCCCATCTGCTATCCTGTCTGGCTCAGCTCATTTTCTTCCCAAGCTTGTCTCAGTGACAAAGGTCTGATTTTACACTCGGCAGGAGCTCACATAAGCCTGTCTTTTGGTTTTTATTTTTCACGTTTACTTTACAAGTCAGTGACTCATCTGTGACTCCCCTCCTACTGAGCTCTGCCGCATCACGATGACTAAAAGCTGAGATGATGAAACGCATCACTTAGTATAGTGCTAAACATGTCATTAATATTCTGCTCTATACCACATTACAGTTTATGTTCTCTGAATGACTAAAACAGTGTTTAACAATTTACAGCAAGGCACGTCTAGCGTTTCAGCTCACTACATACACACATATCTTATGCTTACACATGGGATTTCCCTATAGTTTTTTTTTATTACAGGTTGAGTCTCCCATATCCAAAATGATTGGGACCAGGAGTATTTTGGATATCGGAATAGTCCGTATTTTGGAATATTTGCATACCATAATGCAATATCTTGGGAATGGGACCCAAATCTAAACACAGAATGCCTTTATGTCGCTTGAACACTTGTGGCGCCATATAAATAAACGATAATAATAATAATAATAATAATAATAATAATAATAATGTATTATATACACCTTATACACACAGCTTGAAGGTAATTTTATACTTTATTTTTAATAATTTTGTGCCTTAAACAAAGTTTGTGTACATTGAACCATCAGAAAGCAAAAGTTTCACTATCTCAGTCATGCTGAAAAAAATTCTGTATTTCGGAATATTCCGTATTTTGGAATATTTGGATATGGGAGACTCAACCTGTATTCTAAGTAGAGAAGAGTCGTTCGGTTTTGCTGAAAACTGAACACAACCGAACTTTGGGGTTATGAGTCAAACCAAATCCTGGCTCGGGTCTTCTCGCAAGTTTGGAACTCGGATCTACAGTCCGTCCGTCGTGATTTCAGGGGATTTTGAGGTGGTTGAAAATTGACTGGAAATTAATGCATTTGATGTAAATAATACAATAGGAACAAAACCTGGTCCAAGTTATAAGATTTTAGCTGTTTTTATCAATATTAAAGAAAACCAAAAACTAGGGTAGTGCGACCAGTGCCATGGCACAGGGCACCGCAGGGCAGGGGGCGCTGTTTGGGCCTGTCAATTTTCCTGTTTATTATCATTCTTACTTGTAGCTTCCTCTTCTTTTATCCACAGCATCTCCTGGCCTCCCCTATCTGTTCCCTGGCCCTTCCCCATGCAGCCATGGCTATTTTCCAGGTGCACTATCTTATGTCCCTGTTTAAAAAATGGAGAGGGGGGCACCAATGCTTCCTCTGGCACAGGGCACCAAAAAGTCTAGTTACGGCTCTGCCTATTTGTAACCGGCCCTCTAAGCAGCGGTCTCATCCAGTCCCTCCGTCTCTTACCTTGTGCTTTCAAGCGGGTCCTCCCTCCTCTGCGGCACCATTTTCCCAGTGATATGTGGGAGGATGACGCATGCACACAAGAGAGCACAGGCTCTAGCACAGTGCCAGAGTCTTAGCTTTCAATGAACGGCGCCATCTTTACGAAGACTGGTAAGATGACGCAGCAGGGGAAGAGAGATCCTCCTACAGGCACAAGGTAAGTATGCTCTGGGTGCAGGGTGTGAGGTGTGGTGCATCCCTGGACCCAGGGGCCTGTGTGCACTGTACACCCATTATAAATACTATGTATTCCTAGTATATTGGGACCAGACAATGATTTGTCAAGGGGTCTCTCTTCTCCCCCTGTCCCTACAATTACCCCGGCTGCACTTTCCCACAATGCCGACTCTCTTCTCTCTTTCCCCCGGCAGTGGGAGCCATTATCTGTGTATATCATCTAAGAGCATGCCATTCTTCATTGTTATATAGATTAAGGGCCTCACACTTGAAAATATGTCCAACCTGCAGCTCTGAATGTTTTACTGTCTATGGATAGTAAAATGTAAAAATCTTTGTTTTAAGTAAGTTGCCCTTGCGGCCTCCTTTACCCAAAGAGGGTTGTGCATGTACAACTAAGATGGGCCAGTCACTGGAGATAGGGCCTATTCTGTATTATGATCAGTACGGATCCTTTGTGTGAAAAAAATGTAATTAAATTGAGCCGCAGCCTGTTCAGCACGATGATGAACTCAGTCAAGTTGATGATGATGACTGGTGTATCCAGTGCGCGGTCGCATCAAAATAGACGTAAATGTATCCTGACACACTTTTCAAACGTGTTAATATGTGGCACATTCTTACACATTATTTTGACTTACATATCTTAACATATGTGTCATGCCAAATAACAAACTAAAGGGCTGATTTTGAATCGGACTACTCTATAGCCGCAATTCCGTAAGGCCGCAGCAGCCTTATGCCTAATGCGAGCATTTGCCCGCGTATCCAGAGACCTTTTTAGTTACTCACTGTGTTGAAACAAACAAATACCACAGGTGATTGTAATCACCATTTATTGATGCAGGGGAATCGCTATGATATACCGCCGGACGTCAGCCCGCTGGATGAAATACAGACGCCGGAAAGCCGGCAGATCGAGATCCCAACAAGATAAGTATAGAGGCTATCCCTAACCCTCCCTTAGGGGTGCCTAACCCTCACCTCTCCCCCTAGTGCCTAACCCTAACCTCCCCCCAGGTGTGCCTAACCCTAACCCCCCTCCCTGCACCCTAAACCTAACCTTCCCACTGATACAGGGGCTATATCCCCATCCTATACTTTGATAAAGACGTCAGGCAGCATTGAAACGCGTAGTTGCCCCTCCCAGCATTCTCTGATGGCTATTTCACCTTAGCCCTATAAGTCCATTCTCCTCCGTCTAGACATTTGATGTTGAAGCTTTTCAAATACTGCTATTTACAGATTTATATACAGTAAATCCCTGAGAGTAACAATCATTTTCTGCTACTGTGGGCACTCTCTATCAACTTATATTGTGAATTTTTTATGTTTTCTACATTGTAAAATAAATTGATTTCTGGGCCTGATCCAGACCCGCTCGCGAGCGCTGAGCGCTAGCAAGCGGGTCGATGTTGGCCCAGTGCTCATGCGCATGACGGAGGCTCCATCGTGCGCATGCGCGAGACCCGGATAGTGATGGCCAAGCCGTCGCTCCGGGTCTCGTACCAAAGGGGGCGTGCTGTCGATGGTGAGTGACAGCACGCCCCCTTTGGTGGGCGTGCCGGGGTCGTGGCTGCCCAGACGGAGGCGTTCCCATGGGAACGCCTACCGTCTGGGGCCGGCCCACAAGTGATGTCAGTGGGAGTGCTCTCGGCTCTGATAGAGCCGAAAGCACTCCAGGGCTTGCGACAACGAGATCCTACCACAAGGGTCTCGTCGCAAGCCCGATGGTCGCGATGGTCTTGACCATTGCGACCATCTTCCTGGCTGCTCGCTATAGCTGTGGGTGGTCACCCACAGCTATACAAGCGGCCAGGAGGCCGCTCTAAAAATTAAGAAGGATGGCCCTGATTCAGAGCGAGCGCTCTGTCAGAGCGTCCGGTTCTGAATCAGGGCCTCTGCTCAATACAGTGAGTTTAAATTAATATGTTTTATACTCTGCTCTCCAGCGCGGTTCCAATTTGTATTGGTGATAATTATTGGTCTGTCGGACATGCAAAATCATCCAGCATGTCCAAAATATCCGATAATCGGTTCTCCGGTTTCAACTATCTGACAGGCTAAAAGCATCCAATATTGTTAGTAATCTCACAGTGTATGGCAACGATATTGGATGTTATCAGCATGACAGATAATAAATGGTCTGTCAGTCTGACAGACATATTGTTTTTTTTTATTCTAATTGTTTTTTTAATTTTGTGGTGGTTAGGGTTAGGCACTACTAGAGGGAGAGTTAGGGGTAGGGAATAGGGTCAGGGTTAGAGAAATACTCACCTGAACGCCGGTTGATCAGAGGTCTGATCCGGAAGTTACAGTCACATGATCACCGGGACCCGGAAGACGCAGCTGGAGCTGGTGCAGCCATTGGGACTTGTTAAGCCACCAGGGACAGTATGTTGACATTCTAACATGTTGATATTCCATCACTGTATACATGACGAATGTCAATATGGTCATCGTTGACGTTATGACTATAGACAAAAAGAGAGAATGAGTCTTATTATATATTTTTCCTTTCTGGGTTCATGAAACTCCTCCTGACTTTTAGTAACATTTATTTTACAGATGTAGGTACACTATTCTGACTATATAAAGTATAATGTATCCTGTACTGTAGAATGTATGGATGATAGAAGTCACTTAAAAGTAGAGATGTGCAGGCTCGGATCGATTCGGATTTTCCCGACTTTTGTCCATGAAAGATGATGTTTGTGTATGTAAGATGACATTTTGCCTCCCGAAATTGGCGGGAAAATCCGAACTGATCCGAGCCTGCACATCTCTACTTAAAAGTTCAGTAGTTTGTATACAGGGGTCTATTTACATTAAACATGGCTTTTCTCCGGCATTTTAGATGCAGAAAGCCAGATATAGCGCTTCTCTGTTTCTAGTAAATCCTATGAGATTCCTGCAGCCCCATAGGTCAGTGGGGGTCTTGCAGATGCAGTATTTATAGATGAGAGAAACTGAAACCATTCTACACTGGGCTACAAACATATGTTGGAGTCTTGAACATGTGCCACAGGCTAGTCTTCTCCTCGCCAGGACAGGTCTTTCTCACTTTTTATATAATATTATATAATATTGCAGCAAGAAGAATGCTAAATATGGCACACAAATGCTGATAGTTATCAACAGAAACCGTCAGCTTGTGGCCTGGGTGATTCCTAATATATGGGATCATATACTGCCGACCGTAAATCCTATGTATGTTATAAGTCATTGAGGAGACTTGTAACCACACACAAGACTGCCAGCTGAGCAGTTTTATACAGGTCACATAAATTCAAGGTGACCTCTAATATTCACAATCATTTACATTATTCCTCATAGTACGAGGAACAACATCCCAATTATAAATTATGACATTAGACCATATTGTTTAAACACTTGGCTCAATTGGGGGGGGAAAATACCCAGCAATGCCTCCTTCATGTATCGCTTACCTCACCTCTTCACACACTCCCACATTAGACCTGCCCCCTTCTCCCAGCCATGCTCTTCTTCCAAGCAATTCCTCCATCTGCCACTTGCCGGAGACGTATGCGCGTATACTATGTACAGTATTCCATAATTGCATTATTTGTACATACGTTTTACTTTGAATTTGTAAACCGTGATTATTGGTATCAAAATTGGAGTAATTATATTAATGACCCCTCACCAATAGCCTTGCAGAATCACAACTAATCACAACTAATGCAGATGTGTCTAGAACACATCACCGTGCCCCTTTACATGCTATATCATGGGCCCCTACCAATGCATTCATCCAGTGTATCCATGGCTGGGCTGGTCAGCTGACACTTTTGGCAAATGCCAAAAGGGCTGATGGCTAAATGGGCCAGTCTGGCTACCCGGCCTGCATGCAGAGGAGGGGCATGCCACAAGGCCATGCACTGTGACTCCCAACAAGCCCCCAATGAGACATGGCCACACCTTTTTCCCACGTACACAGCGCCTATGTCGCACGCGCGAACACTGCCTGGGCTGCAAATCGTCCCTAGTCCATCACTGGGTGGACCCTTCTTGCCTCAGTCAAACACTGGTATCATACCCACATTCATAATCAGTCAGTGAGGAGCTGCAAAAAAACTCATACAGGAATATAAGTCACAGAACTCGGAGGTATCTTCTGATATCCCTCTGAATGTATCAGGGACATTATTTTCTGATAATGTTCAAGTTTTAAATTTGCAACAAACCAAATGGCTTATATATTGGTATTTTCATATGTACTGCGTCACAGCCCTACAAGGGATGTAGCCAGGAAACTGGTGGCCGGGATAGCCTGACACTAAATTCCCAACATGGGACTAAAGATAGGCATCGAAATCCCGACGCCTATCATTAGCCACACGACGAAATCCCGACACCCAGCATACCGAATGAAGGTAAGCTGGGTGTCTTAGGTTCTAGCTGTGGTGGGGGTTAGCTTTAGGAACCACCGGGGGGACTTAGGGTTAGGCTAGGGGAACGAGGGGTTATGGTTAGGCAGGTATGTGGAGGTGTAAATTATGTGGGACAGGTATGTGAAGGTGTAAATGATGTGGGACAGGTATGTGGAGGTGTGAATGATGTGGGACAGGTATGTGAAGGTGTAAATGATGTGGGACAGGTATGTGGAGGTGTAAGTGATGTGGGACAGGTATGTGAAGGTGTAAATGATGTTGGACAGGTATATGAAGGTGTAACTGATGTGGTACAGATATGTGGAGGTGTAAATGATGTGGGACAGGTATATGAAGGTGTAACTGATGTGGTACAGATATGTGAAGGTGTAAATGATGTAGGACAGTCATGTGGGGATGTAAATCATGTGGGACAGGTATGTAGAAGTGTAATGATGTGGGACAGTTATGTGGAGGTGTAAATTATGTTGGATAGGTATGTGAAGGTGTAAATGATGTAGGACAGTTATGTGGGGGTGTAAATGATGTGGGACAGGTATGTGGAGGTGTAATTATGTGGGATAGGTATGTGGAGGTGTAAATGATGTGGGACAGGTATGTGGAGGTGTAAATGATGTGGGACAGGTATGTGGAGGTGTAAATGATGTGGGGCAGGTACGTGGAGGTGTAAATTATGTGGGACAGGTATGTGTAAGTGTAAGTGTTGTAGGACAGGTATGTGAAGGTGTAAATGATGTGGGACAGGTATGTGGAGGTGTATATGATGTTGGACAGGTATGTGGAGGTGTAAATGATGGACAGGTATGTAGAAGTGTAATGATGTGGGACTGGTATGTGGAGGTGTAAATGATGTGGGACAGGTATGTGGAGGTGTAATGATGTGGGACAGGAATGTGGAGGTGTAATGATGTGGGACAGGAATGTGGAGGTGTAATGATGTGGGAGAGGTACGTGGAGGTGTAAATGATGTGGGACAGGAATGTGGAGGTGTAATGATGTGGGACAGGAATGTGGAGGTGTAAATGATGTGGTACAGGTATGTGGATGTGTAAATGATGTGGGACAGGAATGTGGAGGTGTAATGATGTGGGACAGGAATGTGGAGGTGTAAATGATGTGGTACAGGTATGTGGATGTGTAAATGATGTGGGACAGGTATGTGGAGGTGTAAATGATGTGGGACAGGTATGTGGCGGTGTAAATGATGTGGGACAGGTACGTGGAGGTGTAAATTATGTGGGACAGGTATGTGGAAGTGTAAGTGATGTGGGACAGGTATGTGAAGGTGTAACTGATGTGGGACAGGTATGTGGAGGTGTAAATTATGTGGGACAGGTATGTGGAAGTGTAAGTGATGTGGGACAGGTATGTGAAGGTGTAAATGATGTGGGACAGGTATGTGGAGGTGTGAATGATGTGGGACAGGTATGTGAAGGTGTAAATGATGTGGGACAGGTATGTGGAGGTGTAAGTGATGTGGGACAGGTATGTGAAGGTGTAAATGATGTTGGACAGGTATATGAAGGTGTAAATGATGTGGTACAGATATGTGGAGGTGTAAATGATGTGGGACAGGTATGTGGAGGTGTAAATGTTGTGGGAAAGGTATGTGGAGGTGTAAATTATGTTGGACAGGTATGTGAAGGTGTAAATGATGTGGGACAGTTATGTGGGGGTGTAAATCATGTGGGACAGGTATGTAGAAGTGTAATGATGTGGGACCGTTATGTGGAGGTGTAAATTATGTTGGATAGGTATGTGAAGGTGTAAATGATGTAGGACAGTTATGTGGGGGTGTAAATGATGTGGGACAGGTATGTGGAGGTGTAAATGATGTGGGACAGATATGTGGAGGTGTAAATCATGTGGGACAGGTATGTGGAGGTGTAAGTGATGTGGTACAGTTATGTGAAGGTGTAAACGATGTCGGACAGGTATATGAAGGTGTAAATGATATGGCACAGGTATCTGAAGGTGTAATGATGTGGGACAGGTATGTGGAGGTGTAATGATGTGGGACAGGTATGTGGAGGTGTAAATGATGTGGGACAGATATGTGGAGGTGTAAATTATGTGGGACAGGTATGTGGAGGTGTAAGTGATGTGGGACAGTTATGTGAAGGTGTAAACGATGTTGGACAGGTATCTGAAGGTGTAAATGATGTGGGACAGGTATGTGGAGATGTTGTGTTGATGGGAGAGGGGTTTTTGTTTTTGTAAATGTAGTTAGTCAAAGTATTTACAAACATATAGAAAAACACTGGAAAAACACATTTTAGGAACCTCTAGTACTATTTTTATGGCCACTATCATCCTTTAATATGGTCCTGAAATCTCAGTTGCCACTTTCTCGGGGTCCACGATTTTTTTTCCACTTTTTCATGCACTTCTCCCAGGTCGCTTAATGTCACTCGACCTCGATGCGACTACGAGATATGGTATTTCTAATGGAATCTAATTGAATCTTGCACGTTGCTGCGATGTATACGAGTTTAATGGTGCAAGTTGACTTTCACAAATTCACTCCTAATAGAACACATATGGAGCTGTCCTCACAAATCTGGTAAATTTGTTTGCGTCATATGCATTTATGTTCAGCATTGCTAATTAATATTCATAAGTAACCATGTTCTAAAGCAAAATGCAACACATTTGTCGTTGAGGGCTTATAGTACTCAAGTTCCGAAGGATAACATTGCTTGTACACAGGTGCCCTATTAATGTTCACTGAACCTCATTTGTAACTGTAAGAAGCATGTACAAATTACAATATCTTGCAAAATGGGATGCATTCAGCATCTTGACATTCATTAGTGCTGCTGATATAATCCCACTGATCTCCTGCAAGTCAACAACACGAAAGGTCAAACTAACGTATATATCCCTGCAAAATTGCATAGTTGTCTGGGCCTGATTAAGGGTACTGACTCCCTAGGCTAATACACAGGTAGTGCCCTGCCCTTGGATGTCCTGCTGCTTAAACTCTATCAAGCCTGTGTATTATGCCCCCCCACACACATATATATCCTGCAATGCTGCTTAAACCTTATTATACTGCTATTATTATTATTATTATTTTCCTTTATTTATATGGCGCCACAAGTGTTCCGCAGCGCCTTACAAAGTACATAAACAAATAGTGAACAAGAAACCAGTGACTTACAGTACAGTACTATGCAGGACAAGAACATGGTTTATACACAGTGCTGCATTAGCGATTATAACACTCGAAATAAGTCAGCGATCCAGTGTTAGGTGCCTTGTGGGGAGAAAGGTGTAGAAGAAAGCATAAGTAAGGAGAAGCACATGAAGGACGAGGGCCCTGCTCGTGAGAGCTTACATTCTAAAGGGGAGGGGCAGTCAAACAGGTGTGACACAGTTGGGGTAGACAGGGAGAAAAGAGCATGTGTAGTAGTAACAGGTTAGGATGAGAGCTGGAAGGCCTTGTTGAAGTAGTGAGTCGTGAGTGGATCTATGTTTTAAGTCCCCCTCCAATGATTTTATGCAGTTGGGCCAACACCCACAAATCTCTCTAAAGGGGCCAATGCATCGAGACTCAATTGCCAAATCCGTTTGATGATTGGTGATCTGTCGGGAATCAGGGAAATTCTGCATGTTAAAAATCCCTGATTCCTACCATTTTCGGGTGGGGATCGGGTAATTGAGATCTTTCAACATGTTGAATAGTCCCGATTCCCCAACCATGCCGTCGGCAGAAAGGGGTATTGCCCCAATCCGTCGTAGATGTATGGTGGCCTTAAGTCATTAAGGCCCCCTCACCATAGTCTGTAATGGCAGTTGATGTAATAATCTCATGCGACCCTTAGTTCTGCAGCACCAGCCGCACAGGAACAGTAATGAGACGAGGCAGGTTATTCACAGTCATGAATCGTGAGGTCACTAACAGGTGTCAGTCTGTACTGCAGCAGCTGGGGGGCTCTAAGTCCTCCGGGGACTGAACCTGCAGCACGGCCAATAGTTACACTGCTGGGGTAGGTTACTCTTCTGTTAGTCTGGGGAAACTCACCAAAATTCTGGAATTTTCCAGAAATTCTAGGAAAGTAGGCAAGTATGGGCAAAATATGAACTAAAGATCACGTTGTATATTTACAAAAGGTCAATTTTGTAGTCAATTTCAAAGTCGATTTAAATCAACTCAAATCGTCACTCAAATGTGTGATTTGGCCTGGCCAAATCGCACATTTACTAGCAGTCAGCTTTTTTGTCGATTTCAAAAACAACTTTGACATATGTAAAGTTTGGCACTTTTGGATGTTCTCTTCAAAATCGAAAATTAAATCACATATAAAACCGTCTACAATTCAAATAGAAATCGACTAAAAATATACAAAACTTTGGCCCTCATTCAGAGCCACTCGCTAGCGGCAGTACGCTCGTTCCGAGCGATGTTCGCACATCTGCGCATGCGTACGGTTTTTAGTACGCATGCGCGAACCAGTCAGTGCGGCCGAAAATCATTAGTACGCAATATAGCGAGTGCCTGCTATTTTGAGTGACAGAATGAGGCGTATGTGGGTGGTAACAGGGGAAGGTGCTTGAAAACGGGGAGTGGAGATCCGATCGCAGGCGTGCTTAAAGGTCAAAACGGGCGTTTTATGGGTGTACATAATTAATACAGCAGCGTCAATGACCACGTCACTTGTTTTTTTTTAACTCAGAACTGCTCGCAAAATAGCGGTTGAAAAAACCAACCACAAGAATAGCGAGCAGTTCATATCCTGTTCGATGTACTCGATTAATCTAATAAATAGCGGACATGACGTATGGTGCGAGCGGCCAGGGGGCGTTTTTATTAAATAAACGAGCGTATGTTTTGCTTGCTCGTTCAGACTTAGAGGTGTGAACAGACTGCAATGTGCGAACGGATCATTTGCATAGCCACCCCTTGTTTTTGAACGAACGAACGCAAATAGCGAACGGCTCTGAATGAGGGCCTTTATTATGAATTCCTATAGGCCAAAACATACCACATGCAATGAAGCATCACAAACTCATGTGTTTGATTATGTTTCACATACAAAATATTTTTTTTACATTCTAAAGAGAAAAACATTATAAATGTTGTTGATGAAAAAGGTAATTTGTCAAGAATACATTTTTTTAATTTAATGTTGTTTATTTTCCCTATCCATATAGTTCAATATGTGCATTAAAAGCTAACTATGGAGTTCATGTATAAAGCACTGAAAGGAGTGCACATGTGGGGTAGTGTCAAAGTTGCCCATAACTGCAGTTTTAGAGCACAAAGGTCATTTTATATGACAGTAGATGCCATAAGGAGCGTACACACTAGACGATATGCTCCCTGAGCGCTATCGTCTAGTGTGTCCCCGGCAGGGTGTGCTCAATGTCGTTCATGACATTGAGCACACCCGCTGAACGATATCATTAACGATATCGTTCAGCGCCAGGCCCTCTCCCCATTCCCCAACATACAGCAACCTGACGACATCGTCAGGTGGGCCTGCATGTTTACTTGATGAACGATAATGACGAACGACCCGCGGGAACGCGCGTCGTCGTTATCGTTCATCGTTTTGATGTTAAAAATGGACGATAAAGTGGACAACTGAACGATAACGATATCGTTATAGTTCAGTCATCCACTTTAATCGCCCAGCGTGTACGCACCAATAAACCTCTAGTCTGGCACTGCGCACACTCAGAGGACACTGAGATTGATTGATCTGGGGGATGGTTTTTAGAGGTCAGTTGGTAGCCAATAGGATGGTAGGATTCACAGGGAGGGGTGTGTCAATATGGGTTTTATGGGTAAGCAGCCTTGGCTTGCCCTCTCTCTTCTCTAGATCTTACCCACCCACCCACCGTGTAGTTGTTTTGGTGTCAGTCATTGTTTGGTGGCCTGGTTCATGAACGGCCTGGGTAATATAGTTAGGTTATTATTTGGATTATTAGGTTGTGGAATATTGTTAGTTTTCCCTGGGGGGTCACCCACGCGGCCGGGTTGCCATGAGGGTGATGTAGGGCGTACACTGGATGACCACCGATCCAGGTGGGTCCGTCCCTTCACGACTGCGTGGGTGGCTCCTCAAGTTGTAGTTAAGTAACTCTCCCCGTAGGGTGGAGCAGGAAGCCCTTGGTATCCCTACGAGTTGTATTGAGGGGCAGTTGGTCCCATTGGGGTATGTCAGAGCTGGCTTTGGCCTATTCTCTACCCCTTTTGATTTTGCAAAAATAATTATTTAAGCTGTAGGCCGTTCTGAATCCCCGCCACCATATTTATTATTTACAGATTGAATTAGTTACCTAGTTAAGTTAGGAAGGGTAATAAATAGGTTTTATTACTTATTACTAATAATAAAAAGTGACCAGTTTTCCCCGGAAAATTTGGTGTCCGTGTATTTATTTAATTTAGAATAAGTTTAGTTTGTGTGTGGCTGAGTGTGTGGAGTGATCTGACGCTAGAGAGTTTATGGAGAATATCCTGCAAATATTTAATGATAAATAGGCCCCTAAATATGATGCTTGCTGAATAAGACTAAGGCCAAACAATACTGTACAATCTCAGAGATTATACAGCCTCTTTTTACACTGGGGGATTGCAATATTGTGCCACGTTTTAATGGAGAGTTGAGTTGTGGCTTGGGAAATAAAGTAATCATTTGTAAACTGTCAAGTGTAAGCTATTCCCCTTAACTTACGCCTGGACAGGCAGCAGAGGGTTCTGCATTAACATGTGTGGCATAATTTTGTTATTATAACAGAGACTACTGTGTATTAATGATGCGCCATGTAACATAACCATGTAAAGTAAAAAAATAAAAACTTCCCAATGTGCCCAAATGTAAATAATAATAATAATAATAATTATCATCATCATTATAATATCTAACTCCACCTATTGGTTGTGGAACACACAGGCATTGCAGAAAAGCTATTATATTGAATCTTTTAATATTTTAAATGTTCAGAGGAACACTTATATACACATTACATTTACATTATAGCATAATATAATCATTTTTATGGATTCTTAGACATGTACATTATAGTTTAGGCGTAAGTATTCCAAATTTATTATGCAAACTTACACTAAAACATATTAAAAAAACCAAACAAATGTCACAGTCTATGCTGATTTTCATTTTAGTAACCAATAAACTCCTTCGGGATACAGGATGCACGCAGACAGCTTTGCAATTGTGATCCTTGCAATAATACAAATGCAGCATGAGGTGTCTGCTCCATCGCGATCATCGGTGGTCAATGGTCACGATGGTGGACGGCGCCGGGCCTCCGGAGAGCTGAATAAGCCTCAGCTTACTCAGGCTGGCTGGCTTGCGAGCCCAGCAGACTGCGTACGTCCACACAGTGTCTGGGCTGGCCACTCACAGAAAGCGGCCGGCTTTCAGGGAAAGCCGGCCGCGCCCGTCCTCTTACCGCCCCTTAAATGCCTCTGCCTGAGGCATTCAAGGGCTTGCGTGCGATTGAGCAGGACCCATTCTGCACACTCGAGGAATGGGTTTTGCGCACGCGCAGATTCCCGATAATCAGGATAGACGCTAACAACAGCTACAGTATTTCTGGGGCAAAATTAGTAAATGTCCGATGAGCACACCAACTTACTAGCTCACCAATCAGGAGTGATTTCATGGATAGTACTAGAGGGAGATTCAGGTATGCTTCCATCATTTTTGGCCTTAAATTGTAGGCCTGGGTGGTTATTCATCATCTTACAAAAAAACTTCTTCTTGAATCCCATAAAAACAGATTTTGGAGATTTTGTTAATACACGTTCCGGTCCCTGGGAGGCAGTAATAGTGAAATTTTTCAGATTATGGCCTGTATTCAATTTGAGGCGAAAAGTCCGGATCCGCGATACTTTTTCGCCGATGACGTCATTTTTTCCCTGTTTTGAGTTTCCTCCGTATTCAATTTGAAAGACTTTTCGCCTAGGCGGAAAATCAATGCAATGTAAAAGGCGAAAAAGTTTCGCCTCTGAATAGCAGGCGGAAAAAAGTGAAGAATTGCGGTTTTGGGGTACAACATTGCGGGAACCCTCGTGCAGCCTTAAGACAGTCCCCTAAAAGTAAACTGCATCAAAAAAAGTTTAAAAATATTCGAGACACACATACTCTCGCCTGGACTATCTATTCCTCAGCCATAGACACCTCCACATGCTCGCTGAAGCTGACATTGGGCCAATAACATGGTCAGATCACGCTCCGGTCTCATTGACGTTGATCCTTCCACATTTTTCCTCTAAACAATGGACGTGGCGATTAAATGAATCCCTCTTACAGGACACATACTGTAAAGCCGAAATCGATACTGCGCTATCTGACTATATTACCCACAACGACTTACCAGAAACTTCCCCAATCTCAATATGGGAAGCACACAAGTGCGTTATCCGTGGTAAGCTTATACAATTGGGCTCCTATATTAAAAAACAAAAATCCGCACAGATTTCGACCCTTTTACAACAAATTAAATTACTAGAGGCGTCGCATAAACAAACCATGTCTAAAGAGGACTATCATAAGCTTATGGAATCTCGTAATATTCTTAGCAAATTACTTTCGAACAACATACAGTTGTCCGTTAAAAAGTGTAGAAGTCGCTTTTATCACTGGGGTAATAAGCCGGGACGTCTTTTGGCTAGAGCGCTGAGAGCCCAGCGAGCATGTGGATTCATACACACACTTAAGGATAGTGGGGGAAGGCCTCAAGTTGAAACCTCTAAACTTGCAGAATGCTTCCAACAATATTATTCTTCTCTTTATAACCTACCTAATACTAATCCTGTATCCTCTAATCCTCTTACTTCACAAAACGTTCTTGATTATTTGGCTTCCATTTCCTTTCCTACTATCTCACCTCTAGATAAGCTGGCGTTGGAGGTTCCATTCTCTGTGCGTGAGCTAGAGTTAGCATTAGCCTCTTCACCTACGGGAAAGTGCCCTGGCCCTGACGGCTTAACCATAGGTTATTACAAGAGTTTCCAGAATAAACTAATCCCTATGATGTTGAAGGCTTTCAACCATATCTCAGTGGAATCGCAATTTTCTAAACAATTCCTAGAGGCACACATCTCAGTCATCCCCAAAGCTGGTAAGGACCCCTCCCTGTGTTCGAGCTACAGACCCATTTCATTATTAAATATGGACCTTAAATTATATGCCAAGCTAATAGCTAATAGGCTAAACCCCCTCATTCCTCAGCTGATACATACTGACCAAGTCGGATTTGTTAAGGGACGGGAGGCACGTGATAATACCACAAAAATCCTCAATTTGGTACACTTTGCTACTACTCAATCAAAGATCCCTATTATCCTACTCTCCACCGACGCTGAAAAAGCGTTTGATAGAATTAATTGGTCTTTTATGAGGTCTGTGCTGGTACACATGGGATTGGGTCCCGTGACACTGCATAGAATTCTGGCCCTTTATTCCTGTCCTTCGGCGAGGGTGAGGGTCAATGGTGAGCTGTCTGGATCTTTCTCCATACACAATGGCACGCGACAAGGCTGCCCTCTGTCGCCATTGATTTTCATCCTTTGCATGGAGGCTCTGGCCGGATCTATACGCGCCAATCCACTTATTTCTGGGATTATGGTAGGTGAACAGGAACACAAACTGGCTCTTTTTGCGGATGACCTATTGGCTACTGTTTCCCACCCGGTGACGTCTCTGCCTCACTTGATGCATGAGTTTGACCGTTTTGGAAAGTTGTCCAACTTTAAAATTAACTTCACAAAATCTTGGGCCTTAAATCTGTCTGCGCATGCTTCTGTAGTTTCGGGTTTGCAGTCGGCTTTCCCATTCCCTTGGCACCCTTCTCATATTACCTATCTAGGGGTTAAAATTCCTAAAAACATGTCGCATCTCTTTAATATTAATTTTTCTCCCATCCTCTCCTCCATTCGAATGGACTATTCCCATTGGCATTTGAAACAACTTTCTTGGCTGGGTAGAATAAGCGTGGTGAAGATGAATACGCTTCCTAAATTGCTTTACCTCTTTCAGTCTTTGCCCATTCAGATTCCAGATTCCTGGTTCCGTTCGCTAAATGTCTTAATTCAGCAATTTATTTGGTCTAGGAAACAACCTAGGATTAAACGTACTCTTCTAACTCGACCAAAACAACTGGGTGGTCTCCAACTCCCAGATATCAAAGCATACTATCACACTATCCACCTTAATAGAATTCTTGAGTGGACTAGATATAGAGAGGTGAAGCAATGGGTTGCCCTTGAAGGTCGCTTCATGAAATTTCCCCCTGAAATAACACCTTGGCTTCCTTCCATTCCTAAACTAGATTTCCATCATCCAACAATTTCTCCTTCCCTTTCGGTGTGGAATTCTTTAAGAAATCTCCCTTATATTTCTTCACGCTTTGGACCTCTTACTTCTTTTTTGGCTAACCCGGATTTTCCCCCTGGTATTGATTTTAATCAATTCCCTAACTGGGTGCGGGAAGGTCTTTTTCGGACTGGCCAGCTGGTGACTAAGTCAGGTATCAAAGCATTTCTTGATATCCAGGAAAGGTGGTCAATACCTCATTCAGATTTTTGGAAATACCTGCAAGTTCGCCATTACCTGTCCTCTGCGGGTAGAATGAATGTTTCTAGTCGAGATCTCACTGCTTTCGAAAAACTTTGCATTTCACCAACCGATCCATCCCACACAATTTCTGCTATCTACCAGATACTCCTTAACAACCCTTCCTGTATCATACCTCCTTGGGCTAAAAAATGGGAATTAGATTTAGGCATTACCCTCACAGAGCAAGAATGGCAAACAATATTTCTCAAGGCACACTGCAGCTCAACTTGCTCAATTATCAAGGAAACACAATACAAAATTTTGATGAGATGGTATAGACACCCTACACTATTACATGCCATGTTCCCAACAAAATCCAACTGTTGCTGGAGATGTCTTAAGGCTCCAGGGTCATTACTACATATATGGTGGGACTGTCCACAGCTATCTAAATATTGGTTGGAGGTCATTTCCGTTTCACAACAAATTTTAGGAGCGCCTGTCCCCACTGATCCAGCATTTTGGTTAATAAATTATTCTGAGTCCTCACTGGGATACTACAAAAAGTCCTTGCTGCGCCATTTGAGTAATGCCGCAAGAGCTGTCATTCCAATTCTTTGGAACTCTTGTAACCCGCCCACACGTAGGGACTGGTTCCAAAGACTCGATTACTACATGTCAATGGAAGACTCTTCAACCCTCTCCATCAATAGCCCTTTTATTCTCACTAATACTTGGCTTCCATGGTTGGAATACAAAAACTCTATGGAATATAGAAATTATATGTTTCCAGCCGTAATTACCCCGTAATATAGACTGCAGCTTCTTTATATTGGCTAACCACTTACTTTTAAAACATGAAGACCCTTCCCTGTTCCCCCATTTTTTGTTACTTAGTATATAGTTTTTTTTTTTACTTTACCTTCTTTATACTGTGTGATGTGTTTATTGAAATGTAAAAAAGTGGTTTCTAATTTGCGTACATTTGGACACGTACACGTTGATAATGTTTTGCTTCTGTATGATGTACGTTCTTTGTTTGAAACCTCTAATAAAAACAGAATGCAAAAAAAAAAAAAAAAAAAATATTCGAGACACCCCAAAAAAATGATGTTTAATTTTGGGGGTAAAGAAAATAAAAATAGGGGAACAAAGTGCCAAACTATCTAAATGAATTCAGGTCGGGTCCCCATGTATGCGGCAGGTGTTTTTTTCATTGTGGGAACAAGCGGCAGGTGCAATTTTGCAGATTTTTAAAAATAACTTTAGGGACTTAAAAAAATGCTAACCCCCATTTTCATGTACCTCAAATTTGATAGGAATAGTTATTTTCCCCCCCCAAAAAATCTAAGTGCTATTCTTTACCCCTTCTTCATAGCAGCAAAATTGCACCTTGCGCGGCTATTACAAGCCCTGACTTCCTTCAGCACGCAAAAATGGGGGTGCCCATAGTGATCCCCCATGTCTGGACATCTTTAGGGGGGTCCCAGGCATATTTCCTGAAAATTCCCGTTTTCTTTCGTAAATGGGGTGAAGGGTCATTTTAAAAAAACAGGGCTAATTTTTCAATTACCTATAGCAGGTGAAAAAAAGTGCAAAATTGGGGTTTAGAGGTGCAGGATTAAAGAAAATAGCCTGCACCCTTGGGAATGTCCCCTTAAAACAAAATGTGCAAAAAAAATTTAAAAAAATCAAGACATCCCAAAAAATATTGTTTCAATTTTGGGGTGAAAAAAAAAATAGGGAAACAAAATGCCAAACTAATGAAATTAATTCTGGTGGGGTCTCCAAGTATGTGGCAGGTGTTTTTTTCATTGCACAGAGTAGTGGCAGGTGTATTATTGCAGAACTTTTAAAATTATCTTTAGGGACTTAAAAATATGCTTACCCCCATTTTCATGTACCCCAAATTTGATTTGACCACTTTTAAAATTAAAAAAAAAAAACCTAAGTGATCTTCTGCATCACTTCTTCAATGTCGGGAAAAAACCACCTGCCACAGCTATTTAAAAAGCCGACTTTCTTCTGCAGGCAAAAACGGTGGTACCCATAGTGATCCCCGAGGTCTGGACATCTTTAGGGGGTCCTACAATTATTTCCCAAAAACCCGTATTTTTTCGCCGATCCAAGTTTCACCTGTTCTCGATTTCGCCTACTTTGGAATTCAATACGGGGAATAGCGGGCACGCGCGCAATACTTTTCCGCCTGGAAAACAGGCGAAAAGTCCAGCAGGCGAAAAGTCTGGACTTTTCACCTCAAAGTGAATACGGGCCTATGAATATTATTCAGATATGAGGTTGATATGAACATTATTCTCTGATAAACATTTGTTAATGACAAGTACAGAAAATGATGGTGCTTATGACCTCACTGTGTTTTAGTGACGTTGCAAAAAGTATAATAGGTAAAACAGGGAAAAGATAAATCAGGTTTGCTGACTGGCATTGTGATTGGCAAGATCATCCATTGGGTGTTACTTATGCTTAAATTCTTGGCAGAACCATTAAGGTGAAAGCTGATTGGAGCTTTTAGAATCTGAAGATGGAGGTGTAAACAAGTACAAACTTAAAGTTTTCGGAGGTTGCCTACAAGCAAAACGCCAACTCCAAACGGCACTTGTTCTTGGAGCCCCACTCCTTCCTATGAGAAGGAGTTCCGGGGATGCGAAGAGGGATCTGAGCGGATCCCTACCCCGCCTCCTCACTGCGTGATTAGGTCACACATTTACAGGAGGTGGCTACAGGACAAGTAAGTAACGCTGCTTTTTGTAGCAGCTGTCTCCACATCGGAGCAATGCTGAATTGCTCCGGTGACAAGTATCCCTCACGGCAAGGTGGATACTTAATCATTGTGGCTGTCCAGCCCCCGATGATGAATAAACCACATAGCCTCTATAGGTAATTTATTGACATTTAGAAATATTGGTTTTATTATCTTAGAATTTGGAAGCTGTGTTTATTATTGTACATGCTCTTTTCTCTTTTAAGCAATTAATTTCAGCACACAAATGGTTATGCTAATTAATTTTGCTTACAGTTTTATGGTATTTATCATCCACGGAGGGGGTACTGGATAAACAGACATGAGTATGGGTAATGCACAAGCTCAATGTTCATTACATAAGGCAGCATCAACGTCTCTATCTGTCCTTAGTATGTCGATTACCCTTCTCACATACCAATAGCTGAGTGACTTTATTATAGCAGAAAACTAAGCCGCACTGACACTTTGTAATTTGAATTGTTGCTGGAAAACAGACTGACATCTTTCTGGTAGTTCCACTACATTTCCAAAAATGAAGAGAATTTGCATTCTGACATTCCACAACTGCGCAGCTTCCAAGGAAATGTCTGAGCCATTCCCTACAGCAATATGCCTGTGCAAGTTGTTTGCGCCTACCCTGTAAGCTCATTGCTGCAGAAGAATGTGGCATTTGTGTGGGAGTAAAGCTTTCAGACATTGCTGTCTAATTCCTATTCATACAAGAATATTGATAGTGCCAGATCACATTAGACTGCTCTCTTCAGCTGAACAATTAAAGTGTCATCTTCATTTCAAGCTCTGCATACAGATTGCAGAGCAGCACAAGATACATGTATATTAAGCAAGCCTGTTCTTTTAAGCTTGTCTAAAGTAGAGATGAGCGGGTCCGGTTCTCCGAGAACCGGACCCACTGGAACAATGCAATTCCGAGTCGGATCCAAGACCAACTGTGGTTTTCCCGCGTGACTCGGATCTCAAACCGAGGCAAAACGTCATCCTACCACTGACGGATTCTTGTGGGTTTTGGATTATATAAAGGTCCCCGCAATCTGCGCCATTTTCACTCTGACTGCGGAGAGAGAAGCTAGCAGACGTGTAGTCAGTCACTGTTAGTCACTCAGTGTGTGTGTCCAGTCGGGGTCTTGGGCTGAAGGCTGCTGCTGTGTTGTCCATAAAGGGGCTTAGGCTGCAGTATATAAAGGGGGTAAGCAAACTTATCAATGGGGTGGTACCGGTGGGGGGTGCAGGAGGTGCGGGCACGGGCAGTGCCGACTTTCCTCACTGTGACAGGAGCCGAGTGCTGCACTTAATACTACAGTGCAGCACCCGGCTCCTTTCACTGAAGGGGAGCCGGCACTTGGTGTCACCCATCGGCAGGTGACACCCGGGTGCGGGCCGCACCCCCCTTGTGAAGCCACTGCTGTGTTGTCCGGGGGGGTGCTCTGTCAATCAGAGGTGCTCTTCCCCAGTGTGTGCGTGCGTGTGCGTTAGCAACTTAGCTGTGCTATTATTGTTTATGTTTAGTGACACTGCCGGCCATACCGCAGTTTATCATACATGTATTTGTGACTCTGCACTGCAGGTGGTCTGTCCACACAGGGGTGCTTTGTTGTCCATAAAGAAGGGGTACTGTCTGTGTTGTTCATCAAGGGGCTGCTGCCTCATTCATTGGTGCTCTTCCCCAGTGCTTTTTTTGTGTATGTGTGTGTGTGTTATGAATACCCTTAAATTGCTAGAGAGAAATAATCGCTGTCCAGACAATAATTGTGGTTCCAAAGCACAAAAATTCTTATTGCATTCAAAAAGAAAGGTACACGCTTTGATCTAGTACAATTAGCGCAAAGACAATTAAATACAAAATATACGATACAGCCCAATACATACACATGCGCACTGGTCCCAGCATACAGTCATCAGTCCAGAAGCCTGTGGTCATCCAAAGAGAATGGCTGTATACTAGAACCAGTATGCAAGCTATATACCCTCCCAGAACAAAGAAACTAGTTAACGATTCCATTGGGTGGGGCTCCTGGACATTCTGGTACGATGCAGATCATTGGACAGCTCATATAGCATCACTAGGGGTATGTCCCAGTTCCTCAGATGTTGCTTTGTGTGGTTTTCCCGCCGAAGAATTGGTTTAAACTAGGGGTCTGCACTGGCCACTTTTTGTGTTTTGGATCTGGATCTTCGTGTTTTGGATCTGGATTGGTTTTGCCAAAACCACCCTTCCGTGTTTTGGGTTCTGGGTTTTGTATTTTGGATCTGTATTTTTTGGGGGAAAAAGCATAAAAACAGTTACAATCACAGAATTTGTGGGTTTTTCTGCTCCTATGCTATTTTTAACCTCAATAACATTAATTTCCACTCATTTCCAGTCTATTCTGAACACCTCACACCTCACAATATTGTTTTTAGGCCAAAAGGTTGCACAGAGGTAGCTGGATGACTATGCTAAGTGACACAAGTGGGTGGCACAAACACGTGGCCCATCTAGGAGTGACACTGCAGTGGCAGACAGGATGGCACTTTGAAAAACTAGGCCCCAAACAGTACATAATGCAAGGAAAAAAAAACAAAAGAGGTGCAAAATGGAATTGTCCTTGGGCCCTCCGGCCCACCCTTATGTTGTATAAACAGGACATGCACACTTTAACAAACCAATCATTTCAGCGCCAGGGTCTGCCACACGACTGTGGCTGAAATGATTGGTTCATTTGGGCCCCCACAAAACAAGCTGGCAATTAATCTGTCCCTGCACAAACTGGCTCTACGGAGGCAAGATGTCGTCCTCATCCTCCTCATCCAATGATTCCTCACCCTCTTCAGTGTTGTGTACATCCCTATCCTCACAGAGTATTAATTCATCCCAGCTGGAATCCACCACCACAGGTCCCTCTGTACGTTCTGGAGGCTGGTCTCCCTGGAAGAGTTGATAATTCATTTTTATGAACATCATTTTCTTCACATTTTGTGGAAGCAACCTCCTACGCCTTTCGCTGACAAGGTTCCCGGCTGCACTAAACACTCTTTCGGAGCACACACTGGAGGGGGGGCAACTTAGGTAAAATAGAGCCAGTTTGTACAGGGGTCTCCAAATTGCCTCTTTTTCCTGCCAGTACAGGTACGGACTGTCTGACATGCCTACTTGAATGCTGTCACCGATGTAATCCTCCACCATTCTGTCAGTGGTGACAGTATCATATGCAGTGACAGTAGACGTCAGAAATTGTTGGCACGTCCTTCAGTCCGGAACAGATGTCCAAACTGGCCCTAGACTTATGACACAGGTGCACGCTTGGCGCTGCTACTGTGTTGATGCACATGCGGCTACAGCGCACAAAAGTCACAAACACAGAAAAAAATAAATTGTATTTTTATTCAGGCAGTTTGGGGGTTACACTACCCTTCAACAGAAGAGCCAGCCAGCCCTTGATTTATGACACAGGCAAACGCTTGGCGCTGCTACTTTGTTGATGCACGTGCAGCTAATGCGCACACAAGTCACAAACACAGAAAAAAAATAGTTTCTTATTTTTTGGAGCACTTTGGGGTTACACCACCCTTCAACAGATGAGCCAGCTGGCCCTTGATTTATGACACAGGCTCACGCTTGGTGCTGCTACTTAGTTGATGCACGTGCGGCTACAGCGCACACAATTCAGAACCAAGAAAAGAAGAATTTTTTATTTTTTTGGAGTACACTTTGGGGGTTACACCACTCTTTAACAGACGAGCCAGCCGTCCATTTACTTATGACACAGGCGCACGCTTGGCGCTGCTCCTTTGTTGATGCACGTGCAGCTACAGTGCACACAATTCACAAACACAGAAATAAATGTTTTTTTTGCACTTGGGTGGAGCACCCCTGATGGACAGATCACCCCCCCCTGGATAACACTACTGCACCCCTTTAAGACTACAGCCTTTATGGGACACTGCACAACACAGCCCAGCCAGCCCTTATAGATTTTTTAGAGTGGACACAGCCCCTATGGACAACTGACTGCACAACACAGCCCAGCCAGCCCCTATGGACAACAGCAGCACAACACAGTCCAGCCAGACCCTATGGACAACAGCAGCACAACACAGCCCAGCCAGCCCCTATGGACAACAGCAGCACAACACAGTCCAGCCAGCCCCTATGGACAACAGCAGCACAACACAGCCCAGCCAGCCCCTATGGACTTTGGAGGAGTGGACACAGACCCTATGGGCAACAGCCTCACAGCACAACACAGCACAGCCCAGCCAGCCCTAACTCCCTCCCTCTTCACTGTCCACAGCTGGAGTGAAAAATGGTGCCGATGCAGGGACCTTTTATAGATTCCAAAACCCGTGAGATCCGGAAGGCGGGATGATTACGTTTTGCCTCATTTCAGTTCCGAGTCAGGCGGGAAAACCCGAGCCGGACTCGGTTCCCGGCTCGGATCGAGGGGGCTCGGATTTCAGAAATCCGAACCCACTCATCCCTAGTTTAAACTAGTAAAAAACACTTCATACAATTTCACATTCTAACCACTATTTTCATATAGTTCATATCTTGCGAACGCATGATGCGATTTCCTTGCTGGTTGAACCGGAGATCTGCAAATAAACAGTGATTTAGAATGGTACCAAACATGATATGTCTACTAGCTGATGTACCTTAAATATCGTATACATTATATTTCACAACATAATTGTATGCTACTAAAACCTCTAATATTTAGCTTTTAATGTGGAGGAACCTTTTTATAAGTTATTGTATGTGTAAGTGTGAGAATATTTGCGCATAGTGGCTAATATGTGTGGTGCATTTATGTGTAGAGTGCTTTGGTAAGCAGCGCAACTGTGCACTGTGCGTCGTGTATATTTTATATGTATTTAATTTGCGTATGGGCTATGGTAGGACTTTCAACAGTATGTGGTGGCAACGCAGACGCACAACGCTAATAATCTCATATAACATCGCACACAATGGTTTCATGCTGAAGGTGCAAGATGGCGTCGTCAGGGGCGACACAAAATGGCGTCGCCCTATATTAATCTAAGATCTGGTTTCAGCCAATCATCCGGCTTCGAGAGTGCGTTAGCAACTTAGCTGCACAATTATTGTTTGCTGACACTGCCGGCCAGACCACAGTTTATCGTCCACGTATTGTGACACTATAAGTCGTAGCGCAGTGTGTTATTCTTATTCATAAAAAAATATTGTACCACTGTAAGTGGTAGCGCAGTGTTTTACTTAGAAAAAAATCTTGTGACACTATAAGCGCAATCTAATATTCAACTTTTCACTTCTTTCCTCAATCGTGAATAAATGATTAGTCTACACGCCGACTACAAGACCACAACAAAGTGCTAAATAACATGTGTCATTTATAAAACATAATGACATCACTGTAAGTGGCAGCGCAGTGTGTTATTCTTTTCTTATTCATAAACAAATCTTGTAACACTGTATGTGGTAGCACAGTGTGTTATTCTTATTCATAAATAATCTTGTGACACTAAGTGTTATTCTTTTTTTATTCATAAAAAAATCTTGTTGCACTGTAAGTGGCAGCGCAGTGTGTTATTCATCTTTTATTCATAAATCACTTTGTGACACTGTAAGCGGTATTGCAGTTTGTAATTCTTATTCATAAATAATCTTGTGACACTGTAGGTCATTGATACTGCAGTGTAATAACAAATTGACGTGTGTGCTGTACCCCACTTCATTCGTGTTTGTTGATATGGAAAATGATCAGTTGAGAAGAGAGCAAGAACCACACACTAGTGCTGGAGCTTCTGCCAGTTCCACCAGTCATGACGATACTAGTCCATCTACATCATCTACTAAAGCCGATGCACAAGGGCATACAGGGCTTAAGTCAGGACATCTAAAATCAAGAACCAATCTTTTACAGTGGTAAAGAATAAAACATCAAAGGGAAAGTTAGCTGCAGAAAGACATAAAATTGGCAATATCCCTTTCACCATATGAAGTGGCAAGGAAAGGCTAAGGCCTTGGCCTTTATTTATGACTGGTGGTTCTGCCTCTTATTATGTAAGCACAAGTGAACATGCTGACATAGAAATCAAGAATGCTTCTGTGGAAGTGCACCAGGATGAGCAGGATATTTGTGTAGCTGACGCTAATAAGGATGTTGTTGATGAGGATGTTGTTTGTGTAAATCAGGCACCAGTGGAAGAAACAGTTATTGCCCATGATAAGGAAAAGCCCATTGTCATGCCTGGGCACAATATAAAAAATTCAACTTCTTATGTGTGGAATTATTTCTACCCAAATCCGGAAAACAATTGTCAAGGCATCTGTACCCTTTGTAAAGCCAGAGAAAGTAGAGGTAGGAACCTTAACCATCTAGGAATCTCCTCCGTAAGTCATCTGCAGCGCATTCATCCATCTAAAAAGATTTTGTGTTTTGTGTTGACTCATCTGCATCACCAGTGGGTCTTTTGGGAAAGTTTAGTTTTTTCTCGGAAGATGCACTTGCTGGAGAAACTGAAGGAGAAGCCATCGCTGCATCACGTGCCACTTGAGCTGACAATTTGCTTACCAACAGCTCTTTGCATCTCTTCAGATCTGTGTCAGTTGGGAAGAAAGACACAATGTATGACTTAAACCTTATATCTTAGATCTTGTGTTTGCTCTGTTCAGCTTGTCCACATATATGTGGTTAAGTGGACAGTGGGTACAATGGCATTTTGGAGGCCACTAATTAAGTTTTTTTTAATGTCCCTGTACAGGTTGGGAATTGCTTTTCTAGTGAAGTGGAATCTTGATGGGATTTGGTAGCGGGGACACAGGACCTCAATTAACTGTCTAAAACCCACTACATTATTGGCGGATATTGGATGCACATTTAATACCAGCATAGATGTTATGGCATCAGAGATCTGCTGTGCAAATGGGTGACTGCTGTCATACTTGCTCCCACTTGAAAAGGATTGTTTAACAGTCAAGTGTTTTTTAAAGTACTACTAGTAGTCTTCCTGGTCCCCTTCTGGAATGAAATTCCACTGCCAGCAGCAGCATTTGGCATAGCGCTCAAGGATTCTTTTGGGCAAGGACTGATGTGAATGATTTAAATATTTTTTTGTAAATGCCTCCCTTCCTCTCCTCCCTCATAAATTTGCTTAGGAATCAAAAAGTGAAATTAAATTTACTACAAATCAAATCTTCCTTTCCCTGCCTTCAATTACATACATATTCCAACTCCCTCAGGCATCCTGAATAATGAACACATTTGTTTCCTGATGTGCCATGTTGGAAGTTGAACTGCCACTGCTGCTGCAATCTTTGACATGTGGTTGCTAAATGCCAAAAATCTCCAGAAATGTTTACGGCCACAAACAGCATCTACTGCATGCCCCTTTAATTTTAAGAAAATATTCTGAACCACCAAGTTGATTTTGTGGGCAAAACATGGGACATATTGTTCACCCATTCTCCCCTCCTTCCTCATAAATTTGCTTCAGAATCCAAATTAAATAAAGTTTACTACTAATCAACCCTGTTCCTGCCTTCAACTACATACATACTCCAACTCCCTCAGGCCTCTTGATTAATGAAACATAAGTTTCCTTATGTGCCATGTTGCAAGTTAAACTGCCACCTGTTTGTGCCGCCCATTGCTGCTGCTTAGCTTAGTCAACCAGCTAGCTTGGTGCAAGTTTTGGGCCTAAACCGGATAAAAACAATATTGTGAGCTGTGAGGTGGTCAAAATTGACTGGAAAGGAGTGGAAATTAATGTTATTGTGGTTAATAATACTGAAGGACAAAGAAAAACCCAAATGATGTGATCTTAGCAGTTTTTATAAATTTAAAAAAAAAATACAGATCCAAAATCAAAACATGCAAGGGGCGGTTTTGACAAAACTAAATCCAGATCCAAAACACAAGTGTCACGCTTGGCGCTGGGGGAGTGGAAACTCTGGGTCCGGGTTGCGGGAGGAAACGAAGGCGAGGGGCCTGGATATATGTTCTCCTCATCCACAGCTCTCGAGTGTTGACGAGACCTGGGCAATGGTGCGGAGTCTAACCCACAGGATGGTGTTCGCCAATGACCCCTCCAATCGGGATTTGGGCTTAGCTGCACCCTGTGAGCAGGTCGCGGTCCTTTGACCAGGTACCCGAGCTCAGTGGGAATTGGAGACACAAATAACCGTGGCCCTAATAAGAGATGCCTAAGGTTTAAGGCACTGTGGAGTGATCCACAAACAACGTAAAGAAGTCTGGCACTACTGTAGCACAAAGTTCACTAGTGACACGTTTAACACACAGGCAGATATGGTAATTCACTGTTGTATGAAGTTCACTAGAGGCTCGTTTAGCACACAGGTAGATGGTAATTAACTGTTGCACCTGGTTCACTAGAGACTTGTTTAGCACACAGGCAGATGGTAATACACTGTTGCATGAAGTTCACTAGAGACACGTTTAGCACACAGGCAGATGGTAACTCACTGTTGCACAGGGATCACAGTAACGTCTTGGCACACAGGCAGAGATGGAACACACTGTAGAGGAAATAGAACGCCAGGAACCTGGACCGGAACTCAACTAGGGACTAGGAGACAACCGATGTTCAGGCAGTTTGCAGAAAGGTGGAAGCAGGCTATATACCCCACAGAACCCTTTGATAGGTGCACAGCGATCAGCTGACGCTCACCTATCCCAGGCCAGAAGTACAGTCACATGGGTCGACTGACATGGCGGCGCCCATGCCGGGAACCCCGAGTCCAGACAACGGACCGCCCGCAGTCCCCTACGCATGGGGAGAATGCTCAGCATCCTCTCAGCCGCCGCGCCAGCTGCTCGACCGCCCGGGAGATCAAAGGAAGCCGGCGAGGAGGTAAGGCCGCGCTGATCCCCGGCAGAGCCCTGACAACAAGGAGATACAGATCCAAAACCAAAACACGAAGGGGCCGGCGCACATCCTTAGTCTAAAGCCACATTTTGGATAGTTAAATCACCCTGTGTTGGGTACTCACTGAGGGAGGGCATTCATTTTTGTTAGTAGCACAATTTAGAGCTTCACATTGTATTCCGTTACCTGACACCCACTGCTCTGTAGCCTGCTATGATGTAGATATACATCCTGGGCCTGATGCTGAGTTTGGCCTACACCCAGTCCCATAACGATAAATCCACAACGTTGTACTGTGCATGCCGACAAAGAAAGCAGCGCCGTATACCCATGTGCAGATTTACTGACACTTCCGGCTCAAGATGAAGAAGGGAAGAGTTAGTGTCAAGGAGGCCATACAACATTGCCTAATTCCCTGATCTCCGATCTGATTCCCCAATCCCTGATTTGCCGATGATCGTCAAAACCCAACATGTTGGAAATCCTAGATTCACCAATTTCGATTGTTTTTGGGTCAGTATCGGTTGATTGAGGTTTTCCAACATGTTGGATTTTCCGGATTATATAACAAAATCATCAGCTAAACGCAAAATCTGTCCGATTGGTGTATGTGCCCCTTTAGGGAAATTATCAGGGAGGCAAATTTCTAATGTAGCCAATTCAGTTTGCTGCTACTTAACAAGAGGGTCTAGTCTAACGAGGGTCAGGTGTTTACCAGGGACACCCGCAGATCACGGCCACCAGGGCAAGCATCGAGCACAATTGAAGGAGTTGAGCAGGACACACAGACAAGTTGTCACATTATCTGGGATTTGAAGGATCCTAGGCTGATCATCCCATTTGCATTACTAACCTGGAGGCACTGAGTATAATAGACTATTCGGTTTTCACCAAGAACCGCCATAAGGCGGTAAAGACTTTGCTGCCGGGAGCCCACAGGTCACGGCTCTCCAAGTTAGCACAGGGAGAGAACAGTATGAGATTACAGTATGACATTGAAGCATGAGACACTGAGCAGAATGCTCTGCAGACAATATTGACATATATTTGGAGCAGTGAGGTATGAGGTACTGAACCAGGAGGCACTTTGGGTCAATGTTGATGCAGACTTGGAGCAGTGTGGTATGAGGCACTGAACCAGGAGGCACTACCGGCCAATGCTGACATGGACTTGGAGCAGTGAGGCATGATGCAGTGACAGGAGGCACTGGAGACAAAGGGAATGCAAAGAGAATCACTGGAACAAGAGGAAGCCATAGAACCAATGTAACTAGAGACACAAGGAGCCTGCTATCCATGAGAGAAGGAAGACATTCTCGCAATGAAGTTAAATATGCCACCAAAATCCCAGGGTTCCTGGAATTGGTCAGACCTGATCACCTCACTGGAGTTTTCAAACCTGTGACTAGTTGTACGCAGGTGAAGCAAAATACAATATGAAGGCACAAATGACAGAACTTAGCCAGAGGAAGCAGGATATCCTGTGCCCACCCGGAACTAAATGGAGCCAACCACAGGCCAGTGGCTTCCACGGGGAAAGAGAGAGGAGGCCTGCACCTAACCAGACATGGTAAGTGGGAGCCATGGTTTGGCAGGCTGGGACACAGATGTACTTATGTTGATATCCAAGCAGGCAAGGGCTGAGGCTAAAACATGGTCCAGGTGCAGTCAAGAAGTCAGGGCTAGCAGCAGATAGAGTCCAAGTTCAGGGCAGGTGGCAAACAAAGAAAGTAATCCAGTAAACAGACCAAGGTCAGCACAACAGGAGATCAAAGACAGGCTAGAACAATCCAGGTCAGCAATGGGAATCAATCAGAATAACAGAATGCAGCACAGGCAGATTACTACACATTGGCCCTGATTCAGACCCGCTCGCTGGGTCTGATGGGCGTGTTTTTTTTTTTTTTTTCTTTGGCCGCTAGCTAAACTGTGGGAGACCTTCCACAGCTTGTGCGAGCGGGCAGGATTATCGCGACCATCGGCCTTGTGACGAGACCCTGTGGTAGGGTCTCGGCTACCGCAAGGCCGAATGGACTTCCTGCTCTGATAGAGCAGGAAGTCCACTACTGACATCACTAGTGATGTCAGTCACTACTGACATCACTAGTGATGTCAGTAGGGCCTCCCACAAACGCCAGGCGTTTCTAAGGGAACGCCTGCATTTGTGCAGCTACCCCCCCCTCCCCGCCTACAAAACGGGGCGAGCTGTCACTCACCATCGACAGCCGCCCCATCTTGTAGCGAGCTCCGCAGTGACTGAAGTTCAGTCGCTGGACAGGGCTCGCGCATGCTGGGGGCGGCACGTGCGCATTGGGGCACCATCGAGCCGCTTGTGAGCGGCTCTGAATGAGGTCCATTGACTGATGGAGGAGTCCCTCATGTCAATCACATAATTAATAACACTAACATCAATATAACTTACTCTAAAATAAACACACAGATACAAAGTTTGGCTTCAAATTAGGTCAGCTATTTATTTAAATAACTAAATAAATGTAAATATTAGGAAGTACTTAAAGAAAAGTATGGTGACTAAGAAAGGACAGAAAAGAACATAATGAAACCCAACAATGCACTAACAACCTAAATGAGCCTGCATTGTAAGCCAAGACCGACAAGGATTACAAAACACATCCATAACATGGGTATCCAATTCCCCCTTGTAAACTTGACTACCCTTCCCATGAGGGTGGTGATTGTTGCCCCCATAAGGGTAGTACAGATGAAAAATAGTCACAAAGATGAGTAGACCACAAAACAAATGTACTGTAAATATAACTATATGCTGTTTTACCGTGCTTACCCCAAAATAGCCAACGTGCAAGACAAAAATAACGACAAGGAAAATAAAACCAGAAAAACTGAGAGGGAGGGTGGGAAAGATTCACCGGCAAAGAAGCTTAGGTGTCTGAAGGCAACAGGTCTTAAAGCCTCTGTTAACCCATCTGATAGGCTAAACAATATGTAAATGACATTTTGGCCAGCCCTCTTGGGTTGCCACTTCATGCATATTCTGCCCTTAGGTCCAGTGGTGTCACTACGAGTGTTGACAGCCAGTGCAGCACCCAGTTAATCCTCGCGTATGCACGTGAGAGGGGGCATAACTGTGTGCACTGATGTGTGCCGTTTTGGGGTTGTGACAGACTGTCACGCACCCATTCCCATCACGCTGGGGGCTTGTCCAGCGCTACGGGAGCTACTGGGCAGCCTCTAGACTCTCCGGACACAGGGGGGGTGTGGATGACGCGCGCATGGGTGCATCATCTATCACCGCTGCTGCAGCGCTGCTTGGCGAATGCATCCGAGGAGGTGATAACAAAATATATAGCAGGGCTGCTTTGCTCTTTTAGTGTCACCCTCTCGAATGGTTTCACCCAGTGCGGCCTGCACCCCCCTAGTGATGCCACTTCCCAGTTCTTTTTCACTGTTAGGAGAATGCAGAGGAAGAACTACACCAGTTTGTATAGCAGGGGTAATGCACGGGTATACAACATGCACACCTGAATGCCCCTGGTGTTATTTCTCTGCGCTTGCCCAAAAAACAGGCCATACACACATATGCGCCTATGCAGATTTGCCTGATTCTGGCACTTCGGCTGACTTGCAGCTGGGGAGGTGGGATGGGGAGAAAAGGGACGTTCTAAAGTTTGCGCAATTGCGAACACATGCAGAACGCGCAGACTCATACGCACCTCTGAACACTGTATTATGTGGTGGTTGAGGAAAGATTCAAATACACGATGATGATTATGGTGATGACATTCTCCAGCACTAGCAAACCACTTGTGATTGCAAATACACCATTGACGCTGATAGGTGCTGCCTTCATTGCTCGTGCATGTATTACATTTTTGTGTGCATTTTTAGGAAACGTATTTTTCTATTTTCACACTCAAGATGGAGAGTTGTATCTGATGTATTAGCTCAGTTTTCAAGTTTTATAGAAATTTAATTTTGCAAGCAAAATAAATAGTTAAAAGCATGGGTGTAAGGGGTAAATTTACTAAGATTCGACATGGTCCCGATTTTCAAGGTGATTTATCTTGCTGGTATTTGCCAAAATTCAGGTAATTTAGTCCCTTTTTTTAACCAAATTTACTAACAGGCGATTTGAGGCTAAACGAGTTTGCCGATGATGAAGCAGAACGAGATATCTCTCCCAAATAACTCGCTTTGCATGAGATTACTCACCCGAGATTGCAGTGTTTTCTCTCTGCAAATCTCTCCCGAGCTAGCAGCCAGCTCATATCAGTGAGATATGTGCTTGCTGCTTGTGTGTTAAGACTTGTAAAAAATAGATAAATGTTTTTTTTTTAAATGACGTGAGGTCCCCCCCTAAAACACTAACCAGCCCCGGGCTTGCCAGGCTGTCCTGTGTTGAATCGTGCAATGAACCTTTAGTACATTCCTGCCTATAAACCTCTAAGATTCACCTGCCTAGAACCTCTAAGACAAAACCTGCCTATACCTCCTAAAACCATAAGGTGTCGCTAATTAGCGCTGTGTTGAATTATACCATTAATAAAACTCTAAGACAGTGGAATAGCGGTCCAACGCGCTAAAGATTATTATTCAGGTAAAAGTACAGATGTTACCACGCTATGAGCTAACAATGAGCGCAAAATAAATTGTACAGTTATTAGATCATAAGGTACAGTCAATACATACGCGTGCGCTCTGGGACCAGATACCGGCATCAGTAATGAAACCTTCATCGAAACAGCATAACAGGACCACCGCAGACTGGGATCTCGTTTCAGAGAACTCACATATATACCCGTACTGGGATAAGCAATACAATAGAATACGTTGGCAGGTTCTCATTGGTTCCTCTTCTTGCTTCTTCCGTTACGGTACAATTCATAGGTCAGTGCAAAGACTCAACCCAGCCTCTAACAGCCTGATTGTGTCCACTTTCCTGCTGCATAATAAATCGAGTCTAAACTATGGCATACAACATTTCTCTATCATTCATATTTCATAGCCGCATGTTCTGGTCTTCTCACCGATGCCACCGGAACGCTGTGGGAATAGAGTAGATCAGTACGGCACCAATCACGGTCCACTTGCCATTTACTAAACCATAGTTACAGAAAACATTCATTTCTTTATATGCTGACATTGCGATTAAACCAAATAATAATCATTCCTATCGTGCTGCGGGACCATTGCTTTTAAATGTGTATGCGGGGAGAAATGACATTAAATTGTGTTGTGCGTTTGAGGGTCTGTGGGGCACTTAGCGACCAGCACTAAGTTGGACAGGCTTCTGTGTATGTGTGTGAGCATGCCAGTATGGGTTTGGGAAAGATCACTAAAAAGCTGGCTGTGCGTCTAAATAGCTATTTTGCGTTGTCCTATGTTTAACATGAAGTGCAGGGAAAACACCACTAATTTGCTACTTTTTGCTACGTCGCGTATGTGTTAATGTGAATGCAGGGGAAAACACCACTACTTTGCTACTGCTCAAATATGTTTGTGGTGATTTTAATGTGTTGCAAAGTTATTTTATGTCTGCTAAACACCGTCGGTAGCTGTTTGGGGAAGATTGTGAAAAAGCTGTTCGTGCTACTTTTTAGCAACTTTGCGTTGTGAATAGCAAAATTGCTACTTTTAGCAATTTTGCACTGTGGATTGTGTACTATGTATTTTTGACAAAATGGCGCTTGTGTAAGCTTTCTTTTCTAAAATGGAGTCTTGCTGCCATTCACAAGATGGTGTCTTGAGGCCAGTCGCAAAATGGCGTTGTCGCGATTAAATTTTAAACTGAACTTGTCTCAGCCAATTATTCAGCTTCGACACCTGGTTCTTAATTTACAGGGGAAAAAAATGTGTAGGGTTCCACTGTAAATTACGAACCAGCAACAGGCAGCAGGGACAGAGCTGGTTTTAAATATATGGAGAAAAATTTGACGTGAGGTCCCCCGTATATTTAAAACCAGCCCTGGACCCTTTCTAACAGGGGACTGATGCCACAGCCAGGGGTCCGGGCCCCCCAGCCACAGCATCAGCCCTGACTATTAGTCAGCCCAGGCCAGGGATACCTGGGGAGTTGGGGACCCCCCAATAAAGGAGTCACACACTCCAGGGCACCCCTGGCCTAGGCTGATAGCCCGTGGCTATCCCCAGGGGTGGGTGGTGAAACTCAGAAGTTGGATTTGCGTAAAGTTATGAATTTTTCCTTAAAATAATTGTAAGACCCCCCTAAAGTTGTAAAAACATGGGGGAACACTATGGATACCCCCGTTTTAGCCTTTAATTGAAAGTCGGGGATTTAAATAGCCGCAGCAGGTGTTTTTTTCCCGACATTGAAGAAGTGATGCAGAAGAGCACTTAGGTTATTTTTTTCATTTTTATAAGTGGTCCCATCAAATTTGGGGTACATGAAAATGGGTACTAGCATATTTTGGTGTCCCTAAAGTAATTTTTTAAAAATTCTGCATTTGTGCACCTGCCACTATAATTCTATTCTAGAAAACATCTGCCGCATACTTGCAGAATAGCCCGGAACCTATTTCCCTATTGTTTAACACTTTTTCAAATTTTTTTTTGCACCCCAATTTTTAAATTAATTTTTTGGGGTGTCCCTATTTTTTTTTTAAAACTTTTTTTGACACAGTTCTTTTTTAAATGTCATTCCCAGGGGTGCAGGCTATTTTTTTTAAGCCTGCACCCCTAAACCCTAATTCTGCACTTTTTTTCGACACCTATTCAATGGTGAATACTTATCCCCGTTTTTTACCAAAGACTTTTCAAAACCGCGATAAGTCTTTGAAATTGAATACGATGTAAAACTAAAACCAGTGATATTAACGCAAAAAAGTTAAAAAGTGCGATATTAACGCAAAAAACTATGTTATCGCACCCATATTGAATACCCCTATAAGTGTGTATGTTGTCTGCCTAGTATGCTACTAGTGCCGACTCGCAAGATCTTTCTTTTTTAGTCAACACATTTTACAACTGCAATTTGGGATGCAATTGTGGCCAACTCTGGATCAATCTGTTTACTGAAAAGATATTTGTTGCTTTTAAGACTTACTGCAACAGACAGAACAAGAAAAATAAAGCTTTACTAATGTTCATCATGTCTATTCTTTTAATAACACCTGGCCCCAGCTATTAAGGACGCAGCAGAATACAGATGACCCTAGCTATGGTGGTGTTTGAAGCAGATGTGGGTGGTTGTAATGACGTCTTATGTATTATGCTTAATGTCTTAGTGTTCTTGTGTTTAGGCATCAGGAATGTTCTGCATTTTGCCTCTGCTGTTCTGTTATGCACTACTTTGACCTCAATGAACAAAGTACTATGACCATTGATTTACTATCCACAGTGGAGTCATTAGGGGAGAGCTGACATCAAAATGCCAGCTCCTCCAGAATGAAGAAATAGGAGGCATGAGGTCACAACCCCTTCCCCGCAAGACCATGCCCCCTTAACTGGCAGGAGCAGGGGATCTATTGGCCACATTGGGCGCTACCGACCCCAGTGACACCACTGACTATCCTTTGTTTTTTTCAAAGCCGCTGATGATGAGCGGCTTTGACCAATGGATTTAAAGCGCAGGCCTGGTTTAGCATTTATTTCTGTTGCTGCTTTAAATCTATCAGTCACAGTCAAAACCGACAGATAATAAATCTAGCCCCATGTGTTATGTAGGAGATGTAGTTAATAAACCTACAGCCGAGATGCTGGCTGCTGAAATCCCGACGCCGGAATCCTGAACCACGGGTAGAAGACCGGCGCCAGAATCCAGACATGAGTGGAGATGCCGACACCGGAATCCCGATTGCCGGCATCACGATCGTAAGTATAGCAGGGCCGGTTAGGTGTTAGCCATGGGGGGCGGGCAGGCGGGGCAGGGTGGAGGGTTAGGTTTAGGCACCACGGCGGCAGTTAGGGTTAGGCTGCTGGAGGGTGGAGATTAGGGTTAAGCTGCGGGAGGGGGAGGTTAGGGTTAGGCTGCGGGAGGGGAGAGGTTAGGGTTAGGCTGTAGACAGGGGGGGGGGTAGAGTTAGGCACCACCGGGGGGAGGTTAGGGTTAGGCACTAAGGGGGAGGGTTAGCATTAGGTACTAACTGGGAGGGTTAGGGTGCAGGTTAGGGAGGATTAGTGTTAGGATACAGGAAAGGAGGGTTAGGAGGTGAACAGGGCAGGTTACATTACTTACTGTTTCCCAGCCAGGGCTGTCAGCATCTGGATACCGCTGTCGGTCTATTGACAGGCGGTATCCCAAGTGCCGGTATTTCATACCCAACCCGTTATGTACAGTACTATGCTTCCGGCTGAAGCCAGAAATGCAGTGCCGGGTCCCCATTGTCATCAATGGGGACTGCATCGATGGGGAGAACGATGCTGTGGCAAGCAGCGGTAATCTCAGATTACCGCTGTTTGTTAAATCCAGAAATGAAGTCATAATCCCTTTAGCGAGTGCTAAAGGGTTTATGCTTCGTTAATAAATGGGTCCCTGACTTTGAATGAGGCCCTTTCACTGTAATCATTTGATTATGAAATGCGTCAACAGTGAAAAAAGGAATAGAGCCTGGAGTAAATATTGAATTATCTCCTGCTAATTTTTCTGTTAGAGAACAGTTGTACCTTAAGCACTAATAATTTTAGGACAAGTATTTGCATGTATCCATTTATTTTAATCATATGTTTATTTAAGAAAAAGAAAAAAACGTAAAATGAGTTTTCATCATCTAGATGATATTGATGATGGCTCATAGGCAAACGCAGGGGGGGTTTCTGTCTGCCTGGAAACTCCCCTCCCCAGCCCACACCATGACCACAATAGAAATAGTAATATAATAGAATTTTACTAGTGCTGCATTTTATTCTCAGTATCACAAAATTAAATAATTAGCACCACCTGTGGATCTTTTAACATGTATCAGCCAGTGATAAATAACCTGTGCACCAACTAGGAGATCTGGAAAACATGTACTGTTAGGGATGCGCTACTATAGAGCCCAATATGTACATACAGTCAGGTCCATAAATATTGGGACATTGACAGAATTTTCAGATTTTGACCTCTATTCACCACCACAATGGTTTTGAAATGAAACAAAAAAGATATGCTTTAACTGCAGACTTTCAGATTTAATTTGAGGGTAATTACATCCAAATCGGGTGAACGGTGTATGAATTACAACAGTTTCAATATGTGCCTCCCACTTTTTAAGGGGCCAAAAATAATGGGGCTATCAACTCAAAAGCTATTTCATGGACAGGTGTGAGCTATTCCCTCGTTATTTCATTATCAATTAAGCAGGTAAAAGGTCTGGAGTTGATTCTAGGTGTGACATTTGCATTTGGAATCAGTTGCTGTCAACTCTCAATATGAGATCCAAAGAGCTGTCACTATCAGTGAAGCAAGCCATCATTAGGCTGAAAAATCAAAACAAACCCATCAGAGAGATAGCAAAAACATTAGGTGTGGCCAAATCAACTGTTTGGAACATTCTTAAAAAGAAAGAACGCACCGGAGAGCTCAGCAACACCAAAAGACCCGGAAGACCACAGAAAACAACTGTGGTGGATGACAAAAGAATTATTTCCCTGGTGAAGAAAAACCCCTTCACAACAGTTGGCCAAATCAAGAACACTCTCCAGGAAGTAGATGTATATGTGTCAAAGTCAACAATCAAGAGAAGACTTCACAAGAGTGAATATAGAGGGTTCACCACAAGATGCAAACCATTGGTGAGCCACAAAAACAGGAAGACCAGATTAGAGTTTGCAAAACAACATCTAAAAAAGCCATTACAGTTCTGGAACAACATCCTATGGACAGATGAGACAAAGATCAACTTGTACCAGAGTGATGGGAAGAGAAGAGTATGGAGAAGGAAAGGAACTGCTCATGATCCAAAACATACCACCTCATCAGTGAAGCATGGTGGTGGTAGTGTCATGGCATGGGCATGTATGGCTGCCAATGGAACTGGTTCTCTTGTATTTATTGATGATGTGACTGCTGACAAAAGCAGCAGAATGAATTCTGAAGTGTTTCGGGCAATATTATATGCTCATATTCAGTCAAATGCTTCAGAACTCATTGGACGGCGCTTCACAGTGCAGATGGACAATGACCCGAAGCATACTGCAAAAGCAACCAAAGAGTTTTTTAAGGCTAAAAAGTGGAATGTTATGCAATGGCCAAGTCAATCCCCTGACCTGAATCCGATTGAGCATGCATTTCACTTGATGAAGACAAAACTGAAGGGAAAATGCCCCAAGAACAAGCAGGAACTGAAGACATTTGCAGTAGAGGCCTGGCAGAGCATCACCAGGGATGAAACCCAGCGTCTGGTGATGTCTATGCGTTCCAGACTTCAGGCTGTAATTGCCTTCAAAGGATTTGCAACAATGTATTAAAAAGTGAAAGTTAGATTTAGGATTGATTAATTTGTCCCATTACTTTTGGCCCCTTAAAAAGTGGGAGGCACATATAGAAACCGTTTTAATTCCTACACCGTTCACCTGATTTGGATGTAATTACCCTCAAATTAAATCTGAAAGTCTGCAGTTAAATCGCATCTTGTTTGTTTCATTTCAAAGCCATTGTGGTGGTGAATAGAGGCCAAAATATGAAAATTCTGTCAATGTCCCAATATTTATGGACCTGACTGTATATGTCCAGGGCAGTGGTAGGTCCTTCTGCTGCTCCTCCAGGCCCCTGAACGCTCCAATGCTCTGGAATGGTGCCCACATCTAAAATAAAAACATTCAGCTCAGGCAGGATAGCCCTACTGCCGCATTTAATGGCTTACTGTGATTGCTGGTCCTCTATATGCTGGAATTATGACACACAATACACTTTGTATTATGCATATTAAAGCTGGATAAGTGCTAATTCTGCCCTCTTCATGGACTGGCCACACTTAATCTAAAATCAGGCATTTGGAAACACCCCTCTAGAAATCCTGCGTTTGCCACTGTGGCTGGTGTAGTAACAGAATGATTATATGCTTTACATGTCAGTGACATCACTAGTGTTTGGGCTGCACCAGGTGACACCATCCGACTCCCTCGGATGGTGTCACCAAACAGCAGTGCAGTGGTGATGGATCACGTGCGCATGTACGCATCTTACATTCCACACACCCCTGTGTCCAGAGAGGCTGGGGGCTGCCCAGCAGCTACCGAAGTACTACGCAAGCCCCCAGTGTGACAAGAATGGAGGTGCAACACGCGGTCACATCCAGGCCCGTAGAGAGCTGGGCCAGGCAGCATTGGACCCTGGCCCCCATCAGGCCCCTCCAACAATCCCAGGCCTGGTAATTAGTACCCAGTCCACCCTCCTCTCTGTGCCCATGGTCCCCAAAACTGCGTGCAAGGGGTACATAAGCGGTGACGCTTCTGTAAATTGTGCTCATAATGTGGGCGTAAATCCCCCTCTTTTGCATGTGCCTTTTTGAGTGTACATTATGTAAAAACTCTGCATAGTGTCATCTTCTTACAGTGTTAGTTGTAAATGCAAAAATTGCTGTATATTACTCATACAGTATACTCTGATAATTGCATTTCCTTAGTCAGAAAATAAAGACACAATAGTTTGTAGAATAGAGTATTATAGTCCGTGTGTAGTAAATTATGCCTAAATAACTATATACTAATAACAATTACTGTATGTATAATTGGACACATGATAATCAGATACATAATCTAATGGATTTTCTCAAGAATTTAGAAAGATCATTTGATTGTAAAATAATCTCAATTTAACCCTATTCCGCTTGATAATCCAGTTGCATTTTTTGTAATTCATCCAGTTCAATAAATTTGAAATGTATTAAAATACTGTTCACTTCTTCTAAGGCTGGGTACACACGCAAAGATTTTCTGTGCAACCATCCAACTAGTTGATTGGTTGAAATGAAAATCTGGTAAGGTATGAAAGCAAATAACAATTAGCAATTTGCTCCCAAACGCCGGAAAATGGACAAAAACTGTTGTTTGTTAAATGTTTGATCTAAACAATTTGTTCAAACTTGTCTGACGACCATTTTCATCTGTTTTCAGGCATTTAGGAGCAAATTGCTGATCATCAGTTACTGCCATACATTACCAGATTTTCATTCCAACCAATCAACTCGTTGGATGGTTGGACAGAAAATCTTTACGTGTGTACCCAGCCTAACAGTCCCTCTAGTATAGAATGTAAAGTACAGAGAGGATACGATTAACACTAACACAAAGCAACAAGGAGTCACTGCGCTCAATAGACTGCAAATTAAAACCAATTGGTCAGAGGTCTGCTCCCTATTATAGAAACACTGTGGGTCAAAAGTACTATTGAAAAATATAACATTACTCTTGCATGCATATAAATTACATTCTATACAAAACACAAATATTTACTAAAAGGCAATACTAAAAAGCATTGTAACAATGTTGCTGCTCCTGGATGAAATCATGCACACTTTCTCTCTCAAGAAAATAAATACAAGTCTAGAAGTGATAGAACACATATGAAATAGGAGGATCACTTTCTTCTATAAATATGCACTTGTTCAAATTGCCAATAGATAATTAAATGGTTAGAAGGTATAGAACCTTTGTATGGATTAGGGGTACAACCAGTGGTGGCTCCAGAGGTGGGGCTGCGGCGCAGTCCAAAATTCAAATAGGGGAGTCGCACCAACTGCCAGTGAGTCCCAACCAGTAATTGGCAGCGTTTGAAAGGACAGTTGGTGTGACTCCCCTATTTGAATTTTGGACAGCGCTGCAGCCCCACCTCTGGAACTGCCACTGGGCACAACCGCCCAAATAAGCACACAGGTTCCTTCCACAATCCTTGATGATGTTTGATGTGTACTTTCTATCTCTGGGCCTGATTCAGAGCCGGACGCTATTCGCGCTCGCTCGTTCAGAAAAAGGGGCTGGCTATTTAAATTGAGCGCTCGCTCTTTGCGGTCTGTTGACGCCTCTATGTCTGAGCGAGTGAACGAAACATGCGCTCGCTTATTTGTAAAGACGCCCCCTGGCCGCTTGCATTATACGTCATCTCCGCTATTTATTTGATTAATCGAGTACATCGAAAGGCGTCTGAACTACTCGTAGTGCTTGTGGTTGGATTTTCCTACCGCAATCATGCGAACAGTTCAGGCTAAGAAACAACCAAGTGACGTGGTCGATGATGCTGCTTTGTTAATTATGCACACCCTTAAAACGCCCGTTTTGACCGTTTGGCACGCCTGCGTTCGGATCTCCACTCCCCGTTTTCAAGCACCTTCCCCTGTTACCACCCACAAACGCCTCATCCTGCCACTCAAATTAGCAGGCACTCGCAATTTTGCGAACACACGTTTTCCGACGGCACTGACTGTTTGGTGCATGTGCATTACGACCCATACGCATGCGCAGATGGGTCGAGCAGCTCTGAATCAGGCCCTCTGTTCATGTCTGTCACTTTCCGCCAGTAGTCAGAGTAATCCCTGCAACAAAGAGTGGCTGCGCGTTCAAATAATACTGCAGAGTAAAGTGTAAATATACTTTTACTAATTACAAAACATCCCAGCAACCGCACTGTAAAGGCATGCTCAAACCAAATCCCGGCAGAGGTGGTAAGACATCAATCAGCTCCCAATCAGGTACAGGATATAAGGCATTCAGCCCTCTAATATGCCCCTGGCATTCCATGGGGATGGTTGGACCCAGGTTACAAACAGCATACAGATGTGTACAGAGCCACACTGCCAACCAGCAAGTACAGTGTATCACCACCGCTAATGTATAGGGCACCAGTGCTACCAACCGCCTGTGTATTTACTGCAATCACACCCGGTGCACTACAACACCCAGCAACACCCTAACCTCTAGGCTGCCTTTAATTATATATTCTGCATACCACTGTTACATCTGGGATATCCCTGTATCATATGCTACTTGTTGTTGTACCGGATTTAATACATCTAAGAACTGGTTGAGCTGCACCACATGTGGGCTAACAGCCACCAGCACCAACTACTGCGTTACATATTTATCACCACATGTACCTTAATCAAAGTGCATTATACCCTGGATTAACAGAGGACTACTGCTCCTAGCATGACTGCTTGTATTTCATATTGATAACCACATTAACTCTTACAGGTTGTGTCACCCAGTATGCCATCACTGCTTACTGTGATAATAGGGGGGGTATTTCAAAGATACATGTAACCAAAATAAGGTACATCTCAAAAGTGCATGCTTTATGTGTGGCTGCTTAACCCCTAGGGCACAGCACTTGCATGTGAACACAGCTGATCCGCACATCCCAGACCAAGGGAATGCAAGTGTCAGATACGTAGCAAGTTATGTTAATTTGCAGTGTGACACAATGGAGCAGGAATCAGTATGATTTACTGCCGGCCACGGTAAGCCCGACAGCGGAGGCCCGGCAAGGGTGAAGATCCCGAATGTCCAAAAGCTAAGTACTGTATAAACTTACCTAATTCTACCCCCTAATCCTCCTTTAGGGGTGCCTAACCCTGACTTCCCCCCCAAGTGCCTAACCCTAAGCCCCCTCTAAGTGCCTAAACCTATCCCCCCCTTCCCCGCAGCCTAACCCTAAATCTCCCGGGGGGGGTGCCTAATACTAACCTATCACCCCTTCCTCTAGCCTAAACCTAACCTTCCGGGGGGCAGGTGTGCCTAACCCTAAGTCCCCCCCAGGAGCCACTAACCTGAAGCGGCTGTCGATCGGTAAGCCGGGTGTTGGGCTCCTGGCGAAGGTCTAATGACAGGCATCGGGATTTCGACGCCTGTCATTAGACACTTGCCGGGATTAGACAGTCAGGAAGCCGGCAGTTGGGATTACGTCCGTCGGCTTCCCATGGAGCATATATTCATCCAGCACAAATTCACTTTTGTCCAGCTCAATTTACCCCCTTTTAGTTACTACTTTTGTATGGACAACAATAGCCACAGTGACACATGTTGGTTATAGAATTCTAAATAGGATCTGTATGATTAAAAACAATAAAAATCAGGGAAGACGGTGAGGCTTTGCGGGTCAAATCTGGGGAGAAGCTAAGCTCCATATTAACAGAAGAGACCCATCCGATTTCTGCCATGGATGGCAAACCAGCGACCATCAGTGGTGAACCATTGAGGGCTGTTAACCATCAATGGCCGATGGCCGTCCTTAGTTTATCCTCTCTGGGGGAGTCCTTTTTGTCTCTACTAAGACTGTGCAGGGGTTGTCGCACACGCAGTGAAGCTCCATGTAGGTTTTTTCATTTCATAGAACTGAAAATTGTAGACTGGGGGCCTCCAAAGTGGACAGTTATGTATTGTCAGATCCCCACCAGGATTTTTATATGGGTTCCAGTGATGGTCAATGTGATTGCATTTTACACCACTAGACAATAGAATCAGTTGAATGAATATATTTGTGTATAAATCCCTAGCCATATTCTTTAAGCACACACCCACCCACCCTTTATACAGTAGTTGTTACAGTCTGTCAGATTCAGGGCATGCTCATCTGTGGTACCTCAGCTGCTGTCCCCTGGTTCTTGGATCCACTGCTTCTTCCTGACTGACCCCGCTGCCTGCTTGCGGCTCCTGTACAGTGTCTGCCCTATAGAGGACGGGGCGTGGCTCTCCTTACTGCTCAGACTATCAGACATGTGATCGCTGATGCCCTATTTAAACTCCACTCTGGCTACAGGCTTCACATACCCAGTCTCCAGCATTCCTGGTGTGTCTGATATCACTTCCATTACCTGCCTTGTTACTGACTTCATACATTAACCCTTGTCATATACTGATCTTTATGTTTTGACCATGGCTTGTCATCTGACCTTTCTACTGCAATATTATGTTGGCCTTAACATCCTTGCTTTGTTTCCAGTCCCGGCTTGGTGACTACAATATACTATAATGCCCAGATCCAACTAAGGGACCAACTGCCGGGTGTGGTATGCACAAGGTCAACATAATGTTATTCAAAACATGTCAACATTCTGGTGTCGACATTCTGACTGTCAACATTGCAAATGTCAAAATTATGACTGGATACCCGCCTCAACCTGCATACCGCCTTGTGGGGGGCCTGGCGAAAACCAATAGTGAGTTAGACTTACACCCTTGCTATTGGTTGTACCAGTCCTTGCTGCAGGGCCGGATTGAGGGCCACATGGGCCTGGAGCTGAAAATTATCAAGTGCCTATTATGAGAAGCAGAGGAAGTGTGGCCATTACTGTCTAATTGTGGCCAGTGCCATGTGGGCATATACACCCCCTATACTATCAGCCCTAATGTCCCCCTAAATATGTAAAAGAAAAACAAAAGCTTAATTTTGTGAGGTAACAATTTTACTACTTATGACTTATGGCTGACCTTGTGGACAGCAGATGGCCAGTCAACATTATGCTGTCATGATGATGGGCCTATTTTTATGTGGAGGCCTGGAGCTGCAGCTCCATCCGCCCCATTGTTAATCTGGCCCTGCCTTGCTGAATCCATTTCACCAGACCCAGAATCATGACAATAATTTTTTCCAAATAACTGATCTTTTTTATTTTCAATTTCAACCATTGACATTGTCAAGGTCCCTGTGTTACATTTATTATTATCCTTTATTTATATGACTCCACAAGGGTGTTGCAGCACCTTACAGAGTACATAAACAAATGAGCACACAAGAAATAGTTCTTAACAGTACAGTTACAGTAACAATACAGGACAAATCCATGATCTATAAACATTGCAGCATAATACTTAAATAAGCAGCATGGTGTCAGCAACCAAGTGTTAGGTGCTGTTGTAAATTAAAGTATAAATAAAGGAAGGAGAAGCGCATGAGGGAAGAGGGCCCTGCTCGTGAGAGATTACATTTTAAAGGGGAGGAGGCAGACAAACAGGGTGACACAGATGGGCTGGATTGTAAGGAAGGAACATGGAGTAGTGAGTTAGGATGAGCGCTGGAAAGCTTTGAGGAAGAAAGGGGCCTTGAGAGTCCATTTGAAGATTAGGAGCCAAGAAGCAAAGTTATCAGGAAATGTTGAGCCAAGTCCAGGGGGACGAAGAAAGGCAGCTACTCGAGGAAGTTGAAAGAGGTGACTGATATGATTTATTACCTATTTAACCCAGTATGAACTAACCGGTTCCTTTCATTGTCATGATGATCATTAATATAAAATCCAATGAGGCGCTACATTTTACAGACTATGGTCTACTGATATATATATATATATATATGTATATATATATATATATATATATGTATATATATATATATATATATATATATATACACATACAGTTAGGTCCATAAATATTGGGACATTGACAGAATTTTCAGATTTTGGCCTCTATTCACCACCACAATGGTTTTGAAATGAAACAAACAAGATGTGCTTTAACTGCAGACTTTCAGATTTAATTTGAGGGTAATTACATCCAAATCGGGTGAACGGTGTAGGAATTACAACGGTTTCTATATGTGCCTCCCACTTTTTAAGGGGCCAAAAGTAATGGGACTGTCAACTCAAAAGCTATTTCATGGACAGGTGTGGGCTATTCCCTCGTTATTTCATTATCAATTAAGCAGGTAAAGGTCTGGAGTTGATTCTAGGTGTGACATTTGCATTTGAAATCAGTTGCTGTCGACTCTCAATATGAGATCCAAAGAGCTGTCACTATCAGTGAAGCAAGCCATCATTAGGCTGAAAAATCAAAACAAACCCATCAGAGAGATAGCAAAAACATTAGGTTTGGCCAAATCAACTGTTTGGAACATTCTTAAAAAGAAAGAATGCACCGGAGAGCTCAGCAACACCAAAAGACTCGGAAGACCACGGAAAACAACTGTGGTGGATGACAAAAGAATTATTTCCCTGGTGAAGAAAAACCCCTTCACAACAGTTGGCCACAAGAGTTATTATATAGAGGTTTCAACACAAGATGCAAACCATTGGTGAGCCACAAAAACAGGAAGACGAGATTAGAGTTTGCCAAACAACATCTAAAAAAGCCATTACAGTTCCTATTGACAGATGAGGCAAAGATCAACTTGTACCAGAGTGATGGCAAGAGAAGAGAAGGAAAGGAACTGCTCATGATCCAAAACATACCACCTCATCAGTGAAGCATGGTGGTGGTAGTGTCATGGCGTGGGCATGTATGGCTGCCAATGGAACTGGTTCCCTTGTATTTATTGATGATGTGACTGCTGACAAAAGCAGCAGAATTAATTCTGAAGTGTTTCGGGCAATATTATATGCTCATATTCAGTCAAATGCTTCAGAACTCATTGGACAGCGCTTCACAGTGCAGATGGACAATGACCCGAAGCATACTGCAAAAGCAAACAAAGAGTTTTTAAAGGCTAAAAAGTGGAATGTTATGCAATGGCCAAGTCAATCCCCTGACCTGAAACCGATTGAGCATGCATTTCACTTGATGAAGACAAAACTGAAGGGAAAATGCCCCAAGAACAAGCAGGAACTGAAGACATTTGCAGTAGAGGCCTGGCAGAGCATCACCAGGGATGAAACCCAGCGTCTGGTGATGTCTATGCGTTCCATACTTCAGGCTGTAATTGCCTGCAAAGGATTTGCAACAATGTATTAAAAAGTGAAAGTTAGATTTAGGATTGTTTAGTTTGTCCCATTACTTTTGGCCCTTAAAAAGTGTGAAGCACATATAGAAACCATTGTAATTCCTACACCGTTCACCTGATTTGGATGTAATTACCCTCAAATTAAATCTGAAAGTCTGCAGTTAAATCACATCTTGTTTGTTTCATGTCAAAGCCATTGTGGTGGTGAATAGAGGTCAAAGTATGAAAATTCTGTCAATGTCCCAATATTTATGGACCCGACTGTGTATATATATATATATATATATATATATATATAATGATGCAAGCGGCTGGCACTCCAATCTAAAAATTTAAGTGCTCTGGGTGCACATCCAACAAACGGCAACATGCATCTATAGAAAGACGGATGGCACTCCTAGAGACTAATACCCCTTTTACACCAGAGCAAAAACCTGGGTTTTTGCTGGGTCTACCCAGGTCGCAGCTCAGTGTAAAAGGGTCCCTGAAAAATAACCTGGGTCAAGTGACCCAGCAATTCAACCCAGGTAGCTGCCAGGGTTGGACCCAGGATGGACCCAGGTAATGATGCAGTGTAAATGGTGCAACCCGGGTTATCTGACCTGGATCATGCCTAAAATGAGCGGATTGGTGGTTGTCGAGCATTCACCTCCCACTTTTTATGACCTCACAGGTTTAGCAGGGCAGACCTGAGTTCAGTGTGAACAGGGCTGACCTGGGAGTAACCCAGATCAAAGGTGCAGTGTAAATGGGTTTGACCTGGGTCTGACCAGGGTTGGAACCATGTCCAAAAACTCAGGTCGGTCCTGGGTTTTTAGTGGAAAAGAGGTATTAGTGTATGAAGAAAAAACGAGGCAGACAACATAGACTGCCTAATCTGACACATAGTTGTCTGCCTCGTTTTTTCTTTATACACTTTATACCCCTTTTCCACCTAAATTCCGGGTCTGACCCGGAGTTGGAACAAAGTTCCTATCCGGATCAGACCCGGAATTTTGCCGGCGCTACTACTAAGATCTGGAAAGTGATAAATTGGAAAGTGATAAACTACAAGACAATAAGCTCCTAACTGTCATGTTACAGGCTGTGTTTGAAAAAATGACAGTTAGGGGCTGATTGGTTGGTAGTTTATCACTTTCCAGGGCTTAGTACATCTGCCCCTTAAAATAAAAGATGTGACACTGTGCAGTCAAAGTGAATGAAGCCAAACATCAGGCATCATGAGATACTCAGACATTTTTATAGATTATTCTGGCTATACACACAACTACAGTAAATGATTTTGTGTTTATCAGCCTAGAAGCATCATACGGAGAATCATCCCTGGAAGTCCTCGCATCCCAGCATGCTCCTGCAGGCTTTGCAGCATTGCTCTTTAACATAAACGTCATGTGCTGTAACTGTTCCCATAGTAACAAACCCTGCTTACTAAGTATTCTTCAGTAAAATCCTATATGAGATCATTGTGTGTTTATCATTGCTGTATATCACACAAGCTGAATTCTTCAGATCTGGTCAAATATTGCAATGCATGGACATCACGGCATATTGCTACTCAAAATAGGTAATCTATTGTGTGCTTTAGGTGCTTCATATGCTGCTCTGCATGGCAATCTGATTATATACAATATGTGTGTGCTGGACCATTGAAAATAAAAATGTTTAAACAGATTTTTTTGGCACAAATAGCTGATTAGCAATTTACTGATTTTTGTGATTTGTTTCAGCTGGTAATTATCATTTCCGTTCACCTCTGAATCAGGCCTAAAGTCACCTGTGAGTAGGACATGAGGACCAGGCTTGGGAAACATGGATGTAGACGTGTCCTGCAATGATGGGGCATGCTCCATATGGTATGACCATTCCTCCAACACAGTGTCACCAGGCCTGCATTCATGGGGGTATATTTACTAACGTGCGGGTGTTTTAGCAGATGTTGCCCTTAGCAACCAATCAGATTCTACTTAACATTTATCTAGCATCTTCTAGAGCAGTGATTCCCAACCTCGGTCCTCAAGGCACACTAACAGTCCTGGTTTTAGTGATATCCATGATTGAGCACAGATGGTTAAATGAATATAACTGAGGTACTAATTAAGTCACTTGTGCTCAAGTATGGCTATCCCTAAAACCTGGACTGTTAGTGCGCCTTGAGGACCTTGGTTGGGAACCCCTGTTCTAGGGGATAATAGCTACAATCTGATTGGTTGCTATGGGCAACATCTCTACTTCTATAAACTAGGGGTGAGCGGGTTCGGTTTTACTCGGTTCTTATCGCCACTTTACCGCAAATTCGGCTCGATTTTATTCGCTATCCAAAACACGTGTTCGGCGATAGCCAATAAAAAGATCCGAGTAAAACCGAACCCGCTCACCCCTACTATAAACTCTCACTTTAGTAATTTTACCCCTTACAGTTTAGTGGCTCCCAAAAATAGGTGCTGACGCTGTGGTTGCTATGGGCAATATCTCCACTTCTAAAAACCTGTGCTTTAGTAAATATGCCTCATGGTGGAATGCACAGCTTACCTTCGATTTGTGATGGGCTAATATTGGAAGGCAAGCAGATGCGCTGTGATGCAATTGGTAATATGGTTTTAGGGGAAAACACAGGATATTTACAAGGGATGTCCAAATACTTGATTTAGGAACAAAGCGCAGACAAACTGCCCCAATAAGCTTAAAACAAACAGATGTATCTAAATTTTAAATACAAGCACAGTACAGATCATTCTATGCTAGCAGTCCAAAGTAACTCTGTGGTCGCACAGAATGGTCACAGGAACTGAGACGCCAGAGCCATGTTTACTGCGTACGGGATCGCAGGTGCAGGATGTCACACTCCCCCAAAGGGGTCTCGACATGCCTACATTTTTAGCCAACACTCCCCATTACCTGTCCCAAATGCTCCCTGACTGTCAATTACACTGTAAAAAAAATACTCGCTGTGAATAACCATGGAATTGACTTGATGCAGGGGCGGATTTACCGTTTAGGGCCCGCTGACAGGGCTATCTAATGGAGGCTTGTATTATAAATTACCGGCCCCGGTCAACAGTCAGCACATTGGACAGCAGCCGGCTGCCGTTCTCTGGTGGCTCACTCTTCTCTCCTCTGCACTGTGTGCTGCTTGTGACGTCTTATGCAGGAGAGGAGAGGAGCCAAGCCGAGAAGTAGCTAGAAAGCAAGGTGCGTGTCCAGAGAGGGTGCATTGCAAAAATAGAAGGTAAGTCCACTGTCCAGTACAAGACAGAGTCATGTGCCATCGCCACCTGACCCGTGACCCCCCGCCAGGTGCGGTGCCAGGGGGAGGAGGCCGCGAGGGGGGGCAGCTCTTGCCTTACTACAATGACTTTATTACTTTCCCTGCCTGTAACCTCAAATGCTCTGTCCCTCACAGCCTAGCCTACACTAATACTGTATATCTCTCTTTGATATGCTTTCTAGCCAAGTTCCATTACCAGGTTGTTGGTGTAGCCTCATTTCAAGACCTCACACATTTCCTATGCTACTTCTTCCACCTCAACAACCACATACTGTACTTCCAATGATCAAACGGGGGGGGGGGGTCAGTCATGAGGGGGTGCAGGTATTAATATAAAATTGTAAGCGTGCGGGTAGTGTGTGAGCTGGTAGCGGGAACATGGTTGGGGTTTGTGCTGAGGGAGTAGGGTTAGTGTATTGAGTGCGGAGAAGGGGAGCCGGGATAGGGGTAGTGTATTGTGTCAGCGAGAAGCGGAAGCATGGTTAGTGGTAGTACAGTGTGTACGGGGAGCGGGAGCAGGGTTAGTGTAAGTGTAGTGTGTGGAGGGAGCCGGAGCAGGGTTAGGGGTAGTGCAGGGTGTGCGGGGAGCGGGAGCATGGTTAGTGGTAGTGTAGTGTGTGGGGGGAGCCGGAGCAGGGCTAGTGGTAGTACAGTGTGTGGAGGGAGCCAGAGCAGGGTTAGTGGTAGTACAGTGTGCGGGGAGTGGGAGCAGGGTTAGGGGTAGTACAGTGTGTGGAGGGAGCCGGAGCAGGGTTAGTGGTAGTACAGTGTGCGGGGAGCGGGAGCAGGGTTTGGGGTAGTACAGTGTGTGGAGGGAGCCGGAGCAGGGTTAGTGGTAGTACAGTGTGCGGGGAGCGGGAGCAGGGTTAGGGGTAGTACAGTGTGTGCGGGGAGCGGGAGCAGGGTTAGGGGTAGTACAGTGTGTGCGGGGAGCGGTAGCAGGGTTAGTGGTAGTGTGTGTGGAGGGAGCCGGAATAGGGTTAGTGGTAGTGTAGTGTTTGGAGGGAGCCGGGTTAGTGGTAGCACAGTGTGTGCGGACAGCGGGAGCAGGGTTAGGGTAGTTTAGTGAGTGAAAGGAGCCGGAGCAGGGTTAGTGGTAGTGTAGTGTGTGCGGGGAGCGGCAGCAGAGTTAGTGGTAGTGTAGTGTGTGGGGGGAGCCGGAGCAGGTTTAGTGGTAGTGTAGTGTGTGGAGGGAGCCAGAGCAGGGTTAGTGGTAGTACAGTTTGTGGAGGGAGCCGGAGCAGGGTTAGGGGTAGTACAGTGTGTGTGGGGAGCGGGAGCAGGGTTAGTGGTAGTGTAGTGTGTGGAGGGAGCCGGAGCAGGGTTAGTGGTAGTGCAGTGTGTGCAGAGAGCGGGAGCAGGGTTAATGGTAGTGTAGTGTGTGGAGGGAGCCGGAGTAGGGTAAGGGTAGTGTAGTGTGTGGAGGAAGTGGGAGCAGGGTTAGGGGTAGTGCAGTGTGTGCAGAGCGCGGGAGCAGGGTTAGTGGTAATGTAGTGAGTACGGGCCTTACCAAGAACTATGTAAGATGTGACCCATCCTTCTTACTGGGTAATAATCTTTATTGTTCAGCATGCAATCACTGGGAGATTGTGTAATGAGGATATGTTTTATTTTATTTATTAACAGTTTCTTATATAGCGCAGCATATTCCGTTGCGCTTTACAATTGTAAACATTAATAGAACAAAACTGGGTCATAACAGACAGATATATAGGTAGGAAGGCCCTGCTCGCAAGCTTACAATCTATAGGGAAATAGGCATTGATACACAAGGATAGGTGCTATATATTGCATTTGGTCCAGCCAGAATGCAGTTTCTTGGTTGGCTGCATGATCCAGTCACACAGGAATGTCGACCAAATGTCATGAGGATGTGAGAGAAAAACAATGTGTGAGATTGTGTGTGGACTGTAAAAAGGGGATGTAATTAGATATGGAAGCTATGAAGGTTATGTGGGAGGTTCTGGAATTTGATAAGCTTGCCTGAAGAGGTGAGTTTTCAGGGATCGCTTGAAGGATTGGAGACTAGATGAAAGTCTTATTGTGCGAGGTAGTTCATTCCATAGAGAAGGTGCAGCACGAAGAAAGTCCTGTAACCGTGAATGGGAGCAAGTAATGCATGGGGATGAGAGACGCAGATCTTGTGCTGAGCGGAGAGGTCGGGTTGGGAGATATTTTGAGATGAGTGAAGAGATGTATGTTGGTGTGGTTTGGTTAATAGCCTTATGTGTAAGTGAAAGTATTTTGTATTGAATACGGTAGAAAACCGGCAACCAATGGAGGGACTGACAGAGCGGGGCAGCAGAAGAAGAACGTTTTGCAAGGAAGATAAGCCTTGCAGCTGCATTCATAATGGATTGTAATGGTGATAGCCTGTTTTTGGGAAGACCAGTAAGGAGGCAATTGCAATAGTCAATGCGGGAAATAATAAGTGCATGGATTAGAGTTTTTGCAGTGTCTTGTGTGAGATATGGTCGAATTTTGAATATGTTTTTTAAGTGTATGTAACATGATTTTGAGACAGATTGAATGTGGGGAACAAAGGACAGTTCAGAGTCAAGGATGACACCAAGGCAGCGAGCTTGTGGGGTGGGGTGGATGGTCGAGGTATCAACAGTGATAGAGAGATCAGGTTGGTAACTGTTATTGGCCGGTGGAAATATAATTAATTCTGTTTTAGAAATATTACGTTTCAGGTGGCGAGATGACATCCAAGATGAAATGGCAGAAAGACATTCAGTGACACGGACCAATACAGATGGAGATAAATCTGGAGAGGATAGGTAGATTTGAGTATCATCCGCATACAGATGGTACTGAAATCGAAAAGAGCGAATTAGTTTGCCAAGAGAGGTGGTATAGATTGAGAATAGCAGAGGACCTAAGACAGAGCCTTGCGGTACTCCAACTGATAGAGGTAGCGAAGAGGAGGCAGAATCAGAAAAATGAACAGTAAAAGGGCGATCAGATAGGTAGGAAGAAAACCAAGAAAGAGCTGTGCCCTTAAGACATATGGATTGTAGTGTTTGTATGAGAAGAGAGTGGTCAACAGTGTCAAAAGCAGCAGAGAGATCTAGAAGAATTAGGAGTGAGTAATGGCCTTTAGCCTTGGCAGTGACAAGATCATTTACTACCTTAGTCAGTGCTGTCTCTGTGGAGTGTTGGGAACGAAAGCCGGATTGAAGTGGGTCCAATAAGTTTTGTGAGTTAAGAAAGTGTGTGTGGCGGGTGTAGACAAGTCTCTCAAGTAGCTTGGAGGGGCATGGGAGCTGGGAGATAGGACGGTAATTTGAGAGAGTACTAGGGTCAGAATTTTGTTTTTTCAGAATGGGAGTAATCACTGCGTGCTTGAACAGTGATGGAAAGTTGCCAGTAGAGAGAGAGATTACAGATTGTAGTTAGGGTTGGGATAAGCACAGGAGACAAAGCTTTACTGATTTGTGAGGGCATAGGATCTAGAGGAGAGGTAGTAGAGTAGGAGGATGAGAAGAGTGTAGATACTTCATCTTCGTTTGTGAGATCAAATGAGGAGAATGTGCCAGAGGGTTCAGGTAGGGAATTGAGCAGGTCACTAGCTGAGGAAGAGCCTACTATTTCATTTCGGATCTTATCAATCTTGTCCCTAAAATAGGAAGCAAGATCTTGTGCACAGATAGTAGCAGGTGGTTTGGGTGATGGAGGGGTAAGAAGCAGTTTCAATGTATTAAAAAGCCGCTTTGGATTAGAAGCTTGAGCAGAGATTAGAGATTGGAAATATGTTTGTTTGGCAGTGTCCAGAGCAGTACGATAAGAGTTGTAGATAGTCTTATATGTGAGGAAGTCACTTGGAGTATTAGACTTTCGCCACTGACGTTCAACTTTACGCGAGAGTTTTTGTAGATGCCTTAAGCTAGAATGCCACGGTTGACGTCTAACTCTACGTGGTGTGTGATGGGTAGCTGGAGCTACTTCATCGATGGCTTTTTCTAGAATCTGGTTTAGGTGTGATGCAGCAGTCTCAGGAGAAGTGAATGTAGAAATTGGCGAAAGTTGTTGTTTTAGAGAGGTAGATAGTTGTTGAAGGTTAATGGCATTAATATTTCTACGGGTTTTGGGTTTAGGTTTGGTTGATTTCAATGATGTTGATGTAATGGAGGAGAGTGTGCAGGTGATAAGGTTATGATCTGAGAGAGGGAAAGGAGCATTAGTGAAATAAAAAACTGAGCATAGTCTGGTGAATACAAGATCAAGACAGTGGCCCTCCTGATGAGTAGAGGAGTCAGTCCATTGGGAGAGGCCAAGAGAGGATGTTAAAGAGAGTAGTTTGGAGGCATGAGGAGATTGTGTACTGTCAATGGGGATATTGAAATCACCCATAATGATGGTGGAGATATCTGAGGATAGAAAGTGAGGGAGCCAGGCAGAAAAGTGTTCCAGAAATTGTTGGGGTGGCCCAGGTGGGCGGTAGATAACAGCAACTCGCAGAGAGAAAAGGGTGAAAGTCCTGATAGAATGCACTTCAAATGATGTAAATGTGAGTGAAGGTACCTGTGGGAGAACTGTGTATGTGAAAGATTGGGAGAGTAATATTCCTACCCCACCTCCTTTACAATTACCAGGCCTGGAGGTGTGTGAGAAGTGTAGGTTACCATGTGAAAGTGCAGCAGGGGAGACAGTGTCTGATTGTGTAAGCCATGTTTCTGTTATTGCCAGAAGGTTGAGGTTGGTTGAAATAAAGAGGTCGTGGATGGATGCTAGCTTATTGCAGACAGAGCGTGCATTCCATAAGGCACATTTTAGTGACTTGGATGGTGAAGGGAGGCACGCAATGTTTATGAGGTTAGCTGGATTTATAGTTCGTTGTGGGTGTGGCATGTGGGCTGGGCCAGGATTAGGAGATATGTCACCAGCTAATAGAAGCAGCAGGAGAGAGATATAAATATAATTGTTGGATTTGTCCGAAAGATTTTTATGGCGACAGGTTGTAACTGTTATTGTCAATGTGTATAGATAATTTAAAAGCTCATGTGTGTTCATAAGTGGAGAGTAGTTTAAAGAGGCAGCAATATGTACAGAAGGGTGAGCTGCAGGAAGAGTAAAGGATGTAGTAGCCTTAGAGAGTATTCCATGGAGTGAGATTATAAAATGAAGTTTTTGATACATTGTGTTTTTTTGTATTTGGATAAAATAAAATTTTCTAAGTAATGGGTTTGTAATTACCTGGTCTTCAATGTTGTTCAACTGTTATTTAACTGTTCAGAAAGCCCACTTGATTTTAACCACTTAATGCATACCCTCAGCAAGCTGCCCTAAGACTGAATGTTAAGAAATAGTATGCCTGATTAAGACACTAGCTTACATCTGAGCCAATTGGTCAGCTGGTTGAAATGCAGATTGATCAGTGGACATATATTGCAAAGTTTAAGTAAACAGGCACTATGGCACTATAAACTATGCTTCAGTGATCCCCATCCAAACACAGGTCATGACTATGGCTAGCAAGTCAAAAAAGATTCACAGACATTTAAACAATACTAATTACAAACATGTACAGCATTAAACACATACTTTAAATACACAGCTAATTTTGCATTAATGCAACTATAGATTAGGAGTTGTGGTTTGCAGGATGTCAAATAATATCACATACATTGCCTAGACAGCTGATGGTGCATGGGGGTTAATGCATGGAGGTTCATTGCAAAGAGAATTTGCATTGAATTTTGTCTGCCTTTGTTATTGATAACTCTAGCAGCAAAGAGCTGTGTTGTTGTACTTTCATTATAGATTATGATTTAAAAGTGAATAACTTCTTAAAAATGGTACTTGGAAACACTTTGTAGCTTTCACACTTTGGCTCTGATTCAGACCCGCTTTTTGCCGAAGGCAGCTTGCAGGTCTGATGGTCGTTTTTTATTTTTTTGGGTCTGGCCTCCTGGCCGCTCGCTTCGCTGTGGGTGACCTCCCACAGCTATTGCAAGCGGCCAGGTGATGGTCGCGATTATTGCGACCATCGGGCTTGCAACGAGACCCTTGTGGTAGGGTCTCATCTGCCGCAAGCCCCAGTGAGCTTCCAGCTCAAACAGAGCAGGAAGCTCACTACTGAAATCACGAGTGATGTCAGTAGGGCCAGCCACAAACGGCAGGCGTTCCTTCAGTAACGCCTCCATTTGTCCAACCACCCCCCCTCCCCGCCTACAAAACGGGGCAAGCTGTCGATCAACATCGGTAAGCGATGAAAAGAATCCTACAGTGACCGCTATCTAATTCTCTACAATTGCTAAACTAGGGCTTGGTCAATTGGGAACATTTTTTAAAAGCTGAGTATAAGGAGGAAAGATGACAAATATTGTAAAGAGCCCCATGAGGTCTAAGGGCCTGATTCAGAGCCGGTCGCTATTTGCGGTCGTTCGTTCAAAAAAAAGGGGTGGCTATTCAAATGAACCGTTCGCTCTTTGCGGTCTGTTCACGCCTCTAGGTCTGAACGAGCGAACAAAACTTGCGGTCGTTTTTTGGGAAACTACGCCCCCTGGCCGCTCGCATCCTATGTCATGTCCGCTATTTATTAGATTAATCGAGTACATCGACCAGGGTATGAACTGCTCGCTATTCTTGTGGTTGGTTTTTGCTACCACAATTTTGCGAGCAGTTCTGGCTATAAAATAACCCAGTGACGTGCTCAATGATGCTGCTGTTTTAATTATGCACACCCATAAAACGCCCGTTTTGACCTTTAAGCACGCCTGCGATCGGATCTCCACTCCGCGTTTTCAAGCACCTTCCCCTGTTACCACCCACATACGCCTCTTTCTGTCACTCAAATTATCAGGCATTCGCTATTTTGCGAGCACATGAATTTCGACCGCACTGACTGGTTTGCGCATGCGTATAACGATCCGTACGCATGCGCAGTTGGGCAAACATCGCTCGGAGCGAACGAGCGGCCGCTTACGAGCGGCTCTGAATCAGGCCCTAAATCCGCCTCTGCTTTGATGCATATGCAGAGCGACTCAGATGCATCCACAGATGATAATCACTGTTTTCCCTAGAGACGTATTCATTATGAAATACACTCACTCTAATTATGGGACATCGGCATTAGTTTTGTACCAATGTTAGTTTATACTTTACTTCTTGGTTCCTGTTATATTCTGATTTGCTGGCCTCTCTGAGAAGACATTGACAGCAAGAATAGAACATAAATGTGTTTTGCCATCGATGGTGAGATACCAATATTTTCTCACGATCCATGGTGATGTGTCGCAACATAGATGCTAGCATCGATGCAGTGACGTAACTAGGGGGGGTCGAGCAGGCCCAGCAGAGGGTGGTACCACCAGCCAGGGCAGCGTATGCGGAAGTTGCCGTTATACAAGAAACATCCCTAGGCTATGTAGCTTCCTGCTCTGTGAGTCCCAGGCCTTCATCTCTTCTCTGCATCTGACCTCCCCTTCAGTCATATTCACATTTCAAAATACTGTCATAGCTGGAAATTGAACCTGTCACTTCATGCTTTGCAGTCAGACAACTTATAAGCCATCTGCTATTACAAGGGAAGACTGTGAATTCTAACTATATCAAGCTACTTCACATTCTTATTCATCTAAAATACAGTCATAGCTAGGATTCGAACATGGCACGTCATGCTTTGCAGTCTGTCACCTTGCCAATGGAGCCACCTGCTACTACAGGGAAGGCCTGTGAATTCTAACTATATCAAGCTACTTCACTTTCTCCATAATCTAAAATACAGTTCCTGTGACCATTCTGTGCGACCATAGAGTTACTCAGAACTGCTAGCATAGAATGATCTGTACTGTGCTTGAATTTAAAATTTAGATAAATCTGTCTGTTTTAAGCTGGGATTCAAACTGGAATGAAAAAGAATATTCCCAGACTAATGAGAAACAGTGGAATGTCATGTTGACACTCCCCAATTTTTCAGTGGCCACACCCCTTGTGGCATATGACCACTCCCATTTTGGCACACAGTTGGTGGGTTGGCTTTTTTCATCTTGCCCTGGGTGCCAAATACCCTAGTTACGCCTCTGCACCGATGTTAGGGCTTCGATTTTCCATCCCTCGTATTCACCCAGTCTTCTCCATGTGGACCAGAAAGCTGTAGATCCCCCTCTTACCTGATGCCATAGGCAGGCACTTACCACATGATTGGCCTATTCTGCTGCTGCATGAACTTGTACCACTCCTCCTTTTCTGCAGTAGCCAAGCTGCTGTATAACAGAGAAGCTAAACACTCGTTTCAGCCCCCAGGGTGGTTTCTGGGCAGCAGGAAACCCCCCTAGGGTAGCTCCTAAAAATAGGGACAACTGAACTGCAAAATGTATGATGCTGTGCAGGTAAAATAGATTGCTCCGTGTTATGCTCACTGACCACCGCAGCTCTGTTATAGGACCAGTATACCCTGCCAAAAACATTTATTTCCCAAGTAACACTTCCCAACTGATAAATATCTGTTCTCCTTAAAAACAAAGATAGTGATCAATCTGCAAACCTTTGAGAGCCTATTGGCACTATTAACTACCATTAATATGATGCACCCGCCACAGCCTTGGCAGGGCTGGAATTCTGTCAGTGATGTTTCATATTTACAATTACTGTGGAATTAAAATTGCCAGCAGAGGTTCTGACCCTGACCACAGTGCCCATAGTTTTCCTGAATACAGTAGTTCCTTGTGAGAAGAACATTTGGCCTAATAACCTGAATATTTGATAGAAAGAGAAAATGGGCAATTTATAAATCTCCGGTTAAATTACAAACATGTTGTTTCCAAGTGTGTAATTACAGCCATATCTTTGCTGCCTGCTATGAGGCCTGGCTGCACAGAGCGCCCTGTCCCAAAGGAATAAGTGTGCCTTAAATTATAAAACTAATGATAAATTGACTGTATATATAATTCAACAAAGATGCTGGTATCTGCAGTACTTCATGTGATGATAGCCTGATCTGTAAATGATGCAGCAGGAATCGACTGACTAGAAGAGGAGCAAAAGCAGGGGAGGATAATGCTAAACGTCGGGTAAGTGGTGGAGATTCCTTCGAATGGATGTAGATACACTGGGTGACTGGCCTGGTTACAGTATCTTCTGCAGAGTCTGTCATGTGACTGGAGGCAGCATTGGAAAGATAGATGCTGTGAGCAGGGACGGCCCGAGCTTAAAATTTTTGGTAAGCGGAAAAAGATTTTGGCGCCCCTTAGTGGAATAAACCCTCATTGTATTTATATGTTCTTATCGCATTTGATAAAATTTGGGTCTGTCAGTACCGTATGCTGAAAAACAGCCCCACACCATGACGTTCCCACCTCCAAACGTCTCTTTTGGTATGATGTTTTTTGGGGTGATGTGCAGTGCCATTTCTCCTCCAAACATGGTTTGTATAATGGCATCCAAAGAGTTCAATTTTGGTCTCATCTGAGCAGACTATATTCTCCCAGTATTTCAAAGGCTTGTCCAAATGTTGTGCAGCAAACTTTAAACGAGTTTCAACATGCTTTTTCTTCAGCAATGGAGTCTTGCGTGGTGAGCGTGTATACAGTAGGGGTGTGCATCGGCCACTTTTCGTGTTTTGTGTTTTGGTTTTGGATCTGGATCTTTCTTCGTATTTTGGATCTGGATTGGTTTTGCCAAAACCACCCTTCCGTGTTTTGGGTTCTGGGTTTTGTGTTTTGGATCTGTATTTTTTTGAAAAAAAGCATAAAAACAGCTAAAATCACAGAATTTGTAGGTTTTTCTGCTCCTATGCTATTATTAACCTCAATAACCTTAATTTCCACTCATTTCCAGTCTATTCTGAACACCTCACACCTCACAATAGTGTTTTTATGTCCAAAAGGTTGCACCGAGGTAGCTGGATGACTATGCTAAGCGACACGAGTGGGCGGCACAAACACGTGACCCATCTAGGCGTGATACTGCAGTGGCAGACAGGATGGCAGTTTGAAAAACTAGGCCCAAACTGTACATAATGCAAAGAAAAAAAAGAGGTGCAAGATGGAATTGTCCTTGGGCCCTCCCACCCACCCTTATGTTGTATAAACAGGACATGCACACTTTAACAAACCAATCATTTCAGCGCCAGGGTCTGCCACACAACTGTGGCTAAAATGATTGGTTCGTTTGGGCCCCCACAAAACAAGCTGGCAATTAATCTGTCCCTGCACAAACTGGCTCTACGGAGGCAAGATGTCATCCTCATCCTCCTCATCCACCGATTCCTCACCCTCTTCAGTGTGTACATCCTGATCCTCACAAAGTATTAACTCGTCCCCACTTGAATCCACCACCACAGGTCCCTCTGTACGTTCTGGAGGCTGGTCTCCCTGGAAGAGCTGATAATTCATTTTGATGAACATCATCTTCTCCACATTCTGTGGAAGCAACCTCCTACGCCTTTCGCTGACAAGGTTCCCGGCTGCACTAAACACTCTTTCGGAGTACACACTGGAGGGGGGGCAACTCAGGTAAAATAGAGCTAGTTTGTACAGGGGCCTCCAAATTGCCTCTTTTTCCTGCCAGTACAGGTATGGACTGTCTGACATGCCTACTTGGATGCTGTCACCGATGTAATCCTCCACCATTCTGTCAATGGTGACAGTATCATATGCAGTGACAGTAGACATGTCAGAAATTGTTGCCAGGTCCTTCAGTCCGGACCAGATGTCCAAACTTGGTCCTGCCTGCCCTGCATCACCGCCAGCGGGTTGCTTAGGATACCTAAGTTTTTTCCTGGCAGCCCCAGTTGCGGGAGAAAATGAAGAAGGAGCTGTTGACGTGTCACGTTCCGCTTCAGCTGACAGTGTGTTCACCAGCAGGTCTTTGCACCTCTGCAGGCTTGTGTCGGCCGGAAAGAGAGACACCACATAGGCTTTAAACCTAGGATCGAGCACGGTGGCCAAAATGTAGTGGTCTGATTTCAACAGATTGACCACCCTGGAATCCTGGCAAAGCGAATGAAGGGCTTCATCCACAAGTCCCACATGCCGAGCGGAATCGCTCCATCTTAGCTCCTCCTTCACTTTCTCCAGCTGCTTCTGCAAAAGCCTGATGAGGGGAATGACCTGACTCAAGCTGGCAGTGTCTGAACTGACTTCACGTGTGGCAAGTTCGAAGGGCTGGTGAACCTTGCACAACACGGAAATCATTCTCCACTGCGCTTGAGTCAGGTGCATACCCCCTCCTTTGCCTATGTCATAGGTTGATGTATAGGCTTGAATGGCCTTTTGCTGCTCCTCCATCCTCCATCAAGCATATAGAGGGTTGAGTTCCACCGCGTCACAACCTCTTGCTTCAGGTGATGGCGGGGCAGGTTCAAGAGTGTTTGCTGGCGCTCCAGTCTTCGGCACGCAGTCGCTGAATGGCGAAAGTGGCCAGAAATTTTTCGGGCCACCCAAAGCGTCTCCTGCACGCCCCTGTCACTTTTCAGAAAATTCTGCACCACCAAGTTTATTGTGTGAGCAAAACATGGGACGTGCTGGAATTTGCCCAGATGTAATGCCCGCACAATATTGGTGGCGTTGTCAGATATCACAAATTCCCAGGAGAGTCTAAGTGGGGTAAGCCACTGGGCGATGATTTCCCTCAGTTTCCCTAAGATGTTGTCGGCGGTGTGCCTTTTACTGAAACCGGTGATACACAGCGTAGCCTGCCTTGGAACGAGCTGGCGTTTCTGAGATGCTGCGACTGGTGACGCTGCTGCTGTTGCTGCGTAAGGTGATACATCTACCCAGTGGGCTGTCACAGTCATATAGTCCTTAGTCTGCCCTGTTCCACTTCTCCACATGTCCGTGGTTAAGTGGACATTGGGTACAACGGCATTTTTCAGGACACTGAGGACACTTTTTCTGACGTTTTTGTACAGTCTCGGTATCGCCTGCCTAGTGAAGTGGAATCTAGATGGGATTTGGAACCGGGGGCACACTACCTCCACCAATTGTCTAAATCCCACTACACTAATGGCGGATACCGGACGCACGTCTAACACCAACATAGCAGTCAAGGCCTCAGTTATACATTTTGCTTCAGGATGACTGCTGTCGTACTTCATCCTCCTCGCTAAGGACTGTTGGAGGGTCAATTGTTTAGTAAAAGTAGTGGTGTTCCTACTTCCTCTCTGGGATGATGAACGACTCCCAGCAGCAGCAACAGCAGCAGCGGCAGCAGTAGGCGTAGCAATGCAGGATCCTCCGGAGGATCCGGGATAGGAGAGTCAGTCATGCCAGTGACATGGCCTGCAGGACTACTTCCGATCCTGACTAAGAAGGAAATTGACGAGGAGGGAGTTGACGGTGTGGTTTGCAGGCGCTTGGATACAACAGGACAACGGGATTTAGGTGTCCCTGGACTGCTTACGGTCTTAGCCAAAGTTTCTGAACTTGACAGTAACTTATTATGAACGCGCTGCAGGTGCCGTATAAGGGAGGATGTTCCTAGGTGGTTAACGTCCCTACCCCTACTTATTCCACCTTTACATAAGGTACATATGGCAAGACAGTTGTTGTCCGGATTTGGATAGAAATATTGCCAGACCAAAGAGGTGGAATGTTTGGTCTTCTGCCCAGGCATGACCGTGATGGGCTTTTTCATCCCACGGACAACAACTGTCTCCCCCGGAGCCTGATTTAAACAAACCACATCACCATCAGAATCCTCCTCGCCAACTTCCTCCTCAGTGCCAGCTACACCAGTATCCTCATCCTGTTGTACTTCAACAGTGACATCTTCAATTTGCATATCAGCAAGTGGACTGTGGGTGCTCCTTTCAGCACTTCCCGTCCAGTGCTGGGAAGGTCAGGCATCGCAACCACCACCACACTTGGACTCTCCTTGGGGATTTGTGATATCTTCTTAGAAAGCACAGTTCTTCGCTGTGCTTTTGCCAGCTTAACTCTTTTGATTTTTTTAGTGGGAGGAGGGCTTCCATCGTCATGTGAAGCTGAACCACTAGTCATGAACATACTAGGGATCGACCTTAGCCGTTCCTTGCCACTCCGTGTCGTAAATGGCATATTGGCAAGTTTACGTTTCTCTTCAGCTGATTTAAATGTTTTTTTCAAGGTCATTTTCCTGAACTTTGTCATTTGGGATTGTATGTGCCCTCTATTATGACATTGGGCATCGCCCTTGGCAGACGACGTTGATGGCATGTTATCGTCTATGTCATGACTAGTGGCAGCAGCTTCAGCACTAGGAGGAAGTGGTTCTTGATTTTTCTCTATTTTATTTTTATCGGAGAAAGTTTGGTCCTCCATTTATGTTATATCGATTTGATATATACGTGCGGCTAAACACAGAAAATATTTTTTTATTTTTGCTGGAGAGTAGTGCACTTTGTGGGTTACACCAGCCTTTAAGAAATGAGCCAGCCGGCTCTTTACTTATGGGACACAGGCGCACGCTTGGCGCTGCTCCTTTGTTGATGCAGGTGCGGCTACTGCGCACACAATTCACAAACACAGAAAATAATTTTTTTTTTGGTTTGGAGGACTGGAGTGTACTTTGGGGGTTACAGCACCCTTTAACGGTCAAGCCAGCCGGCCCTTTACTTATGACACAGGCGCACGCTTGGCACTACTTTGTTGATGCACGTGCGGCTACTGCGCACACAATTCACAAACACAGAAAATAATTTTTTTTTTGGTTTGGACTGGAGTGTTCTTTGGGGGTTACAGCACCCTTTAATGGTCAAGCCAGCCGGCCCTTTACTTATGAAACAGGCGCACGCTTGGCACTACTTTGTTGATGCACGTGCGGCTACTGCGCACACAATTCACAAACACAGAAAATAATTTTTTTTTTGGTTTGGACTGGAGTGTACTTTGGGGGTTACAGCACCCTTTAACGGTCAAGCCAGCCGGCCCTTTACTTATGACACAGGCGCACGCTTGGCACTACTTGTTGATGCACGTGCGGCTACTGCGCACACAATTCACAAACACAGAAAATAATTTTTTTTTTGGTTTGGACTGGAGTGTACTTTGGGGGTTACAGCACCCTTTAACGGTCAAGCCAGCCGGCCCTTTACTTATGACACAGGCGCACGCTTGGCACTACTTTGTTGATGCACGTGCGGCTACTGCGCACACAATTCACAAACACAGAAAATAATTTTTTTTTTGGTTTGGACTGGAGTGTACTTTGGGGGTTACAGCACCCTTTAACGGTCAAGCCAGCCGGCCCATTACTTATGACACAGGCGCACGCTTGGCACTACTTTGTTGATGCACGTGTGGCTACTGCGCACACAATTCACAAATACAGAAAATATATTATTTTTTTAGCACTTGGGGGGAGCACCCCTGATGGACAGAGCACCCCCTGGACAACACTACAGCACCCCTTTAGGACTGGGACACTGCATAGGACTTTGGAGTGGACACAGCCCCTATGGAGAACTGACTGCACAACACAGTCCAGCCAGCCCCTATGGACTTTGAAGTAGTGGACACAGCCCCTATTAACAACAGCAGCACAGCACAACACAGCCAGCCCCTATGGACTTTGAAGTAGTGGACAACAGCAGCACTACACTACACTACACTACACAGCCCAGCCAGCCCTAACTCCCACCCTCCCTCTTCACTGTCCACAGCCGAGTGAGAAAATGGCGCCGACGCGGGTACCTTATATAGGATCCAAAACCCGCGAGACTCGGAAGGCGGGATGATGACGTTTTGCCTCGATTTCAGATCCGAGTCAGGCGGGAAAAGTCGAGCCTGACTCGGATCGGACTCGGATCGGGGGGGCTCGGGGGGGTTCGGATTTCAGAAATCCGAACCCGCTCACCCCTAGTATACAGGCCATGGCGGTTGAGTGCATTACTTATTGCTTTCTTTGACACAATTGTACCTGATAATTCCAGATCTTTATGATGCTCTCCACAAGTGGTCCTTGGCTCTTGGACAACCCTTCTGATAATTCTTTTCACTCCTCTGTCAGAAATCTTGTGTGGAGCACCTGGTCGTGGCCGGTTTTTCCACTTCCGGATTATAGCCCCAACTAGTGCTCCAGGAACATTCAGAAGTTTAGAAATACTTCTGTAACCAATGCCATCAGTATGTATTGCAACAATAAGGTTGCGAAGATCTTGAGAGAGCTCTTTGCTTTTAGCCATCATGAGATGTTTCTTGTGTGACACCTTGGTAATGAGACACCTTATTATAGGCCATCAGTTGGGACTGTACCAGCTTATATTAATTTGCACTGACAAGGGGCAGGATTGCTTTCTAATTACTGATAGATTTCAGCTGGTGTCTTGGCTTTCCATGACCTTCATGTGTTCAATACTTTTTCCCCATGTCATTTCACATTATTACACATAACTTAATTTATGGACATCTATGGTTTGATTTCTTTGCATGTGTGGACTGCATGGGTTGGTGCTGACATTTGGTGAAATTTTCATTACAATAGCCCCATTACAAATATATTTATTGAGAAAAATGTTGATGTGTTCAATACGTATTTTACTGCGCTGTACATACACATACAGAAGGATTACATATAGAGACATACTGTACATACACACATACAGGTAGTTTTACATATAGAGACAGACATACAGACAGGGTTACATGTAGAGATACACAGAAGGATTACATATAGAGACATACATGCACACATACAGACAAAGTCACAGGAAGACAGACAGAGTGGGGGATACAATGTGTTCCCATGTAGTCTCACTCCCTCTTACCTTGATGAGGAGCCTCAAGCAGGTCCCCTCTTCTCCATGCTGCCTGGACTGAAGAGTTGAACAAGATGGTGTAGCCATGCCCCCTGCTTGAGTCAGAGGAGCATGTGTGCTTGGGTCTTCCAATCAGCACTCAGCATACGCTTCCCTGACCCCTGGGTGTCTCACCATAGAGAAGCAGCAGGAAGGAGCTCCAGTGAGTATGCCCCATCATTACCCCTTCCCTAAATCCAGATGGCAGCACCTTTTTTAGTGTAGTGTTCTATGGGGCCGCACACCCAGTGTAATGGTCGGACCAGTTCTTGTTGTGAGCCTAGATTGCAGGTGTCTACAGAGCGGAAATCTATAGTCAAAAGCTGCCATCGGCTGTTGTGCATACTCTGTGGAGCCAGTATGATTGGTCAGATGTTGCATCAGTGCATGATTTGATGTAGGGATGGCCGTTGGTGGGTTGCCCATCAATGGTCATCGTCGATAGTTCCATCGGTGATTACCGTCAATTGCACAAAACCATCTATGGTAAAACATTGATAGTTTGCAACCCTTGATGGCCACTTCTGCTGCTGGACTCAGCCTACCACGAGCTAAACAGCATTAGGGGCAGGACTTAGCAGAACATCAGGGGACGGGGCTAAGCCCCATGACGTCTGGAACAAGAAAAAAAAATTGGGTCCTAGCCTGCCATCAATGGTAGAAAACCATTGGATCTCTGCCAACGATGGCAAAACCATCAGCCATTGGTAGTTAACTATTGATGGTCGATGGCTATCTCTAGTTTGCTGTTATTGCTGTAGGGGTGAGTTTTCTCACCCCCACCTTGAAAGTATGATACATGCAGGCGATATTGCTTCCTGCTTCGCATAAAAATCTTCTAGGCAGGATCTGCAGTAGCACTATGATAAGTACTGTGATGGAATGTCTGCACTTTGGTTTGGCTGGTTATTAAAAAGCAGATGTCTATAGATAAGAAATATATTTAAAAGTATATTAAAAATAAATTGTGTTTATGGAAATAAAGAGACTGTGTACAAGTTACTTTAAATCATTATTATATGTACTGTACATACTTCTGCAGTGATATTCACCAATACGACATCATTTCCAAGGCTTCCAAGTGATTATAGTGCAAACATAGTGCTTGAAATTTACTGAATCCTGTCCCCAAATGCAGCAGGAAAATAACTGACTATGTGGATCCATCGTTGGCTTTTTCCTATGGGCAAATGTCTAAGGGATTTTTTTCAGACAGGGATCCTCTAGATCCAATTCCATTCCCCTACATCACAGGTTCTCAAACTCGGTCCTCAGGACTCCAAACAGTGCATGTTTTCCAGGTCTCCTCACAGAATCACAAGTGATATAACTAGCTCCACTTGTGGATATTTTAAAATGTCCTATTGGAATCACCAGTATTTTGGCCATATTGTCTTCTATGATATATTTCCCTAACCCCATAGACCACAGGTTCTCAAACTCAGTCCTCAGAACCCCCAACAGTGCATGTTTTCCAGGTCTCCTCACAGAATCACACGTTAAATAATTACTCCACCTGTGGATCTTTTTAAAATGTGTCAGTGAGTAATGAAAACACCTGTGCAACTGCTGGGTGACCTGGAAAATGTGACCTGTGTGGGGTCCTGAGGACCGAGTTTGAGAACCCCTGCTCTACACTAATGCATGCGCCAGCCGATGCCCGTATATGTGTATTACACATAGAGGGCCTGATTCAGAGCCAGACGCTCTGACAGAGCGCTCACTCTGAATCAGGGCCGGTCTTTTTTTTTTAGAACGGCTTCCTGGCCGCTCGCATAGCTGTGGGTGACCATCGCGACCATCGGGCTTGCGACGAGACCCTTCTGGTAGGGTCTCGTTGCCGCAAGCCCCAGAGAGATTTAGGCTCTAACAGAGCCGAAATCTCTCCCACTGACATCACTTGTGATGTCAGTGGGACCGGCCCCAAACGGAGGCGCTCACATGGGAACGCCTCCGTTTGGGCAGCCACTCCCCTGGCCACTCCCCTGGCCTGCCCACCAAAGGGGGCGTGCTGTCACTCAACATCTACAGCACGCCCCCTTTGGTACGAGACCCGGAGCGATGGATTGCCCGTTGCTATCCGGGTCTCACGCATGCGCACGACGGAGCCGGCTCCGTCGTGCGCATGCGCTCTGGGCCACCATCGACCCGGTTGCGAGCGCTCAGCACTTGCGACCGGGTCTGAATCAGGCCCAGAGGGACCTGACCCAGGAAGCAGAGTGACAGCTCCAATACACAAGCCACTGTACAATTACTTATAGTAATATGGACAACAGCATCATACTATATATCGCAGCAGTCCCTGATGATCAGAGCCAGATTAAGGTCTGTGGGGGCCCCTGGGCAACAAATGTATATACACACATATATATATATATTGTCCAAATAGGTCCACACTGTCGTCTTCAATAATAAATTGCTGGGGTGACCCATATGGGATCACAATAATCCTCTTCATGCAAAAGTAGAAAAAGGGGGGGGGGGTAGCACTTACCAGTCTTCTTAAAAACATCTCTTTATTGCATCTCAGTAAAAATGTTACAACATTTCAAAATCCGACATTTCGGTCCTGTGCATGGGCCATGGAGCTGTGGGTGAGCGGCGGTGCCGCCCACAGAGCTGTGGGTATTTGTGTCTCTTCAGTCCTGGGTGGGACCAAGTCACAGGAAACAATCACACATCGGTTATTGATAGCAGATCCTATGAACATCAAGATGGCTGCTCTTCATGTAGTTACCTGACAACCACCGTAAGTGGTGGATCCTGTAACAGTGTAACAGGTCGATGAAAATCTAGATTGGCTTCTCCATTACAAGCACTGTCCTTATATTTGTTGTCATTAAAACAAATCTCAATTGCGTTCCGTGTTGAATCAGGCTGCCAGCCAGTATTTGCACTACCAGTAACCAAGGTTGCGGAGTCTAACATATTGGTGGTATTGGTGAAGGTCTCCCTTAAAGAAGTTTAGACTTTGCTCTGCCCAGTACTGGTCACAGGTATTATAGACTGATGGTAGCTAAGAGAAGTCAGCGAGCAGGGTCTGTTATACTTGAGGTCTTGTATAAGCCACAGGGCACATGGAAAGAGAGTCACAAACAAAGCCAAGTTCAGCCCACTGCAAGGTCATGGATGAGCCACAGGGATGTAGCAGAGAGGAATGTTATATTACCAGAATCATTCACAGGACAATACACAGTAGAGATCAAAAGACGCTGAAGCTAGGTAAGTGAGCCTAGCGCTCTGCAGCAATCTGCAATGTAAAGTCCAGTTCAAACAACCCGACTCTTTGATGACAGTGGAGTAATAAATTAATAAAGACAGTAATAAAGACAGGGAGGTACCACGGCCTTGTCCTTACAGCAAAGGGGATCTGTTAGGCACAAGCACCACGCAGAGTACGGCATCTCATGACATGGAGTAGGATGAAGAGGGGATCAGCAGATTCAGTATATGTTTCCCATATAAGCCAACTAGGCTCCTGTCCGGGGCACCAATGTGGGGGGATGGAAGGGAAGGGGGCTTATGTAGCCACAATATTGACTAGCCATACCCTCAGAGTAGCATCGCTGTTTTGCAGCAATATAGCATCTCTGATGGCCTATGTACGGCATGGTGCAGTCTCACTCCCTTAAAGTACAGGGGCCTGGAGCTTCTCATGATGGCCCTGCTCATGTCTAGGACATTCCTCATTGTATTAGTTTAATGCTACATTTAATTGCTTCTTTTTATTTTTCATTCCCTCTTTTTCTACTTGTTGTTTACTAAGAGCCTGTTTTTACCAGTGGAGGAGAAGGGTGTTCAAGAGGGAGCAAGAGGTTCCAGAGGGCACAATAAGTCATTTAAGGGCAAACTCATTAACAGTGCTTAGTGTAGCATCATGACATGCTAACTACATGCCTCGCCTGTATACTGTAGATCCACCCAGTAGCAGTGTATCTCCAGAATTACATTTAAACATTAGTAACAGCCCAACCCCTCACCAAATGACCCTGGCAATAATTACCTATTGCACTTCACCAGCCAGTGTTGTTTCAACCAATTTTGGGAAAAGTTAGCAAATAACAGCCATATAAGGGATGCACAGTCAGGTGCATAAATATTGGGACATTGACAGAATTTTCATATTTTGGTCTGTATTCACCACCACAATGGCTTTGAAATTAAACAAACAAGATGTGCTTTAACTGCAGACTTTCAGATTTAATTTGAGGGTAATTACATCCAAATCAGGTGAACGGTGTAGGAATTACAACGGTTTCTATATGAGCCTCCCACTTTTTAAGGGGCCAAAAGTAATGGGACAAACTAAACAATCCTAAATCTAACTTTCACTTTTTAATACTTTGCTGCAAATCCTTTGCAGGCAATTACAGCATGAAGTCTGGAACGCATAGACATCACCAGACGCTGGGTTTCATCCCTGGTGATGCTCTACCAGGCCTCTACTGCAAATGTCTTCAGTTCCTGCTTGATCTTGGGGCATTTTCCCTTCAGTTTTGTCTTCATTAAGTGAAATGCATGCTCAATCGGATTCAGGTCAGGGGATAGACTTGGCCATTGCATAACATTCCACTTTTTAGCCTTAAAAAACTCTTGGTTGCTTTTGCAGTATGCTTCGGGTCATTGTCCATCTGAACTGTGAAGCACCGTCCAATGAGTCCTGAACCATTTGACTGAATATGAGCATATAATATTGCCCGAAACACTTCAGAATTCATTCTGCTGCTTTGGTCAGCAGTCACATCATCAATAAATAAAAGGGAACCAGTTCCATTGGCAGCCATACATGCCCACGCCATGACATTACCACCACCATGCTTCACTGATGAGGTGGTATATTTTGGATCATGAGCAGTTCCTTTCCTTCTCTTCCCAAAACTCTGGTACAAGTTGATCTTTGTCTCATCTGTCCATAGGATGTTGTTCCAGAACTGTAATGGCTTTTTTAGATGTTGTTTGGCAAACTCTAATCTGGTCTTCCTGTTTTTGTGGCTCACCAATGGTTTGCATCTTGTGGTGAACCCTCTATATTCACTCTTGTGAAGACTTCTCTTGATTGTTGACTTTGACACATATACATCTACCTCCTGGAGAGTGTTCTTGATTTGGCCAACTGTTATGAAGGGGTTTTTCTTCACCAGGGAAATAATTCTTCTGTCATCCACCACAGTTGTTTTCCGTGGTCTTCCGGGTCTTTTGGTGTTGCTGAGCTCTCCGGTGCGTTCTTTCTTTTTAAGAATGTTTCAAACAGTTGATTTGGCCACACCTAATGTTTTTGCTATCTCTCTGATGGGTTTGTTTTGATTTTTCAGCCTAATGATGGCTTGCTTCACTGATAGTGACAGCTCTTTGGATCTCATATTGAGAGTCGACAGCAACTGATTACAAATGCAAATGTCACACCTAGAATCAACTCCAAACCTTTTACCTGCTTAATTGATAATGAAGTAACGAGGGAATAGCCCACACCTGTCCATGAAATAGCTTTTGAGTTGATAGTCCCATTACTTTTGGCCCCTTAAAAAGTGGGAGCCACATATAAAAACCGTTGTAATTCCTACACCATTCACCTGATTTGGATGTAATTATCCTCAAATTAAATCTGAAAGTTTGCAGTTAAATCACATCTTGTCTGTTTCATTTCAAATCCATTGTGGTGGTGAATAGAGGCCAAAATATGAAAATTCTGTCAATGTCCCAATATTTATGCACATGACTGTATTTATTATTATTATCCTTTATTTATATGGCACCACAAGGGTTCCGCAGCGCCTTACATAGTACATAAACATAGTACATAAACATAGTACATGAACATAGTACATAAACATAGTACATAAACAGTTCAGCAGAACAAGAACACAGTGTCATACAGTTTAAGACAATGCAAGACAATTACATGGTATATAAACATTGCTGCAACAGTAGCAAGATGGCAAAAGTCACGGGTTAGGTGCTTTTGAGTATAGAGCAGATAATATAAGTAAAGAAAGGATAAGCACAAGAGGAAAAAGGGCCCTGCTCGTGAGAGCTTACATTCTAGAGGGGATGGGCATACAGACAGGGGTGACACGGATGGGGTAGACAGTGAGCATGGGACAGAGGGTTAGGATGACAGATGGGTGGATTCCTATTTTACAGTATGTGTGGAAGTCATTTGAATTAAGATTTACGCCACTGACATTCTACTTTAAGAGGCAGTTTTTGTAGGTGTTTGTGGAAAGCCATGGTTGTTATTTCAGTTTACGTGAAGTTTGACGGGTAGCTGAAGCCACTTCATCAAGGGCTATTTAGAGAGTTTGGTTAACGTGTGAACCAGCAGTCTCAGGTAAATGTAGAAATTGGTGAAAGTAGTTATTGTAAATAGATGTTCAGATGTAAAATAATAAGTTGTGATCAAGTGTGAATTCTATAAGGCACATTTATTGATTTGGAGGGTGATGGGAGACATGTGAGGATTGCAGGATATTTATTCCATAGTAAGTGCGGGATTTTTAAAAGTGTAGTTGTTGCTCATAGCAACCAATTCGATTCTACTTAACATTTATTTTGCACCTTCTAGAAGATAATAGCTATTGGGGGAGATGTATTATAGCGGCACTTAACGTGCCGCTATAACGCTTCCTGCTTCGCCTCTTTACCAAGGCGAATCAGGAAGCACTAATGATGAGATGTATGAACATCTCATCGGCCGGAGAGGGGGAGCGTTTGGGCGTAGGGCCCCTGGGACTGGTCTGGCTGGGCCTCCTCAGGGCATCACCACTTAATACACATAGTTGCTTTTCACATCACCTTTTATGTTTGTTTATTATTCATGTATTTTTTCACATATATTTTAACCTCTCATTCCACACTTAATGATTACTCACACACAGCTATACTTTACACTGCACTGTCACTCTTTTTCCATTTTCGTGTGATGCCCTTTGGGGGTCCTGGGCTGGACGTTTTTTGGGGTGCACTGCGCCCCGGACGTGAACCCCTTAGTGTTAGGGACTGCTGGTAACAGAGAAGCCGTGACGTGGCCCAGCAGCCTCCCATGTATTTGCAAATGCATGCAACTAATATCTCTGAATTTCTATGACCATATAGTCTTCATATATTGTTGCAGGTATTATTCAGTGTGCTGAGGTACAATAGGGGGTTAAATCCCCCTCCTTTTTCTGCTATGTAACCTCTCCTATTCACCCACCTCTCACACCAATGTCACTGTGTGCCCTGTGCACAGACTGCTATGTAACCTCTCCTATTCACCCACTTCTCACACCAATGTCACTGTGTGCCCTGTGCACAGACTGCTATGTAACCTCTCCTAATCACCCACCTCTCACACCAATGTCACTGTGTGCCCTATGCACAGACTGCTATGTAGCCTTATCCTATTCACCCACCACTCACACCAATATCACTGTTTGCCCTGTGCACAGACTGCTATGTAACCTCTCCTATTCACCCACCTCTCACACCAATATCACTGTGTGCCCTATGCACAGACTGCTATGTAACCTTATCCTATTCACCCACCACTCACACCTATGTCACCACTCACACCTATGTCACTGTGCACAGACTGCTATGTAACCTCTCTTATTCACCCACCACTCACACCAATGTCACTGTGTGCCCTGTGCACAGACTGCTATGTAACCTCTCCTATTCACCCACCTCTCACACCAATGTCACTGTGTGCCCTGTGCACAGACTGCTATGTAACCTCTCCTATTCACCTACCACTCACAACAATGTCACTGTGTGCCCTGTGCACAGACTGCTATGTAGCCTATCTTATTCACCCACCTCTCACACCAATGTCACTGTGTGCTCTGTGCAGACTGCTATGTAACCTCTCCTATTCACCCACCTCTCACACCAATGTCACTGTGTGCCCTATGCACAGACTGCTATGTAGCCTTATCCTATTCACCCACCACTCACACCAATATCACTGTTTGCCCTGTGCACAGACTGCTATGTAACCTCTCCTATTCACCCACCTCTCACACCAATATCACTGTGTGCCCTATGCACAGACTGCTATGTAACCTTATCCTATTCACCCACCACTCACACCTATGTCACTGTGCACAGACTGCTATGTAACCTCTCCTATTCACCCACCACTCACACCAATGTCACTGTGTGCCCTGTGCACAGACTGCTATGTAACCTCTCCTATTCACCCACCACTCACACCAATGTCACTGTGTGCCCTGTGCACAGACTGCTATGTAACCTATCCTTTTCACCCACCACTCACACCAATGTCACTGTGTGCCCTTTGCACATACAGCTATGTAGCTTATCCTATTCACCCACCACTCACACCAATGTCACTGTGTGCCCTGTGCACAGACTGCTATGTAACCTATCCTATTCACCCACCACTCACACCAATATCAGTGTGTGCCCTGTGCACAGACTGCTATGTATCCTATTCAAATGAACGCGGAACCAAAGCACCTCTCCCCCCACCCCTTTCTGGCCATGTGCATGGTACCACACCTATCTCTTGCATTGATGATGTCAGCACATTTTATTTTTGTTATTGCTCAGGTTTTACTTGATGGATCGAGATGAAACAAAGCTCAGGTTATTTCTAGGAGTTTCCACTACAAAATGATGCGATTTTCATGAGAATCGATTCAGTGGTTTTTGCACCAACTTGTGTAGCACATCTCTAACCCTCTGTGTCTAGGTTTAAAGAAAGTGAGTGAGGTGAACCTGGGCAGGACCAAGCCACAGGAAGCAGTCATGAATCATCTTCCTATGACCTGTGAGAGAGACAAAATATTGTAGCGGAGAGCCACATATTTCTACATAAATATAACCTGGACAGCCAAAGCCACTTATTGAATTTAAATGACTAAAAACTGAATGTAATAAAATGGGGTTAGGAAAATGCACATTCTTCATTGCTGGAAGAAAAAAAAAAACAGGTTAGAACAAAGGAGCTCACTCAGACCCGGATGCTAAGCTGCGCTCTCACGCAGCTAAAAGAGGCCGGGTATGCAAATTCCACGATCGCACTGTCTGGTGAAAGGACGCCCTCTATGTCTTAGAGAGCGACGGTAGAGCCAACGCACGCCGGAGTATAAAACCGCACACCTTTCTTAGCACACGTCATCTCCTGGAAGTGTTTGATTAATCTGTAAAATCGAGAGCCATCGGAGCTGCACGCAGCGCTTGAGGTAGACCCTACCCCACTGCAAGCACTGCGATCAGTGCTGGCTCAAATACAACCAAGTGACGTGTACAATGACGCTTCTTTGCTAATTATGCACACCCCTAAACCGCCGTTTAGACGCTTAGACATGCCAGAGTTCGCACATCCACTCCCACGTTCACAAACAACTTCCCGTTACCACCCACAAACAGCGCTATCTGTCACTTAAATTAGCGTCCAGTCTGTGTTGTATGAGCACACAATTCCCGACCGCAGTGAGTGACTCGCGCATGCGTACTTTGATGCATACGCATGCGCAAACATGCAAAATACACCAATTGCGTGCATACGTCGCTTAGCGAACGGGTCTGAATCGGGCCCAAAATTCTATACATTGGACCATTATTGGCAATCATTGGATGATTTTTTTTATAGCACCAGAAAATTCCATTGTGCTTTACATTTGGGGACAATCCAGCAATAAAACAAAACTAAGCAATAGAAGCTAGACAAAGAGGTAAGAGGACCCTATGTAACACCCTACTAAAGTATTCTCCTTGAGGAAGTTCTTTGGAAAGTTACCCGAGACTGGGATAGGTAATTTATTCCACGATTCTAGCAATATCAGACCAATTGGTACTCAATTCCATATTTTATTGGCAATAACAGCAAACATATAAGATAGACCAAACAGTTGAATTAACACTTTGTTTCATACAGATACATTAAAGGGTACATCATAATTTCAGAGTTCGCATAGAAAACACACGTGACCCGATTAAGTTTTATTATATGGGAACCTTCTTCTTTCCCTGTCTGTATGCCTGTGAAATTGAATGAGTTTAAAACACACAGCAAGAAAACAGTATATGGTTCAAACTTTATGAACTTTGCACAATATATATGTTCTACAATCCTAAATGGCTTACTTTAACTATTTAAGTCATTATAATATAAAGTTGCAGGCCCGATATTTCTTTAACAGTGGTGCACGACTGTAACTTTTGTAATCCTGAGCTCTGTTAATGTGCGCTATTTCCTATTTCCAGGCTACACTGCTGATTATGTACACTTTACTTTCTTTTCTCCCTGAACTGTTAAGTTAAAAATAACGTTTTCCAAATTGATTGAAATGGTTTAGGGTTGTTCCAGTAATAGCAATGAAGTCACTGATTCTGGATATTTCTACTAGGCTGTGCACTATAGGGCTGTACAGATGCAGTGAATGTAGAATCGATAAGTCAGAGTGTTGAACCCTTCACTTGACTAGGTGCATCAGACAGTGCCTTGATCAGTTGTTAGTTATTAGAATAGCACACAGGCTGCTAAGGGCTCTATTTACTACAATCCGCATTGGTAATGCAGATTGTAGTGTGATATTACCGAGTGAATTCACATTGCGAATTCAGGCAATATCACAGGGATTTACTACAAATCCCTTGCAGGGACAGAGCTTGCGATAAAGCTCTGTCCCTGCTAATCCCCTTCGGAGCCTTATCACGGTATTTTCTCAAAAAATACCGTGATTAAGTGCCTGCGCATGCGCCGACCGGTCGCCGCTGCTACCCCCCCTTCTGGCGCTAAGCCCCGTGGACCCCCCACGATCGTGGACCCCCCCACCCCGCGACCTCCCTCTCCCTTACTTACACTTACTGAATGCTCCAGGCCTCCGGTGATGATCTCCATTCCTTCGGTCAGGTGATCTCCCATACTGCACTGGGACCCGATCACGTGATGACCGGGCAGCAGTGCACTATGGGAGACCAGCTGACCGGAGGGGAGTCATCTCCGGAGGCCCGATCACCGGTCCCTGGAGTCAGATAAGTACATTTTTTTTTTACTAAATTTTTTTTCTTTTTTTTTACTGTAATCAGCTTGCGGTCTGTTTAGACCACACAGCTGATTACAGGGACCGACTCCCGGCTCTGCTCTCCCCGTTAGAGCAGGGAAGGAGGCCGGTAACCAAGGGAGACCCTGGATAACGCCACCTCCAGGTGGCGTTATTATCACAGGGCTTTCCCCGATATTTTTTTCACATTTATTTTTAGTAACTCTGGTCAGATCACATTTCCCATTACAGTTATGGGAAATGCGATCTGCTTTAAAAATAAGTGATACTTAGGGGTTGGAGTAGAATTTTACGAATTCTACTCCAATTGCCCTGTAATAACTAGAGATGAGCGGTTCGGATTCTGTGGAATCCGAACCGCTCCGAACATTGGGGATCCGAGTCCACCCGAACCCTGTTCGGGTGTTCACCGCCTGACTCGGATCCCCGTTCGGGGCCGAACGGCGGCCGCCTGATGTCGGATTCTCACTAGAGAATCCGACATCAGGTCTCCTCGCGTGTAGGGCAGAGCGCAGTGATAGCGCTCTGCCCTACACAGACACAGACACACAGCCGCCAGCGGCAGCTGTGTGTTTGTTACAGCAGCCAATGAGAGTCACACAGACTCTCATTGGCTGCTGCACGGAGGGAGCCGGCTGGAGCTCACACATGAGCTCCGTCTTCCGGCTCCCTCCTCAGCGTGTGACAGAGCAGACGGCGCGGGAGCGGGGATACAGGTAAGTTTTTTTTTTTTTTTTTTTTTACTTGTCAAAGGTCCGGGGGCGCTACTGGGGGGGGGGGGTATGCACTACTGGGGGGGTCTGCTACTGGGGGGGGCTATACTACTGGGGGGCCATACTACAGAGGGGCCTGCTACTGGGGGGGCTATACTACTGGGGGGGGTCTGCACTACTGGGGGGGGGGTCTGCTACTGGGGGAGGCAATACTACTGGGGGGGCCATACTACAGAGGGGCCTGCTACTGGGGGGGGCTATACTACTGGGGGGGGGTCTGCTACTGGGGGGGCCATACTACTGGGGGGGATCTGCACTATTGGGGGGCCATACTACAGAGGGGCCTGCTACTGGGGGGGCTATACTACTGGGGGGGTCTGCACTACTGGGGGGGTCTGCTACTGGGCAGGGCTATACTACTGGGGGGGCCATACTACAGAGGGGCCTGCTACTGTGGGGGGCTATACTACTGGGGGGGGTCTGCTACTGGGGGGGCCATACTACTGAGGGGCCTGCTACTGGGGGGGGCCATACTACTGGGGGGGCCTACTACAGGGGGGGCCATACTACAGGGGGGGGCCATACTACAGGGGGGGCTACTACTGGAGCAGCCTACTACTGGGGGGGCCTGCTACTGGGGCAGCCTACTACTGGGGGAGCCATACTACTGGGGGGGCATACTACTGGGTGGCATGCTAATGGGGGGCATACTACTGGGGGGGCCTGCTAATGGGGGACATACTACTGGGGGGGCCTGCTAATGGGGGGCATACTACTGGGGAGCATTCAACTGGGGGCACTTCATAGTGGACCGTACTACTAAGGGGACTGCATAGGGGGCACCACTGCTGGGGGACATTGTGTAAGGGACACCGCTACTGTGGGCATTGTGTAAAAGGGTCACTACTGTGGGCATTGTGTAAAAGGGGCACTACTGTGTGTCGTAACATAAATAAGAGACACTACTTTATGGTGTAATGTGAATCAGGCCCTATGTGCGGTGTAATGCTAATAAGATTGTGCACTGTGACTCCTAGGGCCGTAGCCCACTTTGTAAACAAGTACTGTGACTCTGCTGGCCGTACCCCACTGGGTGGGTGCACTACTTTTCATTTCTGCCACTGCTGTGTGGCAATGTGTCATAGATGTGCTTTATACTGTGGTGTCTGTGTCGTTGTGCCGCTGCTTTGTCGCTTAGTAACCAGTCAGCTCACTGCAACCTTTGGCCAATAATGTTGAAAACAATATTATAAGCTGTGATATGGTCTAAATTGACTGGAAATTAATGTTATTGAGGTTAATAATACTCTAGGAAGAAAAAAAAGACCAATTTATGTGATTTTAGCTTTTTTTGTCAATTTTTGTAAAAAAATCCAAATCCAAATCCAAATCCAAATCCAAAGCCAGTCACCGCAGTTTGGCAAATCCAAATCCAAAGCCGGACGACGAATTAGAACCAAATCCAAATCCGGCAAAAATGGTCCGGCGCACATCCCTAGTAATAACTATAGGTGATACTAAAATAATGTGAAAAGGGTGTGAAAACACCCTTTTTCACATTATTTTAGTAAATATAATGTTGATAAATAGAGCCCTAACTGAGAACAACTACAGTCAATCTCTTATAAAATAGCTGATGAGGCTTATACTTCAACTTCAGGGTGGGAGCTGTAACTATACTGGCTACACTTATATGTAGTGCAGTAGTGTAGTGGAGAGGAGGCTCACTACCGTAGGTAATAAGGCAGTAACTATTTGTTGGCCGGCTGGATAAAGATGTGATACCCAAAGGCTGTGCTGGGTGCGCTTACAGACCTCTCCTGAAGCAGATCATATGGAAATGGGAGTTGCTTCTCCAGACAATCACAGCCCCTTCAGTCAGCTCCTCCATTCAGGTCCCAGCCTCCTTACTTGGCCGCCGCTCCTGACTTGCCTCCTTGAGCCAGCTCCGTCCTTCCCCAGGCTGCCTCTCCGACTTGGCCGCTGCCCCTGGACAATGAAGGGCTGGCTCGGCTCTCCTCTGGGCCACCTCCGGCTCCGCCTACAGCAGCTGCCATCAGTCAAGCTGCCAGCTCCTCTGGCTGCTCTCCGCAATCTCCACAGGTAAGCGCTCCGTCACCGCTCCCTTCTCCGCCACAGCGCCTCAGGAAACAACCCCAACCGTCTCTCAGGCAGTCCCTCTTATTAACTCCATCCGGGTCCTCTTGCACGCGCCGGCTTCTCTCCCGCCGGGGTCGCGTGCAGCAGCCACTGTTTAAAACTGCAGTTGGCCATTTGACCAGTAACTTGCAGGGTCCCCCTCAAGAGCCGGTGAAAGAGTCCCTGCTGCTTGCCCACCATTAACAGTTTTAGGTCAGGTGGGAAAGGCCACATTCCGGGAGGGGGGAAACAGGTTACAGTCTCTGCCACAAAGTGGGGCAGGTCACTACCAGTCCTGGGCATAAATACAATATATGGTACAGCCTTATGATACCATCGTCATATATACATTAAACCAGGGGCAGAACTATGGGAGACAATGGAGGCGCCTTCCGCCGGGCTCCAGATCTGAAGGGGCACCTCCTCCATTGTCCACAATATATTCACCCCACTTAAGGCTGTAACTATGTACCCGGAGTGTACCGTCACGGCCGCCCAATACATGGCACCTCTTCCCGGCACCTGAGAAGCTACATACATTAGTGGAGAGCTCCATGTCACACCGTCAGCTGCTGCCTTCGTCTATCTATAGCCTGTCTGCATGCAAATTGCTACATTACAGTGTCAGCGGCTGTGACAAGGGGGGGCACTAAATTATAACTTGCCTCCGGGCATCTGGGATGAACTTACGCCACTGCATTAAACATATACATACTTTATAATGACATTCAGCACCTACTGATTAAACAAGGCATCTTAGCCTACAGGGTATTCAGAAGTGGTACTCCCAGGATTCGGGGTACCACACCTACTTGCAAGCTTACAGTTTACAATCCATTATCATAATCGTGTAAGGTCTATACCATCCCCAACATGCGTGTGCCCCAATGGCTACCACTGCTAGGAAGACAAGACAGACATTAACCTAGCAGGAGCCAGGAGAGGAGGAGGAACATGTTGCTGGCTACACGGTAAGCTGGTATGGAGCGAGGGGGAACGTGGGACTGAGCAGGGGCGGTCGTTACAGAGTGAGGGGTGGGACAGAGCAGGGGCAGAGCAGGATAGAGAGGGGGGCTAAGAAGGGTGGAGCAGCAGCCAGCAGACATTGAGGTGACCTGGCATATGCCGAGTCCTCTACTAGTCTATTATAATCTTCCACTGGTTCAACATCTATCAAGTCCATGGCAACCATTAACACAATTCTTTTGTGTTCTGATGAGGTCAAAAGCCTCACACAGGGCTCCATTTACTAACAAGTTTGTGTATGTAGCATTACCACTCGTTGCGGCTTTTAGGTTTCCTCTACTTGAATTTATCAATTGTTTCCTCCCCGGCGAGCGGTAATGCTAAATAACCTGTCAGCGCTGTTTTTTCTCTCCAAACAGCGCTGATGAATGGACCTTTTTTTTTTCTCCTGTAATTTGCGCATGCGCCGTGTGTTTTCATTCACTGCACATGCAGTCCGGCTCCCTGTAGGATCCCTGACCAACAGCGGCGGCAACCTCCCTTCCCAGCCCATCGTGTTGTTTTCTGGACTGGGAAGGAGTCTGTTGCTGCTGCCTTGCAGGTATAAAGAGGTAGCCAGCCGTGTGCTGGGCTACGGCGGGAGGGAGGCCACCTGTTTTACTGTACGACTCGGGAGGGAGGGGGGCCGCCTGTTTTACTGTAGGACTCGGGAGGGAGGGGGGCCGCCTGTTTTACTGTACGACTCTGGAGGGAGGGGGGCCGCCTGTTTTACTGTAGGACTCGGGAGGGAGGGGGACCGCCTGCTGACACCATGGGAAGGGGGCCGGCGCCACCTGTTCTACTATGGGATTCGGGAGGGAGGAAAGGGGGATTATCCGTCGGCTACTGCAGGAGGAAGATAATAGCTAGAATTTGATTGGTTGCTATGGGCAACAACTCCACTTCTAAAAAAACAGCACTTTAGTACATATACCCCCTGGAGTGTATAGAAGTTGCAAGTGTGTGCTAAAGGTGATGATATTCCGCTAAATAAAATATAAAAAAAATAAAAATAAATAGTACATGGTTTGAAAGAACAACTTAAAAGAACAATTACTTTCAAATAATAAGAAATGCAGAAACTTGCATGGACTTGTCAGCCAGGTGTTTTGCTAGGCTCTGTTACAAGCATAGCTGGAAATGTTTAGAGGGAGTTGGGATGGGCAAGTTGTAGGATAAATTGACGTTTAGTGCTTCATTCGCTCGAGGGTGAAAGTCAGGAATCGTGTTTGTGTCTAGTTAGAACCTTATGAACATTCTCATATCCAGTGTTCAGCCAATCGATCGTCTATGCAGGAGTGCTCGATATGTTTGAATAATGATTTGCTGTTTTATATGCAATGTGAGAGTAAAACATGTGCATATATTTGCAAGTTATTATAAAATTAATGACAGAAATCTTCCTGTCTGCACGGTTTCCTTGTTAGAAGAAATTAAGCTACAGTAACTATGAGGGTGAGACTCCACCACACCCAATATCAAGCTCATAAATGTTATCCTTACTTACCTGTTGTGACAAGCTGGACCGACTCTGATACAGCCACATTAAATGTGGACATATGATTTAAATATTAAAATATATCAAATTTATTTATTTTATGCTGAAAAAAAATGTAGAATTTTTTTTTTTGTGTAAAAAAATCCAATTACCTAAAAAGTTAATCCAAACATCTAATTGACAAAAGAGTGCAACTTATATTTGCTTTAGTTTTTGTATTATTTTAGACGTACTTGGTGCGCCTAGACGACCATTGGCGTATTTATAGCGGGTGTGCGGTGCATGTGGGTCCCCGGGTCCAGGGTGGGCCCACTCCGCATGCCGTGCACCTAATATTAGCAATTACCTCTCCAGAGTCCCGCTTCGTTGCTGCAGTAGCAGTGTGAATACCGGTAAAATGGTGCGTCAGTCATTTTCCCGGATATTTGCATATTTGCAGTAGAGGTGTCTCCGGGACGATAGCGCTGTTGCTATGTTACCGGAGACCAGCACAAGCACAATGCCACAATCTACTGCAACACAGAGAGGAGGGGGCTCTCACGGAGTAGTCTTGACGATATTGGATCAGAACCTCTATACACACCTTCCTATACCTTCTAATATCCTTCCTATACCTTCTAAGGATGACGCTAATTTGCGTACACAGTCATACAGTAAATAAAGACTTAGACCTGGAATCTGTGGTTCCAAAGCACAAAGTATTATTCAAGTAAAAGTACAGTCAGTTACACGCTATGATCTGTGTACAATTTAGAGCAAAGGAATTATACAGACCCAAGTACAGTATACATTCACAGCGCCTCTGGTCCAGATGTTAGGTATCAGCAAGAAACCCCTCGTCCGTCAGCATTCAGCATGAAGACTAAGACCCAGTGTTTGAGCACACATGTTTATACCCCCCCAGAATAGACAGGACAATAGAGAAGTTTGTTGCTGATATCATTGGTTCCCAGGGGAGAAGCATCTGTTACAGAGCATTTAGCAGGCTGGTTCAAATAGACTCACCCAGCCTCTAACAGCTGGTGATCTCTGCCCACCCGCCCCCTGCAACATCATAACAGTTAATACATTTTGTTGCTTGAAGTCTCTGCGGTCCATAACTCGAGAATGCATGATGCAATCTCCCCACCGATATCACCGGAATACTGTGGAAAGAGTATGCATCAGTACAAAATCAAACACGGCTTTCTTAGCATGTATAAAACCTTAGTTATCAAATATCTTTATTTTACAGCATTTATACTAACTGAACCAACTTAAATCTTATACCTTAATGCTAATGGAACCTTGTAAGTGAATATGTAATGTGTGAGTGTACGGGGTTTGATATGAAGATGCTAGTTAACTAGGGACAGATGCGTGCGCATTTTCGCTCTGGGTCTCTCTCTCTACATACATACACACACATATCATTCCTCAACTCACAGTTTCAGACTGCAATGCAAATGTGTTACCTCCAGCTGTGAAGCTGGGGCCATTCTGTCTGGGTGTGGGGCTAAAACCTGTTTAGGATTCAGACACATTCAATTGTGTAGATCAATGCCTGGGTTATATTACAATTGCCACAACTATACTTATCTGCATACAGGGATTCCCAATTTGTATGTAAAGCACTCACAGTTTCTGGTGCATTGTCTATTCTATTTACTTTTTCTCAAGAGTCTGTTCTTCTAGTTGCCCTTGGTAGATTATCAAAAACATTGCCATTTGATCTTAGCTCGTGAGTTGTAACTTAAAGTGACGCTGGTCGCAAAATGGCGTCTTGCACGCTTCAATTTGAAACTGATCTTGTCTCAGCCAATTATCCAGCTTTGACAGTCTGCACACGGGTCCCCTTCTCCCCTAAACCACCCTTGTCGATGACCCACCCAGAGTCCATTAAGTAATAAAGTAATAGCGCTCGCCACAAAAATGGTGGTCTCACAAGGAAGGGGCGTGGCTACACAATAGTACCCCCAATTTAAAGTACTCCACAGTAGCAGAATCTTATTGACATTACACAGCACATAGCAATGCTGATTCACATTACACACCACATAATAGTATCCCTTATGTTACGACACACAGTAGTGTCCCTTATACACAAAGCCAACTGTACTGCCCCTTATACACATTATGCCCACAGTAGTAGTACCCCTTATATACAATAACCACAGAAGTAGTGCCCCGTACACAATGCTACACAGTATTAGTACCCCTTACACAATGCCTAGAGTAGTGGTGCCCCTTATACAATGCCCACAGAAGCAGTGCCCCTTACACAATGCCCACAGTACTAGTGCCCCTAACACATAATGACACACAGTAATAATGCCCTTTACAGTACACATAATGACACATAGACACACTATACTTACCTGAAACCCCGCACCTGTGCCCGCTGCTGTCCGACAGCTCCTCTAGCTCAGCGCTATGGGAGAGATGTCATGACGTCTCTCCCTACACACACTGTGGGAGCCAGAAGGTGGAGCTCAGGCGTGAGCTCCAACCTCTGGCTGCAGGGATGGAGCCATCAAGCGCCCGCTGTTAACAAACTCTCAGCGGGCACCAGACATATAGAGAAGACGGCAGTGGCGCCTCTCCAGCCTGGCATCTTCCTGATGGCGACAGACACCTCCCACATGGGTCACCCTCACTGCCATCTCCCAGGCTGTTATTTAAACAATTTCAAACTTTCTAAACAGCAAGTAACCCTATAGGATATTATCAGGAAAAGCTGTATATTACTGAGCTAAATCAGATACCTAAAAATATGACACTATAATAAACCAAACAATTCATTCATACAGACAGCAGTACATGAGTCAATGCCCCTTATTTACCATTCATGTAAACTCTTCTTGTACAACATTACTATTAGTTTGAGACAGGCCCATCTTAGGGCTGGATTCAGCTTGGATCGCAGTTGCTAATATGCACACAGACGGCCGCTGTGAAGGTATGCTAATCCTGCAATCGCAAGCAAAACATTAGCATGCCCACTATGTTTTGCTCTGCAATCGCAGCCTCAGATAAGGACAACCACTTTCCCTTACATCCGTAATACTTAGCAAGACTGCTAAACAATCGGTAACATCAGACCTATACGTAGGATGCGGTTAAGATCCCGACAACCGGGATGCCATCTGGAATCCCGATCGCTGAGAGAACACCAGTGACGGAATCCTGACAAGACTGGGGATGCCGATGCCGGCAGATAGCGTATCAGCCGCAGGGGGAGGGTTAGGTTTAGGCGTCCCCAGGGGAGTTAGCGCTAGGTTGCAGGATGGGGGAGGTTAGGGTTAGGCTCTAGACAGGGGGTGGTTAGGTTCAGGCACCACCGGGGGGAGGTTAGGATTAGGCACTAAGTGGGGGAGGGTTAGGGTTAGGCACTTACCGGGAGGGTTAGGGTGCGGGGTGGGGAGGGTTAACATTAGGGTAGTGAAAAGGAAGGTTAGGTGTAAATAGGATAGGGGAACATTACTCACCATTCCCCTGTTGGGATTTGAACCATCGGGTGCCACTGTCAGTGTACCTGACAGCCGGCATTCATACCGATTCCCTATACGCAGCAATTGCACAAGCTCATACCTCACTCAGGAATTGCTAACAGCCACGCACGCTATGGGTCCTCAAGCTGTGTATGGCATTGCAGTGGCTAATTTGTGCACACCCCTGTAACGGCATTCAAACGTACATTCCGCCGACCACCCCCCCGTCACCTCCCACAGACGGCACTTCCTGTCAATCACTCTGCGAGGGGACTGCATACTAGCTTCGCTTGCAGATCCAATCGCAGTGAGCTGTTCGCGCACTGTGACACGGACACATGTGCAGACTGCTAACATCAGCCAATTACGTGCGTCTTAGCAACTGCGATCTATGCTGAATTAGCCCTTAGTACAAAAGCAGATTGTAGCACCTGTTAACTTGGGTGGAGTTTATTTTAAAGTAAAGGTGACTGCTAGATAATGCAGCGAGTGTTGTAGTGACCCCCAGATAATATAGAGAGCTTCGCAATGGCCACCAGATAATGCAGAGAGCATTGCAGTGATCATAAGATAATGCAGAGAGCATTGCAGTGACCATTAGATAATACAGGGAACATCTCAGTGACCACCATATAATGCAGGGAACATCGCAGTGACCACCATATAATACAGGGATCATCACAGTGAACGCTAGATAATGCAGGGAGTGTAGCAATGAACGTCAGATAATGTATAGAGCGTAACAGTTACGCCAAATATTGCAGGGAGCATCGCAGTGACCACCAGATCATGCAGAGAGCGTCACAGTGACCGCTAGATAATGCAAGGAACATCGCAAATACCGCCAGATAAAGCAGAGAGTGTCGCATTGAACACCAGATAGCAGGGAACATCGCAGTGACTGCCAAATAATGCAGAGTGTGTAGCAATGACCGTCAGATAATGCAGAGCATAACAATGATCGCCAAATAATGCAGAGTGCCGCAGTGACCGCCAGATAATACAGAGAGAAATGCAGAGAGCGTAACAGTGACCGCCAAATAATGCAGAGTGCCGCAGTGACCGCCAGATAATGCAGAGACCATAATAAATCGTCCCCAGCAAAGACATTATTAACCCCCCCTCCCCAAGAACAAAACCACCCAATCTCATTGCATAAGTATACCATCCCACCGGCAATATTTAAACATTATCACCCCTCTTTTAGCACTTACCTTCCAAAAGGAGGAAGTGACAGTCTGGTCACTGCAGATCTCCAGGATACAGGAAAATAATTTAACAGCAGCATAGACTGGGAAAGGGGCGGAGACTCGGGCAAGGGGGCTGGATCTTGGCAAGAGACAAGAGGGAGTAGATGAGGAAAGTCAGACAGGGTATATGGGTCTGCGGGGTCTTAACCAGGGTGAATAAAATAGAATAGTCAGACAGGGTAGATGAGGATGCCGGGACTCTATGTGTGGGGCGGGGTCTTGGCTAAGGACAAATAGTGTGCATATTCAATAGAATAGACCAGTGGTTCCCAAACTGTGCGCCGTGGCACCTTGGGACACTTGCAGGGGTGCCTCAGGTTGGTGGTCCAGCACCAAATCAAATAACTTATGGTCAATGTAATGTAAGTATGTGGACAAACAGAAGCTCAAACCTGTCCAACACCACATAACTGAGCCTAAGGATGACACAATTTACTTCACTTTATTACTTTACTACATTTTTTTTCTGAATTTCTCAATAACAAACGATTGGCTTAGGGGTGTCGTGAAAACAATGCTGGCATTCTAGAGCACCGTGATTCAAAAAAGTTTGGGAACCTCTGGAATAGAGTACAGACAGACAGGAGGGGGCGGAGACTCGTGGTGAGGGACCAGATCAGTCAGGGACAGTCACAGGAGGAGATTCCATAGAACAGAAGAGAGACCGGCAGTGACAGGAAGATTGTAGGAGGGGGTGGAGACTCGGGCTCTTAGGCAGGGAGAGAGGGATCCTTGGGCATCCACACTGAGGTGGAGCTGGCAGCCAGTTCAGAGAGGAGGACTAGGGAAGTAGCAGTACAGTCACCTCACCTGGCACTCTGTGATCAGCAGGAGGAGGGACTGCGTGAGGAGCCTCTCTTGCTCGGCTGCGCTTCCTTTGATTTGCTAGAGAGCGCAGCCATCCACCGGGACCACTGTTCGCGACTGCCGCGGATCCCTCCTCAATCTGGTGCTGTATGCGGCCGCGTATCCAGCGTATAGGTCGGACCGGCCCTTGCTAAGACGCACCAGGACACTGTGCTGATTAATTTGATATGTGACACTGGTATATCTGTATGCGACTGAAACTGTAAATGGAACTTGGCGTGGAAAAAAACTGTTGTCGCTGCATCGTAACACGCAGCATGCTGATTCAGAGACTCAGTCGCACTCAGATATGCGTCACATATCAAATGAATCAGCACAGTCTGCTGATACTTCGTAGTTACATAGCATTGCGACTTAGACACATTTTCAGGAAAAAAAAAAAGGAAAAAAAGACGCCCAGCGCCAGCAGAATGCCACGGGACCAGGCGCACTGAGAGGGGCTGTTTGGAGCGACTGCAGCAAAGATGAATGAGGTCACATCTGTACATCACCAGCCGGGGATGTATGTAGGTAGCTTGTATACACAGAATGTGGAACTCGTCAGTGTTCTACTGTGGTGCTCATACACAGTGCCAAGATGGCGCTACGCATGTGCAAACGGTGGCCATCTTGGTTTGGTGAAATGCTTCACTTAAGTAGCACACATGGAGGCAGCGCAGTAGCGCATTCCATTCTTCAACATCAACTACGTGGTTTTCTGAGACGCTAGTTGAATGGATATTGTGGCAACGGACAAGGTATTGCTATCCCAGTGGACAAATCATCATTAAAACCAGTAGTTACAGGGATGGAGTGTTTGGGGATATAGGACCTCATTCAGAGTCGGTCGTTGCGGCCGCTCGGTCGTACGCAACCGATGTTCGCTAAACTGCGCATGTGTAAAATTCGCAATGCGCGTGCGCAAACTAGCTGTTACGATCAGAAATTGCTCTCTCCTTGAACACAGCCAGGTCGTTAGTTTGAGTGACAGGATGAGCTGTTTGTGGGTGGTAACAGGAGAAGGTGCTTGTAAACTGGAGATCCGAACGCAGGCGTGCCTGACTATGCGAGGGGAGTTTAATGGGAGTGCATAATTAACAAAGTAGTGTCATTCCACACGTGACATGGGTGGTTATTACACTGACTAGATCGTAGTACTTAAGAGATGGTATGGTCAGCCTTTAGCTCTGCGATCTGCTCCGATGGGTGCCGATGGTCTCGATTAATCCTTATGTCCCCGCAGATGACGTGTGTTGCGATCGAGAAGGGGGCATGTATTTAGTCTTACAACAGCTTCTTACCCTCGGTCATTCAGCTAACGAACCCATCTTAGCGACGCTACTTACGATCGCTTCATTTGCATATCCAGCCCCTTTCCCCTACGACTGAGCAGCCGCAACGACCGACTCTGAATGAGGTCCATTATCTCAATGGAAGTAGTCAGTGGTGCAACTAGTGATGCGGCAGGGATAGTATCCGCCAGGTCCTGAACTTGGCCATCCTGGCTGATCTGTGACCCCCTGCTGTCTGCGGAGTCAACATGACGCTTAATGAGCTCCTTTTGGAGTGACCTCCAACACTGCAATGGACTTCAAGACCCATGGGTAAATTTACTAAGATGGGAATTCTATTAAGAAATTATGTTGCCCATAGCAACCAATCAGATTCCTGGTATTATCTTCTAGAAGGTGCTAGATAAATGAGAAGTAGAATCTGATTGGTTGCAATGGGCAACATCACTTCTTAAATAGAACTCCCATCTTAGTAAATTTACCCACCAGAGTGCTATGTGTATGAACCGACATTCTGAGTTTCCTAAATTAAATTCTGCTTAAAAGGGATCTTGTGTTGCCTTCTTATCTGAACTGGAATTGTATAGCAAAGCGGGGCTCAATGTGGGAAGAGAGGGCGGCTATTGGCTCAGTAAGGTAAGTGACGGAATGGCAGATAGACTTGACGGCTACTCCAAAATTCTGAAGCAGTCTAGTTTCTATCCTGCGTGTGATTATGCATGACAGCGCTATATGCAAAATGAAAAGATTATGCTGAGTGGTTACAACTAATGTGGGTGTGACTAATGCCAGCTCATCTTGCAGGCAACTCATAGGTACATACCTCATCTTCTAATAATATATGTGGCCCAGTAATATTATACACAGTTTGAGCTAAACAAAGCAGAATAGTAGACTCTTCTAAATACCATTGTGACTCTGGTGTTATGATTAATAGATTGCCTGACCCCGTTTCTTAGACGAAATTGAGTTCAATTTCACATGTTGATTTCCGGATGAACAGAGTTGCAGAGCATTGTGCATATTTATATACATAATCCTTTATGAACTAGAAAACTGACCCATTATATAAAAATATCTCTCTCACTGGAATCCATGTCCTACTTATGAAGTTGGAAACATTGGTCTTGTCACATCTCCCAGACAGAAGCCTGGAGAGTCCTGCAGTGTTGCTGGTGCTAATATGTATCATGCAAGGCCCATCTGTCACACTACGCGAATTGCCTCATTTATTGTGACTCTGACAGTGCATGTGTGTAGGTCCCTTACACCCTCCTAGACACAATGGGATGAGTTCATAATTTCTGTGTTATGCAACCTTAGTTTATAAATCATTTAAAGTCATTTTTAAGCACCAAATACAATCACTTTTTTACATTACTATATAAAAAGGCAGTGATATACTGATCTATTGTACAAGAGAAAAAGAGCTGGTTGCATTTATAATGAGATATGCCCATCATGTCTTATCCCTTTTGCCATATTAGGAGTAAGGTGCTTCTCTATCATACATCACTCTGAGGGGTACATTTACTAAAGTGCGGGTTTTTGGAAGTGGAGATGTTGCCCATAGCAACCAATTAGATTCTAGCTATTATTTTCTATAACAGGCATGTCAAACTCAAAATAGCAACCGGGCCGAATATTCAAGGTCTAAGAGTGTGGGGGCAAAAAAAAAAAAAGTATTTTATGCAATTTTGAAAGGTTTATTATTAAAAAAAACCAATGCAGTGCCCCCTGTAGTAGTGCCCCTTACGCAATTCCCAACTGTATTAAATCCCCTTTTGCAATGCCCCCTGAGTTGTGCCCATTGCGCCCTTATGCAGTGCTCCCAGTAATGCCCATTATGCAGTGTTCCAGTAATGCCCCTTATGTTGTACCCTCAGTAATATCCCTAGTAGTGCCCATTATGCAGTGCCCCTAGTTGTGCCCCCAGTAATGCCACTAGTAGTGCAATTTATGTTGTGCCCCAGTAATGCCCCTTATGCAGTGCCCCCAGTAATGCCCCTAGTAGTACACCTTATGTTGTGCCCCAAGTAATGCCCCTAGTAGTGCACCTTATGTTGTGCCCCAAGTAATGCCCCTAGTAGTGCACCTTATGTTGTGCCCCCAGTAATGCCCCTAGTAGTGCCCCTTATGCTGTTCCCCCAGTAATGCCCCTAGTAGTGCACCTTATGTTGTGCCCCAAGTAATACCCCTTGTAGTGCCCCTTATGCAGTGCCCCCAGTAATGCCCCTAGTAGTGCACCTTATGCTGTTCCCCCAGTAATGCCCCTATTAGTGCACCTTATGCAGTGCCCCCAGTAATGCCCCTACTAGTGCACCTTATGCTGTTCCCCCAGTAATGCCCCTATTAGTGCACCTTATGTTGTGCCCCAAGTAATGCCCTTAGTAGTGCCCCTTATGCTGTGTACAATCCAGGGCTGGACTGGCCATCGGGCATTTCTGGCAAATGCCAGAAGGGCCGATGGTCAAGTGGGCCGGTTTGGCCGTCTGTTTGAATGCTATACAAATGTCTTTCCCAAAATGGCCGCCGCCTGGGAGAAGACAAATATTTCACATCAAGAACAGTAATGACACTAGAGGTCCCACTAGTCCTCTAGTGTCCACTGTCCATGTTCTGCCAGCGGACACTAGAGGACCAGAAGGACCTCTAGTAACAGGTACTGTCTGACACGCCCCCCCTGCCTGCTGTGTGGGTTGGCTGTATTTCCCCTTTGTGCTAGGGACCTGGAAGTGACGTGAGTGAGGGCGGAAGTGCAGTTCCAGCCCATGACAGCCAGCTAAAGAAGCACTTTGTCCCCACTTAAACAAGTTTGTGCTGGGCTCGCCACGCTTCGGGCACGGTGGCTCGCTATGCTCGCCACATGGTTATATTCCCCCTCTATGCCCACTTGGATGGCAGGGAATGACGCTAGACACTAGCTGATGATGTCAGGGTCCTCTCTGTGAAGGGGATTGCCGAAGCTGAATAAAAAGTTGCTAAAAAGTAGCACGAACAGCTTTTTCACAATCTTCCCCAAACACCTACCGACGGTGTTTAGCAGACATAAAATAACTTTGCAACACATTAAAATCACCACAAACATATTTGAGCAGTAGCAAAGTAGTGGTGTTTTCCCCTGCATTCACATTAACACATACGCGATGTAGCAAAAAGTAGCAAATTAGTGGTGTTTTCCCTGCACTTCATGTTAAACATAGGACAACGCAAAATAGCTATTTAGACGCACAGCCAGCTTTTTAGTGATCTTTCCCAAACCCATACTGGCATGCTCACACACATACACAGAAGCCTGTCCAACTTAGTGCTGGTCGCTAAGTGCTCCACAGACCCTCAAACGTACAACACAATTTAATGTCATTTCTCCCTGCATACACATTTAAAAGCAATGGTCCCGCAGCACGAAAGGAATGATTATTATTTGGTTTAATCGCAATGTCAGCATATGAAGAAATGAATGTTTTCTGTAACTATGGTTTAGTAAATGGCAAATTTTCCCACAGCGTTCCGGTGGCATCGGTGAGGAGATCAGAACATGCGGCTATGAAATATGAATGATAGAGAGAATAACTCCTTGAAATGTTGTATGCCATAGTTTAGACTAGATTTATTATGCAGCGAGAAAGTGGACACAATCAGGCTGTTAGAGGCTGGTTTGAGTCTTTGCACTGACCTATGAATTGTACCGTAACGGAAGAAGCAAGAAGAGGAACCAGTGAGAACCTGCCAACGTATTCTATTGTATTGCTTATACAAGTACGGGTATATATGTGAGTGCTCTGAAACGAGATGCCAGTCTGCGGTGGTCCTGTTATGCTGTTTCAACGAAGGTTTCATTACTGATGCCGGTATCTGGTCCCAGAGCGCACGCGTATGTATTGACTGTACCTTATGACCTAATGTTTGTACAATTTAGTTTGCACTCATTGTTAGATCATAGCATGGTAACATCTGTACTTTTACCTGAATAATAATCTTTAGCGCGTTGGACCGCTATTCCACTGTCTTAGAGTCTTATTAATGGTATATTTAAAACACAGCGCTAATTAGCGACACCTTATGGTTTTAGGAGGTATAGGCAGGTTTTGTCTTAGAGGTTCTAGGCAGGTGAATCTTAGAGGTTTATAGGAAGGAATTTACTAAAGGTTCAGTTGCACGATTCAACAGTTGGGGGCTCGTAGGTTTATCACGTTATCTGATACACGGTAACACTCGGTCAGTTCCCTCTCAGCAAAAGGGTGGAGGCGCCTTTTGAGAGACGCATTAGTCTTTCATTACCACAGTGTTGCTGAGAGCATACTGCCGGTTATCGTGTAGAGGCAGCGCTGATCAGAATCCAGGGACAAGGAGAGAAAAGTTATTTTCTCTCGTTGATAAAAGTTTAGAGGGAGTAGCATAATAGCGTTAAGGTACTAACACGTGGGTCTGGTCGCATCACTGTGTATGGGACTAGTTGCACAATTGTGTACACGTACTTCCGGTTGTGCTGCCACGTGTTTGAACAAAGCCATTGAGGTTTACATTTTTTTTCTATTACCAATATCTGGGTTAAACGTGTATTTTTCTGCGCAGGAAAAAGTGTGTAACAGTGTGTGTATTGTTGATAGGGGTAATTTATTCCCTAAAGTTAAGGGTACCGTATGATCCTTAAGGGCTAGGTGCAAGGGTTAGCCTAGTCGCTTGGTAAGCAGCTTTACCGTTCTAAACACAGTAGCAGGTGTACATGTTGTCTTTGTTGTATAGAGGTGCGTGAGAGTGGCCGACGTACAAACTCTCATAGGTTTGGAAGTTACCTTACTAAAGCTTATCCGGGTGTGGAAGTTGCCTGTTTCAAATCTTATCCAGGTGTGGAAGTTGCCTTACTAAATCTTATCCAGGTGTGTGGGCACCGCCGACTTAAATCGTCCACAGGTAAGTGATTGTCTTTCACCGGTTTAAATTTTTATTGGAAAGCGTAGGAGTTGTCCCAGAATGGGAGCCATGCAAACAGTAGAAATGTTAGGCAATGATGTGCTGCTAATGGAGGCGCCAATCGGATCGGCCCGTCGTATCATGCATACCAAATATGGTACTTATGCAATAAGGTATTGTGATTTATGGTTTAATATGACGAGGAAGAGTGTCAGACCGTTTCCCAGAATTGGTAGTTTTGATAAAAATGTGTTAGATAATGTCCGGGATCACATCAGTTTGATGCGATCCTGAGAGAAAAAGATTAAATATTTTGAATGTTTAAAACTGTGGCAGCACGAGGGGGAAATGTGGCTGAAGGAGGTACCCGCGACGCAAACAGGCGTCGCGGGCACAGTCTCGGGCAATGCGCCGGTGACGCTAAATAGCGCCGCGGACGCATCGCTTAATAGCGCGCACGCACTGCAAGGTAGCGTCGCAAAAGGTAGTACAGATGGTTCACGCGCACCACCACCACCCTATGCGGATGGGGGTGTAGGTACAGTCAATGAAAAAAACCCCCATAAAAATGTAACAAACAATTTGTACCCTCTCTTAAGCAACCTTAAAGAAAATGTTTATGATGTGGATGATGAGCCTATTGTAATGTCTGCCATTTCCCATGCTGTGCAAATGATAGATGCTGCATCACCACAATCACGGGTGGTGCCGCCATCTCCATCGGTAACAGCAAGGGAAGTGTTAACACACTCTGCACCCATAGAGGAAGTTGTTAATACCATACGTAGCAGCAGCAGATTAAACCCCCAGCCAGGTAACCAGGTCAAAGGTAGCAGCGCTACCGGTCTGCATCCCATTCGGACAATAACTGTTCCAAATGGAAATGCAGACGCAAACGGTATAGTGCCCACGAGGGAAGTAGTAATGCATTGTCCTTGGACAAGAGCAGAACTAAATGCCATCATAAATGATTTCCCCGATCCCAAAAAGGAATTAGCCAAATGTCAAAGATTTTTGAGAAATTTGGGTAGTTCACATGAGCCCACTAATAAAGATTGGCGTGTGGTGTTAAGGGCCTGTCTGCCACGCAATACCGACGTGACAAAATTTATCACGGATTGTGTATTGGATGGTGACGTCCCCTTAACAGATCAAGTAAACCAAGGTAACATTTCCCACATAGTAACTCAATTGGGTATATATTTTCCAGTAGTAGTTAACTGGAACAAAATTTTCACAATTAAACAGAAAGAGAGTGAGACTGCAGAAGATTACTGCGATCGGGCTCTGCAGGCTATCACCCAGTACACTGGGATAGAGGATATTAAAGATAGCACTCACCACCGGGGAATGATAGTCACAGTACTTGTGGACGGTCTGAAAGAGAGTTTGAAAACTCGGGTACAGACCTCACAGCCTGGCTGGCGGGGACTTACAATAGATACCCTCCTAGAAACCGCCATTGAACATGATAAGAACATCTCCAAAAAGAGAGAAGCCCAGAGCGAGAAACTGATGGCTGTCAGTATACAAGCTCTGGAGGGAATGACGGTAACATCACAGCCAACAGACACGCTTGCACTTGCACACACACCCACTCTCACTAACCCCACTCAACAACAAACGCAACTCTATCCCACTAACCCGATGCAACCACAGGTCCCAGGCTATTCACCAACTTCTTATCCCCCACAATACCCTTACCCTCCCTATCCTTACCCATATCCACCACCTTTACCCTCTGCGCAAACCTCACAACACCACATGTCTTCACCCGAAACACGAACATGCTTTAACTGTAAACAAACAGGACACTTAAGTAGAAACTGCACAGTAAAAGGAGTAGGAATCCCACATCAGGGAAAAATTAGATATCCCCATAAAGGATATGCACAAAGGCCAGCAAATGTTCAACAGGCACCAGCTCCAATTGTAGCCGTAAATGCTTTATTGGAGAACGGTAGCCAACGCTAGAGTCAGGTCATACCTGTAGTCTACAGATAGTCAGGTTAACGGGAAGTACTAGGGAAGAACCGGTCATGATGGTTGATGTAGCTGGTACTGAATATCCTTTTCTTGTAGACACAGGGGTGACCAGGTCAGTGATGAAATCTCCCGTTAATTTACAGGTGACCAATGAGACAGTACCAACAATGGGTGTAACAGGTAAAGTGGAACGTTATCCTTTAACAAAGTCCACAGAGGTTACTATTGGGCCGTTGCATACCAGACATTCTTTCCTTCTGGCTGCTGCGGCTCCTACTAACCTACTGGGCAGAGACTTGTTATGTAAGATGGGATGTGTTATATATTGCACCCCTGATGGTGTATATTTAGATATCCCAGAGAGAATGGTATACGAGGTGCGGGATATGTTAGACACTCCTCAAAGGATAATGTATCACTCTACAGTTTTAAATGAAACCCCATCTCAAGTAGACGAAATGTTGTCCCTAATTCCAGATTCCCTTTGGACTAAGGATGGACAGGACACTGGATTAATGGCAAATGTAAGCCCTGTAATGGTAAACTTAAAAAACAGTAGGCAAGCTCCAAAAATTCCCCAGTACCCACTAAAACAGGAGGTAGAATTAGGGGTGTTTCCAATAATTGAGCGATTGTTACAACAAGGAATTTTAGTCCGTACAGCTAATGTAGCCAACAGTCCCATCTTTCCAGTGAAGAAGAGTGGTGGGAGGGGCTATAGGCTGGTACAAGACCTTAGAGGTGTTAATAAGGTAGTAGAGAGCCAATTCCCCGTAGTGCCAAATCCAGCTGTCATTTTGATGCAGATCCCACCAAATGCAACCCATTTCACTGTCATTGACCTCTGTTCTGCTTTCTTCTCTGTGCCTCTCCATCCTGACTGTCAGTATCTATTCGCATTTACATACAGAGGTTTACAATACACATGGACACGATTACCCCAAGGTTTCATAGACAGCCCCAGTATCTTCTCCCAGGCATTGCACGACTGCTTACAATCTTTTCAACCTGCCAATGGATCTGTTCTAATTCAATATGTGGACGATTTATTGCTATGTTCTGACTCGTTTATGTCATGTTTGAATGATACTAAACTTTTGTTACTTCATCTCTCACAAACAGGACACAAGGTGGCTAAGGACAAACTACAGCCGTGCCAATCCAGAGTAAAATATTTGGGACACTGCCTAACCCAGGGGTTACGACACCTTACAACAGATAGAATACAAGCCATACAAAACATGACACTGCCGCAGAATCAACAGCAAATTCGTACCTTCTTAGGAATGTGTGGATATTGCCGAATGTGGATCCCAGGTTTTTCTATTTTGGCCTTACCTTTACAGGAATTAGTCTCTTCCTCAAAGCCCGATCGTGTCATACACACAGAGGAATCAGAACAGGCTTTCCTTAATCTTAAGGATAGTCTGACAAGAGCTCCTGCATTGGGAATACTTGATTATGAAAAACCTTTTGATTTGTATTGTACGGAAGCCGATGGTTGTGCTGCAGGTGTCCTTACACAAAAACATGGTGATGCCAGTAGGCCCGTAGCATACAACAGTGCCCAATTGGACACGGTAGCAAGATCACTCCCCACTTGTTTGAGAAGTGTAGCAGCTACCGCTCTATTGGTGAGTAAAAGTGAGGACGTAGTATTGGGCCATGATATGATTGTCTACACTCCCCATGCTGTATCTGCTCTGTTGAACTCAGCTCAAACCAGACACGTCTCCTCAGCTAGGTTCACCAAATGGGAACTAGCCCTAATCGCTCCTGCAAATATTACTGTTAAACGTTGCAGTACGCTGAATCCAGCAACATACCTACCATATGTACAACATGATGTACAAAGGGTGGAAGGAGAAGAGTTGCTGGCGGGAGGTGAGTTCGGCAGACATAATGATACACACGATTGTATGACATATCTGAATCAGACCTTTACTGCTAGACCTGACATACATGACACACCTTTAGAGAATGTGGATGTAACTTTTTATACGGATGGGAGTTGTCATAGACAAACAGACACAGGTGAGTTATGTACAAGTTATGCTGTGGTAAATGACACAGACATCATGGAAGCTAAACCTCTCGGTCCTCCTCACTCGGCCCAGGTGGCAGAGTTAGTAGCACTGACTAGAGCATGTGAACTGGCAGCAGGCAAATCTGCTAACATTTACACTGATTTGAGGTACGCGTTCGGGGTAGTGCATGATTTTGGGGCTCTATGGCGTCTGAGAAATTTTATGACAGCAGCAGGCACACCAGTTGCACACTCCCGACACATAAAACATCTCTTAGAAGCAATCCAACTGCCCAAGGCAGTGGCAGTAATTAAATGTAAAGCCCACACATGTGAGGATGACCCAGTGTCACTGGGCAACAACAGAGCCGATGAAGCTGCAAAATGGGCAGCAGGATTAAAAATGTTATCTCCAACTGAAACAATTATGTCATTCCAAACCGTTGACATGCTAAAATTAATTGAGATGCAAAATTTGTGTTCAATTCAGGAAAAATCCATTTGGAAGTCCAAGGGGTGTGGGCAAGAGTCCTCTGGGCTCTGGAGGGATGGACATGGTAAACCAGTAGCCCCCAAGGCATATTACCCCAGCATGGCTGAGGCAGCACACGGTCTGACTCACCTGGGTAAACAGGGTATGTGCAAGTTGGTGAGGGCATACTGGTGCGCACCAGGTTTTTCTTCACAAGCAGAGAAGATAGCAATGTCCTGTCTGACCTGCTTGAGAAAGAACATAGGGAAAGCGATCCCTACCGAACCGTCCCACATTCCACCGACTGATGGACCTTTCCAGGTGATACAAATTGATTTCATCCAATTACCACCCTGCAGGAACCTTAAGTATGTATTAGTGTGCACAGACGTATTTTCTAACTGGGTTGAGGCCTACCCAGCGGCCACTAATACTGCTGCATTTACTGCCAAGAAAATAGTTCAGGAATTTGTATGCAGGTATGGTATCCCTAGAATCATCGAGAGTGATAGGGGTACCCATTTCACAGGTGATGTTTTCTAAAATATGTGTAAGCTGATGGGTATTAATAGCCGACTTCACACCCCCTACCGACCGCAAGCCAGTGCCAAGGTAGAGAGGATGAACGGGACTATTAAAAATAAGCTAAGTAAAATCATGGCAGAGACTGGACTAGGATGGCCAGAAGCATTACCCTTGGTCCTACATAGCATAAGGACCACTCCTAGACCTCCTCTGAATCTGTCCCCATTTGAAATATTGTTCGGTAGACAACCTCATTTGATTATAAGTCCACAGGAAGATCTAAAGGGTAACAACGAGGTAACTGTAAAGTATCTTATATCAATGAGTAGGCAGTTAAAGCAACAGCAGCAGAAACTGAAATTGTTGTCTAATGATATGCCTGAAACTAACTGTCATGATGTTGAACCAGGAGAATATGTAATGATCAGAAATTTCTTGCGTTCAGGTTGTTTGACTGACCGGTGGGAAGGTCCATACCAGGTGCTGCTGACGAGTACTACATCTTTGAAGGTGGCCGAGAGAGATACCTGGGTCCATTCGACTCACTGCAAAAAGGTCAATCAACCGGTGGAGAAACAAGTCGGAGACAAGGCTGATAGTGTGGACCTGTCACTCGCGAGCTTGTTCCGGGAGGATTGAAAAGGTCGTAGTGAGATACCTGAACCGAGAGAAATTTTGCAGGACTTGTTGTTAAAATGGACAGGCCTGCTGTGTTCATTTTCATATTCTCTTTTAGAGTGTTCACCATTCTGGTCAGTCCAGGGATATCCAGTGTCTGTGATGGGGGACCGATTGAGGAAACGGGAGCTGATGGCAGTGCCGATGGAGTGGAGACAGGAGGAGTGCAATGGCAATCAGGGGAGTGTCTTTCCAATCTTAGTACTGTTATTGTTAAAAGAGCTATCATTCCGGATACTCGGGGAAGGTGTGGAGGGTTATCGTCTGAGGATTCCTGTATTTGTGAGCTTTGTGGGTCCCTAGTTGATGAGAACTGTATCCAACGGTGCCAACCAAAATATAATCCGTACTGGGGAGGGTATCCTTTAGAGGATTATCACAGCATGGTAGGCAAAGTGTTAAATCAAACCGATTGCTGGGTGTGTTCACATGTGCCACAGGGACAGCATAATGTAGGGTTGGTGCCATTTCCGCTGAATATCACGGAAATTTTAGAATTGCAAAAAGGGAAAACATTGGATGGAAAATTCCTCTCATCCAAACCACCTCATTTCAAACTCTATCAATTCCAAGTAGATAGATCACTCTTGTGTTTGAACATAACCAACCCCAATAAACCCGGAGGTTGGGAAGTGACGGGGAATAATCAGACGATGACCTTCTCACAAAGAGCTGATAATGAGTCCATAAACTATGATCTGCTACGCTCAATTAAATCCAGTGGGAAACATTTTAGGTACCGGTATACATTGAGTTCCACCAAAGAAAAGATTGGTAAAGTACCAGATGGTTATTGTGCTAAAATAATACAACCAGAAACTTGCATATACCAGATGGAAGAGCCTGAGATAGGATTGTTTGCAAGAGAAATGTGTTTAATGGTAATGATGCATACCATTCCTTATGTTCTCCCTGATAATGTATATTTTATATGTGGAAGAAAAGCGTATAAATGGCTCTCCCCGAGTTCCGATGGTTTGTGTTACCTGGGAAGAGTAGTCCCAGAAGTTATGACCCTCACACATGTTGAAATGCTGAGTATACATAAAAACACACCGTCACCATATCTTCACACTCAATATGAACACAGAGGCAAGAGAAATATGATACCTGGTGATATGCATAATGCCGCTCAGTTAATCAGTGAGACAACTGGCTTCCAAGTTTTAGTCGCCCTGGATCCCACCAGAATTGCGAGGGGTACATTAAATTTTAGATATATCCAAGAACTTGCTAAATTAATAGATAATATCACCGAGATGTACGATGACACATTCAGGTACACAGGGAGAGAATTGCAAGCGTACAAGAAAGAACTGGTGCAACACAGGCTAGTGTTGAATTATTTAACAGCTGTTACTGGAGGGTATTGCATAACATTGGCCACTCAATTTGGAGTAAAATGTTGCACCTATGTCACCAATGATACCAGCGACCCTAAGGAGGTGATAGACCGGAAGATGGATGAAATTCTGCAGCTAAAGTGGGAATTTCGCAAGAACCATAATGCTTCAGTGGCTGAAGTAGGGGAAAAGATAGAAGGATGGGTGTCATGGCTGAACCCAGTGAAATGGTTCTCGGGTCTAGGGGAATGGGTCCAGGAAGTGATCACCAGTATAGGCAAATTCTTGATCCTTATACTGATTGTCATCATAGTAATTGGCATATGCGTCCGGTGTGTTCCTATTGTGTTGAAGTGTGGAAAATGTAAAAACAGAGTGGAACGAAGGAATGAAACTATGATGGTGGTTAGAAATGATAATATGTATACCGAGGTAGATACAGAACTGCATTACAACCCTGAGCTAGGAAGTACCATCATTTAAATGTGTAATATTTAGACATGCATAGAGGATATTATTGAAATGTTATTTATAGAACACCCAGAAAATGTAAAGTCTCAAATTCCCCTTCAAGACTGCTGTTATAAGACTGGTGCATTCCCACACCTGTCACATGATCTCCCAAGATCCGTGGTGTGCTTATAATAGTAGTTTTATGTCCCCACCCAGAGACACATTATTGATAGATTAAGAACCACCTTGTGCCATCCCATAATAACACTAAATAATATATAAATGTAAGCCTAAATTAAATCCTAATAGCAGATTGTGATAGCATGTTGTTTGCTATCAAAGGGTGGACTGTCAAAGCTGAATAATTGGCTGAGACAAGTTCAGTTTAAAATTTAATCGCGACGACGCCATTTTGCGACTGGCCTCAAGACGCCATCTTGTGAGTGGCAGCAAGACTCCATTTTAGAAAAGAAAGCTTACACAAGCGCCATTTTGTCAAAAATACATAGTACACAATCCACAGTGCAAAATTGCTAAAAGTAGCAATTTTGCTACTCACAACGCAAAGTTGCTAAAAAGTAGCACAAACAGCTTTTTCACAATCTTCCCCAAACACCTACCGACGGTGTTTAGCAGACATAAAATAACTTTGCAACACATTAAAATCACCACAAACATATTTGAGCAGTAGCAAAGTAGTGGTGTTTTCCCCTGCATTCACATTAACACATACGCGATGTAGCAAAAAGTAGCAAATTAGTGATGTTTTCCTGCACTTCATGTTAAACATAGGACAACGCAAAATAGCTATTTAGACGCACAGCCAGCTTTTTAGTGATCTTTCCCAAACCCATACTGGCATGCTCACACACATACACAGAAGCCTTTCCAACTTAGTGCTGGTCGCTAAGTGCCCCACAGACCCTCAAACGCACAACACAATTTAATGTCATTTCTCCCCGCATACACATTTAAAAGCAATGGTCCCGCAGCACGAAAGGAATGATTATTATTTGGTTTAATCGCAATGTCAGCATATGAAGAAATGAATGTTTTCTGTAACTATGGTTTAGTAACTGGCAAATGGACCGTGATTGGTGCCGTACTGATCTACTCTTTTCCCACAGCGTTCCGGTGGCATCGGTGAGGAGATCAGAACATGCGGCTATGAAATATGAATGATAGAGAGAATAACTCCTTGAAATGTTGTATGCCATAGTTTAGACTAGATTTATTATGCAGCGGGAAAGTGGACACAATCAGGCTGTTAGAGGCTGGTTTGAGTCTTTGCACTGACCTATGAATTGTACCGTAACGGAAGAAGCAAGAAGAGGAACCAGTGAGAACCTGCCAACGTATTCTATTGTATTGCTTATCCCAGTACGGGTATATATGTGAGTGCTCTGAAACGAGATGCCAGTCTGCGGTGGTCCTGTTATGCTGTTTCGACGAAGGTTTCATTACTGATGCCGGTATCTGGTCCCAGAGCGCTCGCGTATGTATTGACTGTACCTTATGACCTAATGTTTGTACAATTTAGTTTGCGCTCATTGTTAGATCATAGCGTGGTAACATCTGTACTTTTACCTGAATAATAATCTTTAGCGCGTTGGACCGCTATTCCACTGTCTTAGAGTCTTATTAATGGTATATTTAAAACACAGCGCTAATTAGCGACACCTTATGGTTTTAGGAGGTATAGGCAGGTTTTGTCTTAGAGGTTCTAGGCAGGTGAATCTTAGAGGTTTATAGGAAGGAATTTACTAAAGGCTCAGTTGCACGATTCAACAGGATTTAGACATTACCCTGCTGTGTGTGCCGAAGAGGAGCAGCGCACTTATGACCCAATGCCACAGCTGTATCTCCTGGAACCTGAAGAGGAGAGGAGAGGGGGCACTACCAAACACTATCAGGTAAGTGTGTACACTTTATTACTTTTTAAATCTGTTGCTCTTTACCCTAATGACATTTGTATGTATGTATGTATAATCACTGTATCTCCCCTCAATGTCCCAGCCCCCACCCTCCCTGTAACCCCCAATCAGTGTCTCAGCCCCACCCTCCCTATAACCCCCCCTCAGTGTCCCAGCTCCACCCTCCCTATAACCCCCCTCAGTGTCCCAGCCCCCACCCTCCCTATAACCCCCCTCAGTGTCCCAGCCCCCACCCTCCCTGTAATCCCAATCAGTGTCCCAGCCCCTCCCTCCCTATAACCCCCCTCAGTGTCCCAGCCCCCACCCTCCCTGTAATCCCAATCAGGGTCCCAGCCCCACCTCCGTATAACCCCCTCAATGTCCAAGCCCCACCCTCCCTGTAACCTCCAATCAGTGTCCCAGCCCCACCCTCCCTGTAATCCCAGTGTCCCAGCCCTAACCTTTCCTGTATCTCCCCCTCAATGTCTCACTGTAACTCCCTTCAGTGTCCCAGCCCTCACTCTCCCTGTATCTCCCCCTCAGTGTCCCCATCCTCACCCTCCCTGTAACTCCCTTCAGTGTCCCTCCAGCATGGCACTCCGCTGAGACAGTCTGCGGGTTCTGTCTCCACCAGCAGGTCGCAGTGTCCCTAGAGTGGTCAAAACAGCAGCGTAGCGGTCACCGCTAGTGAATGGATGCCGGGCACATGTGCCCAGCATCCATTCACAGTGACCGCAGCGCTTGGGGCTACCCGGCATGTACGTAAGTGCCGGGCACACTCCCAGGAGTGCCGAAAAGAGGACGCGTCATAAAGACACGCCCCCTTTTCTTTGGCCACACTCTCGCTTTGTATACGCAGCTGCTATGGGTCAATATGTCAATGTCACATACACCAGGAGATGTATTGAGCTGCCCACTGGGTCCTTGGCAAAGCTGAGCATCTGTGTACAAAGATGCATTATTGGTTCCAGATCATTCGATGATCTCACTCCTGAGTGAGCCTATAGGTCCCGCAGCATAGCCTTGGCAACTGAGACACCGGAGCCATATTTTTTGCTTATGGGATCGCAGACGCTGTGTGTGACACGTCCCCGATGCGCCTGCGTCCTTTGCCGACACTCCCTCCCTGATTGTCAATCACACGGCGAGTAAATAGTCGCTGTAAGTGATCAAGGTAATGTAGGTTGACGCATGCACAGTGCAACTTAAAATAATGCGCGGTTTACCAATAATCACCATAAACGTGGCCTAGCCTACAACTCTGATTTGGGCCCTATGTTTATTGGTGAAGGCAAGAGTAATGATGTCACAACAACTTAACTTACTGAAACTTCCCGTATGAGATCTCACTAGGGGACTGTCCTTATGGCACAAGGAGATGAGACTCTATTGAGGTTTCATTTTCACGTGGCAATTTCAGTTCTGCGGTTTAGTAGACTTTTAGATTTCTGCACAAATTATCAATTTTTCCCCCTGAATATACAGTCAGGTGCATAAATATTGGGACATTGACAGCATTTTCATATTTTGGCCTCTATTCACCACTACAATGGCTTTGAAATGAAACAAACAAGATGTGCTTTAACTGCAGACTTTCAGATTTAATTTGAGGGTAAGTACATCCAAATCAGGTGAACGGTGTAGGAATTACAATGGTTTCTATTTGTGCCTCCCACTTTTTAAGGGGCCAAAATTAATGGGACAAACTAAACAATCCTAAATCTAACTTTCACTTTTTAATACATTGTTGCAAATCCTTTGCAGGCAATTACAGCCTGAAGTCTGGAACGCATAGACATCACCAGACGCTGGGTTTCATCCCTGGTGATGCTCTGCCAGGCCTCTACTGCAAATGTCTCCAGTTCCTGCTTGTTCTTTGGGCATTTTCCCTTCAGTTTTGTCTTCATCAAGTGAAATGCATGCTCAATCGGATTCAGGTCAGGGGATTGAATTGGCCATTGCATAACATTCCACTTTTTAGCCTTTAAAAACTCTTTGGTTGCTTTTGCAGTATGCTTCGGGTCATTGTCCATCTGCACTGTGAAGCGCCGTCCAATGAGTTCTGAAGCATTTGACTGAATATGAGCATATAATATTGCCCGAAACACTTCAGAATTCACCTGCTTAATTGATAATGAAATAACGAAGGAATATCCCACACCTGTCCATGAAATAGCTTTTGAGTTGATAGTCCCATTACTTTTGGCCCCTTAAAAAGTGGGAGGCACATATAGAAACCGTTGTAATTCCTACACCATTCACCTGATTTGGATGTAATTATCCTCAAATTAAATCTGAAAGTCTGCAGTTAAAGCACATCTTGTTTGTTTCATTTCAAAGCCATTGTGGTGGTGAATAGAGGCCAAAATATGAAAATTCTGTCAATGTCCCAATATTTATGCACCTGACTGTATGCATTTATGAATGTGAGCCTTCATGCGTTGCGCACCAAAAGAGCACGCGGGGGGGGGCTTCTCACCATGAAGAGACAAGCAGGAGAACAGACAGCAAGTCAGTATGTGTTGAGTCTGTGCTCAGGGTATAGTGTGGAGGAAGCAGTATCAGCTGATGGAGGATAGGAGACGAGAGAGAGATGGTGATCGGGGAGGAGGTTAAGGACGTTAGGACATACTATAGTTGTGCTGGTGACGTGGATACTGAGATGAGCAAAGGAGACAAGGGAAGAGCGCCCTGTTTGTGAGAGCTTACAATCCATAGGAGAAGGATGTATAACAGAGAGGGTTATGCAGGATGGGAGAGGAGGTACGGGCAGAAGGGAGTGTGTTATTAGGATGGCTGGTAGACTTTTATGAAAAGGTGATTTTTTTTGGGCACATCATTCTGAAGCTATGGAGACTGTTAGATAGTATGGGTAGGAGTGAGTTTCAGACGTGGGGAGCAGCATGGGAGAGAAAGGGGATTGACATGAGGGTGGAGATGTAGGGAGAAGAGGAAAGACTGAGGACTTTATATTTATAGGCGAGGGTAAGGGGATGTAGTCGGCATCCCGGCGTGCAGGATGCCGACGGTCCAAATACCGGCGCCGAAATCCCGACAGGTCGGGATCCCGGCACCAGTATCTCGACCGCCGGCATCCCGAAGGTAAGTATCGAGGTGTTAGGGGGAGGTTACCGTTAACTAGCGGGGTTAGGGTTAGGCATTAGGGGAAGGGTTAGGGTTAGGCACCAGAGAGGGAGTGTTAGGATTAGGGTGCTGGGAGGGGGAGGTTAGGTTTAGGCACCAGAGAGGAGGTCTTAGGTTTAGGGTGCCGGGAGGGAGAGGTTAGGTTTAGGCACTAGGAAGGGGGTGGGGTTAGGTTTAGGCACCGGGGACGGAGGGTTAGGGAAGGGAAAAAACTTACTTGCCTTCTTATGGGTGTCAGGATTCTGGCTGTCGGTATTCTGAACAGCGGCATCCCGATAGCCGGGATTTCATACCCAACCACTAGACATCTGAGCTGAGTTGCTTAGGGATAGTAATCCATTGTTGCGACTGAGAGGAGTAGGCTGATGTAGAACAATTAGAGAGGAAAATAAGCTGAGCAGCAGCATTAAGGATGGATTGAAGTTGGAAGAAGTGGGTGAAAGGAAGGCCAGAGAGGAGGAGGTTGCAATAGCCAAGAGAGTGGATGAGTCTTATACCCCTTTTACTCCAGAGCTAAAACCCAGGTTATTTCTGGGTCTACCCGGGTCGCAGCTCAGTGTAAAAGGGTCCCTGAAAAATAACCTGGGTCAAGTGGCCCGGCAATCCAACCCATGTAGCTAGCAAGGTCGACCCAGGATGGACCTGGGTAATGGTGCAGTGTAATTGGCGCAACCCGGTTTATCTGACCTGGGTCATGCGTAAAATGAGCTGATTGGTGGTTGTGGGGCAGTCACCTCCCACTTTTTATGAACTCACAAAGTTAGCAGGGCAGACCCAGGTTCAGTATGAATGGGGCTGACCTGAGAATAACCCAGATCAATTGTGCTGTATAAACGGTGTCTGACATGTCTGAAAAGCCAGGTCGGACTCAGGTTTTTGGTGGAAAAGAGGTAGTAGTTGCATCCTGGGTGGGAAATGGTGTGATCCTTGGGGAAACATCTGGTTATCACAAGAAATCGTATAAAATACATGTTAGAATGTGCAGAACTGCAGTTATGCCCTGTGCCGTGGAGTGACACGCACTTTGGGACTGTTTCATGGGAATCGGTATGAATTCGATTCCCGGCAGCGCCTGGCCGACAAAAGCAGAGTTCCCGGCAGCGGAAGCCCGACAGCGCTGGAAATCCCAATCGTTGCTAAGGTATGTATAAACTAACCTAACCTAACCCCCTAACCTTAACCCTCCTTAGGGGTGCCTAACCCTAATCCCCCTTCTAAGTGCCTAACCCTAACCCCCCCTTCCCCGCTGCCTAAACCTAAGTCCCCTGGGGAGGTGCCTAACCCTATGTCCCCCCCGGGGGTGCCTAACCCTAACCCTCCCTCCCCCTAGTATAACCCTAACCCTCCCGGGTGGGAGCCTAACCCTAAGTCCCCCCCTTCCCTAAACCTAACCCTTCCCCCCGCAGCTGTCCGCTCGCGGCGCCCGGCATCCCTTCGATCGGGATGCCTGGCGCCTGTGTCCCGGCGTCGGGAAAATGTCAGGCGTCTACATCTAGACGCCCGGCATTTCACCCTCACCAGGATATGACAGTTGGGAAGCCAGCTGTCGGTATTAAGGCAGCCGGTTTCCCGATTGTATAACGTTTCATGCGGTGAAACTGTGACTGGAGCTTGTGACATGGTGAGGTCCAGTGAGCGATAAAGAAAAAATATAGGTTCCACCACTTTAGGGAATAATTAACACTGTAATAAATAATTAAGAGCAGTGTGAAACCAGCTACTGAATACCAGCCAATCAGAGTTCAGTAGTGCTGTGTAACTAGTAACAGTGCTAAAACAAGTTACACTTCCTTCCGAGAGTGGTGCCAGCTTGTGAGTGTCTGTAATGCCTACATCAGAAGTACAGGGGATTAGTGATAGAGATGTATACATTTATTGGCAATTTGTCCATTGGAATTAGCCCGAATATGGCCTCAAATTTTGAAAATGCTCAAAATTAGCATTTTTCTATTTCTACCAGTGAATTGGCAACTTGCTTTGGTTTGATTCCCAATGCTGAATCGCCATGCCCGCTCCCTGTCATTCATAACCATTTTTCTGATAAACACAGTGGCAAACAGTAGGTGGGGGGGGTACTCGAATGTTAATAATTAAAAGAATATTTACGGATATTTGCAAGCTGTTGCTTCTCGGTGGGTTTGAAAATCTAAATCTGCACTGATATAATGAGCACAGTAAACATATATCAAAGAATTTTTAGAGTGTTTTAGTTAGGTGTTGTTATAAGAGGAGCGCGCTACTGTAGAGACTTCAGTCATCCTGTCCCTACAGTGAGGCTTTGTGCCATACTCGCCTACTCTCCCGGGAGTTGCGGGAGGCTCCCGGTTTTTTGGGTAACCCCTGCACCCCCGAAAGAGTAGGCATATCTCCCGCATCCCACCCACTTCCCAGTGAAGTGTGCAGGATGGGGAGATTTTCCAAGATTTTTAAAGATCCGTAAGGAGGAGACGGAGCTAAATGCCACGAATCATATCATTTAGCCCCGCCTCCTGTTTACGGACTCGCAAATAGCGGGATTTCAATGTAAAGGGGTGGGGCCTATAGACGTACGTAGTCTGGCCCTGCCCCCCCCCCGACGCTAAGAGCAGGAGCACCTCTCCTGCTGCTACCGGGAAGGCTTAAAGAAAAGTCAGTAAGTATGCTTTGTGCCCCGTTCCAAGATGGCCAATGAGGTCACTACTAAGCATATGCAGGGGCCATCTTGTATTTACTGTGTAAGAGTGACATAGTGGGAGACAGAGGTCTTCTGCTTAGCTCCTATGAAAGACCAGGTTATTTCCAGCATCCTGCACCACTACCTGTTTGCAGTATACACTCACTGACTGGTGAAGTATATAGAACCCCACTTCGCTCAAACTCCGCTCCATTACCAGTGTGCATGTAATAGTGAGTACGACTGTACCTGTTATCTATCAATAAACCAACACCACTGGTTAAGTAACTGGGCTGTTCATAGTTTGAGTTATCCGCTGGTGTATGCCTATATAACTCTGCAATATCAACACCTGCACACACATCATTGCCAACAAGGGTGAACGATTGGTGTATTTGTTTTACTAATTAATTTGCATGGTATGCTTTCTTTTTGGTTGATGATTTTTAGTTTATTATAGGCACTAATATTTACATTTGTTATTTTTCATAGAAGTGTTTTTTTTTATTTTTTAGAGCAGCTTTGACCTTGGAGAGAAAGGTCAGGCTACTGGAGCCCCCGCACCTTCCACCTTCTGCTGACCCGTCCAGCAGCAATGCTAATGCAGCATCTATGCTGATGCGCTACATTGGCAGCTGAGAGACTTCAGTCTCGCCTCAGTTAATAGCCTCAGTTTCTGGTGAACAATGTTGTCTTTCCAGACTGAATGGGATTCTTAGTTTGGTGGATGAAGCGGGATGCAATCGGGAAGCTGACTGACATTATACCAACAGCCGGCTTCCCGACTGTCATATCCCGGCAAGGGTGAAATGACCGGCGTCTAGATGTAGACGCCGCTCATTTCACCGACACCGGGAGACCAGTGCCCGGCATCCCGATCGAAGGGATGCCGGGCGCTGGGGGGGATTAGGTTTAGGGCTCCCGGGGGGGATTTAGGATTAGGCACCCCCCGGGAGGTTAGAGTTATACTAGGGGGAGGGAGGGTTAGGGACCCCCGGGGGGGACTTAGGGTTAGACAGCCCCCCAAGAGACTTTAGGCACTTAGAGGGGGGGGATTAGGGTTAGGCACTTGGGGGGGAGGTTAGGGTTAGGCACCCCTAAGGAAGGGTTAGGGTTAGGGGGGTAGGTTAGTTAATACTTACCTAGGGACGATCGGGATTTCCAGCGCTGTCGGGCTGCCGCTGCCGGGATCTGTTCCACTGTCGGCCTGACGCTGCCGGGAATCAAACTGTTGGCCATGTGGCCGGCGGTATTACATACCGATTCCAATGAAGCTTCCAGCAGGAAGTGCCGTGCCTTCAATATTAGCAGTGTATCCATTTCATTGTGACAGCGCTAAATGGACCAGTGTAGTGTGTTGTACATCTGTGGAGGGTTAGGTCCAGAGACATGTTGTGCAGCTGTACAATATGCTGCAATGGACCTGGTCCCTTACTGCTGCGTTGTACTCCGGATCATACTTACTGGGGCTGATTCACAGTTGCAGGCGAGTCCGCTATGTGGACGTATCTCACGCTTTGGCTGCATCTGCATACACAACTTTGAGCAATTACCAGAGATTGGGAGTCATACGTATCTCAGCTGCATCTCCACTTGTTTAGGCAACGGGGTATACGCACCTGGTATAAGTGTTCTGGAGGCGTGTGCTGGGTGTATGGACTCAACTGCTGGCCATTCAGAGGTGAGCGTATGCAGAGGTCTGTCTGACTTCAGATGGATCTCTTGCACCAAGGATGGGACTGGTGGAAATGCCTGCTGATAATGATGACGGCTACTTTTACAAGTGACTGCACAGACTGCGGCCATCCCCAAATACAGATGAAGATATATTTCTGTGTACGTAATGCTGACACAGAAGGAGGATTGCACTTCCTCGGTATCAGCCCCCCAATTGCGTCACTTCACTGTGGTGAAATGTGTAGCGGAGGAGAAGCAGCCAGAAGCTTTAAACCTGTTGACTGCTACTCTTAAATATTAGTGATGGGTTGTGGGAGTGGTGCTGGGCATTGATATCACAGCCCAGAAATACACTCCAAGGGGTACATTTACTAAGAATCGTGAATGGTCCGAGATTGCACAAGTTTAAACACTCACAGCATCTCAGGGACATGGGAGAGTTTTGTCAGCTGAAACACTGAAATTTACCAAGAATTGTGTTTTGCGTAATCGTGATTTCCGATGGTTTATGTGATCGTGTTTCTCACCCGAACATGCAGCCTGTATACATCAGTGAGATACGTTCAGACTGCATGCATGTATTGTGTAAGAAAAAGGGTGTAAAAAAGAGAAAATAAAAACGTTGTGGGGTCCCCGCCATAAAAGCACAACCAGCCGCAGGCTCCGTGAGCCGGCCCTGGTTAACAAAATATGGGGAAAAAATTGCATAGGGGTCCCCCATATTTGTAAAACCAGCACCAGGCTCCACTAGCGGGGGTGTAATGTCGCAGCCGGGGGACACACTTGACGGGGTATTCCGGCTAAAGCATTAGCACCCCACACTAGTCAGCCCAGGCAAGGGATCCTTGGGGAAGTGGGGACCTCCCAAATAAAGGGGTCCCCCCTCTCCAGGGCTGAAGCTGAAGCCCGAGGGATACCACCCTGGGTGGTGGATGTGGGGTTGATAGTGGTAATTAATTTTATAAAAGTAATATTGTCTTTTACACATACAGCTCTTCCCCGCAAGTCACAGGACCCACAAAGTTTTTCTGCACTTATAGGGCCGCCAGCCAATCAGCGGTCACTATTATAGTAACTGGCCGCTGATTGACAACCGGGCTACTCACAGCCAATCAGCAGCAAGGTCGCTGATTGGCCTGTCTGTTAGCCAATCAGCGGCCTGGCTGTTGATTGACTTTTGAAATTATTTTTCTCAGCATACAAGATAACATGGTCTGTTTATGGTCGCCACCTGCAGTTATTGAGTCATATGTTTTATACAAATTATACAATTTTGTGATGTGTTGCTCAATACCACATAAAGTGGATATTTGTAATACATTTAATTTTATTTTAACATTTTTAGTCATATATCTACGTGCCCCCATTGGTGAATTCTTTCACCTTGAATTTTGTTATTTCTTTAAAGTTCTAGCTGTATACTTATATCTATCTCCAGCACCTCTTCCGTGTCACTACAGCAGTTCACCCCTTTGTGTCCCTCCAGCAGCTAACCCCCTTGTGTCCCTCCAGTAGCTCACCTTCCTCCATGTCTTCCCAGCAGCACATCCTCACGTCCCTCCAGCTCCCTCTTACCTTCTGCGAAGAAGAGTCTGCTCTTCTTCGTGGCTCCTCAGGTTTCTAAGGATGTCCAGCAAAATCATGCTGCCGGGGCCAGTGAAGCTGCGTCCTGCGCATGTGCAGATCATGAAACATTGAAGATTTACTTAAATATCGGATTTACATAAATTTTTGAATCAAGACCGCAGACACTCAATTTGGAGGCACCCTCAGATGGAAAATCTGTACCTGTCAAAGGACTGGTGCAAGTTTTGTTGGTGCGACTGATGGGGGCATCTAAAGATGCATCAAGCGGTATAACAGCGTCTACGGATGCAGAAAGTGGGCGTCTCAGTCCTTCCATATTCATACGCATGGATGTACACCAGGGAAGGCAGTGGCGTATCTATAATTGGTGCAGTGTGTGCGGGGCACACGGGCCCCTGGGTCCATGTGGGCCCCGCACCGCACGCCCTGCACCCATATTATTTTAAACTCACCTGTCCGTGGTCCCGCGTCGGGTGTCAGCGCTGCTCAGAACACCGAAAAAATGGCCACCGCGGCCATTTTTCTGGTGTTCTGCGCATGTGCAGTAGACTCCGGGCACACTCGAGTAATGCTCCTGGGGCTGGCCAGCCGCGTCAGTTGGCTGCCGGCCACCGGGGAGAGAGAAGGGGCCCCCTCCTCTCTTAGGGAAGGGCTTTGTACAACCCCCAAATGACGCAGCTGTGGCCTACATCGTTAAAACCGAGGATAGCTGTGATCAGCATGTGGCCCACCAGTTTTTTGAAGCATCACACAACTTGGCCACTTTATGCTATTGTATAATTAATCACATTCCTGTTCCTCCTAGAGGTGGAGACAGATCACAAGATCGGAATGTAGATGGATCCAAAGACTGGGCATCTTGTCTCCCAGGGGCTTAAATGAATCTTTTGAACTTTCCAACTTCTCATAGCAGACAGTAAATCTGTGTATGTTATATATGCTGATGCCTTGGCACCTTGCAGTATATATTTTCAATATTGATTTACTACTATTTGATGTTTGGGTACCTTGAAAGCAAATGTTCCTTACATAACTGCTTGGTGCTTTGATCCTTATGTGACGTGGTATTGAATAAACACTTTTTGTATTAATGATCTCTGCTCTGTGCTGTATCAGGGAAGATGTTACTTAGTACACTACTAGCTTGATTGTTAAATTAATGTGTAGTCACCTGCTCTCATTTTATTTTGGCAGATACTCCTCGTGATGTTGTGTCTTCCAAGACCCATGATGCCATCGTGCCACACCCCGGGATCACCTTGGGCCACCGCGCTATGAGCAGTTCCGTGATAGTACAAATATTGGTAAGTGTTACTTATTCTTTGGGCTTGATTCAGAGTTGTATGCTCCTCCGATGTTAACACAGTTAAGTGATTATAAGTGGTCTGTGCATTACACAGAGCCGGCCCTAGGCATAGGCATTCCAGGCGAATGCCTTAGGGGCATCCCGTGGCTCGGCGGCAGGGGCCGCGGAACCATCAGCGGTGCAGCCGGTGCATTGCATGAAGGGGACAGCAGCCGGGCAGTACTAATAATGAGTCACACTGACTCATTATTACAGTACTCTGAGTGTGCGCTGCGGCTGGCCGTGGGCTGTACCAAAGAAGGAGGCAGTCTGATACCGGAGGAGGAGGTGTGCCCTTCCCTTCTTATCCTCGCTCTACCACCTGAACAGGCTGACGCTATACTGCCTGAGACCCAGCCCCCTAACCCTGGGTTACCACCCCCTCCTCTCTGTTTATTCTATATGCACACTCCTTTCCCTGCCTGCGACCCCTCCCCCTAACCCGGTGAGCCTGGGCCTGATTCAGCTTGGAACACACGGCTGCATTCGCACGCACCCGCTAGCTGCAAAAATATGCTAATGAATGCAATCGCACAGCAACCGCAGCACTATACCAAGGCACCCGTCACTGTATAAAGCCGCCCACTTCCCATCCGCAAGTCAGTGAAAACATCGGTAACATTGAGTAACATCGGAACCATTCGCACAGATGTGGTTGACCTGACCCTACCTCACAAACTGCTAAACTTCCTGTCACCATCTAGACCTCTGCCAGCATATACAATCGCAGGGGCTTTATTATGCATGCCCCTGTAACGGTGTTCAAAAGCACAGGCACGCCTGCGTTCCTTCAACCACCCCCCCTCTCCACCCTCAAACGGTAACTTCATGTCAATCACTATGCGATTGGACTGCATGCTCACTGCAACTGCAGTGGCCTGTTTGCGCATGCGCAGAGTACAAACATCGACCGGCTGCATGCAAACTCAGCCGTGCGATTCAAGCTGAATCAGGCCCCTTGTCCCTTCTTCTCCAGTCTGTCACAGTCTCCTCTCCTTTCATGTGCCATGACGGAGCCCAGCCCCAGCAGGGACCAGGACACGTAAGTCATACCTGCCAACATTGGTGGTCCAGTGGTTGGGACATCCATGTGCCGAAGGTGTGCGCAGCTGAAATGGGGCATGGCCTATCAGCAAGGGGAGTGGTAATATGACACCCCCCCCGTTACATCCCCGGAAATGCTGGGCTGCCCCCAGGCCCTCCCTACACAGTGACATCTATTCACCCGCTTAGTGATTAAACTGATTTCTCCCAACATCCCCCCACCGCAGGATACTGCGGCCCACGGGTTGGACAGTACCTGAATAGCGGGACAGTTGGGAGGTATGGGTAAGTGGCAGTGTCAACTAGGGGGGTGGTATCTGTATGTAATGGGTAGGGGTGTATTTGTTTTTTCTTTCTGGGAGGGGGGTTGGAGTGTATTTTACTGTCTGTGGTGTGGTGGTGTATTAATGCAGTGTGTGTGTGTGTTAGGTGGTGTATTAATTCTGTGTGTGTGTGAAGGGTTTGTTCATATTATCTGTGTTATAAATTATATGTGGGTCACTGATGTTCTCTGCGTTATATGGCGCTCATTGCGACATTCTCTGTATTATATGGCGCTCACTGCGACGCTATATACATATATATGCGACATATATATATATATCCACCATAGGTCCGGCTCTCCCAGGTATAAGGCAAATGGGCCCGGTGCTCACAAAATAAAGTGTATACTTAGCATGGAGTTGCGGCACTCAGGGTACTTGAAATAGTGATTTAATCCAACATCACAAACAGCAACATTTCTGTGCCAACAACCAGCACTGTCCTCAACCTGAGGACAGTGACGGTTGTTGGCACAGAAACGTTGCTGTTTGTGATGTTGGCTTAAATCTTGCCTAGGCCACCAAATTGGTCAGGGACGGCTCTGCGATTGTGGTCGTAGTGAGGATTCAATTGAAAGTAACTGACAGGTAGCGAATGTTTTGTGGGATGTAACGCCTAAAATAGAGACGTGTTCCGGTTGTTATCGGCGTGTGTTTCTGGAATACATGCCGGCTTTCTGGCTGGCGCTGCAGGGGGCGTGGTGGCGGCAATGGTGGGTGGTGTGGGGATGTGGTGGCGCGATTGCGTCATTGTTTACCCGCCCCCCCGCTATACATTGCAGAGATTTCTGTCATTGTAAAGTAAGGGGCGGGGCTACAATGGTGCAATTCAGCGCGAATCGCGTCATCAGTCCCCCGGACCATCCACTTTCACTCGTTAAGTTCACAGCTTCGGGGAGGATGGGAGGAATTTTTCTACCATGGCGGTCGTACAAAGAGACTTGCCCTCTCTTGCGGGCGGCTGGGACCGACACCCGATTTTCGGGAGCCTCCCAGCCATTGCCGGAGAGTCAGCAAGTATGGTTTCTGGTAGTGTCTGTCTGTATGCAGATAACATGCCTCCAGCGTCTCTTGGCTCCAGCGTCCACAGTAATGCTGCGCGACCATAGACTCACTCAAGGAGTTGATATTTTCCTGACTTGCATTCCGATGCTGCGTACGTATTTGCAGTTGTGAATAGTTCAGGCTTGCCGACATCCTGGCAGCCCCCACCGGGAGGGGGCAGCCAGGTTGGACAAACAGGGAGACGTAGAGCAGCAGAGGGGGGCATGGCCGGGGATACTACCCAGCAATGAGGGCGTGGACACGGAATTGCGTCATTTTGGCCCTGCCCCCGGTACACAATGCCAAGATTTTTTGGTATTGTGAAGCAGGGGGCGGGGCCACAATGGCGTGAATCAGCACGAATCGCGTCACCGCCGGGAGCAGCACCCGCATTGTGGGAGGTTCCAGGCCGAATCGGAAGGTTAGGCAAGTATGGAATAGCTACGAAGGCTCTGGTGGGAGTATCCATACAAGTTCCTGCGGTTGTTGCATTTGCATATTTTCGTACAGCCGCAGCTGCAGTGGCAATAGCGTGCAAGACCTAATATATTAATGAGCTGAGCTACTCTATTAGAATGAAATTATAATGACACACCACATGCGTGGAGTTAGACATGCCCCTTGTACGAAACATGACACACACACCCTCAATGGCGTAGCGCGCCGCTTTCAGTGACCCACAGTCATCACCCTGAAATGATTTAGGCAAGTATGCTATACCATGCAGCATTTGTTGTTGCTTGCCGATTGTCTTGTGTTCTATGGCCTGATACTCCTCCGGGCATTATGTATTCAGCATCGGCTGATATTCTGGGCTATATGGCTATGGCCATATGAGGTTATGTTTTGGAATGTAAGGCTAGATGATGGCATGCTGGTGATAAAGTAGAATGTGGAACTTTATGAAGGTATAAGAGAGAGACAGCTGTGCCTGATGTACACAGTACTTATGTTCTAGCCATACCACTCACATTAAATATTTATCGCTCACATTGAATATTTATGTTTTTGCTATACTGAAAAAGACATGTTAATTTAATGTAGCATGCATGCTAATTATTCACTTTTATACTGCAATAAGTATAACTCATCTCGCCATAGCACGCGTGTTGTACAAAAATATAAAATTTTTGCTGTAATAAATGATCTAATTTAAAATTGAATATACATTTATGGAATAGACAGTTAGACTGGATTAAAAACAGCAGAGCAGTTTAAATCAGAGCTATACAGATATTACAATGTAAAGTGAGGGAGATATTATATGGGCGTTATAAATAGGCAAATAATTTCTAATAAGTTGTTAAATATTTTAAGATTTTATTTAGCTGTACGTACAGTTTAGCCAAACTGCAGTAACCTAACAATTCTTGTGATGACTGCCATCTAGTGGCTCAGGTAGGATACTTAGGATGGTCCTGCAATTCTGGGAACTAACCTGCAGCTAAAAGGTTGGACTGACGACATGCAGCAATGACTTATTACTCATACTGGCAGCCAGATGCTAAGGAGCTGCAGCCAAGCATAGTTCAGCATTACAGAGACCAAACTGGGCCAGGTATTGTTATAAATGTCATAAATGAATGATCCTAAGGGCAGCATAAGAGCATATGCGTATGTATAAATATACAGCACAATATATAACCTGAATTGTCGTCTTCTGTCCCTAATATACAGGTCCCAGATTTCAAAGATTTATCCCTGCAAACTTGTGTCCTTGGAAATGTCCTTGCTTTCAATATTGAGAAATGAATACATCATTTATTTATTTTTTTGTACATTGAAACTCTTACCATTATTTATATTTCTGGGCCTTATATGCTGATAGTTATTGCCAAGGAGTTATAATAAAATCCGGGAAACATCATGATGGCGATTGTAGTTGTCCAAGGTACTTTGAGTCAGTATGGCACGTGATCTGCTTAGATACACGTTTTGGGACAGAGCAGGACTGGTGCCACTTTGCAGCACCTAGGAGGCAATGCAGTCGCTGCCCCCAGTCGCATGTGCTTTTGGCAAAACAGTACCCTACATCCTGAAAACCGATCATCACTTCCTGGTCCTGTTCTTCCATGACTTCACGTATGCTGGATTCAGCATGGCCAGCCCTAGGAGCATTAACGCCCTGCTATGGCACTATGCCAGTGTCCCTATAAGCTATAAGGAAATTATGGCACCTATGCATGCTTACCTACCTACTTTTTTCTGTGCCCTCCAGAAGAGTTCATGGATGGTAGATGGCCACGGTGGGAGAGTGGGGCAAATGATATCTTCATGCAGAGTGGGCAGGGCCATGATGACACAGTTTGCTGAGAATCATGTCATCCCGTTGAACCTCCCCCTCCCCTCCTCATTTCACTAAGAAGTGAGTGGGAAGTATGAGGGTAACCTGCACTCCTGAGAGTCCTGGAGGCAACCTAGAATTCAGGAGCATCCCAGACGGTGCGGGAGAGTAGGTAAGTATGCACCTATGGTACATGTGTGTACAGCAAAGACCAACTATATTAACTAAACCAGTTAGTTAAAGAAGAAAAGCTACCTCATTTAAAATTTTCTCTGTTCTCATTTATTTTATAACTAGCTGGAGTACCCGGCGTTGCCGGGATTTTTTTAATTTTGTTTACACATCATCCTACAACAAACCTCTCCTTAGGCAGGCCTCAAGAAAAGTGTGACAAACTTCCCCATCAACAGTCATAAGGTCTTCGAAGGAAGTAGGACCTGTAACTGTGTAAAGCAAACTTCGGAGATAGAAGCATTCAAAATTTGTCGGATGTACAGTGTAAACACGGCCAAGAGCTTCTGTTGCTCTGATACCAGGATGACCATCTACAGCGACTCCCTGTTTTCTGCGCAGAAAAACTTTTCGAGAAGCATTCCATGTGTAATATGTTGGCAGCTCACAGTACAGCAGGGTCCTTGCAAAGTCATAATTTTGACACAGTTGGAAGAAAGAAGTCAATGTTGTTGCGTAATTTGGAGAGAGAGCTGAGAATGCTGGCAAAGCCTGCTAAAGCTTTCTTCGATAATAAACATTGATCATGACAAAACATGACAACACAAAACGCTTGCTCCGAGGCCCTACCCATATGCCGTGAGTCCCCACATTGAGCGTCCAGCAAAAATTGTGGTTTTAAATTAATTAAAAATTAACAGTAATTAATTTCGATTTACATTTTTTTTAGTTGCCTCCGCTGTGTTTTAATACGCTCGTATGTAAAATGTCACGATCTTCGCTTGTAAACTGTGGATTTGTATAGAAAAACAGAAGGACAAATTTTCGCTTTGATATAGTAGAGAAGACAGAAAAGAAAAAATAGTAGATAAGCTAAATCTTTTTGTAATTCTGTACCTGACCTGTAGAGGGCGAATGCTATGCAAAATTTGTGGTTTTTCATTAATTAAAAAATTAACAGTAATCAATTTCGATTTCAAATTTTTTTAGTTACCTTCGCCGTGTTTTAATACGCTCGTATGTAAAATTTCACAATCGTGGCTTGTAAACTGTGGATTTGTATAGAAAGACAGAAGGACACATTTTTGCTTTTATATAGTAGATGGTTCTCATACATGTTAGGATTCTGCCGGCTAATTAGCACAACTCCCAACATTGTGAGTACAGGGACTGGAACAGGAAGCGTTAGGCTGCCTCTTATCCACCTCGTTCTCCCCCAAGTGCCCTTTCGGTTGCTGCTAGATCTTAGTTGGAGAAGGGACCTCTCTGACGTCGTAACCACGTGACCGCTGCAGAAGGGCCGGACTGCTCCAGTGTTACCATCCACGTGGGCATAGAGGGGGGAACATATATTTGTGGGGAGCATAGCGAGCCACCGTACCTGAAGCGCGGCGAGCCCGTGAGGGGCCACTTTTGCCCCCCCATTCTGATCCTTGCTCCTCCGCCTTTGGTCGCGGGTCACGTGGGTGTGACGTCAGAGGTCCCTTGCAGCACCAAAGACTGACCTAACCGTGCCCTTTCACTGATGCATGTAACAAGTGCAGATAGAGCGATGAATTAGGGACTATTCTGCTGAAATCAGAACAATTGGGAAGTATAAATCAGGTTATTTCAGACCCAATCAGCCACAAATCACTGTGCATGGGCTCAAAATGACTAATGACCTTAAATACCACCTGGTTGGGATTTATCAGATATTGATCTGCGCTTGTGTACGGAAATTGTCTGACCAACCTAATAATGCCCCATAGGATCTAGTTCAGTGGTTCTCAATCTCTGCCATTACAGTCCAGGTTTTAAGGATATCCAAGCTTGAGTCCAGGTGGTTAAATCAAATTGACTGAGGTACTAATTAAGTCACCTGTGCTCAAGCATGGATATCCCTACTACGTGGACTTTAATGGCGGACTTTGGGAACCTCTGATCTAGTTATTCAATGCTCTTGCCCTTTCCCTGTTGAGTGACCTGACACCTTAATTATTATTTATTTATTTTTTTAAAAGGCTTTGCATCATTTGGGTTTTACAACATGCAGTTCTGTACATCGTGGTTTCAATGTGAACAGGCTAAAAAGCAATTTATGGACATGAATAATGTTAGGAGGTAAAACAGGTTGAGAGGAAACTAGGTCACCTGAGTTATTTATGAGCACTTGTGGTGGGTCACGGAGCAGCAGAAGATAATAATATTTTTACCACTTAAAATTACCGACTATTTAGTTCTTACAGACGACTGACACTATTGTACTCTGCACATGGCAGTCCAACGTCACAAACTGGAAGAGTGAAAAATCCCTCGGGGGCTTATTTATCATAATCCGCATTTTAAATGTGTATTGGATGGGATAATATTGCCTAAATTCACAACATGAAAAAGAAAATTTTCATTAAACTTTAAGAAAAATCTCTTGCCGGGAGAGGAGCTCCGATGAGAGTGATTGTTTACGTGATTGCTTCTGGGCTCGGAGTCTGTGTGCTTACTGTGCGTGAGTGGCCATCGGCCAGCACATGCGTCAGTGGGAGGTGACTGAGAGAGATCTGGAGTATCCTTCAACGAAAACATTTCTTTAGGTGGCAAATTCCGGAGCTTAAATCCTGGGGATCCTTAATATTTGAGAGTAACAAACATGCTTAAATAAATATGCCTCTTAAAAAGAATGAGAAACAATTAAGTAAACAATGGAGTTGAGTTTGATACTGTATATCGTCATTTACTAAAATGTCTGCAGCATCTTTCACCCACATTCTGCTGAGAGGTGTAGCAGAGTCTTTTCTCTCAACCAATGTAATAGCTACGTTAGCTCGCAGGTGCAGAAGCTTCATGTGTAAAGCTATTGAATTGTTTTTATTGCATTTTAACACATTTTGCTACATGGCTGCTGCTTTTCATGATCTGCCTGATGGGAGATGCATCAAGCCATGGAGAGATAAAAAATGATGAGGTTTACAAAGCAACTTCTCCACTTTATCTCTCCTCAAGGCTTGATACATCGCTCCTATATAGATGTGTCACTATTTAACTTTCATTATGTATGTATGTATGTTTGCACAGGGGTAAGGTCAGTGGCGTAACTAGGGCAGGGCGGGCGGGGTTCGTGCCCTGGGCGCCGTTGGACCGGCGGCGTGGGGGGCGCCGCCGGCCACGGTACCGGCCCGCCCGCCCTAGTTAGCCAGTGTAGCGCCGACCGCAATGAGTGTGGTCAGCGCTACACATTTACACAGGACCGGCGCTAGGCTTCCAGCGCCGGTCCTGTGCTGCACGCCTGAGCCCGTTCCCTCCCCCAGGAGGTGGGCTCAGGCTGTGCATAACACACGCATCGCCGCCAGCGCTGGCGGCAATGCGTGTGTTAAACAGCAGCCAATGAGAGTCAGATAGACTCTCATTGACTGCTGCAGCACCCACTGCAACAGCCGGACTTCCGTCCGGCTCCTGCAGTGGGTAATGGGACTGAAGTCATGACGTCTGTCCCATAATGCTGAGCGCGCCCGCCCGGGCGGGAGCGGCGTCGCGACCAGGACCAGGAGCAGAGATTCAGGTAAGTATATTTTTATAGATATATATATATATATATATATATTTTTTTTTTTTTGTAACCTATCTGCACAATGGGGGAGGGGGGTGGCTACTACCAGGGGGACCTCTACTGGGGGAGGGGTGACTACAACTGGGGGGACCTCTACTGGGGGAAGGGTGGCTACTACTGGGGGGACCTCTACTGGGGGAGGGGTGGCTACTACTGGGGGGACCTCTACTGGGGGAGGGGTGGCTACTACTGGGGGCACCATTAAGGGAGCACCTACTCTACTGGGGACTACTACTTGGGGGGGAACTACCACTGGGGGCATTATGAAAGGGGCCTACTAGAGGCACTGCACTCGGGGGACCACTACTGGGGGCAATAATAGGAAGGGCCACTACAGGGGGCACTGGATAGGGGGGATCACTACAGGGTGCCTGCATAAGGGGACCACTACTGGGAAAACTGCATGAGGGGGGGGACTACTGCTGGGGGCACTATATAAAGGGCACTGCATAGGGGGGGACTACTACTGGGGGCACCATATAAAGGGCACTGCATAAGGGGATACTGCTACTGGGCGCACTGCATTGTGGGGACTGCTACTGGGGGCACTGCATAAGGGGAACACTACGTGGGGCACTGCATTTGGGGGGCCACTACTGGGGGTACTGTATAAGGGGCACTACTATGGGCCTGCATAAGAGGGACCACAACTGCATACTGGGGGTACTGTATAAGGGGTACTACTGGGGTTAAGGTGCATATGGATAGGAATGCTCAGCGTGAAAATAAAGGGGTGTGTCATGTTGACACGCCCCATTTTTAAGTGACCGCGCCCATTTTTTCCAGCGCCTTCGGCGCTCGCGCATTTCGGTGTGTTGGGGGGGGGGCCTCCGTTTTGAAAATTTGCCCTGGGCTCCAAATACCCTAGTTACGCCACTGGGTAAGGTGCAATCAGGGAGATTGCTAGACGCTTCAGGGAGTTAGGGAGATTGCTAGACGTTTCCGGGAGTCAGGGAGATTGCTACTATTTCAGGGAGCCTCCCTGACAATCAGGGAGAGTTGGCAGGTATGTATCTAACTGTGGCAAAGGTTCTATCAGTGACAGTTCTATGGGCCTGATTCAGCTGATCGCAGATTCCCGATAATCGATAATCTGAATGTGCGCGGGACCCATTCTGCGAGTGTGCAGAATGGGTCCTGCATAGTCACACGCAGACCCTTGAATGCCTCTGCCTGATTGACAGGCAGAGGTATTTAAGGGGCAGTGCGGAGGCGGGATTCTATAAGAATTGTGTCATATGGCCCCACCCCCTATTTAAATATACACTATTTGCATCAATTTATAGTGAGGGCGGGGCTTAATGACGTGATATGTCAGGCCCCCGCCACCATCACCATCCACCTGCTTCTTCTCCCCGGGGAGGAATATTTAAACGTAGGCAAGTATGTGGTGATATCTGGAGCAAAGTTGCATAAGCTCACTCAGATCTCCTGTAAGGAGGAGTGGGTATCAGCTTTAATATCCTCTCCCAGGGAGGAAAGGAGAGTGCATGCTTTGTGTGGTGAGGGGAGTCCCTTGTATATTGTGCAGGGCTGCACTGGAAGAAGGCAGTGAGGAGCAGCGTCGGACTGGGGCATGAAGGGCCCACCGGGGGAATGCAGTGATAGGGGCCCCTACTTAGGGGTGTGGCTAACCATTAGAGAGTGCATGGTCTGGGTCCCTTTAAAAAAACTAAAAATAAAAAATATATATATAGTAAATACTGCTAGGGCATGCATGATAATATACCAGATTAATAACAGCAATGCATTGTGGATAATACACAACACTCCTGTGCAGTATAAGGTAACATATGTATAATGTATAATTCAAGTGCACAGTCTGGAACCTGATCCCTTAAGGAGGGGGTGGGCCCTCAGGCAGTGGGGCCCACCGGGGGTTTCCCCTGTACCCCTTTGGGCCAGTCCGACCCTGGTGAGGAGTCTCCTTCAGGCAGAGGGACAGAGAGATTTGTGTTATTGATATAGGAACCAGCATTCTGGGTAAAAAAAAGCCTCAATTATTATACACTATGTAGACAAAAGTGATTGGAGACCCCCGTGCAAGTGAAATTCACACCAATGTACACGAGTTCCAAATGGCCACTAATGTGATGGTTTCTACAAGAACACTTGGTAGGGAGGCCCATGCACTTGCAGCTCTACGGAAACAACAAGTGTTTTTATCAGGACGACAATGCCACCTGTCATGTTTTCAGGGCGAAGCTGGACTGGTATACAGAAAATTCGGTAACCCGGATGGACTGGACAGCTTAGAGTCCAGATCGTAAACCCTATTGAGAACCTCTGGGACGAATTGGAGTGATGGGTGCGTTCTAGGCAGACTCGACCTTCTTCAGTGTCACAGTTGGTCACTGTACTTAAGGAGGAATTGCAAAACATACCGTCTGCTGTTGTCAAGCAAATTGTGGACAGTTTGCGAAGAAGGATGTCGGCAGTAATCACTGCACGTGGTGGACCTACCAGGTACTGACGTCAATAAAATCTTGTTAAACCATTTGCTGTCAGTGTCCAATCACTTTTGTCTACATAGTGTAGCAGTGAAGGGTTACAATTTAGGGCCTGATTCTGATTTGGGAATAAAGCAAGATATAGCAAATAACTGTGCACTTTGGCAAAACCATGCTGCACTGCAGATGGGGCAGATTTAAAAAGTGCAGAGAGATTTTAAGAAGAGTGTGTCCTAGCTCAAATCTAAATTGCAGTGTAAAAATAAAGCTGCCCAGTATTTGTGTGCTGCATCCAAAAACAGCCAGTATTTATCCTGCATGCAAATAAAACCCCTATGTATTAGCATAGCAACATGGATTGTCCTAGAGCACAGTTACTTTTCAATCGGCCCTGAGGAGTATATTTGAGAGTTTTTAAAAATGCAGATGTTGCCCATAGCAACCAATTCTAGCTATTATCTTCTAGAAGGTACTATTTAAATAAGTAGAATCTGATTGGTTGCTATGGGCAACATCTCCATTTCTAAATACCCTCACCTTAGTAAATATATCCCTTATGCCGCATACACACTAGACTATATCGTTATTGCTCATTGCGTTCAATTTCGTCCAGTGTATATGCAAGACAACGTTAACGATGCGCGCTCCCGTGGATCGTTAACAATGTCTTTCATCACTTGTATTTGCAGGGCAACCTGACGATATCATCAGGTTCTGCAAGTACGGGGATGAGGGAGGGTGCCGTCACTGAACGATATCGTTAACGACATTGAGCCCGGCAATGCAGGGGAAACACTTAACAATATCGCTCATGGAGTATATTGTTAAGTGTATATAAGGCTTAAGTCTCAATGTGTCAAGAGGAGAGATAAAATAAGTATATCGGGCCTGATTCTTAGACGGAAACGTGGACAGATCTGGCAGATATCTGCAAACTGCGCCACAGAAAGTGATTGTATGACCATAAATGCACACACAGACGGAGAGTGAAAGTGCGGACGGTCCAAATCCATCTGTGGACGGATCACTCAGTCTGATATGGGCGTTTGTGTGCAGCAACTGGGTGCTTAAAGTGCGGACGCATGGAACAGAACCGTCTTGTGGCCATGTAGACCGTTTTCCATGCCCGGTTAGAGAATGCAGGAGATAGGGCGCCTGTTTCTGATGGATATTTTGCACCCAGCATGGGGAGGCTGTAAGTCCCGTTCCTAATGACGACGGCTGTAGACGGTAAAACAATGGGTGGATCTGTCTTCCACATGAAGACAGAAGGTTACTCGGCATAGACAGGTGGATACTGGCATTAGCATAAAGTATTCAGCAGGCTGCTGCGAAAACCGTCCTCAGATGCATTCGTCTCGGAATAAAGGCCCTGATTCAGAGCCGGACGCTCTGAATCAGGGCCGTCCCTCTGAATTTTTAGAGCGGCTGTGAGTGACCACCCACAGCTATAGCGAGCAGCCAGGAAGATGGTCGCGAAGGTCAAGACCATCTCGACCATCGGGCTTGCGACGAGACCCTTGTGGTAGCGTCTCGTTGCCGCAAGGCCTGGAGTGCTTTTGGCTCTATCAGAGCCGAAAGCACTCCCACTGATATCACTTGTGATGTCAGTGGGGCCGGCCCCAGACGGTAGGCGTTCCCATGCGAGCACCTCCGTCTGGCCAGCCACGCCCCCGGCACGCCCACCAATGGGGGCGTGCTGTCACTCACCATCGACAGCACGCCCCCTTTGTAGCGAGACCCGTAGCGACGGCTTGCCCATCGCTATCTGGGTCTCGCGCATGCGCACGACGGAGCCGCCTCCATCGTGCGCATGCGCAATGGGCTAACATCAACCCGCTTGAGAGCGGGTCTGAATTAGGCCCAAAGTCCATTGAGCAATGGTGCACTCATGAAGGATAATTCATTTAAAATTAAAAAATTACTTTTATTAGCTTCGAGAAAATTCATTCAAATATTTAGTTTCTGTATAAAACAGTAACTTAGATTTACAAAATAAAAACCTTGCAGCTAATTGAATTCCCCTAAGTGTTTAAAAACACTGTTAGTGCTAGATAGTGATTCATAAACGGACGCTAAGGGCGCCGCAAATTTATACGCAGCAGCTGAGCGAAATGTCGCAGCTGCTGGGATTTGTACTGAGACACCCACCAGTGCAAGTCCAAACGTCTGCGTACAAAGATGCAGCATCGGTGGCAGATCAGTCGATTATCAACCTTCTGAATAACCCTATGGTCGCACAGGATGGCCGCGGGAAGTGAGACTTCTACTGCGTACGTGATCGCAGTTGCAGGCAGAAACATGCTCCGAAAATGGTTGCAACACTCCTCCATTTGAGTCGCTACACGGTTGCCATCCACAAACGGTACCTGCCAGTCTATCACTTTGTGAATGAATCCTCGCTGCAAGCAACGGCAGCGTCCCAGAAACCGGGGTCATGTCGGCCCCATCTTCTGGGCATTCCGACGCCAGTGGCTGCGTCCGTGGACGCAGCTTCACTGATCCCAGCAGCGTGAAATACACGGCCATCCTGATTAACTTGAGGGTTACTCACATGACCGATGGTCACACAGCTCATTCGATGCTGCTTCTCTGGTCGCAGCACCTGATCAGAGGAGCCAGCAGTGGGCATCTTATTACTTAAGACGCCTCCTGCACTTTTGCAAATTGTAGCACAGCCGCTGCGTCTTCTGTGCTGCAGTGTCCATCCCTGAATCAGGCCCATATTACGTAAACTATATATGGTTGTAGAGTTTATAAGAAAAGCGGTTGTGTGTCAGTGATGATACTATTTTATGTTTAATGTTTGTTATTTAAAATAATCAATGTTATAGCTTATAGGTTCATGTAAAGCAGGGGGAGCTCCATACCTACTTTACATGAACCTGCCTGAATAAGATCTATTTAAAAGATAAGCACTTGGCACTTTCTATCACTCATTGAATTTAATACATATTTTAATATTTATTCTATGTATTATGCTGATTATGAAATATTTTTTTTAAATATCCTGCTATATCTTTTGTGTTTATTTTTAACTCTCTTTATATATTGTTATGTATTTTTTATTTCATTAAATATTGTTTTTTATTTTTATCTATGTTCCTTTTAACTGGGCTTAATATCGGTTATTTAAGCTTGCTATATAGAGATATATACGATAATTTACATTTATCCCAGAGGCTTTACTATCTAGCACGGTTTTATGCATTTTTGCACTGGCACTTTATTAACATAAGCTTTAAGCGTTATTACTCTCCCTTTTTTGGGAATTAATTTATCACTATTGTCTAAAATCCTTCTTTCATTCACTAAGGAAACAATTTTTTTCACTTACATATTTATTTATTCATATATCAATTTATGTATTGTAACTGAGCACGATTGTCACCTTGCACCAAGTCCACTTTAAACTTAACTTTTTCTTCATAATAGCAGATTACCACTGCTATCTAAATATTCTTGTGTTGGCTGAAACCCATAACCGAGTGGGAGAGTGAATATAGGTATATAAATATAATTACTTACCATTATATACTGTAAATATTATCCAGGTGGTGCTGTATTATCTTCAACTTTTTCTTATATGTATGTATGTATATATATATATATATATGTAAATGAGGACCACTGGTCTGCATAAACACCCCTCAGAATTAGCTATATAATTATGTAGGATTTCTCCTCAATTACTGTGAACACTCAGATAGCCGGATAATAAAAACATCTGACTTTATATTTGGCAGATTAATGCAAATTGAAGTTAATCATGTGCAATCACGATTCACTGTCATGGGGACACACTTGAGCAATTAAAATCTGAATAAGTACATGGATTCACACAACTGTATAAGGAGTAAGTATGACCGTTTTGTTTCACAGATAGTTGGTGAAGATTGTGTTGGTCTAGTTCTGTGAAATTTCAAATGCTCTGATTGGCCACAGGCCAGCTCTAGCTGGTGTCTTACTACTTGCCAATTATTATACCCAAAGAAGGCATTAAAGCGATGGGATACTTTCACTAAAGCTGGCCATACATCAGACCAACTTTCCTCCACCCATCCAACTTGTCTGTCCAACTAAAACGGTGGCTCCACACACCTAGCCAACTTTTTCAAAATACCAGTCAACTTCGCTCCAACTTGAGTTGTCACATATGTAGGTGGACAGCGTCTGCCTACTTCTGCGTGTTTTGAATACATACTGTACATTATATATATATATATATATACATACATACATACACTCACACACACACACCTTTTCTCAAAAAGCAGGCACTCCAAGTCACTTGTAGGTATCAAATTCCAGCGGTTCTCAAACTTATTACTAGATCGTATTAAAATTTAACAATAAATATATCAAAAAAGTCAAAGTTGGAAAAGGCAAATCTGAATATCAAATCCCAGGCTAGATCTTGGATAAAAGTTCAAGGTTTATAGAAACACTTTGTATGAAAGTTGATCATTTAGACCACATGGTCTTACAGTGTCCAATCTGAATATCCATTGTGCTTCAAGTTGAAGCAGGCGTTTGTTGCGGTCACCAACATGCAAATTTTCTTGGACCTGGTCTATAACCATATATTTCAATGAAGAGAGAATATGCTTCACCTAAGCAAAATGCTTAGCTATTGGTTGGCCATTTTCCTTCTAATTTAAAGCAGCTCTTATAGCTGATCAGTGCTGGTTCATCTGTTCCGTAAAGGTACTGATAGTCCTTCCTATGTAATAAAGTCCACAAGGACACTTGATTAATAAATTACATAGGAACTTGTACATGTAAGAGGGTATCAAATTTTATATTTATGTCCAGAATGTGGATGGAAAAGAAAATGTAGATGGCATCATAACTACAGGTGGTATATCCTAGACATCTGTAACATCTTCCAGGCTTCTTATGGACGTTGGGGGATAGCCTTTTAGAGATGTCTGTACATACTACCCATTCCGAATATTCTGTCCCCTAGTGTAGCAGGACATCAAGCTTGTATGTTTGAGACTCTTTAGAGCCTTATCCTGTTGGATGATTGGCCATTACTTATCAGATACCTGTTTGATACTTTTATCCACTGTGGAAAATGTATGCACCCAATGTAAGCGATCTTTGGTAGTACTTACAGTTTTCTTGAGGGTTTAAATTCTTGGTATGTAATTAACCTTGGATTTAGCCTTATCCAGGATATGCGATGAATATTCTTTCTGTGCAAATCTATGTAGCATTTTTTGAATACTTGTTTCCAATTCCTTTTCACTATTTGTAATTCTTGAGAAAAGGGTAACCCTCTCTTGAGTGCTATCCTTATTTAGTTCTGTATCAAAATTTTTGGATCATTTTATGTAACCTTGCATTCAGGTGAAACTAACTTACCTTCAAGACACTACAACCTTATTGAATAAACTTGAAGATTTGGAGGACATTCCTTGGCTTTGTTCATTAGCCATTACCAGCTTATACACCAGCATTCCTCATGCTGGTGGGCTACAAGCTGTAGTGGAGTTGCTTCAGGATAATGTCAACTATCAAGGACAAGTGACATTTTTTATCAAACTTTTGGAACTCACGCTTACCCATAAAGTTTTCTTCGTTAATGCCAAATAATTTCAACAGCACATGGGGTGTGCAATGGGTTCGCACAACACACTCTCGTAAGCTAACGCCTATAATGTTTTTGAATGAACAAATCTTTTTCTTTAGTGCAGACTTGTCTCTTTGGATTTATTTCTATACTGGTTATATAGATGATGTACTGCTTTATTGGACGGGTTCCGGGAACTCCTTTACAACTCATTTAAATAGAATTAAATCTTTGGATTGTCCGGTTAAATTTACCTTTGAGATGAGCCTTATGGATACACACTATCTGGAAGATGATACTAAAGTGGTAACATTAAATTCATTACCAGTATGTACACAAAAGCCACGTACCGCAATACACTTCTTGCGGCACAAAGTCATCACCCTCCAGCACTCAAGAGAGGGTTACCCTTTTCTCAATTATTACTTGTAAAAAGAATTACAAATAGTGAAAAGGAATTGGAAACCAGTACTGAAAAAAATGCTAGATAGATTTCCACAGAGAGTATATTCATCGCATATCCTAGATAAGGCTGAATACAAGGTTGATTACATACTAAAAAAAAACCAGAGAAAACTGTAAGTACTACCAGAGATCGCTTACATTGGGTGCATACATTTTCCACAGCGGATAAAATTATCACACAGGTAAATGGTCTAAATGATCAACTTGAAAATTTATCCATGACCTATACTGGGACCTGATATTATTCAGACTTGCCTTTTCAAACTTTGACTTTTTTTCTTTTATATATTTATTGTTAAATGTAAGTATAGGATCTAGTAGTTAATAAGTATGGTTACATTCTTTATATGATCCACCGGAAAATGTTTTACATTTTTATAATTATAGTGTTTGTGTATTTGTTTCCATAGCAACGGCATGCTAGTGGTAGCCTGATGTCCGCACCCGCACTTCCGGGTCTGCGGACTGCCATGATGACGTCAATGAATGCGATTAGTGATGGGGGTCTCGGCACCACAGGAACGGCGCCTGTAATATGGAACACCTCTTACCTGTTAGATGATCACTTAGGTAAGCCAGAGTATAATGTGAGAGGAGGTGGTGGGCCCAGGGTGAGGGCTTCACATCAGACCTTTTACAATGACAACCTGTTAAGATTTAGGGCAGAATACATCTAATCATAGCCGACACATGCTTATTCTGATTTATACTCATACTAATTTGTTATTTTATATTTCCAACACCTAATCATGGGCATAACTACCATAGGTGCAGCTGCTAGGGGGCCCATCTTTCTTGTCAAAGTTACATGTGTTATATAAACATTTAACCATTGGGTGGTACATAGGGGCCCTTACAAATTCGTACTAGGGGGCCTTCAAATGCCTAGTTGCACCGCTGTACCTGATAAGCTTTCCTGTGTTAACCCAGTTTCTGCCGGATTAAACAGATCAACTACTAATTGGCAAGTTTGTTTAAGGTAAACGTCATGCGATGCCCTAATAAACCGGGTCTAGTTGGACATTTTCTATATCTGATCTGGCATTTGTGATTTATGGATCTAGTTCTGCAGTTATGACACTGAGGACAGAGTGCACTAGATCTGCATAATTGTGTTTTCTTTCCATTAAGCATTTTTGTCCTGGATATTATCAGCACACAGAGTTGAGTGCACACTGCAGGTATACAAAGCCATCCCTCTCTGCCGAATTACCTGCAGTCCCTTCTCGATAGCAGTACCATTACCCCCTGAGCCACTCTCAAAACCTCCCATATTTCTGTACCCCCCCCCCCCCCCTTCCCATCCATGGCAGTGTCAATGTACCACCCCCTCCTCCATATTTAACCATCTCTCTCACTCACACACTCCTCCCCTCCGTAGCAGCACATACATTTTTCTGTAGGCACAGTACATTTCAGTCACACATAGAAAGTTGGTAGCTCCCTGCAGTGTGGAATGAATCTTCTTTAAAATGACTTAGTTTCAAGTCGATTTGTTCCACCAAGTCTGCTTGCAAGCATGTTAAGGGGCAGATCCAATTACAGGCAAGCTGTTGCCAGAGCAGTACACAGGATGAGTCTCCTCTACATATCTACTCACAGCCCATGGAGGTACAAGCAGAAATCAGCTACCTTAATTGCTGTTATATACGCAACCAGAGCCGTAACTAGACTTTTTGGTGCTCTGTGCTAGAAAGAGCATTGGCTCCCCCCCTCATTTTTCAACGGGACATAATACACCCAAAAAAGAGCCATGGCTTCATGGGGAAGGGCCAGGGAAGAGATAGGAGATGGGGTTGAAATAAGAGGAAGCTACAAGCAAGAATGATAATAAAACATAAATTTGACAGGCCCAAACAGCGCCCCCTGACCTGTGGTGCCCTGTGCGATGACACCGGCCGCACTACCCTAGCTACGGCCCTGTACGCAACACACAAAGCTTCCTATGTGCTATCGAATTTGCTCTAAGATTCAAACACTACATTACCACTGCTATGTATTTAACTTATAATATAAACAGCTGTGTAAACAAGTACAAGAGTAATTTTAAACTTTAGCAAATCATTTAACAGTTTCGTTTGTTGATTCAAACTTTAAACGGCATCCCCAGTTTAAGTTATATATTTTTTGCGCTGCATGAAGTCTCCAGATTTTTTTATAACGGCTTAAGCCGCATACACGCGGAACAATATGCTCCATGAGCGATATCGTTCAGTGCTGTCCCCTCACCTGCCAGACTCAGTCATTCCCGAGACATTAGTGACTTCACCGGCCAGGCCCCGAACATGCAGGGCCTGATGATATCGTCAGGTCAGCCTGCATGTTCATGCAACGAAAGATAGTTAACGATGTCTTGCATACACACGGAACAATATTGAACTGTAATGTGCTTGTTATATTTTGTACCAGCAACTTCTGTTTACAGGAATCTCAGCTATGTACTACACAGATCTATCTAATAAAAAAAAACTATACATAGATTGGATTTAACTTGCAGCTACCACCAGCCCCCCTAATGTATCCATTATAGAAACTCCTTTGCCCTCTACATAACAGCACTTTGACTCTTCGCATCCTGCTAGTCAGTCACTGCCAGCTGCAGGATGTGTAATTTGCAGCATTGGGAAAGCAAGTCATGAGTCAGACATCACCTGCGATAGCTGTATAATAGAACGTCAGGATTACCACTACAGTTCACATGACAAGGACAGCGCTCAGACAGAGGCGCAAGATTGGCTCAGCGTGGGGATTAGGAGAGTTGTCAGTGTATTTGTGTGGGGGAGTAGGAGGGTGTGTTGGCATATTAGTGTGGGTGAAAGTTTGCAGGTGTGAAATATTACAGCTAACAGATGTACAGTAACTAAAAGTGCATCCAGTTTTGTTAACCACTTCAATCCCAATGCATTATTTGAATACATTTTATAGGGCAGCGTACGTAATGCAGCTGTTCCTGCAGGGATTGTTGCAGCAATAATATAGTGATCATATTGGAGTGGTTCATTAGGAACTGAAAACCTAAACTCCAATGTATCCTAATTTAATTCAGAGTAATACATTTCTGTGTGGAAATCCTTAACAGAACCTTGCTACATATAAAATGTAGAGAAAAAAAAATTATGTTTTAGCTTTTGCTCATTTCTAAACTTTAAGATATGCCTCCACAGTGTAAAGGGATTTGTTTTGGGGGGGCGGGGGGAGATGGGAGGAATTGTTAATATTGCAGTGAGGTTTTACTCTTCATAAATTTGCCATTTTATTGCTGTTGCAGAGACATCGGAAGATGATCGTACTACACTTGTCAGTTCAGAAACTTGCTGCTTAATGTTTAGAACCTCAAGGAAAACCACCAAGTACTTTAGTAGTGAAGGCCAAAAGGAACATGATGCCACAGGGTGTAGTCACATAACCAAGGGCTTCATTTAACATACTAAACTAATTATACAGTCGGTGTTTAGTATCAATGATACTAACAAATATGCTGCGGCATTTAACATTGCTGGACAGGTAACCTTTAAAGCTGCGCAGCCAACTGTCTAATACGGATGGACATTGTACATATGCTTCATGCCAGAAAAACCTGAAGGGTACCCATTTTCCAGCAATTGAGCCGTACTGCTAACGCCATCTATAGTGGTGCAAGCGATTGTCAAATAGTGGTAATCTAAGCTTACAGCAGTTTGCCAATTACACAATAAAGGTCATAACCCCTTGAGAGGTGCTAAAGACGGCCCAGTGTTCCATACTGTTAAAATGCTTTGAGCACCAAAATCCATCACATAAGCCACATCAATAGGTGGATGAACAAGACTTGACAGATTAAAGCCGTACTGTTGTCATTAAAGAATGTTCCTAGACCAGCGTTTCTCCTTATGCAACAAGGACAGTGTGTTTCTCCTCCCCCCCCCCCCATTGTATCCTTAAGAATAATTACCACATATAGATCTATTGTGTTAAGGTGTGTACACACTACACGATATGCTCCCTGAGCGATATTGTGTAGGGTGTCCCTGGCAGGCTGTGCTCAATGTCGTTCATGACATTGAGCACAGCCACTGAACGATATCATTAACGATATCGTTCAGCGCCAGGCTCTCTTCCCCCATTCCCCAACATGCAGCAACCTGACGAGGTCGTCAGATTGTGCTGCATGTTCAGGCGATGGACAATGTCGGAAACGACCAGCGGGAGTGCGCATCGCTGGTAGTTTCCGACATAAAGGTGCACGATGTGAGCGATTGCACGATTACGATGTCGTAATCGTGCAGTCGCTCAGTAATATCGCCCAGTGTGTACCCACCATTAGTCAATACGCCTGTGCTTTGGCTACATGATCTGGAAAACAAGCACTGTTAGGGTTCCATGAGGACTGAATTTGTGAAATACTAGACTGATCATTTGTATATCCCATCTGCAATTTTTTTTTTTTCTTCACACAGATTTATTCTCCATCTATATTCCCTTTGTGCATTCATTTTGCTGTCCCAAGAGACAGGATTCTTGTGATAACTGCACACAACAGTATCAGAGGACAGCTTTATGCCGCATTTCCAATGGAACAAGCACAAATGTCATGGCAAAAAAAAACAAAAAAACAATCCAAACAGATCAAGAAAATTCAATTAACAAAGAGTTGCAGGAGGGGACCAAAGTGCATAAGTGAAGGTCATCTAAAGTATCGTTAGGGGATCACAGACAGAACGTTAGTATCAATGTAGTCTATGCATTTTCAAACTGATTATCTGCACCCCACCCACTACATGCAGAAGCAACCACTTAGGATACTACACTTTAAAGTTAAATTGACAAAGGGTAAAATGAAGGTATTACTTTTATTGAACAAATTATACACATTATGGACATCAAATCAATATAATTACAACTGTAAAAATTTGAGTATTGCCCAGCTTGAGATATACAAATTAGTAAATAACTGTACATTTAGAGGTCTGTATGAACCCTCTTGAAGGGAACAGCATAAAAACGTGGTTTCAAAGAGCCCCTTTCAGATAAACCACCCGATAACAGTCGGTGCACTGAAAATTAGCCTAGAAAAAAGTAAAAATGACAGATTAGCTTTATTACACAAATGCTTCAATCATCAGGTAACAAAGTTATTTATAATGTATAGCAAGGTTATCTGGAGGTTAAACTAAGGGAGATAATCAATGCATTGTCTTTATCTCAAAGCAGTCACAAGCAGCCAAGCTAGCTCAGACTGGCTGTTGGAAAACTCATCTAAGTAAATGGGAGAACTTGCAGCAAATTCAAGTGAAAAACCTGCAAAAAATTTTCTACAAACTGATATTTTGTTAGTATTAATGTATTTATAAACCATCAACATTGGATAGGTCTTTTGCCCTTTGCTACAGAGAAGACACTTGGTCAAAAGGATGCGGAGGCCTATGTGCACTAGGTCAGGATACAATTTGATCAGTTAGTGTACTCTGGGAGAGATTTACCTTCCCCCTCCTACAATTCACAGAATATAAAGAGTAATCTCATCCCAATAACATTTCTCAATAGGTATGACTTATGCACAGACAAAAATAAATGGAGAGAGGGGGGTAATAAGAATCCTTTCCCATGTGGGTATATCTCCATTTCCAGCAAGGGAAACCCACATGGGAAAGGATTCTTATTACCGCCCCTCTCTCCATTCATCTTGAAAGGCTTTCAGGTTCTCAATACCCATTTCCTCTTCAATAAATACACTACATGGCTCCAACTATATTTGGTTATGATTGTTATGGTTTTCGTCTTTGCATAGGCCATAACTAGTGAGAAATAGGTTATCGGAGTGAGCGCTCACAGATACGACACTTATCAGTCCTTTGGTTAGATGATTGTTACCTGGTTTAGCACTACATAGCCATTTGTTCTTCTGCACTAGGAAGTCAGGTTGTGAGCTTCTATAACAGGGCTGGACATATCAGGTGACTGGTAGGCAAGTTCACACCTAAAAAGAGTTACAGCTGGTGCCTAACTTTTTTTTGTGAGTCCTTTCTACTGAAGTCGTCAATGGATGCACATCTCTCCTGGCTCCTTAAGAGATCCTGCCGTCTCCTAGATTTGATAGACTTCTGAATTATACATTCTGTCGCCCCTTCCATAAAGACATGATTTAAGTATTCGTTGAATTCCAACATCCATTGTTTTATTGTAGTTTTCCCCAAATAATGCCTTTGTTCATTTACTCCTTCACTGAATACATTAAGGGCCAGACTAATTTTACACTTAAACTACAGTGAGGACCACATATTAAACACAACCATTACAATTCAAATACAGGCTAATTGCCAGTCATGTACCAGGTTTAGTCAGACCTTTAAGGGTTTCCACTGCATATAACTACAAATCTGCAATAATGAGGGGGGAAAACTCAAGACCCTTTCATGCACTTTGAAACAGCAGTCCCTCATACTTATGGTGGTAAACCAGGTACTAAGGCAGAAAGCAGGCAACAACAAGTATACTGATCAATCACCTTAAATGAAAATAAACCAATGACACTGCAAGTACAAGGGTCAGAAGTAGATATTACAGGTAGCAGGGAGATAGCTTACCTTTCCCTCTATGCCTCAACACCAACCAACTCTGGAGGCAGCGGAACTTTTGGATGTTTGCTCTCAAAGTGCTGCTTGAAGGTTTTGGGATCTGGCATTTGCGTCTGACAATGGGAGAAAATAAAAAAAAATTAAAAAGCCAACTACACAACCACTATATTGGGGGGGTTAAGGATTAATTTCTGAGTGAAGTGCAGTCAAAATGCCATGGGAGGGGGGATGGACAAAATGCTGCACCTCTGGACTCCATACAAATAAGACACTGGCCTGTGACCAAAGTGAGGTGTTTTCTATAGAGATTATTTTTTTATTTGCTAGAATAAAATTCTACTTCGTTGGCCAGTATTAATTGGTTAAGATGTCAGCATGCCACCACAGGGCTGACAATGCGGGATTGGAATAAGCAGATGGAGATTCTTATTGTTTATGCTCTAACAGCAACAGTTGACAACTGGAATGCTTGACATAACATCTGTAACAGGATAAGTCTAAAGCAGATTACACACCTATACAATCAGCGGCTGATCTGGTAAAACTCTCCGGATCAGCTGTGCAGTGTCCCCAGTGTGACCCGTCAGCCGCGTGCAGACATGGCAGTGTGTATGGACTTCTATGGGATCGGGTGGTCGGCCTGATTATTAAGAGCACATAAGATTCACCCACCCGATCCCAGCCGTTGCAGGAGGTTTATAAACAGTTTATCAGCTAACTTTCCTGCATCGGGACAGTGTACACAGTTATACAATCTAAAGTACATATCGAAAGAACAGCCCGACAAATTATATAGGCATTTACCCAGCACAGATGGTGCAATGGTTAGCATTGCTGCCTCACAGCACTGAGGTTAGGTGTTACCATTGCAACCTTAACTGTGTGGAGTTTGTATGGGTTTCGTCCGGGTAGACCGGTTTCCTCCCACACTTCAAAAATACACTGGTATATTAACCCTAGTGTGTGCTCGCGCGCATGTGATCGGGAGTATAGAGTGTAAGCTCCACTGGAGCAGGGACTGATGTGAATGGCCAAATATTCACTGTAAAGCGCTGCAGAATGTGTGCGCTATACAAAACTAGCATTCAAGGGTCTCTTCTACAGCCACCAATCCCAGACGTGTGCAATGCTTACAGAGACACAGGAATCAGACATTGACATCAGACACCAAACCCAGAAGAAATACTACAGAGAACCTTCTCAAGTTAGAGGTCCAAACAACTAGCGACTTTGGATGGGTACAAAAGTGAGTGGAGAAAACCCATTTACCTACTGTACAGTCCAGACAGCTGGGTCTATTCTGAAATCTGCATTGTATGGGAGTAAAGAGTAGAGGGGGGGGTTGTAATTTAATATGCATTCCAACAGTCTTTCCCCCACAGGGGAGCAAGGGGGGGGTAGTGGTAGTTTGACAACTGCATACATGTGTCGTGGCATGGATGCCAGGACAGCACTGTTGAACAAGTTAAGGGTCAGAGAATGTGAGCTGACAGTCGGATAATTATTGCCCTACAGTGACATAAGCATTTGGAAACAGCGTTTTGTTACAAGGTACAATGAAAATAAAGTAGGACTGATAATATAAAGGGACATCGCTAAATGCCGCAGAAGGAGCTTAGGGAGAAGTTGGGAATACCTTGAGTGAGTAACCCTTGTACAATAAAAAGGTCAGCGCAAAGATTACCTGCAATTGGTCAGGCATTTTTGGAAAGGATTATCCAAAGCACGCTGCAGATTCTCCACCCATGCAACATGCTGGGAGGAGTCCAGTATCTGGGGAACAATAGAGCTGGACACTCCATACAAGGCAAACATGGAATAGTTCACTGCACTGGCAACATAACCATAACAATGATCACACTCCTTGCTTGGCAGAGAATTCAATGAAAGTGCCTCTAGAGGCCACATAAAGGGGTAGGGAATTTTTTACATTTGTACATTCTTAGCTTTACCAAAAAACGTTTTCATCAAAGCATCTCAGTTTTCAAAGTAAAAGGTCACATTAAGCAGTGTCTGTTCATATTATCCAACTTCTGATTGGTTGCTTAAGAAAAAAACAAAACAATTTGCTGAAATGCAGCGATAGGTTATGCTGGCCACAGACTGATATAACTCACTATTAGACAAACCAAATATCAGACATTTCCCTACACTTCTAGCATTATTGGTCTCTGACTAAATACACTATCAGATCTGAGCACCGATTACCACATCAGTCAGGCAGGCTGAAAGATCTCGCGCCCAACTCAGCGATAATTGGCGCTTGGTCTTAGCCATACACTGCAATTGTCTCGTTCAGCCAATAATCGGCAAGTTCGTTGCACTGTATGACAGCCTTTATTTACTTTGCCTAAAGCGTAAAATTAGTAGCAGCCTCCTTAGTAAAGTGTCCTCGCCAGGCAGAGTTAGCAGAATACCATGCCCATTTTGCAATAATGCTCCTTGACCTGTTAGGATAATCAGGCCTGATCTGGACACTCCCCCTGAGCATGGCTGTTACCTTCCTCCTTCAGGCAGGTCCACTGCAGCAGCAACACTAGTAACTAGACCAAGTCCCCCATGGCACAAGAGACTTGGCAGAGAGCCTCAAGGTCTGCTGTGAACAAGTGCTTCCACCCCAGACACATCTGACCGCAGCAGAGAGCCTGCTAACCACACACCTCTGCTCCCTGTGCCTGCAGCACACACTCAGGTGGCTGGTGTTTTACGCTCCCTCACTGCTAGGTGATTGCAGACAAGACTGCACCCAGCCCCCAAAATTCCTAGTGTGAACAGTCGTACAGATTACATGAATGCATACACCTGGCAACTAGATTTGTCAGGAAAACATGACCACATTTAGATGGAGAAAGTGGTTAGAAGCCCCAAACTGTTCAGAGAAAAACAAACAAAAAAAGTCTCAGGTTTCTATTGCAGATATTCTTCTCCATATTTTTAGTATGTGTAGTAAGGTATGGAACCATTAGACCAGATACAACTAGTGGCTTTATACATTATCTTTATCTGGAACAATGTTATAGAAATAAAGTTTTACCCGACAAACAGAGCAGGTGAATACTAGAGCAGCTTTAGCTGCTGCTTTCTGGTCATGTCCTTGTTTCTTCTTCTGTTCCGCTTGTTTCTTGGCATTTTTCTGTTGTGACTGGATCTTCTGATGTCCTCGAGCCATATCTGTGGTGTTAAAGACTTTGTTAGTTACTTGCACAGAAAGAACTACCCACAACTCAGCAGGTGCACAAAGATCCTATTTACTAGAAAGTAGAGGTAGGGGAGAGAGGGGGGGGGGGGGGTTCTAGACCGCCAGTCACCAACACCTGCTAGGTTCCGTGATGATAACAATGATAAATGCAGTTCCAAATGGTAAATATTACAAGGAGTTTCTAGCTGTTTAGTACCATGCAAACTTTTCCCAAATGGGGGTGAATCCTAGCAGCTGTTGTATTTACATTGATCATGCGATCCAGTATCACTCATACATGGCAGAAATATTACCTACAATATGCCATTAGCTGCAGTGAAAGCTATTCATACAATCAAATATTTATTTTAAAAGTGCTCTTCGTCACTGCCCAGCCTGTGTACACTCATGTTCCCCATTCAGCAGCTGGGGAAGGCTCTTCACTCAGGGTAGGGTATTGCCCTTGGTTCTATAAATAAGCCTGCTTCTTTTCTAAAAACTGCAGATGGTGACCTGCTCATTAAGGTAGGTAAAAACCAAACACCTTTAAAAGCTTAGTAGGTTAAAAAAAAAAAAAAAAAAAAAACCACCAGCTTTGCCCATCTGGGCACTGATGTTTGCACACTCTCACTAAGTGTATTACTGTAATTCTGTCAGGTCTGATTGGTGAACAGCAATGATTACAACAGTCTACATTATTAATGGAATATAAGAACATACACTATATCTATAAAGTCCTAGGGTCTCTTATGGTGCATACACACTGTCAGATTTTTCCTTCAGATCTGAACGAAAACGATTTAAAAATCGTTCAGTCGTTCATATCTGACAAGCCTGAACGATGCGCGTTCCCATTTGTCAGATAACGATATCTGACATCTCATGTGTTTGCAGTCAGACTTGGACGATTCCATTCATTTTAATGCAGTCAAAAATCGTTCAAAACTTTGGTAAAATCGTTCATCTGACAAATTTGACCGTGTGTATGCTCCATTATGGAGCATACACACGGTCAGATTTGTCAGACTTGTCAGATGAACGACTGAACGACTTTACCAAAGTTTTGAACGATTGAACGATTTTTGACTGCATTAAAATGAATGGAATCGTCCAAGTCTGACTGCAAACCCATCAGATGTCAGATATCGTTATCTGACATCTGTCAGATATGAATGATTTTCCTTCAGATATGAACGACTGAACGATTTTTAAATCGTTATCGTTCATATCTGAAGGAAAAATCTGATCGTGTGTATGCACCATAACTTGCAACCAGACTTTGCAGAGCTTGGTTTGTTGCAATCTCAAGTTTACATCCAGTCTAAAGGTGCGTACACACTGGGCGATAAAGTGGACGACTGAACGATAACGATATCGTTCAGTCGTCCACTTTATAGTCAATTTTTAAGCCCAAAAAGATGAACGATGACGACGACGCGCGTTCCCGCGGGTCGTTAATCATCGTTCATCGGGCTGACATGCAGGCCAACCTGACGATCTCGTCAGGTTGCTGCATGTCAGGGAATGGGGGAGAGAGCCCGGCGCTGAACGATATTGTTAATGATATCGTTCAGCAGCTGTGCTCAATGTCATGAACGACAGATGTAAGATCACTAGGGATAAAAGATGATCATCATGTACACACTTTTGAATCCAGTTTTATACACAAATTAAATCAGAGAAACTCTCTCCAGTTGAGAATACAATAAACATGAGCCATTTTTAGTTGTAAGAGACACAAGTGTAATACTTGAATGCAAAAACAGGAAGTCATCTCATTTAGTCAATTGAGGAAAAAAATATAACAGACATGCACATAAACGTACAACAACCAAAAATCCAGAGTGGGTGGAACAAGTGTCATTTCCTCTGTACAGAAATGTCAAATGGCTGCGGCAGCTCCGCATACAGGAGACTGCATCCTGAAGTCACCAGCTGCCAGGCAGACTTCTAGAAAGAATCGGGCTTGGACCCAAATAAACCCCTCAGATACCAGTGTGAACAAAAGACCAGATTGTTTTTTCCCCAAGGCCATTAAGTTCTCATTTTGCACCAAGCATGAATCAAGAAAACAATTCAATGTAAATAGAGCAAGTTATGCAGAAAATGCACTCATACAAACGGGCAGATGCCACAAACTACAACTACTAGAGCAGGTTCTATGCCACTGCAGTCTCTAATAGCAGAGCTCCAGACAGGAGTCTTTAATCACAATGCTAACATATGAGATGGCGATAATTACATTAAAAACACATAACAAAACCAAACAACTATTTTACAAAGTAATACAACTAGAATATCAGCACTTGTATGTACACAAGTCTCATGGTAACTGCTACAAAACTAGGAGACAATCCAGAGTGGAAAGCAGATGTACAACCTACACCTCACTGCAGCATAAGCAAAAAGACCAGGTCAGCTGCAGAGACCCCTGTACAAAATATAAGCACATAACCTATAGCCACTTGCTGGAGGTAGACCCATCTGCAGAGACCCCTGTACACAATATAAGCACATAACCAATAGCTACTTGCTGGAGTCAGACCCATCTGCAGAGACCCCTGTACACAATGTAAGCACATAACCTATAACCACTTGCTGGAGTCAGACCCTGGATTTTGGGCAGATATTTGAGCTGGAGCAGCTTTTTGGAAGGGGGGACAGTGACAGAAGCCCCTCACCATGTACAGATGGTAAGGGGGGAGGATTAGCTAGTAGAAGCTCTATATAAGCAGTGTGGGGGGGTTACAGAGACCCCATCCATTATGCAACCAAAGTTCACACCCAGGGGGTTCTAGATTGCCCCAAGGAGTTTGTTTATTTTAAAGGAGGGTGTGTGATGTGCTGGGGGCTCTGCTGCCTGGGGGGGGGGGGGGGCAGTGAAGGGCTCTGCTGCCTAGGGGGCAGGGGTAAGGGGCTCTGCTGCCTGCATAGACACCGAGATAAGGCGCATGGAGCCCAATGGGACACTTGGTCCCAACCATATGTTTCCACCTCTCATCCCCTGGCACAGGACCAACCCGACCTTGGAGAGCCGGCCCCAGCTCACTCACCCTGGCCGGGCTTACCTCAGTCACAGGCAGGCACCGGCAGAGCGGCGTGCAGCGGTCTCTCTGCTACCACCGGGAAGAGGGGGGAGGCAGAGCGTAGAACCGCCTGTATCCGGACCTGCGCTGCCCACCACGACTCCTCCTCCCTACTCTCAGGTAACCACTGCGCAGGCGTGCTTGCACACGGCCGTATCCAGGGGAACAGGGAAGTGGGTGGTGCCCGTGTGAGTCATTATTTCTACCGCGATGGACCAATCAGAGAGCTCAGCGGTGACGTAATGTACATGGGTGAAGGGGGCGGGGCAGTGCGCGCAGGAGGAGGAGCGAAACTGCGCCCGTAAATGTACACTACAGCAGCCTCTAGCTCTAGTCTACTCTCTGCTGCAGCAGCAGGAACTGGGATTTTCTCAGGTCCTCCCGTGTCCTCAACTGCACTCTGCTGCCCAAATCACGGCCAATCTCATGCATGCATACTGGCGGCTGCAGTGCAGTATAGTAAGGTACTGATGCATGTGGTGCCTCATCCATTGTACATTATTACACTGCAGCATGTAGCCGGTGCTTATCTGGTGTTTGTTGTAGTTGATAAATCATAAATAAACACACTGCCCCCACCCGACCCCATTCTCTTTTGTCTGCACTTTTCATATATCTCCTGTATTAGTAAAAACATTTCCTAATAAGACCCTGATATCAGCACTGCCATATACCTGGATTCCACATATTGCAACATAGGCAAACGCAGTGGGGGTTTCCGTCTGCCTGGAAACCCCCCTCCCTAGACATCACACACCATGATCACAATAGAAATACTAATATAATAGAATTTTACTAGTGCTGCATGTTCTCAGTATCACAAATGAAATAATTAGCACCATCTGTGGATATTTTAACATGTATCAGTCAGTAATAAATAACCTGTGCACCAACTAGGAGATCTGGAAAACATGCACTGTTAGGGATGTGCTGCTATAGAGCCCAATATGTACATATATGTCCAGGGCAGTGCTAGGTTCTGCTGCTGCTCCCAGACTCCCGGACTTGCTCCCATGCTCTGGAATGGTTCTCACATCTAAAATAAATACATTCAGCTCAGACAGGATGGCCCTACTGCCGCATTTAATGGTTTACTGTGATCGCTGGTCCTGTATATGCTGGAATTATGACACACAGTACACTTTGTATGACGCATATTAAAGCTGGATAAGTGCTAATTATGCCCTCTTCGTGGACTGGCCACACTCACTCTAAAATAAAGCATTTGGAAACCCCCTCTAGAAATCCTGCATTTGCCACTGTGGAAGGGGACAAAGGTTCTGTCTAAATTTGCTGGGACTACTTATACCCCTTTTACACCAGAGCAAAAACCTGGGTTTTTGCTGGGTCTACCCGGGTCGCAGCTCAGTGTAAAAGGGTCCCTGAAAAATAACCTGGGTCAAGTGACCCTGCAATCCAACCCAGGTAGCTACCAGGGTTGGACCCAGGATGGACCCAGGTAATGGTGCAGTGTAAACAGTGCAACCCGGGTTATCTGACCTGGATCATGCCTAAAATGAGCGGATTGGTGGTTGTGGAGCATTCACCTCCCATTTTTTATGACCTCACAGGTTTAGCAGGGCAGACCTGAGTTCAGTGTGAACAGGGCTGACCTGGGAGTAACCCAGATCAAAGGTGCAGTGTAAATGGGTCTGACCTGGGTCTGACCAGGGTTGGAACCATGGGCCTGATTCAGACCCACTCGCGAGCGGCTGTCCGCTCGCAAGTGGGTCGATGTTCTGGACTGAGCATGCGCACGACGGAGGGAGCTCCGTCGTGCGCATGCGCCAGACGCGACGAGCGAAGGAAAGTCCTTCGCTCGTTGTGTCTGATCAAAGGGGGCGTGCTGTCGATGTTGATTGACAGCACGCCCCCTTTGGTAGGCGTGCCGGGGGCGTGCCTCCCTGACGGGGGCGTTCCCACGGGAACGCCTCCCGTCAGAAGCCGGCCCACTGACATCACTAGTGATGTCAGTGGGAGTGATGTCTGATAGAGCCAAAATCACTCCGGAGCTTGCGGTTGAAAACCTCAACCGCAGGCTCCGGCTCGCAGTTTCGATGGTCGCGATGGTCAAGACCATCGCGGCCATCAAACTGCACGCTCGTATAGCCTGTGGGTGGTGACCCACAGCTATACGAGCGTCCAGGAGGACGCTCCATTTTCATGGAGGCCGGCCCTCATTCAGAGCGTGCGCTCTGCTCAGAGCGTACGGCTCTGAATGAGGGCCCATGTTCAAAAACCCAGGTCGGACCTGGGTTTTAGGTGGAAAAGAGGTATTATTTTCACCCCAAAAAACCTGCTAAATGCCATTCTTCACCACTTGTGCAAAGACGCTAATTAGCAGCTATTGAGAGCAATTAAGTACCCCAAATAGCTTCAGTAGGGCTATTCGGGGGCAACTACATTGATCCCCATTGTTAGAGCATCTTTTGGGGGGGTCAGGCTGATTTCCCCAAATCTGGCAGCACTTTTCACCTGTTTGCGTTTCGCCGGGTCCCGTTTACGCGTCCTTTGGAATTGAATAGGGCGAAAAGAGGGGCCGTGCTCGAAAAGTGAATTCACCAAAAACACGCGATGTAGGTGAAAAGTACATTTCGCCGATGGAGGATAAATTATTGCGGCTAATTCAATACGGGCCCTAATTGGTATTATGTTGCAACTTTGAGATATGCTTGCAATCGGATTATGTACTTTGTATCATACTGTGAATTCGAGACATGCTTGCATGAATCTATGATACATATACAAACAACTGTTGATCTACAGAGTTTTATGTCTAACCTGATAATCTTCCTCTATATGTTTATTATACTAATGTCATCTGATATTTGTATTTGCTTATATGCTTGCAATAAAAAGACTTTGACAATAAACACTTGTATATAGTAAGTTCAGTATTTAAAGCAGCTTTATAAAGGGAACCTTGATACTACTTTTACACTAATGATTGATATACATCACAATGATTATAAAGTGTTCAAACTATGATATACATATTGTAAACTAATGAGATTGGAATTCCTTGTCAGTGACTCCATGTTAAGTTTAATCTGTTGTGATCAATTAATTACTTCTATACATTCACATGGCATAGTAATTGTACTAACTAAAGGATTAAAATAACTCAGCAAAATTATTTTGTCAGTATTATGACTGCAAGTTTGAATTAATTTAGAATAACAATTATTTATTCATCAAATTTGTAAAGTCACATAATATACTGTTATATTTACATTCTGAAATATAAATCAGGAAATAATTGAATTACTTTTAGATTGTTATATCCTTTGTTTCGACTTTATTAAACATTAAGTAATAAAAGTAAATTTTGAATCACATATGTACTAAAGAATGCCCCAAAAAGGGTTGTTCTATCTGTCTTCTTTTGATATCAGTTTTCTAGTCTACAAGCGTTTAATGCTTCTTTGAGCTAAATAAAATTTGCCCTTCTAATATTCATAGTAGGTTTTTTAGGAAACACACTTAATGCACACCGAAAACATGGCTTTGCATCACTGCTTCTGGTTCCGGATGGTATTCACAGAGCACATCAAGGTGCATCCCTACTCTCTGGGCCTGATTCAGAGCTGCTCGTAAGCGGCCGCTCGTTTGTTCCGAGCGATGTTTGCCCAACTGCGCATGCGTACGGATCGTAATATGCATGCGCGAACCAGTCAGTGCGGCCGAAAATCATTTGTTCGCTAAATAGCGAATGCCTGCTATTTTGAGTGACAGGAGGAGGCGTATGTGGGTGGTAACAGGGTAAGGTGCTTGAAAACGGGGAGTGGAGATCCGAACGCAGGCGCGCTTAAAGTTCAAAACGGCCGTTTTAAGGGTGTGCATAATTAATACAGCAGCGTCATTGACCACGTCACTGGGTTATTTTATAGTCAGAACTGCTCGCAAGATTGCGGTAGGAAAAACCAACCACAAGAATAGCAAGCAGTTCATACGCTAATCGATGTACTCGATTAATCTAATAAATAGTGGACATGACGTAGGATGTGAGCGGCCAGGGGCGTAGTTTTCCAAAAAACGACCGCATGTTTTGTTGGCTCGTTCAGACCTAGAGGCGTGAACAGACCGCAAAGAGCGAACGGTTCATTTGAATAGCCACCCCTTTTTTCTGAACGAGCGAGCGCAAATAGCGTCCGGCTCTGAATGAGGTCCTCTGTTCCCAGGACACAGCCCCACAAACCAGAGCTGCAAAATTACATTTAATTTCTACATTGTTCAGCAAAATTCTGCCACTGCCCTGTAATTCTCCCTCACTCCACCAAACTCCTCCCAAAGTACTTGCAAACTTCAGCTCTGACGCAGACATTGCCTTCTCGCCCCAGAAACCTGTGCAGACCAGTATAAAACTTGTTGCACTTGCACACAAGCTGGTACTGTACAGCGCAGTGGCTTATATTTATAAAGCTGGGTACACACCAGACGACTTGCAAACGATGCAATGGTTGTCTAAATTTCCCTTAAACTCCCAGACAAACTACCAAACGTTATAATGTATCATTCGGTCGTTTCATCGTTAACTATATAATGTTAACATATTGCCTGGTCGTTCGGTAGAGCGTACGCACTACACCATCTGAAGGGAATCCTTAACGATATTGACAGATTGAGCTGCTTGTATGGAAGATCTGAAGATGTGATGGACACCGCAGGAGCGCTCATCGTGCATGCACACTTGACGATTTGAACAATTTGCGGTGCGTCGGAATTGGCCATATCATTCAGAAAATCGTCTAGCGTGTAGGGGCCTTAAACTATCTTACAAAATGTTTTATAGAAGTTTATTTCAAACATTACCTTGTTGTGATCGCTCTTTCCTAAATGCCTCCTCACCTGCACATTAGAGGTTCAGCATCTCCCCCTCTAGTTGGTTGTACAAATCATGAGGAGGACCACATGCATTTTAATGATGTTAAATTTGTAATAATCTATCTATACTTTTAATAAAATTGTAATGGTTGTGTCTGTACATAGAATTTTTTGGGGAGAAATGTACTCCTTGGGACCGTGTATGACCTATGGAGACAAAAAGTTTTTCAGAATTTTTGTTTGTCTGTTCATTCTGGCTTCACGCAAAAACTATGGGATGAATTTGGATTGCGTTTTCAATATTGTATAGCTTAGTCATCTAGAAAGAAACTGAGGTATGTATTATCTCAATGTGACATCAGGGACTGGAGCAATAAAGGAAAAAAATGACGCTTGACACTCAGCATGTGCAGTGTGCAGGCTCCTCAAGAAGCTAAAAATGATTAGATGTATATAAATATATTTTTTTGGGGACAAATATACTTTTAGGGACTGTTTATGAACTATGGAGACAAAAAAATTATTTTATCGGAATTTGCACAGGCTCCTCAAGTCCAAAATTACTAGTTTTATATAAATATACAGTATATACATAAATTGCACACCACGAACGCAAGCATTTATATATGTATGCATATATAAATACATAGATATACTGTATATATCTCAAGATCTATTTCGCAGAAAGATCCAACTATAAAGCACAAACTAGGCAGTTTATCTTGACTCATGGAATTGCAGTCTACATGTCAATCCAGTAGATGGTACACCAAGACAAATACCACATATCATAGAGTCACTGCTCATATTACTTGCAACCTGTCAGTGTTACTGTAGGTTAAGTGGCTTGTTCACGAGTTAGTAGCCCCAAGCATAATTTTGTGTTAATCCCTGAAGAAAACAACTGCAAATATTGTTTACAAAGACATTTTGTGATCAATGTCTACACTATGAAATATACATCACAATATTAGATGCCACTGCTATTTTTGTAAAACTAGTTCCGCTGAGCTATAACAGACTTCCACGTGAGCAAAGCTGTGGGCAAACGCTAGTAATTGAATAATTTTTTATAGTCATATATGCTGAGTGTCTTATAAGAAACAACAATCAATACTCTACTGGTATGTCATCATCTTCGGAGATATCCTTATATTAAGAAAGTGTTAAGCAGTTATTTACACATGCACAGGCTCATTCCCTTTTCGACATATGGCAAATTGACACAGTGAAAAGGTCTACATTACCGTTAGGGTTATGGTTAGCTTTAGGGTTAGCGTTAGATTTCAACATTGTGAACATGTCGACATTATGACATGTATGTACATAACATGCCAATACAGCCAAAATACTGAAATGAGAATCCAGGTTCCTGCAGTAGGCCAATGGAAATGTCAAGCAATACAAATAGGTTGCCGTGACTTGATATAATATAGCGATGACACTTATAGCAAGTGCTATGTGACAGGATTACTATTCAAGCTGGACACATTTGTGGCCAAAACAGGAATGAGTTCTAACCAGTCACTCGGCACTGTAGGCAAATCATCCGGATCACTTTGGCATCATTGGGGCCTGTTTGTGTGTTTGAAAGATTACCGGGCACACAATCTGAGAATGAACTTCTGCTGTCATTTCTAACCGCATCCACCAAAACGCTCGGTAGCGATCCCATTACAATGTATCAGATAATTGTTGGACATCATAGTCGTCTTCATGTCACACTCGCTACAATATTAAGCACACTGGGAAAAAAAATTACAGTTCAAGCAGTGTTTTTCCCTGCTCAATGCACATACCCAGAATTGTGGCTGAATCTATTTTAACAAACGAAAATGAAGCTGTTACACTAAGGGGGCGATGTATCCAGTCTTGGGGAGAGTTACACAACAAAGCAACCAATCAGCTTTTAACTGTCATTTATGTAACGCAGTCTATGAATTAACAGAAGCTGATTTGTTGCATTGGGCAACTTCTCCACTTTATCTCTCACCAAAGCTTGATACATCTCCCTTTAACAAGCATTGTAATATATCTGTCAATTTATACTTGATATATATAATGCTCTCTTTTCCTTCCGCCTTCCAAAATCCTATTTCCTGCTATTCTTCTGGGCACATGGTAAGTAGATGAACAACACCTCTATTTCCCAATTTTATCACCTTGTCTTTTAGAGAGGTCAGCTGTACCATGGAAAAGTGCGGCACCTACAGTACGAGATCTCACTGACATATCTAGTGCAATTGCAACTGAGAACTATAATAATAATAATAATAATGGACGCAGCGGCTGTGCAAATATAAACTAATTCCTGCAGGAGGCGTCTGGAGGAAAAAGACAACTCTCCTGCCGGGCATCTCAGCTCCAATGGCTGCGTCCGAAGACGCAGGATGGGATGAACATGGCAACCATCCGAAAGGCCACCTCCTGCCCGCTTGCGAGGCCAGTAAATCTGTGTCGGAAGTCGCAGATATTGTTCTTGGCACTCCCAGAAAACGGGGCCAGCACGCTCCGGTTTTATTAAAATGGAGGCAGCGCTGCCCTGTCCCCACCCCCAACCAGCTGCAGCGTATCAATTATACTCTGCAGCTTGGGGGCACTGTATGCGATCTCGCAGGACTCGTTCTGCACATGTACAGTACAGGATCCTGTACAAGTGCAGTCCACGGACCATTGGACCTGTACGCAAACCATTAGGCCTATAGTTGACTAAGAAAAAACAGGTGGCAATTAGTTCAGAGCGAATATAGAAATTAAACTAAATATGAAATGACTTCTAATAAATTAAATGCAATGCATAATACTCCTTTGTAGCCACAGCTTAGAGTACTATATGCCAGGGTTACTGTATTCCAGTTAAATTCAGTCCAACTTCATCAACATTTCATTATCTTACACATAAACCTTAGAAAATCATAAGCATAGATCAGGGGCATTTTAAGAGAGGAGGGAGCCCATGTGCAGACTCCATTTGGGCCCCCTCCTCTCTGACAGCGGCTCAGTGGCACTGAGCGCTGTTGATTCTGGCCTAATGCCAGAATCTACAGTGCATGCACAGGTCTCCGGGAAAATGGTGCCCGCGCCTACTTTCCCGGGGACATCTTTTTTGTGCATACGCAGATCACTGGCAAAATGGCCGCCGCCATTTTCCCAGTGAGTGTTTGCTGCTCTACAGTGCCGGTCCGGCACTGTGGAGCAGCACTTCGGGAATCGGCGGAGAGGTAAGTATAAATACCTATGGGTGCAGGGTGTGCAGTGTGGGCCCCCAGGTCACCTCGTCGAGCAGGTCTCTAACACTCTGGGGTTCACATCTGGGGTGCAGAGCACCCAAAAAGACAGCCCAGCCAAAGACCTCCCCAGGGCATAAAACGACAAAACCTTTTACCTTTATTATTATTTCCAACACTTATTAGCTACCTTCACACACCTATTACTTTATAATACTTCACTGTCACTCTTTTTTTCGTGTGATGCCCTGGGGAGGTCTTTGGCTGGGCTGTCTTTTGGGGTGCTCTGTGCCCCAGATGTAATCCCCAGAGTGTTAGGGACCTGCTCGACAAGGTGACCTGGATGCTGGTGGGCAGGCTCGTATCACTGGCCACTGATATGCTAACTACCTCTGAAATTATGTTTAATTACAAAATACATTAAAATTTAAACTGTAATGATCGCATACTGCATCTGCAACTTCTTTTCTTGTAACACTACCAAAATCATCCTTCCTTACTATCACTTCTCATTATAACCACCAAGATCATCCTTCCTACTACCACTTTACATTTCCACTACCAAGTTCATCCTCCCTTACAATCATCTACCATTACCACCTCTAAGATCATCCTTCCTTCCTATTACCTCCCATTATCACCTAATATCATCCTTCCTTACTATCACCTCCCATTACCACCTCTAACATCATCCTTCCTTACTATCACCTCCCATTACCACCTCTATGATCATCCTTCCTTCCTATTACCCCCCATTACCACCTCTAAGATCATCCTTCCTTACTATCACCTCCCATTACCACCTCTGTGATCATCCTTCCTTCCTATTACCTCCCATTACCACCTCTAAAATCTTTTTTCCTTACTATCACCCCCTATTACCACATCTAAGATCATCCTACCTTCCTATCACCTCCCATTACCACCTCTAAGATCATCCTTCCTTCCTATTACCTCCCATTACCACATCTAAGATCATCCTTCCTTACTATCACCCCCTATTACCACATCTAAGATCATCCATTCTTAATGTTACCTCCCATTACCACCTCTAAGATCATCCATCCTTACTATTACCTCCCATTACCACCTGTAAGATCACCCTTCCTTACTATTACCTCCCATTACCACCTCTAAGATCATCCTTCCTTACTATTACCTCCCATTACCACCTCTAAGATCATCCTTCCTTACTATCACCTCCAATTACCACCTCTAAGATCATCCTTCCTTCCTATTACCTCCCATTACCACATCTAAGATCATCCTTCCTTACTATCACCTCCCATTACCGCTTCTAAGATCATCCATCCTTACTATCACCTCCCATTACCACCTCTAAGATCATCCTTCCTTCCTATCACCTCCCATTACCACCTCTAAGATCATCCTTCCTTCCTATCACCTCCCATTACCACCTCTAATATCATCCTTCCTTCCTATCACCTCCCATTACCACCTCTAAGATCATCCTTCCTTCCTATTACCTCCCATTACCACCTCTAAGATCATCCTTCCTTACTATCACCTCCCATTACCACCTCTATGATCATCCTTCCTTCCTATTACATCCCATTACCACCTCTAAGATCATCCTTCCTTACTATCACCTCCCATTACCACCTCTGTGATCATCCTTCCTTCCTATTACCTCCCATTACCACCTCTAAAATCATTTTTCCTTACTATCACCCCCTATTACCACATCTAAGATCATCCTACCTTCCTATCACCTCCCATTACCACCTCTAAGATCACCCTTCCTTACTATCACCTCCCATTACCACCTCTAAGATCATCCTTCCTTCCTATTACCTCCCATTACCACATCTAAGATCATCCTTCCTTACTATCACCCCCTATTACCACATCTAAGATCATCCATTCTTAATGTTACCTCCCATTACCACCTCTAAGATCATCCATCCTTACTATTACCTCCCATTACCACCTGTAAGATCACCCTTCCTTACTATTACCTCCCATTACCACCTCTAAGATCATCCTTCCTTACTATTACCTCCCATTACCACCTCTAAGATCATCCTTCCTTACTATCACCTCCCATTACCACCTCTAAGATCATCCTTCCTTACTATCACCTCCCATTACAACCTCTAATATCATCCTTCCTTCCTATCACCTCCCATTACCACCTCTAAGATCATCCTTCCTTCCTATTACCTCCCATTACCACATCTAAGATCATCCTTCCTTACTATCACCTCCCATTACCGCTTCTAAGATCATCCATCCTTACTATCACCTCCCATTACCACCTCTAAGATCATCCTTCCTTCCTATCACCTCCCATTACCACCTCTAAGATCATCCTTCCTTCCTATTACCTCCCATTACCACATCTAAGATCATCCTTCCTTACTATCACCTCCCATTACCACCTCTAAGATCATCCTTCCTTACTATCACCTCCCATTACCACATCTAAGATCATCTGTCCTTACTATCACCTCCCATTACCACCTCTAAGATCATCCTTCCTTACTATCACCTCCCATTACCACCTCTAAGATCATCCTTCCTTACTATCACCTCCCATTACCACATCTAAGATCATCCTTCCTTACTATCACCTCCATTTCCGCTTCTAAGATCATTCGTCCTTACTATCACCTCCCATTACCACCTGTAAGATCATCCTTCCTTCCTATTACCTCACATTACCACATCTAAGATCACCTTTCCTTACTATCACCTCCCATTACCGCTTCTAAGATCATCCTTCCTTCCTATTACCTCCCATTACCACATCTAAGATCATCCTTCCTTCCTATTACCTCCCATTACCGCTTCTAAGATCATCCTTCCTTCCTATCACCTCCCATTACCACCTCTAAGATCATCCTTCCTTCCTATTACCTCCCATTACCACCTCTAAGATCATCCTTCCTTCCTATTACCTCCCATTACCACATTTAAGATCATCCTTCCTTACTATCACCTCCCATTACCACCTCTAAGATCATCCTTCCTTCCTATTACCTCCCATTACCACATCTAAGATCATCCTACCTTCCTATCACCTCCCATTACCACCTCTAAGATCATCCTTCCTTCCTATTACCTCCCATTACCACATCTAAGATCATCCTTCCTTCCTATTACCTCCCATTACCGCTTCTAAGATCATCCATCCTTCCTATCACCTCCCATTACCACCTCTAAGATCATCCTTCCTTCCTATTACCTCCCATTACCACCTCTAAGATCATCCTTCCTTCCTATTACCTCCCATTACCACATTTAAGATCATCCTTCCTTACTATCACCTCCCATTACCACCTCTAAGATCATCCTTCCTTCCTATCACCTCCCATTACCACATCTAAGATCATCCTACCTTCCTATCACCTCCCATTACCACCTCTAAGATCATCCTTCCTTCCTATTACCTCCCATTACCACATCTAAGATCATCCTTCCTTACTATTACCTCCCTTTACCACCTTTAAGATCATCCATCCTTATTATTACGCTCAGTTTTACTTCCACAGCTTTTCTCATAATACACATACTCTGAAATGTCTGGTTAGATCAAAATGTTTAATCTCCAATAATACCCAACACTGTAACTGAATGGTGAGTTTGCCTAGCATTAGCTGCAATTATACAGCACTATTGAGCATTTGACTACCTTCACCATTATGAATGTACAGGTTCTAAACAAAAAGGATGAATACACTGATATAAAGTCAGAAATAATATACATATAACTGCGCTAGAATTATGGTTGCTGCTCCAAGACCCGGGTGGTCACCCTCTTAGTAGACAAATAATAAAGAATATGGTCCGGGCGCTACTCTTGCTGGGGTGCTTGATGAAATTTGATGCTCTAAGAAGAAATAAAGCTATATGGTATAGTACATCTATAATGTTCTATGGTGTATCATATGGTCCTACTCACACAATCTATTCTTGTATTCCTGCATGTCAAGAGGCCTTTAAAGGCCTGCGTGCTCCTCCCCAATGATGTCAGCCACCAATTTGCCTTCAAACTCCACCGAAGTCTGAAGGAACTCCAGTGACTGGCTTGCACAACTATTTCTGTGGCTGGGTCCGTGAGCCTGAATGCGACCACACACGTCACTAATAGATGACATTTCTCAAATGTGGATCAACACTTTTCTTTCCAATGTGAGATCCTGGTTATCATACCAACATTGAATAAATAAACAGTGTCCCCCAGTGTTTAATCTTTTCCATTTGCCATTTTATTCTTTTTTCAGATGCCAGGGCAAAGTCAATTAAACCTTGACATTTTTCACTTTTCAAACTGCAATTAAGTACAGGGAATGTTAGTGCCAAAATATTGCAATAATTTGTCCAGCTGACCAACCAACTCAGTTGCATGCGCAGACAGGCGACAATTGCTCAACTGCGAAAATATCAGCATAGCGCACATCTCAGAAACAGGCCCTTGGTGCAGTGCAAATCTTGAATTAGCTTTACAGTGGAATGCTGAGACATCACAATTTTCTATATCCTTCGATAAGGGCACTGGTTTGCTTTGCTGGTTTGCCATATCAAACATTGGGAGTAAAGCAACAAGCTGGACCGAGAACAGATCAACAGGACATCATGAGCTAAACAGTTGAAACTGTTGGTAGACTTTAATGTGTTTTGTTCAACCTAATTACAGTATAATTATGTAACATATGGTGAATATTTTACATAACCTGGTCATGTTTGGTCCTCGCTGTTTTTGAAAGTAATTCACAAGATGCAGAGCTTTAACTCAGGACTAAAGGACTTTTAAATGCAGCCAGCTGTCCAGTGTAACTCCGCAGTAACAAGAATAATCATATGCTAACCTTTATTCTTGGCAGGAAAATCAAAGTCACAGCAATGCCGGCCTCTAGGGCAATAAAGGAATGTTACTGTTTTACATAAGTTCACTTTAATCACTTGGAGCCGACACATTAAAATTCATTCTAGGCTTGTTCTTTCTTAACACTAGTGTTTTTATACTTTATTTTTGCGCAGTTGAGTTATATTATGCTACTGCACATGCACGAAAAGCCTAGAAAATCCTCACTGTGCATGCGCGAAGCAATGTGTGCGATGATGTACGCATTTGCGTACAATTCACTATGACTTGAGACGACGTCTGAAAGGGCCTTTCTGGGTGGAAACTGGGAGGTGACCTAAAGGGACTGTAAAAAGAGGAGATGACATGGGCGTGTAATGGGAGTGTCATAGGCGTGTCCTCGGACACGCGGCTGCGTTGTTTTTCGTAGCACCGCAGCCACAGTGGCCATATTTTGGGAAAGTTACAATGGAGGCCGTGCGCCAGGCAGGGCACACTCAGGGTGAAGAGATTGGATCCACCAGCTCAGATATGCAAAGTGGGCATTGCAGGGTTTGCTCGGTCCGTCGCATAGAAGTATACAAGAGGAATGCTCAAGCCGACTTTTGCATTTTTTTGCCCTTGCGAATATGTGAGAAATTGCAACTGCTCACCTCTGAATCAGGCCCACATTCTAATAATTGTATCTGTGATGAAAACTAAAATCCTAACTTATAATGTCTGCACAACTGGAATTCATGTGGAAAGTACTGACTGTACCCACAAGGGTTCGCAGTTAACGTTGCAGATATCTTTGCGAGAGATAGAGTGGAGAGAGATAAAGTACCAATCAATCAGCTCTTAACTGCCATGTTACTGGCTGTGTTTGGTAAATGACAGTTAATAGCTGATTGGTTGGTACTTTATCTCTCTCCAAGGTTTGATACATCTTACTTGACGTGAGATGTATCAAACCTTCAAGTCATAGTTGTGGATATGCAGTCGGGAAACCGGCAGACCTAATCCCGACAGCTGGCTTCCCGACTGCATAATCCCGGTGAGGGTTAAATGACCGGCGTCTAAATCTATATGCTTGTCATTTTACCAACGACGGGAGACCGGCACCCGGCACCCCGATCGAAGGGAAGCCGAGCGCGGATGGCCGTGCAGGGGGGAAGGGTTAGGTTTAGGGTTCCCCCCGGGAGGATTTAGGGTTAGGCACCCCCCCCGGAAGGTTAGGTTTAGGCTAGGGGAAGGGAGGGTTAGGGTTAGGCACCCCGGGGGGACATAGGGTTAGGCACCCCCCCGGAGGACTTAGGTTTAGGCGGCAGGGAAGGGGGGGTTAGGTTTAGGCACTTAGAGAGGGGATTAGGGTAAGGCACTGGTGGGAAGTTTAGGGTTAGGCACCCCTAAGGAAGGGTTAGAGGAGGGAATTAGGTTAGTCAATACTTACCTTAGGAACGATTGGGATTTTCACCCATGTCGGGCAGGCGCTGTCAGGATTCCAACCGCCAGACATGCGTCCGGCGGTAAATCATACCGATTCCATAGTAGTCTACCCTCCCACATCACTGCAGAGTCTCCCGCTGTCCCAGAATGTTTAACAAAACCCTGAATTCCCCACTGTCCCATATGGAATCTGGATTGCGCATGCGCAAGTCCGGATGGGACAGACTGAATGAGAGGACGCCATGACCAGTGACTTTCGCTAAGGTCAATGGCTGTGGAGGCACACATGGAGATGGGTATGAGTGCTGGAAGCCTGTCTCACAGCCTACTCACTGTAACTCTATCCTCACTACACTAAGCTTCAGTGTCCATTGATTCTCCTATCTGCATCACTGTGTCTTCTCTTGCTGCTGCTGACTGAGCTCCGATCTCTAAACACTGCAGTGCACTTCCTGGTCACATGACACATCCAAGGTGTCCATAAGTGCTCAAGGTACGCCACCCCCATACTCAGAGGCATACCTCTGTTATCTCTTTTTGTGCAGCTTACTGCCCATGGTGTGGCCCCTCCCCCAGCTCTGCAAGTGGTGTCTGACTATACAGAAGCGAGGCTGAGCTGTTGCTGCCTCATCTCTTGTCTCCCTGCAGTCCCAGGGAGCTCCACAAAGCTGGTGAGTGTTAACTATAAAAATTATTACAATAAACAAAACAGTTGTTTCTAAATTATGAATATCTTCTTTGTATTATTCTAATCATTTTTATATCAAATCTCAGGAGTATGACAGGTGAGGCTCTGCCTGGCCATGATGTGTGCTATGGATGCAGGGCCTGATGTCGTTATCGCTCCATCAAGGCCCCGCTCAGCCCACTTCACAAGAAAGAGAAGCAGGATTTGGGGGGTTGGCCTATCTTCCGGGAATCTGAGAGGTCTACCCAAAGCGGGAATATGAGTTACACTGTTTGAACATTTTTATAGCAGCTGGTTGCTAGCTCAGTCCTCTCCATCTCATGTGGTTGTGGGTGTATAGGTGTACGAGTGCCCCAATAACTTAATAATAAGGAAAATGTTTGTATTGGGAGCCAAACCATCTCTCTTTGATTAAATACATGTAACAGCTTTATTACATTTTCCATTCCATTCTCCAGCACAGGTCTTGGTTTAATTTACTGAATTACAGAACATTACATAGTTGATCTCAAGAGCTGAAATTTTCCTCAACTTAGTGCTATTGGTTTGTGCTCTCCCCTCCTCGCACAAATAACTGGGGTCTCATTCCTTGTCCTTTCTCTCCCACTCTCGAGACATCTTGGTGGACAGAGGTGCTAGGGTAGCACAGAGCATATTCCCACTCTCACTCCTCTCAACTCTCTGACTAAACTAACAACCCTACACTTTCAACGGAATCGGTATGTAATGCTGCCGGACCTATTCTTGGCGGACCAAATACTGACGCCGGAAGCCCGAACAGTGAAGATACCGACTAGAGCTGGAAAGTACCCTAACCCTCCCCTCTCTCCTCCATAACCCTCCCTTAGTGGTGCCTAACACTAACCTCCCCGGGAGGTGCCTAACCCTAACCACCCTCTTCCCGCACCCTAAATCTAACCCTCCCGGTGGGGTGCCTAACCCTAACCTCCCCATAGTGGTGCCTAACCCTAACTCCCCCCTTCCCCTAGCCTAACCCTAACCCTCCAAGGGGGGTGCCAAACCCTAAGTCCCCCCGGGGGTGCCTAAACCCAACCCTCCCCCACCCATACATTAGAAAGCCCTAGCTTACCTTTGTTCGGGATGCCGGGCATCGGGATTTCGGCGTGGGGCTAAAGATAGGGCGGCGTCCGCTTTCAATTATCTATACTATCAACTATAGATTTCCGGCTCCTCACACTATCACTTGGTTCTGGAGCCTCTGCCTCGGAGCTCATACTACTAAAAATCCACATCTCCTATTCACAAGGGCAGTCAACGGGAAATAGTCACATCAATCTTGAAGCCAAGACCTAGGTGGACTAGGAAGGAAAACAAACCTTGCACAAGTGGTTTTCCTGGACACCACACAGAAAATACTTAAATGTTCTGGTCTCACCACTTCTCCTAGTCACATCCTAATCCATACATCACACAACGAGGTAACTCCCTCACCTGCAACCAGGGGGTCATTATAAAGAAAATATAATAACTCATTGGTTGCAGGTCAGAGTGAGTGCACTCTTATCACATACATTAATCATGGCAGGTGGGGATTACCTATTTCAAAATCAACCCTTGCATATCCCAAATAACACCAACATGTTGCATGTTGTAAAATGAGACATTGCAAATAATTCACAGTTAAACCGATACAGCGCAATCCATTGTCCTTTGTGTTTGTGGGAGAGCAGATGACGCATTGAAGTAGTCCCCTTTGCCTGCCCCTATTTATCTTGTCTTTGCAATATGAGTACAGACATGTCGTGTTCCTTATGCAGTACATTGTGAAAACACTGAACCGATTTTTTTTCCTACTTAAGCATCAGCCCTCGGAGAAAATGAAATAACCTGGTTGCTCGGTTTTGAAATTGAACCAAGCAAGTAAATGCATGAAAGTATTGGTCATATTATGACAAGAAAAACGAAACATGAGCCAATTAAAGCACATGTGAAATTCAAACTCGTTATACTAAATAGCAGCGTGAGTCAGGATGCAAGCTGGAACCCATCCAAGTGACCAACCCCTTACAATTAGGTGTACGTGATGAAGAAAAGATAGTGAAGAAGAAGAAGAATGTGTAACCTTATATAATGCAATTATTGAAATGTACAAAATTCAGAAAGGGGGTGTGATAAATATCATTACCTGCTTCTCCTTTCGTATTGATTCAAATGAAATGTAAGATTCACCTGCTTGTATTGTGTTTGCTGGCATTACTTATTGCTCTTACTTTGTCTGTCTGCGTTAACTCTATAATAAGCCTAACAGGTGATCAGATTAATCAGGGACATAGCTCTGCGTAAGAAGCGTTGTACTGTAGTTTAAATTCCATCAACTGGAAATCAGAGCAACCATTTTGTATACGGTAACTTAATTCCATAGACATGATCATGGCTGTATCTCTGAAATCTTCCACAAGTTTCAAGTTATTATATATTATTATTACAATGCAATGTGTATTGCATCTATAAGAATACAGGTGTCTTGATAGAACATATTACCGGTTAATATAGCCACATGTGGAGTGATCCAGCAACTATTTCAATTTGGCTACACGTGGGTGGCCAAAACAGAGGCGATCTGTCCATTCAAATCACTCTGGCTAGTCATCTGGGTGGTTTCTAGCAACTTTGCTGCCCATTATAATGTTTATTCCATATGTGGGCCTGCTAAGAGTGTTTATGTAGCAAGCAGTGAAAAGCGTGGAGAAGAGGACCAGTGGAGAAGTTGCAGATAGCAACCAATCAGCTCTACCTATTATTTTATAGACTCTACTTGATAAATGCTACTTCAATGCTGATTGGTTGCTATGGGCAACTTCTCCACTGGTTCTCTTCTCCGCGCTCTTCACTGCTTAATACATAATCCCCTAAGGTGTAAATTTAGTAAAGGTTGACGTTGTGTTTTAGGAACTAAATTGCACATCTACTAACAGACAATGGGGTCTATTTATCAAGCAGTGAAAAGCGTGGAGAAGTGGACTAATTGAGGAGTTGCCCATAGCAACCAATCAGCTCCTACCTATTATTTTATAGACTGTACTTGAGGAATGCTACTTCAAAGCTGATTGGTTGTTATGGGCAACTTCTCAACTGGTTTACTTCTCCACACTTTTTACTGCTTGATAAATAGACCCCATAGTTTTATATTGATTTTTAAATCTTAGTAAATGTGCAATTTAGCCCCTGAAACACAAAAATGATTTAGAACTTAGAAATCAGAGACTGGTGGAAATTCAGTCTCCTCCAAGCATCCCCAGATAATAGTCTATGCTGCAGGGACCAAACAGGTCATGTGTCTCAGGCTGGACAGTTGATGTCTATCACAAGGGTGATAAACAGAATGGTGGTATTGGCCAATGTATTGGCCCATCACAGGTGCATGCAAGGGAGGCCTTAATCTAGACTAGAAAAAACTGAAAAAATTCAACCAGCACACTGTATTGCTATTATCATGTAAGATGCAAGTCTCTTTTGCTGGCCCATTGCGGGGTGCTGGGGGAAAGTTTTTACTTGACTGTCACAAGGGTGCTCAGTTAACAGACTAATGTAAGGGACAAGGCCAGTACAGAGGGTGAAATGTCAGGAGCAGCTGGCACAGATTGGTAAATGGTAAACTAAGCAGATTCAGGATCTCCAAGTTTAAGATAAAGGTTGTTGCCCCCTGAGACCCTTAAGTACACAATGTCAAATTGGTAGAGGAAATTGATATAACAGGAATATGTGGACGTACATATTCCTTCAGCAATTCACGAATATATGCATGCTTATGTTATTTAATTTTTTCTGCATTGCAGTTTAGAGCATATAGAAATGATTGAGAATATATATATTAGTTGTGCGAGTTTCAGAAGGCCGCATTTGTCGAATGGCCTCAGGCCTGGAGAGGATAAGGCCTTCCCTTTCCTCACTAAAGTAAGCAAGTATCTGTTTGATGCAGCAGCCATCTTGTTTGATATTTTAGCTAAAAGCATGTTAAATGATGTATTAAAAAGTATGTAGAAATTAGTGTTTTATTTCTCTGCAGGTGCGATTAACTGTGGAGATATGTATAAGTTAAACTGCTATATACAATTTTCTAGCAATAAGAATTATAGGTTTAAAATGTATAAATTTTAACATGTTCAGAACAGCTGACAGCAAGTCTCAGTTTTTATATGAACAAATGACCTAACTGAAGATAGCATTTAACTGCAATAAGCAGAATTGAAGGCTAAATGGGCGACCATGTCAGATTTCTACATGGAATCAAAAAGATAACACAGAGTTATGTCAATATTATGTCTAAAGCACAGATGACCAATGAGGGCCTAGCATGTACAAATATTCATTAGATTAATTGGACTAATTGGATTAACTGGAGGTATAGACAAAATTATAGTACAAAACTCACCAGAGAAAGAGGGAGGTGGGGAGCAGTCAGAGAACAGAGGAGAGAGCACACAACGAGGTTCGGGGGTGCCGATGCCGTTATGCATGTATGAAGTATTGGCTGGCTGCTATTCTGTACTGGGTGTCACAAATTTATTTTGCAAGTATTCCCTACTGCTGTTGGTATAACTTATGTTTTTTGTTGTAAGTCTGCATTGGCAAAATATATGTATGATTAAGCTGTCTTTAAGTAAAAGCATTGTCATTTATTTTAGAATCTGTATTTGTGTGAATTATTTAAGTACTCTTTATGACAAGTAGGGTTTGAAAGTAATCCAGAACACATTGCATTATCACAACGCATAATATCTCATTGATGAAGGTCCTCACAGACTGGTGGGATATTGCTTAGGTCAAAAAGCATTACAATGTACTTATGGAACCTGCCTTCATTATTAAAGGCTGCTTTCCACTCAATCCCTTGGTTTATTTGAAATAGTTTCTAGATTCCACAAAGATCACGCTTGCTGAAAATGTAGGAAACTCAGTCATAAATGTTCACAAAACAGTGTAAGGGGATAGTAGCTTTTAAAATGGTTTTGTTAATTTCTATATTAAACAATTTCCCTGCACCAGTAGCCAATGAAGATGTGGATAAATTCACTTATGGCTTCAATTTGTGGGATGGACAAAGGATAGACCCAACCTCTGGGAGGAGTAGTACAAGTTACCAGGGTTGTAGTATATCACCCTTTTCTTTACAGAACATATCATAAAGAGAAATACATTGCTATAATCAGATTCTGAGTATTTGTATTCATTGAAGAAGAGTTCATCTTTCCTAGCATTGCCCCTCTGATTCCAGCTAGGGTGTATAATTACTGAAGTGCGGGTTTTTGTTGCCCAGAGCAACCAATCAAATTCTTCTTATCATTTATCTTGCACCTTCTAGAAGATAATAGCTAGAATCTGATTGGTTGCTATGGGCAACAACTTCACTTCTAAAAACCCGCACTTTAGTAAATACTGTATATCACCTAGATGTCAGAGTTTCACAGGACATTGGATCAGAAATTGGTCCTTGCTCCACAGTAGAAGAACAAACTAAGCGACTTCTATGAGAACCCCCCTCAATAGATAAATGGGAGCAACCTAAATGCAGCAATTCCTCAGCAGGAAATGTCATATACTGCTTGAGCTTGGAAGCATGTCCTGAGGGCCTGATTCAGAGCCGCTTGTAAGCAGCAGCTCGTTCGCTCCAAGCGATGTTCGCACATCTGCGCATGCGTATGGGTCATAATGCGCATGCACCAACCAGTCATTGCGGTCGGAAATCGTGCGCTCGCAAAACAGCGAGGGCCTGCTAATTTGAGTGACAGAATGAGGCGTTTGTGGGTGGTAACAGGGGAAGGTGCTTGAAAACGGGGACTGGAGATCCGAACGCAGGCGTGCCAAACGGTCAAAACGGGCGTTTAATGGGTGTGCATAATTAACAAAGCAGCGTCATCGACTACATTACTTGGTTGTCTTTTAGCCTAAACTGCTCGCAGTGATTGCGGGAAGTAAAACCTACCACAAGCACTGCGAGCAGTTCAGACGCCTTTCGATGTACTCGATTAATCTAATAAATAGCGGAGATGACGTATGATGCGAACGGCCAGGGGGCGTCTTTACAAAATAGCGAGCGCATGTTTCGTTCGTTCGCTCGCTCAGACATAGAGGCGTCAACAGACCGCAAAGAGCGAGCGCTCAACTTAAATAGCCGGCCCCTTTTTCTGAATGACCATTCGCAAATAGCGTCCGGCTCTGAATCAGGCCCTGAGTGCACTCTTGAATGCGTATATATCTTCCTTAAAATATATTGACCTCACCACATGTCACTGGCACATTCCATATGCTGCAAGAATACCTCCCAATATGCATTTCATGTTCAACCTTTGTACAAAACCAGCATTTAGAAGTGAATCACATCTTGGCCAACTGTTAAAGTTCCTTTTCTGATCTCAGACACATAGTAGTTTGGTAACAATAGTCAAAGGGCCGTATTCAATTAGAGGTAAAAAGCCGTAATCAGCGAAAAAGTTCTGTCTACTGCCGCTTTTCACCTGTTCGGAACTTATCTCCAAATTCAATTCCAGGACGATTTCTCCTAAGCGGAAACTCAATGCAATGTAATAGGCGAAAAAGTTTCTCCTAAGAATAGCAGGTGAAAAGAAGTGCAAAATCTTTATTTTGGGGTGCAAACGAGGGAAAATGACCCGGAACCCTTGGCACACTCCCCCAAAGGACAAATCTGGCCAAAAAAATAAAAAAAAAACCTAAGAACACCCAAAAAAGTACTTTCATTTTTGGGGCAAAAAAGTAAAAAGCAGGGGACAAGCATAAAAACTAGCAAAATAGACTTCTTGGGGGTCTACTAGGATGGGTCAGGAGTTTTTGGGATTGCAGGTGCATGCAGCAGGTGCGTTTTTGACTTTTTTAAAAGTTCACTTTAGAGACATAAAAATATGCTAGCCCCCATTTTCAAGTAACCCAAATGTGACAGGACTACTTATTTTCTCCAAACAACACTGCTTTATGCCATTCTTCACCAGTTTTGCATGGATGCTAATAAGAAGCTTTTTAAACAACTTAACTACCCCAAACACTTTTATTAGGGCTATTAGTACACATCTACATTGATTCTCTATGTTAGTGCTTCTTTTTTGGGGGTACAGACTGATTTCCCCAATTCTGACAGTACTTTCCACCTATTTCGCATTCACCGATTTCCGTTTTCGCCTGTTTAGGAATAGAATAGGATGAAAAGTGGGGACGCGCACGAAAAGTTTTCGCCTCTGAAACAGGCGAAGGAGGCTGAAAGTCGGACAGGCGAAACTTATCCGACTTTTCACCTCTAATTGAATATGGGCCCAAATCGGAGTGGTAAACACTGGATGAGACACACACAACCTGAAAGATGAGCTTCATATTCCCAAAAGTAAAGCCTCCCTGGGACTCCCTAGTCGTTTATGTGTTGCAGTGAGTCCCACCAACCTCACCGACCAGACCCCCATTATGTCTTACTTGCTAATGTGTCACAGGTTTGTCACTCTTCCCAGAGCTCACAAGAGTGTTACACATCGGAGAACATTATTAAGCTTTTTTATGTATTACAACGTGTTTTAGGGTCAGTGGCCATTTAATGACTGTTCCTGGACAAACAAATCAAACCAGCAATGCTAGAAAAATTAAAAAGTGATTCTCCCCCATGAATTTTGCTGTCAGTTGTCCTTGAGCCTCTTGCAATATCTAGTAACCACTCATGCTACTCTTTCCACACTAAAACTTCCCATCAAGTTTGTCCTTCCAATGCCTAATACCTTGTTCACAACTCTCCACTGTTCTCCCTACCCATTTCATTTAAATACCAATCAACCTCCTTGCTATTACAGAATTCTGGTTTACCTTCTTTGACCCTACTCTCTCTGCAGCTCTCTCCTATGGAGGACTCTCGATTATCCACCCTCCAAGACTTACAAACAGGCACAGTGGTGGAATAGGCATCTTCCATTATCATGCTCCATTCTCCTGCTGCATTTCAAGGATCATACAGTACTTCTGGTCCCTCCCTCGTCTTCTCTTTCTTTGAAGTCCAAACTATCCATCTCTTCTCCCTGCTTCACCATCATGATGCTGTCATTTATTGCCACCCAGGTCCAGTCTCCCATTGCATTGATAACTTTGATGCATGGTTCACACATTTCCTATCATTTGACCCAATGCCATAACAGGGCTTTAATGTGCCCTGTGCCGTCCCCATCCCATTTGCGCATAATGTCGCGCATAGGGGGCAAGCTAGCCAGCACCTGGAAGCACGGCAGTGCATGGATCATCTAGTAGATGCTCCGTGCAGCTTTATACACCGCAGAGTGCCTGTCTGTAGCCTCCACCAAACCCGGGCTGGTTATGGATTAGGCGGACCCCACACATTTTTTTGTTACTTTTTAACTTCTATTTTTTGTTGGTTTTGAATGGAAATGTCAAAAACCAGTGGACTTAACATCAGCAATAAATGACTAGCATTGATGCCAATAGGTTTTCAATTGAAACTGGAATTTGGGGATACAGTCAGGATATCGGCGGGCGCTATCCCGACACTGACATCCCAACATGGGACTAAAGATAGGCATTGAAATCTCGACTCCTATCATTAGCCCCACTACAAAATCCTGACACCCGGCATACCGAACAAAGGTAAGCTGGGTGTCTTATCGTTTAGCCGCGGAAGGGGAGGGTTAGGTTTAGGGACCCCTAGGGGGACTTAGGGTTAAGCATCCCCCCGGGAGGGTTAGGGTAGGGAAAGGGGGGGTTAGGGTTAGGCTCCACTAGGGGGGGTTAGTGGTAGGCATCCCCCGGGAGGGTTAGGTTTAGGGCGCAGGGAGGGGGGCTTAGGGTTAGGCACTAGGGGGGAGGTTAGGGTTAAGCACTAGGGGGGAGGTTAGGGTTAGGCACTAGGGGGGAGGTTAGAGTTAGACACTAGGGGTGAAGGTTAGGGTTAGGCACCACTAAGTGAGGGTTAGGGTAGGGAGAGGAGAGGGTTAGGGTGCCTACCTGCTGCAGTCGGGATTTCAATCCGTCGGGCTGCCGCTGTCGGTATTTGAACCGCCGTCATTACATATCGATTCCTGGAAATTGGCAGATAGTAAATAGACATTTTTTAGATGCAGACATGCAGTTATAGAGTACAGTCAGTTTCCGTCGGTTTTGGAAACAACCCAACACCGATGGTTAGTAAATTTACCTCCAAGTTTCTGCACTCATTGTCTCACTTCTGCCTATTCCCTCTCAATGTCTCATCTCCAGTATCTACAGGATTTCCTCTTCGATGTCTGCCCAGGATAATGTTGCAGAGCCGAAACTAGATTTTTGGTGCCCTTTGCCAGAGAGAGCATTGGTGCCCCCCATTTTTTAAATAGTAACATAAGATAGTGCACCTTAAATAGGGCCATGGTCTCATGGGGAAGGGCCAGCAAAAAAGTTTTCCTACCGTGTTTACCTGCAATGTGCACATCACTGAAGGTTCCATTCTTAATTGAATCTCCTCCTCCAAATAGGATGTATCGATTTTGCAACATTTTTCAATCAGTGTACCAACACTTTATCGCTTTGCCACTTTTTCTGCAGATGTTCATCTATGACCTTTTTGCTGTAAGGAATTCAACTGTGTGACTAATGTCAATCAGGCCAGTAAAGAGATACAGATCCTGTAATAGATGCCATATACTGTACAGTGACTGCAAACAGCAAAGTGCATTACCTTTGGCACCGTGTATGTAATATTGGCAATAGGATGTATACAAGATAATTCACACCAACATGAGTATTATTATTAGATAGTGAAAAAAATGTTTTACGCTCCTTGGGTATGGAGATGTTAGCGGCAGAGCTCTGGTTACCTGCCGTGACAGCAATTGCCTCATTGCCCAGCAGCTTGGAACATAAAGCAGCAGCCGCCTCACCCAGTTTATCATTATTATTATTTATTTATATGGTGCCCTAAGTGTTCCGCAGCGCCTTACAAAGTACATGAACAAATAGGTGACCAGTGACTTACAGTATTATACAATACAAGACAAGGAACATGAATAATATACATTGCTACATTAGTGACCATCAGCGCCGTAGCAGGACAACAGTGCGTCCCCTCTCACTCCGCCCCGACCCCTCCTGACCCATAAGCGCATACCTTTTCGAGCGGCCGTCGGGTGGAGGGTGGGAACTTCTTTAGCATTGCTCTCCTCTGCTGCGCAGCATTCCAGGACGTCTCTTCCTGCAGACCTCCGGAGCCCGGCAGGTAGCAACCGGTGACCTTCCAGGCTTCCGCTCTGTGCGGAGGCACCGGCCGCACCACCCTCCCTACGGCCCTGGCGACCATAACACCCAGATAAGCAATAAAGCAAAGTAACCAAGTGTTAGGTGCCCTAGTGGGGAGTAAGAAGTAGATGAAAGTAGAGTAAGGAGAAACACAAGAGGTTAGAGGGCCCTGCTCGTAAGAGCTTACATTCTAAAGGAGTTCACTGCCGAGCAGCCGGGACAACCAGCAGTAGAGGCCACGCACTGCCACTGACATCTCCATACCTCTAGCCATTGCCCCACGTAAAGACAGGAGCACATGGTCCTTGGACCCTCGTAGCGCGGCCACACAACAAGCGGACCGAACGGTCACCCTAAGGTGCTGTAATACTCTGGCTCACTTGGACTGAGGTAACTTATTTACTATAGGAGATTACTTGGACAGTTCAATTGCAATACTGGGACACCAGTGCCTACATAACTGCTTATTAACAGCTGCGAATATATGACCAGCGTGACTGTTTATGAGTATCTTGGAATGGCAACATAGGCCCTCATTCAGAGCCGTACGCTCTGAGCAGAGCGCACGCTCTGAATGAGGGCCGGGCTCCATTTTCATGGAGCATCCTCCTGGACGCTCGTATAGCTGTGGGTCACCACCCACAGGCTATACGAGCGTGCATTGTGATGGCCGCGATGGTCGAGACCATCGCGACCATCGAAATTGCGAGCCGGAGCCTGCGGTTGAGGTTTTCAACCGCAAGCTCCGGAGTGATTTTGGCTCTATCAGAGCCAAAATCACTCCCACTGACATCACTAGTGATGTCAGTGGGCCGGCTTTTGACGGGAGGCGTTCCCGTGGGAACGCCCCCGTCAGGGAGGCACGCCCCCGGCACGCCCACCAAAGGGGGCGTGCTGTCAATCAACATTGACAGCACGCCCCCTTTGATCGGACACAACGAGCGAAGGACTTTCCTTCGCTCGTCGCGTCTGGCGCATGCGCACGACGGAGCTCCCTCCGTCGTGCGCATGCTCAGTCCATAACATCGACCCACTTGCGAGCGGACAGCCGCTCGCGAGTGGGTCTGAATCAGGCCCATAGTTTATTAGCCAGACATTTAACAACTAAGTTGCGGACTTGCTTACTAACAACAAAGTAATTTGCCATGAGCCCTGGATTCCAATGATCGAAAATAGCAATAGATATTATACAGCTATTTGTGGCATTTATATATAGCTAGAATCTCTTATATGTATATTCTAGACACTATTGTCACATGTGAATATTGCTGCTATATGTGTGAATAGTTTTTTGGTTTTAACATGTTTGTGTTTTTAATAAATACTAATACTGATAGAATTTTACAAGCCTCCTGATCATTAATAGAGAGCAAACCTTGATTTATTGAAAATAAATATTAATTAAGAACTACATAATACCAGTGCAGTAATTACTGTTATTAAGTTTCTTATTACTGTACCAAGGCAGCTTTTGCGCCATCTTTTGAGAACTTCCAATTTTGTTTTATTACAGTGCACTACTAGTTGTTGCTCTAATTGGTCAAATGACAACATGAGGCGTGCCTATTGAATAAAGAGACTGTACTGGTAAAAAAATAAACCATACTAAAAAGGGATTCAGTAAAATTCACCTTGGACTAGCCCAAAACGTTTTTGCAAGTTTCACCCCTCTCACACAGATAGTTTGCTGTCACATTCCGCTCAAAGAAGTGTGTTTTTCCCATGCGTCGTAAAAAATGCTTAGTTCAAAATTAGAGCAACGTGTTAACTTAAAACTGTTAAATTGAACAAAACGCCGACCGAATTTGTCTGTATGCTAACCAAGGCAGATTGTAGGTCACATACACGTGTGGTTGAGAGGCACAAAAGATTTATGGTCGTGAGGATGTCGAAGATGATGTCCCAGAAGGCCTTGCACATCAAAAACAAATGAAAATGTGGAAACATTTTTTACATTTGTTCAAATTGACCACCCGAATGAAGAATCAACATTACTTCTTCAAAAATGTTCTAGCAACTTTGCTGGAAAGAACCAGAAGAAAGAGACCAGAGATGTGGAAAAATGGTTTCATCCTCCATCAGGACAACACACCGGCCCACACAGCTCTCTCTGTGAAGCAATTTTTGGCTGAGAAACAGATGCAGTGCTAGAATTCCCTCCATACTCGCCAGACCTAGCACCGTGTGATTTCTTTCTTTGCCCTTAAGTGAAATCTGTACTCAAGGGAACCCGTTTTGCATCAGTTACTGAGGTAAAGATGAAAACAACAGAGCTGTGGAGACAGCTGACAGATAATGAGCTACAGTGTGGCTTCAACCAATGAAAAATAAGAATGCAGCAGTGTGTGGATGCAGAAGGGGAGTACATGGAAGGGGAACTGGGTTAAAAAGTACTTAATAAAATTAAACATTAATTATAGCATTAATCTCATCATTTAATAGCCTCACCTCGTAACCTAATATTGCCATACATAAGTCATGTAAGCATGATACATACCTATAACTATGAATACACAGGGCCCGATTCAGCAAGGATCGCAGTATGAAAGACGCACGCAATCAGTCGATTAATTTGCATTGCGCATACGTATGCATTGTAGTGTGCGCGAACTAGCAATTGCGATGGGAAATGCATTTGCAGAGGCCACGCAGACTCTGAGCATATTGATTGACAGGAAGTGCCGTTGGTGGGTGGTTGGGCGAACGCAGACTTGCCAGTGCGTTGCTACACAGTTGCAGGGGCGTGCATAAATTATCCACTGCAATGCCTTACGCAGCATGAGGACTCATAGTGTGTGCTGAAGTTACCAATTCCTGAGTGAGGTCTGACTTGCCTTAACTGTGCATATAGATCCGATGTTACCGATTATTTTGCAATGTTGCCCAAGTATACAGATGTGTGTAAGGGGAAGTGGGCGTCCTGCCTTAACTGTGCGTATGGGTCCGATGTTACTCGATGTTACTGATTATTTTGCCATGTTGCCCAAGTACACGGAAGTGTGTAAGGGGAAGTGGGCATCCTTATGGTAAGCTGTTATCGCAATGCGTTTGCAAACATTTGCATTACACCGCTATTAGCAACTGCGGTGCATGCATTCTAGCAGAATAGCGATCCTTGCTGAATCTGGCCCACTCTTCACATTCATGCTCCTATCCAATATACTGACTCAGCAGTGTTGCTAATGACGGACTGACTGCAGAGCCGTCAGTACAATAAAAATGTACTTGTTTGTGTAAAGTGTAGCACCAGCACCCCCCAATGGATAATCTGAATTAATGTTGAAAAATGTTGAGTGCAATTGCTGTTAGCGCATTTTATTTATTGTTTTGCATACTGTTAAGTTGCAGAAAATCGATTATAGTGTCAATTTGTAATTGGTTTCTAGATTTTCTGTCCAGTTGCCCTCAGACTGTTAAACTGGGTAATTGCTCAGCATCAGAAATCCTGTTGAAAACAGGTGCGCTCTAGGGGTGCGTTTTAAGTCCCATGCTATACTCCCTTTTAGGATTGAATTTAGATATTCTAGGGAAACAGATCTGCAGCCTCTAATTATAAATGGCAGAGAGGTAGAGGCAGTGGACCCTTGGGGGTATATATACTGAAGGTCAATTTTAATCAATTTTCATCTATTTAAAATTGACAAAAATCAATCAGAATCGAACAACATTGATATTGAGTTTCTGGGGATAAATCACACATTTACTAATACCCCTTTCAGACATACAACCCGGGAATTACCCTGCTCAGACCTGGGATTTTCTCCTGTGCAAAATCCCGGGTATTTGGTTGATACCCCCCTTTCACATTACAGCTTCTACCCAGGAAATACCCGGGTAGACACCTTTCAGACATAAACCGAGTTATTCAGTTTTTACATAGCACCTGCCTCTCCTCCAGCCTCTGCCACCCCGCGCCTGTCCCCTCTCCTCACCTATTCCGCCTTATATCGTCTAGTGTGTATCGGCCTTTAGGGTGCCCTAACCAGGACTTTAGACGGATTTAGCCATTTTACACGGCTAAACCCAGACTAAGAGTGCGTGAAGAGGGCAAATATTAAGGGGCGCCCAGAACAATTGAATTGCATAACTGGGTGCTCATTAATTATCGCCGCCCTCCCGACAATTGAATCGCCTGTAGCTATTACTGTCCCTCTTCTGTTTCGCAAATGCACTTTAGTTTAGCGAAGTGAACTCTGTGACCTCTCTGTTCTAGGACACTGATGGCTATAAGATTTGTTCCCATTTCTGGTATATGAAGCATACTCAGATTTCTGTGACTTTTGTCCCAACTTATAAGCAGATTTTAATTGTTCCAACTTTTGTAGTTCTAAGCACTTGGTTGCCAATCCCTTTGGTTGTGATAGGGTCACATTAACATGGTGAACCATTCCTCATTGCAGCTGAAATGCCTTGTTGCATCTGAATACATATATGAGAGATACAGTATCTGAAGTAGCTAAGAAAATTGCAGACTGCAAATGACTTGTTGAAAATCAAATCGGTGGCAAAATAGAGTACCTTACGACTGGTTATGGCTATATCAGCCCTACAAAATATGTTGCTGTACCAGCTGTACTTCGATTAAACTTTCCTAAATGGTGAACAGTCAGAAGAAATATATATGGAGCCGTAAAAGCACTATAGTAAAAACTGTTCAAAGGAATAGGAAGTCTGCCACCATAAAAAAGGTATTATATGGTCTAAAGCAGAGTGCTTGGTGCTAGTATATTAAATTAGAAACTGTATTACAAGAAATGGCCTTTGAACGATCAAAGACGTATCACTGCCTTTACCACAAGCACATACAGAATAAGTTCTTCATCATTGTCCTATATGTAGATGACTTGCTAATTGTTATTGGCATGCTAAGAAGGGCACATTATAATTAGCATGCCAAGAAGAGCACCTTAAAGAGGTGAAGGCGTTACTTGAACAGAAGTTCAAGACCTGGGTCCACCATCATTATCTATTCGGCCTAAGGATCAATCAAGACCTTGAAAATATTTAGTTTCAATTACATTGAAAATATACTCTAGAAATATGGGTTGTCAGATGCCAAACTGATAAGCACACCCATTGTGAAATGTACAAAGTTGTCCAAGGAGATGTCACCTAAGGATGAAAGAGAAGCTGAGGACATGAAAAATGTCCCATATCAAAATGCCATTTGATACCTAATGTATGCAAGTATTGGGACTCACTTTGATATCACCAATGCAGTGAGCAAAGTGAGTCAATTTGCTACTAACCCAGGAAGACAACAGTGGACGGCATTGAAACCGATTCTGAGATACCGAAAAGGGACACTTCTTTAAAACTGGAGTTTAGCAGATCTGGCAACTCCACGTTAGGATCACTCTTTATGTTACCCTCTGGACCCTGAAAACCACCTTCTTACCTCTCCAGTCTCTGTCAGGCTAGCGCTGAGGTCCACACACACTGTGCATCACTCCCAAATAGCACAGAGGTCCACTGCCGCTGCACATCACTACCGACTGGTACTGAAGTCTGTCTGTGCTGCTCCTGCCTAGTATGCTCAGTGTCCTGTCACTAAGCATGGAAATGACTCTCTGCAACTCCATGCTCACACCGTGTCTCCCCAGCATGATGGTACACAAGCTGAACGCCAGTGGTCCCTCCAAAACCACAGTATGGGCACAGCCATGTTGCTACCTGACGCTCTTCTTCCACTCAGAGTGCTGCTTCAAGACTAGAGCTGCTTGCAGCATCCAATCCCTGGGCATCCACCCCTATAAATTCCATTTCCTGACAGGCTCCTGTCTCCAGTGCAATGTCACTTCTGCTGAAGTTACAGCTTTGTGCTGAGCTCCCAGGTACTCTGTATCTGAACGGTTCCAGTCCATAAAATTCCAGTTCCAAGTCTGGTAATCAAGTCTCCAATTCCATCTAGTACTCCAGCCTGGTTTTACTACAGAGACTTGTTTATATCTACCTCCATCGGTCCCATTCAATATCTCCAAACATCGATCCCAACTGTTATCTCCAAATATCGGTTCCATCGGATATCCTCATACATTGATCTCATCCGATATATTCAATATCAGTCTCAAACCATTCATGTTCTTCAATTCATCAACATCAATCTCAAACTGATCAAGTCCTTCAATTCATCAATATCGGTTTCATACCAATCCAGCTCTTTAGTTCAACATCACCGGTCTCATACCTCCTCAACATTATCGGTCCCAATCCGATTCTTCACATCTTTTCAGTATCATCATCTCCAGTTCTCATTCCAACCTGCTGTTTAATAAAGACATTTACATTATTGTCCTCGCCTTTGGGCCCATCATCCTCTTCAGTTCATCTACCTCCTCACATTGTACATGAGGAAGTCCTGGCTCAGGCCACCCAGCTGCATCCACGCCTCCCAAGTCTCCTCTTCAGCCTCCCACGCCTTTTCCAACCAATTCCAAACCTCAGGCGTGACACTTTAATGCCGACTGGGGGGGGCCGATGAAGATGTCCGCCATTCCTATACAGGATATCTGTTCCATACAGGATATCTGTTCCTGCTGGCAGGCCCAGCTAAAAGCTGGGCAAGTAGGAAGCAGCCCATAGTCGTAGTGTCTACCAAAGAGGCAGAGCACATGGCCTTGAATGAGTCGGCTATGGAGGCCTAGCAAATTAAGAAGATACCAGCAACATAGAGTGTGATATTAGGGGTGTAATCAACCTTTCTCATAGCCCCAAACATCACAGGTCTAATCATGTTGAAATTAAGCACCACTTTATTTGAGAGCTTGTAGAAAGAGGATCTGTTGATGTGGTTCATATCGCCAGTGAAGAGAATCCTGCAGATGTGCTTATGAAGGGTGTTTTATCTCACTAACTTACTACATTCCTAGAGAAATTTGAACTTGGAATCACATGATATGTTGATGCCTTTTTATGTGTTTAACTCTGTTTCCCTTTCAGGCTGCTACAGAAAAGTTGAAATTGAATGTGTAGGTAAGTGTTGATAAGGGAGTGCGCTACTGCACAGACTTTATTTTGTTCCTTCAGGGAGGCTTCATTCCCTGTTCCAAGATGGCTGCCAAAGTAACTACTGAGCATGTGTGGGGCCATCTTGTCTTTAATGTGAGAGAGTGACACTGTGGGAAACATATGTTTTCCACTTAGCTCTGAGAGACCTGGCGTATTATCCTGCAATTACTGCAGTTCCAGCATCCTGCCAGGGGCACCAAGGGGGGGGGGGGTAGATATTGATTACCATATCAGTGAGTATGGCTGTACATCACATATCTTCCAATAAACCTTCTTACTGGTTAAGCATGTTGGAAATGATGTGTGTGCATGTGTTAATATTGCAAAGTTATGTAGTCACACACCAGCAGATGTCTCAAACTATGAACTGCCCAGTTACTGTGGTGTTGGTTTATTGATAAATAGCAGGTACAGCAGTACTCACTGTTACATGTACACTGGTAATGGAGTGGAACTTGAGCAGAGCAGGGTTTTATACAGCTAATATACAGCTTACCAGCCGGTGAGTGTATGCTGGAAATGGGTAACAGGGCAGGATTCTGGAACAGAGTTATATGGGGAAATAGGGAAGGGTAAAAACAGTAGGATTTCACAGATGTGGGTTATCTGGTTGTGTTATGTCAAGGTATTCATGTTCTTTTTTTGTCAGGATCCCTGTATCGTGACCAGCCTTAAGTTAATCCCTTAGGGTTTTCTGGAATTGTGTCGTGGGGTCCCTATCTAACAATTCGTAATGAGGTGAAATCAGTTATAACATCTTAGCTACACCCTATGGGAGTTTTACTCCAATAGGGATGCCCTTATTTTCCCTCGTTATACATGGGTGTAAACCAGCCTTTTTGATTACGATTGAGACTGTCTATGTTTATACAATCGATAATCACACATGGTCAGACAGTTAAGTATACATGCTATTTTGTTCCCCCCCAATTTCCTAGCTTTTATACACTTCACTATGCTTATAATGTATAGAGCAGTACCATTTATCTTTCAATCTATATGTCCCTACCAAAGATGGCCATCGCAGATGCATGACTCGCTGAGACCCCTACCAAGATGGCGACCGTTAGGAACTCTATTATGAGCCACACGGAAAATAACACTGGGCAACACTGTATATGCCCACATCAAAGATGGCCACCGCAGTTGTATGACTCTCCTGAGACCTCTACCAAGATGGCGACCTCCAGAGACTATAAATAGCCACACAGAATACGACATTCACCAATCCCTGAGGAAGGCTCAATAGCCGATACGCGTTGGAGACACTACAGACCTACCATCTCCGCAACCTACATTGCTGCGTCCCACCTCCTAAGTCTCCTCGCAGCGCAGAGTCGAGCCACCGCATTATACCTGTTTGAGCCCGGAGAACTGTGCTATCTCGCGAGAGCACAGCTACCCGGAAGTCTCGCAGGGCACCGGTGCGGTCTCCGCATCACAGACAGCACACGAATATCACCATGCGCTGTCAGGAATAGCGGAGCGGAAGACCAGGAGACCAGGACCCGTGACGAGGACGGAGAAGAGGACCACGGTCACCTGGAGGTGACCGTCAAAGGACGCCGAGGGTAAGTCTGTGCACCTGGGGGATACGGGCCGCCGCCCCGCCAGACACAACTTATACACCCCGAGTAATCATACCCTGCCATCACAACACCACTGTGTACTATTGGTGTAACACATCAAGAGACCTATTAGCACCACAGTGCTGGCTACTTTGTTCACCTTCATTTTGAATCATTCTCTATTTCGACTTTGCCAGCACTTATTTACATTCAGTATTGGCATATATACTCTAATAGGCATCCCCATTTCCTCCTATTGTTTTACAGGGGCACTGTGACCCTTTATATGTGTATTCTAATAAATAGAGTTATAACATAAATCATACTTTAGCTCTTATTTATTGAGCGCAGGTCCCCCTCCCCCTCTTGATTCATGTATGTATTAGGGGTGTGCACCGGCCACTTTTCGTGTTTTGTGTTTTGGTTTTGGATCTGGATCTTTCTTCGTGTTTTGGATCTGGATTGGTTTTGCCAAAACCACCCTTCCGTGTTTTGGGTTCTGGGTTTTGTGTTTTGGATCTGTATTTTTTTGAAAAAAAGCATAAAAACAGCTAAAATCACAGAATTTGTAGGTTTTTCTGCTCCTATGCTATTATTAACCTCAATAACCTTAATTTCCACTCATTTCCAGTCTATTCTGAACACCTCACACCTCACAATAGTGTTTTTATGTCCAAAAGGTTGCACCGAGGTAGCTGGATGACTATGCTAAGCGACACGAGTGGGCGGCACAAACACGTGACCCATCTAGGCATGATACTGCAGTGGCAAACAGGATGGCAGTTTGAAAAACTAGGCCCCAAACTGTACATGATGCAAAGAAAAAAAAGAGGTGCAAGATGGAATTGTCCTTGGGCCCTCCCACCCACCCTTATGTTGTATAAACAGGACATGCACACTTTAACAAACCAATCATTTCAGCGCCAGGGTCTGCCACACAACTGTGGCTGAAATGATTGGTTCGTTTGGGCCCCCACAAAACAAGCTGGCAATTAATGTGTCTCTGCACAAACTGGCTCTACGGAGGCAAGATGTCATCCTCATCCTCCTCATCCACCGATTCCTCACCCTCTTCAGTGTGTACATCCTCATCCTCACAAAGTATTAACTCGTCCCCACTTGAATCCACCACCACAGGTCCCTCTGTACGTTCTGGAGGCTGGTCTCCCTGGAAGAGCTGATAATTCATTTTGATGAACATCATCTTCTCCACATTCTGTGGAAGCAACCTCCTACGCCTTTCGCTGACAAGGTTCCCGGCTGCACTAAACACTCTTTCGGAGTACACACTGGAGGGGGGGCAACTCAGGTAAAATAGAGCCAGTTTGTACAGGGGCCTCCAAATTGTCTCTTTTTCCTGCCAGTACAGGTATGGACTGTCTGACATGCCTACTTGGATGCTGTCACCGATGTAATCCTCCACCATTCTGTCAATGGTGACAGTATCATATGCAGTGACAGTAGACATGTCAGAAATTGTTGCCAGGTCCTTCAGTCCGGACCAGATGTCCAAACTTGGTCCTGCCTGCCCTGCATCACCGCCAGCGGGTTGCTTAGGATACCTAAGTTTTTTCCTGGCAGCCCCAGTTGCGGGAGAAAATGAAGAAGGAGCTGTTGACGTGTCACGTTCCGCTTCAGCTGACAGTGTGTTCACCAGCAGGTCTTTGCACCTCTGCAGGCTTGTGTCGGCCGGAAAGAGAGACACCACATAGGCTTTAAACCTAGGATCGAGCACGGTGGCCAAAATGTAGTGGTCTGATTTCAACAGATTGACCACCCTGGAATCCTGGCAAAGCGAATGAAGGGCTTCATCCACAAGTCCCACATGCCGAGCGGAATCGCTCCGTCTTAGCTCCTCCTTCTCTTTCTCCAGCTGCTTCTGCAAAAGCCTGATGAGGGGAATGACGTGACTCAAGCTGGCAGTGTCTGAACTGACTTCACGTGTGGCAAGTTCGAAGGGCTGGAGAACCTTGCACAACACGGAAATCATTCTCCACTGCGCTTGAGTCAGGTGCATACCCCCTCCTTTGCCTATGTCATAGGTGGATGTATAGGCTTGAATGGCCTTTTGCTGCTCCTCCATCCTCTGAAGCATATAGAGGGTTGAGTTCCACCGCGTCACAACCTCTTGCTTCAGGTGATGGCGGGGCAGGTTCAAGAGTGTTTGCTGGCGCTCCAGTCTTCGGCACGCAGTCGCTGAATAGCGAAAGTGGCCAGAAATTTTTCGGGCCACCCAAAGCATCTCCTGCACGCCCCTGTCGCTTTTCAGAAAATTCTGCACCACCAAGTTTATTGTGTGAGCAAAACATGGGACGTGCTGGAATTTGCCCAGATGTAATGCCCGCACAATATTGGTGGCGTTGTCAGATATCACAAATCCCCAGGAGAGTCTAAGTGGGGTAAGCCACTGGGCGATGATTTCCCTCAGTTTCTCTAAGAGGTTGTCGGCGGTGTGCCTCTTACTGAAACCGGTGATACACAGCGTAGCCTGCCTTGGAACAAGCTGGCGTTTCTGAGATGCTGCGACTGGTGACGCTGCTGCTGTTGCTGCGTAAGGTGATACATCTACCCAGTGGGCTGTCACAGTCATATAGTCCTTAGTCTGCCCTGTTCCACTTGTCCACATGTCCGTGGTTAAGTGGACATTGGGTACAACTGCATTTTTCAGGACACTGAGGACACTTTTTCTGACGTTTCTGTACAGTCTCGGTATCGCCTGCCTAGTGAAGTGGAATCTAGACGGGATTTGGAACCGGGGACACACTACCTCCAGCAATTGTCTAAATCCCACTGCACTAATGGCGGATACCGGATGCACGTCTAACACCAACATAGCAGTCAAGGCCTCAGTTATACGTTTTGCTTCAGGATGACTGCTGTCGTACTTCATCCTCCTCGCTAAGGACTGTTGGAGGGTCAATTGTTTAGTAAAAGTAGTGGTGTTCCTACTTCCTCTCTGGGATGATGAATGACTCCCAACAGCAGCAACAGCAGCAGCGGCAGCAGGAGGCGTAGCAATGCAGGATCCTCCGGAGGAATCCCGGATAGGAGAGTCAGTCATGCCAGTGACATGGCCTGCAGGACTACTTCCGATCCTGACTAAGGAGGAAATTGACGAGGAGGGAGTTGACGGTGTGGTTTGTAGGCGCTTGGATACAACAGGACAACGGGATTTAGGTGTCCCTGGACTGCTTACGGTCTTAGCCAAAGTTTCTGAACTTGACAGTAACTTATTATGAACGCGCTGCAGGTGCCGTATAAGGGAGGATGTTCCTAGGTGGTTAACGTCCCTACCCCTACTTATTCCACATTTACATAAGGTACATATGGCAAGACAGTTGTTGTCTGGATTTGGATAGAAATATTGCCAGACCAAAGAGGTGGAATGTTTGGTCTTCTGCCCAGGCATGACCGTGATGGGCTTTTTCATCCCACGGACAACAACTGTCTCCCCCGGAGCCTGATTTAAACAAACCACATCACCATCAGAATCCTCCTCGCCAACTTCCTCCTCAGCGCCAGCTACACCAGTATCCTCATCCTGTTGTACTTCAACAGTGACATCTTCAATTTGCATATCAGCAAGTGGACTGTGGGTGCTCCTTTCAGCACTTGCAGGGGGCGTGCAAATGGTGGAAAGAGCCACCTCTTCCCGTCCAGTGCTGGGAAGGTCAGGCATCGCAACCACCACCACACTTGGACTCTCCTTGGGGATTTGTGATATCTTCTTAGAAAGCACCGTTCTTCGCTGTGCTTTTGCCAGCTTAACTCTTTTGATTTTTTTAGTGGGAGGAGGGCTTCCATCGTCATGTGAAGCTGAACCACTAGTCATGAACATACTAGGGATCGACCTTAGCCGTTCCTTGCCACTCCGTGTCGTAAATGGCATATTGGCAAGTTTACGTTTCTCTTCAGATGATTTAAATGATTTTTTCAAGGTCATTTTCCTGAACTTTGTCATTTGGGATTGTATGTGCCATCTATTATGACATTGGGCATCGGCCTTGGCAGACGACGTTGATGGCATGTTATCGTCTATGTCATGACTAGTGGCAGCAGCTTCAGCACTAGGAGGAAGTGGTTCTTGATCTTTCTCTATTTTATTTTTATCGGAGAAAGTTTGGTCGATTTGATATATACGTGCAGCTAAACACAGAAAATATTTTTTTATTTTTGCTGGAGAGTAGTGCACTTTGTGGGTTACACCAGCCTTTAAGAAATGAGCCAGCCGGCTCTTTACATATGGGACACAGGCGCACGCTTGGCGCTGCTCCTTTGTTGATGCACGTGCGGCTACTGCGCACACAATTCACAAACACAGAAAAAAAATTTTTTTTTGGTTTGGACTGGAGTGTACTTTGGGGGTTACAGCACCCTTTAACGGTCAAGCCAGCCGGCCCTTTACTTATGACACAGGCGCACGCTTGGCACTATTTTGTTGATGCACGTGCGGCTACTGCGCACACAATTCACAAACACAGAAAATATATATTTTTTTGGTTTGGACTGGAGTGTACTTTGGGGGTTACAGCACCCTTTAACGGTCAAGCCAGCCGTCCTTTACTTATGACACAGGCGCACGCTTGGCACTACTTTGTTGATGCACGTGCGGCTACTGCGCACACAATTCACAAACACAGAAAATATATTTTTTTTTGGTTTGGACTGGAGTGTACTTTGGGGGTTACAGCACCCTTTAACGGTCAAGCCAGCCGGCCCTTTACTTATGACACAGGCGCACGCTTGGCACTACTTTGTTGATGCACGTGCGGCTACTGCGCACACAATTCACAAACACAGAAAATATTTTTATTTTTGGTTTGGACTGGAGTGTACTTTGGGGGTTACAGCACCCTTTAACGGTCAAGCCAGCTGGACCTTTACTTATGACACAGGCGCACGCTTGGCACTACTTTGTTGATGCACGTGCGGCAACTGCGCACACAATTCATAAACACAGAAAATATTTTTTTTTTTGGTTTCGACTGGAGTGTACTTTGGGGGTTACAGCACCCTTTAACGGTCAAGCCAGCTGGCCCTTTTCTTATGACACAGGTGCACACTTGGCACTACTTTGTTGATGCACGTGCGGCTACTGCGCACACAATTCACAAACACAGAAAATATTTTTTTTTTTGGTTTGGACTGGAGTGTACTTTGGGGGTTACAGCACCCTTTAACGGTCAAGCCAGCCGGCCCTTTACTTATGACACAGGCGCACGCTTGGCACTACTTTGTTGATGCACGTGCGGCTACTGCGCACACAATTCACAAACACAGAAAATATTTTTTTTTTTGGTTTGGTTTGGAGTGTACTTTGGGGGTTACAGCACCCTTTAACGGTCAAGCCAGCCGGCCCTTTACTTATGACACAGGCGCACGCTTGGCACTACTTTGTTGATGCACGTGCGGCTACTGCGCACACAATTCACAAACACAGAAAATAATTTTTTTTTTGGTTTGGACTGGAGTGTACTTTGGGGGTAACAGCACCCTTTAATGGTCAAGCCAGCCGGCCCTTTACTTATGACACAGGCGCACGCTTGGCACTACTTTGTTGATGCACGTGCGGCTACTGCGCACACAATTCACAAACACAGAAAATATATTTTTTTTTGGTTTGGACTGGAGTGTACTTTGGGGGTTACAGCACCCTTTAATGGTCAAGCCAGCCGGCCCTTTACTTATGACACAGGCGCACGCTTGGCACTATTTTGTTGATGCACATGCGGCTTCTGCGCACACAATTCACAAACACAGAAAATATATATTTTTTTGGTTTGGACTGGAGTGTACTTTGGGGGTTACAGCACCCTTTAACGGTCAAGCCAGCCGGCCCTTTACTTTTGACACAGGCGCACGCTTGGCACTACTTTGTTGATGCACGTGCGGCTAATGCGCACATATTTCACAAACACAGAAAATATTTTTTTTTTTGGTTTGGACTGGAGTGTACTTTGGGGGTTACAGCACCCTTTAACGGTCAAGCCAGCCGGCCCTTTACTTATGACACAGGCGCACGCTTGGCACTACTTTGTTGATGCACGTGCGGCTACTGCGCACACAATTCACAAACACAGAAAATAATTTTTTTTTTGGTTTGGACTGGAGTGTACTTTGGGGGTTACAGCACCCTTTAATGGTCAAGCCAGCCAGCCCTTTACTGATGACACAGGCGCACGCTTGGCAATACTTTGTTGATGCACGTGCGGCTACTGCGCACACAATTCACAAACACAGAAAATAATTTTTTTTTTGGTTTGGACTGGAGTGTACTTTGGGGGTAACAGCACCCTTTAACGGTCAAGCCAGCCGGCCCTTTACTTATGACACAGGCGCACGCTTGGTACTACTTTGTTGATGCACGTGCGGCTACTGCGCACACAATTCACAAACACAGAAAATAATTTTTTTTTTGGTTTGGACTGGAGTGTACTTTGGGGGTTATAGCACCCTTTAACGGTCTAGCCAGCCGGCCCTTTACTTATGACACAGGCGCACGCTTGGCACTACTTTGTTGATGCACGTGAACTACTGCGCACACAATTCACAAACACAGAAAATATATATTTTTTTGGTTTGGACCGGAGTGTACTTTGGGGGTTACAGCACCCTTTAACAGTCAAGCCTGCCGGCCCTTTACTTATGACACAGGCGCACGCTTGGCATTACTTTGTTGATGCACGTGCGGCTACTGCGCACACAATTCACAAACACAGAAAATATATATTTTTTTGGTTTGGAGTGTACTTTGGGGGTTACAGCACCCTTTAACGGTCAAGCCAGCCGGCCCTTTACTTATGACACAGGCGCACGCTTGGCACTACTTTGTTGATGCACGTGCGGCTACTGCGCACACAATTCACAAACACAGAAAATATTTTTTTTTTGGTTTGGAGTGTACTTTGGGGGTTACAGGACCCTTTAACGGTCAAGCCAGCCGGCCCTTTACTTATGACACAGGCGCACGCTTGGCACTACTTTGTTGATGCACGTGCGGCTACAGCGCACACAATTCACAAACACAGAAAATATTTTTTTTTTTGTTTGGAGTGTACTTTGGGGGTTACAGCACCCTTTAACGGTCAAGCCAGCCAGCCCTTTACTTATGACACAGGCGCACGCTTGGCACTACTTTGTTGATGCACGTGCGGCTACTGCGCACACAATTCACAAACACAGAAAATATTTTTTTTTGGTTTGGAGTGTACTTTGGGGGTTACAGCACCCTTTAACGGTCAAGCCAGCCGGCCCTTTACTTATGACACAGGCGCACGCTTGGCACTACTTTGTTGATGCACGTGCGGCTACTGCGCACACAAATCACAAACACAGAAAATAATTTTTTTTTTGGTTTGGATTGGAGTGTACTTTGGGGGTTACAGCACCCTTTAACGGTCAAGCCAGTCGGCGCTTTACTTATGACACAGGCGCACGCTTGGCACTACTTTGTTGATGCACGTGCGGCTACTGCGCACACAATTCACAAACACAGAAAATAATTTTTTTTTGGTTTGGACTGGAGTGTACTTTGGGGGTTACAGCACCCTTTAACGGTCAAGCCAGCCGGCCCTTTACTTATGACACAGGCGCACGCTTGGCACTACTTTGTTGATGCATGTGCGGCTACTGCACACACAATTCACAAACACAGAAAATAATTTTTTTTTTGGTTTGGACTGGAGTGTACTTTGGGGGTTACAGCACCCTTTAACGGTCAAGCCAGCCGGCCCTTTACTTATGACACAGGCGCACGCTTGGCACTACTTTGTTGATGCACGTGCGGCTACTGCGCACACAATTCACAAACACACAAAAAATATTATTTTTTTATCACTTGGGGGGAGCACCCCTGATGGACAGAGCACCCCCTGGACAACACTACAGCACCCCTTTAGGACTGGGACACTGCACAGGACTTTGGAGTGGACACAGTCCCTATGGAGAACTGACTGCACAACACAGTCCAGCCTGCCCCTATGGACTTTGAAGTAGTGGACACATCCCCTATTAACAACAGCAGCACAGCACAACACAGCCAGCCCCTATGGACTTTGAAGTAGTGGACAACAGCAGCACAGCGCAGCACAGCACAGCACAACACTACTCTGCACTACACTACACTACACTACACAGCCCAGCCAGCCCTAACTCCCACCCTCCCTCTTCACTGTCCACAGCCGAGTGAGAAAATGGCGCCGACGCGGGTACCTTATATAGGATCCAAAACCCGCGAGACCCGGAAGGCGGGATGATGACGTTTTGCCTCGATTTCAGATCCGAGTCAGGCGGGAAAAGTCCGCTCACCCCTAGTGTGAATATATGTCAGTGTGTGTATGTGTATATGTCAGTGTGTGCAGCGCCGTAGCAGGACTGCAGTGCGCCCTGTGCTGCACTTCTGCCCCTCTCGCTCACCCCGCCCCCCTCCTCCCCCTGAGCGCTTACCTTTTCCTCTCGGAGGTGGGTGGAAGGCGGGGATCTTTGCCGGCATCGCTGGTGTGCGCCGTGCAGCACTGCAGGTCACTTTCTGCAGACCTTTCCGGAGTCGGGCAGTTCATGGCTGGTGCCTCTAGAGGATTCCGCCCTGTGCGGAGGCACCGGCCGCACCACCCTCCCTACGGCCCTGAATGTGTGTTTATGTGTCAGTATGTACTGTATGTGTATATGTCAGTGTGTATGTATGTGTGTATGTCAGTGTGTGTATGTCAGTGTGTGTGTGTGTATATGTGTCGGTGTGTATATGTCAGTGTGTGTGTATATATATATATATATATAAGTGTGTGTATACATGTGTTAGTGTGTGTGTATATATATGTGTCAGTGTGTGTGTATCTGTGTCAGTGTGTCTGTGCTGAGAGACAACGTGGGGGGAAGATGATTGCCTGACTGAGAGACGACGCAGGGAGGGAGCTGATCGCCTGACTGAGAGACGACGCAGGGAGGGAGCTGATCGCCTGACTGAGAGATGACGCAGGAGGGGGAGGTGACGGTATGTTGAGAGATGAGGCAGGGGGGAGATGATGGTGTGCTGAGAGTTGACACAGGGTGGCGGTGATGGTGTGCTGTGAGACGACACAGGGTGAGGCTATGGTGTGGCTGACGGATGATGCAGTGAGATGATGGTGTAGCTGAGAGATGCAGGGGAAAGGAAGTTACACAGGAGGCATGAGGCTGGTTGAACCGCTGTTGTATGATGATGACACTGTCAGGGGCGGATTGGGATGGCAAACCAGCACAGGAAATTTCTGGAAGCAGCCCTAAAGGGGGCGGGTGTGTTGAGAAGGTGGGTCTGTTGAAAGGGCGGAGTCTGTGGAGGAGGGCAGGATACTCCCTCGTCTTAGGGCCTGGAGCTGCTTTTGCGAGCCACTGAGGGGAGCAGGGCCAGCAACAGAAATCTGGGTGAATGATACCCTTTTATTTGGGACCCTCCATCCCTCTGCCAGTCAGTTTGAAAGTCTTTTCTTACCTATATGGTGGTTTCTCTGCAACAGGGAACCTCTGAAGAATTTGAGCCTCACTGGACAGCGTCTTCAGCCGGTATTCATGTAGAAGATCACATTGTCTGGAAGATGCCTGTTTATGTAGAAATATAACTAATGTCATCATCATAACCTACAGTAGCAGAAGTTTTTGTGCAGGGCAAAATTAATTTCCCTGATCAAACAATTTCTATGTCTGCAGATGCCCGTACGTCTCTCCATCCCCAGGCTCCCCTGTGGTTCTCCAGTCTCCCTCTGTCTCTCAATCTCCAGGACCCATTGTCTCTCTATAGAACCCCCTATGTCTCTCCAGGACACCAAGCGTTTCTCCATCCCCAGGACCCCTCGTGTGCCTCCTTCCCCCAGCCCAGTGTGTCTCAGCCTCATTCCCAAAGCCCCAAGTTTGTCTCAGCCTCATTGCCCCAGCACCAGTGTGTCTCAGCCTCATTGCCCCAGCACCAGTGTGTCTCTGCCTCATTGCCCCAGCACCAGTGTGTCTCTGCCTCATTGCCCCAGCACCAGTGTGTCTCTGCCTCATTGCCCCTGCCCCAGTGTGTGTCTGCCTCATTGCCCCTGCCCCATTGTGTCTGCCTCATTGCCCCTGCCCCAGTGTGTGTCTGCCTCATTCCCCCCCAGACCTTGTCTCATTAGCTCCCCCCCCACCCCCCGCGTGTTGTCAGCTCCCACTCCCATCACCCCCCGCAGCCAACACTTACCTGATGATGCTCTGGCTGTCCGCTGCTTGTCCCTGTGGTCAGCCTCCGACATCATCTGCTGCTCCTCTGGCTTCCCGCTGCTGCTTGTTTCTGTGGCCGGCCGACGACGTCACCTTGCAGGCTGCCTGTGCATGGCATGCTGCGCACGGAGTGGGGCCAGCTGCACGGAGGGGCTGGAGGCGGAGCTGGCTAGCGACGGGCGCTCCGACGCTCCGGGTCTCGTACCAAAAGGGGACGGCTGTCGATTTTGATCGACAGCTCGCACCATTTTGGAGGTGTGGCGTGGGGGTGGCTTCATCTTGCAGGCTGCCTGTGCTTGGCATGCTGCGCACGGTGGGGCCAGCTGCGCAGAGGGGCTGGAGGCGGAGCTGTCAGCGTTGACTGACAGGCTCCGCAAAGACTTATGGGAGGAGCTGCTGCTGGGCATGCGCAGCAGCTCCCCTGTTGGACATTTTTTTTCTTATTCAATAGTAAGCTTCTGCACATGCTCAGATCGTGGCAGCGGGTGGGCAAGTGGAGGGCGGCCGGCCCTAGTAGGGACCGGCCCAGCGGGAACCAACCCGGCATCCCGGCGGCCCAATCCGCCCCTGGACACTGTTATTATTCCCACACGAACAGGCATCTTCCGGATGATGTGACCTACATGAATAGTGAATACCGACTGAAGACGCCATCGTCCTAGGAGGATACATTTCTTCAGAGATCCACGATGTGAGAAACCACCGCAGAGGTAAGGTGCATATGGAATGTAAAGGAATGTGCCAAAATATGGGTGTCGTGTCATGTTGGCACGCCCCATATTCAGTAGCCATGCCCCTCCTGGTAGGTGACCACACCCATATTTTTGGAGCGCGCCTTCGGCGCGCAAGATATATTTGTAGTGTGTGTGTGTGTGTGTGGGCCAATCTGAAACTTGCCCTGGGCTCCGCAGACCCTAGTTACACCACTGCGATCATTATAAAGTAAATGCGAATTAGACCCCCCGGGGTATATGTATCAAGAGGGTTATAAGGGTAAGTGAAGGAGACTAATGTATACTGGTTAATTGGAACAGCAGGAAGTGATGACCAATGGGAGAAGAGTTAAGTGTATAAATAGGAGAGGAGGCCACCAGAGGTATACACCTTGATAAAGGCTCATATAGAGCTAATGCATGTTGGTGAATGAAGGAGGGCAGTAATCCAGGTGGAGTAAGTTGATGACTGTACTTGAGTCCTAGTGCATTAAATTAAGACTTTCCTAGTGTCATATAAATTCTATAGACTCCACACGTACCATATATAAAGCCCAGGGAATTGGCTATTGGGCTAAGAGTAATAGTGATTAATCCTGGAATAAAATCCCATCTCCACCGGTCTTCCCAGAGACTTTCACAAGAAGTGCAGATATACAAAATAAAACAATATAAATATAGTGAACTATGCTTAAAAAAGTGATTTATTTAACAAAAACAATTTAGGTTAAGCATACATAAAAGAATGTGCACAGAGTATTAATCAGTGCGAAAAAAGCTAATCTGAGCCAGAGGGAACAGCAGCAAACCATACAGGTCCCAGAGCCAGAGTAAATTACAGCCTCAACGCGTTCCGCCCATCTGTTACTACCAGGACTTCATCAGGAGGATTAGCCGTCAAAAACACGATGTAAAGCAAGCAGCATGCAGCTAACGGAATGGGACTTACATAGCTGAGGCAAAGAGGCTTAGAGTTTTATTTATGAAGCATTGGCTTGTAAAACCCAGCACTTTTAATCATGTTTATACCTGATATTTAAAAGAGCAATGCTTTTACTAACAAGTCACGGCTAGTGAAAGCATCGCCCTTATAAATATTGTGCAATTAACATGATCAGAAGTTGCAGGTTTTACAACCTGATGGTTTTCATAAATAAACCCCTAAAGCTAGCCACACACTAGACCAACTTACATCCAACCAGCCAACTTGTTGATTGGTTGGATTGAAAATCTGGTAATTTATGGGAGAAAATGATGATCAGCAATTTGCTCCTAAATGCCAGAAAACAGATGAAAGTTTGTTAAATGTTTGATCTAAACAATTTGTTCAAACAACAGTTTTGGTCCATTTTCCAGCATTTGGGAGCAAATTGCTAATTGTATTCCTTACCAGATTTTTATTCCAACCAATCAACTAGTTGGCTGGTTGGACACATAGGCCCTCATTCAGAGCCGTACGCTCTGAGCAGAGCGCACGCTCTGAATGAGGGCCGGGCTCCATTTTCATGGAGCGTCCTCCTGGACGCTCGTATAGCTGTGGGTCACCACCCACAGGCTATACGAGCGTGCTTTGTGATGGCCGCGATGGTCGAGACCATCGCGACCATCGAATTTGCGAGCCGGAGCCTGCGGATGAGGTTTTCAACCGCAAGCTCCGGAGTGATTTTGGCTCTATCAGAGCCAAAATCACTCCCACTGACATCACTAGTGATGTCAGTGGGCCGGCTTCTTACGGGAGGCGTTCCCGTGGGAACGCCCCCGTCAGGGAGGCACGCCCCCGGCACGCCCACCAAAGGGGGCGTGCTGTCAATCAACATTGACAGCACGCCCCCTTTGATCGGACACAACGAGCGAAGGACTTTCCTTCGCTCGTCGCGTCTGGCGCATGCGCACGATGGAGCTCCCTCCGTCGTGCGCATGCTCAGTGCATAACATTGACCCACTTGCGAGCGGACAGCCGCTCGCGAGTGGGTCTGAATCAGGCCCATAATCTTTAGATGTGTGGCCAGCTTTAGACTGCTCAGAAGGGAGGAACACCAGCAACAAGCATTAAGGCCCTCATTCAGAGCCGCTCGCTATTTGCGGTCGTTTGCTCTAAAACAAGGGGTGGCTATTCAAATGAACCGTTCGCTAATTGCAGTCTGTTCACGCCTCTAAGTCTGAACGACCGAGCAAAACTTGCGGTTGTAATTTTGAAAAATACGCCCCCTTGCCGCTCGCACCATACGTCATGTCCGCTATTTATTAGATTATTCGAGTACATCGAACAGCGTATGAACTGCTCGCTATTCTTGTGGCTGGTTTTTTCAACCGCTATTTTGCGAGCAGTTCTGAGTAAAAAAAAACAAGTGACGTAGTCAATGACGCTGCTGTATTAATTATGCACTCCCTTAAAACGCCCGTTTTGACCTTTAAGCACGCCTGCGTTCGAATTCCACACCCCCGTTTTCAAGCACCTTCCCCTGTTACCACTCACATACGCCTCCTTCTGTCACTCAAAAGAGCAGGCATTCGCTATATAGCGAACAAACGATTTTCGACCGCACTGACTGGTTCGCGCATGCGTATTAAAATCCGTACGCATGCGCAGATGTGCGAACATCGGTCAGAACGAACGAGTGGCCGCTTACGAGCGGCTCTGAATCAGGGCCTAAGTTCACAACAGGTCCCCAACCTGTATACCAACAGAAGTGGATGCCGTGCATGCTAAAGCCTGCTTCACATCTAATTATACCTACACATAGATATAAGGAGGGGGCACAATAATGGTACATTCTACAGACCTCCCCATTATAGGCATAAGGAGGCAGAACAAGAAACGTGCACACTATGCAGACCTCCTTATTATGTACTGGACTCATCTACATCAGAGTCAGATTTTATTGCAATACCATATATGTATATAGTATATTTTACAAAAATACATATTGAATTCCTTTATGCTACTAAGAGTCAACAGACAGTTTTTATGTTTACATACCTGATTTCTATTATCAATTTCTATTTAATACAATAAATAGTCATATATATATATATAAATATCTCTGGAGAATGGGAGAGAGGAAAAAGCGCCTAATAGTGTAATAAATTAAGTGAACTAGGGTGGACACACAACAGATAACCCTCTTATATGCGTACCAGATATTTTCTTGAGGAAAATTGGTGAATATAGGGCCTGATTCAGACCCGCTCGCAAGCACTATGCGCTCATGAGCGGGTTGATGTTAGGCCACTGCGCATGCGCACCCCGGAGCCAGTTCTGATGTACGCATGCACGAGATCCGGCTAGCGACGGGCGCTCCTTCGCTCCGGGTTTCGCACCAAAAGGGGACAGCTGTCAATTTTGATCGACAGCTCGCACTGTATTGGAGGCGTGGCGTGGGGGTGGCTTCACAAATGGAGGCGTTCCCATGCGAATGCCTGCCATTTGAGGGCGGCCCCACTGACATCACCAGTGATGTCAGTGGGAGAGCTTCCGGCTCTATTAGAGCAGGAAGCTCTCTGGGGCTTGCGGCCACGAGACCCTACCACAAGGGTCTAGTCGCAAGCCCGATGGTCGCGATGGTCTTGACCATCGCGACCATCATCCTGGCCGCTCGCAGTAGCTGTGGGTGGTCACACACAGCTATGCGAGCGGCCAGGAGGCCGCTCCAAAAAAATAAAAAAACGCCCTGATTCAGAGCGAGCGCTCTTTCAGAGCATCCGGCTCTGAATCAGGGCCATAATCCGATTTCAGGTGTTCCAGTGTCTAAAAGAAATAACCAATAAAAAATATAAATATTATGGTCTTAATATTAAAGTCCAGTAGTGTACATGTGATATTTAGGGCTAGTTAGTATATTGCCCTCTTCCTAGAGGAAAATTGTATAATTTAGATAAAAAATTCTTATAGAGTTATAAAAAAGGTGGAATACATTTATTAGAATTGAAACAGGGAAAAAAGGGGTATATATGATTAAGAATCCAAGAAATGGGGATGCATTACAAAAAAAATTAAAAACAAGGAGAGGAGTACAATATGCATAATAAGTTTATATAATATAAATATAGATATAAAAAATGTATAAGACTTAAGCTGACCACACACTAGAACAACTTACATCCAACCAGCCAACTTGTTGATTGGTTGGAATGAAAATCTGGTAAGGAATGGGAGTAAATGATGATCAGAAATTTACGCCTAAATGCCAGAAAACAGATGAAAATGGTCGGTCAGACAAGTTTGTTAAATGTTTGATCTAAACAATTTGTTCAAACAACAGTTTTGGTCCATTTTCCAGCATTTGGGAGCAAATTGCTAATTGTATTCCTTACCAGATTTTTATTCCAACCAATCAACTAGTTGGCTGGTTGGACACATAGGCCCTCATTCAGAGCCGTACGCTCTGAGCAGAGCGCACGCTCTGAATGAGGGCCGGGCTCCATTTTCATGGAGCGTCCTCCTGGACGCTCGTATAGCTGTGGGTCACCACCCACAGGCTATACGAGCGTGCTTTGTGATGGCCGCGATGGTCGAGACCATCGCGACCATCGAATTTGCGAGCCGGAGCCTGCGGATGAGGTTTTCAACCGCAAGCTCCGGAGTGATTTTGGCTCTATCAGAGCCAAAATCACTCCCACTGACATCACTAGTGATGTCAGTGGGCCGGCTTCTTACGGGAGGCGTTCCCGTGGGAACGCCCCCGTCAGGGAGGCACGCCCCCGGCACGCCCACCAAAGGGGGCGTGCTGTCAATCAACATTGACAGCACGCCCCCTTTGATCGGACACAACGAGCGAAGGACTTTCCTTCGCTCGTCGCGTCTGGCGCATGCGCACGACGGAGCTCCCTCCGTCGTGCGCATGCTCAGTGCATAACATCGACCCACTTGCGAGCGGACAGCCGCTCGCGAGTGGGTCTGAATCAGGCCCATAATCTTTAGATGTGTGGCCAGCTTTAGACTGCTCAGAAGGGAGGAACACCAGCAACAAGCATTAAGGCCCTCATTCAGAGCCGCTCGCTATTTGCGGTCGTTTGCTCTAAAACAAGGGGTGGCTATTCAAATGAACCGTTCGCTAATTGCAGTCTGTTCACGCCTCTAAGTCTGAACGACCGAGCAAAACTTGCGGTTGTAATTTTGAAAAATACGCCCCCTTGCCGCTCGCACCATACGTCATGTCCGCTATTTATTAGATTATTCGAGTACATCGAACAGCGTATGAACTGCTCGCTATTCTTGTGGCTGGTTTTTTCAACCGCTATTTTGCGAGCAGTTCTGAGTAAAAAAAAACAAGTGACGTGGTCAATGACGCTGCTGTATTAATTATGCACTCCCTTAAAACGCCCGTTTTGACCTTTAAGCACGCCTGCGTTCGAATTCCACACCCCCGTTTTCAAGCACCTTCCCCTGTTACCACCCACATACGCCTCCTTCTGTCACTCAAAAGAGCAGGCATTCGCTATATAGCGAACAAACGATTTTCGACCGCACTGACTGGTTCGCGCATGCGTATAAAAATCCGTACGCATGCGCAGATGTGCGAACATCGGTCAGAACGAACGAGCGGCCGCTTACGAGCGGCTCTGAATCAGGGCCTAAGTTCACAACAGGTCCCCAACCTGTATACCAACAGAAGTGGATGCCGTGCATGCTAAAGCCTGCTTCACATCTAATTATACCTACACATAGATTTAAGGAGGGGGCACAATAATGGTACATTCTACAGACCTCCCCATTATAGGCATAAGGAGGCAGAACAAGAAACGTGCACACTATGCAGACCTCCTTATTATGTACTGGACTCATCTACATCAGAGTCAGATTTTATTGCAATACCATATATGTATATAGTATATTTTACAAAAATACATATTGAATTCCTTTATGCTACTAAGAGTCAACAGACAGTTTTTATGTTTACATACCTGATTTCTATTATCAATTTCTATTTAATACAATAAATAGTCATATATATATATATAAATATCTCTGGAGAATGGGAGAGAGGAAAAAGCGCCTAATAGTGTAATAAATTAAGTGAACTAGGGTGGACACACAACAGATAACCCTCTTATATGCGTACCAGATATTTTCTTGAGTAAAATTGGTGAATATAGGGCCTGATTCAGACCCGCTCGCAAGCACTATGCGCTCATGAGCAGGTTGATGTTAGGCCACTGCGCATGCGCACCCCGGAGCCAGTTCTGATGTACGCATGCACGAGATCCGGCTAGCGTCGGGCGCTCCGTCGCTCCGGGTTTCGCACCAAAAGGGGACAGCTGTCAATTTTGATCGACAGCTCGCACTGTATTGGAGGCGTGGCGTGGGGGTGGCTTCACAAATGGAGGCGTTCCCATGCGAATGCCTGCCATTTGAGGGCGGCCCCACTGACATCACCAGTGATGTCAGTGGGAGAGCTTCCAGCTCTATTAGAGCAGGAAGCTCTCTGGGGCTTGCGGCCACGAGACCCTACCACAAGGGTCTAGTCGCAAGCCCGATGGTCGCGATGGTCAAGACCATCGCGACCATCATCCTGGCCGCTCGCAGTAGCTGTGGGTGGTCACACACAGCTATGCGAGCGGCCAGGAGGCCGCTCCAAAAAAATAAAAAAACGCCCTGATTCAGAGCGAGCGCTCTTTCAGAGCATCCGGCTCTGAATCAGGGCCATAATCCGATTTCAGGTGTTCCAGTGTCTAAAAGAAATAACCAATAAAAAATATAAATATTATGGTCTTAATATTAAAGTCCAGTAGTGTACATGTGATATTTAGGGCTAGTTAGTATATTGCCCTCTTCCTAGAGGAAAATTGTATAATTTAGATAAAAAATTCTTATAGAGTTATAAAAAAGGTGGAATACATTTATTAGAATTGAAACAGGGAAAAAAGGGGTATATATGATTAAGAATCCAAGAAATGGGGATGCATTACAAAAAAAATTAAAAACAAGGAGAGGAGTACAATATGCATAATAAGTTTATATAATATAAATATAGATATAAAAAATGTATAAGACTTAAGCTGACCACACACTAGAACAACTTACATCCAACCAGCCAACTTGTTGATTGGTTGGAATGAAAATCTGGTAAGGAATGGGAGTAAATGATGATCAGAAATTTACGCCTAAATGCCAGAAAACAGATGAAAATGGTCGTCAGACAAGTTTGTTAAATGTTTGTTTTAGACTATTTGTTTATACAACAGTTTTGGTCCATTTTTCAGCGTCTGGGAGCAAGTTGCTGATTGTATTCCTTACCAGATTTTCATTCCAACCAAGCTGCTAGTTGGCTGGTTGGACAGATAATCTTTAGATGTGTGGCCAGCTATTGCTGAGTAATAAAAGGCACAGAAAGTGCTAGGTAGTGCAGTCACTAAGTGTGATAGTCCATTCTTAGTCCATATATTGGTAGGTGGAGGAGGTCCCAATGCGTTTCATCCTTTCTGGACTTCTTCAAGGGGAGCAGGAGGTATGTATGTAGGGCAGACAAGCCCCATTTTCAGGAATGCCGGCCCCGCACCGCCCCTTAAGTGCCTCTGCCTGTCAACCAGACAGAGGCATTCAAGGGCTTGCGTGCGTCTTAGCAGGAGCCATTCTGCACACCTGCAGAATGGGTCCTGCGCAAGTGCAGAATACAGATAATCGTGTATCTGCATTCAGCAGTGCACATGCGTGACTGCTAAATCAGGCTCAGAGACACTCTAACACATGATCCAAATCTAAACACACAGGTTTATCATTGGAAAAGAAGAACTAGACCCCTCATGTAATTAATAAACTGGGGAGATGCTAAAAGCTCAAACATATTTTGAGAACAGATATTAATGAGTTTATTCCATGCACCAAGAAGAGGGGGGTTCTGTCGCGCTTAACAAAATATTGTATCTATGCCCTGTCAACACACCCTGACACTTAGAGGGTGTGCAGCTTCTTTAGAAGGCCCTAGTATTCACAGCAGGGTGTGGCTATGACCCACACATGGTGCTGACCAGAGCTGGGTTAAGACTATGGACACTTAAAACAGGGGGACCTGAAGTGGCGTATCTGTCATGAATGCAGACTGTGCGGTGCACAAGGGTCCATCTAGGACTAACCACTCTGCCTTCTGCATGGTGCAAGGTGTGCCAGCTTCCTATGCTTCTTTTGTGGAGTCTTAGGGGGAGATTTATTAAAGCTTAGAGAGAGATAAAATTGGAGATAAATAGAACCAACCAATCAGCTCCCAACTATCATTTTTCAAACACAGCCTGTACAGTGACAGTTAGGAGCTGAATGGCTGGTGCTATTTATCTCCAAATCTCCGATGTGCTCGCAACCGGGTCGATGGGTAGCCCTGAGCACGCGCAGTGACCGCACTGCGCGTGTGCAAGCCCCAGAGGGAGAGAGAAACTCTCTCGCTCCGGAGCTTGCTACAAAAGGGGCGGCTGTCCATGTTGATCGACAGCTCGCCCCTTTTTGTAGGCGGACCGGGGGGGTGGTTTCCAAAATAGAGGCTTTCCTTAAGCAACGCCTACCGTTTTGTGGGCGGCTGCACTGACATCATCAGTGATGTCAGTGGGGAGCTTCCTGCTCCATCAGAGCAGAAAACACCCTGGGGTTTGCGAGTGCCCAGACCCAACCTTAGGGTCTGGTCGCAAGCCCCGATGGTCGCGATGGTGATCACCATCGCGACCATCACCCTGGTCGCTAGCTAAGCTGTGGGTGGTAACCCACAGCTTAACTAACGACAAGGAGACCGCACTTCAAAAATGAAGCGCCCGCTTTCATTCAGAGAGAGCAATTGCTTCTTGCGACCACCTCTGAATGAGGTCCATAGTGTTTCCATCACTTTTTAACCAACCATCATAAGAATCCACAGGGAATTACATTTATGGCAATCAGAAAGATTGAAAAAGATTGGAGAGGAGGTCAATACGTGGAAAAAATCTCAAGATCAGGAACGGAGTGGATTTATCAAATTGGGACCTTACACCCCAAAGGACTTAACATAGACTTCGATTTAGGAGCTTTTCTTAAGTTATGATGTACATAACTATATATATATCACCTATATTCCTTCTAGACACTAATATTTGCTATAACATACCAAACCACAAATATAGAGCATGTATCATCTTAATATGTGGAAACATTGTAATGCAACCCAACAATAAATTAAACACTTTGACACATTCTGCTGATAACCTATTATAGATGTTTGATTGTTAGCAATTTGTGATTTTGATTACATTCATATTATTTATATATATATATATATATATTATTTTTTTTTCATTCATATTTTTATTCATAAATGTATTCATTTTTATATTTTCATTATTCTTCATACTTCATCTAATTATTTTTTATCATTTGATTTAGATAAAATATTTTATGATTTCCCAGTTTAATTTTACACCAAAGTTAATCACTCAGCCCTCTATCCCAAACCCGGTAGAAAAGTACGCGGGTAAAACTAAACTTTGATTGACACAATCAATCAGCCAATCAACAAGACTGTGTAGGGATAAAAGGACAAGGAGTTCTACATGGAGACACCTTGAAAAAGTCCTACTGGATGAAACGCGTTGGTGTTACTATCTAGTGAGCGCGAAGATCACACTCTCCTACCGATGGCGGCAATCAGCAATCAGGCAGTGCAGAAGGACGCGTCTCCGCGAGCATTCACTACAAGCGGCAGACGGAGACAGCGGATCTAGCAGCAGCAGCCTGTATCTAGCCGGCCCCACAGGGAGCAGGATTCTTCACAGGGAAAGGTAGGGTCAGACCATTTTACCTTGCCCATTGCCATGGCAGTGACGGGGAAGCCCTTTTCAGGACTTACTAATATTCACAGAAAGCGCTACAAACATCTGTATATGTTATATGTATTGAGTGTTTGTCAGTGTTTCATCATTGCTGGTATCGAAACGTCCCATTACAGTACTATATAACACACCATTACTTTGTTTACATTTACTTTGTTAATATTCTGTTGCTGATATTTAAGCAGTAACATTACAGCACCATTTAATACACTGGTAATTAATTAATTTACTTTATTTGCATCTCAAGAGCTTCTTTACTATACTTATTTATCTCGTATTGGCCAGTTTCCTGACCAAAAAAAGAAAGCTGCTATAACATTTCATTGGGGGCGCACGATCTATATTATATAGAGTCTTTGCGCTCCTCTATGGAGTAATCAGCTAGGCACAGGCGCTGAACTGGGTGGAGTCTTAGAGGGAGGGGCAGGGCCTTAAGAGGGGAAGGAGAAGGGAGAAAAAGACAACAGTATTTCGGTGGATGTTGGTTCCAGGGGAGGAAGCAGCCATCATGCCGAGACTGAGGAAAGGGGGCCGGTGACAAGTGCAGGGGTGTTGGCCACGGCATATACAAACTGTGGCTGCCACCAGTGTTCTGTAAAATAAGGACATCAGAGACATCCTTATTATTGTGCTGGTAGCCTCAGTACCATCCCCTCAGGTGCTGGCGACCTAGGCAGCTGCCTAATGGTAGTGCTGGCCCTGTACACAGTCCATATTAATGCTAATTCAGTCTGTGTAGTTACCAGGAACCAGTGTATCTTTGATGTTACTTGTTACTGGTCAATTAACTGCCTTCTCATGAACATACAGTGGTTAGCTCTACTGCCTCACAGCGCTGGGGTTATGCGTTATACTTTTACAAGGACTCTATATGTGTGTGTGGTTTATATGTTCTCCCTATGTTTGTGTAGTTTCCTCCAGGTGCCTCGTCTTCCTCCCATAGACCTAAAACATACTATATATTAGTGTGTTTGTTGGGTGGGAATGTAGACTGTACGATCCCCAGGGCTTAAGCACGTCTTGCTTTAAGGGAAAGGCATCTTGCTAAGGGTGAAGGCCTCAAGTTCTAAAGGTCTTGTCAGCTACGCAGGGCCGGCCCTAGCCCAAACATTTTGGTAAGCGAGTATATTTTTTGGCGCCCCCCTATGTAGTGCCCCTTTTACAGTGCTCCCAGTAGTGGTCCCCCCTGTGCAGTGCTCGTTGTGCCCCCAGTAGTAGTCCTCCTATGCAGTGCCCCCAGTAGAGGTACCCCCTATGCAGTGCCCCTTATATTGTGCCCCCAGTAGTGATCCCACCTGTGCAGTGCCCCTTGTGCCCCCAGTAGTAAGCCCCTTATATAGTGCCCCAGCAGTACTCCTCCCTATGCAGTGCTCCCAGTAGTAGTCCCCCCCCTTGTTGTGCCCCAGTAGTAGTCTCCCCCTTGTTGTGCCCCCAGTAGAGGTTTCCCCCCATATGCAGTGCCCCCAGTCATAGCCACCACCTTGTAGTGCCACTGGTAGTAGTCCCGTCCCCCCCCGAGTAGACGCATGTAATAAAAAAACCAAAACATACACTTACCTGAATCCCGGCTCCGTCTCCTGTTCCCGCTGCCGCCATCCCCTCCTCAGTCCGTCCTCCTGGGCCTGGCCGCTCTGCATTATGAGAGAGACATCATGATATCTCTCCCATTACCCACTGCCGGAAGATGGAGCGGCTCCGGCAGTGGGTGCAGCAGCTAATGAAAGTCTGACAGACTCTCATTGGCTGCTAATTAGAACAAACACACAGCTGCCGGCGGCTGTGTGTTTGTCACTGTGTAGTGCTGAACGAACTCTATCCGGTCTGCACTACACTACACGCGCGGTGCAGCTGTGTCAAAGAGACACAGTCTGCCCGCGGCCCGTATGGTCGCAGCTGAGGCGCCCTCCACTATGTGATGCCCTACTCAGCTCCGTACCATGCGTATGGGTAGAACCGGCCCTGTCTCTATGGGTACTGACCTAACATTAACCTTATGAAAAGAATACAGTAAAATAAGGGTACAATAAAATTCAATTGTGAAATGTAATGAATTGACACCAGTAAAATCACAGATGATGTTTATGTAATTGGTAAGATGTTATTTAATAGGTGGCCGATGGTGTTAGCTGACAATGCAGCAAGGTGACAGCCTCGGCCCAAGTGGATCTTTTCATCACCTTCTAGGGACACATTCCACATGGATGACAGAACGTGCGCTACAACGAGCTGTAGTCTTCATCTAAAGGGAATTCAATTAAAGTTTCAGATCATCAATTCATAGGAAGAATTAATCATTTATGTTTTAACAATAGTGAGAATACTCTAAAAATAACAGCAATGACAGGGAAATTGTACCCAGAATACAATTCCCCAAAGAATTCTTACGGAAAAAAAAGTGTTATTACAAAGTTTAAGCAATCAGAGTTTTAGTCATGTAAATAAAATTGTGTTTTTTTTTTCTTTAACCCCAACTCTTAAATTGTAATCCAATGGGATTGTGTGATACAATATAAGGGATCCACAGGAAATATTTGTCATCCAATCCTACACTAGCCACTATACACTAATGATGGCTATACACTACCACTATACACTAATGATGGCTATACACTACCACTATACACTAATGATGGCTATACACTACCACTATACACTAATGATGGCTATACACTACCACTATACACTAATGATGGCTATACACTAGCCACTATACACTAATGATGGCTATACACTACCACTATACACTAATGATGGCTATACACTAGCCACTATACACTAATGATGGCTATACACTACCACTATACACTAATGATGGCTAAACAGTAGCCGCTATACACTAATGATGGCTAAACACTACCACTATACGCTAATGATGGCTATACACTAGCCACTATACACTAATGATGGCTATACACTAGCCACTATACACTAATGATGGCTATACACTAGCCACTATACACTAATGATGGCTATACACTAGTCACTATACACTAATGATGGCTATACACTAACCACTGTACACTAATGATGGCTATACACTAGTCACTATACACTAATGATGGCTAAACACTAGACACTATACACTAATGATGGCTATACACTAGCCACTATACACTAATGATGGCTATACACTAGCCACTATACGCTAATGATGGCTATACACTAGCCACTATACGCTAATGATGGCTATACACTAGCCACTATACGCTAATGATGGCTATACACTAGCCACTATACACTAATGATGGCTATACACTAGCCACTATACACTAATGATGGCTATACATGAGCCACTATACACTAATGATGGCTATACACTAGCCACTGTATGCTAACGTTGGCTATACACTAGTCACTATACACTAATGATGGCTATACACTAGCCACTATACACTAATGATGGCTATACACTAGCCACTATACACTAATGATGGCTATACACTAGCCACTATACGCTAATGATGGCTATACACTAGCCACTATACGCTAATGATGGCTATACACTAGCCACTATACGCTAATGATGGCTATACACTAGTCACTATACACTAATGATGGCTATACACTAGCCACTATACACTAATGATGGCTATACACTAGCCACTATACGCTAATGATGGCTATACACTAGCCACTATACACTAATGATGGCTATACACTAGTCACTATACACTAATGATGGCTATACCCTAGTCACTATACACTAATGATGGCTATACTCTGGCCACTATATGCTAATGATGGCTATACACTAGCCACTATACACTAATGATGGCTATACACTAGTCACTATATGCTAATGATGGCTATACACTAGCCACTATACACTAATGATGGCTATACACTAGCCACTATACACTAATGATGGCTATACACTAGCCACTATACACTAATGATGGCTATACACTAGCCACAGTATGCTAACGTTGGCTATACACTAGTCACTATACACTAATGATGGCTATAAACTAGTCACTATACACTAATGATGGCTATACACTAGCCACTATACGCTAACGATGGCTATAAACTATTCACTATACACTAATGATGGTTATACAGTAGCCACTATACACTAATGATGGTTATACAGTAGCCACTATACACTAATGATGGCTATACACTATCCATCAGATTATGGAATGGTTTTATACAACAGATACATAATTGAGTATCTGCTTTATACACCAGGTTGGAGTCACTTAGTATACAGGTCACCAAATTGGATTCCTTATATATGCAGATCATCTCCACCTTGGGATAACTCGTTTGAACACAGGATTTTTTTTATTTTTTTTCAAATTGAGAACATTTTTTTTTTTTGCTTTGCTGAGATAACAAGAGAACAGGACTGAGGACTAGTGAGCTCATCACTACATCTGGAGGTTCTCATGAGTATTTGGGACACAGGGCCTGATTCAGACCTGCTCGCAAGTGGGTCGATAATGGCCCAGTGCGCACGCAAAAAGCACTCACTCCGTAGCTCACTAAAAAAGGGGCAGCTGTCGATGTATATATACACACACACAAACACATATATAAGCAGATCTTCGTGTATAAATAAGTATATATATATATATATATATATGTATATATATAATTTGCAATACACCTGCTAATATAGTTAGAGTTATGGAGAAATTAAGATTCGAAATATGTATATGTGACTGAAATTTTTTAAATAAAAGGGCTGTGTCTGGACATCATGCAGCCAGTGAGAGCTGTGAGGGGGGGTGGGGCCTCCCTTCAACTCTCACTGCTCTGACAGAGCGCTCGCTCTGAATCAGGGCCGTCCCTCTTAATTTTTGGAGCGCCCTCCTGGCCGCTCGCATAGCTGTGGGTGACCACCCACAGCTTTAGCGAGCGGCCAAAATGATGGTCGCGATGGTCAAGACCATCGCGACCATCGGGCTTGCGACGAGACCCTTGTGGTAGGGTCTCATCTGCCGCAAGCCCTGGAGTGCTTTTGGCTCTATCAGAGCCAAAAGCACTCCCACTGATATCACTAGTGATGTCAGTGGGGCCGGCCCCAGACGGTAGGTGTTCCCATGGGAACGCCTCCGTCTGGGCAGTCACACCCCGGCACGCCCACCAAAGGGGGCGTGCTGTCAATCACCATCAACAGCACGCCCCCTTTGGTGCGAGACCCATAACGACGGCTTGGCCGTCGTTAGTCGGGTCTCGCGCATGCGCACGATGGAGCCGCCTCCGTCGTGCGCATGCGCACTTGGGCAACATCGACCCACTTGCGAGCACTCAGCGCTCGCGAGCAGGTCTGAATCAGGCCCAGAGTTTTATCAGTGAGGTATGTGGGAGATTTAACTGTTGAGGAGTGGACCTGAAATTGATATTTATTTTACATATATACAGTATATATCGTAGGTCTGTTTTTTTTTACCAGAAAGGATTCCATCCTGCTTAGTATTCACCAGAATGAACTCTTTTTAGTATAGTAGCCAAAAAGAAAGAGGGCCCTGCTCGTGAAAGCTTATATTCCAAATGGAAAAACTGTAGTGGTGGCACAAGGAGGTGACATGAAGAGGGTAAGTATATGGGGAGGAGGTGGGAAGGGTAACAAGGGCAGTATTCATTAAACAGAAATAAAGGAGCATATTTTACTACAAGGATAGCTTCCTCCTCAAAAATTATAATGAATGACTAGATATATTATATATTATTGGAATTTATCCGTTCTTACAGGTTTATCTCTTAGTTTTATTATTTTTATTTCATTTACAATTATAATGAACTATGGGCCCCGATTCAGACCCGCTTGCTAGGCTGCGCTCGCACGCAGTTGGCTGATTTTCACTATTTGCGCATAAGATGCAGTGCGCGAACCAGTCTCTGTGATCGGGAAGCAATCGCACGTTGAACATAGACGGCTCGCTATAATGAATGACAGGACGAGCCATTTGTGGGTGGTGACAGTGGAAGGTCAATGAAAACGGGGGTGTGGTGGTGCAAACGCAGGCGTGCCTGAGCGTTATAACGCCGTTGCAGGGGCATGCATAATTCAGACGAAGCATCATAGTACACATCCCCAGGCTGTGTTGCACACTGCAGCGATCGCAGTACTTGCGGTAGGGTATGGTCAACCACAAGTGCTGCGTATGGCTCCAATGGTCCTCGATGTTACTGATTATTGCATACACTTCCTGGAGATGACATGTGTTTCGAATGGAAAGTGGGCATCTTAAGACAGGCTGCTGGGTGTCTTACATACAGAGCACAATCGCACGCTATGACATAGTGGGCGTACTAATGTCTTGCCGTGCAATCGCAGGGTTTGCATACTTTAGCAGCTGACAGCTGCATGCAAACGCATCTAGCGAGCGGGTCTGAATCAGGTCCTATGTTCCTGCAAGATCATTTCAATTACAAGAATTAAGTTTTCCTTTCTCCAAATTGTGTATTCTACAGAGGGTTCCTGACCTCAAGGATGTTAGAGGTGTCGAGTTCCCCTGTCTACAATTCCTCGTCTTTTGATTGCCCTGTATGATAATTAGAGATGTGCGAGTTCGGTTTTACTCGGATATGTTCGGATCTCAAAAACAGCATCTTTTTGGCTATCACGTGGTTTGGATAGCCAATAAAATAAATCCGAACTAATCCGAACTAATCCGAACTTGCAATAAACTTGCAAGAACCGAGTAAAACCGAACCCGCACATCTCTAATTGTAATGCCAATCCTTCTTTTCTTGTTTTTGTTTAATTATTATTTATTTTTATTCTGGTTGTGACTAATGGCGCTCGTGGTTTATATCCATCTATCTTGTGTCTGTACCCCCCACCCTTCTAGTTGTTTTCCCCTTTTTTATATTTGTTCTTTTTTCTGAAAAACCAATAAAGACTACAGTTAAAAAAAAAATTTAAATTTTTATGACAAGGAGATGTATAAATACTAGAACATTAGGAAAAAATAAGTAGCCACAATAACACTGAAAGCACTTACCTCAGGTATTGCCAGGTGTTTTCTTGGCATAGGGACCACGAGGAGCAATTTATGCAGCGCACCCCTAAAAAGAGAAAACAGACCCCATTGTACCTAAATGACTCCATGAGAACATCAATTATATAACCATCCTAGGCTGATTCACTTCAGTGGGACATTGTCTTTCTCATTTTATACTAATTAGTTATTCTATATTATTATACAAAATATAAATATATTACAGTGACATTTTAAGTAAAATGTAATATGCTATATGTTACTGAGATGCAAACATAGGTAAGATTAGTATATGAATAGGATCCATAACTATATATAATGGTATATGATAGTTACTGAGATGCAAAAATAGGTAAGATTAGTATATGAATGGGATCCATAACTATATTTAATGGTATATAATTAAGATTTAAATAGAATTAGCTAAAATATTCTATTCGTATCTATAATTTACACTATTTGTCATTATGTAAAATTTCTATCCATAAATCACATTGTTACATATTGTTCATGTGATATCTGCACAAAGTACATACATGCATCTCATAAGCACAATGTCCCTGGAACTAAGCCTGTTGTCGTTCCAGTCCGACCCTATGGAAAATAATACAGAAATAGTACAGTTACTATTGTGTCCAGTATATGTTATGCTTCAGTTAGTCAATGGATTAAAGTTTGTAAGTATAAACCACTATTAGTTCCTTTTGTTCCCAGGTCAGTTACTTCCTTTGCTTAATCTACAATCTAGTCCTGTGCAATTGACACTATTCCATTACAGCATACCCCAAGGCAGCCTTTTTTTTTACTTTTTTGAAAATATATTTTCTATTAACCACTTAACCATTGAAGTTTTTTATTTTTATGGTCACAAAATGTACCATAGATAAAATATTGGACAGCTGTAAAAACCAGCATATGTACACACCTCCCAACCGTCCAAGCATGGTAACTTTTGGGGCAACTGCAATTTGTATTGCTGCGATAAGCCGTGATGCAGATTGTTAGTCCACAACTATGATAAACAGAACCCTCTAACTTTTAATTGCATGGTGCAAGAATACCTGGAGGACGAGTCTCAGCTGAGCATTGACTTTTCTGGCGCCCTCAGGGATCTTATGGGCCAGACACACATGGTGCGCCATCACCTGCAGGAGGAAGGGTGGACAGCAGAGAGTCACTGATACTGGCACACTCAGAGTACACAGGGAGACAAAAGAATACGGAGTAGTAACAAGAAGACCAGGATACAATGGTGGAGTATTCCTCAAAAAGGTTGAACAAAGAGTATATAAAGATAAAGTTTAAACAATCACAGTTGTACACCCTGCACCCATAAGCTTTAATACTTATCCCTCCGAAGTTCCATGTCAGGCTGTAGCGCTGTACAAAACACCTGAAAAATGGCCACAACCGCTATTTTTCTGGCATTTTACGCATGCGCACACTCTAGTGCCCAGAATCTACAGGTGCAGCGTTGAGTGCTGCTGGCCACCGGAGAGAGAGGAGGGGGCCTGGACAGAGACCACACACAGGCACCCTCCTCTCTAAAAAAGCCCATGCTGAAAGCACTTACCTCGGGTACTGCCAGGTGTTTTCTAGGCATAGGAACCATGGCCTCAGGTACTGCCAGGTGTTTTCTTGGCTTAGGGACCATGGCCTCAGGTACTGCCAGATGTTTTCTAGGCATAGGAACCACAGCCTCAGGTACTGCCAGGTGTTTTCTTGGCTTAGGGACCACAAACTCAGGTACTGCCAGGAGTCTCAGCTGAACATTGATTTTTCTGGCGCCCTCAGGGATCTTGTGGGCCAGACTCACATGGTGCGCCATCACCTGCAGGAGGAAGGGTGGACAGCAGAGAGTCACCGACACTGGCACACTCAGAGTACACAGGGAGACAAAAGAATACGGAGTAGTAACAAGAATGACCAGGATACAATGGTGGAGTATTCCTCAAAGAGGTGGAACAAAGAGTATATAAAGATAAAGTTGAAACAATCACAGTTTTACACCCTGCACCCATAAGCTTTAATACTTATCCCTCCGAAGTTCCATGTCAGGCTGTAGCGCTGTACAAAACACCTGAAAAATGGCCACAACGGCTATTTTTCTGGCATTTTACGCATGCGCACTAGGGGAATCATGGGGAAAATGGCGGGTGCAACATTTTTCCAGTGACCTGCGCACACTCTAGTGCCCAGAATCTACAGGTGCAGCGTTGAGTGCTGCTGGCCCCCGGAGAGAGAGGAGGGGGCCTGGACAGAGACCACACACAGGCACCCTCCTCTCTAAAAAAGCCCATGCTGAAAGCACTTACCTCGGGTACTGCCAGGTGTTTTCTAGGCATAGGAACCATGGCCTCAGGTACTGCCAGGTGTTTTCTTGGCTTAGGGACCATGGCCTCAGGTACTGCCAGATGTTTTCTAGGCATAGGAACCACGGCCTCAGGTACTGCCAGGTGTTTTCTTGGCTTAGGGACCACAACCTCAGGTACTGCCAGGAGTCTCAGCTGAACATTGATTTTTCTGGCGCCCTCAGGGATCTTGTGGGCCAGACTCACATGGTGCGCCATCACCTGCAGGAGGAAGGGTGGACAGCAGAGAGTCACCGACACTGGCACACTCAGAGTACACAGGGAGACAAGGGAATATGGAGTAGTAACAAGAGTGACCAGGATAAAATGGTGGGGTATTCCCCAAAGAGGTGGAGCAAAGAGTATATAATGATAAAGCTTAAACAATCACAGTTTAATTTTTATTTATGTAATACCATAATATATATATAAAGGTCCATGCACAGGACTGAAACATCGGATTTTGATATGCTGTAAAATTTTTACTGAGATGTAATAAAGAAATGTTTTTAAGAAGACTGGTGAGTGCTACCCCCCCTTTTTTTTCTACTTTTGCTTGAAGAGGATTATTGTGATCCCATATGGGTCTGTCACCCCAGCAATTTATTATTGAAGACGAGAGTGTGGACCTATTTGGACTATATATATATATATATATATATATATATAAACTCCCCAAACCATAGTTCACATATATTTTTCTAGGAATTGTTATTAAAATGTACATGCTGAGAATATTTAAGAAGGGAGGTTATGAGGGATATGTATCAAGCCTCAGAGAGAGATAAAGTACCAACCAATCAGCTGCTATCTGTCATGTTACACTCCCCCTATGTCTGACAGGAAGAGGGTAAGAATATGGGGAGAAGGTGGGAAGGGTAACTACTCTCATATCCTCAAGGTTAGTATAAATTAAAAATAAATAAATGGTGATATTTTATTACAAGAGTAGCTTTATTCTAAAATACTACAATAAATGACTAGATATGTTATATATATATATATATATATATATATATATATATATATATATATAATTGGAATATATCTGTTTTACTAGTTGGAGGTTTTTCATGCCTTTGTTCACATTTCCTAGTTATATATATTTAGCTTATCTTATGGACCTTTCCACTACCAATTATATTTATTTCATTTATAATTATAATGGACTATGTTTCTGCAAGGCAATTTGTATTACAAGAAACCTATTTTTCCATTCTCCATATTATGTAGAAATTGTGACACTTGAGGAGTAATATAAGATGTAAATGTCAGTGTAATAAGCATTACATTGGTATGACAAAGAGATCTACAAATACTAGGACATAAGGAAAGTGTAAGTAGCCACAATAACACTGAAACCACTTACCTCAGGCACTGCCAGGTGCTTTCTTGGCTTATGGACCATGGCCTCAGGTACTGCCATGTGTTTTCTTGTCATAGGAACCTTGGCCTCAGATACTGCCAGGTGTTTTCTTGGCATAGGGACCACGGCCTCAGGTACTTCCAGGTGTTTTTTTAGCATCGGGACCACAGCCTCAGGTACTGCCAGGTGTTTTCTTGGTATAGGGACCATGGCATCAGGTACTGACAGGTGTTCTCTTGGCATAGGGACCACATCCTCCAGGACTGCCAGGTGTTCTCTTGGCATAGGTTCCATGACCTCTGGTACTGCCATGTGTTCTCTGGGCATAGGGACCACAACCTCTGGTACTGCCAGGTGTTCTCTTGGCATAGGGACCATGACCTCAGGTACTGCCAGGTGTTCTCTTGGCATAGGGACCACGGGGGGCAATTTATGCAGCGAAGCCCTAAAGAGAGAAATCAAACACATTTGCACCTAAAGGACTCCATGAGAATGTAACAATAGCTGAGGTTAATACAATATAATAATGTACCCATCGCTAGATATTATGGTGAGTAATATGGTTAACATTTATATAAAGATAGCTAAAAAAAATCCTTCAAAATAATCTATTCTTATCTACAATATAAATTACATTAATTTTCATTATTTTACATTTATATCCATAAATCACACTGTTACTTATTGTTCATGTAATATCTGCACAAAGTACATACGCAGAGCGTCTCTTAGGACCAGTGTTACTGGAACTAGAGGCTTTGTCCTTATGGTCCTTATGGGCTGGCTCTATGGAAAAGAATACAGAAATAGTACAGTTACTACTATGTCTGGTATATGTTTTGCTTTGGTTAGTCAATGGAGTATAGTTTGGAAGTGTAAACCCCTATTTGTTCCTATTGAAACTGGTTCAGTCGCTTCCTTTGCCTAACCTGCAACTGTAAAGACCAGCATATGTACATATCTAACAACCATCCCAGCACTGTAAATTGTGGCACAACTACAATTTGTATTGCTGAGATAAGAGGTGATGCAGATTGTTAGTGCACAACTATGACAAACAGACCCCTCAATCTTTTCATTAACAAAAACAAGAATACCTGGCGGACGAGGGTCTTTCAGCTGTACTTTGTCTTCTTTTGCAGCCTCAGGGATTTTGTGGGGGGCACAAACAAGGTTCCTCTCCACCTGCAGGAGGAAGGGTAAACAGCAGAGAGTTAGTTACTGGGCACTGGCACACTCAGAGAAAGCAGGGAGACAGGAGATTATGGATGGGTAACCTACGTGTCCTCACACAGACATGTAATACCACAGATGTAGCTTTTATCACTGACTGAGCCTGTAGTATATCTTTTTAACATATTTTAATTGGCAGCTGAATTTCTAATAGAAGGTAAAAGATCACATTCCAACCAATCTTCTAATAAAAATGATTTTGAATGTTCCTAATGTTTGTTTTATTTAATAATAAATCTCTTGTTCCACCACAGTTATACCCAGTGACATATATAAATATGCCGTTACCCCTTGGGGGCTGCTCACCAGTGTTTTGATGTGCTTGGCCTTGCTCCCGTAGGTGAGTGCGCTGCGAGAGTCTTCATAGGCAGCATCCGCAGGGCTGACGTGTGTGATCATCACCATTCTGCTCCTGCCACTCAGTGCTCCCTGTGATAGATAAAGCTCTGGTTATAGGAGAGATCACTGAGGAATCCTTACACAGTGTAATGAGCAGCCTAAAGATCTACTATTGTTTTGTACTATGTTTGTGAGAAACAAATGATTGCACTAATTATATAATATCATGATTGATTGTAGCCATTGTGTGAGATAAAACAACAGAACAATGTGTTAGGAGCAATATTCCTGATGACTGAGGTTCTGGCTTGGATGCTATAGCCACTTCCCTTTTACCCAGGGCCTTAGCATTTGCATAGGGGACCACACACCCCTTTAGTACCAGGGCATAAAGTCTCTTAATTGCCCTGTTTGAAAACTCCCATTCATAATCCTAAATGCTTGTATCCCAAAACAATATCTCAGTGACTAATGCTACTTATTCATCAGTCATGGGTCTATCTATGGGATGGGTATAAAATACCAGCGGCTCAATAGCCGCCAGTTCAAATCCCGACTTCGGAACCCAGCACAGTCAAGATCTGACAAGGGTGGTAAGTATGCTCTCCCTAACCCTCTCCCCCCCTAACCCTAATCCTCTGTTAGTGGTGCCTAACCCTAACCTCCCCCCCAATGGTGCCTAACCCCAAACTCCCCCTCCTAGCAGCCTAACTAACCTGCCCAGGGGTGTCTAACCATAATCTCCCTCCCCTTTTTGCCTAAACCTAACCCCTTTATCTCCGGGGGCAGAACGGGACAGTGCATTACTTACCTCTGTCCGGACGTTCGATATTTTGCTGCCAGTCGGGATTCCGGCATCAGTATATCGGTAAGTCCGCTGGCATTTTAACTACATCCCATCTCTATAATGGGTGCAGGATATGTGGAGCACTTGGCCAGTGGTCTCACACCACACACCCTGCACCAATAACCTATATGTAACACACTGTCACTGCTGTTGTAATCACCAATGTAGTCACTGGGGAAATGGACATGGGTGCAGTGCCAGAGTCTAATTAGCACATGTGCCTATAAGAGAAGGGGTAGGCTTGTTTGGAGACTGCACAAGGGGTCCTTCTCTCTTATCACTGTCCCCGACATCATATGTGTGTAGGAAATCTCATAGTAATAACATACCTTTAGCAGCCAGGTCAATTTGCTGTCCCGATAATTGATATGGCTGCCTGGTCTCTTGCGTAGCGCCGTGATGCAATTCCTTAGGGCCAGAAGGGAGCGGTTTATATAGCCACTTTCTCTCAGGGTTTGGCCAGTATTCTTAGTCTGACATAGAAACAGAAAAGATTATGAGAACACATCTGGCTTCAGTCACGGTGTGGATGTAGTACAAACACATAGGGGCAGATTCAATTAGCCGCAGGGTTTTCCCCGTGGCTAATTGCCACGGCGGACCAATTCAATTGCCAGGGAGTCCCCACAGTTGGACTTTACCTCATAACTCATGGAGGTGCAAGGTAAAATCCACGTTAAAACAACCAAATCGGTCTCGCGTGCAGGGAAAAACACATTGGTTCTGCATTTTACGTGGAATCAATGTGTTTACGTGCGTGCAGGCCCGCTGAGAGCTGCGGCGGGCCCGGATAATAGGGGGCGTGGCCTAATCGAAGGAGGCGTGGCCACGCCCCCTTCCCGGAAAAATAAAAAGATAAGCGGTGCTGCGCGCTGGGGGGAGGGGACGCTCTGAGCCCCCTTAGCCCGGCGCAAAGCCAGGGGGGGCACGATCAGTGTGATTGCTCCCCCCACAGGAGTAGGAGACTGCTGTGGCTGCTTTTCAGCAGCCACGAGCAGTCTCCACTGCAGCTCAGCACACGCTGTGTGCTGGGCTGCTGTGAGGGAGGGGGAGCGGCACCGGACCCGGGCCCCCGCCGGGCTCCTCAGGAAGCCCGGGCCCGGGTAATCTGTACCCGCTCCCCCCCCTCTCGGCGCCCCTGCGTGCATGAGTCCCGATTTTACAGCACGGGAATAAAGCTATTTAATGTAATAGCTTTTCCCCGCACAGCAGGGATTTTGGATGGCAATTAGTCATGGGGAGAACCCCGAAGCTAATTGAATCTGCCCCATAAACTATGATTAAACTATTTACATAATTTACTTCATTTGTGTCCTAAGACAGTGACTCCCATTCAAATATTTTTTTGTTATGTGATATTGGCCGACATATTTTTCTTATTGCATGTAATTTAACCCAAGCTGCTAAAAAAAATATAATTACATTATCATCATTGATTTGATATTGGTTTGTTATTAATTGAAAAATAACATTATTAAAAATGTTATATAATTTTTGTTATGAGTAAGGTCTCAGTGGGGGGGGGCACTGAAATAAATGTATGTAACCAAGGGGGTGGTGGCCTGTAACAGATTGGGAATCACTGCTCTATAGGGAGAAAGGCCACGCTTAGGGAGGACTACAAACACAAGAAAATTGAGTAATATACATGAATGGCCCTGGTATAACCCACTAACAGCTAATTTCACTACAAAAAGATGCAAAAACAAACTACAATGTTCACAAGAGCTTTAATCAAAGAAAATAACTTATAGTACTTTTCATGCCACCTCAGAATACAGAACAAGAACTACCCAAGGACCACTTAGCTCTCTGATAATTATACACATAATGAATATCATTTACATTGCACAATGCATACATGCCTACCCGCAGCTTTGGCCTCGCTGTGCACCTCACTTTGTGCGAGCAGGGCCTTAAGTATCTATGGGCAAGAACACTGAGAGGTCTGGGCTTGCTGGAGGGGCCCAGGTCCAGCACCGCCACCCTCCCTTCTACATCACAGCAGCCCAGCACATGCTGCTATGTGCTGGGCTGCAGTGGGAGACTGCTTGCAGCTGCTAAGCAGTGGCTGGAGCAGTCTCCTATGCCTATGGGGGGAGTGATCACACTGATCGTGCACCCCATTGGCTGTGCGCTGTTCTGAGGGGCTCACAGCACCCCCTCCCAGTGTGCAGAGTTGCTAAAATGTTTTTTTTTTCTGTTTTTTTTTCCTAAGGGGGTATGGCCATGCCTCCCGCAATTGTGCCACGCCCCCTGTCACCCGGCCCAGGCACGGCTCTTGGCGGCCCTGGCTATAGGCCACTAGTACCGCCCCATGGCCTTTGATTCTGGCTGGCAGGGTGCCTGGAACCCTGCAGCCAGGATTGCTGCTGTAGTATCCACGCGGGCACCTTGCACAGTATATGCAGCCTGTTGAGCTTTCTGGAGCTGTCGATCATGGCTAGTCTGCATGATGTGATGATGTAATGTGCGCAACATCATGACATGGTGCGCTCAGGGGACAGGGGCTGAGACAAGGTGCAATTATGCCCTGTTATGTCTTTGTGTGACAGTGCACCTAGATTTCCATCAAGGTTTAACTTTACCAAGCAAGGTGGCTCCATCTGCAGAGGAGCAGAAGAATATAAAGGCAAAGGGGAGGAGTTAGGAGGAGTGAAGGTGTCCCTAGCTGCCTAGCCTAATATGTATGGTGTTGGCACATCACAGCTCCTTGTCGTACAGAGCAGAACTGGAACAAAATCTTGCACAGTGCACATCTGGAGATTGTTCTCTAGTTTGCAGAGAAGTTCCCTTAGAGCACATAGCAGGCACACCCCCAGACATGCTCTAGGGAGACTATCTGTGCTGACACAAGTCCAGTGGTTCAAATCCCGACAGCAGCTGGCCGACATGGCTGAAACTCCCGATTGTCCCAAGGTAAGTATTAACTAACCTAACCTTCCTCCCCTAACCCTAACCCTCCTTAGGGGTGCCTAACCCACCCCCCCAGTGTCTAACCCTAATCCCCCCTCTAAGTGCCTATACCTAACCCCCCCTTCCCCTAGCCAAACCCTAACCTCCCGGGGGGTGCCTAACCCTAAGTCCCCCCCAGGAGCCCTAACCCTAACTCTCCCCTGCCGGGGCTGTCCTTAGCGCTGCCCGGCATCACTTCGATCGGGATGCTGGGCACCGGTCTGCCGGCATCAGTAAAATGACAGGCGTCTAGATTTAGACGCCTGTCATTTAACCCTCACCGGGATAAAGCAGTCGGGAAGCCGGATGTTGGCATTACGTCTGCTGGGTTCCCGACTGCATACCATCTGTGCTCACTGGTCTAAAACCAAAGCATTTAGAATAGTGCAGTTTTAGTATCCTTCTATATTCCTGAAAATACATTGCATGTTCCTCTTTGTGATTCCGTGGGTTCTCTCTGGGTGCTCTGATTTCCTCCAAAATCATATTGGCAGGTGAATTGGCAGCTGGCCAAAAAATGGACCCCTGTATGGGAGTGTGGGTGTATTTGTGCTAGAGAAATTTGACTGTAAGCTGCAATATGCCAGGGACTGATGTGAATGACAAATATTCTCTCTGTAGAGTAGACAGTGATGACTAGCGGTAAAGCATGAACACTGCAACAGGACAGCAAACTAACGATATTCACCTATTTGCAGGGCCGTATTTATAATGGGTGCAAGGTGTGCGGTGCACACGGGCCCCTGAGTCCATGGGGGTCTACACCGCACATGCTGCACCAATATTTAGTTAATGCTTACCTTCCTGCAGTCTTTAGAGTACTTTAGAGATAATGGCGGTGACCATTTTCCTGGTGACTCGTGTATGTGCAGGAAAGATGTCCCTGGGAATAAGGCACAGGCGCCATTTTCCCGGAGATCTGCGCATGCGCAGTAGAGAGGAAGGGTCTCAAATGGAGGCTGTACACAGGCTCCCTTCTCTCTTAAAACGCCCCTACCTCTTTGGCATTGCAGGGGGAAATACAAATAAATGATAATGATATGTAAAACACAAGTAATACCTGGCATGCTCGCTCTGATCCCGCCAGGTCTACCATGTAAAGCTTGCCGGTGTACACTCCATCATTGCTCGCCTGCTTTATGGTGACTTGTAGCACAGCATGGGAGCGGGACGAGCTCTTATTGGCAGCTGTGGCTGCCTTAGAGCGGCGCTTGTTCCCTTTCATCAGTAAACCTATGGCCTGAAAAAGACAGAGTAATATAGATGCACCAAAACTCTTGTGGTTATGCAAAACAACTCATAAAGTTACACTCATGTGTTATATCTACAATGGGGTCACTACACCAGCGATCACATTATCATGGGCCCTCTTATTAATTCACACATTAATAGGTTCTTTGCACACAGCAAACCTGTTTATATTAGTCTGTACTTATATAACATTGTTATTTATACCCCCCTTGTTCAGTGCTGCAGAACCCTTAGGGTGCCTTATAAATAAAAGGTGATAATAATAATAATAATAATAATAATAATAATAATAATAATAATAATAATAATAATAATAATAATATACACAGGGATGACTAGTGGTGGAGCATGGATGCTTCATAAGGGTAGCACAAACTAATGATAGTCACCTCTTCAGGGCTGCTGGGGAAGAACTCAGCGATCCCTTCTATCCTGGTGTTGCCGTAGGGATCCTCTCTGAGGGTCAAACATCCAGAGGACGGTCTTAGTAGATCCTGAACGGTTTCATTGTAGACCTGAAAATGTAATAAAGGAATAATCACTCTCCACAATACAAGCACGACAAGTGTGTAATCCAGATCTACTCTCTAGAAAGGACTTGGGTTACTTGTGGTTCTCCAGATGCTGTATATCATGAGAAAAGGAATTCTAAGCAGAGTAGGGGTTCCCCTCAAACTTTGCTAGGGGGCCTGGTGAAAGCTAGTTATGCCCCTGATTGCACATGTAGAGGGGTCATTTACATCATGTGTAGTTGCATCCGGCCCTACAGCACTGGCAATAGACGCACATCCCAAAATCTACCTATGCATCATGTCTAAATGTGCTGCAATATACTTGGCCTACGCAGGTTTGCCGATGCATGTGCATGTGCAGTATGTAAATGCATATCTTATGCAGAAACCCCCAGAGGTCCATCCAACTCCAAATAAGACACATAGAATATAAACCAAGCACATATTCCTCACATATTTACCTCAGCATAGGACAATGAAACAGAGAATTTATTTGGCCCTCTCTGCTCCTCGATGGTCTTATATAGATCTTTCATAGTGCGGAATATTACTCCGGGCTCATGACCATTGCCCATCATGGTAAACGTCTTCCCGGTGCCTGTAATAAATATAAAGGTGTTAAGCATACACTCTCTGATAATACAAGAACGAATGGCAGATATGTAATTATACAATGTGTCGTGTCAGTAATGAACAGTGACAGACATCATGTGACTAAACCAATATTCATCAGGACGCTGCTCATCAGGTCACTCTCTCAGGGATGTCACCGCTTGTTAGTGAATGGATAGACTGTGCACTATTCTATATTTGTTCTGTCTATAAAATGCTGCCTATCATGTTTGGTGATGGGTGCACCTATTCCCTGGTCAGTGAGAGTTAGAAGCAGTGGTATTCACAAGCTGCCATGCACCTAACGCCTCACTTTCTGGAACCACATGGATAATTCCACAACCCGTAAGGAAACTACTAGCTCACAATTACTAACAATACAGATGGTCCACATGCTTTTATCACCACTCATTTCACCAGCTCACTACTTTTATACATACAATATAAACAATTACACTTATAATTTAATAACATTAAGTTTACCTGTTGGGCCATACGCAAATATGGCAGCATTGTACCCCGAAATGATACCATCCACTAGGTTCTTCATTGTGGACTGATAAACATGCTCCTGAAATGAGACACGTTTATTGATGCTACATAAGCAATCATGCAAACATTTTTTAAAACATGCTCTATACTGAATAAGGAGAAATGACAGCTGTACAAGCATTAATGTCTGATGCTACAGTCACATGTGATGATAAATTGTTCTCATGCGCTATTTTACTCCCTTACAAGGTGCAGCATGATCAGCACTACCATATGTATAATGGGTGTGGGGTGTACGTGGGCACCTGAGTCCAGGGGGGCCCACACTGCACTCCATGCACCCATTAAATGTATTTACCATGTAGCCGCCTCAAAAGAAATCTACCTTGTGGCACCATTTTCCTGGAGATATATGCATGCACAATAGGCTCTGTCACAGTACCAGAGACTACACCTCGCATACAATGGTTTGAAGGGGACCCTTTCAGAGACTGCACACAGGAACCCTCCTCTTATAAGATGTCCCTGAGTACTGTATTATATATACTATTAACTTTTCTTATTCATTGTAAATATCTTAGGCGTCCCTCCCCACAGTGTCACCCGGGGTGGGGAGGGATGCTGTGCACCAAAAAGGGGGCGTGGCCATGCAGATAGAAGCATTGCCTCATTGGCAGGGGGTGTGGTCACAAGACATGGCCTAGCAGCCCGAACACCCATGCCTATTACTTGGGGGGGAGTGAGGGGGTGCAGGAGGTACCTGTGTGCAGTGCTGGCTTTCTCCCTCAGTGGTAGGAGCCAAGTGCTGCACTTAATGCTACAGTGCAGCACCCGGCTCCTGTCAATGAGGTGGAGTCTGCCCCTTGGTGTCACCCCTCAGCGGGTGACACCTGGGTGTGGACCGCACGCCCCTTTGTAATGCCACTGATATCAGGATTACAATCACCTGGGTAGCTGCTTGATCAAACACCTCATTAAAGGTAAATGTCCTCTCTCTGGTCCTGCAGCAACGCAGGACATCATCAGGATCCTCGCCAGGGTCCTGCAGTAGTACTGTCTGTAAGGAAAGAGAAGACACATGTTCAGTAGATGTCACCAGGTTCTACAAGCATCGCTGCAGTTGGAGCAGAACATCTTAAGTCCAGTTTGTATTAATGGATGACGGCAAAGTCACACATAGGAACGTGATCCGGGAGTATAAAGTGATATTTGTCAGCATTTCAGCAGTTTCCAGAAACATTTTGCCAATATCTATAAAAGCTCTACTAGTCACTGGTTCTTAGGCCCTTAAGACACAGGATGGTCTACCTCATAAGCCTGGGGGTCCGTCCAATTGTAAGTGTGACATATTATAACTTATTGGATTGTGGTTCAAGTGTTTTGCTACCTATTGTGGAACTTCAAGTATCAGTATACCCTCCTTATTGGAGGGAAATGCCATATGTTACTGTCCATAAAATACGTGCATGACATCTTATTTCCCTACTAAACCGAGAGCCCTGGATTGCGCAGATGTTGTCCGGCCTCTCTGCAGTATAAACATAGATACATCACCTTTCACTATCTTCATAGGATATAGCAATGGTATGCAGTCAGGAAACCGGCTACCTTAATACTAGGGGTGAGCGGGTTCGGATTTCTGAAATCCGAACCCCCCCGAGCCCCCCCGATCCGAGTCCGATCCGAGTCAGGCTCGACTTTTCCCGCCTGACTCGGATCTGACATCGAGGCAAAACGTCATCATCCCGCCTTCCGAGTCTCGCGGGTTTTGGATCCTATATAAGGTACCCGCGTCGGCGCCATTTTCTCACTCGGCTGTGGACAGTGAAGAGGGAGGGTGGGAGTTAGTGCTGTGTAGTGTAGTGTAGTGTAGTGCTGCTGTTGTCCACTACTTCAAAGTCCATAGGGGCTGGCTGTGTTGTGCTGTGCTGCTGTTGTTAATAGGGGCTGTGTCCACTACTTCAAAGTCCATAGGGGCTGGCTGGACTGTGTTGTGCAATCAGTTCCAAAGTCCTGTGCAGTGTCCCAGTCCTAAAGGGGTGCTGTAGTGTTGTCCAGGGGGTGCTCTGTCCATCAGGGGTGCTCCCCCCAAGTGCTAAAAAAATAATATATTTTCTGTGTTTGTGAATTGTGTGCGCAGTAGCCGCACGTGCATCAACAAAGTAGTGCCAAGCGTGCGCCTGTGTCATAAGTAAAGGGCCGGCTGGCTTGACCGTTAAGGGTGCTGTAACCCCCGAAAGTACACTCCAGTCCAAACCTAAAAAAAAATTATTTTCTGTGTTTGTGAATTGTGTGCGCAGTAGCCGCACGTGCATCAACAAAGTAGTGCCAAGCGTGCGCCTGTGTCATAAGTAAAGGGCCGGCTGGCTTGACCGTTAAAGGGTGCTGTAACCCCCGAAAGTACACTCCAGTCCAAACCAAAAAAAAATTATTTTCTGTGTTTGTGAATTGTGTGCGCAGTAGCCGCACGTGCATCAACAAAGTAGTGCCAAGCGTGCGCCTGTGTCATAAGTAAAGGGCCGGCTGGCTTGACCGTTAAGGGTGCTGTAACCCCCGAAAGTACACTCCAGTCCAAACCTAAAAAAAAATTATTTTCTGTGTTTGTGAATTGTGTGCGCAGTAGCCGCACGTGCATCAACAAAGTAGTGCCAAGAGTGCCCCTGTGTCATAAGTAAAGGGCCGGCTGGCTTGACCGTTAAGGGTGCTGTAACCCCCGAAAGTACACTCCAGTCCAAACCAAAAAAAAAATTATTTTCTGTGTTTGTGAATTGTGTGCGCAGTAGCCGCACGTGCATCAACAAAGTAGTGCCAAGCGTGCGCCTGTGTCATAAGTAAAGGGCCGGCTGGCTTGACCGTTAAGGGTGCTGTAACCCCCGAAAGTACACTCCAGTCCAAACCTAAAAAAAAATTATTTTCTGTGTTTGTGAATTGTGTGCGCAGTAGCCGCACGTGCATCAACAAAGTAGTGCCAAGCGTGCGCCTGTGTCATAAGTAAAGGGCCGGCTGGCTTGACCGTTAAAGGGTGCTGTAACCCCCGAAAGTACACTCCAGTCCAAACCAAAAAAAAATTATTTTCTGTGTTTGTGAATTGTGTGCGCAGTAGCCGCACGTGCATCAACAAAGTAGTGCCAAGCGTGCGCCTGTGTCATAAGTAAAGGGCCAGCTGGCTTGACCGTTAAGGGTGCTGTAACCCCCGAAAGTACACTCCAGTCCAAACCAAAAAAAAAATTATTTTCTGTGTTTGTGAATTGTGTGCGCAGTAGCCGCACGTGCATCAACAAAGTAGTGCCAAGAGTGCCCCTGTGTCATAAGTAAAGGGCCGGCTGGCTTGACCGTTAAAGGGTGCTGTAACCCCCGAAAGTACACTCCAGTCCAAACCAAAAAAAAATTATTTTCTGTGTTTGTGAATTGTGTGCGCAGTAGCCGCACGTGCATCAACAAAGTAGTGCCAAGCGTGCGCCTGTGTCATAAGTAAAGGGCCGGCTGGCTTGACCGTTAAAGGGTGCTGTAACCCCTGAAAGTACACTCCAGTCCAAACCAAAAAAAAATTATTTTCTGTGTTTGTGAATTGTGTGCGCAGTAGCCGCACGTGCATCAACAAAGTAGTGTCAAGCGTTCGCCTGTGTCATAAGTAAAGGGCCGGCTGGCTTGACCGTTAAGGGTGCTGTAACCCCCAAAAGTACACTCCAGTCCAAACCAAAAAAAAAAATATTTTCTGTGTTTGTGAATTGTGTGCGCAGTAGCCGCACGTGCATCAACAAAGTAGTGCCAAGCGTGCGCCTGTGTCATAAGTAAAGGGCCGGCTGGCTTGACCGTTAAGGGTGCTGTAACCCCCGAAAGTACACTCCAGTCCAAACCAAAAAAAAAATTATTTTCTGTGTTTGTGAATTGTGTGCGCAGTAGCCGCACGTGCATCAACAAAGTAGTGCCAAGCGTGCGCCTGTGTCATAAGTAAAGGGCCGGCTGGCTTGACCGTTAAGGGTGCTGTAACCCCCGAAAGTACACTCCAGTCCAAACCTAAAAAAAAATTATTTTCTGTGTTTGTGAATTGTGTGCGCAGTAGCCGCACGTGCATCAACAAAGTAGTGCCAAGCGTGCGCCTGTGTCATAAGTAAAGGGCCGGCTGGCTTGACCGTTAAAGGGTGCTGTAACCCCCGAAAGTACACTCCAGTCCAAACCAAAAAAAAATTATTTTCTGTGTTTGTGAATTGTGTGCGCAGTAGCCGCACGTGCATCAACAAAGTAGTGCCAAGCGTGCGCCTGTGTCATAAGTAAAGGGCCGGCTGGCTTGACCGTTAAGGGTGCTGTAACCCCCGAAAGTACACTCCAGTCCAAACCTAAAAAAAAATTATTTTCTGTGTTTGTGAATTGTGTGCGCAGTAGCCGCACGTGCATCAACAAAGTAGTGCCAAGCGTGCGCCTGTGTCATAAGTAAAGGGCCGGCTGGCTTGACCGTTAAAGGGTGCTGTAACCCCCGAAAGTACACTCCAGTCCAAACCAAAAAAAAATTATTTTCTGTGTTTGTGAATTGTGTGCGCAGTAGCCGCACGTGCATCAACAAAGTAGTGCCAAGCGTGCGCCTGTGTCATAAGTAAAGGGCCGGCTGGCTTGACCGTTAAAGGGTGCTGTAACCCCCAAAGTACACTCTAGTCCAAACCAAAAAAAAATTATTTTCTGTGTTTGTGAATTGTGTGCGCAGTAGCCGCACGTGCATCAACAAAGTAGTGCCAAGAGTGCGCCTGTGTCATAAGTAAAGGGCCGGCTGGCTTGACCGTTAAAGGGTGCTGTAACCCACAAAGTACACTCCAGTCCGAACCAAAAAAAAATTTATTTTCTGTGTTTAGCCGCACGTATATATCAAATCGATATAACATAAATGGAGGACCAAACTTTCTCCGATAAAAATAAAATAGAGAAAGATCAAGAACCACTTCCTCCTAGTGCTGAAGCTGCTGCCACTAGTCATGACATAGACGATAACATGCCATCAACGTCGTCTGCCAAGGCCGATGCCCAATGTCATAGTAGAGGGCACATACAATCCCAAATGGCAAAGTTCAGGAAAATGACCTTGAAAAAGACATTTAAATCAGCTGAAGAGAAACGTAAACTTGCCAATATGCCATTTACAACACGGAGTGGCAAGGAACGGCTAAGGTCGATCCCTAGTATGTTCATGACTAGTGGTTCAGCTTCACATGACGATGGAAGCACTCCTCCCACTAAAAAAATCAAAAGAGTTAAGCTGGCAAAAGCACAGCGAAGAACTGTGCTTTCTAAGAAGATATCACAAATCCCCAAAGAGAGTCCAAGTGTGGTGGTGGTTGCGATGCCTGACCTTCCCAGCACTGGACGGGAAGAGGTGGCTCTTTCCACCATTTGCACGCCCCCTGCAAGTGCTGAAAGGAGCACCCACAGTCCACTTGCTGATATGCAAATTGAAGATGTCACTGTTGAAGTACAACAGGATGAGGATACTGGTGTAGCTGGCGCTGAGGAGGAAGTTGGCGAGGAGGATTCTGATGGTGATGTGGTTTGTTTAAATCAGGCTCCGGGGGAGACAGTTGTTGTCCGTGGGATGAAAAAGCCCATCACGGTCATGCCTGGGCAGAAGACCAAACATTCCACCTCTTTGGTCTGGCAATATTTCTATCCAAATCCGGACAACAACTGTCTTGCCATATGTACCATATGTAAAGGTGAAATAAGTAGGGGTAGGGACGTCAACCACCTAGGAACATCCTCCCTTATACGGCACCTGCAGCGCGTTCATAAAAAGTTACTGTCAAGTTCAGAAACTTTGGCTCAGACCGTAAGCAGTCCAGGGACACCTAAATCCCGTTGTCCTGTTGTATCCAAGCGCCTGCAAACCACACCGTCAACTCCCTCCTCGTCAATTTCCTCCTTAGTCAGGATCGGAAGTAGTCCTGCAGGCCATATCACTGGCATGACTGACTCTCCTATCCGGGATTCCTCCGGAGGATCCTGCATTGCTACGCCTACTGCTGCCGCTGCTGCTGTTGCTGCTGCTGCTGGGAGTCGTTCATCATCCCAGAGAGGAAGTAGGAACACCACTACTTTTACTAAACAATTGACCCTCCAACAGTCCTTAGCGAGGAGGATGAAGTACGACAGCAGTCATCCTGAAGCAAAACGTATAACTGAGGCCTTGACTGCTATGTTGGTGTTAGACGTGCGTCCGGTATCCGCCATTAGTGCAGTGGGATTTAGACAATTGATGGAGGTAGTGTGTCCCCGGTTCCAAATCCCGTCTAGATTCCACTTCACTAGGCAGGCGATACCGAGACTGTACAGAAACGTCAGAAAAAGTGTCCTCAGTGTCCTGAAAAATGCCGTTGTACACAATGTCCACTTAACCACGGACATGTGGACAAGTGGAACAGGGCAGACTAAGGACTATATGACTGTGACAGCCCACTGGGTAGATGTATCACCTTACGCAGCAACAGCAGCAGCGTCACCAGTAGCAGCATCTCAGAAACGCCAGCTCGTTACAAGGCAGGCTACGCTGTGTATCACCGGTTTCAGTAAGAGGCACACCGCCGACAACCTCTTAGAGAAACTGAGGGAAATCATCGCCCAGTGGCTTACCCCACTTAGACTCTCCTGGGGATTTGTGATATCTGACAACGCCACCAATATTGTGCGGGCATTACATCTGGGCAAATTCCAGCACGTCCCATGTTTTGCTCACACAATAAACTTGGTGGTGCAGAATTTTCTGAAAAGCGACAGGGGCGTGCAGGAGACGCTTTGGGTGGCCCGAAAAATTTCTGGCCACTTTCGCCATTCAGCGACTGCGTGCCGAAGACTGGAGCGCCAGCAAACACTCTTGAACCTGCCCCGCCATCACCTGAAGCAAGAGGTTGTGACGCGGTGGAACTCAACCCTCTATATGCTTCAGAGGATGGAGGAGCAGCAAAAGGCCATACAAGCCTATACATCCACCTATGACATAGGCAAAGGAGGGGGTATGCACCTGACTCAAGCGCAGTGGAGAATGATTTCCGTGTTGTGCAAGGTTCTTCAGCCCTTCGAACTTGCCACACGTGAAGTCAGTTCAGACACTGCCAGCTTGAGTCAGGTCATTCCCCTCATCAGGCTTTTGCAGAAGCAGCTGGAGAAAGTGAAGGAGAAGCTAAGACGGAGCGATTCCGCTCGGCATGTGGGACTTGTGGATGAAGCCCTTCATTCGCTTTGCCAGGATTCCAGGGTGGTCAATCTGTTGAAATCAGACCACTACATTTTGGCCACCGTGCTCGATCCTAGGTTTAAAGCCTATGTGGTGTCTCTCTTTCCGGCCGACACAAGCCTGCAGAGGTGCAAAGACCTGCTGGTGAACACACTGTCAGCTGAAGCGGAACGTGACACGTCAACGGCTCCTTCTTCATTTTCTCCCGCAACTGGGGCTGCCAGGAAAAAACTTAGGTATCCTAAGCAACCCGCTGGCGGTGATGCAGGGCAGGCAGGACCAAGTTTGGACATCTGGTCCGGACTGAAGGACCTGGCAACAATTTCTGACATGTCTACTGTCACTGCATATGATACTGTCACCATTGACAGAATGGTGGAGGATTACATCGGTGACAGCATCCAAGTAGGCATGTCAGACAGTCCATACCTGTACTGGCAGGAAAAAGAGGCAATTTGGAGGCCCCTGTACAAACTGGCTCTATTTTACCTGAGTTGCCCCCCCTCCAGTGTGTACTCCGAAAGAGTGTTTAGTGCAGCCGGGAACCTTGTCAGCGAAAGGCGTAGGAGGTTGCTTCCACAGAATGTGGAGAAGATGATGTTCATCAAAATGAATTATCAGCTCTTCCAGGGAGACCAGCCTCCAGAAGGTACAGAGGGACCTGTGGTGGTGGATTCAAGTGGGGACGAGTTAATACTTTGTGAGGATGAGGATGTACACACTGAAGAGGGTGAGGAATTGGTGGATGAGGAGGATGAGGATGACATCTTGCCTCCGTAGAGCCAGTTTGTGCAGGGACACATTAATTGCCAGCTTGTTTTGTGGGGGCCCAAACGAACCAATCATTTCAGCCACAGTTGTGTGGCAGACCCTGGCGCTGAAATGATTGATTTGTTAAAGTGTGCATGTCCTGTTTATACAACATAAGGGTGGGTGGGAGGGCCCAAGGACAATTCCATCTTGCACCTCTTTTTTTCTTTGCATTATGTACAGTTTGGGGCCTAGTTTTTCTAACTGCCATCCTGCCTGCCACTGCAGTGTCACTCCTAGATGGGTCACGTGTTTGTGCCGCCCACTCGTGTCGCTTAGCATAGTCATCCAGCTACCTCGGTGCAACCTTTTGGACATAAAAACACTATTGTGAGGTGTGAGGTGTTCAGAATAGACTGGAAATGAGTGGAAATTAAGGTTATTGAGGTTAATAATAGCATAGGAGCAGAAAAACCTACAAATTCTGTGATTTTAGCTGTTTTTATGCTTTTTTTCAAAAAAATACAGATCCAAAACACAAAACCCAGAACCCAAAACACGGAAGGGTGGTTTTGGCAAAACCAATCCAGATCCAAAACACGAAGAAAGATCCAGATCCAAAACCAAAACACAAAACACGAAAAGTGGCCGGTGCACACCCCTACTTAATACTGACAGTCGGCTTCCCGGCTGCTTTATCCCAGCATGGGATAAATGACCGGTGTCTATATCTAGACGCTTGTCATTTACCTGATCCCGGGAGACCGGCGCCCTGCATCCTGATCGAAGGGATGCCGGGCGCCGCGAGCAGACAGCCGCAGGGGGAAGGGTTAGATTTAGGGCATCTGGGGGAGACTTAGGGTTAGGCACCCCCCCCAGGATGGTTAGGCTAGGGGAAGGGGGGGTTAGGGTTAGGCACCCCCGGGGGGAGGTTAGGGTTAGGCAACCCCCTGGGGGACTTAGGTGTAGGCAGCGGGGAAGGGGGGAGTTAGGGTTAGACACTTAGAGGGGGGATTATGGTCAGGCACTTGGGGGGAGGTTAGGGTTAGGCACCCCTAAGGAGGGTTAGGGTTAGGGGGTTAGGTTAGTTTATACTTACCTTAGGGACGATCGGGATTTCCAGCACTGTCGGGCTTTCACTGCCGGGCTCTGCTGATCTGTCGGGCTGCCTCTGTCGGGCTGCCGCTGCCGGGAATCGAACTGCCGGCCATGTGGCAGCCAGGATTCCATACCGATTCCTATAGCAATAGCTGGTGTGGTGCTGCATGTGCAGCTTAGGGGGGTGCGACCATGCAGACCAATAGGAAGCCACAAGCAGAGAGCTCACCAATTCCTACTGGTCTGTGAGGTCACACCCCTGCCTGACAAATTTAATCAGCTGGTTACTAAGAGGGAGGAGCAGCTTAGGAGCCCTGCAATGGTGTTTTGCAACAGGCCCAGCATTTGCATAGTCCAGCAATGGTCCATGATTTCCCCATTTTCTTGTTCACAGAGAGACAAAACCTGGCACTATCTCAGCAGCAGGTCATTACTCTAATTTGCTTATGGGTATATGGGGACCGTGGATAGCGATCCACCTCTGATACACAAAGCTAATTATTTAGTTTATATCATATTTATTTATTTCTAAACACAAATATATATACAATGTGAAAAATCAAAGTAAATGTGCTGTAACATAAAATAATGTCCTTTATACAACAAATAAATCTAATAATAGTGTATTGATAAGAAAACTATTTTAAAATGAACTGTGTTAAATATTATACTAATTCAATTATTTAAGCTAAAATAATGTTGTTAGCATTTTCTTACCTGCTGCCCGAGCTGGTGTATAATGCATCGGGCGCTGCTCTTAGCCTCTGTCCTATTTAATGGACGGATGCGTAGAATGACCTGTGAAATAATGAAACAGACATAAGAACAATGAAGGATTTTTAATGCCAAGGTAATCTCCCAACCTAGCCTATTCTGTGCTGAACGGACAATTGTCTTGGTCTAACTTAGTTATGTGTAATAAATAAAGGACTATTATACAGTTGGAGCCAGTTGTAAAACCCCAATCAGCGAGATGAGTTAGTATCTCAGGAATATGGCAGCATCGGAAATCAGCAGGAAGGATAACTGGCTGCAGGAATAAAGTCATAGGGGGGAATCCAATTACAGGTGATAAAATGTTAATGTGTATTAACTTAACGGGCTCATCGCCCTTTAATGTCCCTTATCGCCTATAAATTTAATTGGCCGATTTTTGTTTTAACACTCAAATTCTAATTGAAGCCCCACTATGGTGGCAAAAACAAAACCACTAATATAAAGCAAACCAAACAGTGATATAGATGCACTTCCCCTTGTATAACAGCATTTCACAATATTTTTGCTTTTATTTTAAATATTTTCACAACCTCAACAGAATTATTAGAAAGTCTGGAAAGCTATTAAGCAAAACATAAATACCCCATAGTAAATAGTATAAATACAGAGAAATGAGAATCTAACTCTACCCTGAACTTCTATGAAATCATATAACAGTGACCTATTATCATTAGCCATCAATAATACAGTGAGTCCATGGCGGCTCTATAAGAGATACTTACAGTAATATGATGGTCCTTAGGATGGTTATTTCCTGTCTTCTTCATCGCAAAATCATTTTATCCACTCAGAAATGAGAAGAAAAAAATATCTGTACTGTCACTAGTCCAGCAATATCAGATATGACACAGGGAGCATCCAGCTGCCTGGTTATACCCATCACACCTCCAATAGTGACATCATCAGCTGCCACTATGACATCACTAGGTCATACTTGCCTGCTTTTGAAAAAGCATTTCAGGGAGATTGTGAAAGCAGCACCTACGAGCACATGTTACAGTGGGCGTGTACTGATAAATCTGAGAGGCGTGTCCAAAACATGACTTACATCCAAATGTAATCCAGCCCAAAAGCAGTTAGTAAGATCTGTTTGTTAATGAAAACACACTAATACTTTTCAGAAATGTATAGGGATCATTGTGCCTTATAATAACCAATGCAAGGAAATGACACTAATGATCCCATTTGAATGTATGTCTTTGTTTTTTAATATAACAGCTTCATAATGGGGGTAAGGATGAAATGAGGGAGATTGCTACACTCTTCAGGGAGACAGGGAGATTGCTACTATTTCAAGGAGTCTCCCTGACAATGAGGGAGAGTTGGCAAGTATGCACTAGGTGCCCTGGCAGGGGGGCACTGCTATGTATCTCAGGCAGGGCATTGGGGGTTAATAGTAAATACAATATGATGACTACATGTCAGTAAATAAAAACACATAACTGGGATGAGCAGAAATGTAATCATTACACACAGCAGTGATGTGTATTATCTGTGCACTGTGTGTGTCTGTGATACATTTAGGCCCATACTATGCATCTGTGGAAACAAATACAGAGGGAGGCTCATGTGATGTTGGACGTACATCTATTGTTCTGAGTCAGATATGCATTTTCATACTGCATCTACATACCATAAAAAGTACATATACCTCCATATTCATATATTGATGCCTCCTACACTTACGATTTCTTAGGCCCTGGAGCAGTGGCCACAGCCGATGAGAGCCACACCGGGCCCAGGTGACAGGGGGCATGACCTAATCATGGGAGGCGTGGCCATGCCCCCTTAGAAAAAAAAAATTTAATTTTTTTTTTTTCAGCAGAGCTGCGTGCTGGGGAGGGTGGCACTGTGTGCCCCTCAGCCCATGTGCACAGCCAATGGGGGGCATAATCAGCATGATCACTACCCCCATAGGCATAGGAGACTACTCCAGCTGCTGTTTTAGCAGCCACGAGCAGTCTCCCAGGCCAGCCTAGCACACAGCACCATGTGCTAGGCTGCTGTGACTTAAGAGGGAGGGGGAGTGGTGCCGGACCTGTGTCCCCACCGGGCCCCTGCAGCAAGCCCCAGCCCAGGTAATTTGTACCCCCCCTCACGGTACCCCTGGCAGTGGCATGAGGAAGGGAAGGAAAGGGGCGTGTTCTCATATTTATGACTGAAGCAGACCTGAAGGCAAATACACCTGCCTGGAGATGTATCTTTTGCGATGGATGGAGTGTTGGTGCAACCATACACAATGATGGTGACAACCGACAGCACTAGCTGGTCACTTCTAATTGGCTGATTGTGTACTAAGCTCTCCAGCTGATAGAGCTTTAGGGGTCTATTGTACTAAGCCTTGGATGGAGATAAAGTACCAACCAACCAGCTCATGTCATTTTTCAAACACAGCCTGTGACATGGCAAGTAGGAGCTGATTAGCTGGTTCTTTATCTCCATTCACTTTCTCTCCATCCAAGGCTTAGTAAATAGACCCCTTAATCATTAGCATCTCAGCTATGATTAGGTCATCAATTTGCATTACTTATGCTGGGCATACACTATGCATACCTCCCAACATGACCCTCTCCAGGAGGGACACAATGCTCTGGTCCTGGACTTCCCTGGTAAGAGGTGGGGCTGCAGCGCAGTTCAAACTTCAAATAGGGGAGTCACACCAACTGTCATTTCACACGCTGCCAAACATCACTGGCTGGAACTCACTGGCAGTTGGTGTGACTCCCCTATTTGAATTTTGGACTGTGCTGCAGCCCCACCTCTGGAGCTACCACCAATCATACATTACCATGGAAGTCCAGGACTAGAGCACTGTGTCCCTCCTGGAGAGGGTCATGTTGGGAGGTATGACTATATAATTATCTGTCAGATATCTGTCTAATCTGGCTGGTTGGAATGGAAATCTGGTAATGTATGGGAGCAAATGACAATCGACCATTTGCTCACAAACACTGGAAAACAAACAAAAATGGTCATTCAGACAAATTGGTTAAATCAAATTAATTTAACCAATTTGAACAATTGTTTTTGGGATTTTTCCAGTGTTTGAGGCCATATGGTTGATTGTCATTTAATTCTGTGATAGGCATCCGCATAGCAATATCACCGCTGGCTAAATTATTGGCTGTGATACATTTATACATATCATATCTGGGTTTATAATGCAGTTTGGCATGTGCAGCACACGGTATATGGGACAGCAAACCTCAATACTTAGGATCCTGTTTCAGTTTTCGGCCTCCAAACTGCAGGATAGTGAATATTGTGGTTTAAGTCTTAAAACCTCATCTAATTTATACTGGTTGTCAAACCATACAATAAACTGCCGCTTAGTAAATGAATCCCTTGGTCGACTAAAATGCCATTTTCAGTGCCTTGACCAGCATAAAGGAGCCCTCATATACAGTATGGGTCAGAAGCTTAGATGTCATTGCTCTGTGTACATCATGACATCGACATGTGTACAGGGATGTAGCCAAGGACATAACTAGGTATTTAAAGGCCACATAGCAAAAGTTTGTAAGGACACCTATGTACCACCCAATAGTGAAAAATGTATGTAACATATGTAACTTTGACAAGGAAGATAGGCCCCACAGCAGCTGTACCCCTTGCACCTATGGTAGTTACGCCCATGGATGTACCCAAAACTTTGAGTGCCCCATAGCAACATTTTGAAGGTGCCCCTGCCCCATTGCTCCAAGGGAGACACCTTTTTCTACATCAGGTAGTGCCCTATTTCATGTTATGCCTCATAGTGCCCTAGATAACTTATTATTATATTATTACATTTTATATTCCATCCTAGTGTCTATTATTATGAATAGTAATGCCCTAGTTCAATTCATGCCCCATAGTAGTGCCCAAGTTCACACTACACCTAAAGTTCCCTCAATTAATTTTATCCAACATTGTACTGTCACCATTTCAAATATGCCACATTGTAGTGCTGCCAGTACAAATTATGTCAAATAGTGCCCCCAGTTCATATTATACCACACAGAGTCACCAGTACATGTTATGGCATATTGAAGTGCTCCCAGGTTATGTTATGCCACACTGTATTGCCCAGTTCACATTATGCCACATTGAAGTGCCCCCAGTTTATCATTGTACTGCCCCCAGTTCATATAATGCCACAGTGCTCACTACAGCCCCAGCTCACTCTACACTCTACAAAGGCAGTAATCAAGGAGAAGCCTATAATCTAACAATGTTGAGCTCACTGATTAGCTCAGCTGGGCCTGTGAGGGTACAATGAGAGCATGAGAGATGGATGATATCAGTGTGGTGCTTTACTGAGAGGAAGAGACAGAGATCGCCACCTATATGAGCTTTGATGAGTTCCTATTATCAGGCTGGGCAACAGGTAAATTGCTTAGAGGGCAATTCCAGGCACTTGGTTAACAACTATATGACTTGTGTCCAGGGCAACCTAAGCCTCTGGGCCCCAGAGCAATGGCACCCCCTGGATCCACTATAGCTACACCCATGGGTGCCTATAAAGGAAGAGCTGGAGAGAAAATCTTTACCAATAGAAGAAAGAAAGAAAGAAAGAAAGAAAGAAAGAAAGAAAGAAAGAAAGAAAGAAAGAAAGAAAGAGGATTAGGAATCATGTTACCCAACAATATCGCTCCTCTAAGTACAACGTAAAATGATGTATAAATGCTACTGATAGATGCGCTAACTCTGGGGGCATAAGTAACCTGCTATTATGGACCACTCCTACTGGTGTTCAACGGACAATTGTCACTCACTGACACTCTCAGGAATGCAGCATATAATAAGCATTGTGCAGGATTTTTAGGACTAGTAGTTTTTATAACTTAATAGTAATACTTATGAGTTATTCATTAGTGAAAAAGAGAACACGCACAAACACACGCACACAAAGGGATATATAAATATGTTTTACATGGGGCTCTGATTCATATTACACAGCTTTGTACACACTGGGCCTGATTTAGAGCCGCTCGTAAGCAGCCGCTCGTTCGTTCCGAGCGATGTTCGCACATCTGCGCATGCGTACTGATTGTAATACGCATGCGTGAACCAGTCAGTGCGGCCGAAAATCGTGTGCTCGCTAAATAGCGAATACCTGCTAATTTGAGTGACAGGATGAGGCGTATGTGGGTGGTAACAGGGGATGGTGCTTGAAAACGGGGAGTGGAAATCAGAACGCCGGCGTGCCTAAAGGTCAAAACGGGCGTTTTAAGGGTGTGCATAATTAATACAGCAGCGTCATTGCCCACGTCACTTGGTTATTTTATAGTCAGAACTGCTCGCAAGATTGCGGTAGGAAAAACCAACCACAAGAATAGCGAGCAGTTCAGACGCCGTTCGATGTACTCGATTAATCTAATAAATAGCGGACATGACGTATGATGCGAGCGGCCAGGGGGCGTTTTTCCAAAATTACGACCGCAAGTTTTGTTCACTCGTTCAGACATAGAGGCATGAACAGACCGCAAAGAGCGAACGGTTCATTTGAATAGCCAGTCCCTTTTTCTGAATGAGCGAGCGCAAATAGCGTCCGGCTCTGAATCAGACCCACAGGCTTGCTGAGTGTAATCAGTCACCTGTCCCTGTAACTAGCCAAGGCTGATTTGCTAATCTTGCATCTGTATCAGCCTGGACACACATTTTTATTCAAAGTAGAATAATGTGTGACCAGCATGATGGAGGTGTGACTACTGATGTGGTGGCATGACCAGGGATGTGTGGGTGTGACCAGTGATGTGGGGGTGTGACCAGTGATGTGGGGGTGTGACCAGCATGATGGAGGTGTGACTACTGATGTGGTGGTATGACCAGGGATGTGTGGGTGTGACCAGTGATGTGGGGGTGTGACCAGTGATGTGGGGGTGTGACCAGCATAATGGAGGTGTGACTACTGATGTGGTGGTATGACCAGGGATGTGTGGGTGTGACCAGTGAGTTGGGGGTGTGGTCTGCACAGGGAGTGTGGTCTGTGCCATGGGGTGTGGCTAGAACCATAGATGGCATAACTACCGCCTACTTTCAACCACCTCAATATTGCTCCCCTCTTTTCATATATGAAGCATAGACCACCTGTTATATTATTTACCACTAAATTAAAAATTAAAAAGAAAAACACATAAACTATGATTAAGAAAATGTAATTATTTTTACTGCTTTCACCTCAAGAGAACTAATATTTGATTGAACTTATTGCATACATATTAACATCCTAGTTTATTTAAATTATAAGTACATTTTTAATTAATAGTTATAAGTGTGTTTTATTTTATATACAGTATTTACTGTACTCTTAATGTGAAATTGCTCATTGAATGCTTCATATCTTAAGGCAGTGTTTCACAAACTCCGCCCTTACAGTCCCAAACTCTGCCATTACAGTCCAGGTTTTAAGGATATCCTGCTTGTGCACAGGTGACTTAGTACCTCCATAAATTTGATTTAACCATCTGGGCTCAAGCATGGATATCCTTAAAACCTGGACTGTAATGGCAGAGTTTGGGAACCTCTGTATTAAGGTTATACATACTGTATACAGTGTATAATATATATATATATAATATATATATAGATAGAGAGAGAGAGAGAGAGAGAGGAGAGATAGAGAGCGCATGGTTGGTGTTTGCACTCACGGTTATAATGAAAGTTCTGGTAAAACCTTACCTTTGTTAACTCTCTTTCTTCAAAGTCCATAGGGTCCACAAGGAGACCTTTGGGCGTAGGTGATGGATCTGGAGTCTTGGGAACCACGCAGTTAAAAGCTTTCAGCTCCCAGGATGCTCTGGTCCACACTCCCTATACGCAGGGGCGCCGAGAGGGGGGGGGGGAGCGGGTACAGTTTACCCGGACCCGGGCTTCCAGAGGGGCCCGGCGGGGGCCCGCTTCTGGCGCCACCCCCCCTCACTTCCTCCCTCCCTCCCTCTGCAGCAGCCCAGCACACAGCGTGTGCTTGGCTGCAGCGGGAGATTGCTTGCGGCTGATAAGTAGCAGCCACAGCAATCTCCTATGCCTGAAGGGGGGAACGATCACACTGATCGCGGCCCCCACTGGCTTTGCGCCGGGCTGAGGGGCTCACAGCGCCCCCTTCGCGGCTCTGCAAAACACTATTTTTTTTCAAGGGGGCGTGGCCATGCCTTCTGAAATTAGGCCACGCCCCCTCTTTACCGGGGCCCCGCGTGGCTTTCTACGCCCCTGCCTATACGCCCATAAGCCAGAGGCGCCTCAGTTGGATTAAGCCAAAGGCCGGAGGAGGATAAAAGAGAGAAGGAAGACTGGAACACTCAAGAATCATACTCTGACAGAGAAGGAGATGGGAAACCGGTGACCAGCAACAGACCCCATATGAAACCAGGTGTCTATGGACCCTATGGACTTCGAAGAAAGAGAGTTAACAAAGGTAAGTTCTTACCATAACTCTCATTTTCTTTTTTAGGGTCCATAGACTGCACAGGGAGACCTTGGGGATGTCCCAAAGCAGTCCTTTTAAGGGTGGGAACGCTTTTACACTGAGAGCAGAATCCGCTGCCCAAAGGAAGCATCCTGAGAGGTGAAGGTATCAAAGGCAAGGAGCTCAGGGAGGACAGAAACCTCCCGTGGAGCAGAAGGGCAAGGTCTGGACAGAAGACCACATGGCCGCCTTATACAGATGAACAGCTGAGGCACCACGACGAGCTGCCCATGAGGGACCCACAGACCGAGTGGAATGAGCATTAACAGAAGCCGGAACAGGAAGGCCTGCTTGTGTGTAAGACTCTGAGATAGTCATAAGAAGCCATCTAGCCAATGTTTGTTTATTTGTTTATTAGCTGGCCATGGTTTCTTGTGAAATCCATAGAGCACAAAAAAGGAGTCCGATTTACGGAGGTATGGTCCACATAAATCCTGAGGGTATGGACCACGTCCAAAGAGGCCTCACCTGCCGAGAGGTCTGGTGATTGAATGGCCGGAACTATAATTTCCTCATTAATGTGGAAACTACAAACAACTTTAGGAAGGAAATATCAGAAAAGGGGAGCGACAGGAGAGTGCCCCCAACTCTGACACCCTCCTGGCGGATGCAATTGCCAGAAGGAAAATAGTCTTAGCTGTTAACTACTTGAGTTCCACCGAATCTAGTGGTTCAAATGGAGGGCCCAAAAAACTACTGCCTCCATCTTGTTTGAGCTTCCGAAGAACTCGAGGAAGAGGGGAGACTGGAGGAAACAGGTATGCAAACTGGAAGGTCATTCAAAGAGCGTCCACCAAGGTTGCCTCGCCATCTCTTGCTCTGGACCCGTACACTGGTAATTTGTAATTGTGTGAGGAGGTCATGAGGTCCACCTCTGGGAGGCCCCATTTGTCCACTAGGAGTTGAAACATATCTTGGTGAAGAGACCATTCCACCAAGCGTCCTTGGTGGTTTGACAGCAGCACTGGGCAAACTGAAGATGTCGGCCTCCCACCCCGTCAGGCTTAGGGTTTATCCTCTGGTTTGGAAGCAGGGCGTCTTGTGCTCCAGGCCTGTTTCTTAGGTTTCTTGGCAGCTGACTGTCTAGGAAAGGACTGTCCTTTGGGTTTTCCTTGGGGACAAAAGGACAGAAAGGAAGAGGTTCGAGACTTTGAAGGGGCAGATGCTGAAGGCAGAAACACAGATTTCGATGCTGCCAATGTGTCAACAATCTTGTCCAGGTCTCTGCTTCCCTAATGTGGCACACCAATGACACCTGTCATGACGTCTCTCACACAGTGCACATGGGGAGAGCTGGAAGCTGGAGCTCAGGAGAGAGCTCCAGCCTCCGGCTACCACGACACTGCAGGGAAGATGCCAGTCACCCGCTGGTAATAACATCTCAGCGGGCGTCCCGCTTGGAGCCTCCCTGCGGTGCCGGGCTGGAGGACACTGGCGCCAGGTGCAGTGGCGCACCCGGTGCACGTGCACCTCCAGCCCCCCCATCCTAGTTGCGGCCCTGCCAGAATGAGCTTCTGTACAGAAGCTCATTCTGACCTGGCCAAATGTTGAGCTGCCAATCGGAGCTGAGCTCCAATCTCGGCAGCGCGGGGGATGCCCCTGGGCCTTCCAGTCGCCCCTAGGCATTTGCTTATAATGCCTATGCCTAGGGCCGGCTCTGGGTAACCCCATATGGAGAAAAACAGGTGGGACCGCTAGGCGGCCCGCAATAGAGGTCAGAACCTGAGAAAAGGCAGCCCAAGGGGGCTCCTTTACCGGGGTTGGGGGGTTTGAGGTGAATGGAGGATTATAGCACCTCACACATAACCCCTCCCGAACCAAATCCTCCTCACTTAAACCTGCAGCATATAACCTGCAAGATAACAGAATGGGTACAGATGTGTGCTCGTTACCCTTGTCAGACATATCTGACAATAAATATGGCCCTGGGTACGATGCAACCACGAGTATATAGGATAATAGTGGGAGAGCAAAACACTGGTCCTGACTGATGCTTGGATAACCTGCAGGAGTTCACTGCCTAAATATGCGAAACACTGGTCATGTCTGATGCTTGGGTAAGCTGCAGGAGCCTTTGCTTAAATATGGCACAGTGCAGCACACAACAGTATGTGACAGACCTCACAAACATTACCTTTTTATTAGAGATGAGCGGTTCGGATTCTGTGGAATCCGAACCGCTCCGAACATTGGGGATCCGAGTCCACCCGAACCCTGTTCGGGTGTTCACCGCCTGACTCGGATCCCCCTTCGGGGCCGAACGGCGGCCGCCTGATGTCGGATTCTCACTAGAGAATCCGACATCAGGTCTCCTCGCGTGTAGGGCAGAGCGCAGTGATAGCGCTCTGCCCTACACAGACACAGACACACAGCCGCCAGCGGCAGCTGTGTGTTTGTTACAGCAGCCAATGAGAGTCACACAGACTCTCATTGGCTGCTGCACGGAGGGAGCCGGCTGGAGCTCACACATGAGCTCCGTCTTCCGGCTCCCTCCTCAGCGTGTGACAGAGCGGACGGCGCGGGAGCGGGGATACAGGTAAGTTTTATTTTTTTTATTTTTTTACTTGTCAAAGGTCCGGGGGCGCTACTGGGGGGGGGGGGGTCTGCACTACTGGGGGGGTCTGCTACTGGGGGGGGGCTATACTACTGGGGGGGCCATACTACAGAGGGGCCTGCTACTGGGGGGGCTATACTACTGGGGGGGGGTCTGCACTACTGGGGGGGGGTCTGCTACTGGGGGAGGCAATACTACTGGGGGGGCCATACTACAGAGGGGCCTGCTACTGGGGGGGCTATACTACTGGGGGGGGGGTCTGCTACTGGGGGGGCCATACTACTGGGGGGGATCTGCACTATTGGGGGGCCATACTACAGAGGGGCCTGCTACTGGGGGGGCTATACTACTGGGGGGGTCTGCACTACTGGGGGGGGTCTGCTACTGGGCAGGGCTATACTACTGGGGGGGCCATACTACAGAGGGGCCTGCTACTGGGGGGGGCTATACTACTGGGGGGGTCTGCTACTGGGGGGGCCATACTACTGAGGGGCCTGCTACTGGGGGGGGCCATACTACTGGGGGGGCCTACTACAGGGGGGGCCATACTACAGGGGGGGCCCATACTACAGGGGGGGCTACTACTGGAGCAGCCTACTACTGGGGGGGCCTGCTACTGGGGCAGCCTACTACTGGGGGAGCCATACTACTGGGGGGGCATACTACTGGGTGGCATGCTAATGGGGGGCATACTACTGGGGGGGCCTGCTAATGGGGGACATACTACTGGGGGGGCCTGCTAATGGGGGGCATACTACTGGGGAGCATTCAACTGGGGGCACTGCATAGTGGACCGTACTACTAAGGGGACTGCATAGGGGGCACCACTGCTGGGGGACATTGTGTAAGGGACACCGCTACTGTGGGCATTGTGTAAAAGGGTCACTACTGTGGGCATTGTGTAAAAGGGGCACTACTGTGTGTCGTAACATAAATAAGAGACACTACTTTATGGTGTAATGTGAATCAGGCCCTATGTGCGGTGTAATGCTAATAAGATTGTGCACTGTGACTCCTAGGGCCGTAGCCCACTTTGTAAACAAGTACTGTGACTCTGCTGGCCGTACCCCACTGGGTGGGTGCACTACTTTTCATTTCTGCCACTGCTGTGTGGCAATGTGTCATAGATGTGCTTTATACTGTGGTGTCTGTGTCGTTGTGCCGCTGCTTTGTCGCTTAGTAACCAGTCAGCTCACTGCAACCTTTGGCCAATAATGTTGAAAACAATATTATAAGCTGTGATATGGTCTAAATTGACTGGAAATTAATGTTATTGAGGTTAATAATACTCTAGGAAGAAAAAAAAGACCAATTTATGTGATTTTAGCTTTTTTTGTCAATTTTTGTAAAAAAATCCAAATCCAAATCCAAATCCAAAGCCAGTCACCGCAGTTTGGCAAATCCAAATCCAAATCCAAAGCCGGACGACGAATTAGAACCAAATCCAAATCCAAATCCGGCAAAAATGGTCCGGCGCACATCCCTACTTTTTATACAGTATATGTGAAGTATAGGAACCAACCTAACTACACCTGTATTAGGGCAGAATTAGAAAAAAGGTATACTGTAGATATATGCTGACAGTTAGGAAAAAAAGACATAGACTCAGTGTCTGGTAGGCTATAGCGCTACATACGCTAACCCCAGGGAGAGGTATGTAGGGGGAACAGACCTCGCGCTGTCCTGAGAGAGCTGCGACTGCATCACTAGAAGAAAATGGCTGCCGGAGACCTCAGAGGGGGCGTGGCCGGAGGAGGAGAACAGCTCAGAGAAGCCAGAACCTGAACTAAGGGGAGGAGCTGCTTAAAGGGGAAGCTGTCTCCCCTGGCTGATCGTTTAACCCCCGGGACACTGGTTCCCGCACCAATTGTCCCTGGTGTTCTAGTGGATCGTGGTGGCTAGAGCCTGCGTCCACACTCAGCCACCTCCGGTCTGTCCCCTGAGACCGAAGGTATTGACTGCTAACATGCGGGTCACCGCGAGCGGTGACCCGCCTTACCTGTCCCCTTAGCATCCGGTTGCAGTCTGGGTCCTCCCAGGGGGCCTTGGCTAGCGCTGACCCCGGGATGCCTGCCGAGATCCCCAGCTCAGTAATGGCGTTGAGGCACTGGAGGGATGATGGAGCTGCAGTGCAGACATCCCACGGACAGTCTGCTGCTGCGCGCTCTAGCTGAAGTAAAAGTTAAAATAAAATAAATCATAAAAATAAAAAGCTTAAGGGCTGCCTAAGCAGCCCCCAGCGTAATGGTGACCTGACTCCGGTCGGGCACCAACAAAACTGAGGTACCTCTGGCTCGGGGGCTGGGTACAGGGAGAGTGGACCAGGGCATCCTGGGAGCTGAAAGCTTTTAACTGCATGGTGCTCAGAAGCCAGATCCACTACCTACACTCCAAGGTCTCCCTGTGGAGCCTATGGACCCTGAAGAAATTTGGATTACTGTGCCCGGCAGAGCCGTAACTAGACTTTTTGGTGCCTTGTGCCAGAAAGAGCATTAGCACCCCCTCATTTTTCAAAGGGACATAATGCACCCAAAAAAGGGCCATGGCTTCATGGGGAAGGGCCAGGGAAGAGATAAGGGAGGCCAGGAGATGCTGGGGATGAAATAAGAGGCAGCTACAAGCAAGAATGATAATAAACAGAAATTTGACAGGCCCAAACAGCGCTCCCTGACCTGTGGTGCCCTGTGCGATGGCACCGGCCACACTACCCTAGCTACGACCCTGGTGCCCGGTGCCTTCTTCTATTCCACAGCGGGAAAAATATACATTCCAATGAAGCGGCACTCATGGAATTCTGCTTCATTGGAATGTATATATATATATATATATATATATGTATATACACATAGATAGCTAGATATAGAAATGAATAGTGATAAACAGGGCCGGCGCAACCCGCTCAGCAGAGCCTGCACTGTAGGGCGGCACCAGGCTGGAGAGGCGCTCTCCCTGCAGCAGCTGCTGAGACAATTCTTGCTTCTGCCGGCTGCCGCTGTGCCTGTCACACTGAGACAGGCAGCTGCAGCCTACTATACAAAAGTGCGGCTGAGCTCTTCATACAGTCCCTTCCATGTGAGGGGGGTGGGCGCCAGAGGCAGGGAACTGATTAACTACTATAAAGATGATCATCCTGACTGAAGCCGCCAGGGTGGATGGCAGCTGGGCTTCTGCTCCTCCCCCCAGGCCTAACCCTCCCCTCTCCATACCCCTAACCCTCCCTCCCTAGTGCCTAAACCTAACCCCCTTCCCCACACCCTAACCCTCCCTCCCCAGTGTCTAAATCTCCCCCTCTCCCTACCCCTAACCCTCCCTCCACCGGTGCCTTCCCCCCTAGTGCCTAACCCTCCCCCCCTAGTGCTTAACCCTAACCCTCCCCCTAATGCCTAAACCTAACCTCTCCCTCCCCGTACCCTAACCCTCCCCCCTAGTGACTAACCCTGCCCCCCTAATGCCTAACCTTCCCCCCTAGTGCCTAACTATAACCCTCCCCCTCTAGTGCCTATCCCTAACCCTCCCCCCTAGTGCCTAACCCTAACCCTTCCCCCCTAGTGCCTAAACTTAACCTCCCCCTCCCTATACCTAATGCCAGGTACACACTAGAAGATATGTACATATCGGGCACATCGACCAGTGTGTACCCGCTATGTCACTCATGAGGCGTGCTCCCGCGCTTCATCAGCAGCATTGCCAATCAGACCTAGGGGGAATGGTATACTTATGCAATGGGGATGTGCGTATTTGTTTTTAACTTGGGGAGGTAATACTGTCTATGCTGGGGATGGTGTAATAATGTATGTGCATCGGTATAATTATTGTGTTTCTGAGTGTGTAAGGGGTGTAGTTATATTATGTGTTATATGTGGGTCAATGATGGTCTCTGCATTATCTGGGTTTCGCTGCGACTCTCTAAATTATCTGGAGGTTACTACGATGCTCTCTGTATTATCTGGCGGTCACTGCAATGCTCTCTGCATTATCTGGTGCTTACTACGATACTCTGCATTATCTGGTGGTTACTACGATGCTCTCTGCATTATCTGGTGGTTACTACGATGCTCTCTGCATTATCTGGCGGTTACTACGATGCTCTCTGCATTATCTGGCGGTCACTGTTACACTCTCTGCATTATCTGGCGGTCACTGTTATGCTGTCTACTTTATCTGGAGGTCACTGCAATGTTCCCTGCATTATCTGGCGGTCACTGCGATGTTCCCTGTATTATATGGTGGTCACTGCGGTGTTCCCTGCATTATATGGTGGTCACTGCGGTGTTCCCTGCATTATATGGTGGTCACTGGGATGTTCTCTGTATTATCTGACGGTCACTTAATTCAAAAATGCTACTTTACTTGCTGCAAAAATTAAATGGTTTCTGCCATGTTGGTAGATGGAATAATAATGCAGCTACAGTATATTATGTTATATTTTGTGTATGTGTTACTGATACAACTGTTCCTGGTAGTTTGTGTTACTGTAGGTAGCAGCCATACCACCAGGCGCAGAGTCGGTGGAGGTCATGTTCTTATAGAAAATCCAAATGGAGAGTTTCCCCCTATTACCGATTTGTAACCTATTTTACTGATAATGGAAGAAGCTTCCTAGGGATGTACGTGGAGGTCTATGAGCCCCAGTACAACTCTACTAGGCTGAGCACCAAACACCCCATTCCCACATTTTTATTACCAATGTTACGTAATTGTCCTCCTGTATTTCTTTGACACATTTATTCTAAGTATATTTATTTGGTAATCTAGACACCATGGGCAACAAACATGTAAATGGTAGGAAAGGCTGCGATGCGGTGGAAGTACAGAGGCCCTGATTCAGAGCCGGACGCTCTGAATCAGGGCATTTTTTTGGGGGGTGGCCTCCTGGCCGCTTGCATAGCTGTGGATGACCACCCACAGCTATAGCGAGCGGCTAGGTTGATGGTCGCGATGGTCAAGACCATCGGGCTTGCGACGAGACCCTTGTGGTAGGGTCTTGTGGCAGCAAGCCCCAGAGAGCTTTTGGCTCTAACAGAGCCAGAAGCTCTCCACTGACATCACTTGTGATGTCAGTGGGGCCACCCCCAAATGACAGCGTTCTCATGGGAACGCCTCCGTTTGGGCAGCCACCCCCCCGGCCTGCCCACCAAAGGGGGCGAGCTGTCACTCAACATCGACAGCTTGCCCCCCTTTGTTGCGAGACACGGAGCAACGGAGTGCCTGTTGCTGTCTGGGTATCACGCATGAGCACAACAGAGCCGGCTCCATTGTGCACATGCGCTCTGGGCTACCATCGACCTGGTTGCGAGCACTCCGGGTCTGAATCAGGCCCAGAATCCCATGACTGAAAGCGTGTCACATGATTTGCTTAAACTCTGCCCTTGGAGTGGCCCCATTGACATTTGAGCCCTCTACAATTATTTGGATGCAGATTAGGGTCTGGTTTCCTATCAGTACTACTGTGACATAGGTATAAGAGGCACTACTACTGTGGCATGTGTATAAGGGGCACTACTACTGTGGCACTATGTGTATAAGGGGCACAACTACTGTGGCACTATGTGTATAAGAGGCACCACTACTGTAGCATTATGTGTATAAGAGGCACCACTACTGTGGCATTATGTGTATAAGAGGCACCACTACTGTGGCATGTGTATAAGGGGCACTACTACTGTGGCACTATGTGTATAAGGGGCACTACTACTGTGGCACTATGTGTATAAGAGGCACCACTACTGTGGCACTATGTGTATAAGAGGCACCACTACTGTGGCATTATGTGTATAAGAGGCACCACTACTGTGGCATTATGTGTATAAGGGGCACCACTACTGTGGCATTATGTGTATAAGGGGCACCACTACTGTGGTATTATGTGTATAAGAGGCACTACTACTTTGGCATTATGTGTATAAGAGGCACTACTACTGTGGCATTATGTGTATAAGAGGCACTACTACTGTGGCATTATGTGTATAAGGGGCACTACTACTTTGGCATTATGTGTATAAGAGGCACTACTACTGTGGCATTATGTGTATAAGGGGCACTACTACTGTGGCATTATGTGTATAAGAAGCACTACTATGTCTCATAATGTGTATAAGAGGCACTACTACTGTGGCATTATGTGTATAAGTGGCACTACTACTGTGGCATTATGTGTATAAGAAGCACTACTATGTCTCATAATGTGAATAAGGGGCACTACTACTGTGGCATTATGTGTATAAGAGGCACTACTACTATGGCACTATGTGTATAAGAGGCACTACTATGTATCATACTGTGTATAAAGGGCACTTCTACTGTGGCATTATGTGTATAAGGGGCACTACTACTGTGGCATTATGTGTATAAGAGGCACTACTACTGTGGCATTATGTGTATAAGAGGCACTACTACTGTGGCATTATGTGTATAAGGGGCACTACTACTTTGGCATTATGTGTATAAGAGGCACAACTACTGTGGCATTATGTGTATAAGGGGCACTACTACTGTGGCATTATGTGTATAAGAAGCACTACTATGTCTCATAATGTGTATAAGAGGCACTACTACTGTGGCATTATGTGTATAAGTGGCACTACTACTGTGGCATTACGTGTATAAGAAGCACTACTATGTCTCATAATGTGAATAAGGGGCACTACTACTGTGGCATTATGTGTATAAGAGGCACTACTACTATGGCACTATGTGTATAAGAGGCACTACTATGTGTCATACTGTGTATAAAGGGCACTTCTACTGTGGCATTATGTGTATAAGGGGCACTACTACTGTGGCATTATGTGTATAAGAGGCACTACTATGTGTCATAATGTGAATAAGGGACACTACTATGTGGTGTAATGTGAATCGGGCACAACGTAGTGTAATGTGAATAAGATTGTGCTGTGTGTGGCGTAATTAAATTGGGAGTCCAAAAGCATTGTCAATTTCCTTACTTGTGAGACCACAGCTCTTCGGGGCGCACTGTTCCTTTATAGAAAATGGGTGGGACGGCGCAAATTTATACTTTTGCAGGGGGGCGCCGAACACTCTAGCACAGGCCCTGGTGATAAAGGCGCTTAACTTTAATGATCCAAATGAAATAATAAGTGTCCTTTATAGAAGTCTTCTCTCTATGTGCTCTCCCCGGACCTCCCAGTGGCTGCCACAGGCCAATTCCTATATACCATTAGGTGAAGTTTCTGTGATAAAATAAAGGCAAGCGGCGCCTCCTAGTGCATTAAATTAAGACTTTCCTACTGTTAAATAAATTATATGGACGCCACTTACCATATATAAAGCCCAAGGAATACCTTTGGGCTGCAAGCTCTTGTAATAGTGATTCATTCTGGAATCAAATCCCAGCTCCACTGGACTTCCCATGGACTTTCACAAGAAGTGCAGATATACAAAATAAAACAATATATATATATATATACATATATATATATATATATATATATATATATATATATATATATAGTGCAATATGCTTAAAAAAGTGATTTATTTAACAAAACAATATAGGTTAAGCGTACATAAGAAAATGTGCACAGAGTTTTAATCAGTGCAAAAAAAGCTAATCTGAGCCAGAGGGAACAGCAGCAAATCATACAGGTCCCAGAGCCGGAGTAAATGGGTGGAGAAAGTAAGAAGAAAGAAAATGATCCTATTTGAAAGAACACTGTGTCGGAATTCTATTTTCTAAAGAAAGAAGAGTGTGAACTTTACCTTGGAGTCTTGAGACCCCGGAGGGTACGCACAATTGCAAGTACTTTTCTATTTACATAAGGGGGATATCTGGGCTAGCACATAAGGGGGGGGGGGATCTAGACTGGCACATAAGGGGGAGATCTGGACTGTCATATAAGGAGGAGATCTGGGCTGGCACATAAGGGTTAGATCTGGTCTGGTACATAAGGGGGCTCTGAACTGGCACTTAACTTGGAGATCTGGGCTGTCACATAAGGGGGGGATATCTGGGCTGGCACCAAAGGAGTAAATCTGGACTGGCACATGAGGGGGACTCTGAACTGACACATAAGGAGAGATCTGGTCTGGTACAGAAAAGGGTCATCTGGGCTGTCACATAAGGGAGATGTCTGGGCTGGCAGATGCTGTAAGGAGTAAATCTGGACTGGCACATACGGGGGTCTTTGGGCTGGCATATACTTCAGTGCAGTCTTTGGTCTGGCACATACATACTTAAGTGAGGGAATATAAAAACATATGTGGGGCAAGATATTTGTATTACTCTAAAGCTGCATGCACACACAACGATTTTTTAATGATTATCGTTAAACGATATCGTTTAACGATAATTGATGGCAAAAATCTTCACTTTCTGAGTCAAACGATGAACGATTATCGTTCATGCGCGTTCACGTTTGTAGTTTGTCGTTTGTAGTTTGTAGTTTGTAGTTCAGTCAGACTTGTCAACTCAACGATTTTCATTAAGGGAATATGCAAAAATCATTTGTAGTTCATAAAAATCGTTCATTACATTTGGTAAATGAACAACTTTAGTAAACGATTTTAGTAAATTTTTTCAAGGGAAAAAATCGTTTACTCAAATCGTTCATTAAAAAAATCGTTGTGTGTGTATGCAGCTTTAGTGTTTCTTAGACTATTGTAGTCCTTACATAATTCTTGGGAGGCTAACTGCGGGAAACATTTTGTGGCCCTCCTTTCAAAGTAGGGATGTGCAGGCTCGGATAGGTTCAAGTTTGCACGTTGAGTTCGGATTTTTCCCTCCAAAAAAACGGAACTCACAAAGAGGCTAAACGTCATCTTACATGGATGAACATCATCATTCCTGGACAAAAGTCCAGGAATGATGATGTTCGTCCATGTAAGATGACATTTAGCCTCTTTCTGAGTTCCGTTTTTTTGGAGGGAAAAATCCGAACTCAACGTGCAAACTCGAACCTATCCGAGCCTGCACATCCCTATTTCAAAGTAATTTTCTTAATATGGCATTCCAAAAAAAAGGTTGGATGACCATGCTCTAGGGGGATCAAGCATGCTAAACACAATGTGACCCCTCCTCAACTAGGAAAGCCATGCCTGTGCCAATATCAGTAGGGCTATTCTAATATGTAATAAAAATGTATAAAATTAAAAAAAATTCTGAGTGCACTACAGTTTCCAACATGTCCTAGATGCAACCTATGGACATGTGATCATGTGGCCAATAGGAAGCAGAGAATATGGTTTGAAATCACACCCTCATCCTGCAGACATGTTCAGCTGGTGAACACTAGGGATGGCCATCGATGGGTCCATCCAGTGGCGTCACAAGGGGGGTGCGCGCCACACACGGGTGTGACTCGCTGAGTGGTGACACCCAAAATGCCAGCCTTAGTGACAGGAGCTGGGTGCTGCACTGTAGCATTATGTGCAGCACTCGGCTCCTGACAGTGAGGAAGCCAGCACTGCAAATAGACTGGTTCCTGGGGCAGTCTGCACCTCCAGGAGCCCCCTGGAGAAACTAACACGGGGGTTTGGGTCATGTACCCACTCCCACTTACTGTGAGGCTACGCCCACTCACCTCAAGCTACGCCCCTTTTTTCAGGCACACTACTCTACTCTATGGTGAACCATCGATGGTTTGCACCCCCTCGATGATGATGCTGTGAGCCAATAAAAATGGAGGCGGGGAAAATCATCAGCTCCCACTCACCCATGGATGGTGGAGAGCCATTGGTTCTCTGCCATCGATGGCAAAACTAGTTGACATTGGCCAGCAATCATCTGTTTTGAAAACATCGATGGTCGATGGCCATCCCTAGTGAACACTTCACAAACCAGGGACTAGTAACACTGAAACAGCATGGAAATTGTTTCAGCATACATTTCCTGGGACTCTGCTAACATGAAGGAGCAGCCTAGAATGATTAACTTTACCAAGGGCGACACAAAGGATATCTATCGCACAGGGCCACAGGCAGACTGGGCCAGAGGGCAGGGGGCATCTACCCCTGAGCCAGTACTCTCCTGCATTGCCATTGGCTGGAGCAGAGAGACACTTCTATTATTTGGCTTTAGACTTTCCAAATAGGCTGCCACATGGGCAGTCAGAATCCCCCCTGATGGACCCATTTTCTCCCCCCACACTGGCTGGTAGAGGTAAGGGCTAGAGCCAATATTTTTGCCCCACCACCTCCAGATATCCTGCGAATTGCGGTATTATGCCACAAGAGGGCAGGGTAATGATGCAAGGTGTGTATGTGTTAGTGTGTATGTATGTTGTATACAAAATGTATATACAGTGCATTTCAAAAGTATTCACCCCCCTTTGCGTTTTTCAGGTTTTGTTGCCTCACAACCTGGAATTACAATGGATTGTTTGAAGGTGTACATCATTTCATTCACAGAACATGCCTACAACTGTGAAGTTGTGTTTTTTATATATTGTGAATCAAACAACATTTAGGACAACATAACAGAAAACTTCAGCGTGCATAAGTATTCATCCCCCTAAAGTCAGTACTTTGTCGAGCCACCTTTTGCGGCAATTACAGCTGCAAGTCTCTTTGGATAAGTCTCTATGAGCTTGCCACATCTTGCCCCTGGGATTTTTGCCCATTCCTCAAGGCAAAACTGCTCCAGCTCCTTCATGTTGGATGGTTTCCGCTTGTGAACAGCAATCTTCAAGTCTGACCACAGATTCTCAATTGGATTGAGATCTGGGCTTTGACTAGGCCATTCCAACACATTTAAATGTTTCCCCTTAAACCACTCGAGTGTTGCTTTAGCAGTATGCTTCGGGTCATTGGACCTCATTCAGAAGCGGTCGCTAGGGTACGATCGATCGCAACGAGCAATTTTTTGTCATGTGCGCATGCGTGTAGTCAGCATTGCGCGTGCGCAAGCCAGTTCTTGCAAGCTATATGGAGCCTGTCGTCAGTCACTACTTGGTCATAGCTCTGATTGACAGATAGTTCCGTTTGTGGGTGGTAACAGGGGAAGGTGCATGTGAATGGGGGTGTGGCGCTGCGAACCTAGGCGTGTCTGTCATAAAAAGAGAGATTTAAAGGTGTGCATAAATTACTGAGCGGGTCATCGCACACGTCATACCGCAGCCTTTAAGATGCTACTTCTCGTAGTGCTTGAGTGAGCCCAGGGTCTACCTCAAGTACTGCGACTGCAGGCCATGGTTTCTGCCTCTGCCGATGTCTGGAGTCAATTAACAAAGTAACAGGTGTTTCTCATTGCAATGTATATTAGCAAAGTGGTTGCGTTAATTGGCTTTTTTTGGGGGGTCTCGGTATGTGATATTTATATTACATTTGTTTGCAACACCATTTCAAATACATTTAATAATCAGAATTCCCTTTTTTTGGTTCAAATGCTAAATACATGTTTTTGTAGATGATTTTTTTATAATTTTTTGTTTGTGGTACTGCACATCCCAGCATGCTTTTTTTTTTTTTTTTTTAAATAATAAAGCCCATAGCCAGATTTCTTAAACCAAACATCAAAAAACAAATGCAAAGTTTACATTAGAAGACTAGTCAAAAAAAAACGATGGCACGCTGCTTGCATCCGCATCGAAATAGGCAAAAGAACCATCGAAAGTGCAGATGTGGAAACTTGACTCTGCCCAAAAACCATGATGGTCACATAGCTTGGCACCAGCGACTGACAAATTTCTGCGACTGTAGTCCTCGCTCACCCCTTTACGAGACTCAGGAGGTGTGTTTTCATTGAGATGGGAGTTTCCTCGCCTACGATGTGCGCTGAGATTTTGCGATTTATTTGCATTTTCTCGCTCTTTTATGATACGATTGATCGCGCCCTAGTGACTGCCTCTGAATGAGGGCCATTGTCCTCCTGGAAGGTGAAACTCCGTCCCAGTCTCAAATCACAGGCAGACTGCTGAATATCCCTGTATTTAGCACCATCCATCCTTCCCTGATTCAAATCAGTTTCCCTGCCCCTGCTGCTGAAAAACATCCCCACGGCATGATGCTGCCACCACCATGTTTCGCTGTGGGAATGGTGTCCTTGGGATGATGGGACATGTTGGGTTTGCGCCAGACATAGCGTTTTCCTTGGTGGATGAAAAGCTAAATTTTAGTCTCATCTGACCAGAGGACCTTCCTCCATACATTTGGGGAGTCGCTCACATGCCTTTTGGCAACCTCAAATCATGTCTTCTTATTTTTATCACTAATTAATGGCTTTTTTATGGCCACTCTTCCATAAAACCCAGCTCTATGGAGTGTACGGCTTATTGTGGTCACATGCACAGATACACCAGTCTCTGCTGTGGAACTCTGCAGCTCCTTCAGGGTTACCTTTGGTCTCTGTGTGCCTCTCTGATTAATGCCCTCCTTGCCCGGTCTGTGAGTTTTGGAGGGCGGCAGGTTTGTTGTGGTACCATGTTCTTTCCATTTGATGATGATTATTTATTATTTATTTATTAACAGTTTCTTATATAGCGCAGCAAATTCCGTTGCGTTGAACAATTTGAATCAACATTAACATTATACTGGGTTGTAAAAGACATACATACATGACATAAGGGTAAGAGGGCCCTGCTCGCAAGCTTACAATCTATAGGGAAATAGGTGTTGATGCACAAGGAGAGGTACTACATATTGCAAATTGGTCCAGCCCGATTGCAGATATTCTTGGTGGGCTGTATAATCCAATCACACTGGAAAGTTAGCCTAGGGTTAGGAGGATGTTAAATTGAAGAAAGAGAAGATGTGATAGGTGTTTGTTATAAGAAGAGCGTTAGATTGGGAGCTATAAAAGGTTAGGTGGGCAGTCCTGGAATCTGATAAGCTTGTCTGCTTGAATGTTTGGAAACTAGTGGAAAGTCTTATTGTGCGTGGGAGGTCATTCCACAGGGTGGGTGTAGCCCGAAAAAAGTCCTGTAACCATGCATGGGAACAAGTAATGCACAGGGATGAGAGACGCAGATCTTGTGCAGAGCGGAGATGTCGGGTTGGAAGATATTTTGAGATAAGTGAAGAGATGTATGTTGGTGTGGTTTGGTTAATAGCTTTATGTGTGAGTGTAAGTATTTTAAATTGAATACAGTAGAAGACCGGCAGCCAATGGAGGGACTGACAGAGTGGATCAGCAGACACTGAAAGTTTGGTGAGAAAGATCAACCTCGCAGCTGCATTCAAAATGGATTGTAGTGGGGAGAGCCTGTTTTTGGGAAGACCAAAAAGGAGAATTATGAGTGCGTGTATTAGAGTTTTTGCAGTGTCTTGCATAAGATATGGTCGAATTTTGGCTATGTTTTTTAGATATATGTAACAGGATTTAGAGACAGATTGAATGTGGGGAACAAAAGACAGTTCAGAGTCAAGGATGACACCTAGGCAGCGAGCTTGTGGGGTGGGGTTGATTGTCGAGTTGTCAACAGTAATAGAGATATCAGGTTGGTAACTGCTATTGGCCGGTGGAAATATAATTAATTCTGTTTTGGATATATTAAGTTTGAGGTGACGAGATGACATCCAAGATGAAATGGCAGAGAGACATTCAGTGACACGGACCAGCATAGATGGTGACAAGTCTGGGGAGGACAGGTAAATTTGAGTATCGTCCACATACAGATGATACTGAAAATCAAAAGAGCTAATTAGTTTGCCAATAGAGATGGTATATATTGAGAAAAGCAGAGGACCTAATACTGAACCTTGTGGTACTCCAACTGATAGATGTAGCGAAGTGGAGGTAGAATCAGAAAAGCGAACAGTGAAAGAGCGATTAGATAGGTAGGATGAGAACCAAGAAAGGGCTGTGTCTTGAAGACCTATGGATTGTAGTGTTTGTATGAGAAGAGAGTGGTCAACAGCGTCAAAGGCAGCTGAGAGATCTAGAAAAATTAGAAGTGAATAATGGCCTTTAGCATTGGCAGTGACCAGATCATTTACTACCTTAGTCAGTGCTGTCTTAGTGGAGTGTTGGGAACGAAAGCCTGACTGAAGTGGTTCCAATAAGTTGTGGGTGTTAAGAAAGCGTGTGAGGTGAGCGTAGGCAAGTCTCTCCAGTAGCTTCGAGGGGCAAGGTAGCTGGGAGATAGGACGGTAATTTGAGAGAGAGTTAGGGTCAGAATTTTGTTTTTTCAAAATGGGAGTGATAACTGCATGCTTGAACAGTGATGGAAAGATACCAGTAGAGAAAGAGAGATTACAGATTTTAGTTAAGTGGGGAATGAGCACAGGAGACAGAGGTTTACTGATTTGTGAGGGTATAGGATCAAGAGGAGAGGTAGTAGAGTAGGAGAATGAGAAGAATGTAGCTACGTGCTATGTGCCACTGGGTTCAGGTAGGGAATTGAACAAGACCTTGGCTGAGGAAGTGCATACCATTTCATTTCGGATATTATCAATCTTGTTTTTGAAATAGGAAGCAAGATCTTGTGCACTGATAGTAGCAGGTGGGCTGGGTGACGGAGGGGTAAGAAGTGATTTAAATGTATTAAAAAGTCGCTTGGGGTTAGAGGCCTGGACAGAGATAACAGATTGGAAATATATCTTTTTGGCATTATTCAGTGCATTACGATAAGAGTGGTAGATCGTCTTATATGTGAGGAAGTCACTTGGAGTATGAGACTTTCGCCACGGACATTCTACTTTACATGAGAGTTTTGTAGGTGTCTTATGAATTTGGAATGCCACGGTTGACGTCTAAGTCTACGCGGAATGTGATGGGTAGCTGGAGCTACTTCATCAAGGGTCTAGTTCTAGGGCCTGGTTCGGGTGTGATACAGCAGTCTCAGGAGAAGTGAAATTAGAAATAGGCAAGAGTGATTGGTGCAGAGAGGTGGATAGTTGTTCAAAATTAATAGCATTAATATCTCTGCGGGTTTGAGGAGGTTTGGTTGATTTGCTTGGCATTGAGGTTGTTGTAATGGAGGAGAGTGTGCAGGTGATAAGTTTATGATCTGAGAGAGGGAAAGGAGAATTAGTGAAATCAGAGACTGAGCATAGTCTGGTAAATACAAGATCAAGGCAGTGGCCATCTTGATGAGTATAGGAGACAGTCCATTGGGAGAGGCCAAGAGAGGATGTTAAGGAGAGAAGTTTGGAGGCATGAGGGGATTGTGGACTGTCAATGGGGATATTGAAATCACCCATAATAATGGTGAAGATGTCAGAGGATCGGAAGTGAGGGAGCTAGGCAGAAAAATGTTCCAGAAATTGATTGGGTGGTCCAGGTGGATGATAGATAGCAGCAATGCGCAGAGAGAAAGAAGTGAAAGTCCTAATAGAAGGTACTTCAAATGATGTAAATGTAAGGGATGGTGCCTGTGAAATAACTGTGTATGTAAAAGATTGGGACAGTAGTATTCCTACTCCACCTCCTTTACTATTACCAGGCATGGAGGTGTGTGTGAAATGTAGGCCACCATGTGAGAGTGCTGCAGGGGAGGCAGTGTCTGTTTGTGTGAGCCATGTTTCTGTTAATGCCAGAAGATTGAGGTTATTTGAAATAAAGAGGTCATGGGTGGATGGTAGTTTGTTGCAGACAAAGCGTGCATTCCATAAGGCACATTTCAGTGTTTTGGAGGGTGATAGGAGGCATGTGATGTGTCTGAGTTTTGCTGGATTTATATTCCGTTGTGAGTAGGGCATGTGTGTAGGGCCTGGATTGGGTGATATGTCACCAGCTTAGAGAAGTAGAAGGAGAGAGATATAAATATTAGGGGTGTGCACCGACCACTTTTGTTTTGTGTTTTGGTTTTGGATCTGGATCTCTCTTCGTGTTTTGGATCTGGATTGGTTTTGCCAAAACCACCCTTCCGTGTTTTGGGTTCTGGGTTTTGTGTTTTGGATCTGTATTTTTTTTTAAAAAAAGCATAAAAACAGCTAAAATCACAGAATTTGTGGGTTTTTCTGCTCCTATGCTATTATTAACATCAATAACCTTAATTTCCACTCATTTCCAGTCTATTCTGAACACCTCACACCTCACAATAGTGTTTTTATGTTCAAAAGATTGCACCGAGGTAGCTGGATGGCTATGCTAAGCGACACGAGTGGGCAGCACAAACACGTGGCCCATCTAGGAGTGACACTGCAGTGGCAGACAGGATGGCAGTTTGAAAAACTAGACCCCAAACAGTACATAATGCAAAGAAAAAAAAAGAGGTGCAAGATGGAATTGTCCTTGGGCCCTCCCACCCACCCTTACGTTGTATAAACAGGACATGCACACTTTAACAAACCAATCATTTCAGCACCAGGGTCTGCCACACGACTGTGGCTGAAATGATTGGTTCGTTTGGGCCCCCACAAAACAAACTGGCAATTAATCTGTCCCTGCACAAACTGGCTCTACGGAGGCAAGATGTCGTCCTCATCCTCCTCATCTACCGATTCCTCACCCTCTTCAGTGTTGTGTACATCCTCATCCTCACAGACTATTAACTCGTCCTCGCTGGAATCCACCTCCACAGGTCCCTCTGTACGTTCTGGAGTCTGGTCTCCCTGGAAGAGTTGATAGTTCATTTTTAGGAACATCATTTTCTCCACATTTTGTGGAAGCAACCTCCTACGCCTTTCACTGACAAGGTTCCCGGCTGCACTAAACACTCTTTTGGAGTACACAGTGGAGGGGGGGGAAGCAACTCAAGTAAAATAGAGCCAGTTTGTACAGGGGCCTCCAAATTGCCTCTTTTTCCTGCCAGTACAGGTACAGACTGTCTGACATGCCTACTTGGATGCTGTCACCGATGTAATCCTCCACCATTCTGTCAATGGTGACAGTACCATATGCAGTGACAGTAGATATGTCAGAAATTGTTGCCAGGTCCTTCAGGCTGGAACAGATGTCCAAACTTGGTCCTGCCTGCCCTGCATCACCGCCAGCGGATTGCTTAGGACACTAAGTTGTTTCCTGGCAGCCCCAGTTGCGGGAGAAAATGAAGAAGGAGCTGTTGACATGTCACGTTCCGCTTCAGCTGACAGTGTTTTCACCAGCAGGTCTTTGCACCTCTGCAGGCTTGTGTCGGCCGGAAAGAGAGACACCACATAGGCTTTAAACCTAGGATCGAGCACGGTGGCCAAAATGTAGTGGTCTGATTTCAACAGATTGACCACCCTGGAATCCTGGCAAAGCGAATGAAGGGCTTCATCCACAAGTCCCACATGCCGAGTGGAATCACTCCGTCTTGGCTCCTCCTTCACTTTCTCCAGCTGCTTCTGCAAAAGCCTGATGAGGGGAATGACCTGACTCAAGTTGGCAGTGTCTGAACTGACTTCACGTGTGGCAAGTTCGAAGGGCTGGAGAACCTTGCACAACACGGAAATCATTCTCCACTGCGCTTGAGTCACGTGCATACCCTCTCCTTTGCCTATGTCATAGGTGGATGTATAGGCTTGAATGGCCTTTTGCTGCTCCTCCATCCTCTGAAGCATATAGAGGGTTGAGTTCCACTGCGTCACAACCTCTTGCTTCAGGTGATGGCGGAGCAGGTTCAAGAGTGTTTGCTGGCGCTCCAGTCTTCGGCACGCAGTCGCTGAATGGCGATAGTGGCCAGAAATTTTTCGGACCCCCAAAGCGTCTCCTGCATGCCCCTGTCACTTTTCAGAAAATTCTGCACTACCAAGTTTATTGTGTGAGCAAAACATGGGACGTGCTGGAATTTGCCCAGATGTAATGCCCACACAATATTGGTGGCGTTGTCAGATATCACAAATCCCCAGGAGAGTCTAAGTGGGGTAAGCCACTGGGCGATGATTTCCCTCAGTTTCTCTAAGAGGTTGTCGGCGGTGTGCCTCTTACTGAAACCGGTGATACACAGCGTAGCCTGCCTTGGAACGAGCTGGCGTTTCTGAGATGCTGCTACTGGTGACACTGCTGTTGTTGCTGCGTAAGGTCATACATCTACCCAGTGGGCTGTCACAGTCATATAGTCCTTAGTCTGCCCTGTTCCTCTTGTCCACATGTCCGTGGTTAAGTGGACATTGGGTACAACCGCATTTTTCAGACACTGAGGACACTTTTTCTGACGTTTCTGTACAGTCTCGGTATCGCCTGCCTAGTGAAGTGGAATCTAGACGGGATTTGGAACCGGGGACACACTACCTCCATCAATTGTCTAAAGCCCACTGCACTAATGGCAGATACTGGATGCACGTCTAACACCAACATAGCAGTCAAGGCCTCAGTTATACGTTTTGCTTCAGGATGACTGCTGTCGTACTTCATCCTCCTCGCTAAGGACTGTTGGAGGGTCAATTGTTTAGTAAAAGTAGTGGTGTTCCTACTTCCTCTCTGGGATGATGAACGACTCCCAGCAGCAGCGGCAGCAGTAGGCGTAGCAATGCAGGATCCTCCAGAGGAATCCTGGATAGGAGAGTCAGTCATGCCAGAGACATGGCCTGCAGGACTACTTCGGATCCTGACTAAGGAGGAAATTGACGAGGAGGGAGTTGACGGTGTGGTTTGCAGGCACTTGGATACAACAGGACAACGGGATTTAGGTGTCCCTGGACTGCTTATGGTCTTAGCCAAAGTTTCTGAACTTGACAGTAACTTTTTATGAACACGCTGCAGGTGTCGTATAAGGGACGATGTTCCTAGGTGGTTAACGTCCCTACCCCTACTTATTTCACCTTTACATATGGTACATATGGCAAGACAGTTGTTGTCCGGATTTGGATAGAAATATTGCCAGACCAAAGAGGTGCAATGTTTGGTCTTCTGCCCAGGCATGACCGTGATGGGCTTTTTCATCCCACAGACAACAACTGTCTCCCCCGGAGCCTGATTTAAACAAACCTTATCACCATCAGAATCCTCCTCGCCAACTTCCTCCTCAGCGCCAGCTACACCAGTATCCTCATCCTGTTGTACTTCAACAGTGACATCTTCAATTTGCATATCAGCAAGTGGACTGTGGGTGCTCCTTTCAGCACTTGCAGGGGGCATGCAAATGGTGGAAAGAGCCACCTCTTCCCGTCCAGTGCTGGGAAGGTCAGGCATTGCAACCGCCACCACACTTGGACTCTCCTTGGGGATTTGTGATATCTTCTTAGATCGCACAGTTCTTCGCTGTGCTTTTGCCAGCTTAACTCGTTTGATTTTTTTTAGCGGGAGGAGGGCTTCCATCATCATGTGAAGCTGAACCAGTAGTCATGAACATAGGGAAAGACCTTAGCCGTTCCTTGCCACTCCGTGTCATAAATAGCATACTGGCAAGTTTACGTTTCTCTTCAGATTATTTAAATGTTTTTTTTTAAGGTCATTTTCCTGAACTTTGTCATTTGGGATTGCATGTGCCCTTTACTATGACATTGGGCATCGGCCTTGGCAGACGACGTTGATGGCATGTTATCGTCTATGTCATGACTAGTGGCAGCAGCTTCAGCACTAGGAGGAAGTGGTTCTTGATCTTTCCCTAATTTATTTTTATCGGAGAAAGTTTGGTCCTCCATTTATGTTATATTGATTTGATATATACGTGCGGCTTGGCACTACTTTGTTGATGCACGTGCGGCTACTGCGCCTACAATTCACAAACACAGAAAATAATTTTTTATTTTGTTTGGAGTGCCCTTTGGGGGTTACAGCACCCTTTAACAGACAAGCCAGCTGGCCCTTTATTTATGGGACACAGGCGCACGCTTGGCGCTGCTCCTTTGTTGATGCACGTGCGGCTACAGTGCACATAATTCACAAACACATACTCAATCACCGTTTGTAAGGACTAGACTGCCCCTCCCATGTCTCTTTGGCAATGTCTTGTATCCCCCTTGGGTGTCTCCCATACAACAAGTCGAAGGGTGAAAACCCGGTGGAGGACTGGGGAACTTCTCTTATGGCCAACAATAAATACGGCAATAAGTAGTCCCAATCCCTACCATCCTTGTCGACCACTTTCCTAAGCATGTGTTTTAACGTCTTGTTAAACCTCTCAACCAGCCCATCGGTTTGGGGGTGATAAACCGAACTGATCGATTTTGAACAGACGGCATAACTCTTTCATGACTTTGGACATAAACGGTGTACCCTGGTCAGTTAGTATCTCCTTAGGTATACCCAACCTGCTAAAGACATGAACTAGCTCTCTGGCAATGGTCTTGGTTGACGTATTGCGCAACGGGATCGCTTCCGGGTACCTGGTAGCGTAATCCATTATGACCAGAATATACTGGTGTCCCCTGGCAGACTTCATTAAGGGTCCGACCAAATCCATTGCTATTCTTTCAAACAGCACCTCTATGATAGGCAATGGAACTAGTGGACCCTTAAAATGTGGCCTGGGAGCATGATACTGACACTCAGGGCAGGATGCGCAAAAGTCAGATACCTCTTTATGAAGCCCGGGCCAGAAAAACCTCTGCATTATTCGCTCAGTGGTTTTCTCTACCCCTAGATGGCCTGCCGTTATATGACCATGGGCCAGATCCAACACTGTTCTTCTGTAGGCTTTGGGAACTATTAGTTGTTCCACAACATCTTCCCCCTTCTTAGTCACCTGATATAACAAATCCTGACACATTGCCATGTGGGGATAGGACAAAGGACTATCAGGGTCTACGGGTTTACCATCAACTACTTTTACATTCTCCCTGGCTTTTACCAAAGTAGGGTCATTCAACTGCTCGACGGCAAAGACCTCTCTTCTGACCTCTAAATCAGGCAGACGATCACCTGGCCCAACAACACTTCTCACCTCAATGGGAGGCACATCAGTTGGCGGGCCACCGTCACATTCCGCAGTCTCTAGTTCACCAACCATGGTAGAAAAAGGGAATAACTCTGACTCGTGAAGAAACTCCCTCCTCCACTACATCGACAACCTTCTCAAATGGATCGGGGTTGTTCACCTCTGGAACAAAATGGCTTTCCCACAACTTCCAGAAGTGAGCAAAGTCTCTCCCCAATATTGCATCGTACACCAGACCATGCACCAAACCCACAGAAACTGTAGCAGAGCCACATGGTGTCTCGATGTTCACCTCGGCCGTAACATAATATCGAGTATCCCCATGTATGCAGGTCACACCAACAGTTTTCCCTGTATGCCTCAAGGGGTTCACCAGCTCAGCTTTTATAAGTGTCACCAAGCTACCCGAGTCTAACAGTGCCTCTACTCGGTTGCCATCTACAGTGAGTACACACATGTGCTAATCAGTCTCAGCCTGCCAGTCAGCCGTACAGGCTATCTGTGCAAAGAAAGACCCCCTGTGGTAGACATGAGCAGTATCACATTGCATAGGTTCAGTTGTAAGTGCTCAATTAGCGGCAATATGGCCGAAGCCACCACATCGGAAACACTGAGTCATATTAATGTCTAGTCGTTTACGGGGCAAGAACCTTCCCGGCCTGGCAGGCCTGTCTCCAGGTTCTACACCCTCAGTCTTAGGTACATTCCACCGCCCAGCACCCTTCTCCCCTGGAACAGTCTTACCAGTGTCTCTGGGAGTGCACCATCGGGGCTCGGTGGGGCATACTCATCAGCTCCTCATCCGCCACGTACCTCTCCACCAGCTTGACCAACTGGTCCGCGGACTTAGGGTCTGCATGGCTCACCCACTTGCGCAGAGTCACAGGTAATGATCGCAGGTACCGGTCCATCACGACTCTTTCCACGATCTGTGGTCCCGTCAGCGTCTTGGGCTGTAGCCATTTTGAGGACAGATGGATGAGGTCATGCATCTGTGAACGTGGAGGCTTGTCCTTATGGAACTCCCAGCGGTGGATCCATTGGGCACGAACAAAGGTGGTGACTCCCAAGCGAGTTAGGATCTCCTGTTTTAGTTTTTTATAGTCCTTGGCATCAGCCAGGCATAAGTCAAAATAGGCCTTTTGTGGCTCCCCAGACAAAAAAGGTGCCACCAGACTTGCCCACTGCTCCTTGGGCCAACTCTCCCTTTCGGCCGTTCTTTCAAACGCGGTGAGATAGGACTCCACATCATCGCCCGAAGTCATCTTTTGGAGGAAGTGACTGGCTCGTACGGAGTGAGTGGGGGTGGGAGGACCAGTAGCAACATCTCTGGGCCGGGCGAGCAGGTGCTGTACCACCTCTTTTATGGCCTGGCAGGTTTCCTCGATGGCGACCTGTTGTTGCCTCTGGGCTGTCTCCAAGGCCAACAGTTGCACCCTGGTGGATTCCTGCTGAGCTCTGGTAGATTCCTGCTGAAGTTTGTTTGTCTCCTTTTGAGCTGCTGTAGCTTGGAGCAAGGCCTTAATAATGTCCTCCATTTTGTCCTGGGGTGTAGGTTGGAAGCTGAACCTTGCCTCTCTGAGCATTGGCTGACGCCTCCTCTATGGGACTCCAAGGACACAGCGTTATTTCCACACTTACAAATTGGGTGTCTGTCCCTTTAATTTTTAAATGGAAAGTTTTCCTCTTGCTGCAACTTCAGTGTGTGTGGATGCCCGCATTCTCCACCATATTGTGACACAGTTAGGTTAGGGGGTCCCTCTCCTGGGTAGAGGACTCCTTCCTTACACACACACACACACACAGCAGCAGGGAAGCAGCACACCAGTCTGGATGCAAGTACAAGCTGGTCGGCGCCAGTCTTTATTGTACAATGTCAGCAATAACACAAAGAAAACATAAACGTAAATCCTAGCCCTGTCGGGGCACTAACTTCACAGGTAGTTCCCTCACTACCAGAACCTGGCAGGGTCTAATGCCCTCGCCAGCAACAAAGCACAGCACAGTACTCACAGATAGGTTTTCCAAGTGTCTCTGAGCAAACTCCCTGTCTGCTCTCCCAGGTGAGACCATCAGCCCTAAACAAACTAGGCTTATATTGGCCACTCTCAGGTGGAAAACTAACAATCCTGTTACCAGGCTGCGAGAACCAAAACCTGGAGTGGCCGTGGGTGGAGCCCTCCCTCTCCTCTCACCCACAACCCCCAGGTCCCAAACTGGCTTTTCAAAAAGCCGAAACTCTAGCCTGCTACACTGAAGACTTTCTCCTGGGGGTTTAAAACACAAAAGACAGGAATCTGGGACAAATGTACCTGCCACAGACCACTTTACCAGTGATCCTATCACAATATATATATATATATATATATATATATATATATATATTAGGGGTGTGCACCGGCCACTTTTCGTGTTTTGTGTTTTGGTTTTGGATCTGAATCTTTCTTCGTGTTTTGGATCTGGATTGGTTTTGCCAAAACCACCCTTCCGTGTTTTGGGTTCTGGGTTTTGTGTTTTGGATCTGTATTTTTTTGAAAAAAAGCATAAAAACAGCTAAAATCACAGAATTTGTAGGTTTTTCTGCTCCTATGCTATTATTAACCTCAATAACGTTAATTTCCACTCATTTCCAGTCTATTCTGAACACCTCACACCTCACAATAGTGTTTTTATCTCCAAAAGGTTGCACCGAGGTAGCTGGATGACTATGCTAAGCGACACGAGTGGGCGGCACAAACACGTGACCCATCTAGGCGTGAAACTGCAGTGGCAGACAGGATGGCAGTTTGAAAAACTAGGCCCCAAACTGTACATAATGCAAAGAAAAAAAAGAGGTGCAAGATGGAATTGTCCTTGGGCCCTTCCACCCACCCTTATGTTGTATAAACAGGACATGCACACTTTAACAAACCAATCATTTCAGCGCCAGGGTCTGCCACACAACTGTGGCTGAAATGATTGGTTCGTTTGGGCCCCCATAAAACAAGCTGGCAATTAATCTGTCCCTGCACAAACTGGCTCTACGGAGGCAACATGTCATCCTCATCCTCCTCATCCACCGATTCCTCACCCTCTTCAGTGTGTACATCCTCATCCTCACAGAGTATTAATTCATCCCTGCTGGAACCACAGGTCCCTCTGTACGTTCTGGAGGCTGGTCTCCCTGGAAGAGTTGATAATTCATTTTATGAACATCATCTTCTCCACATTTTGTGGAAGCAACCTCCTACGCCTTTCGCAGACATCCCGGCTGCACTAAACACTCTTTCGGAGTACACACTGGAGGGGGGGCAACTCAGGTAAAATAGAGCCAGTTTGTACAGGGACCTCCAAATTGCTTCTTTTTCCTGCCAGTACAGGTACGGACTGTCTGACATGCCTACCTGGATGCTGTCACCGATGTAATCCTTTAACAGACAGACGCACGCTTGTCGCTGCTGCTTTGAGGATGCAAGTGCGGCTACATCGCACACAAGTCACAAACACATTAAAAAAATAGTTTTTTATTTTTTGGAGCACTTTGAGAGGTACACCACCCTTTAACAGACAGATACACGCTTGCCGCTGCTGCTTTGAGGATGCAAGTGCGGCTACAGCCCACACAATTCACACAGACAGAAAAAAAAAGAACAATATTTTTATTGTTTGTGTAGCACACTTTGAGGGTGTCACCACCCTTTAACTGACAGATGCACGCTTGTCGCTGCTGCTTTGAGGACAGTATCATATGCAGTGACAGTAGACTTGTCAGAAATTGTTGGCACGTCCTTCAGTCCGGACCAGATGTCCAAACCAGCCCTTGACTTATGACACAGGCGCACGCTTGGCGCTGCTACTATGTTGATGCACGTGCGGCTACATCGCACACAAGTCACAAACACATTAATAAAATAGTTTTTTATTTTTTGGAGCACTTTGAGGGTTACACCACCCTTTAACAGATAGACGCACGCTTGTCGCTGCTGCTTTGAGGATGCAAGTGCGGCTACAGCCCACACAATTCACAAAGACAGAAAAAAAAAGAATATTTTTATTGTTTGTGTAGCACACTTTGAGGGTGTCACCACCCTTTAACAGACAGACGCACGCTTGTCGCTGCTGCTTTAAGGATGCAGGTGCGGCTACAGCCCACACATTTCACTAAGACAGAAAATAAAAGAACAATATTTTAATTGTTTGTGTAGCACACTTTGAGGGTGTCACCACCCTTTAACAGACAGATGCACGCTTGTCGCTGCTGCTTTAAGGATGCAGGTGCGGCTACAGCCCACACATTTCACAAAGACCGAAAAAAAAAGAACAATATTTTTATTGTTTGTGTAGCACACTTTGAGGGTGTCACCACCCTTTAACAGACAGACGCACGCTTGTCGCTGCTGCTTTGAGGATGCAGGTGGAATCTAGACGGGATTTGGAACCGGGGACACACTACCTCCATCAATTGTCTAAATCCCACTGCACTAATGGCGGATACCGGACGCACGTCTAACACCAACATAGCAGTCAAGGCCTCAGTTATACGTTTTGCTTCAGGATGACTGCTGTCGTACTTCATCCTCATCGCTAGGGACTGTTGGAGGGTCAATTGTTTAGTAAAAGTAGTGATGTTCCTACTTCCTCTCTGGGATGATGAACAACTCCCAGCAGCAGCAATAGCACTAGGAGGAAGTGGTTCTTGATCTTTCCCTATTTTATTTTTAACGGAGAGAGTTTGGTCCTCCATTTATGTTATATTGATATATACGTGCGGCTAAAGCGCACACAAACACAGAAAATATTTTTTTAATTTTGCTGGAGAGAAGTGCACTTTGTGGGTTACACCACCCTTCAAGAAATGAGCCAGCCGGCTCTTTACTTATGGGACACAGGCGCATGCTTGGCGCTGCTCCTTTGTTGATGCACGTGCAACCACAGTGCACACAAGTCACAAACACAGAAAATATATATATTTTTTTGGTTTGGACTGGAGTGTACTTTGGGGGTTACAGCACCCTTTAACGGTCAAGCCAGCCGGCCCTTTACTTATGACACAGGCGCACGCTTGGCACTACTTTGTTGATGCACGTGCGGCTACTGCGCGCACAATTCACAAACACAGAAAATAATTTTTTTTTTGGTTTGGACTGGAGTGTACTTTGGGGGTTACAGCACCCTTTAACGGTCAAGCCAGCCGGCCCTTTACTTATGACACAGGCGCACGCTTGGCACTACTTTGTTGATGCGCGTGCGGCTACTGCGCACACAATTCACAAACACAGAAAATAATATATTTTTTGGTTTGGACTGGAGTGTACTTTGGGGGTTACAGCACCCTTTAACGGTCAAGCCAGCCGGCCCTTTACTTATGACACAGGTGCACGCTTGGCACTACTTTGTTGATGCACGTGCGGCTGCTGCGCACACAATTCACAAACACAGAAAATTATTTTTTTTTTGGTTTAGACTGGAGTGTACTTTGGGGGTTACAGCACCCTTTAATGGTCAAGCCAGCCGGCCCTTTACTTATGACACAGGCGCACGCTTGGCACTACTTTGTTGATGCACGTGCGGCTACTGCGCACACAATTCACAAACACAGAAAATTATTTTTTTTTTGGTTTGGACTGGAGTGTACTTTGGGGGTTACAGCACCCTTTAACGGTCAAGCCAGCCGGCCCTTTACTTATGACACAGGCGCACGCTTGGCACTACTTTGTTGATGCACGTGCGGCTACTGCGCACACACTTCACAAACACAGAAAATATATTATTTTTTTAGCACTTGTGGGGAGCACCCCTGATGGACAGAGCCCCCCTAGGACAACACTACAGCACCCCTTTAGGACTGGGACACTGCACAGGACTTTGGAGTGGACACAGCCCCTTTGGAGAACTGACTGCACAACACAGTCCAGCCAGCCCCTATGGACTTTGAAGTAGTGGACACAGCCCCAATTAACAACAGCAGCACAGCACAACACAGCCAGCCCCTATGGACTTTGAAGTAGTGGACAATAGCAGCACTACACTACACTACACAGCCCAGCCAGCCCTAACTCCCACCCTCCCTCTTCACTGTCCACAACCGAGTGACAAAATGGCGCCGACGCGGGTACCTTATATAGGATCCAAAACCCGCGAGACTCGGAAGGCGGGATGATGACGTTTTGCCTCGATTTCAGATCCGAGTCAGGCGGGAAAAGTCGAGCCTGACTCGGATCGGACTGGGATCGGGGGGGCTCGCGGGGGTTCGAATTTCAGAAATCCGAACCCGCTCACCCCTAATATATATATATATACACAGTATATATATATATATAGACACATACACAGTATATATATATATATACACTAGGGGTGAGCGGGTTCGGATTTCTGAAATCCGAATCCCCCCCGAGCCCCCCCGATCCGAGGCCGATCCGAGTCAGGGGTGCTCCCCCCAAGTGCAAAAAAAAATAATATTTTTTCTGTGTTTGTGAATTGTGTGCACTGTGGATGCACGTGCATCAACAAAGGAGCAGCGCCAAGCGTGCGCCTGTGTCCCATAAGTAAAAGGCCGGCTGGCTTGTCCATTAAAGGGTGCTGTAACCCCCAAAGGGAACTCCAAACAAAATAAAAAAATATTTTCTGTGTTTGTGAATTGTGTGCACTGTGGCTGCACGTGCATCAACAAAGGAGCAGCGCCAAGCGTGCGCCTGTGTCCCATAAGTAAAGGGCCGGCTGGCTCATTTCTTAAAGGGTGGTGTAACCCACAAAGTGCACTAGTCTCCAACAAAAATAAAAAATTATTTTCTGTGTTTGTGTGCGCCTTAGCCGCATGTATATATCAATATAACATAAATGGAGGACCAAACTTTCTCCGATAAAAATAAAATAGGGAAAGATCAAGAACCACTTCCTCCTAGTGCTGAAGCTTCTGCCACTAGTCATGACATAGACGATAACATGCCATCAATGTCGTCTGCCAAGGCCGATGCCCAATGTCATAGTAGAGGGCACATACAATCCCAAATGACAAAGTTCAGGAAAATGACCTTAAAAAAAACATTTAAATCATCTGAGGAGAAATGTAAACTTGCCAATATGCCATTTACGACACAGAGTGGCAAGGAACGGCTAAGGTCTTTCCCTATGTTCATGACTAGTGGTTCAGCTTTACATGACGATGGAAGCCCTCCTCCCGCTAAAAAAATCAAACGAATTAAGCTGGCAAAAGCACAGCGAAGAACTGTGCGTTCTAAGAAGATATCACAAATCCCCAAGGAGAGTCCAAGTGTGGTGGCGGTTGTGATGCCTGACCTTCCAAGCACTGGACGGGAAGAGATCGCTCTTTCCACCATTTGCACACCCCCTGCAAGTGCTGAAAGGGGCACCCACAGTCCACTTGCTGATATGCAAATTGAAGATGTCACTGTTGAAGTACAAAAGGATGAGGATACTGGTGTACCTGGCGCTGAGGAGGAAGTTGGCGAGGAGGATTCTGATGATGATGTGGTTTGTTTAAATCAGGCTCCGGGGGAGACAGTTGTTGTCCGTGGGATGAAAAGATGAAAAGCCCATCACGGTCATGCCTGGGCAGAAGACCAAACATTCCACCTCTTTGGTCAGGCAATATTTCTATCCAAATCCGGACAACAACTGTCTTGCCATATGTACCATATGTAAAGGTGAAATAAGTAGGGGTAGGGACGTTAACCACCTAGGAACATCCTCCCTTATACGGCTCCTGCAGCGCGTTCATAAAAAGTTACTGTCAAGTTCAGAAACTTTGGCTAAGACCGTAAGCAGTCCAGGGACACCTAAATCCCGTTGTCCTGTTGTATCTAAGCGCCTGCAAACCACACCACCAACTCCCTCCTCGTCAATTTTTTCCTTAGTCAGGATCGGAAGAAGTCCTGCAGGCCATGTCACTGGCATGACTGACTCTCCTATCCAGGATTCCTCCAGAGGATCCTGCATTGCTACGCCTACTGCTGCCGCTGCTGTTGGGAGTTGTTCATCATCCCAGAGAGGAAGTAGGAACACCACTACATTTACTAAACAATTGACCCTCCAACAGTCCTTACCGATGAGGATGAAGTACGACAGCAGTCATCCTGAAGCAAAACGTATAACCGAGGCCTTGACTGTTATGTTGGTGTTAGACATGTATCCGGTATCCACCATTAGTGCAGTGGGATTTAGACAATTGATGGAGGTAGTGTGTTCCCGGTTCCAAATCCCGTCTAGATTCCACTTCACTAGGCAGGCGATACCGAGACTGTACAGAAACGTCAGAAAAAGTGTCCTCAGTGTCCTCAGTGTCCTGAAAAATGCAGTTGTACCCAATGTCCACTTAACCACGGCCATGTGGACAAGTGGAACAGGGAAGACTAAGGACTATATGACTGTGACAGCCCACTGGGTAGATGTATCACCTTACGCAGCAACAACAGCAGCGTCACCAGTGGCAGCATCTCAGAAATGCCAGCTCGTTCCAAGGCAGGCTACGCTGTGTATCACCAGTTTCAGTAAGAGGCACACCGCCGACAACCTCTTAGAGACTCTGAGGGAAATCATCGCCCAGTGGCTTACCCCACTTAGACTCTCCTGGGGATTTGTGATATCTGACAACGCCACCAATATTGTGCGGGCATTACATCTGGGCAAATTCCAGAACGTCCCATGTTTTGCTCACACAATAAACTTGGTGGTGCAGAATTTTCTGAAAAGCGACAGGGGCGTGCAGGAGACGCTTTGGGTGGCCCAAAATATTTCTGACCACTTTCGCCATTCAGCGACTGCGTGCCGAAGACTGGAGCACCAGCAAACAATCTTGAACCTGCTCCACCATCACCTGAAGCAAGAGGTTGTGACGCGGTGGAACTCAACCCTCTATATTCTTCAGAGGATGGAGGAGCACCTATGACATATTCAAAGGAGGGGGTATGCACCTGACTCAAGCGCAGTGGAGAATGATTTCAGTATTGTGCAAGGTTCTCCAGCCCTTTGAACTTGCCACACGTGAAGTCAGTTCAGACACTGCCAGCTTGAGTCAGGTCATTCCCCTCATCAGGCTTTTGCAGAAGCAGCTGGAGAAAGTGAAGGAGGGGCCTAGACGGAGCGATTCCACTCGGAATGTGGGACTTGTGGATGAAGCCCTTCATTCACTTTGCCAGGATTCCAGGGTGGTCAATCTGTTGAAATAAGACCACTACATTTTAGCCACCGTGCTCGATCCTAGGTTTAAATCCTATGTGGTGTCTCTCCAGCCGACACAAGCCTGCAGAGGTGCAAAGACCTGCTGGTGAAAACACTGTCAGCTGAAGCGGAACGTGACACGTCAACAGCTCCTTCTTCATTTTCTCCCGCAACTGGGGCTGCCAGGAAAAAACTTAGGTATCCTAAGCAACCCGCTGGCGGTGATGCAGGGCAGGCAGGACCAAGTTTGGACATCTGGTCCGGACTGAAGGACCTGGCAACAATTTCTGACATGTCTACTGTCACTGCATATGATACTGTCACCATTGACAGAATGGGGGAGGATTACATCGGTGACAGCATCCAAGTAGGCATGTCAGACAGTCCGTACCTGTACTGGCAGGAAAAAGAAGCAATTTGGAGGCCCCTGTACAAACTGGCTCTATTTTACCTGAGTTGCCCACCCTCCAGTGTGTACTCCGAAAGAGTGTTTAGTGCAGCTGGGAACCTAGTCAGTGAAAGGCGTAGGAGGTTGCTTCCACAAAATGTGGAGAAGATGATGTTCATAAAAATTAATTATCAACTCTTCCAGGGAGACCAGCCTCCAGAACGTACAGAGCGACCTGTGGTGGTGGATTTCAGCGGGGATGAATTAATACTCTGTGAGGCTGAGTATGTACATAACACTGAGGAGGGTGAGGAATCGGTGGATGAGGAGGATGAGGATGACATCTTGCCTCCGTAGAGCCAGTTTGTGGAGGGACAGATTAATTGCCAGCTTGTTCTGTGGGGGCCCAAACGAACCAATCATTTCAGCCACAGTCATGTAGCAGACCCTGGCGCTGAAATGATTGGTTTGTTAAAGTGTGCATGTCCTGTGTATTCAACATAAGGGTGGGTGGGAGGGCCCAAAGACAATTCCATCTTGCACCTCTTTTTTTTCTTTGCATTATGTACTGTTTGGGGCCTAGTTTTTCAAACTGTCATCCTGTCTGCCACTGCACTGCCACTCCCTAGATGGGCCACGTGTTTGTGCCGTCCACTCGTTTCTCTTAGCATAGTCATCCAGCTACCTTGGTGCAACCTATTGGACATAAAAACACTATTGTGAGGTGTGAGGTTTTCAGAATAGACTGGAAATTAGTGGAAATTAAGGTTATTGAGGTTAATAATAGCATAGGAGCAGAAAAACCCACAAATTCTGTGATTTTAGCTGTTTTTATGCTTTTTTTCAAAAAAATACAGATCCAAAACACAAAACCCAGAACCCAAAACACGGAAGGGTGGTTTTGGCAAAACCAATCCAGATAGAAAACACGAAGAAAGATCCAGATCCAAAACCAAAACAAAACACGAAAAGTGGCCGGTGCACACCCCTAATATATATGTATATATATATATATATATATATATATATGTGTGTGTGTTATATTTAATAGTTATATGTTTGCTATATATGTGTGTTTATGCTCTCTATACTTATATGGAAACTCCCCCTGCAAATCCTGTGTTTGCCCCTGGTACCCTATACAGCAGTGGTTCTCAAACTCAGTCCTCAGGACCCCAAACAGTTCACATTTTCCGGGTCACCCAGCAGATGCACAGGTGTAGTCATTACTCACTGGTACATTTTAAAAGATCCACAGGTGGAGCCAATTCTCTCACTTGCAGTTCTGTTAGGATAACTGGAAAACATGCACTGTTTGGGGTCCTGAGGACCGAGTTTGAGAACCTGTGTTATACAGTATATGTTTGAAACATGTAAAGCAACTCGCCGGTTACGTCAGTAGATGGCAACATTGTGCCATTTATTCTACTCTGTTTTAAAACCTGGCGTGCTTTGATCAGCGATTCTCCACTATTACAAGTCACATCACTGTAACACAGACTCAAGGTGTTGTGATTATTTTAGAGATTAATATAGAAAATTAATATAGAAAACTCTGATGGAGTCAAAGAGTCCTGGTTCCAAATTCCACAAGCTACATACAAACTGTAGCAAATATACTGTAGCATGTTCCTTCACCATACAGCACTGTGACAGTACTGGATTGGTTCCTGGCCATGCCAATCACAGGACCACCCTTTTAACTCATACAGTACTTACCGACTTGTGTAATCTGCTCCCCGGGAGATGCCGAGAGAGAAGATACCGCTGGCCACTTTGGTGGGCGGGGCTGGGTTACTATGTCATTAAGCAAATCACGGAAGTGCCAGGAGGGGGGCAGGGCTAAATTCATGAGCCTCCCGAAACTCCAGGAAAGTAGGTAAGTATGTTTGGCCATCTACCTATATTCATATGTGGTGCAGAGGTATGGTGTCATCTTCACATCTTGGGAGTGTGTCACTGGGCTGTAAAATCATTGTCCATCTCCACACTCTATGTATAGGTAATTGCTCTTCTGTATCCGCAGAGAGGGGGCACATGGCTGAAAATAAATACACTGAATGATATTGGTCGACTGCCAAGGTACGCCAAGTGGTAATGCCATCCCTGGCAGTCATGTGATGTCACATCTTTCATTCTCTGTAGTATTGCTTAGTTCAGTGAACCAAATGTCTGCCTCCCCTGTGTGTGACACTCATGCTTTTGTTTTTTTAAGTGTATTACAAGTAAAATAAACATTGTATGAACCTTAATAAGTACATTTTTATTTTATAAAATGTTACTGTTTTTACCAACATGTTTTAATTCTATAAAAACTCAACTAACTTCATATCCAGTTTTTCTCTGCCTCTGTCTGATCCCGTCACTGTGCAGCATATTGGTAGAAGTGTTATGACATGTTGAAGAGCAGCGGGAAAGGAATGGGAAATTCCAGACAGATTTGATCAGATTATGCACTTGTGTCTACTCACACAATACACCGCAGAGTTTAGACAATTGTCAAACCCATTGTCTCTTGTAGAGAAAATATTTTAGTCTCATTTAAAGAAAATGTCCACCTAAACTCATTTAAAAAAAAAACGTGCATCCGTTCCCATGACTAGCAGAAATGAGGCCTGGAAAAACTTGCATGGCTCGAGGAGAGTTTGAATGTGAGTGGAATGCATCATATGGGGGCTCCAGGAGAGAACAGTAGTATATGTGCCTGGTTTACTTGAGGAGACAATAGTAGTATATGCGCCAGGCTTACTCCTGGAGACAACAGTAGTATATGTGCCTGGTTTACTCCTGGAGACAACAGTAGTATATGTGCCTGGATAATTCCAGGGCACAACAGTAGTATATGCGCCTGGCTTACTCCAGGACACAACAGTAGTATATGCACCTAGCTTACTCCAGGACACAACAGTAGTATATGCACCGGCTTACTCCAGGGCACAACAGTAGTATATGCGCCTGGCTTACTCCTGGAGACAACAGTAGTATATTTGCCTGGATAATTCCAGGGCACAACAGTAGTATATGTGCCTGGCTTACTCCAGGACACAACAATAGTATATGCACCGGCTTACTCCAAGGCACAACAGTAGTATATGCGCCTGGCTTACTCTAGGACACAACAGTAGTATATGCACCTGGCTTACTCCAGGACACAACAGTAGTATATGCACCGTCTTACTCCAGGGCACAACAGTAGTATATGCATATAAGCACAAGAAGAAAGGAAGAAGAACTGTCATGGGTGGTGCACAATTAATTAAAACATAACTTTTAATAAATTATAATTTAATATATATAGAAAAAGACAACAGCGAAAATTGGTAAAATATAGATGTGTCATAAAGATAGAAAATGTGATTTAAAAATAAGTGGCGGCGCATGTACCTGCCTCCATAATGTCCTAATAAAGATTGGCTAGTAGTGCGTGATATATATATCTGCGCTCCAATATATTTGGGATATAGATTCCCTTATATTATAATAATGGCGTATAAATATTCGCCAATTATAAGAAGTTCCAGGAGTATATAGTTCATACCACTAATATTAAACTTTATTATAGTGCAGCCAATTTATAAGTGTGTTTGTGTTTATTGTTATTAAATAACAAATGTACAGACACAAATTCAATTACTGTAGATTTGCATCATCATCAGATGTTAATTGACCAAGAGAAAGAGGGATCACATTAAAATAGTGATCCCTAGCACGTGTCCTTCTATGATGTATTGGAAATAAAATCTGTTCTTAGAACATTATATCATTGTACAATATCAGGGGGTAATTGTCATAATATGTTAAGATACTTATGGCAAATATAATTTTATTATTAGTTAACTCTTCCAATGGCCTCTTATTATTTCCAAAGACATCAAGAAATGTGTCTGTATCAAAATTCCCCAGTTATAAAATCATGAATCACCTTAATTAGCATTTATAGCCGTTTGCGCTTGTTACAGCAAATATTTCTGGGAAATATGCAGATAGGACACAATAACCATGTGACCAAGTATTGCTCTCTATTGATCTCTGCAATACAGGCATAAGTTAGTACTGTCACTGTCGACGATTTCTCCGGTTTTACACAAACACAAACAACACATAAATATTACAAGTAGTAAGACATGAGGTCAGGTTGCATGCGCCGCTAACCGACGCGGCGTTTCGCTACACTGGCTTTACCAATTTTCGCTGTTGTCTTTTTCTATATATATTAAATTATAATTTATTAAAAGTTATGCTTTAATTAATTGTGCACCACCCATGACAGTTCTTCTTCCTTTCTTCTTGTGCTTATATGTATAATACAGTTGTCAGTGGTAGCACCCCTCAACAATATTTTTTGATGATATATTAGGAGGGCCTCTGTTAATTTCTCATTTTTGAAGAAAGAATATAATCATTCTTGTGGGACTGTTTTTGCTTCTAAAACAGTAGTATATGCGCCTGGCTTACTCCAGGGCTCAACAGTAGTATATGCGCCTGGCTTACTCCAGGACACAACAGTAGTATATGCTCCTGGATTACTCCAAGAGAGAACAGTAGTATATGCGCTTGGATTACTCCAGGACACAACAGTAGTATATGGCAAGAGTAGTATATTCACCTGGCTTATTCCAGGACACAACAGTAGTATATGCGCCTGGATTACTCCAGGACACAACAGTAGTATATGCGCCTGGTTTACTCCAGGACACAACAGTAGTATATGAGTCTGGATTACTCCAGGACACAACAGTAGTATATGCGCCTGGATTACTCCAGGACACAACAGTAGTATATGCACCTGGCTTACTGCAGGAGAGAACAGTAGTATATGCACCTGGCTTACTGCAGGAGAGAACAGTAGTATATGCGCCTGGCTTACTCCAGGAGAGAACAGTAGAATATGCACCTGGCTTACTCCAGGAGAGTATGGAAAAAGAAGAAAAAGAAGACTCTTTGTTGGAGGCACTCAAGATATAGTTGAAAAGTTGGAAATTTAAAATTTAACTTATAATAATTATATTTCTAAAATATAGGGTTGACATACAACATATAACATCAGATATAAAGTAGACATACGACATATATATAATATCTGTAATTATTGAGAAGTATATGCCAATAAAGGAAACTTATGAGAGATTTATACTCATAAAGTTAAATATTCTGGATGATGGCGAATATTAGTAGGTAAAAATCAATCTGTTCATAAAGGTACTCCAGATATACGTAGATAAATATAACCATAAATTAGTATGTCAGAAAGGTCTCCAGAACAATGATTGACACATATAATGTAAACAAATACAAGCATAAAATGCCTTCCTGCTCAGAGGATCCCTCAATACACCCACTTAGGACAATATAATTTATGTAGATACACACATCAAATCCTAATGTCTGTGGGAAAAAGCCTTTAGTAGAATAACATACGTAGATATTCCAAAATAAATAGACATATGATAAGATGTTGTAATATAACAGTCCCACTTATTAGGATAAAGTGGTAGCACCAGAATTGTCACCTATGGAGCATGAAATGGGTTATATATAACAATGTCAAAATAAATATCTTAGCCTAAAGCTCAGTGAGTATACTGTCATAAGTATCACAGTAGTAAAGGAGAGGTGCCCAGATCCTGACTACCCCACTTCTGCTGTCACCGTGTCTTGTGTAGAACAGAGGACATGGGTGGGGTTGGCAGCTGGTAGGAAGGAAGGGATATGAGCACTTGTGCTGTCAGTGTGCGCAAACCCTGGCTATCCTGGTATCAAGGACATTGCAGGACAGGCAGGGCCGGTCGGCTGATGAGAGAGTGCGAAAAAATGAAATAAGATGCAGTGTAAAAGATAATTGAATGCAGTTAAGTCACAGGATGAGAAGAATTTGATAATACTCAAAAAAATTTTTTGTATATATATTAGCCGATATATATCAGTTAGACAATCCAAAAGGATCAAGACTTGTTAAAGGTAGAATTAGTAACTACTAGGCATATGCTAGATATATATATAGGAACATATGCTAGAAAATGGTATCCCAGAGTTAATAATCTGATGGTCCCCAGCGTTATGCAAACACCAGAAGGGCTGAGTATATTGTTCTCTCTATTGCCTGTAGTATCCAATTGAAGTCCTATTCCTGGCAGTGTAAAGACTATGTGACACAAATTACCTGCAAGTCACAACTACCAGAGAGTGACTAAGTCCTGAGCGGGTGTGTTGTAATCACCGCACAGCTCTGCGTGATGCCTGTGAGTGTGGGGAATCCAAATACCTCGTGCAGCTGCACAGCGTGCAGATCAGGGCAGCTTGTAATGAGATGTGGCCATGGAGGACAGGCAGTCGCGGCTGCCGTCCTGTGATCGGGCGGCGGTGAGGTGCAGGGGAAATCCCTTGTGCGCGTCAGTCGGGAGGGTGCCCTGCCTTCCGGATCACATGACCATATTGATGATGATGTACGTTTCGCCTGTTGAAAGGCTTGTTCACATCCAGCAAAGTGTGATGTGTACAAATGATATTTATACCCTTCCTGGTTATAGTGAAACAATAGTATAATTGACAATTAGGATATAACGTTCATGCCCAGAGAGATAATTATTAATTTATAATAGTATCCAAGGATATAAGTGAAAAACATATATAAATAGTGATATTAGAATAAAGTAATTGTTAGAGGGTATTATCCTAGTGATAATAAGTTGATCAGTGGAATAATTAGGATAAGGTGGTAAGCAAACATAACAAAAAGGGTTTATTTTACCAAAAGAAAAACAGACAAATCCCCTGATTAATCTATTGACCAGGGAGTACATGGGAAGTGCATGCATCAGCATATATGTACATAAATGCACAATATATACATACCCATATACATATACTAACACCTACACACATCTCCATAAGATAGATTAATGAATATTTTAAGTCAGTACTATTCCAAATCAAAAGGGTCAAAAAACGGGGGAGACGGGAAAGAGATCACTATTCCTAAAGGATCTATGTACATACGTGTATACTGGTTCGTAATGACAGTGTGAGTCCCTTACTCATTAAGCTTTTGTACATTTGTATGGACAGATGTATATCAAATCATAGGTTCTAAGACCTTAAATAATGAGGAAAAAACATATGTGGAAACAAAACAGCAGTGGTGTATAAGTAGACAGATGAAGGAAATTAACACTGGATTTTAATGTATACCGTTTGATTAGCAGGTGTAGTGATATTGGTATCCAGAGTAATTAGTAATTGTACAGTATAGAGACTGTGAAATGCATATACACATCTGTGTGTATACCTAGAGGTATACAATGTTTAAATGTATGTGTATCTATAGGTGCAAAAAGGGAAGGTGCAGTAATTAATTCAGGATGTTACAGAAATGAACTATAGTTGATATATTCGTTTAATCCTCCTGGTGTAAGGGTGCCTAGTTTAAAGGTCCATTGGCTTTCCCGTCTAAGTAGTTCCTTTGTAAGGTCACAACCTCTTATGCCAAGTTTGACTTCCTCTAACCCAAAGGCTTTGAAATATTTAAAATTTCCTTTGTGGGTATAGTAGAAGTACCTGGCCACTGACGTGAGTTTCTTCATTCTTAAAGAATCCTGATGGGCATTTCTAATAGTGCCAATATGTTCCAGGATCCTTTCTTTGAGCATCCTCATTGTCATACCCACATATCTCATACCACATTCACAAGTAATGCAATAGACCACTCCTTTGGTTCTACAGTTGATATAGTTCTTAATTGATATGACTTGGCCATATTTATCGCTTACTTGTTTCTTTTTCATCATGTGGGGACAGGCCTTACATGATCCACAGGGGTATGAGCCTGCCATTGGAGATGGACGGGGGTTGGTACATCTATAGTGGCTTTGGGTGAGGTTATCCCGCAGGTTCTGAGATCGTCTCCAGCTCATCGAGACATTGTCACCTAGGTTAGATGATAAATCCTTATCCAGATGTAGAATATGCCAATGTTTCTGGATAACGTTCTTTATAGTTTTCCATTCATGGCAAAAGTCTCCCACAAATCAAATAGTATCTTTTGTACCTATTCAATTTTACATTTATCTTTGAAGATAAGATCTTCTCTGTTGGTTCTCAAGGTAGATCTCAGTGCCTTTTTGATAGACCTATTGCTGTATCCTCTTTCCTTGAGTCTAGATGACAAAACTACACTTTGTTGTTTAAAAGTTTGAGGATCAGAGCAGTTCCTATGAAGGTGGAGGAATTCACCTTTGGGGATGTTTTCCACAGTTGGTGGAAAATGTGAACTGGTTTGATGCAATACACTATTAGTGGCGGTACTTTTCCTGAAGAGTTCAGTTTCCAGAATCCCCCTTGAGTTCTTATAAATCTTTAAATCCAGGAAAGTTATCATGGTGTTACTGATCTCATGTGTTAATTTGAGATTAAAGGTATTGTTATTGAGATGTTGGATAAAATCTTGGAGGAGTTTTTCCTCACCATCCCAGATGACAAGAATGTCATCTATGTAATGATACCAATGCGATAATGTGGTTGGTATAGTGCTCGTTGTTATCATTAAACACATGTTCGTGTTCCCACCAACCTAGATAAAGATTCACATAGGTTGGTGCGCAAGTAGAATATGCGCCTGGCTTACTCCAGGAGAGAACAGTAGCATATGTGCCTGGTTTACTCCAGGAAAGAACAGTAGTATATGCGCCTGGCTTACACCAGGAGCAGTGGTGTAACTAGGGTATTTGGAGCCCAGGGCAAATTTGAAAAGGGAGCTGCCCCTCCCCGATGTGCAAAAAAATGGGCGTGGTCACTTAAAAAAGGGGCATGTCAACATGACACACCCCTTTATTTTCACGCTGAACATTCCTATCCATATGCACCTTAACCTCAGTAGTACCCCTTATACAGTACCCCCAGTATGCAGTTGTGGTCCCTCTTATGCAGGCCCATAGTAGTGCCCCTTATACAGTATCCCCAGTAGTGGCCCCTCTCATACAGCCCCCAATTAGTTCCCCTTACTTAGTACCCCCAGTAGTGGCCCCCCAAATGCAGTGCCCCATGTAGTGTTCCCCCTTATGAAGTGCCCCCAGTAGCAGTCCCCACAATGCAGTGCGCCCAGTAGCAGTATCCCCTTATGCAGTGCCCTTTATATAGTGCCCCCAGTAGTAGTCCCCCCTATGCAGTGCTCTTTATATAGTGCCCCCAGCAGTAGTCAGCCCCATGCAGTTTTCCCAGTAGTGGTCCCCCTTATGCAGGCACCCAGTAGTGATCCCCCCTATCCAGTGCCCCCTGTAGTGGCCCTTCCTATTATTGCCCCCAGTAGTGGTCCCCCCAGTGCAGTGCCTCTAGTAGTAGGCCCCTTTTATAATGCCCCCAGTGGTAGTTTCCCCCCCAAGTAGTAGTCCCCAGTAGAGGTTCCCCCTCCCGTTTAAGTGCCCCCAGTAGTAGCCCCCCCAGTAGAGGTCCTCTCAATAATGGAGCCCCCAGTAGTAGCCACCCCCCTCCCCCGTTGTGCCCCCAGTAGTGCAGACAGGTTTAAAAAAAATATATATAAAAATATACTTACCTGAATCCATGCTGCTGCTCCGGACCGCGACACCGCTCCCGCCGCTGCCCACCAGTCCTCCCGGGCTGGCACGCTCAGCATTATGGGAGAGACGTCATGATGTCATGACGTCTGTCCCACTACCCACTGCAGGAGCCGGACGGAAGCCCGGCTCTTGCAGTGGGTGCTGCAGCAGTCAATGAGAGTCTATCTGACTCTCATTGGCTGCTGTTTAACACACGCATCGCCGCCAGCGCTGGCGGCGATGCGTGTGTTATGCACAGCCTGAGCCCGCCTCCTAGCGCTATTGGGCAAGCGCTCAGGGGAAGGGAATGGGCTCAGGTGTGCAGCACAGGACCGGCGCTGGAAGCCTAGCGCCGGTCCTGTGTAAATGTGTAGCGCTGACCGCACTCACTGCGGTTGGCGCTACACTGGTGGCTAACTAGGGTGGGCCGGACCATGGCTGGCGGCGTCCCCTGCGCCGCCAGTCCCACGGTGCCCAGGGCACGCACCCTGCCCAACCCCCCCTAGTTACGCCACTGTCCAGGAGAAAACAGTAGTATATGCGCCTGGCTTACTCCAGGAGAGAACAGTAGTATATGCGCCTGGCTTACTCCAGGAGAGAACAGTAGCATATGCACCTGGATTACTCCAGGACACAACAGTAGTATATGTGCCTGGCTTACTCCAGGACACAACAGGTGTAAAATCTTGTAAAAATAAGGTATGATTTGTGTGGTTACTGCATGAAAAAAAATCACTGATTTTGATGATGAGAGCAAATGTAAAAAACAGCTTCTGCACAGGGTTGTAGTCAGCATCCCGTCACTAGGATTCGATGGTCAGTATACTGGCTCGGGAATCCCGATGGGCATCAGAATACCAGCCCCGGAATACCTACGGTCGGAATCCCAATGGTATGTATTAGGCTTAGGGTTTAGGTTTAGGACCTAGGGAGACAGTTAGGCTTAGGCTGTGTGAGGGGAGGGTTGGGGGTCAGGCTGAGGGAGGGGATGGTTAGGGTTATGCTGCGGGAGGGGTCGGTTAAGGTTAGGGGGAGGGTCAGGGTTAGGGTTAGAATACTCACCAACATGCATCAGGATGTTGACCGCCAGTATTCCGGAGGGGGCATTGTCACAGTCAGGATTTTGACCTCCGGGATTGTGTACACAACCTGTTGAGAAAGTCAGCAGCAGCAATGGGGGTTAAAAAACGAACCAGCTACTAGTCATGTAGTATGTTACTAGACCCCAACAGTAATAATGGTTCTCATCGCTGTGTACCCATCTCTGCATCGAAATCTAACACTTGCAACCAGAACTGGTTTCTGACTTGTGAGCTTGAAGATCACCCATACTGTACATTAGCCATTACCTTAATGATACACTTACATAGTTAATTATTTTTTTTTCAGGCTGCTACCAACTACAAGACAGGTAAAATCAATAAGAAAAAGCTGGCTCAAATGACTTAGGGCGGGATGTACTAAAAATCACATTAGCGATGCTGTACATCCCACCTGATTTTGTGTACATACCGTGGTTCATTTCCATGGTATGTACCAAGAATATTGCGAAGGAAAGGTCTCCCGATAAGAGCTGCCCTTTGCGATGCTGCCGGGCAGAGGGACTTCCGGGTTTAACACCCAGAAGTCCCTGCACATAAGGCCACGGGGGCTCATGGGAGGGGGCCAATCGGATCCCTTGGAAGGGGGAGCATCCTGAAAAGAAGCCCTGAAGATGGTGTTACCCATCGGGACGAAGCACCGGAATGCACGATTTGATGTAACCATTCATCCAGCCTTCTCAGAATAGATTATTAATAAATATGGGATTATTAAGGAGCATACATCTATGGATTCTCCTGAAATGTGTGATATAGGACCTTATCCAGAGTCGGTCGCAAGCGCCGATGCACTCGTACCCGACTCGATGGTTAGTCCTGCGCACGTGCAGCGGCCGCACTGCGCAAGCCCTGGAGCAACAGAGAAACTCTGTCGCACCGGAGCTCATTACCAAAGGGGCGGCTGTTGATGTTGATCGACAGCTCGCCCTGTTTGGTAGGCGGGCCGGGGGGGTGGTTTCCAAAACGGAGGCGTTCCTTAACGAACGCCTACCATTTTGTGGGCGGCTGCACTGACATCATCAGTGATGTCAGTGGGGAGCTTCCTGTCCAGACGCAACCTTAGAGTCTGGTCGTAAGCCTCGATGGTCGCGATGGTGATCACCATCGCGACCATCAACCTGGTCGGTTGTTAAGCTGTGGGTGGTAATCCACAGCTTAACTAACGACCAGGAGGCCGCACTTCAAAAAAGAAGCGGCCGCCCTCATTCAGAGAGAGCGATCGCTTCTTATGACTGCCTCTGAATGAGAGCCATAATGTGTTCGGAGCTTGTCTGTGGGAACATTCGCCATCTTCAGATGTTGTTTGCTCCCACACCTCTGCTCCTTCCCTGTGGGAAGGAGTCCCGGGTTGCAAAGAAGGAGTCTTCGCCCCTGTTCGGCTCCTTCCATCGGACGCCGGGGCTTTGTGAGCCTGCGTGAAGCCCAGTTCACTGACTCGGCAGTGCTAAGTTTCACTGCTACAAAAGTAGCAGTGAAGGAGATGGCGGAGACTGGAGATTTTCAGATCAACTGTCTCCGCACCAGCGCAATGTTGAATCGCTCCGGTGAATATGTATCCACTGCTGCTACTCGCTGCCCGGCCCCAGATAGTTAACATGATGAATGCATCCCGGAATCATTTAACAATTGGTAGCCAGTCCAATGTGAAAATATGTTTTTTCCCCGTAATGTTGCTTTCCAGAAAACTCATCTTAGGTGAGATTAGTGACCTAAATAAATGGGTTTACTATGCTTGTTTCCAAATGGATAGAAAATACAATACAGTTTATTAAACCGCCAAATGGACACAGTCAATGTTAGGACTGTAGGTGAGATAGAATGAGCCTTAAGCTGGCCACCAATTACACCACCCAGAGTGGGAAGTAATAGGTTTGACAATATGGCACTTAGGGCCCGATTCAGACCAGCTCGCTAGGCTGCGTTCGCACGCAGCCAGCCTGTGTTTCATTCTGCGCATGCGTACGCAACGTAGTGCGCGTGCACAAACCAGTGCGAGCGATTGGGAAGCGTTCGCTTGCTGCGCATAGACAGCCCAGGCTCATTGAGTGACAGGAGAAGCCGTTTGTGGGTGGTGACAGGGGCAGACCACTTGAAACGGAGGAGTGGAGGTGCGAACGAAGGCGTGCCTGAGAGTCTTAATGCTGTTTCAGAGGCATGCATAATTAAGACGCAGCGTATACACAGAGCGAAAGCACGCAAAGACATGGTGGGCGTGCTAATGCCTTGTCGTGCGATCGCCTGCCTTTGCCGGATTTGCATATGCTGGGTGTGTGCGAACACATCTTGCGAGTGGGTCTGAATCGAGCCCTTAGGCCAAATTGCATAGGGACCTATTATTGCATTCGGAAGGTGACCTTATCCATCAGTAATGAATCAATCAATTTTGATTAGATCACTTTCAGCGACACTTGTTTCGGGGCTACACATGTGGTCACATAGGAGGACAACATGAGAGCAAGTGAAAATACCACAACGAATTACAACTTACTATAACTTTTGGGTCACCCTTATCAATACTTAATTTACTCTTGGTTTCAAAATCATTTATGTTTCATATAACTAATGACCGTAAGGAGACACTGGATATTTTTTTTCACTAACAAATTTTTTATTACTTTTTCTAGATTCATTGCACATTATACCTTACCTATAGCATATAGGCGCTTTTTTAAAACATCATGATTATTTGTGGGTTTATTATCCTTCAGTGCCCATGAAACCAGGAATGCCTTTTAATGTATAAGCAATATTCCACTTCTACCATCTCTCAATGTCGACTCACTGGCTTCTCAGCCAGTCATCAAGGTCTGTCCATTGTCTTTTCAGCTAGACATTAAGGTCTGTCCATTGTCCATCAAGATCTTCCCATTGTTTTCTCAGCCAGTCGTCAAGGTCTGTCCATTGCCTGTGAAGGATTGTCCATTGTCTTCTCAGCTAGTCATCAAGTTCTGTCCATTGTCTTTTCAGCTAGACATTAAGGTCTGTCCATTGTCCATCAAGATCTTCCCATTGTCTTCTCGCCAGTCATCAAGGTCTGTCCATTGTCTTCACAACTAGCCATGAAAGACTACCCATTCTCCATAAAGGTTTGCTCGTTGCCTTCTCAGCCAGTCGTCAAAGTCTGTCCATTGTCCATCAAGGTCTTACCATTGTCTTCTCAGCCAGTCATAGAGGTCTGGCCATTATTCATCAAGGTCTGCCCACTGTATTATCAGCCACTTGTCAAGGCCTGACCATTGTCCATCAAGTTTGTAGTACCGCCTATAATACACCTTGCAAAATGCATCCTTAGTTGTAATGGAACGGTTAGTAAATCTGGTTTCTGCGGCATTGTGCAAACACATTAACTTTGATGTCTATGTACTAAGCCTTGGAGAAATTTTAACTGGATGGAGATAAAGTACCAACCAACCAGCTTCTATCTGTCATTTTTCAAACACAGCTTGTAAAGTGACAGGAGCTGATTGGTTGGTACTTTATCTGCATCCACTTTATCTCTCTCTCAGGCTTAGTACGTACAGCCCTTTTTGTCCAACTCAGAATCAGATCCAGTGTCTCCCTGAGGTTTCTAGAGAGGTGGCAGATATACCTTACTTCCCAACTGTCCCAATTTCAGCAGGTCAGTCCTGCTTTAAAGGCTGCATGGTGGGGATCAGAACAGCAGTGAATGGATACTACGTGCATGCATGTGGTGTCCATTCAGTGCAGGAGTGTATGACGAGGAGCAGGGGGTGACACATGGTCACGCTCCTAAAATATCACACACAAGGGGGCGTGGTATAGCAAGAAGTACCGACCATCATTTTCACAAAGTTGGGAGGTGTGAGTTCGCCCCCTCCGTGTAAACAGGAAATGGCTAAATCTTAATACTATAACTAACCCCACTTCCCTAGACTCAGGCTCTCCTTTCCAGATTTGTACACACATATTGACATACCAAATATTAGATTACAGAATGCTATATCATGTGGCTATATTTCAGTGTAAATTCAGATCTTTAGGGAAAAACTGTCTCAGAGTAGTGATCCTTAGGTTACTTGAAAGACTGCACTGTCAGTAACCATGCTACTATATTGAAACTATGGATGAATCAAAAACCGATAAAGCTGCATCCAAGGTTCATCAGTCCATCCTCTGCGTAGACCTGATAATGGTTACTGAGCACTGTGCTGAGCTCTACAGCTGGCTATGCATACCATAGTGCACCTGTCATATGTATTCACTGGAATTAGAAATAACAACCTTTAGGTTAGTAGGTCACTGTGACAAACACTGTTTAAAATGTGGCATATTTAACATCCATTCTTGCCTCATGCCTTAATGATGTCACCTGATCGATCTTAGTGAATTGATTGAATTGATAGAATGCCTTTTCTTTGTACTTAACAACCCTTCTGGTATTTAAATTCCACAATGTGTAACCTTTGATCTCATGGCAATAGCCAAGCATGATGCACTTTACTGACTCTGAATCCATCTTTCATCTTGTCTCTCATGGTATATGCACATAGACCATACTTCCAAAAGTGCTGAGCCTTACACTTGGTTTTCTCTTTGACCACGCTTCAATATGGTGTTCTGTTCTTTAGGGCAACTGCAGGAGAGTGATTTTGAGAAAAACTGCTGTGGACAAGGCTTTCATCCAAAACTGCTACTCTAGGGCCTGCATCCTTTAGCATGCATCTTGCTCTCTCTTCTAGTGTATGGTTTGCTTGTTCACTGACACCATTGCTCCACCTCTCTATTGAGATATTCTCCACCATCATCAGATCTCAGGGTCTTGAGTCTGTTTGATTTTCTGTAAGTATCTTGTAATCTGCAATCTTTTTCACCACTTCAGATTTCTCTCTAATGATGTACACATGGGTCATCCTTGTGAAGTCATCTATAAACTTCACACAGTATCTGTATCCACTAACAGACTTTACTTCCATTGGACCACACACATCTGTATGTACTATCTCAAGTGGTTTTGTAGATCTCTTTGTTGACTTTGGAAACAGCTAACAACTTTGTTTCCCCACAATATAGCTCCCACATTCCTGTGACCATCCCACTCTGTAGCTTCTGAATACTGTCATATTGAAAGTGATTAAATCTTCTATCCCAGAGTTCTAATGACTTACTCAGTTGTCATCATTGCAGGACATACAATTGCTGACATCTTGTGCCTGTAGCTTTGACAGTCTCTCTTCTGTTTCTCACATTGTACTTTCCTTTAGTGAAGTGAACTCTGTGGCCTCTCTGTTCTAGGACACTGATGGTGATAGGATTTTTTCTCATTTCGGGTACATAAAGCACATCTTGGATATCTGTGACTTTTGTTCTTGTTCCAATTTTTTAGCAAGCTTTAATTGTCCCAACTTTAGTTGCTCTAAGGCCTTTGTCAATTCCTTTGATAGTGATAGGGTCACACGGTTAACGCAGTGGACCATTCCTCACTGCAGCTGAAATGTCTTGTTGTGACTGAATCTGCTTTGCGGCCTATCTTGTGACAATTGTAACACCTGGATTAAAATGTTTAAAATTTTTCACTTTTTGTATATAATGCAGTTGTCTCAGCATTCAAATCACAGAGTACACATTCTTGAAACTCTAATAACTTTGCTCTGACTGTCTGTTGTTTACTTTGTTGTGTTTGCCTCTAACGCCACAACCAAGAAGTCAAATCAAGCATAAAGTTCTGCAATTTCTGTAGCAATCTCTACATCATCCACTTGTACTCCAACAGACATTAGTTGCTGAGAAGCAGACATATTTTTTTCTACGTAATCACTCATACTGCTGCAATCATTAAATTCTGTGTTATACAATACATGTCTTAAATTTATCCTTCTCATGAGACCTTCATCTTGATACGATGCTTGCAGTGCTGTCCACATGTCTTTTGCTGGCTCTTTCCCATGTATTATAGTCCACATGTTACTCTACACTTAAGCCTATGGTTCCTGTGGTGTTTTTTAATATCATCTGGGCTTGCATCTGCATCTGGATCTATTGTGGCCTTCCACAACCTTTCATGCTTTAATTGCATTTAGTATAAAGGCAAAAGGTTCTGTGCCCCTGTGCAACATAAAAAACGTTGAGAACACCTATGGCGGAACCTCACTTATAGAAGTAATCCAAAATGAATTTTTCAGCTATGAGGTGATGCCCTAGCGCTAACCTTCTTTATCTTGAATTTGATGTTCATATTTATATTAATGATGCAAAACATTTATTGAATACAATAGATTGTAGTGTATATGAAATTGCATTTCCATAGCAAACTTCCAGGTTGTATAATTTTCTGCATCTGTTAGCTTGACAAACGTACAGTACAGCGGCTAGCAGTAGTGGACAGTTAAGAAGTGTTTTGGGTGGGGGGGGGCTTTGCACTGATCGCCCAGCTGGATCTGACCCTGGTTTGTAGTCTGATTTCTCACAGATCATTGTGCATTTCATGGTAGTATGCCTTTATAGGAATATATGGCTGTGCTACAGTTTGTTCTTCCAGTTTGCAGACTGATTAAAGCATGAGAGCTGAGCAGGACAGAGAGAGAGCAAACATCCTCTTTTTAACAAGAGCCAATCTCCGGAGGCACAAGTCACTGTTAACATTTCAGATTTTATTTGGAAAGAGGCAGCACAGAACAAAACAATACTGATCTAGTTTTCAGGATTCCTACCAGGCAACGAAAATGAGGCGCTGGAAAAAACACACGTGTGTATGCCTGTATTGGATGAAAATGACTAACTAATAAACAATACAAATGTTGTCAATGTTCAAAATGTAACTTTGCCTGATTTGGTTTTAGCATATATTCTTTAATTAAAAATCAAAACACCAAGATATAATTTTTTAATACATACTTTGACAGCAGGTGTTTACATTAATTAAAAAAAACTTAGATGGAAACAGAACATAATAAATGAGAATAAATACAATCTAAATGCTATGGTATAGACTGAACTATAAACCTTGACATATTATATACACTCAGGAAGTCATTTGCCTCCATATTTTATTCCATATGCCTACATTTGGCCAATGTATAAAAAGTTGGTTCTACTGAAGCCACTCATTTTGAATTATTTTCATTTTGCTGCCCTTCCAGCATGTTTAATATATGCTTATTATGTAGATGAGTGAGTTTCTGTCATTTTAGGGTGGTAAGAAGAATGTAAAAGCTCAGAATATAATTTTAAAAAAAATGTAATTGATACATGCCCATTGAATTCTCCAGCACACAATTAAATAGGTTACAAAGTGCTGGAAGTTACTTCAGCAGTATTAGCAGCTGTTTAATAATTTATATTGCAGTGAGTAGGTAAGGGGCTACAATTGCAACCTTTTTTTTTAAACTCAGGTGATTTAAATCTCCAGCAGACGAGTAGATAGGCTTTTAAAATTTCAGTTTCTGGCGCCCTTTTTTTATTGAAAAATAACTTGTCTTTTAATTTGATTCCATTTAACCTGTGAAGTTTAAGCTGAGGAATTTTACATTTTATACCATATCCTTCATGTGAAGGTGTACTCACATAAGCAAAAGCAGCAGGGTTACCAGTTGCGCGGAAACCTCCGGACCCATTCAGTGGCTCAAATCACCAACATAATAGTAGTAATATATAATACAATTTTATTATATCAGTGGCCACAACATGCAGTCTGCTGTCTGCGTGGATCTGAGCACACAATCAGTGCACTGGACGAGTAAGAGGAAAAACGAGAGAGCAGCTGCCAGCAGGAAGAAACAGGCATCTTACCATGAGGCGGGAGAAAGTGTACTTAGAATGTTCAGATTGGTCTAATACTGGTTTATATAACCTTTTCCTGACCACTTATTTATGAGATAAATATGTTTAATACAGAAAGTTCGTTTTGTAGACTCTATACAGTTTATACTATAAATAGACCATCTATAGTGTTTATTAGTAATACTTTATTATATACACTAAGGGTGGCCTGACTTTTGTGACCTGGGACCTACTTTTTGGCCACTTACTTAGTGGTGATCTACCAGCATCAATGGGCCTGATTCAAAGGTGGACCGTATGCCAATGTTTGCACTGTCGAACATTTTATGTTTGTTACTGCGAAATCTCCTAACTGTACAATGGCAATCGCAGTTGCTTATGGGATAGCTGGCATTAGAGACGGTGACTACATATTTTTGCTGATGTAAATCCGTAAGAAATTGCATCCATGCATACATAGGGGTATATTTACTAAAGTGAGAGTTTTTAGAAATGGAGACTTTCTACGTATCATTTAACTAGCATCTTCTAGAAGATAATTGCTAGAATTATCTTCTAGAAGGTCTGATATAAACTATCCAGTATATATCAGAGACCAATGTGTACATGTGTGTCCTGAAAGGTTCTTCTACTACTCCACCACCAGAATCCTGGGCTTTCTCCAAAGCTCCACAGAGCAGGGGACTTTGATAGTGGAATGGTACCCACATCTGGAAAAAAAAACCATTCAGCTCAGACCAGCTGTCCCTACTGCCACCTCTAACGGCGCTCTGTGATCTCTGGCCCTGTATATGTCTGATGTATTACATATACTGAACCTTGTAAGAATGGCAGACTGTAGTTGTTATGTGCTAATTACGCCCTCTTCATGGGCTAAGCACACTTGCTGTAAAGTGAAGCTTATGGAAACCCCCCACTAGAAATCTTGAATTTTCCCAACTGGTAAAATGGCCATCGCAACATTTGCCAGAGACAGCACAGCACCCGAGTCCCTCCTCTCTTAATATGCCCCTGCCCTCATCTACAAAGCCCCCCCCACCACCACCACCCATTTGAACTCTCATCTGAAAAAAGTATCCCTCTCACTCTCTTGGATCTTCCTCTGACCAGTGCCTCACCATGTGTCTGGTCACCATCTCTCACTACCGCCTACAAAACTTCTTCCATGCCACAACCTACTTAAGTCCTTACCAGGGGTGTTTCAAGAGAGGTGGGGGCCCGTGTGCAGTCTCTGTCCGGGGCCCCCTCCTGTCTCTCCAGCAGCCGGCAGCACACTGAGAATAGCGCTGCAGCAGTAGACTCTGGGCACTCTGTACAGCGCATGCACAGGTTACCCGGTGTTTCCATACTGCACATGTGCAAAACGCCCATAAAAATGGCCACAGTGGCCATTTTCCAGGCGGTTTTTACAGCGCTGACACTGGAGCCGACGTGGGGCTCCAGAGTGGGAAGAAGAAGAAGGAGAAGGAGTTATTATTGTATGGATGTCATGTTGTGTGAATACCATTATTTTAAACCAGTTACTCTGATCCAAGTTTCATGCACTCTAATGGGGCCCATACATCAGCAATCAGAAGGAAAAAAAAAAAAAAAGATTCAACGATTCTGCATTTTTTCCCCTGACTCCACAAGTCTCCAATCTGCCAATATGCACCCATACATTACAGATAGTCGTTTGTGATTTGCTGATCATTTTCATCAAATAACAGATCTGCCAATCGTGAAAGGTTCATTAGGTTACTAGTAACCAGGGCCGCCATCACGGAATCATGGGGCCCAGTACATGTGGATCATGCAGGGCCCCCCTTCTCCCAAAGCCCTGAGGGTGCAAAGGTGTAGTGTAGAGTGCTGAGTGATTAAATAAAGGAGAATCGTACTTACCTGGTATCCTTAGATTGTGGAGTTGAACTTGGCCGTGCTTCCCCTTCAGCCATACCTCTTCTCATCGCCAGCCAACGGCCAGGGATCTATGTAGAACAGTGGTTCTCAAACTCGGTCCTCAGGACCCCACACAATTCACTTTTTGCAGGTCACCCAGTAGGTGCACAGGTGTATTCATTACTCACTGACACATTTTAAAAGATCTACAGGTGCAGCTAACTATTTCACTAGTAATTATGTGAGGAGACCTGCAAAACATGCACTGTTTGGGGTCCTGAGGACTGAGTTTGAGAACCTGTAATGTAGAACATTCAGGAGATGAGGATGGACAGACATAAGGAATGAAGAAGTGGTACAGTAGACGAGGTGGTAGAACGTTATGGCATAAGAGGAAAGTAAATAATGTGGACAGATAGCAGAAGAAGATTGGGGAACAGATGGGATGGAGAGAAAGATGGCATAATGCAGTCCTGACCTACCTATGACTTTACAGCTGTTGTGAAACTACAAGTCCCAGCATATTTTACCAGCTAATCATGGGAGGGTATGCTGGGTCTTGCAGTTTCACAACAGCTGGAGAGCCAAAAGTTGGACAGGTCTGTAATGTGACACACAGGAAAAAAGAAAGTAAGAGGTGTTAGAGGCACACGAGTGGATGCAGAGGCACATATAGGGAGGGAAGGAGGTGCATACAGGCACACATGGAAAGTGGAAAAGAAGCAATGGCACAATTGGGATTTGGAGTAGGAGGCAGAGGCACTCATGGGAAGTGGAGGGGATAGAGGCACTCATGGAGGTGTGAGGCAAAATCACCCATGGAGTGGGATGGGGAGGGGCAGAGGCACACATACTAAGCTACACAGAGTTGACTAGAGACAACTACAGACAGAGACAGACATCAAGGTGGTAGGGAGGGAACATAGACATGCAGACACAAGAAGTGAGATCCATGTACTTACTGTGCCTGCAGCGTTCTTCCTGGGCTGTAGAGATGGCTAGTGAGTGAGTTTCTCAACACACTGACTCCAATCATTCAGATGAGCGAATGATTTGAGTCGCTCAGTGTTTGGTACGTCGAGACACTCACCTCCCCTAGCCTCTCTGTCAGTGGTAGCTAATGAATGGCAACTCCGCCCCCTACACTGCTGATCCGACCTGATCATACTTCTGTGCACTGTGTCAGATCAGCAGTGTAGGGGGCGGAGCTGTCAGCGATTCACTCTGAGTCGTGCAGCTACTGCCAGAGCTCGGGGGAGTGCACTAACTCTCCTGAGTCATTGCAGAGGCTGGGCTGACCTGGGGGGGTGGGGGGGCGGAGCTGTCAGCGACTCACAGAGTCGCGCAGCTACTGCCAGGGCTCGGGGAGTTCACTGACTCAGGAGAGTCAGTGAGAATCCTGAGCTGCAGTGCTGAGCTGCGGGGGGCTGGAGCTGTCAGCGACTCACTCTGAGTCACTGGCTCCCCTGCTGGCTACAGCGCTGCTCTATCTAAAGAGCCGTGTCTCGAGACACTGAGGTAACATGAGGCTCAACTCAGTGCAGTGAATCGATCTGCCCGTCCCTACTGGGCTGTGTGGATGACAAAACCACCTGACCTCCAGGCTGCATAATGGATCACAGATTGCTAGGGGAATCCAGCACCTGACAGCACTAGCTTGTGTGCTGCTTGTGATGTCTGGAGAGTTAATTAATGAATGACCCATCACAGCTTAAGGCCCCCATACATCAGAGATGGATTGCAGCAATCGTGCAATTTGCAAACGATTGTGTATAAAAATCTTTCCCTTTTTCAATCGATTGCAGAATTGTCACAATCGATTGAAAAAGGGAAAGATTTGTATACACAATCGATTGCAAATTGCACGATTGCTGCAATCAATCTCTGATGTATGGGGGCCTTTAGCTGTGCGATGATTCATTCATATAACTCTCCGGTAAGCACTACAGCAGCTTCAGCTGTCCTGTGTGACAGGTGATTAATTAGCAATAATCTCTGCCTGTGGCTGGGCCCCTCAGCTGTCCGGGCCCGGTACAGGAGTACTGGCAGTCCCCCCCTGATGGCGGCCCTGCTAGTAACAGTCGGCAAATTGGCTGATCATTACCATACACTAGCAATCTACAGCCCTGATTGGTCAATGAAATCCAGCATATTAGGCAACATGATTCACTAATGCCAATCACTTTTTTACCAGAATCGGCAATCGGTGAACCCTATACCTTGCAGATATTACACACAATCATCTGCAAACAGATGCTGATGTATGGGACCCTTAAGAATGTTGTTAATTGCAGGAATATAAAGTTCAGCGGTATTGTTTAAAGTTGTTTGTTATCAAATGTATACTTTTCTTTTTATCGTGCTAGGAAATGGATTGTTCTGCCTATAATACCTGAGGTTTGGTGTGTCCCAGACTTGAATATAGATTTGTTCTCTGAAACTTTTATTTGGTTCATCTTATCAAACTATTTTGAACATTTTGATTTATCATTTACCCTCAGAGGAAATTAAATTGTTGAAGAGCAATTGCAAAGAATAACAAACATTAGAAAGTGTTCTTTATACAGGCTTTTGTTATAAGCCATCCGCAGAATCTAGAAAATTGGAAAGGACTGCAGAAACCTAGGGATGTATTTTTGTTAGGGATGAGCGGGTTCGGATTTATGAAATCCGAGCCCTCCCGATCCGAGCCAGGAACTGAGTCCGGCTCGGGTTTTCCCGCCTGACTCGGATCTGAAACGAGGCAAAACGTTATCATCCCGCTGTTGGATCTCACGGGTTTTGGATTCTATAAAAGGTTCCCGCGTCGGCGCCATTTTTCACTCTGGCTGTGGACAGTGAAGAGGGAGGGTGGGAGTTAGAGCTGGCTGGGCTGTGTTGTGCTGCTGTTGTCCATAGAGGCTGTGTCCACTCCAAAGTCCATAGGGGCTGGCTGGGCTGTGTTGTGCTGCTGTTGTCCATAGGGCCTGGCTGGGCTGTGTTGTGCAGTCAGTTGTCCATAGGGGCTGTGGCCCTCATTCAGACCCGCTCGCAAGCGAGTCGATGGTGGGGCACTGGTCACTCACAGCTTAGCGAGTGGCCAGGAGGCCGGGTAACAAGTGGCCGCCCTGATTCAGAGTGAGTGCTCGGTTTTTGCGAGCTGCTCTGAATCAGGCCCTGTGTCCACTTGAAAGTCCATAGGGGCTGGCTGGGCTGTGTTGTGCAGTGTCCCATAAAGGCTGCAGTCCTAAAGGGGTGCTGTAGTGTTGTCCAGGGGGTGATCTGTCCATCAGGGTTGATCCCCCCAAGTGCAAAAAAAAAACAATATTTTTTTTCTGTATTTGTGAATTGTGTGCGCAGTAGCCACACGTGCATCAACAAAGTAGCAGCACCAAGCGTGCGCCTGTGTCATAAATCAAGGGCCAGCTGGCTCATCTGTTGAAGGGTGGTGTAACCCCCAAAGTGCGGTCCATCCCAAAAAAATAAAAAAATATTTTTCTGTGTTTGTGTGCGCCTTAGCCGCACGTATATATCAATTTCACATTAATGGAGTACAAAAATTTGTCCGATAAAAATAAAATAGGGAAAGATCAAGAACCACTTCTTCCTAGTGCTGAAGCTGCTTGCACCACTCATGACATAGACAATAGAATGCCATCAACGTCGTCTGCCAAGGCCGATGACCAATATCATAGTAGAGGGCATATAAAATCCCAAATGACAAAGTTCAGGAAAATGCATTTAAATCATCTGAGGAGAAACATAAACTTGCCAATATGCCATTTACGACAAGGAGTGGCAAGGAACAGCTAAGGTCTTACCCTATGTTCATGACTAGTGGTTCCGCTTCACATGACGATGGAAGCCCTCCTCCAACTACAATAATCAAACGAGTTAAGCTGGCAAAATCACAGCAAAGAACTGTGCGTCCTAATAAGATATCACAAATCCCCAAGGAGAGTCCAAATGTGGCGGTGGTTGCGATGTCTGACCTTCCCAACACTGGACAGGAAGAGGTGGCTCTTTCTACCATTTGCACGCCCTCTGCAAGTGCTGGAAGGAGCACCCACAGTCCAGTTGCTGATGTTCAAATTGAAGATGTCACTGTTGAAGTACAACAGGATGAGGATATTGGTGTAGCTGGCGCTGAGGAGGAAGTTGACGAGGAGGATTCTGATGGTGACATGGTTTGTTTAAATCCTGAACCGGGGGAGACAGTTGTTGTCCTTGGGATGAAAAAGACCATCATGGTCATGCCTGGGCAGAAGACCAAACATTCCACCTCTTTGGTCTGGAAACAGTTCTATCCAAATATGGACAACAACTGTCTTGCCATATGTACCATATGTAAAGGTGGAATAAGTATGGGTAGGGACGTTAACCACCTAGAAACATCCTCCCTTATACGTCACCTGCAACGCGTTCATAAGTTACTGTCAAGTTCAGAAACTTTGGCTAAGACTGGAAGCAGTCCAGGGACACCTAAATCCCTTTGTCCTGTTGTATCCAAGCGCCTGCAAACCGCACCGTCAACTCCCTCCTCGTCAATTTCCTCCTCAGTCAGGATCAGAAGTAGTCCTGCAGGCCATGTCACTGGCATGACTGACTCCTCTCCTATCCGGGATTCCTCCGGAGGATCCTGCATTGCTACGCCTACTGCGGTCGCTGCTGCTGTTGCTGCTGGGAGTCATTCATCATCCCAGAGAGGAAGTAGGAACACCACTACTTCTTTTACTAAGCAATTGACCCTCCAACAGTCCTTTATGAAATCCGAGCCCTCCCGATCCGAGCCAGGAACTGAGTCCGGCTCGGGTTTTCCCGCCTGACTCGGATCTGAAACGAGGCAAAACGTTATCATCCCGCTGTTGGATCTCACGGGTTTTGGATTCTATAAAAGGTTCCCGCGTCGGCGCCATTTTTCACTCTGGCTGTGGACAGTGAAGAGGGAGGGTGGGAGTTAGAGCTGGCTGGGCTGTGTTGTGCTGCTGTTGTCCATAGAGGCTGTGTCCACTCCAAAGTCCATAGGGGCTGGCTGGGCTGTGTTGTGCTGCTGTTGTCCATAGGGCCTGGCTGGGCTGTGTTGTGCAGTCAGTTGTCCATAGGGGCTGTGGCCCTCATTCAGACCGGCGAGGAGCGATGAAGTACGACAGCAGCCATCCTGAAGCAAAGCAGAAAACTGAGGCCTTGACTGCTATGTTGGTATTAGACATGCGTCTGGTATCCGCCATTAGTGCAGTTGGATTTAGACAATTGATGGAGGTAGTGTGTCCCAGGTACCGAATCCCATCTAGATTCCACTTCACTAGGCAGGTGATACCGAGAATATACAGAGACGTCAGAAAAATGTCCTCAGTAATGCGGTTGTACCCAATATCCACTTAACCACGGACATGTGGACAAGTGGAACAGGGCAGATGAAGGACTATATGACTGTGACAGCCCACTGGGTAGATGTATCACCTTACACAGCAACAACAGCAGCTTCACCAGTAGCAGCAGCTCAGAAATGCCAGCTCATTCCAAGGTAGGCTACGCTGTGTATTACCGGTTTCAGTAAGAGGCACACCGCAGACAACCTCTTAGAGAAACAGAGGGAAATCATCGCCCAATGGCTTACCTCACTTAGACTCTCCTGGGGATTGTGAAATCTGACAACGCCATCAATATTGTGCAGGCATTACATCTGGGCAAATTCCAGCATGTCCCATGTTTAGCTCACACAATAAATTTGGTGGTGCAGAATTTTCTGAAACACAACAAGGACATGCAAATTTCTGCCACAATTGCCATTAAGTGACTGCTTGCCGAAGAGTGGAGTGTGAGCAAACAGTCTTGAACCTGCCCCTCCATCACCTGAAGCAAGAGGTTGTGACGCTGTGGAACTCAACCCTCTATATGCTTCAGAGGATGGAGGAGCAGCAAAAGGCCATTCAAGCCTATACATCCACCTATGACATAGGCAAAGAAGGGGGTATGCACCTGACTCAAGTGCAGTGGAGAATGATTTCCATGTTGTGCAAGGTTCTCCAGCCCTTCCAAACTTGCCACACGTGTAGTCAGTTCAGACACTGCCAGCTTGAGTCAGGTCATTCCCCTCATCAGGTTTTTGCAGAAGCAGCTGGAGAAAGTGAAGGAGGAGCTAAGACGGAGCGATTCCACTCGGCATGTGGGACTTGTGGATGAAGCCCTTCATTCGCTTTGCCAGGATTCCAGGGTGGTCAATCTGTTGAAATCATACCACTACATTTTGGCCACCGTGCTCGATCCAAGGTTTAAGCCTATGTGGTGTCTCTATTTCTGGCCAACACAAGCCTGCAGAGGTGCAAAGACCTGCTAGTGAAAACACTGTCAGCTGAAGCGGAACGTGAGACGTCAACAGCTCCTTCATCATTTTCTCCCGCAACTGGGGCTGCCAGGAAACAACTTAGGTATCCTAAGCAACCCGCTGGCGGTGATGCAGGGCAGGCAGGACCAAGTTTGGACATCTGGTCCGGACTGAAGGACCTGGCAACAATTTCTGACATGTCTACTGTCACTGCATATGATACTGTCACCATTGACAGAATGGTGGAGGATTACATCGGTGACAGCATCTAAGTAGGCATGTCAGACAGTCCGTACCTGTACTGGCAGGAAAAGAGGCAATTTGGAGGCCCCTGTACAAACTGGCTCTATTTTACCTAAGTTGCCCCCCCTCCAGTGTGTACTCCGAAAGAGTATTTAGTGCAGCCGGGAACCTTGTCAGCGACAGGCGTAGGAGGTTGCTTCCACAAAATGTGGGGAAGATGATGTTCATCAAAATTAATTATCAGTTCTTCCAGGGAGACCAGCCTCCATAACGTTCAGAGGGACCTGTGGTGGTGGATTCCAGCGGGGACGAATTGATACTCTGTGAGGATGAGGATGTACACAACACTGAAGAGGGTGAGGAATCGGTGGATGAGGAGGATGAGGACAACATCTTGCCTCCGTAGAGCCAGTTTGTGGAGGGACAGATTAATTGCCAGCTTGTTTTGTGGGGGCCCAAACGAACCAATCATTTCAGCCACAGTCGTGTGGCAGACCTTGGCGCTGAAGTGATTGGTTTGTTAAAGTGTGCATGTCCTGTTTATACAACATAAGGGTGGGAGGGAGGGCCCAAGGACAATTCCATCTTGCACCTCTTTTTTTTCTTTGCATTATGTACTGTTTGGGGCCTAGTTTTTCAAACTGCCATTCTGTCTGCCACTACAGTGTCACTACTAGATGGGCCACGTGTTTGTGCCGCCCACTTGTGTCACTTAGCGTAGTCATCCAGCTACCTCGGTGCAACCTTTTGGCCTAAAAACAATATTGTGAGGTGTTCAGAATAGACTGGAAATGCTTTGCAGGACCCCCATTGCACCATTGCGGGGTGTAGGCAACACCTTCTGAATTTTAAATTGCGCAGACATGGCATTCCTCAGAGCAGGCTTCGGGCACTCAGTGGGTGAAAATACATAGACTGCAAGAGATTTCTCTGCGGTATACCCGTTGCAGCGCTGGTAGCCCATTTCTCAGGCAAAAAGACAAAGAAACTGGTTATTGCTATTTCAGAAATAGACTCCCTAATCTACTTGAAAACGCTTTCCATATTCGTTGTCTTTAAGTAATTATATTGTACTGTTCTGCAACTTCTAAACACGTTGCTAACCTGTCTCACTTCCTCGGTTTTCTGGCCAAGGCATCTACACTTAGCAGAAATGTTTATTTTTGTTGCTTTTGTATACAACAAAGCTCACCTCTGTTCTCTTACTTGGATAGGGTAGTGTCCAAAGACTTGTTTTGTGTCATATCCAAGGGCAACAAAAAATAAATAATTATTTCTAGATTATGTCAGACATATAAAGTAATGTCCTCATAGATGTTCCTGCTTGTTGGGCATGGATGTAAATGCATGTATTCACCAGCATGCAGAGTTGTACGTAATGTACATGCTACTCATCATCATCATCATCATCATCATCGATGCGGTCTTGTACCGGCCTGATAACACTAAGGTCCAACTCTGCATAGCCTGCAGTTGTGTAGATATGGCCATCATTGAACTTTGCATATGTGACAGTGGCCCTGATTCAGAGCCGGACGCTCAAGACCATCGCGACCATCGGGCTTGCGACGAGACCCATGTGGTAGGGTCTCGTTTGTCGCAAGTCCTAGAGTGCTTTTGGCTAGAATTTTGGTTTACAGGGTAAGGACCAAATTCTTTGACAACAGCTTCACTGAAAGTCTTTATATTTTGAAGCATTGGATCATTGGAGTTGTAAATAGGGGCAACCCAGTCCCAAGCTTTACCCTGAAAAGATGAGATAATAAACTCTACCATATTAGTAGACTTGACTCCACATGACAAAGAAGAATTCATCATAACGAAGAATTGTTTAAATAAAGCATAGTATTGAGTTAAGTCCCCATCAAAATAAATGCATGTTGGAGTATCCGACGAATCCTGTGTGTTCAAGGACTATGGAGCACATTCAGGTGCAGGGCTGGAAGAGACTTGAGGATGCTCCGATTTATGAGGAGTCAAAACAACAGAAGCTGACAGATGTTCGGTATTCGGACCAACTGATGGGACTGGAAGGGGTCCAGAGGAGCTAGAGACAGTAGCATCAACAATCAAAGCTGAGAACAGACTACAGAGATTGTCATCTTCTGGAACAATATATGCAGGAGACGGTGAACAGGAACCATAATCAGATTTTGTAGTACAAGACACTTCTCCCTGATAACAGGAACTTGAAACCCCCTCCTGAGGCATGAGACTTGAGACCCCCTCCTGGAGCGCGAGACTTGAGACCCCCTCCTGTGGGGCGAGACTTGAGACCCCCTCCTGGGGTGCGAGACTTGAGACCTCCTCCTGGGGTGCGAGACTTGAGACCCCCTCCTGGGGCGTGAGACTTGAGACCCCCTTCTGGGGCGCGAGACTTGAGACACCCTCCTGGGGCGCGAGACTTGAAACCCCTTCCTGGGGCACGAGACTTGAAACCCCTTCCTGGGGTACGAGACTTGAAACCCCCTCCTGGGGTACAAGACTTGAGACCCCCTCCTGGGGTACGAGACTTGAGGCCCCTTGCTGGGGTGCGAGACTTGAGACCCCTCCTGGGGCTGCTGACTGTAGTCCCCTGCTGGGACAAGCAGAATCCAGGCTGGGACCGGAACGGGCTGAATCCGGGCTGGGACCGGAAGGGGCAGAATCTGGGCTGGGACCGGAAAGGGCAGAATCCGGGCTGTAGCCGGAACGGGCAGAATCCGGGCTGGAGCCGGAAAGGGCAGAATCCGGGCTGGAGCCGGAACGGGCAAGATCCGGGCTGGAGCCGGAACGGGCAGGATCCGGGCTGGAGCTGGAACGGGCACTGAGATGTTCACACTTGGAACCACTGCTGGAGTTGCAAAGGGAACAGTCTTTAATGAAGTGGTCAGAACTCCCACAATAGAGACAGAGCTGTAAATCTTTGCACCGCTGGCGTTCGGCCACAGAGAGCTTGGGGCGTGGGTAACTACGATTTCTGACATTACTTGGTTCGGAAGAATCCTTGTTTCTTAGGGATTCCAAGGCAGAGGTTATAGTCGAGACAGAGGCAGCTCTAAGAAATTCAGGAATGATCTGAAAAATTTTGCTGAGTAGAGCCTGAAGCTGTTCCAGCAGTCGATGGAAGGTAGTTAGGGGTTCAAGTAAGGTTTGGGTGACATCTAGCCGGTTATTCAGGATTTTCAAATGCTGTAGCACTTGATGCTGTACGGCCTCCTGTGAATCCAAGCGGGTGACCAGGTTACGGAAAGCATCTAGTCCCTTAATAGGTGCTTGATCCGCCACCATCGTTAGGCCTGAACATTCTGTCACAATTGGTGTCTGCGAGTTACCTATCTCAGGTGGTGATCGGGTTTCAACGGAGGCCGGCATGACTGGAACCACAGATGATGTAGATGAATAGCTCTTTTATTATAAGAAGTGGGTAGCAGTGAGAACTGCCTTTGGTGATGAGTGACTGGAACTGGAAACTTGAGACGTTGGAATGTAACCAGAAGGAACTTGGAGGGACCGGACTGGGACCGGCAGGTAGGCTGACAGAGCTGGTCGGGTTACTAGTAGATGGGTTTGCAGATGGATGGTAGCGTGGAAGCTACGTGGAGTGGCTGGATAGCCGTGGGTAAACGTTGGTATCTGGGTAGCTACGTGGAGCGGCCGGTTAGCCGTGGGTAGACGCTGGTAGCTGGGTGGCTACGTGGAGTGGCTGGATAGCCGTGGGTAGACGCTGGTAGCTGGGTAGCTACGTGGAGCGGCTGGATAGGCGTGGGTAGACGCTGGTAGCTGGGTGGCTAAGTGGAGCGGCTGGATAGCCGTGAGTAGACGCTGGTAGCTGGGTGGCTACGTGGATAGAACAGATGAGCTTGGAACTTGACTGTGGACTGGAATAACGTGACAATGGCTGAAGGGAAATCAGATAATGCTGAGACGAGAGTTAAACAGGGTGATCCGGAAATGCTGTGACAAGGTTGGAACTCAGGTGCAGGCTGGATTGGATAATTGGGAATAACAGGTTTCAGGAAGGAATGGGTAGGTTTGGGAATTTTAGGTTCAGGGAGGGAGTAGGTAGGTAAAAGGAGCAGGAGTTGATCCACAGTAGGAAGCAAGGCAGGGTGACACGATGCAGGTTTACAGAGTGCCAGGGACCAACCAGGAGTAGGACTAGCAGCAGAGCACAGGCCAGGTATTGCCGTAACAGGACGACTGGATGCAAGGTATTACTGTAGCAGGTTTACAGGATGCACCAGGGGTTGCTGCCAGCAGGTTAACTGGATTGCCAGGTATAGCTGTAACAGGTTTCAGGGATACACTTGAAATGCAGAAACAGCATGAACCATACACCACGGGAAGACGAGATGTTCAGGCCCAGAATGCTATCAGGGGAGGAAACATATACCCTGGGTCTGGCAGCAATTGGTGGATATGGACAGGTGGTCTGGCAGTAGCATTCTGAGTGGTGGGAGGCACAACATGCAGAGGGAGTATTCATCTCTGCAGCTCTGAGAATCAGAACCGTACCTGCGACTCCAATCAGGGCTAGCAGTGCTCACAGACAGGAGAGACCAGGTGCAGTAATTACTGTGACAGGAATGCATAGAGAAGTCAGAGCAGATCCCCCAGGAGAACTACAAACACAGATCCATGGGACAGCTGACAGGGGTAAGTCTCAAGGCAAAAGGTGACAACTAGACAGGGTCGTGACACTATGATTCTGCATCACCCATACTTGCAGGTGCTCACTTCCAGAGCATGCCCAGGGTGAAAACACGCAAGTGACAAAAACTCTGCAAATGAGTGTATGTTCACCTCAGTATCAGGTCCATTAATTCTCTAAATTGAGGCAGGTACAGAGTAAATCTTCACACAATGTTGACTATTGTCAGGGCAGTGCAAGGCTTCTAGGAACCCTAGGCAAAACTTCTGCCTGTGTCCTGTGACACCCCCCCCCCCCCCCCAATTTTACTTCCCTCCAGTGATTGGTGCTCTGGTGATTGGTGCTCCGGTGAAGTCCTCCGTTACTCCGGTCAGCTGTTCTCCCATCCTGCACTGTAACCTGTAACTCGGTCAGCTGAGAGGGTCTCAGTGCAGGATGGGACACCAGCTGACCGAAGCCATGGAGGTCATCACTGGAGCACTGATCACCGTCCTGAACTGCGGGTAAGCTGCCTAAACTGCCTAATGGTAGCACCGGCCCTGCCTATTGTGTTGAGCGACCCGGAAAGGGGATACAGTCTAAAGATCTACAGTAAAAAGGTAGATAATATCTAGATAGACACCAGATGTTAGACAGTCAATAGGTGGACAGGGACAAAAGGTCGACAGGGACAAAAGGTTGACACACTAAAGGTTGACGGGTACAAATGGTCGACAGGGTCGAAAGGTTGACGTGATAATGGTCAACACAAAAATGGTCAACACATGTTTTTTTTTTTTTTTAAGGTTAGGTTTAGGGATAGGCACTTATCGGAGGGTTAGGGTGAGGCACTTACACCGACGGTTAAGGTTAGGCACCAGGAGGGAGGGTTACGGTTAGGCACCACAGTGGGAGGGATAGAGTGAAGATTAGGGTCAGAAAAAATGTGTCAACCATTTTTACATCGACCATTTTCACGGCGACCTTAAGACCATGTCGACTATTTGTACATGTCGACCGTCTTACATGTTGACATTTAGTGTGTCAGCCTTTTGTCCCTGTCAACATTTTGTCCCTGTCGACCTATTGACTGTCTAACATCTGGTGTCTATCTAGACACTGTCGACCTTTTTACTGTAGATCTTTCAATCCACATCCCCCACGAAGGGAAATATAGCCAAAAAAGTATTAGCCTAATACTATTAGGAGTTGTATTTACAATTTCCATAATCTCACAAGTCTCCAGGAATATAGGATCTAGGAGTTTAATTCACAAACCTGTGCTTCCGGTGGTGTATATGCCCATAATTTTAAAGGGCAATACATTTACTAGCCATGTTTTGCTAATAAAATCATTGTCCTTTTAAATTTTGAGCATTAACACAATTGGAGGCGCGGGTTTTAGAACCCGACACTTAGTTAATAAACCCCCTAATCTCTGAATGACTGACTACAGTGCCCACTTATCTACTTAAACATATGGGAAGATATGTCGATTTTCAGAATGATGATATTCATTATGTTGACACAGTAATGCCAACAGTCATGATGTTGATATTTTAGACTAACCCTAAATCTAATTGCAGCCTAACCATGACCCTAATTGCAGTCTAACCATGACCCTAATTGCATCCTAACCCTAATTGCAGCCTAACCCTAATTGCAACCTAACCCTAATTGAAGCCTAGCCCTAATTGCAGCCTATCCCTAATCCTAATTGCAGCCTAGCCCTAACCATAATTGCAACCTAACACTAGCCCTAATTGCAGCCTAAACCTAACCCCAATTGCAGCCTAACCCTAATTGCAACCTAACCCTAACCTTAATTGCAACCTAACACTAACCCTAATTGCAGCCTAAACCTAATTGTAACCTAACCCTAAACCTGATTGCAGCCTAACCCTAATTGCAGCCTAACCATAATTGCAACCTAACCCTAATTGCAACCTAATCCTAACCCTAATTGCAGCCTAACCCTAATCCTAATGCAATCTAACCCTAATCCTAATTGCAACCTAACCCTAACCCCTAATTGCAACCTAACCCTAACCCTAATTGCAGCCTCACCATAATCCTAATTGCAACCTAACCCTAATTGCAACCTAATCCTAATTGCAATTTAACCCTAACCCTATTTGCAACCTAACCCTAATTGCAGCCTAATCCTAACCCTAATTGCAGCCTAACCCTAAACCTAATTGCAGCCTATCCCTAATTTTAATTGCAGTTTAGCACTAAACCCTAATTGCAACCTAACGCTAATTGCAGCCTAAACCTAACCCTAATTGCAGCCTAACCCTAATTGTAATTTAATCCTAAATGCAGCCTAATCCTATTTGCAACCTAACCCTAGTTGCAGCCTAATCCTAATTGCAACCTAACCCTAACTCTAATTGCAGCCTAACCTTAATTGCATCCTAACCCTAAACCTAATTGCAGCGTAACCTTAATTGCAGCCTAACCCTAATCCTAATTGCAGCCTAGCCCTAATTGCAATTTAACCCTAAATGCAGCCTAATCCTAATTGCAGCCTGACCCTAATTGGAGCCTAAACCTAACTCTAATTGCAGCCTAACCCTAAACCTAATTGCAGCCTAACCCTACTTGCAGCCTAATTCTAATTGCAGCCTAACCCTAATTGCAGCCTAAACCTAACCCTAATTGCAGCCTAACCCTAAACCTAATTGCAGCCTAACCCTAATTGCAGTATAACACTAACCCTAATTGCAGCCTAACCCTAACTGCATCCTAACCCTTATTTTAATTGCAGTCTAACACTAAATCCTAATTGTAGACTAATCCTACTTGCATGTGTTCACATTGTGACTGTTAACATTGACAATGTTGACATTTTGAAAATATCAACATTATGTCAGTGTCGACATTGTGAATGTCAACATGTTAACTATTGATATTCTGAACATGTCGACATTATGGTGTCGACATTTTAAATGTCCACATTCTGAATGTTGACATCCTGACTGGAACCCATTGCAATAGCATCCTTACTTGTCTTCCCCTAACTAGACTTTGTCATTCTCCTCTACAATCTACACTATGTAGACAAAAGTGATTGGACACCCCGGCTCAAGTGAAATGGTCCCATGCATACCATTGCACTCAAGTTCCAAATGGCCACTAATTAGGCTGTTTTGACGAGAATACTTTGTGTGGAGGCCCATGCACTTGCAGTTCTGTGGAAACAACAAATGTTTTTATCAGGACGACAATGCCACCTGTCATGTGTCCAGGGTGACGCTGGACTGGTATATACAAAATCTGGTAAGCCGGATGGACTGGCCAACTCAGAGTCCAGATCTTAACCCCACTGAGAACCTCTGGGACGAAATGGAGTGACGGGTGCATTCTTGGCCAACTCTACCTTCTTCAGTGTCACAGGTGGTCACTATACTTAAGGTGGAATGGCAAAACATACCGCCTGCTGTTGTCCGGTAACTATTAAGCAGGGTGTCTGCAGTAATCACTGCACAGGGTGGACCTACAAAGTACTGACGTCAATAAAATCATGTTGATCTATTTGCTGTCAGTGTCCAATTACTTTTGTTTATATAGTGTATTTTGAATGAACCGGTAGACTGATTTTCCTTGCAAAATTCCCAGTGACGGTCTTCACAGACCACAAGAACCTATTGTATCTCAAGACAGCTTACTGTCTAAATTACCATCAAGCTAGATGGTCAATATTCAATGATGTTTGATCGATTCAACTTGGTTATCACCTTTCCGACCAGGTAGTAAGAATGTAAAGGCTGATGTGTTAACTCTAGCCCCATAGAGAAGGAAGAGACTCGAAAGAATGTTAGACCCTGCTTGCTTTGTCGCGGTTACTAACAAAATTTAAATTCCAACAGGGAAAACATTTGTGACATCAGAGTTATGCACAAAGGTACTCTAGTAGGCTCATGCTTCATTCTTTACTGGTCATGCAGGAGTGAGAAAGACGTTGGAACTAATTCTCATTTGTTTTTGGTGGCTGACAATTCGTCGAGATGTAAATGACTTTGTTGCAGCCTGTGCTTCATGGGCTCAGCAGAATATTCCACCTCAAGCTCCTACAGATCTTTTACATCCACTACAGGTACCTTCTCATCCATGGACCCATATCTCCATGGACTTTGTTATGGATTTATATCCCAGTCAATGATTTAATACAATGTGTGTGGTAGTGGATAGATTCTCTAAAGTTGCTCACTTCATTCCGGTAAAGGGCTTACCATCAGCATCAGAGCTGGTTGAAGTGTTTATAAAGGAGATCTGGCTGCACGGGTTCTTCAAAGACATTGTGTCTTAAGTACTGGAGAGTGCTGTGTAAGTGCTTTAACATCAATCTAAGGTACTCCTCAACTTACCATCCTCAAACCAATGGTCAGATGGATCGAGTGAACCAAGATCTGGAAAAATTCCCAGCTTCTACGTAAATTTCACCAAAAATGTCCAGACAAAACATTTGTAGGGTGTATGGTGCCCACCCCTAGAGGTCACAGGGCGCTGGGAGTCGGAGCTCACTTACTGGGTCCAGTGACGCTGGTCTCCTCGGGCTGCAGTTCTCCCACGGCGGGTGTTCAGCGGCACCCGCAGCGGTATGTGAGGGCAGCCGGTCCTCCCTCCTGGCTTTCTCCCGATGCAGTACAGGCGGCCGCGGCTACCATAGGGGTGCGCGCGCTGACCTGTTTGAAATTTAAAGGGGAATGTGCACTGAACGTTATGTCACATTCGGCGCTGAATCTGAATCTCCTCCTTATATAAGGGAGATTCTAAGCACTGACAAGTGCTAAAGTATGAGGCTCATTACCTATCTCCAGACCTTGGCTATTCCTTGAGACCTGATTTGGTTCTACTCCTGGTACTGTGCTAGGTGAATTCTGGTTTGACCTTGGCTTTCCCATGACCTGACTTTGTCTAATTCACTTGCACACTCTGGTGTTCAAGAATATAACACAAATCTGCGCCGGAGTATAAAAAATAATTTAAAAAATGCATTTATTTAATTATACATATCTCATAAACAAATAAATCAATAAGCAAATAAATATAAAAATGAAGATAAATAATAAATATACAAGCACATAAAAGCCAACTTGTGTACAAAAGTTGCTCATTTACATACAGTACATCTAAATCAATATGTAGCAGTTGTGATAGAATGCGACATATTGAATAGCAACATCGAAATTGTCCACAACCATATATTGCTAAGTTGATGCTGTGGGATGCAATCAGGAAGCCGATGGTCGAAATGCCGACCGCCGGCTTCCCGACTATCAAATCCCGGCAGGGTACTAATGATTTTGAACGAAGGTAAGCCGTGCGCCGGGCGCGGACTGCCACGGGGGTTAGGTTTTAGGGCTCCCGGGGGGGGACTTAGAGTTAGGCACCCCCCTGGGAGGGTTAGGTTTAGGCTAGGGGAAGGGGGGTTAGGATTAGGCACCCCAATGGGAGACTTAGGTTTAGGCTGCGGGGACACGTTGGTTAGGTTTAAGCACCCCTAAGGGAGGGTTAGGGTTGGGGGGGGTAGGATTAGGGTTACTTAGCTCAATCTGCTGTCGGGATCTTGACCCATGCGGCCGGCAGTATAACATACTGATTCCGTTGCTGTAGCAGCCTGAATTCAGTTAATGTTTTTTCCTTTATAGTGTTTAATGAATTGCAAGTATTATTGTAAGCAAAGTCAATTGCACTCGTAATGTTTGGAAATGCAAAGCCCGCACTTACAGCCTTGAAGCTATTATACTGTATCTTCAGCTGGGCTGTTAGAGACAATAATTACCTCCGGTGTATAAGCTGTTAGTTAGCCCGAAGCACAGACGCCGAGAGTACCCAGTTTGTGATGGAAGGTCTCTTTAGATGACCTCAATTACGGAGCATTTACCGGTGTCCATGTACACAGTGGTTGTAGCATGCTTGTCTGCATCAGCCGGCTCACATCTTTAGCGGCGGGTATTAGTGGAGTGTCACCACCGTCGCCACTAGGTCCGGAACGTCTGGGGCTGCATACACCAGAGGGATACTTCAGATTGTCGGGAGCAACTACGCATTTCGTTTTTCTAGTTAAATCAACTTTATTGTTTTATTTTTTACACCCAGATCCAGTTCCTGTGTCCACCAAACCGGTACTTTGGACAGAGGGCCGCAACCTGCGTGTCGAGTGCAGCAAAGCACAACCTTCCTTGCGGGGGTCCCTTGTGAAATCCACCTGCATGTTAGATTTTGCGGCTCTGTTCCAGGTATTAGCCAAACCCATTGTACAGGTCAGCATGCACATCTACACCTGTGAGTTGTGACACTATCCTACCCAATTACAGTCCACACATAACTTACATATGTTTTTTTCTTCATTCACACAGACCCCAGGCCAAAGAGCCTCTGGCTGGGCCAATGTGCAATATGTAATATTTATCTTTTTGTATCAAAACCCTATTTCCCTATAGACTGTAAGCTTGCTAGCAGGGCCCTCTTACCTTTGTCTCTCTGTTATTACCTATTCTTGTTGCATTATGTAGAGGTAAAATGTTATTATCATTATCCTCCTTATAACTTGCTGGGTCCTCTGGCCCAGCATTATAGGGGCACAAGAGTTCAGTGTTTGAACTGGTGGCCATAATAAAGTGGAGAGAGGGCAAATTAAAATGATTATTTTTTGCAGTAGCAATGAGGCAGTTTTTTGTGAATATAATGTGAGAGCAGGGGGAAGTAGGTGTGTGTGTGTTTGTACGTGTGTGCGTGCGTGCGACACTGACTGTGGGCATAGGCAAATGCAGGGGGGTTTCCGGTTGCTTAGAAAAACCCCTCCCCAGCCCAAACCATGACCACAATAGAAATAGTAATAGAATAGAATATTACTAATGCTGCATGTTCTTCTAAGTATCACAAATGAAATAATTAGCACCACCTGTGGACCTTTGAACATGTGTCAGCCAGTATTAAATACACCTGTGCATCAACTAGGAGATCTGGAAAACATGCACTGTTAGGGGGGCACTGCTATAGACCATCAATGGGTTAACTATTGATATAATATAATAATACACTATTCAGTGCATGAGGAGACCAAAGTGTACATATATGTCCAGGGCAGTGCTATGTTCTTCTGCTGCTCCCCCAGACTCCCGGACTTGCTCCAATGCTCTGAAATGGTGCCCACATCTGAAACAAAAACATTCAGGTCAGGCAGGATGGCACTACTGCTGCATCTAATGGCTTCCTGTGATCGCTGGTCCTGTATATGCTGGAATTATGATACTCAAAAGTTCAAAACACTTTGTATGATGCATATTAAAGCTGGATAAGTGCTGATTATGCCCTCTTCATGTACTGGCCGCACTCGTAAAGTCATGCATTTGGAAACCTCCCTCTAGAAATCCTGCGTTTGCCACTGGTGGGTGGGATAACGGATAGGTGGTTTGCGGCATTGTGCTGTGGAGACTGGATCACAAATTTGTCCTGAAAATTTGAGGAGAGTAAGAAAGTATATTGTGTGTTTGTGTATATATATATATATATATATATATATATTATAATGAATCAAAGTTCCTGGCATGTATAGAGTAAGTACTGTAAATAGTGTGGTATTGAGGAATGCCATGGGATTGGCGGTGGAAGCAGATTAACAACGAGGCGGAGGGAGCTACAGCTCCAGGCCTCCACATAAAAATAGTCCCATCATCATCATGACAGCATGAAAATGACCAGCCACTTGGTCAGCAATAAATCATAGCTATTAAAATTGTATTTCTATTTCCTCACAAAATGTTGCAATTTTTATACTTTCACATATTTAGGGAGACATATGGCTGATAGTGTAGGGGTGTACACGCCCACATGGCACTGGTCACACCCACACAGCACTGGTTACGCCCACATGGCAATGTCCACACCCACACAGCACTGGTTACGCCCACATGGCAAAGGCCACACCCACACCGCACTGATCACTGATCTCACAATAGGTCCTTGAACATTTTTAACCCCTGGACCATGTGGCCCTTAATCCGGGCCCTGGGTGGAAGGGGTGGGATTTTTCTAGCAATATATTGCCCTGGAGTCCTAATGTTGCTCTGCTTGTCAGTTTTGCTGAGCTTCATTCTCACATCGTCTTAGAACATCTGTATTAAACTGTGTCAAAGTTGACTAATTGGCTGAGACAAGTTCAGTTTAAAATTGAATCGCAGTGAAGTCATCTTGTGACTGGCTGCAAGACGCCATCTTGGAAATGAGATTGCAAGACGCCATTTTGCGAATGGCCGCCTAAGCACCATTTTAGATAAACTCACATTTTAGTACATGTGGCGATAATACTATTAGCACCATGCGATTGCATCTTTCATCATTTCTCATATAAACAATAATACGCATAATAGCGCTGTTAACTAGTCGCATATTAGCGAATGCACAAGACCCCGAATGAAAACACCGTTTAGTAGCTAAATGCGCACGCATCTGTCCCCAGTTAACTAGCATCTTCATATCAAACCCCGTACACTCACATCACATATTCACTTACAAAGTTCCATTAGCTTTAAGGTATAAGATTTAAGTTTGTTCAGTTAGTATAAATGCTGTGAAATAAGGATATTTGATAACTAAGGTTTTATACATGCTAAGAAAGCCGTGTTTTGTTTTGTACTGATGCGTACTCTTTCCACAGTATTCCGGTGATATCGGTGGGGAGATCGCATCATGCATTCTCGAGTTATGGACCGCAGAGACTTCAAGCAACAAAATGTATTAACTATTATGATGTTGCAGGGGGGGGAGGGCAGAGACCCCCAGTTGTTAGAGGCTGGGTGAGTCTATTTGAACCAGCCTGTTAAATGCTCCGTAACAGATGGATCCCCCATGGGAACCAATAACATCAGCAACAAACGTCTCTATTGTTTTGTCTATTCCTGGGGGGTATAAATATGTGTGCTCCAGCACTGGGTTTTTAGTCTTCGTGCTGAATGCTGATAGACGAGGGGTTTCTTGCTGATGCCTAACACCTGGTACCGGAAGCGCTGCGTATGTATACTGTACTTGGGACTGTATAATTCCTTTGCGCCTAAATTGTGTCTGGATCAATTGCGTGTAACTGACTGTACTTTTACTTGAATAATACTTGGAACCACAGATTCCAGGTCTTAAGTCTTTATTTACTGTATATCTGCGTACGCAAATTAGCGCCATCCTTAGAAGGTATAGGCAGGATATAAGAAGGAATAGGCAGGATATTAGAAGGTATAGGAAGGTGTGTATAGAGGTTCTGATCCAGTATCGTTAGTTGGGGGCTTGTAGTGAAGTCACTTACCTGCTCACACGGTACATACGGCTATCGATATTTCAGCAAAGGGTGGAGTGGCCACATGCAGGGTTTGCCTGCAACCGCTTTGTGCTGAAAGATCGCTATCCATCTCCGTGTGAATCAAGGAAGCTGACTAGAATCCAGGGACAAGAGAGGAAAAAGTTTGTTTTCCTCTGTTGATAGAACCTTACGTTTAAAGGGGTGCTGCAGTACTGAGTACGCGGCTAAGTCGCAGATTTGCGCACAACAAAAATGCACTTTTGTGTACACAGCTAAAGGTTGTCATACGGTTGTGTGGTAGTCGCATTATTGTGTATGCGACTGGTCACACAATAGCGTATACTTACTTCCGGTTGTGCTGCCATGTGTTTGAACAAAGCCGTTGAGGTTTACATTTTTCAATTATTACCAATATCTGGGTTAACGTGTATTTTTGAGTGTTTTGTTGGTAGGGGTAACTTGTTCCCTACAGTTAAAGGTACCGTATGACCTTTAAGGGCTAAGTGCTAGTCGCTTGGTAAGCAGCTTTACCGTTCTATACACAGTAGCAGGTATACATGTTGTCTTTGTTGTAGAGAGGTGCGTGGAAGTGGCCGACATATAAACTTCCATAGGTGTGGAAGTTGCCTTACTAAATCTTATCCGGGTGTGGAAGTTGCCTTTTTCAAATCTTATCCAAGTGTGTGGGCGCCGCCGACTTAAATCGTCCACAGGTAAGTGAAAGTATCTTGATTGTCTTTCACCAGTTTAAATCTTCATTGAAAAGCATAGGATTTTGTCTCAGAATGGGAGCCGCGCAAACAGTAGAGATGTTAGACAATGATGTGCTGCTAATGGAGACGCCGATCAGATCGGCTCGTCGTATTATGCATACTAAGTACGGTATCTATGCAATAAGGTATTGTGATGTATGGTTTAAAATGACGATGAAGAGTGTTAGACCGTTTCCCAGAATTGGTAGTTTTGATAAAAATGTGTTACATAATGTCCGGGATCACATCCGAGAGATGCGCTCCCAAGAGAAAAAGGTTAAATATTTTGAATGTTTCAAAACTGTGGCAGCATGAAGGGGATGCGTGGCTTAAAAATGTGCAAATGACGCAAACTAGCATCGTGAGCACATTGCCAGAAAATACATCCGCGACGCTAAATTGCAATACGGACGAGCCGCAAAATGGCGCGCCAGTGCGGCAAGGTAGCGCCGTGGAGAGTATTGCCAGCAGTTCACGCTCACCTCCCCCACCTTATGTGGATGGAGGTGCAAGTACAGTTACCAAAAATACCTATAAAAATGTAACAAGCAACTTGTACCCTCCCTTAAGCAACTATAAAGAAAATGTTCATGATGTGGATGATGAGCCTATTGTAATGTCTGCCATTTCCCATGCTGTGCAGATGATAGATGCTGCATCACCACAATCACAAGTGGTGCCGCCATCTCCATCGGTAACAGCAAGGGAAGTGTTGATGCCCTCTGCACCCGTAGAGGAAGTTGTTCATATCATACGTAGCAGCAGCAGACTAAACCCCCAGCCAGGTAACCAGGTCAGAGGTAGCAGCGCTACTGGTCTGCATCCCATTCGGACAATAACCGTTCCAAATGGAAATGCAGATGCGAACAGTATAGTGCCCATGAGGGAAGTGGTAATGCATTGTCCTTGGACAAGAGCAGAACTAAATTCCATCAAAAATTATTTCCCTGATCCCAAAAAGGAACTAGCCAAATGTCAAAGATTTTTGAGAAATTTGGGTAGTTCACATGAGCCAACTAATAAAGATTGGCGTGTGGTGTTAAGGGCCTGTCTACCACGCAATACCGACGTGACAAAATTTATCACGGATTGTGTATTGGATGGTGACGTTCCCTTAACAGACCAAGTAAACCAAGGTAACATTTCCCGCATTGTAACTCAATTGGGTATATATTTTCCGGTAGTAGTTAACTGGAACAAAATTTTCACAATTAAGCAAAAGGAGAGTGAAACTGCAGAAGATTATTGCGATCGGGCTCTGCAGGCTATCACCCAGTACACTGGGATAGAGGATATTAAAGATAGCACTCACCACAGGGGAATGATAGTCACGGTACTCGTGGACGGTCTGAAAGAGAGTTTAAAAACTCGTGTTCAGACCTCACAGCCTGGCTGGCGGGGACTCACAATAGATGCCCTCATAGAAACCGCCATCGAACATGATAAAAACATCTCAAAGAAGAGAGAAGCCCAGAGTGAAAAACTTATGGCTGTCAGTATCCAAACTCTGGAGGGAATGACGGTAACATCACAGCCAACAGATACACTTGCACTTGCACACACACTCACACCTGTGCTCTCACTAACCCCACACATCAACAAAAACAACTCTATCCCACTAACCCGACACAACCACAGGTCCCATACTATTCACAAACTTCTTATCCCCCACAATACCCTTACCCTCCCAATCCTTACCCATATCCACCACCTTTACCCTCTGCTCAAACTTCACAACAACACATGTCTTCACCCGATTCACGAACATGTTGTAACTGTAAACAACCAGGACACTTAAGTAGAAACTGTACAGTAAAAAGAGTAGGAACTCCAAATCAGGGAAGACCTTGATATCCCCATAAGGGATATGCACAGAGGCCAGCAAATGTCCAGCAGGCACCAGCTCCAATTGTGGCCGTAAATGCTTTACTGGAGAATGGTAGCCAATGCTAGGGGTCAGGTCATACCTGTAGTCTACAGATAGTCAGGTTAATGGGAAGTACTAGGGAAGAACCGGTCATGATGGTTGATGTAGCTGGTACTGAATATCCTTTTCTTGTAGACACAGGGGTGACCAGGTCAGTGATTAAATCTCCCGTTAATTTACAGGTGACCAATGAGACAGTACCAACAATGGGTGTAACAGGTAAAGTGGAACATTGTCCTTTAACAAAGTCCACAGAGGTTACTATAGGGCCGTTGCATACCAGGCATTCTTTCCTTCTGGCTGCTGCGGCTCCTACTAACCTGCTGGGCAGAGACTTGTTATGTAAGATGGGATGTGTTATATATTGCACCCCTGATGGTGTATTCTTAGTTATCCTAGAGAGAGTTGCACACGAGGTGTGGGATATATTGAACACTCCCCAAAGGATAATGTATCACTCTACAAGTTTAAATGAAAATCCATCTCAGATAAATGAAATGTTGTCCCTAATTCCAGATTCCCTTTGGACTAAAGATGGACAGGACACTGGATTAATGGCAAACATAAGCCCCATAATGGTAAATTTAAAAAGCGGTAGGCAAGCTCCAAAAATTCCCCAGTACCCACTAAAACAGGAGGTAGAATTAGGGGTTTTCCCAATAATTGAGCGATTATTGCAACAGGGAATTTTAGTTTGCACAGCTAGTGTAGCCAACAGTCCCATCTTTCCAGTGAAGAAGAGTGGTGGGAGGGGTTATAGGCTGGTACAAGATCTTAGAGGTGTTAATAAGGTAGTAGAGAGCCAATTCAGTGTATTGCCAAATCCAGCTGTCATTCTGATGCAGATCCCACCAAATGCAACCCATTTCACTGTCATTGACCTCTGTTCTGCTTTCTTCTCTGTGCCTCTCCATCCTGACTGTCAGTATCTATTCGCATTTACATACAGAGGTTTACAATACACATGGACACGGTTACCCCAAGGTTTAATAGACAGCCCCAGTATCTTCTCCCAGGCATTGCACGACTGTTTACAATCTTTTCAACCTGCCAATGGATCTGTTCTAATTCAATATGTGGATGATTTATTGCTATGTTCTGACTCGTTTATGTCATGTTTGAATGATACTAAACTTTTGTTACTTCATCTCTCACAAACAGGACACAAGGTGGCTAAGGACAAACTACAGCCATGCCAATCCAGAGTAAAATATTTGGGACACTGCCTAACCCAGGGGTTATGACACCTTACAACAGATAGAATCCAGGCCATACAAAACATGACACTGCCGCAGAATCATCAGCAAATTCGTACCTTCTTGGGAATGTGTGGATACTGTAGAATGTGGATCCCAGGTTTTTCTATTTTGGCCTTACCTTCACAGGAATTAGTCTCTTCCTCAAAGCCCCGATCGTGTCATACCCACAGAGGAATCAGAGCAGGCTTTACTTAATCTTTAGGATAGTCTGACAAAAGCTCCTGCATTGGGAATACCTGATTATGAAAAACCTTTTGATTTGTATTGTACGGAAGCCGATGGTTGTGCTGCAGGTGTCCTTACACAAAAACATGGTGATGCCAGTAGGCCTATAGCATACTACAGTGCCCAATTGGACACTGTGACAAGATCACTCCCCACCTGTTTGAGAAGTGTAGCAGCTACTGCTCTATTGGTGAGTAAAAGTGAGGACGTAGTATTGGGTCATGATATGATTGTCTACACTCCCCATGCTGTATCTGCTCTGTTGAACTCAGCTCAAACCAGACACGTCTCCTCAGCTAGGTTCACCAAATGGGAACTAGCACTAATCGCTCCTGCAAATATTACTGTCAAACATTGGATTACGCTGAATCCAGCAACATACCTACCATATGTACAACATGATGTACAAAGGGTGGAAGGAGAGAGGTTGCTGGCGGGAGGTGAGTTCAGCAGACATAATGATATGCACGATTGTATGACATATCTGAACCAGACATTTACTACTAGACCTGACATACATGACACACATTTAGAGAATGTGGATGTAACTTTTTATATGGATGGGAGTTGTCATAGACAAAAAGACACAGGTGAATTATGTACACATTATGCTGTTGTAAATGACACAGACATCATAGAAGCTAAACCTCTTGGTCCTCCTCCAGGTGGCAGAGTTAGTAGCATTAACTAGAGCGTGTGAACTGGCAGCAGGCAAATCTGTTAACATTTACACTGACTCGAGGTACGCGTTCGGGGTGGTGCACGATTTTGGGGCTCTATGGCGTCTGAGAAATTTTATGACAGCAGCAGGCACACCAGTTGCACATTCCCGACCCATAAAACATCTTTTAGAAGCAATCCAACTGCCCAAAGCGGTGGCAGTAATTAAATGCAAAGCCCATACATGTGAGGATGACCCGGTGTCACTGGTCAACAACAGAGACGATGAAGCTGCAAAATGGGCAGCAGGGTTAAAAATGTTTCCTCCAACTGAAACAATTATGTCATTCCAAACAATTGATAGGCTGAAATTAATTGAGATGCAAAATTTGTGTTCAACTCAGGAAAAATCCATCTGGAAGTCCAAGGAATGTGGGCAAGAGTCCTCCGGGCTCTGGAGGGACGGACAAGGTAAGCCAGTAGCCCCCAAGACATATTACCCCAGCCTGGCTGAGGCAACACATGGTCTGACTCATCTGGGCAAACAAGGTATGTGCAAGTTGGTGAGGGCATACTGGTGCGCACCATGTTTTTATTCACAAGCAAAAAAGATAGCAATGTCCTGCCTGCCCTGCTTGAGAAAGAACATAGGGAAAGCAATCCCTACCGAACCATCCCACATTCCACCGACTGATGGACCTTTCCAGGTGATACAAATTGATTTCATCCAATTACCAACCTGCAGGAACCTTAAGTATGTATTAGTGTGCACAGACGTATTTTCTAACTGGGTTGAGGCATACCCAGCTGCCACTAATACTGCTGCGTTTACTGCCAAGAAAATAGTTCAGGAATTTGTATGCAGGTACGGTATCCCTAGAATCATTGAAAGTGACAAGGGTACTCATTTCACAGGTGATATTTTTCAAAATATGTGTAAGCTGATGGGTATTAATAGCCGACTTCATACCCCCTACCGACCGCAAGCCAGTGCCAAGGTAGAGAGGATGAACGGGACTATTAAAAATAAGCTAAGTAAAATCATGGCAGAGACTGGACTAGGATGGCCAGAAGCTTTACCTTTGGTCCTACATAGCATAAGGACCACTCCTAGACCTCCCCTAAATCTGTCCCCATTTGAAATATTGTTCGGTAGACAACCTCATTTGATTATAAGTCCACAGGAAGACCTGAAGGGTAACAACGAGGTAACTGTAAAGTATCTTATATCAATGAGTAAGCAGTTAAAGCAACAGCAGCAGAAACTGAAATTGTTGTCTAATGATATGCCTGAAACTAACTCATGATGTTGAACCAGGAGAATATGTAATGATCAGAAATTTCTTGCGTTCAGGTTGTTTGACTGATCGGTGGGAAGGTCCGTACCAGGTGCTGCTGATAAGTACTACATCTTTGAAGGTGGCTGAGAGAGATACCTTGGGTCCATTCCACTCACTGCAAAAAGGTCAATCAACCGGTGGAGAAACAAGTCGGAGACAAGACTGATAGTGTGAACCTGTCGCTCACGAGCTTGTTTCGGGAGGATTGAAAAGGTTGTAGTGAGATACCTGAACTAAAAGAAACTTGCAGGTTTTGTTGTGACAATGGACGGGCCTGCTGTGTTCATTTTCATATTCTCTTTTAGAGTGTTCACCATCTTGGTCGGTTCGGGAATATCCAGTTTCTGTGATGGGAGACCGATCGTGGAAATGGGAGCTGATGGCAGTGCTGATGGAGTGGAGTCAGGAGGAGTGCAATGCCAATCAGGGGAGTGTCTGACCAATCCTAGTACTGTTATTGTTAAGAGAGCTATCATTCCGGATACTCGGGGAGCTTTATCGTCTGAAGATTCCTGTATTTGTGAGCTTTGTGGGTCCCTAGTTGATGAGAACTGTATCCAACGGTGCCAACCTAAATATAGCCCGTACTGGGGTGGGTATCCTTTAGAGGATTATCATAGTATGGTAGGCAAAGTGTTAAATCAAACTGATTGCTGGGTGTGTTCACATGTGCCACAGGGACAGCATAATGTAGGGTTGGTGCCATTTCCGCTGAATATCACGGAAATTTTAGAATTACAAAAAGGGAAAACATTGGATGGAAAATTCCTCTCATCCAAACCACCTCATTTCAAACTCTATCAATTCCAAGTAGATAGATCACTTTTGTGTTTGAACATAACCAGCCCCAATATACCCGGGAGTTGGGAAGTGACGGGGAATAATTAGAAGATGACCTTCTCACAAAGAGCTGATAATGTCCATAAACCATGATCTGTTACGCTCCATTAAGTCTCGTGGGAAACATTTTAGGTATCGGTATACATTGAGTTCCACCAAAGAAATTATTGGTAAGGTGCCAAATGGTTATTGTGCTAAAATAATACAGCCATAAACTTGCATGTATCAGATGGAAGACTCAGAAATAGGATTGTTTGCAAGGGAAATGTGCTTAATGATAATGATGCATACCATTCCTTATGTTCTCCCTGATAATGTATATTTCATATATGGAAGAAAAGCGTATAAATGGCTCTCCCCGAGTTCCGAAGGTTTGTGTTACCTGGGAAGAGTAGTCCCAGAAGTTATGACCCTCACACATGTTGAAATGCTGGGTATACATAAGAACACACCGTCACCATATCTTCACACACAATATGAACATAGAGGCAAAAGAAATATGATACCTGGTGACGTACATAAAGCCACTCAGTTAATCAGTGAGACAACTGGCTTTCAAGTTTTAGTCGTATTGGATCCCACCAGGATTGCTCGGGGTACATTAAATTTTAGATATATCCAGGAACTTGCTAAATTGATAGATAATATCACCGAGATGTACGATGACACATTCAGTTATACAGGGAAAGAATCGCAAGCGTACAAGAAAGAACTGGTGCAACACAGGCTAGTGTTGAATTATTTAACTGCTGTTACTGGAGGGTATTGCGTAACATTGGCCACCCAATTTGGAGTAAAATGTTGCACCTATGTCACCAATGATACTAGCGACCCCAGGGAGGTGATAGACCGAAAGATGGATGAAATTCTACAGCTAAAATGGGAGTTTCGTAAGAACCATAACGCTTCAGTGGCTGAAGTAGGGGAAAAGATAGAAGGATGGGTTTCATGGCTGAACCCAGTAAAATGGTTCTCAGGTCTAGGGGAATGGGTCCAGGAAGTGATCGCCAGCATAGGCAAATTCTTGATCCTTATACTAATTGTCATCATAGTAATTGGCATATGAGTCCGGTGTGTTCCTATTGTGTTGAAGTTTGGAAAATTTAAAAATAGAGTAAAATGTAAGAACGAAACTATGATGGTGGTCAGTAATGACAATATGAATACCGAGGTAAATATAGAACTGCATTACAACCCTGAACTAGGAAATTCCATCATTTGATGTATTATATTTAGACATGCATAGAATGTATTATTGAAATGTTATTTTATTTAGAACACCTCAGATAATGTAAAGTTTCAATTCCCCTTCAAGACTGCTTTTATAAGACTGGTGCATTCCCACACCTTTCACATGATCTTCCAAGATCCGCGGTGTGCGTATAATAGTAGTTTTATGTCCCCACCCAGAGACACATTATTGATGGATTAAGAACCACCTTGTGCCATCCCGCAATAACACTAAATAATATGTAAATGTAAGCCTAAATTAAATTCTAATAGCAGATTGTGATAGCATGTTGTTTGCTATCAAAGGGTGGACTGTCGAAACTGAGTAATTGGCTGAGACAAGATCTGTTTAAAATTGAATCGCAGCGACGTCATCTTGCGAATGGCCGCAAGACGCCATCTTGGAAATGAGATTGCAAGACGCCATTTTGCGAATGGCCGCCTAAGCACCATTTTAGATAAACTCACATTTTAGTACATGTGGCGATAATACTATTAGCACCATGCGATTGCATCGTTCATTATTTCTCATATACACAATAATACGCATAATAGCGCTGTTAACTAGTCGCATATTAGCAAATGCACAAGACCCCGAATGAAAACACCGTTTAGTAGCTAAATGCGCATGCATCTGTCCCCAGTTAACTAGCATCTTCATATCAAACCCCGTACACTCACACATTACATATTCACTTACAAGGTTCCATTAGCTTTAAGGTATAAGATTTAAGTTTGTTCAGTTAGTATAAATGCTGTGAAATAAGGATATTTGATAACTAAGGTTTTATATATGCTAAGAAAGCCGTGTTTGGTTTTGTACTGATGCGTACTCTTTCCACAGTATTCCGGTGATATCGGTGGGGAGATCGCATCATGCATTCTCGAGTTATGGACCGCAGAGACTTCAAGCAACAAAATGTATTAACTGTTATGATGTTGCAGGGGGCGGGAGGGCAGAGACCCCCAGTTGTTAGAGGCTGGGTGAGTCTATTTGAACGAGCCTGATAAATGCTCCGTAACAGATGGATCCCCCGTGGGAACCAATAGCATCAGCAACAAACGTCTCTATTGTTTTGTCTATTCCTGGGGGGTATAAATATGTGTGCTCCAATAGGTTTTTAGTCTTCGTGCTGAATGCTGATAGACGAGGGGTTTCTTGCTGATGCCTAACACCTGGTACCGGAAGCGCTGTGTATGTATACTGTACTTGGGTCTGTATAATTCCTTTGCGCCTAAATTGTGCCTGGATCAATTGCGTGTAACTGACTGTACTTTTACTTGAATAATACTTGTGCTTTGGAACCACAGATTCCAGGTGTTAAGTCTTTATTTATTTGCATGGCTGCGTACGCAAATTAGCGTCATCCTTAGAAGGTATAGGCAGGATATTAGAAGGTATAGGCAGGATATTAAAAGGTATAGGAAGGTGTGTATAGAGATTCTGATCCAGTATCGTTAACTGTCACACCGGTCACATTGTAGTAAGGATTTGCATAAACAATGTAAATGCTTCACAATGATTCATTGTATATTCTTTGCATTGCACTGTACCTGTGTGCATATAAAATAAAGTGCTATGAAAAGAACGATGGGGGTCTGGGAAGTTTTGCAAATACAAACCCATTTTTGCATTTATTTGCAAAATACTGCAGCAAATGACGTATAGATTAACCCACGGCCACTGGAGGGGAATATTAAAACACACAATGATTTGGAGGAAAAAATAAAGAAGCAATATTATTATTTCAAAGAAAAGAAAACCCTATTAGAGACAGACAGTTTTAGAGGCAAGATAGGATGATCTGCACACCCAAGTTGAAACAAAAAAAAAAAAGTAAATAGCAGAACAAATATTACAAATAATGAACACATAAGAAACTTAGGATACCATTTAGGTATATTATACTGTACCATCAGAACGGAATTGGTATGTTATACCGCCGGACGTCAGGCTGGTGGATTAAATACTGATGCCGGTAGGCTGGCATATGGAGATCCCGACAGGGTAAGTCTAAAGGCTATCCCTAACCCTCTCCCCCCCTAACCCTCCCTTAGGGGTGCCTAAACCTAACCCCCCCCGCCCCGCACCCTAAATCTAACCCTAACCTCACCCTGGGGGTGCCTGACCCTAACCCTCCCTTCCCCTAGCCTAACCCTAACCCTTCCGGAGGGATGCCTAGCCCTATGTCCCCCCGGGAGACCCAAAACCTAACCCCCCCCCGTGGCTATCCGCTCCTGATGCCTGGCTTACCTACGATTGGTATGCCGGGCGTCGGGATCGCGGCGTGGGACTAATGACAGGCGTTGGTATTTAGACGCCGATCATTAGTCCCATGCCGGGATTTCACTGTCATGGAATCCGGTGGTCGGCATTTCAACCACTGGCTTCCTGACTACATCCCCATCAGAACAACAGCTGAATAGCCTATGAATAAGATAAGCTGGAATACCTACTCATACATAAATACACACTCAGTGGGCAGTTTATTAGTTACACCTGTGTACCTGCTCGCTAATGCAAATATCGAATTGGCCGATCATGTGGCATAAATGTATGCATAGATGATCAAGAGATTCTAAGGCAGTGTTGGCTAACCTTGACACTCCAGCTGTTATGGAACTACATAACCCAGCATGCACTGCTACAGTTTTGCTATTAGGGCATGCTAAAACTGTGGCAGGGCATGCTGGGATATATAGTTCCACTACAGCTGTAGTGTCAAGGTTAGCCAATACTGTTCTAAGGGGTAGATTTACTAAAGATTCCAAATCAGACAAGTGGTGGTGTTGCCCATAGCAACCAATCAGTGTCTCTATTGCACTGTAGAAAATGATAGATAGAATCTGCTTGGTCACTGTGGGCACATTTCATTTTTAGAAAGTTTAGTAAATCAAAGATGTGCGCAATGCCATTTTTTACGTGGAACGAGTAAGTTGCACAGAGAACTCAGTCGCAAAGTGAGTGACAGGCAGTCAGCATTTGGGGGAAGTGGTTAGAAAAGCGCAATGTGTGTCTTACCGTCACAAGGGCGTGCTTAAATTAGTCATTGCAATCTCCACGCAGTATGAGAGCGCTCTTTGTGTCAGAAGAGCTGTTGTATTTGAGACAGGTCAGACCTGCCACAAGGGCTGCATTGCTGGTCGATGTGCGTCAATATTATCGATATTTACTCTGGTATGCGACATCGGACACAGATGATAAGGCAGCGGTGGGCGTCCCTATGCTCAGGTAAGTTTTGGAACTATAGGCATATTTTCTCAGCTACAGGCAGTATGAAATCGCAGCTGTGATCGCATTAGTGTCCGTCTCTGAATCAGGCCTTTTGTCTGTGGAAATTGGAATCATTGATTAATGGTGACAGAAGGGACGATTTGATTATCTCAGGAACTTTTTCATGTACAACAGTCTCCAAAGTTTACAAAGATCTGAAGGAGAAAACAAATGTGATCATACCTCCCAACATGACCCTCTCCAGGAGGGACACAATGCTCTGGTCCTGGACTTCCCTGGTAATTTATGATTGGTAGAGGCTCCAGAGGTGGGGCTGCAGTACAGTCCAAAATTCAAATAGGGGAGTCACACCAACTGCCAGTGAGTCCCAGCCAGTGATGTTTGGCAGCGTGTGAAATGGCAGTTGGTGAGGCTCCCCTATTTGAATTTTGAACTGCGCTGCAGCCCCACCTCTTACCAGGGAAGTCCAGGACCAGAGCATTGTGTACCTCCTGGAGAGGGTCATGTTGGGAGGTATGTGTGATGTGTAACAAAATATATTTAATGCATAAAGGCGGCACATGCACACACACAAACAGGCATAATAACAAAAACAGTGCTCATAGAATAACGAATTCAGTTTGAAAATTGCACAAACACTATTACTGATCGTACTTGAGATCCTTATGTATCTGCCTTTCAACAATAACCTCTTCTATGGGGATCCAGATGTTGATCCAGAGTGGTCAGATGACGCGATTTGGGCTGAATCGTGTCATCGTAGCTCCGCCCCCTGCTTTACAATGCCGGACATCTTGGCATTGTATAGCGGGGTCGCAATGAAGCGATTTCACCTCCACACCCCCAGCACCTCCCACCATTGCCACCGCCACGCCCCCTGCAGTGCCGGCCTGGTTGTCCTCACTCGAATGGGGCAGCCACAAAGTCGGCAAGCCTGATTTAAAGGGTAACAATCAGGATTTATCAGAGGAAGCTGTAAAGTGGTAACAAAAGCTTATCTCTTCTGGTGATATATTCGGCACCAACATTCTGGTGATACTGTACATGCGCAGAAGAAAACAAAGAATCTAACTAAGAGTCTTTGCTAGCTCCTGTGTCCATGCTAGCAAGACATCGACAGAAAGATGACACCGCCAGACACATGAATATAGGGGAGCTGCAAAACAGGCACCGTAGCCTATCAGTCCTCAATGAAGTCTCTACGGCTCGAGCCCTCTGGAATCATGGGCCTGTTTGCACTGCATACTCTGCACCCAAAATAGATTTACCACTCAATGAGAGGATGGCTCAATCACTATTTTCATCCCTGCAGGTATGTTACCCATTCTACAAGCTGCATATTCTAACTAGTGCTTTGCAATCACTCAGATCAGCTGTTTGGTTTTTAAAAAGTATGTTACTCATTTCCATCTAGCAAGCAATATATTGTTCTTACATTTCTGCATAATGGAATTTATTTCTGTTAGCAAAGATTTAGATGTAATGACTTGATTGTATTTTGTATTACCTGGGTGGGGGATGTTGTTCAGTGATGCATAGTTTATGGTAGGATACTGCTTGTGTTTACACAAACTCAGTGCTAAATTTCTTCATTGATTAGTTAGCATTTGTGCACAGCTGTAGCATGTCTCAATCAGACGTTCTTTAAGTTCAAAATCAGTATAGAGGCAGCCGTGTATTATAAGCGCTAAGGCCCTCATTCAGAGGCGGTCGGAGGATGCAAGCGGTCGCTCAGAAACTGGGTGGCCGCTTGCATCCTGACCGCCCACCTCTGTTTCGGTCGTTAGGCTGTGGGTTTACACCCACAGCTCTAACGACCGCTTGGGTGACCATCGCGACCATCGGGGCTTACGACGAGACCCTAGGGTAGGGTCTCACTTGTCGTAAGCCCCGGAGAGCTTCTGGCTCTGTCAGAGCCGAAAAGCTCTCCACTGACATCACTAGTGATGTCAGTGGGGCCTCCCCCAAACGGCAGGCGTTCCCATGGGAGCGCCTCCGTTTGGCCTGCCACCCCCCCAGCCCGCCTTCCAAACGGAGCGAGCTGTCAATCAACAACGACAGCTCGCCCCCTTTGGAAAGAAACCCGCTACGACCGGCGCTGTCGGTCGTAGCGGGTCTCACGCATGCGCACGAGGGAGCCGGCTTCCTCGTGCGCATGCACAATGGCAAAACATCGAGGCGGCCGTGTGGTCGTAGACCGTACGGCCGCCTCTGAATAAGGTCCTAAGTGTGTTATAACACAAAGTGTAATTTATATAACAGTTAAAAAGCAGTTGAACAAACATTGAACAGCATCTACAACAAGGTAATTACAATATCATTCCTTACCAGTAATTTGTGTGTTGTACATTTTTGAATGTTTGGAAAAAATGTATCAGAAACTTCTATTAATGATCTCACTCCATGGAATCATCTCTAAGACTACTACATCCTTTACTCTCCCTGCAGCTCATCCTTCTGTACATATTGCTGCCTTATTACTTTTCTCTTCTCTTACAAACACACATGAGCTTTTAAATTATCTATACACATTGACAATAACATCCACAACCTCTTGCCATAAAATACATTCAGACAAACCCCACAAATATATTTATATCTCGCTCCTGTTGCTTCTATTAGCTGGTGACATATCTCCTAATCCAGGCCCAACCCACATGCCACACCCACAACGAACTATAAATCCAGCTAACCTCATAAACATTGCGTGCCTCCCTTCACCCTCCAAGTCACTAAAATGTGCCTTATGGAATGCACGCTCTGTCTGCAACAAACTAACATCCATCCACGACCTCTTTATTTCAACTAACCTCAACCTTCTGGCAATAACAGAAACATGGCTCACACAATCAGACACTGTCTCCCCTGTTGCACTTTCACATGGTGACCTACACTTCTCACACACCTCCAGGCCTAGTAATTGTAAAGGAGGTGGGGTAGGAATATTACTCTCCCAATCTTTCACATTCACAATTCTCCCACAGGTACCTTCACTTACATTTACATCATTTGAAGTACATTCTATCAGGACTTTCACCCCTTTCTCTCTGCGAGTTGCTGCTATCTATCACCCACCTGGGCCACTGCAACAATTTCTGGAACACTGTTCTGCCTGGCTCCCTCACTTCCTATCCTCAGACATCTCCACCATCATTATGGGTGATTTCAATATCCCCATTGACAGTCCACAATCTCCTCAAGCCTCCAAACTACTCTCTCTAACCTCCTCTCTTGGCCTCTTCCAATGGACTGAATCTTCTACTCATAAGGAGGGCCACTGCCTTGATCTTGTATTTACCAGACTATGCTCAGTTTCTGATTTCACTAATGCTCCTTTCCCTCTCTCAGTTCACAACCTTATCACCTACACACTCTCCTCCATTACATCAACCTCAATGTCAGTGAAATCAACCAAATCTCCTAAAACCCGCAGAAATATTAATGCAATTAACTTTCAACAACTATCTACCTCTCTACAACAACGACTCTCACCAATTTCTACATTCACTTCTCCTGAAACTGCAGCATCACACCTAAACCAGATTATAGTAAAAGCCCTCGATGAAGTAGCTCCAGCTACCCATCACACTCCGCGTAGACTTAGACGTTAACCGTGGCATTCTAACTTAACAAGGCATGTACAAAAACTCTCACGTAAAGTAGAACGTCAGTGGCGAAAGTCTCGCACTCCATCTGACTTCCTCACATATAAGACTATCTACAACTCTTATCGTACTGCTCTGGACACTGCCAAACAAACATATTTCCGATCTCTTATCTCTGCTCAAGCCTCTAACCCCAAGCAACTTTTCAATACATTTAAACTGCTTCTTACCCCTCCCTCACCCAAGCCACCTGCTACTATCTGTGCACAAGATCTTGCTTCCTATTTCAAGGACAAGATTGATAATATCCAAAATGAAATGGTATACTCTTCCTCAGCTAGTGACCTACTCAATTCTCTACCTGGACCCTCTGGCACATTCTCTTCATTTGACCCCACAAATGAAGATGAAGTATCTATACTCTTCTCATCCTCCTACTCTATTACCTCTCCTCTAGATCCTATACCCTCACAAATCAGTAAACCTCTGTCTCTGTCTCCTGTGCTCATCCCAACCCTAGCTAAAATCTGTAATCTCTCTCTCTCTCTACTGGCATCTTTCCATCACTGTTCAAGCATGCAGTGATTACTCCCATTCTGAAAAAACAAAATTCTGACCCTAACACTCTCTCAAATTACCGTCCTATCTCCCAGTTCCCATGCCCCTCCAAGCTACTGGAGAAACTTGTCTACACCCACCTCACACACTTTCTTAACACCCACAACTTATTGGACTCATTTCAGTCTGGCTTTCATTCCCAGCACTCTACAGAGACAGCACTGACTAAGGTAGTAAATGATCTGGTCACTGCCAAGGCTAAAGGCCATTACTCACTCCTAATTCTTCTAGAGCTCTCTGCTGCTTTTGACACTGTTGACCACTCTCTTCTCGTACAAACATTACAATCCCTAGGTCTTAAGGACACAGCTCTTTCTTGGTTCTCTTCCTACCTATCTAATCGCTCCTTTACTGTTCGTTTTTCTGATTCTGCCTCCTCTTTGCTACCTCTATCAGTTGGAGTACCGCAAGGCTCTGTCTTAGGTCCTTTGCTATTCTCAATCTATACCACCTCTCTTGGCAAACTGATCCACTCTTTTGGATTTCAGTACCATCTGTATGCGAATGATACTCAAATCTACCTGTCCTCTCCAGATTTATCAGCATCTGTATTGGTCCGTGTCACTGAATGTATTTCTGCCATTTCATCTTGGATGTCATCTCGCCACCTGAAACTTAATATTTCTAAAACAGAATTAATTATATATCCACCGGCCAATAACAGTTACCAATCTGATCTCTTTATCACTGTTGATAACTCAACAATCCACCCCACCCCACAAGCTCGCTGCCTTGGTGTCATCCTTGATTCTGAACTGTCCTTTGTTCCCCACATTCAATCTGTCTCAAAATCATGTTACATACATCTAAAAAACATATACAAAATCCGACCATATCTCACACAAGACACTGCAAAAACTCTAATCCATGCACTCATTATTTCCCGCATTGACTATTGCAATAGTCTCCTTACTGGTCTTCCCAAAAACAGGCTATCGCCATTACAATCCATTATGAATGCAGCTGCGAGGCTTATATTCCTTGCCAAACGTTCATCGTTTGCTGTCCCGCTCTGTCAGTCCCTCCATTGGTTGCCGGTTTTCTACCGTATTCAATACAAAATACTGTTACTTACACATAAGGCCATTAACCGAATTACGTCAACATACATCTCTTCACTCATCTCAAAATATCTCCCAACCCGACCTCTCCGCTCAGCACAAGATCTGCGTCTCTCATCCCCGCGCATTACTTGCTCCCATTTACGGTTACAGGACTTTCTTCGGGCTGCACCCACTCTATGGAATGCCTTACCACGCACAATAAGACTTACCTCTAGTCTTCAATCCTTCAAGCGTTCCCTGAAAACTCACCTCTTCAGACAAGCTTATCAGATTCCAGAACTGAACACATAACCTTCATAGCTTCCATGTCTTATTACATCCCCTCTCACAGTCCACACATAACCTCACATATTGTCTTTCTTTCACATACTCCTGACATTTGGCCGACATTCCTGTGTGACTGGATCATGCAGCCCACAAAGAAACTCTACATTCTGGCCGGACCAAATTGCAATATATAGCACCTATCCTTGTGTATCAATGCCTATTTCCCTATAGATTGTAAGCTTGCAAGCAGGGCCCTCTTACCTCTATGTTGGTCTGATATTACCCTGTTTTGGTCTATAAATGTTTCCAATTGTAAAGCTCAAAGGAATATGCTGCGCTATATAAGAAACTGTTAACATAATATTTATTTATTTATTTATTTATTTATTATCTCGTTCCACTGTGCAATTTTATCATTAGCATGTGTAGAGTTGCGAGCCAGTCAACACCAGTCAGAAACTGAGATGAGGTTCATTCTATACAGTATATATAAAGCTGAAGAGTGATAGAAATTATGTCATCACGTTGGAATTTAATGACAGTTGGTCTGAACTCTGAACCCTCCCACCAGGGTCAGTGATGTTACAGCCAAAGAGTTATGGCATAACACACATCTATAGTCTCCAAACACTTATTTCCCATATCTTTCAGGCACCACATCCACAAAGACAATCTTAAAAATTACCCAAAAACAACATCATAATATTATCCAACGTATAACACTTTAGATGAAAGAAAAAAAGACACGCAGGGTGCATACTCTGTAGAGGAGGTGAGGTGAGGGCATCCCAAAAGTGTAATAATAAAGAAGAAAAGAAAAAAAGTTAATGCTAAGGATAATGTATATAATAAAATCAAGTGCTGATAATAGAAATAGAAAGATGATGAGGAAGAGAGAGGTGGAGTAAGAAGGGAGAGGTGATATGGGGGTAGAGAGGAGGATAGAGAGAGAACCCAGGTAGAGTCGGAGACATCTAGTATGTTTATAAATTATTACTGATGCTAAAAGTGTACAGAAGGCTGCTTTTTCGTACATCCGTGGCAGCCTGCTTACTAGTTAATGGGAAGGTAATTTTAATAAATTAAAATGCTGGTCCAATTATAATACTAACCATTACTTTTATATCCTGTTTTCTACTTCTTATGACAATAGTACAATAAAAATGCAAATGGTGAGTGGATCCATATATAAAATGTTCACGTTGTTCAGCGATTTTTTGCAACTGTGCATGTGCGAAAATGTGTATAATCTCCTACGGCAAATGCATTACACAGAGTGTACGCACAACGCTGCTGTTGCGATCAGGACAGATGGTGTTAGAAATGGGGCAGAAAAGTGATGGGAGTTCCTGGACGGTGACTGGGAGGCGACTAGAAGTGCAGGAAAAAACTGTCCGTCTCATAGGCATTTAATGAGAGTGTCGCGTGAATGTCAGTGAAAGTGGCTGCATTCCCAGACGCATCGCCACAGCCAAAGGAGGCCAGAGTCAGGCAGGCAAAAACCAGCGATATTACATAGTGCAGAGCAGTGACGGATCTTACCTAGGGGCTGCGAAACTGCAGCCCCCCCCCAGTAAAATCAGCCACTTCAGTGAAGCCAGTGCAGTCCGTGACTGCATTGGCTACACTGTGATTGGAAGTGGCTTCCTTTTGGAAGCGCCACCTGCCAGTCACGCTGAAGACAGGCAGCCCAAGGGGGTGTCTCCTCCCCCTGGGACTGCCAGTCCGGGCTGAGATCAGCAGAGAGCGGCTTCCAGTGGAAGCCGCTGCTCTGCCTTTCAGCCAGCACTACAGGGCTTCTCGGGGCTGCAACCAATGCAGCCCAGAGAAGCTCGTGTTATGCTTTTGCATGCGTGGCGCTACTGCCGTGGAAGGACTGATACTAGCATTGTGCATATACTCGGAGCCGCGACTCTGACTACGGACACAAGAGCGAGTGCGACTGCGTCCATCTCTGTATCAGATCCTTTGTGTGTTAAAATTACCCCCATTGTCTTAAACCAGCCCTGTGTACAGTATGTGTTTATTATGACACCAGGATTTCCTTGATCAACAGCACTCTACCAAATAATAATCCCAGTTTACATTGGCAGAAGCTGTTGGCAAGTACTCAAATAACTTTCTGTTGTGCAAAAAATAAATACTGCTTGGGATTTCTTTTCAGAATGAAGATGGGAACATTAACCTCTGCTGTGACTGATGAAAAAACAGGAACCTCTGACCATACCGTTGCCAGCGAGGGTCTTGGGAACATATTTCTATGTGTGTTCCTAATCATCAGTCACCCAAGCTCTGGGGCTTTAGTGCACATGGGCTACTGTCTGGATCATTTTTTCCCAAGCTTGCCCCATTAGTTATTTATTCATTAAAAGTTTATTTTCTAAACATTTTTTTGTAAAAGTAAAAGCTCCTGGGACACATTCACTACGCATCAATATAAACTGTGCGCAGTTGGTTCACAAATCCGCTTCATGAATAGTAACAAATGTATACAGATCTTTTGGAAAGTCACGGAGGGTTAGGATTTATAGAAATTCAGAGATCTAAACCCGCACATGCACGCAGCATTTCTGCCGACCAATTTGGTAGTTGAGGCCAGATTTTATGTAAACTACAAAAACTGCTTCAGATCTCAACCAACATCAGATCTGGATCCTTCAGAAGTCAATCAGGACTGGAGGAAAATATGTGTTAAATGGCCCCATATATATAATATACATCAGGGGTAGCCAACCCTGGTCCTCGAGAGCTACCAACAGTGCATGTTTTCCAGGTCTCCTCAAAGAATCACAAGTGTTATAATTAACTACACCTGTGGATATTTTCAAATGTGTTACTGAGTAATGAATACACCTGTGCACCAGCTAGGTGGTCTGGAAAACGTGAACTGTTAGTAGCTCTCGAGGAACGAGATTGGCTACCCCTGATATACATAATACTGAACAGTGCACACTGGCCAGTCAATAATGTTCAGTCATTTATACCGGACACCAGATAACTTATATGGTCATTACAAAGGTCTGTGTTGTCTGCCCTATGCTTTTTTACTTTAATTAATTAGCTTAATAGGCTAGCTCAGTGGTTCCCAAACTTGGCCCTCAAGGCACCCTAACAGTCCATGTTTTCAGGATATCGCACAGATGACTTTATTAGTACCTCCAGTAAGCTTGATTATACCATCTATGTACAAGCAGGGATATCTTTGAACCTGATCTGTTAGGGTGCCTTGTGGTACAAGGGCCTGGTTAGCAAGGAACGCAGTTGCTTATTTGCACGCAATCGGACGATTGTTGTGTTCTGCGCATGTGTACGCATGGCAGTGCGCGTTTGTGCGCGAACCAGTCATTGCGATTGAGACTGCGGTCACAGTGACTACGCAGACCCATCGCAGAGTAATTGACAGGAAGTGCCGTTTGTGGGTGGTGAAGGGTGGGTGGTCGGCCGAACGCAGGCGTGCCAGTGTGTTTGAACACTGTTACCATACGCAGCCTGAGGCCTCATAGTGTGCGCTGAAGTAAGAATATCCTGAGCAAGGTCTGACCTGCCTTAACTGTGCGTATGGGTCCGATGGTACTCGATTGTACCGATGTTTTCGCAGTCTTGCAAAACATTATGGATGTGCATGTAAAGTGGGCATTCTTATGTAGTGCTACGGTGGCATTGCGATCGCTATGGCTTAGCATACTAGCATACTATCACACTGAACTGTGTGTACGCTATAAAGTGTACCGTAATGAATCAGGCCCCAAGTTTGGGAACCCCTGTCCTAGCTGTTTCTTTTCTTTGAACTTTAGGCCTTATTCTAAACCAGAAGTGGAAAAGTGGGCTGAACTCGCAGATATCTCCATACTGCACAGGCACTGTAGGAAGAGGTCGCCGATTGAGGATGTGCTGGACAGGGCGTATTTATGCACACAGATGGAGATTGTAGGAGGTAAGTTGGTGGCAAGCATGCAAATGCACGGAGCCGATCCGTCACGTGGGAGTGCCGTGGTCGTATGAACCGGCTTCTGTGCTCGACTGTAGCGCGCAAATGGTAACTGGACGCCTTTTTCATATGGATCATGGGGTGAGTGCAACTCCAGATACTAACTATGATTATAATGGCTGGATAGGCTTCTACATGCAGATGCACAGAACTTCGGTATATACAGGATTCTCGAATTAGCTAGAGGAATTAAGAAGGCTGCCGCGGCCGCAGGGAAAAGCAGCGAGGGATTTGCGTGGCTTGTATCTTGCCTAATACAACCACCTAACTTTTTAGACAGTTCTGCTGTATAAATCTGGGCTTTCTATACTTCTAATGGGAAAAGCATTGATGGTCGTTCATGTTCTATTGTATAATAAAGTCTGGATTCTCTGCAGGCTTCCAGAGGTTCATGGTTTAGTAAATCAGCACGCTGTTTTGCAAACATACCCCTTAGTATCTTTCCTGTAAGAATGTAACTATCCGTTGATCTCTTAAAGGGAAACAATCAAGATGGAAGATCGGCCCATTTAAAGAAAGCAGAGGGCGAAAAACAGACTGATGGATGCAATGCCCAACACAAGCCCACCACTGACTGCTTCTCTCCATTCAAGGCAAACCAGTTTCTCTAGTATTCTGTCCCTATCCAGGAAGAAGGAATAATGAGCCGTCCCAGGACATGACAGAGGAGGGCAGATATAGATAGCTGAGATGTTCTGTGCACACATACACAAAATAAAATGTTATGGACGCTCCAAAATATTAATCTCCATAATACATCATTTCTTCCACCAAGCCCTGTTCCCTGAGGCTAGACTTGTGTTTAGAGACAATTACTGCATGGAATTCTCTGCATGTACATACTAATGCCTGTCTTTGTAGGCCACGCCTACCCTACATATACACCAGATAATGGATGTTGGTCCACCCCAAACACATTCCAGTTTAGCAAGCTATTACTCCCTAATTGTTACCTGTCAAACAGGTAAAATAAGCCTCAGTCCTCTGTCACCCAGCCTTACCTTCCCATAATACTATAGCCTCAGACCATTCCCCTTGATTTACTTACAACTGATGATGCAATGGATTTGCTGCATAGAGAAGATTTTTTTTTTAAAATATTATTTTAAATGTACCAATAACCAGCCCTGTAAGATATTCTGCTGCAGTAAATGCATTTTCTAAACTCTGGAGCAGCTCTTAGTTTTATAGCAGTTTAGAACTGCATAAACTAGATAGCCAATCTCAGGGGCCTATTCATCAACACTAAAATAACGTTTTTAAGGACATTTTCCTTAAATAACGTTATTTTGGTATTCATGTAGCCACTTAGCACAGGAGATATCACAGATATCTCCTTGCTAAGTTCCCCTGCGTTAATTTCCACACTCCCCATACATTAGAATGGGGATGTGGAAATTGTGGTATTCATCAAATTCCGAAAATTATCAATTTTCGGAATTTGATGCAGTTACTATTCGCCACTGTGAGGTGGCGAATAGCAGGTGAAACTTACCTGTATCCGCGTGTGCAGGACCCCCGACGAGTCCCTCCGGCGCTCTGCTCCGACCTCAGGCTCCGGAGGCTGGTCGGACATGTGTGCTCCCCAGCAGAGCACAAGAAAGTTTAGAAAAATATATATATTTTTTTTCTAATCTGTCATGTGGTCTGCTGGGAAACCACATGACAGACCAGCAGGACGGAGCCGGAGGCTGCTACGTGGACAGGTAAGTCGGGGGGGGGGGGAAGGTGAGCGGAGGGGGAAGGGGGTGGGGGGGGTCGGGGGGGTTTACGAAACTTAACGCATCTGTAGGAAGTGCTGCGCATGCGCTGGTTTTACAGATGTAACAGCGCATGCGCAGCACTGTTTCCAGATGCGATAAGGTAGTGTAGAGAGGGAAAAGTATCTATTTCCCGAAAAGCTGTCATCGCAAAAATGACAGCTTTTCGGAATAGATACTTATGGAGAGGTGGAATGATGAATTCCACCTATAATTAGCTAGAACTCCATGAGAGTTCTAAAGCTAATTATCTCCAGAGAATTTTTATGTTTAATGAATAGGCCCCTCAGTCAAAAAGGCTCACCAACGGTTCAGATTTTAGAGATATTCATGCTTGACCACAGGTGACCTAATTAACCCTGCATCAGGCACAGCTGGCCTGACAGGCGCCACAAAGCTTTTTTCGCTTACCTCTCCGCCGCAAGGGGGTGCAGGGGCCTGCCCCTCCTAGTACCTTCCTATCTCTAGGTGCTGTTTGAAACCCCCCTAGTCAGTTTTCCCGCCGCCTGCATGGAGTGCAGTAGTGACCTTCCTGGCCTCTCACGCTCATTGCGCCCAAACTCGTCCGATTTTTGAAGGTACGTATTTCTTTTTATTTTCTCACAATTTTGTGTAGTTTACTCATTTTATGAATGAAAATTACAAAGGTTGTGGGTATTTTGCGGAAATATGTAGGTTTGTCCAGGGTGGCCTCTTAGGCACACTGCGCCTCTTAAAATTTTGTATTTTTTGTTTTACTTGCTTTAAGGTTAATAAACGTGGTTTTGTGAATCAGATTTTCATATATTCTCTCTTTGTACATCCTAATGAAGGTCACTGATCACTTTAAGAACGTTAGAATTTAGATAATTAGGTGCTAATGACGATTTTATAACAGGCGCCTGTCAGGCACACTGCGGTCGAACCTGGGAGTCCCAGAGGTGCACCTGATGCAGGGTTAATACCTCAGTCAATTTGATTTAACCACATGTGCTCAACCATGGAAATCTCTAAACCTGAACAGTTGGGGAGCCTTGAGGACCACATTTGGGAACCTCTGCTCTAACCTGATCAGATTGATTCCCAATGCAACTTCGGAGCTTGGACTTTTTCGTTAGATTGCATTTTTTAAAGGTTTCGATATGAGACTGCTCTCCATCGAGAAAGACCATTACTCTAGAACAGGATTCCTCAACTCCAGTCCTCACGTACCAGGAACAGGTGGTTTTGGGAGGTTTCTGTCTATGGCTACAAGTGGGATAAACACTGACCCAGCGAACTAGCTTTATTCATCTGTGCATGATTCAAGAATCCTGTGAACTTGACCTGGTGGCGGTACTTGAAGATTGGAGTTAAGTAACCTCTGCTCTGGAAGACTCCTATAACATGAAGCAGCTCTGATTGGGCAGCACAGACGTTGTAATGGTTAGCATTACTGCCTCAGAGCACTGAGGTCATGGGTTCAATTCTGGCCTTAACTGTGTGGAGTTTGTATATTCTTCCCTGTGCTTGCGTGGGTTGCTCCGGTTTCCTCCCACACTCCAAAAATATACTGGTAGGTTAATTGGCTCCCAACAAAAATTAACCCTAGTGTATATGTGTGTGAGCATATGTTAGGAAGTATACATTTTAAGCTCCAATGGGGTAGGGACTGATGTGAATGGATGGCCAAAATATTCTCTGTAAAGCGCTGTGGAATATGTGTGCGCTATATAAATAAATGGTAATAAATAAAAAAATAAATAAAAATAGTGTACTTATCCACCGATAGATTCTTTGCGCCTGCTTGATATAGCATATTCTAATTTTCATTCCATGTCCTCTAATACATAACTCGTTATACTAGAGCTGTGATCATAGTGTTAGGTGTGACTGGGCAATTTTGAATGTGATAGTGGCAAATGGTCCTTGTTTGTCCAGAATTTTTATTCGGCAATATAGAGGAGAAAGCATTTATAGGGTACAAATCCACCCTTGACGTCATTTGTCGTAATCCTGTCTGTAACTATATGCTAATACTGCTATCAGCCCTTGCCCTGGTGTACAAGCGTGAGTCTGACCATGCAAGGATGGAGCCGCCCACTTTGAGCATCTTCAGGTGTTGCGATACCAATTGGTGCATCTTTAGACACCACCGAAACTTGCGTCAGCCCTCTGGTAGGTGCAGATTTTCCACACGTCCGCGTCACTCCCATAATAAGCCCATAAGGCGGACTGTCTCCGTGAGTTAGAATAACCCCCTCCCTGTCACCATCTGGGAACACCCAGCACATTTCCTGCGTGCATTTGAAATTGCAGCTGTGACTCTGTATAAATGCAGTTTGGATGCATGTGTGACTCTGCGGGTCGCACCCGCCGAGGGGTGACACCAGAGCCGTAACTAGACTTTTTGGTGCCCTGTGCCAGAGAGAGCATTGTCGCCCCCCATCCCCCCCATTTTTTAAATAGGGACATAAGATAGTGCACCTGAAAAAGGGCCATGGCCTCATGGGGAAGAGATAGGGGAGGCCCGGAGATGCTGGGGATAAAAGAAGAGGAAGCTAAAATAAATAAATAAATAAATAAATGATGATAATAATAATAATAATAATAATAATAATACAAGTGAGAATGATAACTAACAGCAAAATTGACAGGCCCAAACAGCGCCCCCTGCCCTGTGCCATGGCACTGGTCGCACTACCCTAGTTACGACCCTGGGAGACTTCCCCTCAGTGACGGGAGCCGGGTGCTGCACTGTATAATTAAGTGCAGCACTCGGCTCCTCACACTGTGAGAGTGCCAGCCAGCACTACACACACCTCCGGCACCCCCCTGTCTCCAGACTCCCAGGGATAACGGAACCATGGGATTTTGGCCTTGAGGCCACACCCCTCCCTGCGAGACCACGCCTTTCCTGCAAGGCCCCCTTTTGGCGCTACTCGGCTTGGCCACGCACCACAACGTCCCTCCCAGTACCGGGTGACACCGTGGGTAAATACGCCACTGAGTCTGGATGCATGTGTGACTGTATGAATATAGTCTGGATGCATGTGTGACTCTGTATTAGGGGTGTGCACCGGCCACTTTTCGTGTTTTGTGTTTTGGATCTTTCTTCGTGTTTTGGATCTGGATTGGTTTTGCCAAAACCACCCTTCGGTGTTTTGGGTTCTGGGTTTTGTGTTTTGGATCTGTATTTTTTTTTTAAAAAGCATAAAAACAGCTAAAATCACAGAATGTGTTGATTTTTCTGCTCCTATGCTATTATTAACCTCAAAAACCTTAATTTCCACTCATTTCCAGTCTAATCTGAACACCTCACACTTCACAATAGTGTTTTTATGTCCAAAAGGTTGCACCGAGGTAGATGGATGACTATGCTAAGCGACACGAGTGGGCGTCACAAACACGTGGCCCATCTAAGAGTGACACTGCAGTGGCAGACAGGATGGCAGTTTGAAAAACTAGGCCCCAAACAGTACATAATGCAAAGAAAAAAAAAGAGGTGCAAGATGGAATTGTCCTTGGGCCCTCCCATCCACCCTTATGTTGTATAAACAGGACATGCACACTAACAAACCAATCATTTCAGGGCCAGGGTCTGCCACACGACTGTGGCTGAAATGATTGGTTTGTTTGGTCCCCCACAAAACAAGCTGGCAATTAATTTGGCCTCGCACAAAATGGCTCTACGGAGGCAAGATGTCGTCCTCATCCTCCTCATTCACCGATTCCTCACCCTCTTCAGTGTTGTGTACATCCTCATCCTCACAGAGTACTAAACACTCTTTCGGAGTGCACACTGGAGGGGGGGCAACTCAGGTAAAATAGAGCCAGTTTGTACAGGGGCCTCCAAATTGCATCTTTTTCCTGCCAGTACATGTACGGACTGTCTGACATGCCTACTTGGATGCTGTCACCGATGTAATCCTTTAACAGACAGACGCACGCTTGTCGCTGCTGCTTTGAGGATGCAGGTGCGGCTACAGCCCACACAATTCTCAAAGACAGGAAAAAAAATTTATTTTTATTTTTTGTGGAGCGCACTTTGAGGGTTACACCACCCTTTAACAGACAGACGCACGCTTGTCACTGCTGCTTTGAGGATGCAGGTGCAGCTACTGCGCATACATTTCACACACAAACACAGAAAAAAAGATTATTATTCTAACACCAACATAGCAGTCAAGGCCTCAGTTATACGTTTTGCTTCAGGATGACTGCTGTCGTACTTCATCCTCCTCGCTAGGGACTGTTGGAGGGTCAATTGTTTAGTAAAAGTAGTGGTGTTCCTACTTCCTCTCTGGGATGATGAACAACTCCCAGCAGCAGCAACAGCACTAGGAGGAAGTGGTTCTTGATCTTTCCCTATTTTATTTTTATCGGAGAAAGTTTGGTCCTCCATTTATGTTATATTGATATATACGTGCGGCTAAGGTGCACACAAACACAGAAAATATTTTTTTATTTTTGCTGGAGAGTAGTGCACTTTGTGGGTTACACCACCCTTTAAGAAATGAGCCAGCCGGCTCTTTACTTATGGGACACAGGCGCACTCTTGGCGCTGCTCCCTTGTTGATGCACGTGCAGCCACAGTGCACACAATTCACAAACACAGAAAATATTTTTTTATTTTGTTTGGAGCATACTTTGGGGGTTACAGCACCCTTTAACGGACAAGCCAGCCGGCCCTTTACTTATGGGACACAGGCGCACGCTTGGCGCTGCTCCTTTGTTGATGCACGTGCAGCCACAGTGCACACAATTCACAAGCACAGAAAATATTTTTTTATTTTGTTTGGAGTGTACTTTGGGGGTTACAGCACCATTTAACGGACAAGCCAGCCGGCCCTTTACAATTGGGACACAGGCGCACGCTTGGCGCTGCTCCTTTGTTGATGAACGTGCAGCCACAGTGCACACAATTCACAAACACAGAAAATATTTTTTATTTTGTTTGGAGTGCACTTTGGGGGTTACAGCACCCTTTAACGGTCAAGCCAGATGGCCCTTTACTTATGACACAGGCGCATGCTTGGCACTACTTTGTTGATGCACATGCGGCTACAGTGCACACAATTCACAAACACAGAAAATATTTTTTTATTTTGTTTGGAGTGTACTTTGGGGGTTACAGCACCCTTTAACGGACAAGCCAGCCGGCCTTTTACTTATGGGACACAGGCGCACGCTTGGCGCTGCTCCTTTGTTGATGCACGTGCAGCCACAGTGCACACAATTCACAAACACAGAAAATATTTTTTATTTTGTTTGGATTGCACTTTGGGGGTTACAGCACCCTTTAAAGGTCAAGCCAGACAGCCCTTTACTTATGACACAGGCGCACGCTTGGCACTACTTTGTTGATGCACGTGCGGCTACAGTGCACACAATTCACAAACACAGAAATTTTTTTTTATTTTTGAGCACCCCTGATGGACAGAGCACCCCCTGGAGAACACTACAGCACCCCTTTAGGACTGGGACACTGCACAGGACTTTGGAGTGGACACAGCCCCTATGGACAACTGACTGCACAACACAGTCCAGCCAGCCCCTATGGACTTTGGAGGAGTGGACACAGCCCCTATGGACAACAGCAGCACAGCGCAGCACAGCACAGCACAACACTACACTGCACTACACTACACTACACAGCCCAGCCAGCCCTAACTCCCACCCTCCCTCTTCACTGTCCACAGCCGAGTGAGAAAATGGCGCTGACGCGGGTACCTTATATAGAATCCAAAACCCGCGAGACCCGGATGGCGGGATGATGATGTTTTGCCTCGATTTCAGATCCGAGTCAGGCGGGAAAAGTCGAGCCTGACTCGGATCGGGGGGGCTCGGGGGGGTTCGGATTTCAGAAATCCGAACCCGCTCACCCCTACTCTGTATGAATATAGTCTGGATGCATGTGCGACTCTTTATGAATATAGTCTAGATGCATGTACGACTCTGTATGAATTAGGGATGTGCAGGCTCGGATAGGTTCAAATTTGCATGCCGAGTTAGGATTTTTCCCTCCAGAAATCGGGTCTCAAAGAGGCAAACCATCATCTTTCATGGACAAACATCATCTTCCATGGACTTTTGTCCAGGAATGATGATATTTCTCCATGAAAGATAACGTTTTGCCTCTTTCTGAGACCCGATTTTTGGAGGGAAAAATCCGGTCTCGGCGTGCAAATTCGAACCTGTCCGAGCCTTCACATCCCTAGTATGAATACAGTCTGGGTGCATGTGCGACTCTGTATGAATACAGGGCCTGATTCAGACCCGCCTGCTTGTTGCGGACGCTCGCATCCTGCGTATGCAAATTTTCCAAAGTGACGTCATGGGATGCGATCGCTTGCCAAGGCATAAGCACACCCACTTTGGCTGTGCGAGCGATCGCTCTGCATATGCAGACGTCCATTAGAGTATGCAGAGACGCCCACTAGCGCACGTCATCTCCAGGAAGTGCCTTTAAACATTGGTACATCGAGCACCATCGGAAGCTAATGCAGCACTTGTGGTTGCCTTACCCTACCGCAGTCACTGCGAGTACTTCAGTGTAAAAGACAGACAAGCGACGTGGACTATGGCGCTGTCTGTTAATTATGCACGCCTTAAAAACGGCATTGAAACATTCAGGCACGCCTGCGTTTGCACCTCCACTCCCCCATTTTGAATAGACTGCTCATGTTACCACCCACAAACGGCCTCTCCTGTCACTCACTCTGCTGGGCTGTCTTAGCTGGGTGAGCGGGCGGTATGCGATCGCAATGAGTAGTTTGCGCACTGCAATGCATGCGCGTATGCAGACTATCGGGCCGCTTGCAAGCGCACAGTGCTTACGACCGGGTCTGAACCAGGCCTATAGTCTGGATGCATGTGCGACTCTGTATGAATACAGTCTGGATGCATGTGCGACTCTGTATGAATTAGGGGTGAGCGGGTTCGGATTTCTGAAATCCGAACCCACCCGAGCCCCCCCGATCCGAGTCCGATCCGAGTCAGGCTCGACTTTTCCCGCCTGACTCGGATCCTGAAATCGAGGCAAAACGTCATCATCCCGCCTTCCGAGTCTCGCGGGTTTTGGATCCTATATAAGGTACCCGCGTCGGCGCCATTTTCTCACTCGGCTGTGGACAGTGAAGAGGGAGGGTGGGAATTAGGGCTGGCTGGGCTGTGTAGTGTAGTGTAGTGCTGTGCTGTGCTGCGCTGTGCTGCTGTTGTCCATAGGGGCTGTGTCCACTACTTCAAAGTCCATAGGGGCTGGCTGGACTGTGTTGTGCAGTCAGTTGTCCATAGGGGCTGTGTCCACTCCAAAGTCCTGTGCAATGTCCCAGTCCTAAAGGGGTGCTGTAGTGTTGTCCAGGGGGTGCTCTGTCCATCAGGGGTGCTCCCCCCAAGTGCAAAAAAAAATAATATTTTTTCTGTGTTTGTGAATTGTGTGCACTGTGGATGCACGTGCATCAACAAAGGAGCAGCGCCAAGCGTGCGCCTGTGTCCCATAAGTAAAAGGCCAGCTGGCTTGTCCATTAAAGGGTGCTGTAAGAGGGAGGGTGGGAGTTAGGGCTGGCTGGGCTGTGTAGTGTAGTGTAGTGCAGTGTCCACTACTTCAAAGTCCATAGGGGCTGGTTGTGTTGTGCTGTGCTGCTGTTGTTAATAGGGGCTGTGTCCACTACTTCACTACTTCAAAGTCCATAGGGGCTGGCTGGACTGTGTTGTGCAGTCAGTTGTCCATAGGGGCTGTGTCCACTCCAAAGTCCTGTGCAGTGTCCCAGTCCTAAAGGGGTGCTGTAGTGTTGTCCAGGGGGTGCTCTGTTCGTCAGGGGTGCTCCCCCCAAGTGCTAAAAAAAAAAGTTTTTTCTGTGTTTGTGAATGGTGTGCGCAGTAGCCGCACGTGCATCAACAAAGTAGTGCCAAGCGTGCGCCTGTGTCATAAGTAAAGGGCCGGCTGGCTTGACCATTAAAGGGTGCTGTAACCCTCAAAGTACACTCCAAACCAAATAAAAAATTTTTTTCTGTGTTTGTGAATTGTGTGCGCAGTAGCCGCACGTGCATCAACAAAGTATTGCCAAGCGTGCGCCTGTGTCATAAGTAAAGGGCCAGCTGGCTTGACTGTTAAAGGGTGCTGTAACCCTCAAAGTACACTCCAAACCAAATAAAAAAATTTTTTCTGTGTTTGTGAATTGTGTGCGCAGTAGCCGCACGTGCATCAACAAAGTAGTGCCAAGCGTGCGCCTGTGTCATAAGTAAAGGGCCGGCTGGCTTGACCGTTAAAGGGTGCTGTAACCCCCAAAGTACACTCCAAACCAAATAAAAAAATATTTTCTGTGTTTGTGAATTGTGTGCGCAGTTTCCACACGTGCATCAACAAAGTAGTGCCAAGCGTCCGCCTGTGTCATAAGTAAAGGGCCGGCTGGCTTGACCGTTAAAGGGTGCTGTAACCCCCAAAGTACACACCAAACCAAATAAAAAAATATTTTCTGTGTTTGTGAATTGTTTGCGCAGTTTCCTCACGTGCATCAACAAAGTAGTGCCAAGCGTGCGCCTATGTCATAAGTAAAGGGCCGGCTGGCTTGACCGTTAAAGGGTGCTGTAACCCCCAAAGTACACTCCAAACCAAATAAAATTTTTTTTTCTGTGTTTGTGAATTGTGTGCGCAGTAGCCGCACGTGCATCATCAAAGTAGTGCCAAGCGTGCGCCTGTGTCATAAGTAAAGGGCCGGCTGGCTTGACCGTTAAAGGGTGCTGTAACCCCCAAAGTACACTCCAGTCCAAACCAAATAAAAAAATATTTTCTGTGTTTGTGAATTGTTTGCGCAGTTTCCTCACGTGCATCAACAAAGTAGTGCCAAGCGTGCGCCTGTGTCATAAGTAAAGGGCCGGCTGGCTTGACCGTTAAAGGGTGCTGTAACCCCCAAAGTACACTCCAAACCAAATAAAAATTTTTTTTCTGTGTTTGTGAATTGTGTGCGCAGTATCCGCACGTGCATCAACAAAGTAGTGCCAAGCGTGCGCCTGTGTCATAAGTAAAGGGCCGCCTGGCTTGACCGTTAAAGGGTGCTGTAACCCCCAAAGTACACTCCAGTCCAAACCAAATAAAAAAATATTTTCTGTGTTTGTGAATTGTGTGCGCAGTAGCCGCACGTGCATCAACAAAGTAGTGCCAAGCGTGCGCGGCGGTTGCGATGCCTGACCTTTCCAGCACTGGATGGGAAGAGGTGGCTCTTTCCACCATTTGCACGCCCCCTGCAAGTGCTGAAAGGAGCACCCACAGTCAACTTGCTGATATGCAAATTGAAGATGTCACTGTTGAAGTACAACAGGATGAGGATACTGGTGTAGCTGGCACTGAGGAGGAAGTTGGCGAGGAGGATTCTGATGGTGATGTGGTTTGTTTAAATCAGGCTCCGGGGGAGACAGTTGTTGTCCGTGGGATGAAAAAGCCCATCACGGTCATGCCTGGGCAGAAGACCAAACATTCCACCTCTTTGCTCTGGCAATATTTCTATCCAAATCCGGACAACAATTGTCTTGCCATATGTACCATATGTAAAGGTGAAATAAGTAGGGGTAGGGACGTTAACCACCTAGGAACATCCTCCCTTATACGGCACCTGCAGCGCGTTCATAAAAAGTTACTGTCAAGTTCAGAAACTTTGGCTCAGACCGTAAGCAGTCCAGGGTCACCTAAATCCCTTTTTCCTGTTTATCCAAGGAATCGGTGGATGAGGAGGATGAGGACGACATCTTGCCTCCGTAGAACCAGTTTGTGCAGGGACACATTAATTGCCAGCTTGTTTTGTTGGGGCCCAAACGAACCAATCATTTCAGCCACAGTCATGTGGCAGACCCTGGCGCTGAAATGATTGGTTTGTTAAGTGTGCATGTCCTATTTATACAACATAAGGGTGGGTGGGAGGGCCCAAGGACAATTCCATCTTGCACCTCTTTTTTTTCTTTGCAGTATGTACTGTTTGGGGCCTAGTTTTTCAAACTGCCATCCTGTCTGCCACTGCAGTGTCACTCCTAGATGGGCCACGTGTTTGTGCCGCCCACTCGTGTCACTTAGCATAGTCATCCATCTACCTCGGTGCAACCTTTTGGCCATAAAAACAATATTGTGAAGTGTGAGGTGTTCAGAATAGACTGGAAATGAGTGGAAATGAAGGTTATTGAGGTTAATAATAGCATAGGAGCAGAAAAACCCACAAATTCTGTGATTTTAGCTGTTTTTATGCTTTTTAAAAAAAAAATACAGATACAAAACACAAAACCCAGAACCCAAAACACGGAAGGGTGGTTTTGGCAAAACCAATCCAGATCCAAAACACAAAGAAAGCTCCAGATCCAAAACCAAAACACAAAACACGAAAAGTGGCCGGTGCACACCCCTAGTATGAATACAGTGTCAGAGTCTGTATTTGTTGTGGACCCGGGGTGGAAACAGGAGCAGACACAGGTTTAAACTGAAAGGTGGGTTGTTTAATGTGACTGTTCGTAGACATGAGTAATACGATGAACTAAAGTCCAGTAATAAACAAACTGATATATGTGGCTGAAGGGAGCTGTAGTGAATGGGAGTAACGAATGTCCAGATCAGTGACAGAGATGAATCCAGATAAACTGTGAGAGTGAAGTGGAAATCCTGGTTTGCTGAATAGTGGCTGAAAGGGATATCCAGTAATGCGATGATGCTGGCTGAAATGGAAATCCGGAAATGCTGTGATGGGTTAACTGAGGAGGCAGGTTCAGGGAGGGGTGGGTTAACTGAGGAGACAGGTTCAGGCAGGAGTGGGTCTGGTGGAAGGTGCAGGGCTGATCTCAGCAGTGAGCAAGGCAAGGCAGAGCGGTGCAGGCTATGCAGGGAGCCAGAGACCGACAAGGAGCTAGGGCTAGCACCGGAACACAAGTCTAGGTTTCAGGAGTGCAGAGAACTCTCTCCCACAGCTATTGTGAACACGTTGCACTGGCAACTACAGGGAGCTCCAAACACCCTTAAGTACCCAGTAGCGGAACGTGATAGGCCAGAGAGAGCAGGTGACCTACAGACGGTTGGCCTGCTATGTCACATGGCCAAAGACAACATGGTGGTGCCCAGACACCTGTGACACAGAGATGCCGCTAGACTTACCCTTGCCAGAATGACCCAATGCTAGCAGACCTCTGAGTACAGCCAATGCCAGTCTCCACATGCCAGCTCCCCCGACAGTAGGACCGCGCCACAGCGCCCTCATTGGTAAGGACCGCAAACCTCCACGCCGCAAAACCCTGGTCGTGACATACAGTCTGGATGCATGTGCGGTGGGACTTAGGCGTTTGCACAATAAATAATAAATAACAAAATTGCACAAATACATTCAACATCGAACATAGCATGTGACTCAGCATGTGACTCAGAATCAGGCCCTCCAGCGGGGAAGTAATCGGGAAGCCGACTGCCTAAATACCGGCAGCCGGCTTCCCGACTATCATATCTCAGCAAGGGTGAAATGCCGGGCGTCTAGATGTAGCATTTCCCCGACGCCAGGAGACCGGCGCCCGGCATCCCGATCGTAGTGATGCCGGGCGCCGCGAGCGGACAGCCGCGGGGTGGGAGGGTTAGGTTTAGGGCTCCTGGGGGAGACTTTGGGTTAGGCACCCCACCGGGAGAGTTAGGGTTAGGCTAGGGGGAGGGAGGGTTAGGCACCCCCGGGGGGGACTTAGGGTTAGGCACCCCCCGGGGGACTTAGGTTTAGGCAGCGGGGAACGGGGTGGTTAGGGTTAGGCACTTAGAGGGGCGATTAGGGTTAGGCACTTGGGGGGGAAGCTAGGGTTAGGCACCCCTACGGAGGGTTAGGGTTAGGGGGGTTGGTTAGGTTAGTAGATACTCACCTATCCACGATCGGGATTTCCAGCGCTGTCGGCCTTCCGCTGCTCGGAAATCTGCTGATGTCAGGCTGCTGCTGACGGGAATCGAACCGCCGGCCATGCGGCTGGCGGTATTTCTTACACATTCCCTCCAGCGGAATCTTGCCCATGGTACTAATATACACTGGCGTCAGGGTGCGGGGGGTGCAGGCTGCACTGGGTGACACCATCCAAGGGGGTGACACCAAAATAGCAGAGCTGCTCTGCTATTTTGGTGTCAACCCTGTCGGATGGTGTCACCGTGACATGGAGAGAGGAAGGGGAGAGATTGTGGGCTACCCCAGCAGCTGCAGGAGCGCTGGGGAAGCCCACTGTGTGCCGAGAACGGAAGACATTAACGCCTCCCGGATCGGCACACATAGGGGGCGTGGCTTTGCAGGCGAGTCCACGCTCCATTTCACAAAGCCACGCCCCCTTTCGAGCGCGCGCCTATGGCGCGCAAAGCATTTCAGTCCTGCCACACCAGGTGTCACAGAGGTAAGTGACGCCTCTGCTAATATAAAATGAATTACTATGCAAAAACAACAGATCATAGGAGGGGTTGTTGTGGGATCCTAATGGTTACAATGCGATGGTCAGAATACCAACAGCCATACCCCTATGGTCAAAATCCAGACAGGCTTTGGTGAGTATTCTAACCCTAACCACCCCCCCTCCGCAACCTAACCCTAAACGTCCTCTCGTGCAGCCTTACCCCTAAACATTCTCTCCAACAGCCTCACCCTAACCTCCTCTCCCATAATCTAACCCTAACCATCCCCTCCCGCAGCCTGACCCTAACCTCTCCTCCCACGGCCTGACACTAACCTCCCCTCCCGCAGCCTGACCCTAACCTCCCCTCCCACGGCCTGACCCTAACGTCCCCTCCTGCAGCCTGACCCTAACCTCCCCTCCCGCAGCCTAACCCTAACTGTCCCCTCCTGCAGCCTGACCCTAACCTCCCCTCCAGCAACCTAACCCTAACTATCCCCTCCCGCAGCCTAACCCTAACCTCCCCTCCCGCTGCCTAACCCTAACCCACCTCCCACAGTCTAACCCTAACCTCCCCTCCCGCAGCCTGACCCTAACCTCCCTCCCGCAGCCTAACCCTAACCATCCCCTCCCGCAGCCTAACCCTAACCTCCCCTCCCGCAACCTAACCCTAACTGTCCCCTTCCGCAGCCTTTCCCTAACCCACCTCCCACAGTCTAACCCTAACCTCCCCTCCCGCAGTCTGACCATAAACATCCCCTCCCGCAGCCTGACCCTAACCTCCCCTCCCGCAGCCTGACCCTAACCTCCCCTCCCGCAGCCTAACCCTAACTGTCCCCTCCCGCAGCCTAACCCTAATCTCCACTCCCGCAGCCTGACCCTAACATCCGTTCCCACAGCCTAACCCTAACTGTCCCCTCCCGCAGCCTTTCCCTAACCCACCTCCCACAGTCTAACCCTAACCTCCCCTCCCACAGCCTGACCCTAACCTCCCCTCCCGCAGCCTAACCCTAACCATCCCCTCCCGCAGCCTAACAACTAACCGCCCCCTCCCGCATCCTAACCCTAATCGCCAACTCCCGCAACCTAACTCTAACCATCCCCTCCCGCTGCCTATCCCTAAATTCCCCTCCCACAACCTAACCCTAACTCTAAACCTAACCCTAATACTCAACGTCAGAATCTGTCGGAATGCCGCTGTTGGTTTTGTGACTGTTGGGATCCTGGCTACATCCCCATAGGAGAATGTCAGCATTGAACCTTACTCATGTAAGTTCATCTAGATATTGCCCTATATAAGGATGCATATGTGCAGCCAGTATTTCTTGTTTTTCACACACAAACAATAAACCCGTCCTAAAACCCAGCATCTGATTGCAGACTAGAGCTGTAATAAAAGCACAGACAGCACGTGTGCTATTTACTTCTGCGTAACTACTTCACTTTTCAAGGATGTTTGAAAGTAATTAGCCTGATAAACAATTAGCTCCCTGAATGGTACTTCCATTTCCAGTGCTTTTTAGTTAACAGGAAGGAATGTAGCTAATGTCTATTGCCTAAGATAAGTGACTTATTAACCATCAACATAACTGGATAATTTGAGATACTCTGATTGCTTTTAATTTAAGCTCAAAGGCAAAGCGCAATAACAGTCTCAATTGTCAATTGTCATGTTTTAAAAACCTCCCAGCAAACTTCATTTAGTGAATTGTGCACTAAACAGGGACATCTAAATTTTGTTTTTTACAGTGTTCATAGCATTATGTTAGTCCTTTTTGGGGGAAAATAAATCACTGTGGCAAGTTACTTCCCCTTTCCAGTAGGCACTCTTTGGGCTCTATTTATTACCATTATTTTTACTAAAATAAAGTGAAAAAGGGTGTTTTCACACCCTTTTCACATTATTTTAGTGTCACCTAAAGTTACTAAAGTGCAATTGGAGTACAATACACTGATACACTGCAAAAAAAGAAGAAAAATTGTTTAAAAAAAAACCTGAGTCCAGGGACCGGAGATCGGGGCTCCGTTGATGTCCTGCCTGGTCTCCCATCTTGCACTGTGGCCCGGTCGTCACCTGACCGGGTCCCAGTGCAGGATGGGATGTCAGTTGACTGGAGCCATGGAGGACATCACCGGAGCACCGATCAGAGATAAGTGTAATTAAGGGAGGGGGGTCGTGGGGGTGGGGGAGGTCGCGATCACGTGGGGGGGGCTTAGCAGCGGGGGGTAGGCGTATGCGTGCCGAAAATACTGTGATAAGTGTGTGGAGGGGATTCGCAGGGACAGAGCTTTATTGCAACCTCTGTCTCTGCAAGGGATTTTTAGTAAATCCCTGTGATATTGGCGCATTCAAAATGCGGATTGTAATAAATAGAGCACTTTGTAACTTTGGGCCTGATTCAGTGTTATGCGCTAATGCGGCGCCATTGCAGATGCGTCTTTGTACACATCTGCTGTGCCAAAATATGCAAATATTGCAGTCTCCACGATTTGTATTGAGATGCCCACAAGTGGCATCACAAATCCAAGCAACTGTGTACAAAGCCACAGCATCGGACGCAAATCCTCCGATAATTGGCCTCCAGAGTAACCCTATGGCCCCTCAGAATAGGTTGGGTACGGGATGCCAGCACTCAGGATCCCGCTGGTCAGAATCCTGATGCCGGCATCCCAACAGTGTTAGCATACTGACACTTGTTGGTCGTTATGCTAACCCTCCCCCTTTCTCTACCCTAACCGTCCGTCCCTGGTGCCTGACCCAGACCTTCCCCCCTTAATGCATAAACCTAACCTCCCCCTCCCCCCTTAGTGCCTAACCCTAACTCCTAAACCTAACCTTCCCCCTAACCCCGCTACTTACCTTCGGTATCCCGGTGGTCGGGATGCCGGTGCCACCGGGATGCAGAACGTATCCCCTCAGAATCGCCATGTGTACTGAGACCCCGGAGCCATTTTTGTTGCGTATTGGATTGCAGACGCAGGATGCGATGCCCTTGAACTGGTCGGGACATGCCTGTATATTTAGCTGACACTCTCCATTGCTTCCCCCAAATGCTACCTGACTGTCAATCACACTGCAATTAAAAGGTCTATGTACTAAGCCATGGAGAGAGATAAAGTGGATGGAGAAAGAGTACCGACCAATCAGCTCCTAACTGTTATTTTACAAACACAGTTAAAACGGGAATGGCCAGGAGGCTCTCGAAATTTGGGTGGCACTCCTGGTCATCCAGAAAGGGGGCCATCCGGCCGTGGCAGCCCCCTTCCCCAGAGAAGTGGGTGGCACGGGCCACCCATGACGCAATTTGCATTGAATCGTGTCTTCATGGCACAATGATGCAATTGCATTGTCATGCCCCAGACCAGCCCTCTTCTGCCGAGCCCCGCCCATTGCTGCCCCCAGACCTGCCAACCTCTGTCCAGCCCCACCTCTCACAGTGCCGACCTGGAGAAGGCAGCTAAAAGGTAACTATGAATTAGGAGCTGACCCCTCAGGTCACACATGCGCAGAAGGCGGTGATGGGGACAGGTAAGTAAAGCTGCTACTTCTGTAGCTGCGCTACTGACCGCGGGGACAGCTGCTTTTCGGAGCAGCTGTCCCCGCACCAGGGAAATGATGAATTGCTCCGGTGTTAAGTATCCCCCGCTGAAAGGTGGATACTTTATCATCAGGGGCCATGATTAAGCCCCTCAGAGGAATATTTACCAAAATAATTCTACGGGAAATCATAGAAAACAGTCCACAAGATGTATGTATCACTGGCTTCGTATGCTAAAGCAACACACATAGATTTCTATGAGGGTGCTAACTTGGGAAATTTACCAAGCTGCGGAAAGCATTGTCCCAACAGCTAACGCCATATTTAGTCCCTGCATGTGATTATTTGTACATTCTGATGATACTTAATTTCTTATTGCCGCAATATGCAGCTAGAAGAACATATAGGCCCTCATTCAGAGGCTGTCGCAAGCGAGCGCTAGCTCTGAATGAGGGCGACTGCTTGACTTTTCAAGTGCGGCCTCCTGGTCGCTAGCTAAGCTGTGGGTTACCACTCACATCTTTAGTGACCGACCAGGTTGATGGTTGCGATGGTCAAGACCATTGCGACCATCGGGGCTTGCGACGAGACCCTAAGGTTGGGTCTCGGCAATCGCAAGCCCCAGGGAGCTTCCTGCTCTAGTCGAGCAGGAAGCTCCCCACTGACATCACTGCTGATGTCAGTGCGGCCGCCCACAAAACGGCAGGCGTTTGTGAAACCACTCCCTCGCCATGCCTACAAAATGGGTTGAGCTGTCGATCAACATTGACAGCCGCCCTTTTTGTAGTGCACTCCAGAGCAAGAGAATTTCTCTCTCGCTGCCGGGCTTGCACACGCACAGTGCGGCCGCTGCGTGCGCAGGGCCTAAACATCGACCCGGTTGCGAGCGCTCAGCGCTTGCGACCGGGTCTGAATGAGGTCCATAATTCTCAGGACGGGGGTCAGGAGGGGTTGGCAGCTTGCGGGAGGCTGGGGGTGGCACACGATTTTCGGGAGGCACCTGAACAAATCAGGAGGGTAGGCACAAATGTTTTGATGGTATAAACAAATTTTCCTGATGCCCGTGGAAAGTCTTCCGAGGTTTTTAGACAGGATTTATAGAAGCCAAATGTTAGGAATGAAGACAGATTATAAGGGGTAAATTTACTAAAGTGATAGTTTAGCAACCAGTCAGATTCTAGCTATAATCTTCTAGAAGGTGCTAGTTAAATGTTAAGTAGATTGGTTGCTATTGGCAACATCTCTCACTTTAGTAAATTTACCCCTAACAATCAGCTTTCTCATATCTGATACAATTATCATGTGGGGATTTATGACACTTGTGTATGTTGGGGGTGCACTATCACTAAGATTGACATTGTATTTATATATTTATTATACCGCAAGAGATAAGATATCAAGCTATGGTCCACTGGTATCACCCACTGCAATCTGAGAGAGGCCCATGGATGTTTGTGTTGCCTGGAGAGAGCAGAGCAAGCCTGGTCTGTTCCCCAAGAACTCACTTAGATCATTGGGTCCACAAAATGCCTCCGCTCAGACTCTACCCCACTCTCCGGTGTCCAGATCACAGTGCAGGTTATGGAGGAACACTATTCTGCTCCCTCCTATACTGCAACTTGCCCACTTTATGGTTTCAGTGGGAGCCTTATCTGTGACTTGGCCTTCTGTACTGGGCCCTGTGCAGTAAAGATCTGGGGCAGCTGCCTCCTAAGTAGTTTGGGTGTGAAGAAGCCAGGTTGTTGAATTGGGGAGCAGGACTGTTTGGCAAAAAAATGTCACGGCTGGCAAGGTTTGGCCAGGAATTTTCAGAGTGGAAGGTGAAGGTGCCATGCTTACTGGGGTAGGGGGGAAGGGGCATGTGCTTACCAGAAATAAAGTGAGTTAGCTGCCTTGGGTAAGTCTTACTAATAGGACCAGACAAATAACCCATTTGGGAGAAGAAGCGATAATGGCAGTCTCCAGGAACCAGTCAGAGGCTTCAAACCATGTAAAAAGTGTCACATAGTGAAGGAGACCTGTTGTGTGATGGGCAGGAGTAACCTGAAGCTCAAGATGTACCACAAGTAGCTGCTAGAGTTTCAGAAAGTCGGAGTGGCCTAACTTACTTTCAAGTAAGGTTGTAGGCAGGGATGTAACTAGGATAGTGCGACCTGTGCCATTGCGCAGGGCAGGGGGCGCTGTTCTGGCCTGTCAAATTTCTATTTATTATCATTCTCACTTGTAGCTTCCTCTTCTTTGATCCCCAGCAGCTCCTGGCCTCCCCTATCTCTTCCCTCATGCAGCCATTCCCCTTTTTCAGGTACATTTCTGATGTCCCTATTTGAGAAATAATGGAGGGGGGACACCAAAGCTCTTTCTGGCACAGGGCACCAAAAAGTCTAGTTGCGGCTCTGGTTGTAGGACACTCAAATACAACAGCTGGGGGTAGCACAGGCTTTTCATTTACAGAACACTACAGTGCTATTCAGCAGTCAACGCAATATAATAATGTGAGTCAGGTATTTCAGATTTTACATGAAGCCAATATTTTTTTTCACGCCAATTTACACCCCCACATGAGGAAGGCGATTGAAGAGAAGATTTGTCATGGTATGTAAATTGTTATTACTACCTTTACATCACTTTATTTGGTGTGAAGACATAGGTGGCGAGGAAGGGGGGTGGGGTGGAGATATAAAGTACCTGGTCTCCGGGCATGACCAAGAGACTAGGCCACGCCACGCCTTCAGTGCTGCCCGCACACACATGATCATATTCATTCCATCTTATACCGTGGCCTGAAATTTCTCATGGTTGTCCTGGGTGTAATTATTATGCTAATGATAGCTATCAGTATCAGGATATCAGGTATTTTCATTTAATACCAAACACTTTTACAAACTGGTTATGAGAGTTGCCAGTCCTTGCTAGTGTGATTGGCAAGAGCCTGAGGGTGCCTGGGTATTTTTATGTACTCTTTTACTATATAGACAGTATAAGCAAAGACTATCGTGCTTATGGCAGTATAGCATGGCTTAGGGGGGATAAACGGTTCTCTCAGTGCAAGGTAGCTCACCCTGATAAAGAATATTGACACTAGAGACTAATTGATTATGACATGATAAGAAGAGAGTTTATTTAGTCAATCAGCATCAGGAAGAGATTGCAACTAATAGGCAACTGCCATGAGTGACGTAAGAACCAAATAGCATGTAGTTTATGTAAGTATGGTTACAGCAGCATCAGAACGATTATATGTTGAGGGGGACAACATAAAATCATTCTGGTGCGGCCCCCTCCCCTCTCTTCCCCTCCCTCCCCTCCATATTACCTAGACGGCGGCCGTGGACTGTCAGGGGCTGTGCTTTGTAGTAATAGGCTGCACAGCTCCTGAACCATGTAATGTGCGGTGTTTTAACTTAAAGACTGCACACCTCCACCTCCATGTGGTTCAGAGGCTATTAGCCTATTACTATAATGTATGGATGTGCAGGCTCGGATAGGTTTGAATTTGCACGCCGAGTTCAGATTTTTCCCTCCAAAAGTCGGGTCTCAGAAAGAGGCATAATGTTATCTTTCATGGACAAATATCATCATTCCTGGACAAAAGCCCATGGAAGATGATGTTTGTCCATGAAAGATGAGGTTTTGCCTCTTTCTGAGACCCAATTTTTGGAGGGAACAGTCCGAACACGGCGTGCAAATTCGAACCTATGTGAGCCTGCACATCCTTACTATAATGCTGCACAGCCCTGACAGTCCGCGGCCACCGTTCCTTTGAAATGTTTTGGGGGGGGGGGGATGAGCCATCCCCTTCACCCCACCGTTCCGAAGCCCATGTATGGTTACAAAGATTAAATAAAACATAATAGGGGAGATTGGATTTTTTTGACGTGGCCACAGCACCGGTCTAAAGTGACAGCAGCTATTCAATTGTTTGTCCGCCTTGGCTCAATCGCCGTGTGCGCCCATTATTTCTGCTCGCACCCTCCTGAGATGGTGGGCAGAAATCCACCTAAAGTCAGACTTTTAGGCGCCAAAACTCATCGCACCCATTAGTTTGCACAGGTTTAGCCGCTGTACGTGGCTAATCCCGGCGCGACATGAACGATAAGTAATGGGCGCCCGCAGCACTCGCGCCCATTGGCAAAACAATTGAATATCGCCCATCAAGCGACCATTACTTATGGTCGGCCAAAGACAATTGAATTTCCCTCAATGACTGAACAAAACGTGTTTGTGGCTATAGATTTGTTTCTGAAAGATAAGCACATTTTCACAATTACAACTTCTTAACTAGAAAAGATGAACATGTTTCCAGAACGATACCACAAGATTCAGCATAACTTTGACAACTGCCAGCACCTTACAATTTATGTGTCTGTCACCTTGTGTAGAAACATGGCCTTAGGTCACCAGGCTTCATCCTCTCTCCCTATTCTGAGCACTTTTTTGAAAACGGATTAATCCATTTACATGGTTATTACTTTCAAGATTCCTATCCAAAAAGTTAAGGTCCCCATACATCAGAGATTGATTGCAGCAATTGTGCAATTTGCAATCGATTGTGTATAAAAATCTTTCCCTTTTTCAATCGATTGTGGCAATTCTGCAATCCTATTCCGATTAAAAAAGGGAAAGATTTTTATACACAATCGATTGCAAATTGCACAATTGCTGCAATCAATTTCTGATGTGTGGGGGCCTAAAGCTGGCCACACACTAGACCAACTTACATCCAACCATCCAACATCCAACTAGTTGACTGGTTGGAATGAAAATCTGGTAAGGAGTGAAAGCAAATGACAATCAGCAATTTGCTGCCAAACACCGGAAAATGGACACAAACAGTTGTTTGAACAATTTGTTTAGATCAAACATTTAACAAACTTTTCTGATTGACCATTTTCATCTGTTTTCTGGCAATTGGGAGCAAATTGCCTATCATCATTTACTCCCATACGTTACCAGATTTTCATTCCAACCAATCAACTAGTTGGCTGGTTGGATGAAAGTTGGTCTAGTGTGTGGCCAGCTTTAGACTACATAGTCATCACCTGTGCCTGTTTAGCTAAATTACGTGGGATAATTAATTAAAATTTCACCTGTTCGAAAGATACAATGGGGTCAATCCTATACCATGCGAAGGGTGCGAGTTGCCATTGCAACAGCGTTAAAACGCTGGCAACGGTACCGCACCTCGCACCCTTTACGGCTGGCTCCGAGTCCAAATTCGCTTAACTTTGCTCAGAGCCCTAGAAGCTGGAGTCTGCGCAATAGCTCACTACTATTTCAATGCATGCAACTGGACTATTGTATTGTTTCTGCTGCAGCCTAGCCATGCCAACCTTTACAGAGTCTGGAGAGTAGGCAAGTATGGGTGTTAAAAAGTCTGGGACCAAAAGTGCCAATGATGACCATCCAAAAATTTTAAGAAAAGAAAAAAAAAAAGAAAGAGCAAGCCATGGTTAAACCTACTGTTAATATGGCGGTAAAATCAAAAACTTTTGCAGAATTAAAATGCTCCATTTAACCAGTTTTAGTAGCTGTATTTCAATGTCTTGTAGCTCATTTATAGGGGTAAGAAATATTGGGGTGCACTCGGATTGTACCTGATTAAGGATGAAGTAGGAGGAGGACTTTCCAAGTACAGAAGTTAGGGATGTGCAGGCTCGGATTAGTTCGGATTTTCCCGCCAAATTCAGCCAGCCTGGCGTGGTCACAAATGATGCGAGCATGCCAGGTAAGTGTTTAACCGCTTAACTGACAATTTTTCATCAAAACCGCACAGAAATTTTAGTTTTTAAAAAAAATTTAATTAAGTTTGAAGAGTAGTTTTAAAAAAATATGTAAATATTTAATAAATTTTTTTTTACCTAGGGGGTGTTATGCACCCACCATACCCCTGTGTCTAGGGGCCCCCTATGCTGAGCTGCTCGTTCCTTGAAGGGGCAGATCGTCTTACCCACATAAGCAAGGCCACATGGGCATTTAATCAAATAGATGACGTAACTGCTAGAGCATGTAGGAACATATTTAATAGGAATCTTAAAGAAAAAAAATTTAAAGAAAAAAAAAAAGAAAGAGCAAGCCATGGTTAAACCTACTGTTAATATGGCGGTAAAATCAAAAACTTTTGCAGAATTAAAATGCTCCATTTAACCAGTTTTAGTAGCTGTATTTCAATGCCTTGTAGCTCATTTATAGGGGTAAGAAATATTGGGGTGCACTCGGATTGTACCTGATTAAGGATGAAGTAGGAGGAGGACTTTCCAAGTACAGAAGTTAGGGATGTGCAGGCTCGGATTAGTTCGGATTTTCCCGCCAAATTCAGCCAGCCTGGCGTATAGAAATGAGGGATGTGCAGGCTCGGATTAGTTTGGATTTTCCCGCCAAATTCAGCCAGCCTGGCGTGGTCACAAATGATGCGAGCATGCCAGGTAAGTGTTTAACCACTTAACTGACAATTTTTCATCAAAACCGCACAGAAATTTTAGTTTTAAAAAAAAATGTAATTAAGTTTGAAGAGTAGTTTTAAAAAAATATGTAAATATTTAATAATTTTTTTTTTACCTAGGGGGTGTTATGCACCCACCATACCCCTGTGTCTAGGGGCCCCCATTGAAATGTTATTTCCCACCCCCTATAAAAATAGCCCTCCTCTGTGTAAACAAAATACCCAGCAATATTAACCCCCACCCCCCTAGTGGTATTATGTCCCTGTGGTAGAGCCACCACTCTCACATCCAGAGATAATGGGTTCCCAATTTAGCCCCCCCCTCCACATGTCGCTATTTATGTAAATGTTTTCATACACATATATATATATATGTGTATAGATATATAATATAATACTTGGGGCAGCACTCCACGGACTTCACAGCAACAGTAGAAAATAGTGCAACGTTTCAGATTTATTAAAATCTTTCGTCAAGCCAACAATATACAGAATTGACTCACCTTAAATACTCTTAATCACCCCTAAATGTGACTGCAAGCGGGCGGGCATCCCTCCCCTCCGGCGTCATGCGCCATGACGTCACACGTCGCCCGTCGGGTCAGGTGACCGCACGCTGTAAAGCAGGGACGTGCTAAGACCCATCACCATAGTAACAAGAAAAACATACATAGAGCAACATAAACACGATCGGTAAGCACAGACTTACCAGACATCACATCATGAATAATACAGTCGATAATATCATGAATAACATACATAGAGTAACATAAATACAATCCGTAAGCACAATCTTATCAGGCATCACATCATGAGTAATACAATCGATCATATATACAACAATCAATATAATAACTAACTACATAACGCCTGTAATGGTAAGCAATATAATCACATGATATCATAAATTATCAACACATATCCTAAGAAAATGAGCACTCTCTGGAAAACCAGTAGAATATGCCCAAAATTGGACTAATATTAGATATAATCCATTAATTGTATAATAGAATCTTTAAACTCATAGAAATATAATAGGACTTAAGATAAAATATTCAATATCAATCCCTATAAATTACTTATGACCATTGCGCAAAGACTGCTATCATAATAACAAGAGCAATGTGCAAATGGAAATAAAGGCTGATCCTGCAGATCAACATAATCTAGAGAGTAATCAAACTAAAGACATGCAGCACACCTAATATAATTGAACATATATGGCAGAGATAGAACCAACTTCACTTCCCTCCAGAGAATAGACCAGTAAAGCATGCCAAATTTAATTGTTCATTTAAGCCCCCAGGGGCTACCGTATTTAATCGGTGAATCCATTAGGATTCAAGACAGAGAATCCTTTTGGCCCTATCACCCCCCTAAAGGACTGTGGCACATGGTCTATAAGTTTATATTTGAGGGTCGCCAAAATGCTTCGCGGTTACAAAGTGTCTTGCAACCGGTTGGTTACTAGTTCTACCCTCCAAAGCAAGTCTAATTGAAGACCTATGCTGAGCTGCTCGTTCCTTGAAGGGGCAGCTCGTCTTACCCACATAAGCAAGGCCACATGGGCATTTAATCAAATAGATGACGTAACTGCTAGAGCATGTAAGAACATATTTAATAGGAATCTTAGTGCCCAAGTGGGGGTGAGTAAAGAAATTTCCAATCTCTAAATAGCGACACGTCTTACATCCTCTACAACGATATGAACCAGGTTTTTTTAGACAAAAAGTGTTGAGGACTTATCGGATTGTCAGTAACATCATTTTTAACTAAATAGTCCCTCAAATGTTTGCCTCTTTTGAGACAAGGTAACAACCAAGAGTTCTTTAAGGAGGGAATGTTTTTGTCACACTGGATAAGTGGCCAGAATTTTTGGGAGGTCTTTTTTACAAGCTTACTCACATTTGTATAATCAATGGCCAAAGGAAAAATATCCTGTCTAATATTGTCCTTCTTTTTCAAACTCTCCTCACATGTTATATTTAAATCCCTCGATTTCGCTAATTCCAATTCCCTGTAATGATAGCCCCTGGCTAAAAATTTATTGAACATAAGCTCCATTTGAAATCTAGCATCTTCTTCATTACTAGCTATGCGTCTATATATCCCAGAAAAAATATTTAAATATTTAAATATTCATTAGGATCCCCCAGTGCCAATAGATGCCCCCTCAGTGACTGCCCCATGTCTAGCAAAAAAAAGCCTCCTTGCACTTTTACTTTAGGTGCATTTTGCATGCACCCCGGAGTGCCGTTCACACAGCATTCTGGGGTGCAATATTGGGAGTGTTGTCAGCGGTCCCAGGCCACCGCATCACTCCCAGGGGGCCTGAGGGGAGGAGGAAATCCATTTTGCACATGTGTCCATTACACAAAGAGGATCCAGACATGCAGCACTAACGCATGAGATGTGACCTGGTCAGGTAAGGCACTCCTGGCTGTGGTCACATCTAATGCGTTAGTGCCAGGCAAGTGGTTAAGGATCTATTGTGAGAGGCATAGAAGAAGAGCTGCGTGGGTGTGGCTAGTGTCATGTGGGCGTGTACATCTCCAACATATCAGCCTCAATGCCTTCCTGAATATGGAAAAGCATGCATAATTTTGTTAGGAAAATAGGTATGCTAGTGTCAGGTTGCGGCCTAGGATTGGCCGTTACTCACCTTTGCGCTGGCTTCCCCTGATCTTCCAATAGGTCAGACATCAGGTGCAGCGGAGGATATGTGCTGATTATTCTACCTAGTGCCATGTGAACTGCCTTGGACTGCTCCATGCATGGTTTCTGCGGTTGCTATCATGGACGCAGCCATGACAGTTTGCATCACCTGACGACTCCATACCCAATGGTAGCATGACAGTGGTCAGCTGATGCTGTCCCCCAATGATCTGCTACTGCAGGGGATAAAGCCAGACTGTGGACCACAGGAACTTGCCTGAGCAATGTTGTCATTTCCTGTGTCTACTGATGCTATCTTGTTCCAGGTCCTATCCTTATGTGTGCTTTCCAGTGCCCACTATTGTGCGTTCTGAACATCTCGTCTGTGTGCGAATCCATTGCCACTTCATTACGCTACTCTGCATCCTGTATAACTCACCTGTGTGCGGAGCATTACCATCTCGCTGTGCAAAAGTGCATCCTGCACATCTCACCTGTATACGGAGCCATTACTACCTCATTGTGCCGCAGTGCGTCCTGAAACATCCCGCCTGTGTGAAGCCATTGCCACCTTGTAGTACTAAAGTGCGTCCTGTAAATCTCACCTCTGTACGGAGTTATTCCCTGTTCACTGTGCTAAAGTGCATCTACCGATATATTGTCTGTGTGACGAACACCTGCCTACTCTTTATACCACCGTGCCTCCGGAACCTCTCTTTAGGGTACATTACAAGTGCCAATTCCTCAGTACCGCTGTCACTATAGCACCCAGACTAGGAACCGCTATCACTACAGCATTTAATCCTCTGTCCCATTGTGCTTCCTAGATCCTCCGGTGTATATGTACATATAGGAAGCTATACAAAGGTATAGCATATTTCTGGTAGAAATATCCTCTAGGGCCACTATAGCAAGGTTCTCTATTTACCACGGTATCAGTCACCAGTGCAAAAGGGGTCACTGGTGAACACCTCCTGGCTAGTTAGATTCTGCACCTTTGTACTGGTCTCGTCAATGACTGGTGCTCGTGGATGAGTAGACCTTGTGTACAGGCCCCACATCTCAGACTTCCTGTAGCCCTGAACCTCAGCTTGCACCCCTCAGTAGGGGATTCCATACAGCCAGTCGTGACAGCTAGTTTTAAACTTGTGAATTATGGCCAACCATGTGGCCAGCTGGTTGGAGGGTTATCATCATGCTGCTATGATGATGGGCCTATTCGTATGTGGAGGCCTGGAGTTGTAGTCCCATCTGCCCCACTGTTAATCTTGTCCTGAAGGACATACACTGCAGTGCAAAACAAGTTATAATAGGTACAGAATTGTGTGAGCCAGTTTTCTAAATGAACTACACACATCCATGCACTAGAATTACGTGGGAATAGCTAAACATGCAGCCAATCAGATCATTAGCATTTTAGCATTAGCACAGAGTGTATCAATTTGGCATACCCCTTTTGTGCCCATGTGTAAGCAAATCTAATGTGGGCAGGTCTAGGCCAACATGTACTGTAACCTTGCCGAGTATTTTTATTAACAGTCATTTTTATAGTGCACACATATTTCGCATAGCTTTACAGAGACTATTTCAGTCCTTCACATCAGCCTCGGCCTGGATACAAGGTTTTACTTGTTTTGTTGTTGCCATATTGTTGCAATGTTAATATCAATCTGACATTGAAGTAAAACCTTGTATCAATAATAAATAGAATCTACATGTGAGATTATATTACTGGAATTTTCACCTTACAGGTCTAATTATTATGTAATCATGTGATACTATTTGAAACAAATCATAATGTATAATGTATGTTTTTTGCTTGGTTTGGTATGTACGAAGTATGACATACAATGTTTCTAACGAGTTTATACAAAGCTGTGTATTTTCCTGCTAAACTGATTTAGATATCAAGGGGCATATTTACTAATGTTCAATTTTGAGTTTTATGTGATGTCACATTCGATTTGCATTCAGTTTTCATTCGATTTTGCCTTTGGAGATTTACTAAAGGCAAAACCCAATGTTGAATCGAACATAAAGCCGAATCCTACTCAAATCCCACTCAAAATCGAACATCGGAAAAACATCGGTACTTTTACATAGACCAACATACAAATCCCACATTTACTAATATTCGAATTGAGAAGGAACACTAAAGTGAACTCAAAATCGAACTTCAAATCCCCAAAATAAAAGACCTGCTTCATGCTGGCGATTTTAGCACGAGCAGGTATGAATTACACAGATGTACGCATAGATCAGTGAGATCCGTGCATGCTTTTGTGAGGAAAAAGTTTGTAAAGTGTTACAAAATTTTTTTAAAACGATGTGGGGTCTCCCTTAAAAGAACAACCAGCACCAGGCTTTTCTGAGCTGGTTGTGAAATGGTAAGAACTAAAGGTTACTTAGCGGTTCCCACCATTGAAGTCAATTGTAAGAACCGTTCATTGGCTAAGAGAGGTGGGGGCTCACTTCTCTCAGCCAATGAATGTTCAGCTATGCATTTCTAAGTGAAATGCCATGGCTGAGCTGTCATTCGGGAAGTGACGGTACTTATGACCTTTGTTTAAGGAAGACGTGGATGCCTACATGGAGAAGAGGACGTGTTCAGGGATTGTAGGTGAGTATGTGTGAGTGTGAATGGGAGTGTAAAAATGTTCTACTTTCACGTTATGTGTGTCTTGTGTTTAATTTAATATTTATTTTGCAGGTGAATTAGTGGTACCAACTGGCCCTCAATGCCCCGGATGCTGGTACTTGTGGTTCTTTAAGTACCAGTATGTGGGGGAGGCTTGCTGGGACCTCTAGTTCTCCTGTAAAAGACAATGTTATCTTATCTAATTTTATACACAATCAACCCTGCACCCACCGGCCAGGGGTGCCGGGGATAGCCTCGGGCTATCAGGCCAGGCCCGGGGTGCCCTGGAGAGGGTGAGCCCCTTTTTTTGTAGGGTCACCACCTCCTCAGAAATCCCCGGCCTGGGCTGACAAGCAGTCAGATATAATGCTTTGCCCGTGGGACCTGGTGAAAGGGTACCCAGGCTGTGGCATTATACCCCTACTAGAAAAAGTCCAGTGCTAGTTTTGGAAAACACGGCGGACCACTACGTCTTTTATCCCCCGCATTTCCAAAACCAGGAACAGCTCAGTGAGCCCAGTGATGGTTGTGCAAAATACAGGGGACCCCTACATCTTTTGTCCCTCGTATTTTCACAACCAGGACCGGCTGAGAAAAGCTCAGTGCTGGTTGTTGCTTTTAGGGGGGGAACCCCCTCCTGATTATCTCAATGTTGTCAATAGAACATAGTAGTGATGCAAAAGTCCTGTTATACTGGTTCAGGAATATTGTGGCATCACAAACATATCTTATGTGTAGGCTCATATATCAAACTGGTGTAACTGCCAATACTTTTAAATAAAGATGCTTCCCTATGTATAAAGAGTGATCACAATTTGTTTTGGAAACAATTCCTTAATAAACTGGCGGGACCCACCCCCACCCTAAATCTGTGCAAAAGATGCTTTAGGGTAATCCGTCAATCCATGGAAAACATGTTAAAAAATATGAGATAACCATTCCTCCCTTCCTGGAGGCTGTTTGCTAATAAAAGACGGGGTGGGTTGCATGGAAGAAAATCTTAGCAAATATGTGTGCGCCACGCCTATAGCTTCACTGAATAAATACATTGTCCGCACTTAGGTTCTATGTCCTACAGAAAAGGGCACGGCTCTGTTACACAGCTTTATAAGCTAAAGTCACCTTTATACAGGGATCCTGTCTTTCATATATATGTCACCCAACCACAAACTATGAAAATATTTGATTTTCAAGAATAAGTCAATCATTGTAAGGTGCAATGAAAACGCAATCAGTTATTATTATCAGTGTAACTGGAGAAAATTCCCCAGCTGGGTGATATTTATCAATGTAACAATACTTGCACTGGGAAAATATACTATAATATTATATAAGTGCACCATGAAGACAAACTAGAGAACATGCAGGTTGATAAAATATAAACAGGATTACTGAGCGGATCCATCGTTTCAAATACATTTAAATGTTTATAATGTGCAAAACACAACTGAGATTTATATCTAGCAGGAAGGGAGTGAAGGAGAATCTATCGCACCTGCGCTATGGGGGCTCATTTGTCGTTGGACTATTTGCGACCACAAAAAGAGTATTTACGTGAATAAATACAGTCACACACCACTGAATGTGTGTCCAGCTGTACATCAGTAGTGTATGTGCCAGGTTTATGTAAGGAGTAACTTACTCATGCACCAGTGACTTAATTCTGAGTGGCACGCAATGCCACCGTAATTCTGAACCACAGCCGGCACTGCCATTAGACAGCTGCCTAGAGCGCTGGCCACCAGAGGGCGCTGCATAGGTCCCTCAGCAAAAAAAAAAATGTCCTTTTTTTTTATCCGCCGTTAATGCCATATAAAAGAAGGACATTTTTAGGGAGGGTGGAGATACCGGAGCACAGGCTGCGGATGCTATCAGCAATGGAGGGTGCCGTTCGTGATTTTACATTGAATTCATGAGCCTCTGCTTCTCTGCCTCTGATCAACCCGCCTCTGTCCACCCTACAGCCCGCCTCCGCAAGCATAGCAGCCTGCTCCTCCGCCACCTTGCAACCTCATCCACATGCACGGCAGCCCACCTCAGCACAGTACACAATGCCCTCCTCAGCCCACCCGCAGCCACCTCCACCTTCCCCAAGGTTCACCTCTTCATTGCTCCAGCTCCAGCATCACTGTGTTTAACCCCTTGCTGGGTATTATCATATTCTGGATATTTGTAAATATTACTTTAATGTGGAAGGCATTTTGCTCATCTGTTAATTGAGCATTCACCACCCGTATTAGGAGAACGGGTAAGCTTGAATCAGTTTGTCCCAGATTATTATGAACACTGTTATCGTTCAGTGACATTTTATTCCTTTTGGACAGTTTCAAAATGGGGTAAGAATGGCCCACCGAGGGAAAGCAGTGGTAGGGGCCCAAGCTTAAGGGGTGTGATCAGCCACCAGGGGAAGGTGTGGCCAGACACCAGGGGAAGGTGTGGCCAGCCACCAGGGGAAGGTGTGATCAGCCACCAGGGGAAGGTGTGGTCAGCCACCAGGGGAAGGTGTGGCCAATCACCAGGGGAAGGTGTGGCCAGCCACCAGGGAAAGGTGTGGCCAGCCACCAGGGGAAGGTGTGATCAGCCACCAGGGGAAGGTGTGGTCAGCCACCAGGTAAAGGTGTGGCCAGCCACCAGGGGAAGGTGTGGCCAGACACCAGGGGAAGGTGTGGCCAGCCACCAGGGGAAGGTGTGATCAGCCACCAGGGGAAGGTGTGGTCAGCCACCAGGGGAAGGTGTGACCAGCCACCAGGGGAAGTTGTGGTCACCCACCAGGGGAAGGTGTGGCCAGCCACCAGGGGAAGGTGTGATCAGCCACCAGGTAAAGGTGTGGCCAGCCACCAGGGGAAGGTGTGATCAGCCACCAGGTAAAGGTGTGGCCAGCCACCAGGGGAAGGTGTGGCCAGTCATCACAGATGCTTGGCTAACCATTAGGTGAATATTGTGTAGTTTCTATAGAAGTGAACCAAGCAGCCATGTTTATCAGTGGTCCTGCTCAACTAGATAACTTACCCTTTAATAATGTAACAATGTATAATTCGAGAGCACGGTGTGGAACTGACCCCTAGAAGAGGGGGGTGGGTCCTCAGGCAGGGGGGCCCTCCTGGGATTTCCCCTCTACCCCTGGGGGTCATTCCAGCCTTGCTTCTGGAGCATTTAGAATAATATAGGACTTTGGGGACGCACTGTGGAGAGCTGCAGAATCAATGTTGTTCAGATTTGGATACAATATAAACTACTAAAGACAATTGGTCGGGGTGGGGGGGCTTTGAGAAGGCTGAAGTTTTGCTTAGGGTGCCGGCCCTTTGCTTATGGTGCCGAAACTTTGCACCGGCCCTGTTCTGGACACCTATGCAATTGTGCATAAGTAATCTGGATCAGACGCATCTTCCTACAAAGAAACCAGCCGTCCTCAGGATCATCGGCACTTACACCTACCCCATGATAAATCGCAGGACATGTGGCTGAATTTGGCATGCGCTCTGCATATGCACAACTCAGAATAGGTAGTAACTCTGGTTTGATGTCCATGACACATGTACAGAACGTTTTATCTTACATGCAAATGCATTGTTGCTGTCCAGTTGCAACCCTGTGACGCCCATTCAGCAGTTTCACAAAACAGACTGAGATTCACTGGTAAGTTCTTAATGATGCGCATTCAGCCCAGCGACACATTATATTTTGTCATTTAAAATCGCTGGGTGCAGCTGCTTTCAAGCTCGAGTGTCACTGACAATCAGGAACCAAGATGGTATAGAGAAGCTGAGGGATGTAGCTTGATGCTGTTAGTAATAAAAGCTAAAGTTGCATTACCCTATATAAATACAATCTAGTAATGTAGTGTAGTGTCATATAAACCAAGGATAACAGTGTCTGGACAGTGTTATTGATAAATGCATTTTCTATATGTAGTATCATTAATTACAGACATCTGATGTTTTCTTCTTCAAGAATAAAATGTGAATCTTCTTTCCCACTGCAATAATTATTATTATCATTTATATATATATATATATATATATATATATATATATATATATATATATATATATTAGGGGTGTGCACCGGCCACTTTTCGTGTTTTGTGTTTTGGTTTTGGATCTGGATCTTTCTTCGTGTTTTGGATCTGGATTGGTTTTGCCAAAACCACCCTTCCGTGTTTTGGGTTCTGGGTTTTGTGTTTTGGATCTGTATTTTTTTGAAAAAAAGCATAAAAACAGCTAAAATCACAGAATTTGTGGGTTTTTCTGCTCCTATGCTATTATTAACCTCAATAACCTTAATTTCCACTCATTTCCAGTCTATTCTGAACACCTCACACCTCACAATAGTGTTTTTATGTCCAAAAGGTTGCACCGAGGTAGCTGGATGACTATGCTAAGCGACACGAGTGGGCGGCACAAACACGTGACCCATCTAGGAGTGACACTGCAGTGGCAGACAGGATGGCAGTTTGAAAAACTAGGCCCCAAACTGTATATAATGCAAAGAAAAAAAAGAGGTGCAAGATGGAATTGTCCTTGGGCCCTCCCACCCACCCTTATGTTGTATAAACAGGACATGCACACTTTAACAAACCAATCATTGCAGCGCCAGGGTCTGCCACACGACTGTGGCTGAAATTATTGGTTCGTTTGGGCCCCCACAAAACAAGCTGGCAATTAATCTGGCCCTGCACAAACTGGCTCTACGGAGGCAAGATGTCATCCTCATCCTCCTCATCCACCGATTCCTCACCCTCTTCAGTGTGTACATCCTCATCCTCACAGAGTATTAATTAGTCCCCGCTGGAATCCACAACCACAGGTCCCTCTGTACGTTCTGGAGGCTGGTCTCCCTGGAAGAGTTGATAATTAATTTTATGAACATCATCTTCTCCACATTTTGTGGAAGCAACCTCCTACGCCTTTCGCTGACAAGGTTCCCGGCTGCACTAAACACTCTTTCGGAGTACACACTGGAGGGGGGGCAACTCAGGTAAAATAGAGCCAGTTTGTACAGAGACCTCCAAATTGCTTCTTTTTCCTGCCAGTACAGGTACGGACTGTCTGACATGCCTACTTGGATGCTGTCACCGATGTAATCCTTTAACAGACAGACGCACGCTTGTCGCTGCTGCTTTGAGGATGCAAGTGCGGCTACAGCCCACACAATTCACAAAGACAGAAAAAAAAAAAGAATATTTTTATTGTTTGTGGAGCGCACTTTGAGGGTTACACCACCCTTTAACGGACAGACGCACGCTTGTCGCTGCTGCTTTGAGGATGCAAGTGCGGCTACAGCCCACACAATTCACAAAGACAGAAAAAAGAAGAATATTTTTATTGTTTGTGTAGCACACTTTGAGGGTGTCACCACCCTTTAACAGACAGACGCACGCTTGTCGCTGCTGCTTTGAGGATGCAAGTGCGGCTACATCGCACACAAGTCACAAACACATTAAAAAAATAGTTTTTTATTTTTTGGAGCACTTTGAGAGTTACACCACCCTTTAACAGACAGACGCACGCTTGTCGCTGCTGCTTTGAGGATGCAAGTGCGGCTACAGCCCACACAATTCACAAAGAGAAAAAAAAAGAACAATATTTTTATTGTTTGTGTAGCACACTTTGAGGGTGTCACCACCCTTTAACAGACAGACGCACGCTTGTCGCTGCTGCTTTGAGGACAGTGTCATATGCAGTGACAGTAGACTTGTCAGAAATTGTTGGCACGTCCTTCAGTCCGGACAAGATGTCCAAACCAGCCCTTGACTTATGACACAGGCGCACGCTTGGCGCTGCTACTATGTTGATGCACGTGCGGCTACATCGCACACAAGTCACAAACACATAAAAAAAATAGTTTTTATTTTTTGGAGCACTTTGAGGGTTACACCACCCTTTAACAGACAGATGCACGCTTGTCGCTGCTGCTTTGAGGATGCAAGTGCGGCTACAGCCCACACAATTCACAAAGACAGAAAAAAGAAGAATATTTTTATTGTTTGTGTAGCACACTTTGAGGGTGTCACCACCCTTTAACAGACAGACGCACACTTGTCGCTGCTGCTTTGAGGATGCAAGTGCGGCTACAGCCCACACAATTCACAAAGACAGAAAAAAAAAGAACAATATTTTTATTGTTTGTGTAGCACACTTTGAGGGTGTCACCACCCTTTAACAGACAGACGCACGCTTGTCGCTGCTGCTTTGAGGACAGTATCATATGCATTGACAGTAGACTTGTCAGAAATTGTTGGCACGTCCTTCAGTCCGGACCAGATGTCGAAACCAGCCCTTGACTTATGACACAGGCGCACGCTTGGCGCTGCTACTATGTTGATGCACGTGCGGCTACATCGCACACAAGTCACAAACACATTAAAAAAATATTTTTTTATTTTTTGGAGCACTTTGAGGGTTACACCACCCTTTAACAGACAGACGCACGCTTGTCGCTGCTGCTTTGAGGATGCAAGTGCGGCAACAGCCCACACAATTCACAAAGACAGAAAAAAGAAGAATATTTTTATTGTTTGTGTAGCACACTTTGAGGGTGTCACCACCCTTTAACAGACAGACACACGGTTGTCGCTGCTGCTTTGAGGATGCAAGTGCGGCTACATCGCACACAAGTCACAAACACATTAAAAAAATAGTTTTTTATTTTTTGGAGCACTTTGAGAGTTACACCACCCTTTAACAGACAGACGCACGCTTGTCGCTGCTGCTTTGAGGATGCAAGTGCGGCTACAGCCCACACTATTCACAAAGACAGAAAAAAAAGAACAATATTTTTATTGTTTGTGTAGCACACTTTGAGGGTGACACCACCCTTTAACAGACAGACGCACGCTTGTCGCTGCTGCTTTAAGGATGCAGGTGCGGCTACAGCCCACACATTTCACAAAGACAGAAAAAAACAAAACTATATTTTTATTGTTTGTGTAGCACACTTTGAGGGTGTCACCATCCTTTAACAGACAGACACACACTTGTCGCTGCTGCTTTAAGGATGCAAGTGCGGCTACAGCCCACACAATTCACAAAGACAGAAAAAAAAAGAACAATATTTTTATTGTTTGTGTAGCACACTTTGAGGGTGTCACCACCCTTTAACAGACAGACGTACGCTTGTCGCTGCTGCTTTGAGGATGCAGGTGGAATCTAGACGGGATTTGGAACCGGGGACACACTACCTCCATCAATTGTCTAAATCCCACTGCACTAATGGCGCATACCGGATGCACGTCTAACACCAACATAGCAGTCAAGGCCTCAGTTATACGTTTTGCTTCAGGATGACTGCTGTCGTACTTCATCCTCATCGCTAGGGACTGTTGGAAGGTCAATTGTTTAGTAAAAGTAGTGATGTTCCTACTTCCTCTCTGGGATGATGAACAACTCCAAGCAGCAGCAACAGCACTAAGAGGAAGTGGTTCTTGATCTTTCCCTATTTTATTTTTATCGGAGAAAGTTTGGTCCTCCATTTATGTTATATTGATATATACGTGCGGCTAAAGCGCACACAAACACAGAAAATATTTTTTTATTTTTGCTGGAGAGTAGTGCACTTTGTGGGTTACACCACCCTTTAAGAAATGAGCCACCCTTTAAGAAATGGGACAGAGGCGCACGCTTGGCGCTGCTCCTTTGTTGATGCACGTGCAGCCACAGTGCACACAAGTCACAAACACAGAAAATATTTTTTTTTTTGTTTGGAGTGCACTTTGGGGGTTACAGCACCCTTTAACGGTCAAGCCAGCCGGCCCTTTACTTATGACACAGGCGCACGCTTGGCACTACTTTGTTGATGCACGTGCGGCTACTGCGCACACAATTCACAAACACAGAAAATATTTTTTTTTTTGGTTTGGACTGGAGTGTACTTTGGGGGTTACAGCACCCTTTAACGGTCAAGCCAGCCGGCCCTTTACTTATGACACAGGCGCACGCTTGGCACTACTTTGTTGATGCACGTGCGGCTACTGCGCACACAATTCACAAACACGTAAAATATTTTTTTTTTTGGTTTGGACTGGAGTGTACTTTGGGGGTTACAGCACCCTTTAATGATCAAGCCAGCCGGCCCTTTACTTATGACACAGGCGCACGCTTGGCACTACTTTGTTGATGCACGTGCGGCTACTGCGCACACAATTCACAAACACAGAAAATATTTTTTTTTTGGTTTGGACTGGAGTGTACTTTGGGGGTTACAGCACCCTTTAACAGTCAAGCCAGCCGGCCCTTTACTTATGACACAGGCGCACGCTTGGCACTACTTTGTTGATGCACGTGCGGCTACTGCGCACACAATTCACAAACACAGAAAATATATATTTTTTTGGTTTGGACTGGAGTGTACTTTGGGGGTTACAGCACCCTTTAACGGTCAAGCCAGCCGGCCCTTTACTTATGACACAGGCGCACGCTTGGGACTACTTTGTTGATGCACGTGCGGCTACTGCGCACACAATTCACAAACACAGAAAATATTTTTTTTTTTGGTTTGGACTGGAGTGTACTTTGGGGGTTACAGCACCCTTTAACGGTCAAGCCAGCCGGCCCTTTACTTATGACACAGGCGCACGCTTGGCAGTACTTTGTTGATGCACGTGCGGCTACTGCGTACACAATTCACAAACACAGAAAATAATTTTTTTTTTGGTTTGGACTGGAGTGTACTTTGGGAGTTACAGCACCCTTTAACGGTCAAGCCAGCCGGCCCTTTACTTATGACACAGGCGCACGCTTGGCACTACTTTGTTGATGCACGTGCGGCTACTGCGCACACAATTCACAAACACACAAAAAATATTATTTTTTTAGCACTTGGGGGGAGCACCCCTGATGGACAGAGCACCCCCTGGACAACACTACAGCACCCCTTTAGGACTGGGACACTGCGCAGGACTTTGAAGTGGACACAGCCCCTATGGAGAACTGACTGCACAACACAGTCCAGCCAGCCCCTATGGACTTTGAAGTAGTGGACACAGCCCCTATTAACAACAGCAGCACAGCACAACACAGCCAGCCCCTATGGACTTTGAAGTAGTGGACAACAGCAGCACAGCGCAGCACAGCACAGCACAACACTACTCTGCACTACACTACACTACACTACACAGCCCAGCCAGCCCAAACTCCCACCCTCCCTCTTCACTGTCCACAGCCGAGTGAGAAAATGCTGCCGACGCGGGTACCTTATATAGGATCCAAAACCCGCGAGACTCGGAAGGCGGGATGATGACGTTTTGCCTCGATTTCAGATCCGAGTCAGGCGGGAAAAGTCGAGCCTGACTTGGATCGGCCTCGGATCGGGGGGGCTCGGGGGGGTTCGGATTTCAGAAATCCGAACCCGCTCACCCCTAATATATATATATATATATATATAGTGCCACAAGTGTTTCGCAGCGCCTTACACAGTACATAAATAAATAGGTGGCCAGTGACTTACAGTTCAATACAATACAATGCAGGACGTGGATAATATACATTGCTACATTAGCGACCATAACACCCACATAAGCAACAGAACATAAGCAGCCAAGTGTTAGGTGCCCTAATGGGAAATAAGTAGTAGATGAAAGTAATGTAGGGAGAAGCACAAGAGGGCAGAGGGCCCTGCTCATAAGAGCTTACATTCTAAAGGGGAGGGGCAGACAAACAGGTGTGACACAGATGGGGAAGACGAGGAGGAAGGAACATGAGGCAGCAATTAACATGTGCAAACCCACTGGTATCCAACACTAACGGGGCCTATTTATCAAATAATTCTGACCTTAATGGTCATTTCCACATCTATCACCTCTATAAGTTATTTATTATGGGGACTGAGAAGCTTTGTCTGCTTATACCTATGGTGCTGCCTGGGAGACTAAAGATGCCCTAAGCAAAGATTTAGCTTCCACAGGCGTGGTACTCTGATCCTTGCTGTCTGTGACCCACTGTAATGGCAGGAGGACTCTGATCCTTGCTGGCTGTGACCCCCTGTAATGGGAGGGGGACTCTTATCCTCGCTGGCTGTGACCCTTTGTAATGCGAAGGATACCCTGGTCCTCGCTGGCTGTGACCCCCTGTAATGGGAAGAACACCCTGGTCCTCGTTGTCTGTGACCCCCTGTAATGGGAGGGGTAATAATGTGAATAGACAGCAGCAACTTCATATAATATAGCAGCCACACTAATCAATTAAGTGCAGTGGGTGTGGTCAACAACACAATTAGCCAATCAGAAGTTGGTCATCATCATCACTGGGTATCACTGCGCCAGCCCTCCAACACCATAAAGAGATGCACCTCCTGAAAGGGGTATTTGCGCCTGTGTCCAGGTCTGTCTCAATTATGGGAACAAGAATTAAATTAATCAGTACATGATAATCTCTGCTCCCACTGGGTGCTGTAAATCACTTTGATGTTAATGCACTGCTGAAATCTTTGCTAGAAATGATTATGTATGAATATTACAAACTATTATCCAAATGACTGAGGTGTAACTCATTCAGTTGCTTTTATTTAATAATTACCTTAATTAACCCCGTATGTAAATGTTTGCCTCCTGTCAGGATGCGGCCTCTGATCATCCGCTACTCACCTCCGTACCGGCATCCTTGGGTTTAGGTGTTCAGTCGCTGGGAGTGGAGGTGAGTGGTGACTGAGTATTCTCCCCGGGGTCTGCTAGGGCTTCCGTGCATGTGTCCTGGTTCTCGGGGTGCCGGGTATGGGCACAGCCATGTTGGTCCATATCAAATGACTAGTCTCTCCCAATGGTAGTCCTGTGGTCTCTCAGCTGATCCTCTGATCCAAGGACCAGCTACCTAAGTGTATTTTAGTCTGACTCCAGGAACAGGAAACTGCTGTTTGACTTCACTGTTCCAGTGTCTGTGTTACTCACCAGTGCTTCTCTGAGTTATTTCCTTCAGAGTGTTGCTTCAGCCTACTCACAGTTCTCCAGTGTTATTTGTATTAGCTTCCATGCTAATTCTCTGTCTGTGACTTTAACTCTCTCTCAGAACTTAGTGTTTCATGTTACTATTCCTGTGTGTCTTTTAGTGTGCTGCTTAGCTCTATTGCAGCCTCCCTGTTACTGTGGTGTCAGCTTTCATGCTAATTACTAGTTAGCTCTCAGCTGGACCTCTAGCAAGTATTCAGTTCAACTTCTGTGTTCAAGTATCCAGTTAATCTCCTGTGTTCAAGTATTCACTTTATCTCCTGTGTTCAAGTATTCACATATTATCTCCTGTGTTCAAGTATCCAGTTAATCTCCTGTGTTCAAGTATTCACTTCATCTCCTGTTTTCAAGTATCCAGTTAATCTCCTGTGTTCAAGTATTCACTTCATCTCCTGTGTTCAAGTATCCAGTTCATCTCCTGTGTTCAAGTATTTAGTTCAACTCCTGTGTTCAAGTATTCCTTCTATTATAGTTCCGGTCTTCCTGCCACTCCCAGGTACCTGTCCAGAGGGCCGCGACCTGCACACTTGGTGCAGCAAAACCCATATACCAACTGGTAAAGACCACCAAGTGGGTTAAACTCCGTGCCTCTGGGCAGGTCTAGCCAAACCTGGGTTTGGCCGCAATAGGGAGACCTAGCTGTGACTTTATAGATATAAATGATACCCCCTTGTGCAGTAGAGGAGCAGCTACAGGTTCAAAATAGGTGTTATCAATACCTAAACAAATCACAATAAAAAATACAAACAATAGAACGGTGCACTCCACTGATGGAATAATAAATATACTTATAGTCCTCTATGTCGATATTTCTTTTTCAATTCTGAGATTCTTCTTTATATGATGTTTCAAACACTCTCTCCATGCATACAAAGGGAAAAACAGAAGAAACAGAATAGCAGATAGTGTAGTATGTATCAAACTCTATTGTCCATATATTTTCATATAAAAATGGTCCAAACCACGAGATAATGGGGATCTGTGCCAATCTATTGATGACTGGTCACCCACAAGTGAGGGTATGTGTTAGGATGCTCACAATATGGCTTACATCCATCAATATTCACCATACATATAATGGTATCTTTAAGCTTCTCGGTCCTAGAATCAAGAATCAATGGTTCTCTTTATCCTTACAACACCGCATGTCAAACGTACTTATGTAATGTGCTTACACGTATGCTTACACATATATTGTAGTGGATCCTCATGTAGCAGTATCTTTCAGTATAGGTCCCTTTAGCTCCGTTTATAATATGGATAACGACTTCTTAGTAAAAAAAATATTTATTTATATATCCAAAAAATATAACTTCGTAAAATACCATATTTACATCTCCATACAAATGGATGTCACTTGCCTGCTTATTCCCTAGCCACCCTACCCTCTGGCTTTTCCCATACGGTTCGTGACACCTCCATCACAAAGAACATGAGGTATTAGTAAGCTCTTCTCTGAATTTCACTGTTGAAATCCGTATTATCTCTGCCAGCTGTGAACCATGTTAGACATCAGTTTTCATAGCGGAGATTAGCAAAACACCATCAGATATATATTATCAGGGGTAAACTAAACTAAACAGAAAACCTGCAATGCGTCAGCCCTTTCAGCATCTTTGTAAACTGAATCAAACTGCAAATCACTGATCCTCAGATAGAGATAGGGAGAAGCCTTTATCTCAGGTGCAAAGTGACAGGGCCTGTCAGCCAATCATTTCTTTTTATTTTTCTCCTTTTTTTATACCCAGTAAAGTGCCTGTCTGTAACAGATGGGCTCCAGTTCCAAGTACTATCACATAGTAGTGATAAACTAGTGAATCGCGGGATGCAGTTTATAGACCGGCGGACTAAATGCCGCCGGTCTATATCCCGACATAGTAAGCCCAACGGGGGCCTTCAAAATACCGACGCCTATATCAATCCCGACGACGGAACACCGAAGGACGACAGCCCGAACGAGGTAAGCCCGGGGCATCCTTAGCATTAGCCATGGAAGGGGAGGGTTATGTTTAGGGAGTGTAGCGTGGTTAGGGTTAAGTTTTGGGGGGGAAGGTTAGGGTTAGGCACCCCTAGGGAGGAGGGTTATGGTTAGGAACCCCCAGGGGTAGGTAAGGGATAGGCAACCCCCGGGAGGGTTAGGTTTAGGGTGTGGGAAGGGGGGGGTTAGGCTTAGGCACCCCCGGGGGGAACTTAGGGTTAGGCACCACCCTGGGAGTTTTAGGGTTAGGCACCACCCTGGGAGTTTTAGGGTTAGGCACCCCTAAGGGAGTGTTAGGTGGGGGGGAGTCGGGAGGGTTAGGGTACTTGCCAACTGGCGTCGGGATCTTTTGCTGTCGGGGTAAACAGCCGCCGGTATTACATACTGATTCCATGAATCGCTACCTGGCTTGTGAGCTGTACACTGTTGCAGGGAAGCTGCCCTCCATTAGATATCTCCTGCTGAGGGACAATAAGAAGACAATAGGAAACATCAGGCTAGGTAGGTCATTCATCAATTGACCTGAAAACTGTATCTAAATTGTGATAGGAGCAGCCAGTTACATCAGTCTAAGTGCTTTTTAAAGGACATACTAATTGTCATCCTGATTGAGGAATTAAATTTAGTCTGGAAGTTCACACATTTTGAATTAAAACACCCGTGAAGAAGTCATTGTCGACGTAAAGCGTTTTGTGTTTTGTTTCCGGGACCAAAAAGTAGACTCAACGAGCCCATTAAAGGTTGACAGCAAGTTATTAACAACATCTAATCCACAAAGGCCATGATATTTGTGTGATGTAAGGTTTTTATTCATTTTAAATGTATTTGTTTTAAATAAAACCAAATGTTAACGAAGCCACAGATACTGATTGTCATTTGGTGTACTCTGGTTGTGGGTCTCATTGTAGACACTGAAAGTGGATCCCTTCTTCAATTTCATCTTCATCCCATTAATAGGACATTAATATAAGGGAAAGTTTGAATCTGCATTATTGGGGTTTGGCCGAGATCATTATTCCTTAGAACCCTTCTGGTCCTTATCAGCAAAGAACTGCACTTGGGGAAGCAGCCTCTGCTAAAAAGACTTTTTAATTAATCGTACTATATGTTTTTTAATAATTGCATTTTAAGATAAATTGGTTGATGTAGTGCAATATAGGTATTGTATTATATATGTATATATATTAGCTTTTTATACAGAGGAAGAAGTGTTCTTCATTTTCATAGACATTGTAAAAAAGTATATCATTATACATTTTGTTTCTCCTGGTCTTTTAGTGGAGTCATCACAAATGTCCATGTGACTACTGTGTGGTCTTCAGTGCTCATATAATACCGTTGCTTGGTATGGATTAGGGCTCAGGTGCCTTATGAGCCTTTGGTATAAATGTAAAATGGAATCTTTATGGCTATTTTAAATATTCAGTTGTAATTTTCACTCCCATGAAATGTTTAGTAGAAGACTACTATCCTTAGCTTACTGTCTTTATAAAGGTCTGTTGTACTGGTTGTGGCATATTCATGTAGTGGAATGGATTTTTGTTTGCATAACTCTGTAAATACTAGTAGCAGGTACTTATTATGCTGGCCCTACACTTGCATGTAGTAGACAATGGGACCGGGTATAGCAAGCTAGGAGATGTACTGTATGTGTTAGACTGGGATACAGTAATTATGTCGACCATAATGTCAACATCACATTGTCGACGGTTATAATGTTGACATTGTTGAAATGTTGACATGTTCACAATGCCGACATGTGAAATCTGCATGGACCGGAGGGTGAGTGTTAGGCTGCGGGAGAGGAGGGTTAGGGTTAGACACTAGGGGGATGGTTAGAGGTTAGGGTAAGTGATACTCAGCTATGGAACCGCAGTAGGAACAGCTGAGAGTCACCGTCACCTGACCGCCAGGAAAACACCGCTGGAACTGCCGGACCAGCCGAACCAGGTAAGTCACCACTGTATCACCAGGAACAATTTGTCGACATTTCAACTACTTTTGAAACGATTTTTATTTTTTTGTGGTGGCCCAACTCTGAATCACTGCCTTTGTCACAGAAACACCTCACTCTGGCTCTGTCTCTGATCATTGCATATTAGAGGTCGAAAGGCCTGAGATCGATGCCTTGCCAGAGAGTAAAGGCTTCTGGGAGAATCATAGACATACTAATTTCTGCAGAAGTCAGAGAGAGTCATTCAGTCGGGACAAGACTCACGTTTTGCAATGAGTCTATACTAGGGGTGAGCGGGTTCGGATTTCTGAAATCCGAACCCCCCCGAGCCCCCCCGATCCGAGTCCGATCCGAGTCAGGCTCGACTTTTCCCGCCTGACTCGGATCTGAAATCGAGGCAAAACGTCATCATCCCGCCTTCCGAGTCTCGCGGGTTTTGGATCCTATATAAGGTACCCGCGTCGGCGCCATTTTCTCACTCGGCTGTGGACAGTGAAGAGGGAGGGTGGGAGTTAGGGCTGTGTAGTGTAGTGTAGTGTAGTGCTGCTGTTGTCCACTACTTCAAAGTCCATAGGGGCTGGCTGTGTTGTGCTGTGCTGCTGTTGTTAATAGGGGCTGTGTCCACTACTTCAAAGTCCATAGGGGCTGGCTGGACTGTGTTGTGCAGTCAGTTCTCCATAGGGGCTGTGTCCACTCCAAAGTCCTGTGCAGTGTCCCAGTCCTAAAGGGGTGCTGTAGTGTTGTCCAGGGGGTGCTCTGTCCATCAGGGGTGCTCCCCCCAAGTGCTAAAAAAATAATATATTTTCTGTGTTTGTGAATTGTGTGCGCAGTAGCCGCACGTGCATCAACAAAGTAGTGCCAAGCGTGCGCCTGTGTCATAAGTAAAGGGCCGGCTGGCTTGACCGTTAAAGGGTGCTGTAACCCCCGAAAGTACACTCCAGTCCAAACCAAAAAAAAAATTATTTTCTGTGTTTGTGAATTGTGTGCGCAGTAGCCGCACATGCATCAACAAAGTAGTGCCAAGCGTGCACCTGTGTCATAAGTAAAGGGCCGGCTGGCTTGACCGTTAAAGGGTGCTGTAACCCCCGAAAGTACACTCCAGTCCAAACCAAAAAAAAAATTATTTTCTGTGTTTGTGAATTGTGTGCGCAGTAGCCGCACGCGCATCAACAAAGTAGTGCCAAGCGTGCGCCTGTGTCATAAGTAAAGGGCCGGCAGGCTTGGCCGTTAAAGGGTGCTGTAACCCCCGAAAGTACACTCCAGTCCAAACCAAAAAAAAAATTATTTTCTGTGTTTGTGAATTGTGTGCGCAGTAGCCGCACGTGCAACAACAAAGTAGTGCCAAGCGTGCGCCTGTGTCATAAGTAAAGGGCCGGCTGGCTTGACTGTTAAAGGGTGCTGTAACCCCCGAAAGTACACTCCAGTCCAAACCAAAAAAAAAATTATTTTCTGTGTTTGTGAATTGTGTGCGCAGTAGCCGCACGTGCATCAACAAAGTAGTGCCAAGCGTGCGCCTGTGTCATAAGTAAAGGGCCGGCTGGCTTGACCGTTAAAGGGTGCTGTAACCCCCGAAAGTACACTCCAGTCCAAACCGAAAAAAAAATTATTTTCTGTGTTTGTGAATTGTGTGCGCAGTAGCCGCACGTGCATCAACAAAGTAGTGCCAAGCGTGCGCCTGTGTCATAAGTAAAGGGCCAGCTGGCTTGACCGTTAAAGGGTTCTGTAACCCCCAAAGTACACTCCAAAGCAAAAAAATATATATTTTCTGTGTTTGTGACTTGTGTGCACTGTGGCTGGACGTGCATCAACAAAGGAGCAGCGCCAAGCGTGCACCTGTGTCCCATAAGTAAAGAGCCAGCTGGCTCATTTCTTAAAGGGTGGTGTAACCCACAAAGTGCACTACTCTCCAGCAAAAATAAAAAAATATTTTCTGTGTTTGTGTGCGCTTTAGCCGCACGTAGATATCAATATAACATAAATGGAGGACCAAACTTTCTCCGATAAAAATAAAATAGGGAAAGATCAAGAACCACTTCCTCCTAGTGCTGTTGCTGCTGCTGGGAGTTGTTCGTCATCCCAGAGAGGAAGTAGGAACATCACTACTTTTACTAAACAATTGACCCTCCTACAGTCCCTAGCGATGAGGATGAAGTACGACAGCAGTCATCCTGAAGCAAAACGTATAACTGAGGCCTTGACTGCTATGATGGTGTTAGACGTGCGTCCGGTATCCGCCATTAGTGCAGTGGGATTTAGACAATTGATGGAGGTAGTGTGTCCTCGGTTCCAAATCCCATCTAGATTCCACCTGCATCCTCAAAGCAGCAGCGACAAGCGTGCGTCTGTCTGTTAAAGGGTGGTGTAACTCTCAAAGTGATCCAAAAAATAAAAATCTATTTTTTTAATGTGTTTGTGACTTGTGTGCGATGTAGCCGTACTTGCATCCTCAAAGCAGCAGGGACAAGCGTGCGTCTGTCTGTTAAAGGGTGGTGACACCCTCAAAGTGTGCTACACAAACAATAAAAATATTCTTCTTCTTTTTTCTGTCTTTGTGAATTGTATGGGCTGTAGCCGCACCTGCATCCTTAAAGCAGCAGCGACAAGCGTGCGTCTGTCTGTTAAAGGGTGGTGACACCCTCAAAGTGTGCTACACAAACAATTAAAATATTGTTCTTTTTTTTCGGTCTTTGTGAAATGTGTGGGCTGTAGCCGCACCTGCATCCTTAAAGCAGCAGCGACAAGCGTGTGTCTGTCTGTTAAAGGGTGGTGTAACTCTCAAAGTGCTCCAAAAAATAAAAATCTATGTTTTTAATGTGTTTGTGACTTGTGTGCGATGTAGCCGCACTTGCATCCTCAAAGCAGCAGCGACAAGCGAGCGTCTGTCTGTTAAAGGGTGGTGACACCCTCAAAGTGTGCTACACAAACAATAAAAATATTCTTCTTTTTTCTGTCTTTGTGAATTGTGTGGGCTGTAGCCGCACCTGCATCCTTAAAGCAGCAGCGACAAGCATGCGTCTGTCTGTTAAAGGGTGGTGACACCCTCAAAGTGTGCTACACAAACAATTAAAATATTGTTCTTTTTTTTCGGTCTTTGTGAAATGTGTGGGCTGTAGCCGCACCTGCATCCTTAAAGCAGCAGCGACAAGCGTGCGTCTGTCTGTTAAAGGGTGGTGACACCCAAAGTGTGCTACACAAACAATAAAAATATTCTTCTTCTTTTTTCTGTCTTTGTGAATTGTGTGGGCTGTAGCCGCACTTGCATCCTCAAAGCAGCAGTGACAAGCGTGCGTCTGTCTGTTAAAGGGTGGTGTAACCCTCAAAGTGCGCTCCACAAAAAATAAAAATATTCTTTTTTTTTTCTGTCTTTGTGAATTGTGTGGGCTGTAGCCGCACTTGCATCCTCAAAGCAGCAGCGACAAGCGTGCGTCTGTCTGTGAAAGGATTACATCGGTGACAGCATCCAAGTAGGCATGTCAGACAGTCCGTACCTGTACTGGCAGGAAAAGAGGCAATTTGGAGGCCCCTGTACAAACTGGCTCTATTTTACCTGAGTTGCCCCCCCTCCAGTGTGTACTCCGAAAGAGTGTTTAGTGCAGCCGGGAACCTTGTCAGCGAAAGGCGTAGGAGGTTGCTTCCACAAAATGTGGAGAAGATGATGTTCATAAAATGAATTATCAACTCTTCCAGGGAGACCAGCCTCCAGAACGTACAGAGGGACCTGTGGTTCCAGCATGGACGATTTAATACTCTGTGAGGATGAGGATGTACACACTGAAGAGGGTGAGGAATCGGTGGATGAGGAGGATGAGGATGACATCTTGCCTCCGTAGAGCCAGTTTGTGCAGGGCCAGATTAATTGCCAGCTTGTTTTGTGGGGGCCCAAACGAACCAATAATTTCAGCCACAGTTGTGTGGCAGACCCTGGCGCTGAAATGATTGGTTTGTTAAAGTGTGCATGTCCTGTTTATACAACATAAGGGTGGGTGGGAGGGCCCAAGGACAATTCCATCTTGCACCTCTTTTTTTCTTTGCATTATGTACAGTTTGGGGCCTAGTTTTTCAAACTGCCATCCTGTCTGCCACTGCAGTTTCACGCCTAGATGGGCCACGTGTTTGTGCCGCCCACTCGTGTCGCTTAGCATAGTCATCCAGCTACCTCGGTGCAACCTTTTGGACATAAAAACACTATTGTGAGGTGTGAGGTGTTCAGAATAGACTGGAAATGAGTGGAAATTAAGGCTATTGAGGTTAATAATAGCATAGGAGCAGAAAAACCTACAAATTCTGTGATTTTAGCTGTTTTTTCAAAAAAATACAGATCCAAAACACAAAACCCAGAACCCAAAACACGGAAGGGTGGTTTTGGCAAAACCAATCCAGATCCAAAACACGAAGAAAGATCCAGATCCAAAACCAAAACACAAAACACGAAAAGTGGCCGGTGCACACCCCTAGTCTATACATGCACATGGCAGTTATCATTCTTACCGTCATCCTGCAAAACAAAAGTTAATTTTTAAATGTCATTATTTTATTTTCCTTTATGTTTGAAGACAAAGGGAATTATTCAGCAAGCAGCTTTGCAATTCTGTCCTTGCAAATATGCAAATGCAGCAGGAGGTGTAGGAGACCCCCCTGCTGCATTTGCGATCCCAGCACTGTGACCAATGTTGCAAGCTGGGATAACCATCGTGACCATGGTGGATGGCGCCGGCCAGTTGAGTAAGCCCCTGGCCTTGCCACTCCTGGAAAATGGTGCCGACACGCCGCCATTTCCGTAAACGCCAGCCATCTCCTCCAGTGGCGTAAGTTCATCCCAGATACCCGAAGGCAAGTTCTTATTTGGTGCTCCTCCAGCCGCTGACACTGTATGGAGGAGTGAGACAGAGAGTTGTGGGTGAGGGGGAGCCGGATGTGTTACACTGAAATAGAAGCTGCCGAGGAACAACACCACCAATGAGTAGAGACAGGCTATAGATAGACGAAGGCGGCAGCTGATGGTCTGACATGGAGCTCTCCACTAGTGTATGGTGGCTTCTCAGTTGCCAGATAGAGGTGCTATGTATTGAGCATCCGTAACGGTACACTAAAGCCCTAAGTGTGGTGAATATATTGTGGGCAATGGAGGAGGTGCCCCTTCAGTGCTGGAGCACGGCGGGAGGCGCCTCCATTGTCTGCCATAGTTCTGCCCCTGGTCTCTGCACCGCACTGCCCCTTAAATGCCTCTCAGGCAGATCCATAGCAGGGGTTGCGTGCTATCATGCAGGACCTGTTCTGCACATTCGCAGAACGAGTCCTGTGCACACACAGATTCCTGATAATGAGGAATCTGCATTCAGCATTGCACATACTGGCAATGCTGAATGAGCCCCAGAGTCTATAAAAGGTGTGCACTTTGCATAATATGCAGAACCACAGGCATCGTTAAAAGGTAAATACTAATTATTGAGAATTCATGAGAGTTACACATTTTTGGGCTGATGCAAAGTTAAACGGAAGTCCTCCATTGCGTGCATGGAGCTTTGTGAGTGGACCACCCTAATCCCCATCATCATCGCACAAGCCGTATACTAGGTGCAAAAGATATACCCATACTCTCCCGGAAGTTGCGGGAGGCTCCCGAATTTTCAGAAGAGTGTCTGGATCTCTGCATCCCAACCACTTCCTAGTGAAGTGGACAGGATAGGGAGATAATTGCTGGGAATCGTGGCACCGCATGGAGGGGGTGGGACAAAATGCTGTGAAAATGCATCATTTAGCCTCACCCCCTCCTTGCTGTCAATTTGCAGCAGTTTCCCAAGATGGGGGCAGGGCCTAATAACATAGGAGCCCATCCCCGCCCCCGAAGTAGCCAGCTACATCTCAAAAGTCGACAATGGATATACCTGGAAACCGGCGTATTTATGCTTCCAACCAACTCTTTATAGCCTGCAATTTAGTCAACAGACCATCACTCTGATAAATCCTAGTTATGTCCCTTCAGTCACCAGCAGATATGTGAGTGAAATGCAAATCTGCATCACCTTTTTTTTTGCGTATATTTGTTTGCGGAGTCTGCGCAGTGCATACGACTCTGTATACTTCTTCTTTATATTACCAGAAACATAGATCCAATATATTCCCAAAAATATACAGTGCTCGAAGTGTGCCGGTATGCAGTGGTATGGCATATCGGCACTTCAAGCACTAAACAACTTTTCTTTTTTTTGAACTATCTTGCAAGGAGCAGAGTGAGGGTGTGACAACACCTACAGTCTGCTCCCGCTACATTGGCTGACACCGCTCAGTGTCTGGAGGACAACCCCTAGGACTACCCAACCCCCTAGTGCCGACGTCGCCGCCCGCCAGTGTGCCCGTCCCCACCGAGCAGATTCCAAGGGCCAGACTGGGGTGCAGAGTGACATCTGTCCCCCGGGTCACTCCAGTTTTAAAGATAGGGGCCCACCGGCTGGCTGTAGCCGCGCGCTGCATTACATACCCTGCGGCTGGGAAACAGAGAGAAGATGCTCCCCGACCGCTCCATTTACATTATTCATACAGTCTGAGCGGCTGGGGAGCTTCTTCTCTCTGTCTCCCAGCCACCTGTCACATAGGAAAGGTATATTTCCCCTTCAATAGCCGAACCTGGAAGTAACGTGGACTGAGGGCTGAAGTGCAGTCCACCAAAAACAGAAAGTTGGCCCCTCGTGAGCTCGCTTCGCTCGCCACGCTTCGGGCTCGGTGACGCGCTATGCTCGCCACATGGTTATATTCCTCCTCTATGGTATACCATTTGGATGGTAGGGAATGAAGTTGGACACAGGCTGATGGTGTCAGGGTAAAGAAATTGAAGGGGATCTATCCTCTTCCCTGTCACATGTCACATAGCTGTCCTGCAGCTGCAGTGTCCGGCTGTATTTGGCAGAATGCTGATTGGTGGATGGATCTAGTCCCATCCATCAATCACAGTGATGGGATGTCTCCCCACACTGATTGGTGGATGACTGGAGCTATCCACCAATCAGAATTCAGAAGGCTGCAAGAGTCAGGACTAGACAACAAGAGATTGCAGCAGGGTAAGTACAGCAGGTTCTATGGCTGGGTCGCCTCAGAGATCTGAGGTCTATTATACTATTTGCAATGAGGTAGGGAGGGAGAATAGATTTGGACCATAGGTTTTAATAAAAAGGGGAGGCAGATGTTTCATGAGAGGGTATTTGTGGCATTATTTTTAATTTTGGAGATTGCTTGTGTGTGTGTAGTGCATTATTTTTAATAAGGGGAGTGTGTGTAGGGGGACAGGTGGCAAATCTGTGGTTTGTGAGAAATGTTTAGCGGGCACTACTACTTTGGGCATTGTATGGGGCACTACTACTGTGGGCATTGCATAGGGGGTGCTACTACTGAGTGCAATGTATAGGGGCTCTACTACTGTGTGGCATAATGTGCATAAGCGGTACTATGCTGTGGTACACTACACTGAGGAAGAAGGTGCACACCTTAAGTACACGCCCCTTTTAAATAGCCACGCCTCTCTGCTGCACGTGCCGAAGGCAAGTACAGCCTTATATTTTCCATACCCACACTTCAAAATTCCTACTTCGACCACTGTATATGTGTATATATATATATATATATATATATACATATATATATATATATATATATATATATATATATATTATGTGCAAAAAAACATACATGCTGAGAGGTTTAGTCAGTAGGATCGTTTATGAACACATCCCAGTTGCCCTATCTTGGTCTCCTGAGGATATAAGGTTGAATTTGTTTAGAATTGAACAATAATTTGGTTGTTACTATTTTTTAATTTTTTTTAAGGATTTAAGGATGAAACGCATTGGGTTTCTATTTTCTATGCATGTGTCCATATAAGGGGCCCACTGTTGCAATATTCATATGAAAAGAATATTTGTGTAGCACACTCCTTTTCCTTGTTCCAGATATATATGTGTATATAAGTATGTGTGTATATATACAGTACTGTGCAAAAGTTTTAATTCTGCAAAGTAAGGATGCTTTAAAAAATAGAAGTGTTAATGGTTTATTTTAATCAATTAACATAATGCAAAGTGAATGAAAAGAAATCTAAATCAAATCAATATTTAGTGTGACCACCCTTTGCCTTCAAAACAGCATCAATTTTTCTAGGTACACTTGCACACAGTTTTTGAAGGAACTCGGCAGGGAGGTTGTTCAAAATATCTTGGAGAATTAACCACAGATCTTCTGATGGATGTATGCTTGCTCAAATCCTTCTGTCTCTTCATGTAATGCCACACAGACTCAATGATGTTGAGATCAGGGCTCTGTGGAAGCCATAACATCACTTTGAGGACTCCTTGTTCTTCTTTATGCTGAAGATAGTTCTTAATGACATTGGCTGTATGTTTGGGGTCGCTGTCCTGCTGCAGAATAAATTTGGAGTCAATCAGAAGCCTCCCTGATGGTATTCCATGATGGATAAGTACCTGCCTGTATTTCTCAGCATTGAAGACACCATTAATCCTGACCAAATCGCCAACTCCATTTGCTGAAATGCAGCCCCAAACTTGCAAGGAACCTCCACCATGCTTCACAGTTGCCAGCAGACACTCATAATTGTACCACTCTCCAGCCCTTCAGCGAACAAACTGCCTTCTGTTACAGCCATATATTTCAAATTTTGACTCATCTGTTCAGAGCACCTGCCGGCATTTTTCTGCACCCAAGTTACTATGTTTTCATGCATAGTTGAGTCACTTGGCCTTGTTTCCACATCAAAGGTATGGCTGTCTGGCCACAATTCTTTCATAAAGACCACTTCTGGCCAGACTTCTCCGAACAGTAGATGGGTGTACCTGGGTCCCACTGGTTACTGCCAGCTCTAACCTAATGACACCGCTGGACATCTTCCGATTTCTAAGGGAAGTAAGCATGTGTCATCAGATGCACTAAGTTTCCTTGGCCGACCACTGCATCTACAGTCATCAACGATGCCCATTTATTTGTGCTTCTTCAAAAGAGCTTGAACAGCACATATTGAAACCCCAATCTGCTTTGAAATCTTTGCCTGGAAGAGACTACCTTGTGTCTTCTTGCTGTGCTCATGCTTGCCATGGTGTATGATCTGTGACATGCTGTCTTCCACAACCTCACCTCTGTAGCAGAGTTTGGCTGTTCCTCACCCAGTTTTAAGCCTCCTACACAACAGTTTCAGTTCCAGTTAATGACTGTGTTTCAACCTACATATGAAAATGATGATTATTATCGCCTCTTTTGTATGATTGATTAATTATACACCTGACTGTAACCTTACAAAATCCCTGACTTTGTGCAAGTGTACATAAAAGAATTGATGCTGTTTTGAAGGCAAAGGGTGATCACACCAAATATTGATTTGATTCACTGATAAAGATAAACTATTAACACTTCTATTCTTGAAAGCACTTTTCCCACTCCTGTCTAAAACTTTTGCACAGTACTGTATATATATATATATATATATATATATATATATATATGTATATATATATATATAAAAAGATTGTGGCACTCAGCTGAGAACAGTTCGCATTTGCTATGTCTTATTTCTTGGCATGTGTTACCTGTTCAGGTACACATTGCAATCTGTCATCTGTTGGAGCATAAAGGGCGGCAGAACATAAAGAGCTGTTTACTTTAACTACACTCAGTAAATTCAGCCCAAAGAGCCACTAAAATAAGCATTTTTATTCTACTTGATTCTAGTAAGCAAACAGGGATTTATTTGTGCTGGTCATTAGTGCTGCAGTTAGGGGTGTAGACATATATATAGCAAATCAACACTAATTAACTTTTCAGAAAAGGTTTAACAAAACCATTAACTATTATTTATTTTAAATGGATGTTTTAAATAAATATGAAGTTAGAAAACTGTCAGATTGTCTGACTTACGATCTAAGGGCTTGATTCACTACGGATCGCTATGGCGATCGCAGCCGAGATTACGCATGGAGGTCTGCTGTGAAAATATGCTAATGAATGCAATCGCAAAGCCGTTGCACAGCCAGCATAGAGACGCCCACTAACGCTATTTCACTTCCGGAATACCTTGCAGTCCTGCGTATACATCGAGTAACATCACCCCCTCATGCAGAATTACAGCAGCCCTGACCATACTCATTTATGCACGCCCAAGTAACGGCATTCAAATGGACAGGCACGCCTGTGTATCTCAGACCACTCCCACATCACCACCCCCAAACGCTGTCCTCCCGTCACTCACTCTGCAATGGCTTTCTTTCTGCGTGAGTGATAGCAACGCAATTGCAATGCTAACTCACGCACTCGCACTGTGCTGCATACGCATGCAGAGTACGCACCATCGGACGATCTGCATAAGCTGTTGCAGTTGCTATCCGTGATGAATCAGGCCCTAAATACATGAACCTGGCTTAGAATTAAGTTATTTGTGTAATAGTTTTCTGAACCATGTATCTATGCTTGTCATCGCATGACCGTCGTCTTATTTAAATGGCTTTGACTAATAATAATACAGTGTTGAAAAAGATAATTGAGTCCCCCAGGGACTGTCGTGGAGCATAAATGTAATTAAAAGAAAATTACTTGCAACTAACCAGGAGATATCATTTTTCAGTTTGAAAATACAAGATAATAATCATACAATGTTATGTGCATAGAAATTAGCCTTTAATGAGCACTGTACAGTGTAATATTTCTTGCAAAGATTTCAAAGAAAGAATTCAAGCTCATTTTTTCTCAGCGGAGGTAAAGAACCAACTGATTTGCAAAGATTTCAGTGGAAGAACTCAAGCTTATTTCTTCTCAGAGGAGGTAAAGAACCAACTGATTGGCTGAGATATGGTTTCAGTTGCTTAAAAAATAAATATTTAACCCCCTGTCTGGCCTCAGCATTCTATAACTGTAGGAGTAATGATACTTTTATATCAGCATAGAGTTGACAAATATATGTAAATTGTATTTGCTTACATGGTACATAGAAAAGAGTTTTGTGATGATTTATTCAATTTGCATCTCTCCTTCAGTACTTCTTTTATTATGATGACAACCAGCAGCTCCAAAAAATACCCCTTATTGCCAATCAATTGTCTCCTTTCTTCCTTAAAGCAGATCATATTTACTGACATTTAATACTTGCTGTCAGGGAGATCAGAGAAGGTGAAGGTTCAAGTGGGAGGTACTGGGCCACAGGGCTGGAACAGTTCATGTGCAGCTTCACCCCCTAAACCAGTGATATCATGACACAACGGCTTGGGGCAGGGCAGATGGCCAGGGCCAGCTCTACCATTAGGCAGCCGCCTAGGGGCGCCAGGATGAGGGGGGCGCCACAGAGTCTGCCCATCACAATATTAAGGATGTATCTGAGAGAGACATTCTTGTTGTACTAAATGCAGGTGGCGGCTGTGGAACTAAGATGATGCCTTCTCACTTTCACCTGATGGGTTGGAAAGTGGGTATTGGTGGAGGTGGCGGGGGGCGGCTCAGTAGGCTGCAGTTTTGCCTAGGGTGCCGAGAAACCTTGCACCGGTCCTGTGGATGGCTTTACGAAGTAGAGAGCATTTCCTGTTCTAAGGATGCTCCGGGCAGCTCCACAGGTGTGTCCAGGGACCTGCGAGACAGCACTACTCACACACTACTTGTTACAGCCCTGTGGGGCCGTGGTACCTTGAATTCTATAGGTGGACTCCGAAAGACTGGTTTACTGTCCTATAAGTCCAGAGGAGCTGGCCCAAAATTTAGAGTGTCCCGGACATTCTGGAAGAGTAGGCAAGTATGAAGCAGACCTTTAACCCACACACAACTACATATTAAACAAATAGTGAAAAAGACACCATATATAAAAATAATATGTTACATTTACTGTGTTAGAGTATAGTTGCCGACTTTTCAGCTATCCCCTCAGGGAGGGGGCAACCAGATTGGCAATGCGGAGCAGGGGTATCTTGTTGCAGTCATGAGGGTGGTGCTGGGGGCATGATGCTGTGTCGAGATCTTTCCCCTCCTCGCCCTCCAGGAAAAAGACAAATTCTTGCTGTGTTAATGCTAATTGTATAATCATTTTTATTTATAAGGCGCCACAAAACTATGCAGCGTGTACAGCCAATATAATAAATCCCACAAAGAAAAAAAAACATATAGTAATAAAGGTGCCCATCCACTTAAAGATCTGAAAACGACTGCATGATTACGACATTGTAATCGTGCAGTCGTTTGTCAGTCTGTGATGAGCCTGCACTGAACAAGCATTCGTTGAGTGCAGGCTCATCAATCATCTGCAAACATGCTCAACCTGACGTTATTGTCAGGTTGTCCAGCATGTTTGCACGATGATAGATGTCTAAACGATAGATGTCTAAACGACCACGATGATAGATGTCTAAACGCATCACTGGTCGTTGTAGACATTTTTGCAAATGATTTCTGAACGATCGTTACCGTTCAATCGCTCAACTTAATCGTCTAGTGGATGGGCACATTTAGACAGGTTGATGTGAGACAAGGTGAAAGGGTCTTGTTCATTAGAGCTTGCAGTCTACAGACTTCTGCGATCAGCTCCTGTATTAGAAGTGACTGATCATGTTTGTCAACAGTTGGAATAAGAAGCAGCTCCTGTGATTTTCCACATTTTGCCCTATTGCGAGGTTGCCTGCAACGGAATTTCGCAGTTCTGCTAATTGGGTGGAGTGGGAATGATAGATAATAAAATAGGATCTGGGCAGCATGGATAGTGTAGTAGTTACCATTACTGCCTCACAACACTGAGGCCTTGGGTTCGATTCCCATCAAGGCCCTATAAGTATGGGGTTTGTATGTTCTCCCATGTTTGCATGGGTTTCCTCCAGTTGCACTGGTTTAACCCCACAGTCCAAAAACATATTGGTAGGGTACATGTGATAGGGAATATAGATTGTAAGCTCTGCTGGGTCAGGGACTGGTGAGAATGACCTTAATATACTCTGTGAAGCTCTATGGAATATGTGTGTGCTCTATAACCTGCCCAGGAATCAACAGCCCACATCAACCTCTTGGAGTTAAGGGCTGCAAACTAGCCCTATCCTCTGTAGTTGCTCCGAATACTCGGGAGATCTCAGTTCAGCTTTGCCTTGACAACAGGACCACAGTCTCTTTCCTCAACAGAATGGCAGGCATCTGGAACTCGGTGGTGCATCAATCCATATTCCTGTCTGCCATATATGTTCCAGGGTAGCTGAACATGCTGGCTGATTCCCTGTCCAGAAAACGCCTCACACTGGATCGCGTAAGTCTCAGGCCAGAACTATTCCTTTCCATAGTAAAGGCCTTCGGCCCTCCGGATGTTAATCTCTTTGCAATCCCATCCAACACACAGGTCCCGGCCTTCGTGTCCAAAATCTGGACTCAAGGAGCCATCCACATGGATGCCATGTCCTTTCCATGGACTGAGGCGCAGAATTTTCATTGGTTCACACTTCAGAGCCATGGATGACCCCCACCCAAGGGTTTTCATGTTGTTCTTAATGGACACACAAAATACAAGTTCTATTCAAAATCCCCTGGTGGAATTTGACATTCATCAAGGACCAATCAGATCCCAACCTCTGCATAGTCGAGTGCCTATCAACTTACATCACTTTCACTGTACCAATTAGAGGCAACATTTCCAACTTATTTATCATGTGTCGGAAGCCCTTTTGCCTGGCTAAGTCTTCTACGATCAGGGGCTGGATTGTTTCTGCCATGCAGAGCTCAGGAACAGGCACCTCTCTCTTCAAGGGTCACTCCCTAGGCGGAGCAGCCATTTCTTCCTTTGCAGTCCATAATGAAGGCTGCATGTTGGTTTTCCACACGTACCTTTGTTAAACATTATTGGAGGCCTTCAGACACTCAGAGGACAGAATTTCTTAGAGCAGCCACCAGGTATGTGGTAGTCTGCCCACCAGCTGTGGCTAAGTGGCAAGGCTCCCGATGAACAAACACTAGTTTATAGGAATCTATGATCTGCAAACTTTCTTTGTTCTAGGGAATAGGATTGCCACCTAGTAACAGCTCCCACCCTACCCACACCTTTTTCCTTGCTAGATCTGTTGGTTGTGTTCTATAAGTTTCAGTATTTTTATACCTGATCTATCTCTGGTTCCATGTGCTCCAAAAAAACAGAAGAAGCAGCAGGCCCTTCTGTCTAAAGAATAGAAATAACCTAGTCATTCTCTTTGGAAGTTCCCCCAAGTTCGTGGGGGCCTGAGTCCAAGGCAACATAATGCTCCCTCCTTCTACCCATTCCCTGTTGGTCTCCTAAACAAGTTTATGTTCGCACTTACAAAGGTTTCGAGTAAACTTAGTTTTTTGCATCTACATGGTCTCCTGTCTCCTTTGTTGGTAGGGTATAGGAATAAGATTGACCTCAGTCTCGGTATTCAACTCAGGATTGCCATTTGTAAGCTACTGAAAAATCAGATTCGGGGGGCAGGGCTTAGTTCAAGTGTGACCTGCGTGATCACGTGACCAGCATGTGCGTGTGCAAACTGTCTGAGCTGTGCATGTGATGTGCACGTGACACACATGCGCGTCTCGTGGCTCCAGCCTGCCCGCTCCCCCGGCCTGTATGAGAAGGTAAGTGAAAGTTTCTTTCTCTTTACCTTCTCAGCATAGTTGGGAGGTTTGCACCTAACCCACCAGCTTTTGCTAGGTGGAAATCCTATTCCCTAGAACAAAGAGAGTTTGCAGATCATAAAAATGTACCAAGTTATGTGTATATATATTGTCTATCATGTGTTAGCTCACTGGCTGGAAAAACATCACATGCCATTTGCAATTCCAATGATTTGGAAGGAACCAAAGGACCATTAAACTGATTGCTGTTTCTTCTTAACTAACAGTAGAGGAATTACTTCTAAAACAAAATATACAGTTAACTATCCCGTTAACTATGCCGTCGGCAATGAGCCCTGTACCAAAGTGTCCAGATTTTGTGACCTTAAGTGATAACTCTGACTCTAATCTAACTCACACTAAAGTAGAAACAAACAGCAATCTGAGAAGTGATCCTACATTCAAAGCAAGTTGCAGGGGCGTTTCTAGAGAGGAGGGGGCCCATGTACAGTCTCCGACACGGGATCCCTCCTCTCCGCCCGGCGGCCGGCAGTGCACTGAGCTACTTCTTTCTCATTTCATTAACACTTATTGATTTATGTGATGCCCTGGGGATGGTTCTTGGCTGGAATTTTTTGGGATACTTTGCTTCTCGGACATGAACCCCTTAATGTTAGGGACGCCAGTATAGAGGAGCCTTGACGATGGCCTGGCGCTTATTCATATATTTGCAAATGTATGTAACTAATACCTCTGAATCTCTATTATCATGTAGGATTTAAGTATTTTTTGTTGATTTTGCTGCAGTGAGCTGAAAGGCAAATCCCTTTTTTTCTGTGTTCAGTGTAAACCCCGCCCTTTACAAGCACCTGTGCTATGTCATTAAGCTGATATGAGCGACCACCATACTTTTTGTTTGCAGTCTTGAGAGGCATGAAGGGAGCCAGCATTGGGAGGATGTGCTGGTCCTTATAGTGCCATGTGGAGGTTTCTGAGGTACCTCCAAGGTGAGTCAGCTCTCAGCTTATACATGTGCTGTTATTATGCAGTACACCAATTTGTAATTATAGGACCCAGAGTGGGTGCTACTATTATGTAGCAATAATTATTTTGGGGTGAGCGTTTGGGAGTGGGGCCCCCGGAGATGTTCTGGCTGGACCTTTTTCCGGGCATCACCACTTAATTCACATAGATTTTTTTTTATCACTTTTCTAATTGTTTGTTTATTATTTATGTCATTTTAACTCTTTCTCATTTCATTAACACTTATTGATTTATCTTTACACATCTATTCTTTACACTTCACTATCACCTTTTTTCCCCCTTTCATGTGATGCCCTGGGGATGGTCCTTGGCAGTAAATTTTTGGGGGTACCTTGCTTCTCGGACATGAACCCCTTAATGTTAGGGACGCCAGTATAGAGGAGCCTTGACGATGGCCTGGCGCTTATTCATATATTTGCAAATGTATGTAACTAATACCTCTGAATCTCTATTATCATGTAAGATTTAAGTATTTTTTGTTGATTTTGCTGCAGTGTGCTGAAAGGCAAATCCCTCTTTTTTCTGTGTTCAGTGTAAACCCTGCCCTTTACAAGCACCTGTACTATGTCATTAAGCTGATATGAGCGACCACCATACTATCTGTCAGATTATCTGTAAGGTTTTTTAAAGTGTAATGAACGATTTTTTGTAACTTCCCTTAATGAAATCGTTCAGTTGATCAGTCAAAATGAATTACAAACTACAAATAGGAACGCGCATGAACGATAATCGTTCATCATTATAACTCAGAAACTGAACAATTTTTTCAATGATTGAACGATAACGACGTCGTTATAGTTAAATCGTTCAAGAAATCGTTACGTGTGTATGCACCTTTAGTGGTGCAAAACTGAAAGAAGGATTTTTTATAGAGCCACAAGTAAGATCAGTAATGGATGATGTACAGGACCCCCAGATTAACAAGCACCCCAAGTGGAACCAGCATATTGGAGCAATTTGAGCTTCTTTCTTTAAACATAGTTAATACGGCAAGCTTCTATACAGACCTGGCTGGGTCTTCAACTGGCTCTGGCATATCAGGAGCGGCAAAATTAGCTGACAGGCACGGGAGACAGAGAGACTGATGATACAGCGTAGCCCGACCTTGGCTGCCGTCTGAACGAATGTGGAGACCCGGAGTGTGGTAAATATACAGGACACTCTGTGAACTATTGTCCGTATTAACCTCAACTATTCATTAACTGTGGAATTATAATACACGGTGTGGAAACAATCCATATCTACAGTTATATTATTCTGCACTTTACCTTAAATCGGACTAAGTAGTTGCTTATTGGAATTTCCACATCCGGTCTAATTGATAGACTGCAACAAAATGTTCTTCTAAATGATATTACTCTGGGTATAGCTATAATATGTTCCTAAAAAAAGGTTTAAGTGTTTTATTATTGTAGTGAAGGGACCGCAAGAATACACTTAAGCGATAGCATTATATTATACATATGCATTGATATTAGGGGTGTGCACCGGACACTTTTCGTGTTTTGTGTTTTGGTTTTGGATCTGGATCTTTCTTCGTGTTTTGGATCTGGATTGGTTTTGCCAAAACCACCCTTCCGTGTTTTGGGTTCTGGGTTTTGTGTTTTGGATCTGGATTTTTTCTTAAAAAATAAAAAAAAACGCTAAAATCACATAAATGGGCCTTTTTTTGTTCCTACGCTATTAATAACCCCAATAACATTAATTTCCACTCATTTCCACTCTATTCTGAACACCTCACACCTCACAATATTGTTTTTAGGCCAAAAGGTTGTACCGAGGAAGCTGGATGACTATGCTAAGCGACACAAGGGGGCGGCACAAACACGTGGCCCATCTAGGAGTGGCACTGCAGTGGCAGACAGGAAGCCAATCAGCGTTATGGTGCCCATTTGCATGTAGCACGAACCCGGGAGATCCGTGCTACATGCATCTGTGTGATTGGCACAGAGCAATGCCAGGTCCGTGAGACCCGTCTGTGCTGCTGTGGTAAAAAAAAAAAAAAAAACCTGTGTAAAAAAAGAAAAAAATGGCGTGCACCCCCCCAAAAAAGAGCAACCAGCCCCGGGCATTAGTAACCCAGTGCTGGGTGTGCTTAAATACAGGGGACAAACGACGTAGGGGTCCCCTGTACTTAAGCACAACCAGCACCGGGCTAGTCAGAACCAGCGCTGGTTGCCAAAATACGGGGGACAAACGACGTAGGGGTCCCCTGTATTCTGCGCAACCAGCTCTGGGCTCTGATCCGGTCCTGGTTCTGGAAATATAGGGGACAAAAAATGAGTAGGGTTCCCCTGTATGTTCCAGAACCAGCACTGGACTTTTTCTAGCGGGGGGCTGATGCCACAGCCAGGGGAGCCCTTTCACCGGGTCCCCCAGCCGCAGCATCAACCCTGACCGCTAGTCAGCCCAGGCCGGGGATCCCTGGAGAGCTGGGGACCCCCCCAATAAAGGGGTCACCCTCTCCAGGGCACCCCAGGCCCAGGCTGATAGCCCGGGGCTATCCCCGCCACCCCTGGTGGTGGTGGGTGGCGGGTTGATTGTGTGGTGTGGTGTAAATAAAGAATATCAAACATTGTCTTTACAAGTAGAACTGCAAGTCCCAGCTAGCCTGCCCCGCATGCTGGTACTTGGAGAACCACAAGTACCAGCATGCAGGGCATTAAGGGCCCACTAGTACCTGTAGTTCACCTGTAAAAAAAATGTTTAAAAAAACACAGGACACACACACCGTGACAGTATAAGTTTATTAAACATACATACACACACACACATGTACACATACTCACCTATGTAACCTGTAGCATCGGTCCACTTGTCCGGTAAAGTATCCCTAGGGGACCTGTGAAAAAAAACATACTCACCATCTCCTATGCGAGGTTCTGTCCTCTTCGTTCCAAAGTAGGCATCCCCGGACTTGGCAAAAAAAAAAACGAAAACGCGATCCACGAACTTAGTACCGTTCTATAGAACGGTACTTCCCGAATGAGAGCTTAGCGGCGGGGTATCACCATGGAAACCCCGCTGCTAAGCGTTCATTGGCTGAGAGAGGCCATCTCCCGTCTCTCTCAGCCAATGAACGGCTCCCTCCATTGTAGTCAATGCTGGGAGCCGCAAGGTTATTAAAGTTTACCCTGCGGTTCCCACCATTGACTACAATGGAGGGAGCCGTTCATTGGCTGAGAGACGGGAGATGACCTCTCTCAGCCAATGAACGCTTAGCAGTGGGGTTTCCATGGTGATACCCCGCCGCTAAGCTCTCATTCGGGAAGTACCGTTCTATAGAACGGTACTAAGTTCGTGGATCGCGTTTTCGTTTTTTTTTTTGCCAAGTCCGGGGATGCCTACTTTGGAACGAAGAGGACAGAACCTCGCATAGGAGATGGTGAGTATGTTTTTTTTCACAGGTCCCCTAGGGATACTTTACCGGACAAGTGGACCGATGCTACAGGTTACATAGGTGAGTATGTGTACATGTGTGTGTGTGTGTGTGTATGTATGTTTAATAAACTTATACTGTCACGGTGTGTGTGTCCTGTGTTTTTTTTAAACATTTTTTTACAGGTGAACTACAGGTACTAGTGGGCCCTTAATGCCCTGCATGCTGGTACTTGTGGTTCTCCAAGTACCAGCATGCGGGGCAGGCTTGCTGGGACTTGCAGTTCTACTTGTAAAGACAATGTTTGATATTCTTTATTTACACCACACCACACAATCAACCCGCCACCCACCGCCACCAGGGGTGGCGGGGATAGCCCCGGGCTATCAGCATGGGCCTGGGGTGCCCTGGAGAGGGTGACCCCTTTATTGGGGGGGTCCCCAGCTCTCCAGGGATCCCCGGCCTGGGCTGACTAGCGGTCAGGGCTGATGCTGCGGCTGGGGGGCCCGGTGAAAGGGCTCCCCTGGCTGTGGCATCAGCCCCCCGCTAGAAAAAGTCCAGTGCTGGTTCTGGAACATACAGGGGAACCCTACTCATTTTTTTCCCCTGTATTTCCAGAACCAGGACCGGATCAGAGCCCAGAGCTGGTTGCGCAGAATACGGGGGACCCCTACGTCGTTTGTCCCCCGTATTTTGGCAACCAGCTCTGGTTCTGACTAGCCCAGTGCCGGTTGTGTTTAAGTACAGGGGACCCCTATGTCGTTTGTCCCCTGTATTTAAGCACACCCAGCACTGGGTCACTAATGCCCGGGGCTGGTTGCTCTTTTTTTGGGGGGGGGCACGCCATTTTTTTCTCTTTTTACACAGGTTTTTTTTTTTTTTTTTACCACAGCAGCACAGACGGGTCTCACGGACCCGTTAGTGCTCTGTGTCAATGACACAGATGCAAGTAGCACGGATCTCCTGGTCCGTGCGTGCATCTGTGTCATTGAAATACACAGCAGCACAGACGGGTCTCACTGACCCATCTGTGCTCTGTGTCACTGTCAATCACACAGATGCATGTAGCACGGATCTCACAAGTCCGTGCTACATGCAAATGAGCACCATAATGCTGATTGGCTGAGAGCCGTGACAGACGGCTCTGTCAGCCAATCAGCACTTTGCCCATTAAAGGCAAAGGCATTTTTTTTAAAATGGCCGCTCGAGGCAAAACCTCGAGATCCGACAGCAGATCTCGAGGTTTTGCCTCGGGAGAGGGATCCGGGGCAGACAGGGAGATCCGAGCTTGGGCTCGGATCGCCCCGGATCCCCGAAGTTCGGGTGGGTTCGGTTCTCAGGGAACCGAACCCGCTCATCCCTAATTGATATAGATTGCGAGATGTGTTTTTTATATGTGATGCCGTACGCAGTTTGTGTACTCACTGCGAGCGACGAGGTTAGCAATTCCTGAGTAAGGTCAGAGCTTGTGTAAGTGTGCGTGAGGCTGCGATGGTACTCAATGTTACCGATGGTTTTGCAGGCTTGCTAAGTATTACAGATGTGTGTACGGTAAGGTGGGCGTCCTTATGTTAGGCTGTGACGGCATAGCGATTGCAGTGGATTAGCACACTATCGCAGTGAGACTGCGTGCGTTCTGATAGCCTGGCAGGCCGTAGGATTTCCTGAAGTGGCCGGCACCTGTCATTCGCGATGTATTGGTATATGTTACAACACACATACCAATACTTGTCCGCATGGATCGGGTCAGTCGGTTTGTTTTTTTTTGGCCAAGTCCGGGGATGCTACGGAGAACAGCGTAAGAGTAGCAGTGAGTATGGGATCTTTATTCCAGTTACTCCCATTGGATTCTACATGGAGAAGTGGACATGAACAGCTGGCAGCATGTGTGAGTGGGATAGGTGTATGTATTAAAGTTATACTGTATCCGGTGTGTGTACTGTGGCTATTTAACAAGTTATTTTACAGTGGGGGTACGGGTGCCTGCTGGCACTTGTAGTTCCACAAGTGCCAAAGGGCAGGAATGCTGCACCTGTAGTTCCACTGTAAAATACAATAGTTTTGAACTATTTACCCCATTATTACTCCCATACCCACAGCCCAGGGGTACGGGGAAGAGCCCCAGGCTTCAGAGTAATCCTGCAGTTTGGGAGAGGGAGGACCCCTTCTTGGGGGATCCCCACCTCCCCTGAGATCCCCGGCTTGGCCTGACCAGCTTGGGGTGTGAATGTTTTTGCTGGGGAGACCCAGTGATAGGATCTCCTGGGTTGGCATTACACCCCGGTCGGTTTGGGTCCGGTGCTGATTTTAAATATAGGGGGACCCCTACTCATTTTTCCCCCTATATTTAAAACCAGGACTGGCCCTGTAGCCAGGTGCTGGTTCCTAAATTATGGGTGAACCTTACACTTTTTTCCCTCTGTAATTTTAGGAACAATGACTGGCTGAGCATCCCAGGGCTGGTTATGTCTTTTGGGGGGGGGGCCCTACATAATATTTAACTCTTTTTTTTACAAGTACAACACACAAGCAGCCTTCACATATCTCACTCATATGTGCAGGCTGCTTGTTCAGGAGAGTTAGGCAGAGAGAAGACACTGCAATCTCGTTAGAGTAATCTCCTCTAAACTTGCTACTCGGGGGAGAAATCTGGATCTGCTTCATCATTGGCCATCTCACTCTCAGCTAAACTCACTTCTTAGTAAATTTGTGAGTTTCTAGAGCCTCAAATCACCCAATATCGAGTTTAAAAAAAACAAGCTCGATCAAACTCGAATCTTTTGTAAATTTACCCCTTAGACTTCTTCCCAGAAAATCTTGGGGCTTTCAGTGATGAGCATGGAGAGTGTTTCCATCAGCAGATTTCTATGATGGAAAGAGGTACCAAGGAAAATTGAGTTCCAGTATACTGGCTGATGTTTGCTGGACAATGAAGAGAGATATCCCAAACACAAAATATGCCCGAAAATCATCATCTACAACTTTTTACATCAGCCAGAATGAGGTATATATTTTTCATTTAGACTTACATGAGTACTAATTTGCCCGATGAAAAAAATCTAAATGCTTATTAGTTCTTGTGAAAAAAAATAGTTTATGTAGACCAGTGATTACTAACGCAACTATTTCACTTCCAAGAGCCTGTTGTTTAAAACATTATGCACCCAGGGCTATAGAGAGCGGCAGTGGCGTATCTATAATGGGTGCAGTGTGTGCAGGGCACACAGGCCCCCGGGTCCAGGGGGGCCCCGCACCACACACACTGCACCCATATTATTTTAGACTTACCTGTCCGTGGTCCCACGTCAGGTGTCTGTGCTATTCAGAACGCCGTGGCCATTTTTCCGGTGTTCTGTGCATGTGCAGTAGAGTCTACCAAGGCTCCGGTGGCTGGCTAGCCGCATCAGTCGGCTGCCGGCCACCGGGGAGAGAGGAGTGGGCCCCGCACAGGGAGTGCACACTGGCCCTCTCCTCTCTTAAGACGCCCCTGGAGAGCAGTGCCGGGTTCCTGTACTGTAGGGGGCATTGTCTAACCTACAAAAAAACAGTTGTGGGGGGGCGGGGATGCCGTGCTCCTCCTCAGATGCAGGGAAGGGGGGCACGATGAGTGTGTGATTGCTTCCAGTGGCAAACGCTGGAATTTGAAAGGGGGGTTTCCAAATACAAAAAAATATCTAGCCACAAATATATATATATATATATATATTAGGGGTGAGCGGGTTCGGATTTCTGAAATCCGAACCCCCCCGAGCCCCCCCGATCCGAGTCCGATCCGAGTCAGGCTCGACTTTTCCCGCCTGACTCGGATCTGAAATCGAGGCAAAACGTCATCATCCCGCCTTCTGAGTCTCGCAGGTTTTGGATCCTATATAAGGTACCCGCGTCGGCGCCATTTTCTCACTCGGCTGTGGACAGTGAAGAGGGAGGGTGGGAGTTAGGGCTGTGTAGTGTAGTGTAGTGTAGTGCTGCTGTTGTCCACTACTTCAAAGTCCATAGGGGCTGGCTGTGTTGTGCTGTGCTGCTGTTGTTAATAGGGGCTGTGTCCACTACTTCAAAGTCCATAGGGGCTGGCTGGACTGTGTTGTGCAGTCAGTTCTCCATAGGGGCTGTGTCCACTCCAAAGTCCTGTGCAGTGTCCCAGTCCTAAAGGAGTGCTGTAGTGTTGTCCAGGGGGTGCTCTGTCCATCAGGGGTGCTCCCCCCAAGTGCTAAAAAAATAATATATTTTCTGTGTTTGTGAATTGTGTGCGCAGTAGCCGCACGTGCATCAACAAAGTAGTGCCAAGCGTGCGCCTGTGTCATAAGTAAAGGGCCGGCTGGCTTGACCGTTAAGGGTGCTGTAACCCCCGAAAGTACACTCCAGTCCAAACCCCAAAAAAAATTATTTTCTGTGTTTGTGAATTGTGTGCGCAGTAGCCGCACGTGCATCAACAAAGTAGTGCCAAGCGTGCGCCTGTGTCATAAGTAAAGGGCCGGCTGGCTTGACCGTTAAGGGTGCTGTAACCCCCAAAAGTACACTCCAGTCCAAACCAAAAAAAAAATTATTTTCTGTGTTTGTGAATTGTGTGCGCAGTAGCCGCACGTGCATCAACAAAGTAGTGCCAAGCGTGCGCCTGTGTCATAAGTAAAGGGCCGGCTGGCTTGACCGTTAAAGGGTGCTGTAACCCCCAAAGTACTCTCCAGTCCAAACCAAAAAAAAAATTATTTTCTGTGTTTGTGAATTGTGTGCGCAGTAGCCGCACGTGCATCAACAAAGTAGTGCCAAACGTGCGCCTGTGTCATAAGTAAAGGGCCGGCTGGCTTGACCGTTAAGGGTGCTGTAACCCCCGAAAGTACACTCCAGTCCAAACCAAAAAAATAATTATTTTCTGTGTTTGTGAATTGTGTGCGCAGTAGCCGCACGTGCATCAACAAAGTAGTGCCAAGCGTGCGCCTGTGTCATAAGTAAAGGGCCGGCTGGCTTGACCGTTAAGGGTGCTGTAACCCCCGAAAGTACACTCCAGTCCAAACCAAAAAAAAAATTATTTTCTGTGTTTGTGAATTGTGTGCGCAGTAGCCGCACGTGCATCAACAAAGTAGTGCCAAGCGTGCACCTGTGTCATAAGTAAAGGGCCGGCTGGCTTGACCGTTAAGGGTGCTGTAACCCCCGAAAGTACACTCCAGTCCAAACCTAAAAAAAAATTATTTTCTGTGTTTGTGAATTGTGTGCGCAGTAGCCGCACGTGCATCAACAAAGTAGTGCCAAGCGTGCGCCTGTGTCATAAGTAAAGGGCCGGCTGGCTTGACCGTTAAAGGGTGCTGTAACCCCCGAAAGTACACTCCAGTCCAAACCAAAAAAAAAATTATTTTCTGTGTTTGTGAATTGTGTGCGCAGTAGCCGCACGTGCATCAACAAAGTAGTGCCAAGCGTGCGCCTGTGTCATAAGTAAAGGGCCGGCTGGCTTGACCGTTAAGGGTGCTGTAACCCCCGAAAGTACACTCCAGTCCAAACCAAAAAAAAAATTATTTTCTGTGTTTGTGAATTGTGTGCACTGTGGCTGCACGTGCATCAACAAAGGAGCAGCGCCAAGCGTGCGCCTGTGTCCCATAAGTAAAGAGCCGGCTGGCTCATTTCTTAAAGGGTGGTGTAACCCACAAAGTGCACTACTCTCCAGCAAAAATAAAAAAATATTTTCTGTGTTTGTGTGCGCTTTAGCCGCACGTATATATATCAATATAACATAAATGGAGGACCAAACTTTCTCCGATAAAAATAAAATAGTGAAAGATCAAGAACCTCTTCCTCCTAGTGCTGTTGCTGCTGCTGGGAGTTGTTCATCATCCCAGAGAGGAAGTAGGAACATCACTACTTTTACTAAACAATTGACCCTCCAACAGTCCCTAGCGATGAGGATGAAGTACGACAGCAGTCATCCTGAAGCAAAACGTATAACTGAGGCCTTGACTGCTATGTTGGTGTTAGACGTGCGTCCGGTATCCGACATTACTGCAGTGGGATTTAGACAATTGATGGAGGTAGTGTGTCCTCGGTTCCAAATCCCATCTAGATTCCACCTGCATCCTCAAAGCAGCAGCGACAAGCGTGCGTCTGTCTGTTAAAGGGTGGTGACACCCTCAAAGTGTGCTACACAAACAATTAAAATATTGTTCTTTTTTTTTCTGTCTTTGTGAATTGTGTGGGCTGTAGCCGCACCTGCATCCTTAAAGCAGCAGCGACAAGCGTGCGTCTGTCTGTTAAAGGGTGGTGTAACTCTCAAAGTGTTCCAAAAAATAAAAAACTATTTTTTTAATGTGTTTGTGACTTGTGTGCGATGTAGCCACACTTGCATCCTCAAAGCAGCAGCGACAAGCGTGCGTCTGTCTGTTAAAGGGTGGTGACACCCTCAAAGTGTGCTACACAAACAATTAAAATATTGTTCTTTTTTTTTTGGTCTTTGTGAAATGTGTGGGCTGTAGCCGCACCTGCATCCTTAAAGCAGCAGCGACAAGCGTGCGTCTGTCTGTTAAAGGGTGGTGTAACTCTCAAAGTGCTCCAAAAAATAAAAAACTATTTTTTAATGTGTTTGTGACTTGTGTGCGATGTAGCCGCACCTGCATCCTTAAAGCAGCAGCGACAAGCGTGCGTCTGTCTGTTAAAGGGTGGTGACACCCTCAAAGTGTGCTACACAAACAATAAAAATATTCTTCTTCTTTTTTCTGTCTATGTGAATTGTGTGGGCTGTAGCCGCACCTGCATCCTTAAAGCAGCAGCGACAAGCGTGCGTCTGTCTGTTAAAGGGTGGTGACACCATCAAAGTGTTCTACACAAACAATTAAAATATTGTTCCTTTTTTTTCGGTCTTTGTGAAATGTGTGGGCTGTAGCCGCACCTGCATCCTTAAAGCAGCAGCGACAAGCGTGCGTCTGTCTGTTAAAGGGTGGTGTAACTCTCAAAGTGTTCCAAAAAATAAAAAACTATTTTTTTAATGTGTTTGTGACTTGTGTGCGATGTAGCCACACTTGCATCCTCAAAGCAGCAGCGACAAGCGTGCGTCTGTCTGTTAAAGGGTGGTGACACCCTCAAAGTGTGCTACAGAAACAATTAAAATATTGTTCTTTTTTTTTCTGTCTATGTGAATTGTGTGGGCTGTAGCCGCACCTGCATCCTTAAAGCAGCAGCGACAAGCGTGCGTCTGTCTGTTAAAGGGTGGTGACACCTCAAAGTGTTCTACACAAACAATTAAAATATTGTTCTTTTTTTTTCGGTCTTTGTGAAATGTGTGGGCTGTAGCCGCACCTGCATCCTTAAAGCAGCAGCGACAAGCGTGCGTCTGTCTGTTAAAGGGTGGTGACACCTCAAAGTGTTCTACACAAACAATTAAAATATTGTTCTTTTTTTTTCGGTCTTTGTGAAATGTGTGGGCTGTAGCCGCACCTGCATCCTTAAAGCAGCAGCGACAAGCGTGCGTCTGTCTGTTAAAGGGTGGTGACACCTCAAAGTGTTCTACACAAACAATTAAAATATTCTTCTTCTTTTTTCTGTCTTTGTGAATTGTGTGGGCTGTAGCCGCACTTGCATCCTCAAAGCAGCAGCGACAAGCGTGCGTCTGTCTGTTAAAGGGTGGTGTAACCCTCAAAGTGTGCTCCACAAACAATAAAAATATTCTTTTTTTTTTTCTGTCTTTGTGAATTGTGTGGGCTGTAGCCGCACTTGAATCCTCAAAGCAGCAGCGACAAGCGTGCGTCTGTCTGTTAAAGGATTACATCGGTGACAGCATCCAAGTAGGCATGTCAGACAGTCCGTACCTGTACTGGCAGGAAAAAGAAGCAATTTGGAGGTCCCTGTACAACCTGGCTCTATTTTACCTGAGTTGCCCCCCCTCCAGTGTGTACTCCAAAAGAGTGTTTAGTGCAGCCGGGAACCTTGTCAGCGAAAGGCGTAGGAGGTTGCTTCCACAAAATGTGGAGAAGATGATGTTCATAAAATGAATTATCAACTCTTCCAGGGAGACCAGCCTCCAGAACGTACAGAGGGACCTGTGGTTCCAGCAGGGACGAATTAATACTCTGTGAGGATGAGGATGTACACACTGAAGAGGGTGAGGAATCGGTGGATGAGGAGGATGAGGATGACATCTTGCCTCCGTAGAGCCAGTTTGTGCAGGGACACATTAATTGCCAGCTTGTTTTGTGGGGGCCCAAACGAACCAATCATTTCAGCCACAGTTGTGTGGCAGACCCTGGCGCTGAAATGATTGATTTGTTAAAGTGTGCATGTCCTGTTTATACAACATAAGGGTGGGTGGGAGGGCCCAAGGACAATTCCATCTTGCACTTCTTTTTTTTCTTTGCATTATGTACAGTTTGGGGCCTAGTTTTTCTAACTGCCATCCTGTCTGCCACTGCAGTGTCACTCCTAGATGGGTGACGTGTTTGTGCCGCCCACTCGTGTCGCTTAGCATAGTCATCCAGCTACCTCGGTGCAACCTTTTGGACATGAAAACACTATTGTGAGGTGTGAGGTGTTCAGAATAGACTGGAAATGAGTGGAAATTAAGGTTATTGAGGTTAATAATAGCATAGGAGCAGAGAAACCAACAAATTCTGTGATTTTAGCTGTTTTTATGCTTTTTTTAAAAAAAATACAGATCCAAAACACAAAACCCAGAACCCAAAACACGGAAGGGTGGTTTTGGCAAAACCAATCCAGATCCAAAACACGAAGAAAGATCCAGATCCAAAACCAAAACACAAAACACGAAAAGTGGCCGGTGCACACCCCTAATATATATATATCTCCAAAAAACAAACGGCACTAGGACACTGGTGTAAAGAACAATAGCTTGTATTGTAAAAATATCAACAGTTTCGGAGCTGTCGCCCTGTCATCAGGACCATACAAACTGTTGATACAGTGAATATATATATATATATACAGTCAGGTCCATAAATATTGGGACATTGACAGAATTTTCAGATTTTGGCCTATATTCACCACCACAATGGTTTTGAAATGAAACAAACAAGATGTGCTTTAACTGCAGACTTTCAGATTTCATTTGAGGGTAATTACATCCAAATCGGGTGAACAGTGTAGGAATTACAACAGTTTCAATATGTGCCTCCCACTTTTTAAAGGGCCAAAAGTAATGGGACTATCATCTCAAAAGCTATATCATGGACAGGTGTGGGCTATTCCCTCATTATTTCATTATCAATTAAGCAGGTAAAAGGTCTGGAGTTGATTCTAGGTGTGACATTTGCATTTGGAATCAGTTGCTGTCGACTCTCAATATGAGATCCAAACAGCTGTCACTATCAGTGAAGCAAGCCATCATTAGGCTGAAAAATCAAAACAAACCCATCAGAGAGATAGCAAAAACATTAGGTGTGGCCAAATCAACTGTTTGGAACATTCTTAAAAAGAAAGAACGCATCGGAGAGCTCAGCAACACCAAAAGACCCGGAAGACCACGGAAAACAACTGTGGTGGATCACAAAAGAATTATTTCTCTGGTGAAGAAAAACCCCTTCCCGACAGTTGGCCAAATCAAGAACACTCTCCAGGAGGTAGATGTATATGTGTCAAAGTCAACAATGAAGAGAAGAGTTCAGAAGAGTGAATATAGAGGGTTCACCACAAGATGCAAACCATTGGTGAGCCACAAAAACAGGAAGACCAGATTAGAGTTTGCCAAACAACATCTAAAAAACCCATTACAGTTCTGGAACAACATCCTATGGACAGATGAGACAAAGATCAACTTGTACCGGAGTGATGGGAAGAGAAGAGTATGGAGAAGGAAAGGAACTGCTCATGATTCAAAACATACCACCTCATCAGTGAAGCATGGTGGTGGTGGTGTCATGGCGTGGGCATGTATGGCTGCCAATGGAACTGGTTCCCTTGTATTTATTGATGATGTGACTGCTGACAAAAGCAGCAGAATGAATTCTGAAGTGTTTCGGGCAATATTATATGCTCATATTCAGTCAAATGCTCCAGAACTCATTGGACGGCGCTTCACAGTGCAGATGGACAATGACCCGAAGCATACTGCAAAAGCAACCAAAATGTTTTTTAAGGCTAAAAAGTGGAATGTTATGCAGTGGCCAAGTCTATCCCCTGACCTGAATCCGATTGAGCATGCATTTCACTTGATGAAGACAAAACTGAAGGGAAAATGCCCCAAAAACAAGCAGGAACTGAAGACATTTGCAGTAGGGGCCTGGCAGAGCATCACCAGGGATGAAACCCAGCGTCTGGTGATGTCTATGCATTCCAGACTTCAGGCTGTAATTGCCTGCAAAGGATTTGCAACAAAGTCTAAAAAGTGAATGTTAGATTTAGGATTGTTTAGTTTGTCCCATTACTTTTGGCCCCTTAAAAAGTGGGAGGCAAATATAGAAACCGTTGTAATTCCTATACCGTTCACCTGATTTGGATGTAATTACCCTCAAATTAAATCTGAAAGTCTGCAGTTAAATCACATCTTGTTTGTTTCATTTCAAAGCCATTGTGGTGGTGAATAGAGGCCAAAATCTGAAAATTCTGTCAATGTCCCAATATTTATGGACCTGACTGTTTATATATATATATATATATATATATATATATATAGATGATGGACAGTCAGTTTGGCATTACACACACACACACACACACTGCCACAGACACACTCTAACCTGGACAGACACTCACAAAGACACACACACACCAATACAGACACTGACACACATGCAGACACACACACATCTTTCACAAAAAAACATAAACACAGGCACACAAGTACAGCATCAGTTAAAAAAGAACACCCCCGCTGGCAACCCCTCCCCCCTGCTGGCAGTAAACCCCAGCGCTGGCAGTAACCCCCCACCGGTGGCTCCTCCCCCACTGGGCACCCCCCCACATAACTTCACCTGTGGCTCCGGGTGCAGGAGAAACCACCGGAAATACAGTCACCCGGCGGCAGCTCAGCCTGGCCCTCTAGCAATCATTGCCCCAGAACTTCCTAGAAGGAGCTGCGCACTGCCGCACCAGCTCCCCCTACAGTCAGCCAGCCCAGCTGCAGCCAGTAAGAGCAGGCACAGTTGTCTGAACTCCGCCAGCTCCTTTCAATTAAATAAATAAATAAAATAATGTTTAGCTGTGCGGCGATGGAGCAGCGGCCAGGGGGGGTTTCTAGGTACTCAGAAACCCCCCCTGCGTGCGCATATGGCTTCCCCCCTTTCCCAGCACATCAAGTACAGGCAGAGGAGACGGCAGCACTGCTGAGCTCAATGGCAACAGCCTCCCTGGACATACCGCAGCCCACCACACAACAGCGTGTACTGGGCTGGGGTGAGAGAAGATGCTGCAGTTGCGCTGATAAGCTAAGGGGGGCGGCAAACCCAGGCCCCTGCAAGGCCTCTCCAATAATCTCGGGCCTGGGTAATTAGTGCCGCTCTCTCCCCACCTCTCGGCACCCCTGGCTCACAGCTTTCCATGGCATTGGCACAGTTGCACAAAATTAAAAACATGGGTGGGGGGCAGATTAAATTCAGCAATTTGTCTCCATAATGGTCAACTGAAGGCACTTTGGGACCAGTAACACTCATAAGTGCGGAGGAAACTTAGCGATTTTGTGCTGCCGCATTAAGCGGGATTGCGCACATCCGAACTTTGCAGCTGCGCATCACGCTGAATTGATCCCCCACATACTGTCATGAAAAAAGAAATCAGCATTTATGCTGCAAATCAGCATTTTCTCTGCATTCATTAACAGCCTGCCTCTATCACCTGTATAGTGCCCCTGGTTGTTCTATTGTGCCTCAGGTCTTTGCAGCACCTGTTTTATTGCTAAATCTGGCCCTGATTCAGACCCACTCGCAAGTGGGCGTACGCATGTTCGCCGTACGTAAAAAAATATTTAAATTCAAGCACTCGCTCGTTTTTTCCTACGCAGCTAAAAATCCGCCCCAAACTGAGGCGACCCCTCCTCTGACTAATGAGCGTGCCAAATAGCGAGCGTACATCCCCGAAATGGCTTGAGGGGAATGCACGCACAAGTACAAACCGGAAGTGGGACTGTCAGATTCCGATTACCTGCTCGTTTTTTCGGCCTACCTCCCTTAATCGTATCATGCCAATCAATATATCAATTAGCTTAATTTATTTATTTTTTTCAACACAATGCAATAAACTTTAATCTTGTCCGTGTTTGTATTTGCTCGCAGAATACGTACGGCTGAAACCTTCGCTTTTATTGTTCCAAAGACATGTTAGCCCCAATTAAACAATTGTTCTATTTGTTTGTCTCCCCACAATTTTTCTGTGGTTCATTTCTTTATTTAAATTAGCTTTCGCATGTCACTGCATCAAGCCTATCATAACTCTCAAGAGATTTCTGGCCCTGTCGAACACATGACTCATACACTAACCAATAGAATTGGTCCTGTTAATTTCCCAAATACATTAGCCAATCACATTTTTTTTGGGTGCTTTATAAAAAATATTTTGTCAAAAAAACACCATTGCCATCATGAGATCCGCCGCATTCACCAGGCGCGAACTGCTGGTGCTGACGGAGGTGATGGACAGGAGGATCACCAGTCAGCCTCCACCCATCTCCAATAGGCGCAAGCGTTCCGCATATGCGGAGGTACGTCGACGCCTGCGCTCCTTCGGCTCACGCCGACATATTGGCCAGCTGGAGCGCAGGTGGTCGGACCTGCACCGGCGGACGCCCCGCTTGCTAGCATGCTTTCGCATGCAGATTGCGGAAAGTAAGTGTTCTGGACTGTGGTTTTCAAGTTTTTCTTGTGGGCCCTAACTGCGTGTGCATGTTTTCATGTCTGTCCTATTGAGTCATTGTAGTCATATCTGCATGTGCATGTTTTCATGTCTGTCCTATTGAGTCATTGTAGTCATATCTGCATGTGCATGTTTTCATGTCTGTCCTATTGAGTCATTGTAGTCATATCTGCATGTGCATGTTTTCATGTCTGTCCTATTGAGTCATTGTAGTCATATCTGCATGTGCATGTTTTCATGTCTGTCCTATTGAGTCATTGTAGTCATATCTGCATGTGCATGTTTTCATGTCTGTCCTATTGAGTCATTGTAGTCATATCTGCATGTGCATGTTTTCATGTCTGTCCTATTGAGTCATTGTAGTTATATCTGCATGTGCATGTTTTCATGTCTGTCCTATTGAGTCATTGTAGTCATATCTGCATGTGCATGTTTTCATGTCTGTCCTATTGAGTCATTGTAGTCATATCTGCATGTGCATGTTTTCATGTCTGTCCTATTGAGTCATTGTAGTCATATCTGCATGTGCATGTTTTCATGATTGTCCTATTGTTTTTTTTTTTTTTGGGTTCCTGTTGAAACTAACAACAATTTTTTGGTCATTTTTTAGGGGCACAGCAAACACTACGGCGGCATCGCCACACAAGACGCCGGTCCCGGCCCCTCTCTCCAACCCCCAATTCCTCTATTCCCCCCTCCTCCCCAGACCCTGTGGCCAATATTTCTGGCCTACTTCCCCTCCAGCCCAATTGCCCCTCTCCTCCATCCGTCCCTCCTCCAAATACCCCCTCCCAGGATCAAGAAAACACCTTGCCCCTCGGTTGGGGAATGTAGCCACCTCCGAGGTGGTCCAGAGAGTGGCTTCTGGCTCTCTCGTTTTGGAGAACGGTATGTTTTTAAAGTTTATTTTGGACACCACAAACTGTTTGTATGTAATCATGTGTCGTCCCCATTTTTTTTTACTTTTTTTCGCCTTAGGGTATTTTTGGGGGTTGTCTTTACCTGTTCCTGCTGATGTCACCATACACATATCACACCTGTGTGCCTTTTTTTAGGGCCCTTGTATTTTTGGCATACGACATTTTGGGGTTCTGGGTTTTATCCGTGTAATTTTTTTTTTGGCCCACAAGCTTGTAAGTTTGTGTTTGCTTGTTTTTTGTTTTTTTACAATGTTGCTTCATTATCGATTTATTAATCCCCAAACTTTTGTCACCCACAGAGGAACAGAGGCGTCGGGAAGAGATTCTGAATTGTGTGGGCCGTATGCGGGAGCAGGTCACCGGGCTAATGCAGGGCCTTGAGCATCTGTTGGTCCTCCTTAGGAATTAGTTTTTTTTTTAGTTTTTTTACAAATTGTTTCTTAATAAATCTGTTTAAAATCAAGCTCTGTCTCATGCGTTTGGAGTAAATCCAAGATTCTTTACACTGACATAAGTAGACTCTTCAAGCAAGGTTTGCCCCAGAAACTCACTACAGATTGTGTGTTGTATTTTGAATGCAAACAGGCACAAGAAACACCTCCCAGTACCAATGTCATTTTCCTTTTTTGTGGTGGTCAACATGATAGTTTACACCATTTTTCAGGTTCCTATTTGGTGGCCAAACTGCTCAGGACAATCTTACGAAGGCAACTGATTGTACACGATTCCTTGTTGTGTTGGTTAGTACCCCGAAAACATATTACATTTTAGCTCCACTTGCTTCATTACTGGGTTACCCCTTAGGTAAAATTAACGTTTGGGAGTTTGTTTACACTTGCTTCTAACGTGCCCAAAAAGGAAACAAATTACACTCTCCAAATATTTATTCACAACAGAAATCAAAATACAAAGTGGTCACTCACAAACAAAACACACAGTGATAATCAGAAAAACTCCACATACCAAAAAAACTAAACAAACACACAACAAATCAAGAACTGGTTGACGAAGGTCCATGCCCACATGATTTAAAAAATATGGCGTTGCAATATTGGTGTCAGAATATATTCCCGAAGTTTCCACAGAAAGGTTTTGGAAGGGTAGCAGGAAGTAGTCATCGTGGGAGTGCCAAAGATTATGCAAACAAACAGAAGATGGTGCAAGAATTAATATAAAAAAAGATGAACGTTAAAAAAACGGAACACATTGGGTATACACACAGTTGTTTGATCAATAGTTACCTAAAATATCGGGCCACCACATCATCGCGTATGGCCCCCCCCACATACTGACCTCCGACCAACCTCGGGGGGGCCATCCTCAGGTAAGGCATCCTCTGGCTGCATTGGAACACCACTCCTTATGGCGATGTTGTGAAATATCCCACACAGGACCACAATTTTTGAAACCATATCCGGCAAATACATGAGCTCGCCACCAGAGCGGTGGAGGCATCTGAATCGGCCTTTTAAAAGGCCGATACAGCACTCCACCACTTGCCTGGTGGCTGTAAGTGCGGTATTAAACTCACTTTGTGGACCTGGTGTGGGAGCCAAATAAGGAGTGAGCAGCCAGGGCATGCAAGGGTATCCACTGTCTCCTGTGAAAAAGAATAGACAACATCAGGATCACTGTGTATCAAGCTTAACATTGTTATGTACTAAAGGTCTCCACTTACCCTGAAGCCACGCATCACCAGCTTGTAGGTTGTTTAATTTGTGCCATATCCCTGATTGCCGGATGACGAAGGAGTCATGTGCACTTCCTGGTAATTTTGCATTCAGGGACAGGATCTGGAGGGAGGCATCACATACCACCATTACATTCAGGGAGTGATAGTGTTTCCTGTTTCGAAATATGGCCTCCAGCCGTGCTGGAGGCTGAAGTGGTATGTGAGTACCATCCACAACCCCTATGATGTGTGGGAAGCCAGCTATTTGGTAAAAATTGGCCTTGGCCACACTAAGGGCACCCATATCCAAAGGCATTTGAATAAAATGATGGAGGTGCTTGAAAAGTGCCTCCATCACTGCCCTCAGGATCCGGGAAAAGGAGGATTGTGAGATGCCCGCCACTATTCCCACCGTTGTTTGAAACGATCCTGAGGCACAGAAATGTAACACCGCCATAAATTGCGTAAGTGGTGGTATTGCTGTAGGACTGTCAATTTGCCGCTCAAGATCACTCTCTATTAATGAGAGAGTGTCTATGATGATTTTGGGAGGAAGACGGTAGCATCTTAAAACCTCATCATCAGGCATTCCAAAAAGGGTGACATGTGTTCGAAATATCTGGGGCCTTGCACGCCTACGATGCCTACGCCTGGGACAAGATTGAGGTTGGTCGGCTTCCGGGAGCATGGCCAGAACAATCCGCCCTAGATCAACCTGAAATGGCAAGATTGGAATGTAAGGCTTTGGACCCACCCCAAAAGAAAATTCAAAACAACTTAGCTTGATGATACCATCCATTGCTGCTTACATGCCGGGGTATTGTCATGATACGTCCAAACTGAAATTAATCACAAAAATTATTTGACAAATTTCACTCTGTGCATTTTTGTTTCTAAATTTTGTGCTAGACCAAACTTAAAATATGCGAAACACACATTTGGCAAAAGTGCAAAACGACATTGCACACAGTACATCAAAATGGGTTGAAATGTTTGCACAAAAAGCAAAAGGGCAACCTCAAAAATATTAAAATGATTAATAAGCATTTTAAAAAGCGCACATTAGTTCGCAAATACAAGTCATAATAGTAAGTAGTAAAAATGCGCTAATTAGTTCGCAAATACAAGTCACAATAGTAAGTAGTAAAAATGCGCTAATTAGTTTGCAAATACAAGTCACAATAGTAAGTAGTAAAAATGCGCTAATTAGTTCGCAAATACAAGTCACAATAGTAAGTAGTAAAAATGCGCTAATTAGTTCGCAAATACAAGTCACAATAGTAAGTAGTAAAAATGCGCTAATTAGTTCGCAAATACAAGTCACAATAGTAAGTAGTAAAAATGCGCTAATTAGTTCATAAATACAAGATAAAAAATGGACTTACCAAGAGCAAATATATAAGAGTCCAAATCAAAAGGTCTTTGGGTCCGAAATTAATCAAAACTAAAATAGATGAAATTAGTGATCCAAAATTTTAAAAAAAGAAAAAACACAATGAAACAACAATTGATCAAAAGTTAGACTTCACAAAACTTACCAAATCAAGAAACGAGGTCAAAAAAATAAAAACCAAAAAAGAGAACGGAAAATAAAAACGCAAATCTACCAAACAAAATAATCTCCAACCGCCAACTCCTTTATACGCAAACAATACACTCCAGCCAAGGTAACCTCCAACAATCCAAAAACGCCACCTCGACTCGAGACACACCAAGCCATAAATAGTGTTTCGTTTCCCGCACAAATTAAGGAGGGATCATAGGAACGCACAATCAATGATGCGGCCGCAAAATAAGGACGCATGTATAAATACGTTACGAAAACACATTAAAATTCTGGTGTATTTCTTGTTTGGACCTCAGACATGGCGACAGACCAGGGAAACAATGCCCAAGAGTCAGGCGGTAAGTCTTTCATGCATTTTGTATCAATGATTAATTTGAAACATAAGATTGGGCAAGTTGTGATTTTGTGAAATCTGAATATTTACACAAATAGGTGAGGAGGATGACATGGAAGAGGCTGCTGGGCCCAGTATTCCGGCCAAATCTGCCAAAAAAAAAGGCAGCCACATTTCACAAGAAAGGAGATGGAGGTTTTGATACAGAAGTGTGTGGACATCCTGCCACAGGCAGACAGGAATATGAGTCTAAGCCAGAAGGGGAGAATGTGGGAAGAGGTAGCCGTTGCTGTCAATAGGGTGGGTGATTATGTCCGTCTAGCCCGGGATGTCAAACGGCGGTAAGTAAACACTTGCCCCCCCTAAAAACAAACACCATTTTAAACAAAAGGATAATGGCTTCCATTTTTTCCCACAGATGGGGCGACTTCAAATATCGCCTAAAGCAAAAACTCGCGGACAGGGCTAGGCATGCAAGGGGGACAGGTGGGGGTCCCACCCCTGTGTCATTGGAGTTGACGGATTTAGAAGAGCTGGCACAGGGGTGTGTGCAGCCTGTGGAGGTGTTTGGCGTGTCCAACATGGATACGGACATGCCAGACTTTGCGGCTCCTCATGTTGTCCCAGGTAAATCTTTTGATGTCATCAACTCTGAAATGTTATTGTGCCAATATGTAGATTCTAATGTGAGGCTTTTCTCTTTTTTCCTAACAGAGACACAGGCGGATGAGTCTGCTCCAGAGGGGAGCCTTGGCCGCCGAATTTCTGCTGGCTCGGCAGGGGAGGAACCAGTACATCCGGCTGAGGACCCTGCAGAAGCCAGTCCAGGGCAATCCCCCTCGCAGGCAGTGTCCCTCCTCACAGAACTCAATTTCAAATCGGATTTCCATACGGAGATTCTGCAGAGGATGGACGCCAGTCTGGTACGGGTGGCTGAGGCCCTGGAGCAAAATGCTGCGGCCAACGTGACCATTGGTCAGGCCCTGGCGGAAAATACCAGGGCCAACATCCGCATCGCCAATGCCCTGGAGCAGCTCGTTCGCCAGCACATGGTGGAGCCGACCTCCCTTCCTGCCGGAACATCAGGATCCTCCACCTCTGGCACAACATCAGCCAATCCTCCAAATGTGCCTAGCCCTGTGCCTAGTCCAGAGGCCACAACATCTGCCTCTGGACAGGCCAGCCCGATGACATCCCGGACCCGGTCTGGCGCCCTCCCTCCCCCATCCAAACGGGTGAAAAAACGGTGACAGCAATGGTGACTTTTCCCACAATCCTTCTGTGCTTGGCTCATATTCCTTTCTGGTCAAAACTTCCCTCTCCTTTCTTGTGAAATGTTTTAAAATTTTGGATGTATGTTTATGTCAACAGTTATGTTGGGCCAATTTGTTTGATTTTGGGACATATCTTTGGCAAAAAAAGATGTCCCCAATATTTTAATTTTTTATTTTTTTGTTTGAGCAATAAATTGAAACAAAAAATCTGACATTGGATTGTGAAATTATTGTACAAATGGGTTACATTTAATCCTGGACCAAAAGGCAAAAACTGGCAAAAAACAAGAAAAATTTAAAAAAAAAGAAATGGGCTCTTTAAGGAACGTTTAAAAAATCATATAACGAGGCAAATTCAAGAGGCAAAAATAAAATGGTGCGAAAATTAAAACATGATGACATTATTGTTACAATAGGCCCTAACCACCAAATTGAGGGCAAAATAAACCCCCACAAATGTACGCAAATTGATTGTGTCATCCTGACATTAGCAGCTCTGAGTTCCACCTGCGTACGGTTTTGTGCTATCCCAAAAAACTGATTTCAAAACACATACCAAGCCGGTTTTCAATCCAACACTAATTGCTTTTCAGCCCTCCCGCGATTAATCGCAACAACATCGTGGAGTCCCGGGACGGAGGAGAAGGCCATCGCCAATGTGGTCGAGTAATCCAGACCCTAAGCTGTGCGAGCATTTTGAAGAGAAAGAGGATCATCCAGTGACGTATGAGTCGGTCCGAACACATTTTACGCTCACATTTGCTAATGTATGTACGCCCCAAAAACGCCTCGCCACGCCTGCGTTTTTCCATCTCCACCCCCGTCAACACCCAAAAACGCCCTGTTCTGTCAATCACATTTGACATGTCACTTCTTGTACGCTATTTGACGAGCGAGACCAAAAAAACTCGCAATCTGCCGTACGCACATGCGCAGTGTTACACCGACGCATGCGCGGTTATTCAACATCGGAACGCAACGAGCGTACTGCTGTTTGCGAGTGGCTCTGAATGAGGGCCTCTGTCTTTATAGGATTTGCCACCTGCACTAAGGATACACTCTAGTGATATCTGCTAATACCTCCTGATTCAGCAAAGCTAAAATGTGCGTGGGCGTGATCATTTAGGCAATGTAATTTGCGCTATGATAAATTCAGGAATGTGGTTTAGACACACATATATCTCAAAACCTTTTGGAAGCCTTGTTATTAATATTTAAAGGCGTTACAGCAAGTAAGATTGCATATATGCTTACCACCAAATTAAAAACTCTGCTTTTTTCTTCTTTTGCTAAGATTGCATATATGTATAGGCACTTGTATTTTATGGGCAGCACAGATGGTGTAATGGCTAGCGTTAACGCCTCACAGCAATGAGGTCATGGGTTCAATTCCCACCATGGCCCTAACTGTGTGGAGTTTGTATATTCTCCCTGTGCTTGCGTGGGTTTCCTCCGGGTACTCCGGTTTCCTCCTACACTCAAAAATATACTGGTAGGTTAATTGCTTCCCCACAAAAATTAACCCATACGTGTGTGCGCATGTGGAAGGGAATATAGATTGTAAGCTCCACTGGGGCAGGGACTGAAGTGAACGGCCAGATATGCTCTGTAAAGCGCTGCGGAATATGTGTGCGCTATATAAATAACTGGTAATAATAATAATAATTTTATTTTCCTTTTGTTGACGTATACTGTATATACTCTTATAATGATTCCATTCACTTTCTTGGCCTCTGTGACTCTGGGCCTGATTGAGACGAGGAGGACTGCGAAGTATTCTAGTCCCGCAGCCGAATGGCCGCCTACTGAGATGCCCACTGGCTGCAGCTGTAAACTACCGGAGTGCGCAAAGTGGCACCATCGAGTGGACATCGGCTGCACTATCGGACATTGGAACAACCCAATGGCTGCTTAGAATGTCCGATGGTACATGGCCGCAGGTGCCAGTGGAACTGCGTCCTCCAATGCACCGGCATGCCTGCAAACGAAGGCCACCTCCCATTCATCACCCTGGAACACCTATTGGATGGATCTCAATGCAATCCCGGTCTGCCTCCCCCGGCTGTGTTCTTCGGGACGCATTCGCAAATTGGACGTCTACCTCTGAACCAGGCTCTAAGGACCTCATTCAGAGTCGGTCGAAGCGGCCACACGGTCGTACGGGAAAAGGGGCCCGATATGCAAATGATTCCCTCGCAAGTTGCGTCCCTAAGTTCGGATCGGCTGCTGGCCGACCAAGGGGAGGAAGTGGCCGGAAGACCAAAAAATACGCCCACTTCTCGTACGCATTACACGTCATCTCCGGGCATATAAGGATTAATCGAGACCATCGGGAACCATCGGAACTGGTCGAAGAGCTTAAGGTTGACCATACCCTCTCTTAAGCTCTACGATCATGTCAGTGTAAAAACCTCCCATGTCACATGTGCCATGACGCTACTTTGTTAATTATGCACTCCCATAAACCGTATGCACTCCCATAAAACGCCGTTCGCATAATTAGGCACGCCTGCATTCGGATCTCCACTCCCCCGTTTTCAAGCACCTTCCCCTGTTACCACCCACAAACGCCTCAATCTGTCACTCAAACTACCGACCTGGCTGTGTTCAAGGAGAGAGAAATTTCTGATCGTAGCGGCTAGTTTGCACACGCGCATTGCGAACTTTACGCATGCGCAGTATAGCGAACATCGGTGGCGTACGACCGTGCGGCCGCTTCGACCGACTCTGAATGAGGTCTTAAGTACCGTCATGATGTACTTTTGTGCACACACAAGGACAGGGGCTCAGATAGGAGTCCATCTCTGCGATGTGTAAAAGTAAAGTGATCGCATCAGCCATCACTTTACTTTCACCTCCCAGGGGCCGCCGCACTACTGCGCATGTGCGGTCTGCCGACTGTGCATGCGCAAAGGGAGAGTGCCTGGGAGGCATCCTACATAACCCTCTCCTGGTACTTTTTGTGAAATGTAGCCGACAGGTTACAATGGCCAATGCCATCTTCAGATGGCTTTAGTTACCGGGACTAAGCTCCGGAATGTATATTCCCAGAGCTTTGTAAATTGCGCAAGAAAGCAGCCCCCATGGGACCGGGGAAACCGCAGCAGATATCTCCGATATATATTCTGCTGTCCCCTGTAGATACATCCAGGGCATACATAATATTTGCGGGTTACCCTCCAAAAACATGTATTTTCGGGGGGATGCCCGCAAATATTAATTAATAAATAGGGCCCAAAATCTGAAATTGCTGAATAGGGCAACATACCTAATGTATGAGCAGCTCCATAAATATAGGTGGAATTTAATTTGATCGTATCAAAGAAAGCAAAATGGAAATTGCCTCTCGACAAGACTATTTAGATTTAAGTTAAAATTGCAATGAGCCACATAAAAATGGAAGGAGAAAGTATAATGAATCAATGAAATATAATTTTGTCATGGAAATAAATGACCTTCCCCATTGCTCTTGTACCCTACTGACGACAACACTGTAAAAGTTTGCTCCCAAGTTGTGGTGGTTATGTTATATACTGTAGCGTGCAACTTAGCTTCTCTGCCTCCTGCAGAAATATAAATAGCACGGAGTTATATATCCATTAATTTGCTAAGTCAATAGTCCATATACAAAGCTTTAAAAAAGAACAAGCTTTTAGCAGAGATTAAGCAAATACTGACCTACTCAGAATGATGCATACTAGTTTTACTAGGATCAAGCTTTTAAAGATATACAAGTACGGACCTTTCATCGTGACCCATTCCGTCTGGTGCACAAAGCTCACCTCAGGAATGTATTTTCTATTGAAGTTATTTTTTTCTATATTATTTCATGGCAGCTTAATAATTCAGCCCACATTACTGCAACATGAAGATAACTGAGATGTCTTGAAGAGGGTCTTCTGTTATCAAATTATTTTTAAAATGGGGATATTATATACATATATACAGTCAGGTCCATAAATATTGGGACATTGACAGAATTTTCATATTTTGTCCTCTATTCACCACCACAATGGCTTTGAAATGAAACAAACAAGATGTGATTTAACTGCAGACTTTCAGATTTAATTTGAGGGTAATTACATCCAAATCAGGTGAACGGTGTAGGAATTACAACGGTTTCTATATGTGCCTCCCACTTTTTAAGGGGCCAAAAGTAATGGGACAAACTAAACAATCCTAACTCTAACTTTCACTTTTTAATACTTTGTTGCAAATCCTTTGCAGGCAATTACAGCCTGAATTCTGGAACGCATAGACATCGCCAGATGCTGGGTTTCATCCCTGGTGATGCGCTGTCAGGCCTCTACTGCAAATGTCTTCAGTTCCTGCTTGTACTTTGGGCATTTTCCCTTCAGTTTTGTCTTCATCAAGTGAAATGCATGCTCAATCGGATTCAGGTCAGGGGATTGACTTGGCCATTGCATAACATTCCACTTTTTAGCCTTAAAAAACTCTTTGGTTGCTTTGGCAGTATGCTTCGGGTCATTGTCCATCTGCACTGTGAAGCGCAGTCCAATAGGTTCTGAAGCATTTGACTGAATATGAGCATATAATATTGCCTGAAAACACTTCAGAATTCATTCTGCTGCTTTTGTCAGCAGTCACATCATCAATAAATACAAGTGAACCAATTCCATTGGCAGCCATACATGCCCACGCCATGACACTACCACTACCATGCTTCACTGATGAGGTGGTATGTTTTGGATCATGAGCAGTTCCTTTCCTTCTCTTCTCTTCCCATCACTCTGGTACAAGTTGATCTTTGTCTCATCTGTTAATAGGATTTTGTTCCAGGACTGTAATGGCTTTTTTATATGTTGTTTGGCAAACTCTAATCTGGTCTTCCTGTTTTTGTGGCTCACCAATGGTTTGCATCTTGTGGTGAACCCTCTATATTCACTCTTGTGAAGTCTTCTCTTGATTGTTGACTTTGACACATATACATATCTACCTCCTGGAGAGTGTTCTTGATTTGGCCAACTGTTGTGAAGGGGTTTTTCTTCACCAGGGAAATAATTCTTTTGTCATCCACCACAGTTGTTTTCCGTGGTCTTCTGGGTCTTTTGGTGTTGCTGAGCTCTCCGGTGCGTTCTTTCTTTTTAAGAATGTTCCAAACAGTTGATTTAGCCACACCTAATGTTTTTGCTATCTCTCTGATGGGTTTGTTTTTATTTTTCAGCCTAATGATGGCTTGCTTCACTGATAGTGACAGCTCTTTGGAACTCATATTGAGAGTTGACAGCAACTGATTCCAAATACAAATGTCACACCTAGAATCAACTCCAGACCTTTTACCTGCTTAATTGATAATGAAATAACGAGGGAATAGCCCACACCTGTCAATGAAATAGCTTTTGAGTTGATAGTCCCACTACTTTTGACCCCTTAAAAAGTGGGAGGCACATATTGAAACTGTTGTAATTCCTGCACCGTTCACCCGATTTGGATGTAATTACCCTCAAATTAAATCTGAAAGTCTGCAGTTAAAGCACATCTTGTTTGTTTCATTTCAAAACCATTGTGGTGGTGAATATAGGCCAAAATCTGAAAATTCTGTCAATGTCCCAATATTTATGGACCTGACTGTATATGTACAGTATATATATATATATATATATATATATATATGGTCAATAATGCCGCAAAACGTGGAGCAAGTAACCTGCACCAGCGTGCTTTTCTATACCGGAGTGCCGCCATCCTGTGTTTTGTGTATATATTAGGGGTGTGCACCGGCCACTTTTCGTGTTTTGTGTTTTGGTTTTGGATCTGGATCTTTCTTCGTGTTTTGGATCTGGATTGGTTTTGCCAAAACCACCCTTCCGTGTTTTGGGTTCTGGGTTTTGTGTTTTGGATCTGTATTTTTTTGAAAAAAAGCATAAAAACAGCTAAAATCACAGAATTTGTAGGTTTTTCTGCTCCTATGCTATTATTAACCTCAATAACCTTAATTTCCACTCATTTCCAGTCTATTCTGAATACCTCACACCTCACAATAGTGTTTTTATGTCCAAAAGGTTGCACCGAGGTAGCTGGATGACTATGCTAAGCGACACGAGTGCGCGGCACAAACACGTGACCCATCTAGGCGTGAAACTGCAGTGGCAGACAGGATGGCATTGAAAAACTAGGCCCCAAACTGTACATAATGCAAAGAAAAAAAAGAGTGGCAAGATGGAATTGTCCTTGGGCCCTCCCACCCACCCTTATGTTGTATAAACAGGACATGCACACTTTAACAAACCAATCATTTCAGCGCCAGGGTCTGCCACACAACTGTGGCTGAAATGATTGGTTCGTTTGGGCCCCCACAAAACAAGCTGGCAATTTATCTGTCCCTGCACAAACTGGCTCTACGGAGGCAAGATGTCATCCTCATCCTCCTCATCCACCGATTCCTCACCCTCTTCAGTGTGTACATCCTCATCCTCACAGAGTATTAATTCTTCCCTGCTGGAACCACAGGTCCCTCTGTACGTTCTGGAGGCTGGTCTCCCTGGAAGAGTTGATAATTCATTTTATGAACATCATCTTCTCCACATTTTGTGGAAGCAACCTCCTACGCCTTTCGCTGACAAGGTTCCCGGCTGCACTAAACACTCTTTCGGAGTACACACTGGAGGGGGGGCAACTCAGGTAACATAGAGCCAGTTTGTACAGGGACCTCCAAATTGCTTCTTTTTCCTGCCAGTACAGGTACGGACTGTCTGACATGCCTACTTGGATGCTGTCACCGATGTAATCCTTTAACAGACAGACGCACGCTTGTCGCTGCTGCTTTAAGGATGCAGGTGCGGCTACAGCCCACACATTTCACAAAGACCGAAAAAAAAAGAACAATATTTTAATTGTTTGTGTAGCACACTTTGAGGGTGTCACCACCCTTTAACAGACAGACGCACGCTTGTCGCTGCTGCTTTAAGGATGCAGGTGCGGCTACAGCCCACACAATTCACAAAGACAGAAAAAAGAAGAATATTTTTATTATTTGTGTAGCACACTTTGAGGGTGTCACCACCTTTTAACAGACAGACGCACGCTTGTCGCTGCTGCTTTAAGGATGCAGGTGCGGCTACAGCCCACACATTTCACAAAGACCGAAAAAAGAAGAAGAATATTTTTATTGTTTGTGTAGCACACTTTGAGGGTGTCACCACCCTTTAACAGACAGATGCACGCTTGTCGCTGCTGCTTTAAGGATGCAGGTGCGGCTACAGCCCACACATTTCACAAAGACAGAAAAAAGAAGAAGAATATTTTTATTGTTTGTGTAGCACACTTTGAGAGTGTCACCACCCTTTAACAGACAGACGCACGCTTGTCGCTGCTGCTTTAAGGATGCAGGTGCGGCTACAGTCCACACAATTCACAAAGACAGAAAAAAGAAGAATATTTTTATTGTTTGTGTAGCACACTTTGAGGGTGTCACCACCCTTTAACAGACAGATGCACGCTTGTCGCTGCTGCTTTAAGGATGCAGGTGCGGCTACAGCCCACACAAGTCACAAACACATTAAAAAAAAGAACAATATTTTAATTGTTTGTGTAGCACACTTTGAGGGTGTCACCACCCTTTAACAGACAGACGCATGCTTGTCGCTGCTGCTTTAAGGATGCAGGTGCGGCTACAGCCCACACAATTCACAAAGACAGAAAAAAGAAGAAGAATATTTTTATTGTTTGTGTAGCACACTTTGAGAGTGTCACCACCCTTTAACAGACAGACGCACGCTTGTCGCTGCTGCTTTGAGGATGCAAGTGCGGCTACAGCCCACACAATTCACAAAGACAGAAAAAAGAAGAAGAATATTTTTATTGTTTGTGTAGCACACTTTGAGGGTGTCACCACCCTTTAACAGACAGACGCACGCTTGTCGCTGCTGCTTTAAGGATGCAGGTGCGGCTACAGCCCACACATTTCACAAAGACAGAAAAAAGAAGAATATTTTTATTGTTTGTGTAGCACACTTTGAGGGTGTCACCACCTTTTAACAGACAGACGCACGCTTGTCGCTGCTGCTTTAAGGATGCAGGTGCGGCTACAGTCCACACAATTCACAAAGACAGAAAAAAGAAGAAGAATATTTTTATTGTTTGTGTAGCACACTTTGAGGGTGTCACCACCCTTTAACAGACAGATGCACGCTTGTCGCTGCTGCTTTAAGGATGCAGGTGCGGCTACAGCCCACACATTTCACAAAGACCGAAAAAAAAAGAACAATATTTTAATTGTTTGTGTAGCACACTTTGAGGGTGTCACCACCCTTTAACAGACAGACGCACGCTTGTCGCTGCTGCTTTAAGGATGCAGGTGCGGCTACAGCCCACACAATTCACAAAGACAGAAAAAAGAAGAAGAATATTTTTATTGTTTGTGTAGCACACTTTGAGGGTGTCACCACCCTTTAACAGACAGACGCACGCTTGTCGCTGCTGCTTTGAGGATGCAAGTGCGGCTACATCGCACACAAGTCACAAACACATTAAAAAAATAGTTTTTTTATTTTTTGGAGCACTTTGAGAGTTACACCACCCTTTAACAGACAGACGCACGCTTGTCGCTGCTGCTTTAAGGATGCAGGTGCGGCTACAGCCCACACATTTCACAAAGACCGAAAAAAAAAGAACAATATTTTAATTGTTTGTGTAGCACACTGTGAGGGTGTCACCACCCTTTAACAGACAGACGCACGCTTGTTGCTGCTGCTTTAAGGATGCAGGTGCGGCTACAGCCCACACAATTCACAAAGACAGAAAAAAAAAGAACAATATTTTAATTGTTTGTGTAGCACACTTTGAGGGTGTCACCACCCTTTAACAGACAGACGCACGCTTGTCGCTGCTGCTTTGAGGATGCAGGTGGAATCTAGACGGGATTTGGAACCGAGGACACACTACCTCCATCAATTGTCTAAATCCCACTGCACTAATGTCGGATACCGGACGCACGTCTAACACCAACATAGCAGTCAAGGCCTCAGTTATACGTTTTGCTTCAGGATGACTGCTGTCGTACTTCATCCTCATCGCTAGGGACTGTTGGAGGGTCAATTGTTTAGTAAAAGTAGTGATGTTCCTACTTCCTCTCTGGGATGATGAACAACTCCCAGCAGCAGCAACAGCACTAGGAGGAAGTGGTTCTTGATCTTTCCCTATTTTATTTTTATCGGAGAAAGTTTGGTCCTCCATTTATGTTATATTGATATATATACGTGCGGCTAAAGCGCACACAAACACAGAAAATATTTTTTTATTTTTGCAGGAGAGTAGTGCACTTTGTGGGTTACACCACCCTTTAAGAAATGAGCCAGCCGGCTCTTTACTTATGGGACACAGGCGCACGCTTGGCGCTGCTCCTTTGTTGATGCACGTGCAGCCACAGTGCACACAAGTGACAAACACAGAAAATATATATTTTTTTAGGTTTGGAGTGTACTTTGGGGGTTACAGCACCCTTTAACGGTCAAGCCAGCCGGCCCTTTACTTATGACACAGGTGCACGCTTGGCACTACTTTGTTGATGCACGTGCGGCTACTGCGCACACAATTCACAAACACAGAAAATAATTTTTTTTTTGGTTTGGACTGGAGTGTACTTTCGGGGGTTACAGCACCCTTAACGGTCAAGCCAGCCGGCCCTTTACTTATGACACAGGCACACACTTGGCACTACTTTGTTGATGCACGTGCGGCTACTGCGCACACAATTCACAAACACAGAAAATAATTTTTTTTTTGGTTTGGACTGGAGTGTACTTTCGGGGGTTACAGCACCCTTAATGGTCAAGCCAGCCTGCCCTTTACTTATGACACAGGCGCACGCTTGGCACTACTTTGTTGATGCACGTGCGGCTACTGCGCACACAATTCACAAACACAGAAAATAATTTTTTTTTTGGTTTGGACTGGAGTGTACTTTGGGGGTTACAGCACCCTTTAACGGTCAAGCCAGCCGGCCCTTTACTTATGACACAGGCGCACGCTTGGCACTACTTTGTTGATGCACATGCGGCTACTGCGCACACAATTCACAAACACAGAAAATAATTTTTTTTTTGGTTTGGACTGGAGTGTACTTTCGGGGGTTACAGCACCCTTAACGGTCAAGCCAGCCGGCCCTTTACTTATGACACAGGCGCACGCTTGGCACTACTTTGTTGATGCACGTGCGGCTACTACGCACACAATTCACAAACACAGAAAATAATTTTTTTTTTGGTTTGGACTGGAGTGTACTTTCGGGGGTTACAGCACCCTTAACGGTCAAGCCAGCCGGCCCTTTACTTATGACACAGGCGCACGCTTGGCACTACTTTGTTGATGCACGTGCGGCTACTGCGCACACAATTCACAAACACAGAAAATAATTTTTTTTTGGTTTGGACTGGAGTGTACTTTCGGGGGTTACAGCACCCTTTAACGGTCAAGCCAGCCGGCCCTTTACTTATGACACAGGCGCACGCTTGGCACTACTTTGTTGATGCACGTGCGGCTACTGCGCACACAATTCACAAACACAGAAAATATATTATTTTTTTAGCACTTGGGGGGAGCACCCCTGATGGACAGAGCACCCCCTGGACAACACTACAGCACTCCTTTAGGACTGGGACACTGCACAGGACTTTGGAGTGGACACAGCCCCTATGGAGAACTGACTGCACAACACAGTCCAGCCAGCCCCTATGGACTTTGAAGTAGTGGACACAGCCCCTATTAACAACAGCAGCACAGCACAACACAGCCAGCCCCTATGGACTTTGAAGTAGTGGACAACAGCAGCACTACACTACACTACACTACACTACACTACACTACACTACACAGCCCTAACTCCCACCCTCCCTCTTCACTGTCCACAGCCGAGTGAGAAAATGGCGCCGACGCGGGTACCTTATATAGGATCCAAAACCCGCGAGACTCGGAAGGCGGGATGATGACGTTTTGCCTCGATTTCAGATCCGAGTCAGGCGGGAAAAGTCGAGCCTGACTCGGATCGGACTCGGATCGGGGAGGCTCGGGGGGGTTCGGATTTCAGAAATCCGAACCCGCTCACCCCATGTATATATATATATATATATATATATACACACAGTATATATACATACAGTAAATATACACACACACATATACACTAGGGGTGGTTACCAATTAGCAGCGCCAAAGTAGCAGGGTTGTCCAATTAAAACTGAAGGGCCGCCCGACGTCGGCACTTATCGTGGGTTTTTATCAGGACCTGATGTGTCCCAAAAAATAATCCACGGAAATTGCAGTTTTTTCACCCTGCAATGGCGAGAACACATAGGTCTGTGATCTTCTCATGGATCATATGTGTTTTCGCCCGAAATATACTATTTTGTTGTCCGATAATAGGATATGGAAAAAAAAAACCACATCAGTGAAAAATGGGGATTATCGGCAAAAAATCCTCATTTTATGCCCCCCACATAATATCGAGGCTAATTGGATACTGGTCAAACTGTACTTTATGGGACAGTCTCGCATTTTCTCCTCTACAGATTATTTCTTCCTTTAGTAGCTAAATCCTGTGCTTCTTTTTCCTTTCTTCTATACTGGTACACATTTTTGGTTGTGGATGATGTTGTAATTCTGTTATTGCATACCTGGCCACTTTTTGTTTTTCCTCTAGGATGAAGCCCTGAGAGGAGCTGCATCTGACCACTTTAGGGGACGGGTCCGGACTCTCCTGTCAATAGACCCCCACCCCCATCATGATAAAATGGCATAAACCACGGGTCCATGGGGCGGAGCTAAAATTATGCGATTTGCCACATGTTAGCTCCGGCCACTCCCTACGGACCCACGATTTCTGCCAACTATCTCCCCATCCTGCCCACTTCACTAGGAAGTGAGCGGAATGCTGGAGGTCCAGCCACACTTCGGGGGAGGGGGGGGGGGGGGCGGGGGGACTACCGGAAAAATCATGAGCCTCCGGCACCTTCCAGTGGAGTAGGCGAGTATGTGTCATTGGTTGATTTTCAGGGGTGTCTGTGTTGTCATCATGAGTTGGTATGTGATGAGTAAGTATGGGATATAACAGGTGTAGCTCCCCGGAAAATCGGTGTTAGTATCGCCAAGGTAACTGAGCATCACTCGGTTCCCCCAACGGTATTTTACTAGTGGGTTGTGGCAATTAGCGATTTTTCTTTGACATGTTTGAAATGAATAATGAAATACAAATACACACACACGCTCTGCTTCCAGCACTTCAAGCGTTAAATACAGACTCATACACGCCAACACTCCTAGCTTAAATATGTAATTGCACAACATGTTTGCTATAACATGAACAGGGGAGCTTTCACGAAGCCTTTAAAAGCACATGACGCCAGCTATTGGCTCCCTGCTATTGTCACTACGCTTTCTGTTTGCCCAGTCCAAATATTTGTCCTATATTACTGGCTCTTTGGAAATAAAAGAGCACTCCTTTACTAGTCCCTTATCGTCCTTTCATCACTCCATTCTTTTGCCCAATGTCTTTATTTTCTGATATTTATATATTTCTTACATTCTGCATGAGTTCACTGTATATTTATCTATAACATTTATTCATTTGTTTCTATCCCTCTTTGCATCGCTTTAACTAATATCTCTAAATCTAACTATCTAGTTTTACAATATAGTAATGTACTTAAATTCTTCTAAGAAATATATTTCAAAAAATAAGGAAACAGATTAATTTTATTAGTAATAACAAGGGTGGACTCACAGATCACATACAGGTGAACGTCTTATAATATGTCCCAAATAGAAAATAATTCAGATGATTAATTTACCAACCTCTCTAAAGATGTGGTACCTTGACTATTCCTAAAACCATTAAGAAACATTTTGCATTTGTGTTCAGTCCCTGAACATCCACAGTTCTTGAGGGAACTCTATTTATGTAATTAATTTCTTACAGGAACTCCCTTGGTGCCACAGTTCCATTACTCGTACTACTGGTACTAACATTGCAGCTCTGATGCGGTTGTAGTTAGGATATGAATGTATTGGCACTGCCCAGAGTCTGGCCCAGCTTGCAGTACACCTGCTAATAGCAGGCTGCTATACCAGTTCACATTACAGTATACTGTCGAGCAGGTGTGACCAGTGTGACAGTAACAAGAAGGTAACTATTTTTAGCACTTACTTAGATAAACTATAGTTTCCGGAATGATAGCTATAAACAGTGCTAATAGCACAAGCATCAAGTTATCGGAAGCAACGCTTTGCGTGTTATCAATTGGAATGATCCCTGGATTTGACAGGGATGGGAGGTACAAAAGGGAAGTCAATGTTGAGTTCTGTAGAGGCTGGTACAGCATATCATATGCGTCCATTCACCTCATGGCACCAAATGCCCCCTCCCATTTTCCAAGTTCATCCACAGATGCCTGTCAAAAGCACTGTTAGACATTTACAGGTGAGCAGTTGTACAACCCATTAAAAAGGGATCTGGACAAGGTTACTTTATTTAATACTGTTTTAGCCTCATCTTCGCAAAATAGCTTCAAAAACCAAATCACTAATCAGAATGTAAAACATGATAAAATACTCCACACTGTTTCCAGATCCAATCCTAGCACTCACCCAGCTAGCACATCTCCTGGAGGTAAATTCATATTACTATGGTTTCAGGCTTCATTCTCCAAGATGTCCTAAAATGATGTCTTAAAAACTTTATGTCCTCCACACGGAACGAAATATGAATTTTTTCAAATTACTAATAGTAGAAATACAGGGCCTGATTCAGAGCCGGACGCTCTGAACGAGCGCCTGCTCTGAATCAGGGCGTTTTTGTTTTTTTTTTGGTAGCGGCCTCTTGGACGCTCACATAGCTGTGGGTTACCACCCACAGCTTATGCGAGCGTCCATGATGATGGTCGCGATGGTCAAGACCATCGCGACCATCGGGCTTGCGACGAGACCCTTGCGGTAGGGTCTCGTTGCCGCAAGCCCTGGAGTGCTTTTGGCTCTATCAGAGCCAAAAGCACTCCCACTGACATCACTAGTGTTGTCAGTGGGGCCGGACCCAGACGGTAGGCGTTCCCATGGGAACGCCTACCGTCTGGGCAGCAACGCCCCCGGCATGCCCACCAAAGGAGGCGTACTGTCACTCACCATCGACAGCACGCCCCCTTTGGTGCGAGACCCGTAACGACGGCTTGGCTGTCGTTATTCGGGTCTCGCGCATGCGCACGACGGAGCAGCCTCCGTCGTGCACATGCGCACTTGCCCAACATCGACCCGCTTGCTCAGCGCTCGCTCGCAAATCTGAATCAGGCACACAGTTCTAACGCGCTGTCTTGAAGTTGCTGGTATAAGGGGTTGTCCCAGTACTGATTACAAAGGTAAAGAATGTATAGAACCAGCGCTAAACAAAAAATAAATATAATATATATGGTGGATATTCATTTGTTTGATTTGCTAAAATCAGCACACCTATGTAGGTATGTATCTCAAGTGCTCATAGAGGCATGTAATATTTGAACATATAAATAAAACGCAAAAAATAATAATCTATTGGTAAAGTTTTTTTTCTGCTTAATATACTTGATCTGGAACAAGAGGAGAGAGTCCTAATACCAATATAGATTATTACAGGAGCAGATCCAATTGGAATGACTTTATTATTTTTGGTGTTTTATTTATATGTGCATATATTACATGCCTCTATGAGCACTTTATGAGATACATACCTAGATAGGTGTGCAGATTTTAGCAAATCAAATAAATATCTGTTTATTTTAAACCGGCCATCATATATATTTATTTTTATTTGTATGTTTTTGTTTAGCGCTGGTTTCTATTTTTTCAAATGAACATAACACTTGTGTTGTCTCAACCATTCTAATGCTGGGTATACACTGACTGATATATCGGCCGTTCAATCGTGTGTGCATCGAACAGTTTGTGCAGACTATATGTCTGTGAACGACGTTGTTCACAGACATATCGCGTTGGCTGTGCAGCACAACCGATGGCCAATATTTCTGCAGATATACACTTGCTGCAGAGGCTGCCGATGACTGACGTCACAACTGAGCAGGCACATGTAAATGCCCGCCCAGTTGTGACATCAGGCATGACAGATCAGGCCTTGGATTGGTAAGTGTGTATGCACTTACCAATCGTCAGACAGCTGAACGGCCGATCTGTCGTCCTAGTGTGAACCCACTTTAAGACTATTTTTACACGACTTCGATGTTGCACAGGATCCTGGGATTAGATTAATATATCATATCATGTTATATATCATATATCAATGTAGTTAATAACAAATTCATCAAAAATGTCCGGAACACGTCATTGACAAAGAATTGGAAGGTTTCAGTGTGATTCATAGCCCAAACGTCAAGATGTCGGTAGCGGGACCAAGCGGCCATTTTCCACTGTACTCCGTGATGAATGTGGATCAGATTATAAACCTCTCTTAAATCCAAGTTTGAGAATATACCTGCTGACCCTAGAATTTCAAAAAGTTCCCAAATCAATGGTGATGGGCAGCAGTTATGGCTATATGTTGAATAAAGAGTTCGGAGATGGAATGGTCTAATAAAGTCTCGAGCCAGATTATCCTAAATGTATTTCTTCCAAAGATTCAACTCAGGTGCCGATTTAATATATTCGTCCAAATGGTACAGGTCTTCCTGGAATGAAATCACTGTGGCAATGGTATTGCTGATGTGGTGTAAGTGTCTCAGGGCCTGATTCAGCAAGGATTGCAACTGAAATTAAGCACGTAACCGGCCGATTGTTTTGCGTTTTGCGCATGCATCGCAGAGCGTGTACCAGCCACTGTGATCAGGACTCTGATCGCAGTGACCTACGCAGACCCATCACAGAGTGATTGACAGGAAGTGCCGTTTGTGGGAGGTGATGGGGGGTGGTCAGCGAAACGCAGGCATGCCAGTGCGTTTCAATGGCATTGCATGGGCATGCATAAATTATCCACTGCGATGCCATACGCAGCTTGAGTACTCACAGCGTGCGATGAGGTTAGCAATTTCTGTGTAAGGTCGGAGCTTGTGCAAGTGTGCATGAGGCTGCGATAGTTCTCGATGTTACCGATGGTTTCACAGTCTTGCTAAGTTTTATGGATGTGTGTAAGGCAAGGTGGGCGTCCTTATGTTGTGCTGCGACAGCATAGCAACAGTGGCGTCAGAAGAGGGGTGCGGGGGGTGCGGGCCGCACCCAGGTGTCACCCACCGAGGGGTGACACCAAGGTGCAGACTCCCCCTCTGGTGACAGGAGCCGGGTGCTGCACTGTAGAATTGCGTGCAGCACTCGGCTCCTGTCACAGTGAGGGAACCGGCACTACAAGCACACTGGTCCCCGGGGGCAGTCCGCACCTCCTGGACCCCCCGAAGACACTAAACCCGGGGTTCGGGTGTGTGGCCCCGGCCCCACACGTGAGGCCACGCCCACTTGTTCTAAGTTCCCGCCCCCTTTCTCCAGCGTGCGCGGCTGCACCGCGCTCATTCTTATACACCCTCACTGGGTGCAACTAAAGGTAAGGACGCCACTGCATAGCAATCGCAATGGATTAGCAAATCATCGTAGCGAGACTGCGTGCGTAATCGCTATTGCATTCCCAATTGCGATCCGTAATGAATCAGGCCCTCAGTCTGCTTTTAAATTATAGACATCTGAAAATTCTGAACAGACTTCAGGCAACTTCCCTGTCTCTGTAACAGAAGTCACTATGGGCCTGATACAGGGGTGGTCACAGTTGCAGCTGTGTTTTTTGCATCATTTCTTGCAAACTTAAGTTTTAAGGAGTTTATATCTCAGGATACATTGACCAGAAGTCCAACTGGATGGATTGCAAATTGTAAATATAAATAAAATGGGGCGCTTACAAAGTATTGCATTTACACATTCATAAAAAAAATGTATTACATAAAAAGGTCCTAAAAACAAGGACTAAAAAAACAATATACAATTACAAAAGACCACAATCCCCTCTATACATGTCATGCCGTAATCAAGTAAAAATACTCATAGGATTAAGAACGATTGCAGGATTATGTCCGTTTCTGTACACAATAAATTTGATCCATTCATATGTGTAACAGTTCTCCAGGTGAAGGAACAAGCTTGTATTTTGCAAAGTCTATTTCAATTGTACTGAGAGTATAAATACCCCCATCCAGTTAAGAAGGTTAAAAGTGTGTTGATATAGCCAAGCTTCCAAACCCAATGTGGCAAACTAGCCAACAGCATAACCCAGCCAATTCCCGACAGATGTTCCTTTGGGGTATTGCTGGTCCGGTCCTCACACGTTCTAGCTGCGGCTTGCAAATCCAGAGGCAGCGTTGATGTCGAGTGCGCTGTTTTAATAGGCAGGTTTCCACAACACACGGACTTTATTACTGGAATACAGTAAATCACAAGGAGCTCCACCGGCAAAATCAAAGAAGGAGGTGGTAGGTCTGAAGAATAGAGTTTCACTTTCCTTAATGCGTTTCTCCGTCTAAGTCTAATGATGGTTTCATCAGAAGGTATGTGCACACAGCATTGCAGATGTGAGTGCTGAGTCCAAAGACGCAGCATCAGATCACCATCGTGACCATTGGCGCAGGCCACCAACAATAAAAGTTGTACGCAAACCATCAGGTCCTACCCATGGTTGCAGTGGCTCTGGGAGTCAATATAGAGTAGTAGTAGTAGCCCTAATAAACGGTATTTAGTGATCTTATTTTGTTGAAAAGGGCTGCTATATGCATATTTGTATATGTGTGGAAAAATGATAGAAAGCAATGGTGATTTTTTGGAAAAGTACATACCGAGGTTAAATTTGGGGTACATGTAAATAGGTACTAGTATATTTTGATGTGTCTAAAATGAAGACTTAAAAAAACTAAAAAATACACCTGCTGCAGCCTCGTGCAATCCCAAAAAACACCTGTCCCAACCATATAGCCCCCCAAAGTACCAGGCCCCGCACTTTTTTCCCATTTTCCGGCTCTTTTAAAATTTTCGCCCCAAAAATTACGTCTTTTTTGGGGTGAAGTTAATATTTTTTTTGGCTAATCAGTCACTGGGGGGGGGGGGTGTCCAAAGGGTTCTGAACCAAGGGCCTGATTCAGAGCTGCTCGTAAGCGGCCGCTAGTTCGCTCCGAGCGATGTTTGCACATCTGCGCATGCGTATGGGTCGTAATGCACATGCGCCAACCAGTCATTGCGGTCGGAAATCGTGCGCTCGTAAAACAGCGAGGGCCTGCTAATTTGAGTGACAGAATGAGGCGTTTGTGGGTGGTAACGGGGAGGTGCTTGAAAACGGGGAGTGGAGATCCGAACGCACGCGTGCCAAACGGTCAAAACAGGCATTTTATGGGTGTGCATAATTAACAAAGCAGCGTCTTCGACCACGTCACTTGGTTGTCTTTTAGCCTGAACTGCTCGCAGTGATTGCGGGAAGTAAAACCTACTACAAGCACTGCGAGCAGTTCAGACGCCTTTCGATGTACTCGATTAATCTAATAAATAGCGGAGATGACGTATGATGCGAACGGCCAAGGGGTGTCTTTACAAAATAGCGAGCGCATCTTTCGGATGCTCGCTCAGACATAGAGGCGTCCACAGACCGCAAAGAGCGAGCGCTCAATTTAAATATCCGGCCCCTTTTTCTGAACGAGCGTCCGCAAATAGCGTCCGGCTCTGAATGAGGTCTCAAGTCCCCACATTTCTACTCCAAAATATGCATTTCATACTTCTTTTCTCCTGCCTTTTGCTGGACAAACTTGCCTATGGTGTTTCCACCTGGGCGAGAACTCTGGGGAATTGAATATGGAGATACTTTGAAAACTTTTCTCAAATCTGCACTTTTCGTTGTTAATTGAATTCGGATCTAAATTTCTACAAAAGCAGGTGAACATGAACATTATCACATGCTTTTGTAAAAATTAAGTTTTGGGGCCATTCATCAAAAATGTAATGCAGGAGATATCAGAGGAGATATCTCTCCTGATGTGGCCCACAGTCCCCATTCACTAGTATGGGTACCCAAATTTATCAAGCTCTGAAAATACAATATTTTCAGAGCTTGATTCGCCATCTGCAGAGAGCGTTTGCTCCTGCACACAGCACTTACCCCTATGGGAAGGAGTCCCGGGTTGTGAAGAGGGATCCCTCCACCCCTGTCCGGCTCCATACACTGGACGCCAGGGTTTTGTGTCCCTGCGTGAACTAATGAAGGAGCAGTGAAGCGCTTTGGGGAGACAGCTGATTTTCGGGTCAGCTGTCTCTGCGCCAGAGCAATGATGAATTGCTCTGACGCTCGCCCCGAGTAAGAATGTTAATCATCTCAGACCCCGATAAATAACATAATGAATAGACCTCTAAGGCAAATATATATATATATTAGGGATGTGCAGGCTCGGTACTACTCGGTTCCGTTCGTTTTTTTTTACCGAATCTTATTGGGTATCAGCTGTCACGAGTTCTGGATAGCCAGTAAGATTCGGTAAAAAAAAACGAACGGAACCGAGTAGAACCGAGCCTGCACATCCCTAATATATATATATATATATATATATATATATATCCCCCAATGAGCGGGATGCACCACAGCCAGAAAAATTCGTCCAAACCCTCGGAAATGCAATTTTCGGGTGTTTGACCGCATTTCTTATATGCACCAAGCACCCACATGTGGTACATTTCAGGGCTTGGATGCGGTGGGCAATGCTATCTTCAAATGGCATTGCCCAATAGAAGCCTATGTACTTCTATTGTGACTCCCCCCTGGGAGAGATCCAAATGGATCACTTCCAACACCCCCTGCAGCACCTGCATCATTCTGCGCATGCGCATTAGGATGCCAGAGGGGCTTCTGGGTCGTAGACCCTGAAGTCCTTTACTCGCACAGGACAGCTCTTACCGAGAGGGCTGTCCTTTGTATTTTTCTTCATGCATACCTGCGTAATTAATGACTAAATGACTAAAAAGACTCTCAGGACTATCATTAAACCAGGAGTGTCCCACAATATTTACAGTGTCTTCAGGATTTGGATTTCATTGGAACTCACCCCTGAAAACTACATGTCAGAAGTAGGTGCACTACTGATTTTCCCACCTCTTATGATACACTACTGATTTTCCCACCTCTTACGATACACTACTGATTTTCCCACCTCTTACGATACACTGCTGATTTTCCCACCTCTTACGATACACTACTGATTTTCCCACCTCTTACGATACACTGCTGATTTTCCCAACTCTTAAGGTGCACTACTGATTTTCCCACCTCTTAAGGTGCACTACTGATTTTCCCACCTCTTACGATACACTACTGATTTTCCCATCTCTTAAGGTGCACTACTGATTTTCCCACCTCTTAAGGTGCACTACTGATTTTCCCATCTCTTAAGGTACACTACTGATTTTCCGACCTCTTAAGGTGCACTACTGATTTTCCCATCTCTTAAGGTACACTACTGATTTTCTGACCTCTTAAGGTGCACTACTAATTTTCCGACCTCTTAAGGTGCACTACTGATTTTCCCACCTCTTACGATGCACTACTGATTTTCACAACTCTTCTTAACTGATCTTACTCCTCCATGCATGAAGTAAAACTATATTTACAATAAATAATAACATTTGCTAAACATGATATTACATTATATATTATTACAATGTTAATGGTATTTTAGGACATTACCATGATACTAATGTTGATTATCAGTTCATGTACTGTAATACTCCAATACAGTATGTTGTCCCCCATAGAATGTAAGCTCAATTGAGCACTACCCTCCCTCTTATATCTTCACTACATAATTATGCAAACTGCCCACTCTAGTTATGTATCTATGTTAGGTATGAGCGGTACAAATTCTATGGAATCCGAACCACTCAGAACAAGTGGAATCCGAGTCCACCTGAGCCGCCGCTCGAGTATTTTGACCTGACTCGGATTCCACTGCAAGGCCGACCGTCATCCTCCCGTCAGATTCTCGCAAGACTTGGTTCTAAATAAGGAGCCGCTACTGGGAAGCGGTGCCATTTGTTAGTCGGCATGCACGCTGCGCACAGCTCTGTATTAAGTTGGCTGTGTATTCCAGACTAGTGGCTGACACTGTTAAGTGACTGTAGGGGGCACACTGCACGCTAATGTATGCTGCGCTACTCTGCTATTAAAGTGGCTGTAGTAGCCTGTGTTCAGACTCCAGTGGCTGTGCTAAGTGACTGTGTATAGGGGGCACATTGCACGCTGATGTATGCTGCGCTACTCTGCTAATTAAAGTGGCTGTAGTAGCCTGTGTCCAGGCTGCAGACTTACAAATGGCTATGCTGGCAAAGTGACTGTGTATAGGGGGCACACTGCATGCTGATGTATGCTGCGCTATACTCTGCTGTTTAAAGAGGCTTTGTCCAGACTCACAATTGGCTGTGTACAAAAAAAAAAGTTTAAAAAGTAAAAAAAATGTTTTATTTTTTTTGGGTGCTGTACCCCACTGTGTATACAAGCACCATGACTCCTTGGGCTCTACCCCACTGTGTATACAAGCACCATGACTCCTTGGGCTGTATCCCACTGTGTATACAAGTACTGTGACTCCTTGGGCCATTCCCCACTGTCTATACAAGCACTGTTACTCTGTTGGCTGAACCCCACTGTGTATAGAAACACTGTGACTCCTTGGGCCATAGCCCGCTGCGTATACAAGTGCTGTGATTCTGCAGCCGTAACCCACTGTGTATACAAGCACTGTGACTCCTTGGGGCGTAGCCCACTGCGTTTACAAATACTGTGACTCTGTTGGCCGTAGCCCACTGTCTATACAAGCACTGTGACTCCTTGGGCCATAGCCAACTGTGTATACAAGTACTGTGACTCCTTGAGCTGTAGCCCACTGCGTATACAAGTACTGTGACTCCTTGGGCCGTAGCCCTCTGTGTAACTGTATATAAGAACTGTGACTCCTTGGGCCTTAGCCCTCTGTGTATACAAGTACCATGACTCCTTGGGCCGCAGCTCTCTGTGTAACTGTATACAAGCACTGTGACTCCTTGGGCCTTAGCCCACTGCGTATACAAGCACCGTGACTCCTTGGGCCATAGCCCTCTGTGTATACAAGCACTGTGACTCTTCAATTCTGCCACTGCTGTGTGGCAATGTTTCATAGATGTGCTTTAAACTGCGGTGTCTGTGCCGCTGATCTGTCGCTTAGTAACCAGCCAGCTCACTGCAACCTTTGGCCAATAATGGTGAAAACAATATTATGAGCTGTGAGATGGTCTAAATTGACTGTAAATGACTGGAAATTAATATTATTGATACTCTATGAGCAAAAAAAAGTCCAAATTATGTAATTTTAGCTTTTTTTGTAAATTTTTGTAAAAAATCCAAATCCAAATCCAAAACCAGTCACAGCGGTTTGGCAAATCCAAATCCGGACGACGAATCAGAGCCAAATCCAAATCCAGCAAAAATGGTCCGGTGCACATCCCTAATCTATGTGAATGTATATACTGCCTGTACTTATGTATCTTGTTTTCAATTTAATCCCCTTGTACCGTGTGGCGGAACCAGGGCCGGTCCCAGCCTAAGTTTATTGGTAAGCAAAGATAGATTTTGGCGCCCCTTTGTGGACTGCACACTGAAGCCACGAGCCTGAAAAGGTGTGTTGTCTCATGGGAAAAGCCATACCTACAAGCCACACATTTAACTCGGCACAGCACGCGCCATTCGCAAAGGTGCCGTGGCCTTGTGGCAGGGGCCTTGAAGCCATGCCTCACACCACCATTTCGTCACTTGTTTGGGGGCATGCCCAGCACTCCCAGAGATTCTGGGCTCCCCGCACTGTGAAGATGCCATGTGCATGCGCTTCTGGGTTAAGTGCCTGGAGCTATTAAATTATACCTCATGGTTAGCCAGCTTTAGACCTCGGGATAAGAGGTATTCAAGTACTGCCCTTAGTATGCCCACAACTAGCTCGGAGTGTTTGTCCTATCAGCTCAAGATTCTGCATAGAAAAAAAAAGCATTAAATGTACCCTGGGTGAAACTTGTGGGCTTATCAGTAATTGAATACTTCCGGCCACTTACCCTGAGATCCAAAACTGCAGTTTAAATCCCGCAGATTACTGAATATATACATGTCCAAATATGTTAAACCAGGAACAAAATGTATCCTCTGTAGTTGTATGTATGTACTGTATGTATGTATGTATGTATGTGTATATATATATATATATATATATATATATATAGTAAACAAGGAATAGGCACTCACCATTCAGTAGACTTACAATGTTTTACTCACAAGATATCCATAACCAAGTCGACGTTTCGGACCAAAAAAGGTCCTTTGTCAAGACAATGCAACCATAACAAGGCTACCACCGAGTTGCACCACTCGGTGGTAGCCTTGTTATGGTTGCATTGTCTTGACAAAGGACCTTTTTGGTCCGAAACGTCGACTTGGTTATGAATATCTTGTGAGTAAAACATTTTAAGTCTACTGAATGGTGAGTGCCTATTCCTTGTTTACTATACACAGGACTTCAGTGTCTCTAATGGAGCACCCCAACTATTTGCCTGGATTTAACAGTGAGTGCAGTCTCTTTGGATATTTATATATATATATATATATATATATATATATACTGTATATATATACACACACACTCACAACAGTAAATATGTTAATGACTGTTTTTTTATATATATATATATATATATATATATACACAGATCAGGGGCATCTTAAGAGAGGAGGGGGCCTGTGTGCACTCCCTGTGCGGGGCCCCCTCCTCTCTCCATGGTGGCCGGTAGCCGACTGACGCGGCTAGCCAGCCACCAGAACCTTAGTAGACTCCGGGAACTAGAGTGTGCCCGGAGTCTACTGCGCATGCACAGAACGCCGGAAAATGGCCGTGGGGGCCATTTTCCCGGCGTTCTGTGCATGCGCAGTAGACTCCGGGCACACTCTAGTGCCCGGAGTCTACTGCGCATACGCAGAACACGGGAAAAATGGCCGCGGCGGCCATTTTCCGGTGTTCTGAGCAGCGCAGACACCCGACGTGGGACCACGGACAGGTAAGTCTAAAATAATATGGGTGCAGTGTGTGCGTTGCGGGGGGCCCCTGGACCCGGGGGGCCCGTGTGCCCCGCACACACTGCACCCATTATAGATACGCCACTGATATAGATATGTTTATCATTTCGTTAAACATTCAATTAATTTAATCAACTAAATCACTTTATATAATGCACCCCCTTCCTCTCTACCCCCTTCTCCCTCCAAGGCAGAGACAGGCAGCAGGTGAGTGATGACTGCTTACCATGACTTCCAAAAAAATGTGGGCATCCTGGGAGGAGCAGCAGCTCCTCATCACTGGCACAGGCAGGCAGCCAGGCACAGCATTGAAGCTGGAGCACAGGGGACCACAATCAAGCTGACAAGCACAGCAGGAGGGCGGGCAGGTATGTGGCGCCAGCATTACATCATCACGCCACGTTGTGCAGCCAGAGGGGGCGGAGCTGGAGATTTACAAGGCACTGGCAGCCATAGTCCTGTAACCGGGCGGACATTAATGTCATGTATTCGTGGATCCGGCTCGACTGCCAATAGAAAGATGAAACCAGCGTTCATCATCTCTCTATCCCCTCAGTGGCGCCGATACCTGGATTGCGGCTCGGCGGCTTCACAGCGTCCTCTGCCGGCTGGCGCCCTACGCGCTTGCGTAGTTGGCGTGACGGGGGGGCCAGCCCTGTGCGGAGCCCTTGTGGCACCTTAGCAATAAAAGATAAAAATAATACGGTTTGATGGGGGAAATCTCCAGCAGTAATTACAATTTACTTTAGTTTCCGGTTAAATGAGAGCAGTCATTTATTGCAAACTGCACTGACCTGCTATTTAATGGCATTGTGACGACTCTTGGCAGTATATTTACTAAAGTGTGGGTTTTTAGAAGTGGAGATGTTGTCCATAGCAACCAGATTCTAGCTATTATATTCTAGAAGATGCTTGATAAATGTTAAGTAGAATCTGATTGGTTGCTATGGGCAACATCTCCATTTCTAAAAACCTGCACTTTAGTAAATATATCCATTAGTGTTGATTGAAATCTCCCATACAGCCAAGAAGTGGGGGGGGAGAGCGAGTACTAATTACCTGGACTCAGGCTTGTTGGAGGGGCCTGGTCCGACGTCGCCCCCCCCCCCCCCCCTTCTGACCTGTCAGCGGTACTCTCCTCTTCTGTGCATGTCCACAGAGTGCCTGATTCAGACCCGGTCGCAAGCGCTTAGCGCTCGCAACCGAGTCGATGGTGGCCACAGCGCATGCGCACGACGGAGCCGGCTCCGTCGTGCGCATGCGCGAGATCCGGCTAGCGACAGGCAATCCGTCGCTCCGGGTCTCGCACCAAAGGGGGCGAGCTGTCGATGTTGAGTGACAGCTCGCCCCGTTTCGTGGGCGGGCCAGGGGGGTGGCTGCCCAAACTGAGGCATTCCCAAGGGAACGCTTGCCATTTGGTGATGTCAGTGGAGAGCTTCTGGCTCTGTTAGAGCCGAAAGCTCTCTGGGGCTTGCGATGAACGAGACCCTACCACAAGGGTCTCGTCGCAAGCCCGATGTTCGCGATGGTCTTGACCATCGCGACCATCATTCTGGCCGCTCGCTATAGCTGTGGGTGGTCCGCTCCAAAAAAAAAAAGAAAACGCCCTGATTCAGAGCGAGCGCTCTTTCAGAGCGTCCGGCTCTGAATAAGGGCCAGAGTCCCGCCAACACTGGAAAATTTGTTTTTTTCCATACATCCCACTCTTAGGCCATGCCCCCTTCCCCATGAGCCGGCTCTCTATGCCCCTGCCTACAGCTATTCAGAGTAAGGACGGCCATCGGTGAGATTACCTTCGAAGGTTACCATTTATGGCGATATAACAAGTGGCCATTGATGGTTACCAACTGGCCATCCCTAATTCACAGTATTGCGGCTAACGGGATTGATAAATCTGAGGGCTATTGGTAAAGCATACAAAACAAGATTGGTTTCTTGATACCCTGGCTATAAGGATCTAGCAATTCCTTGCCAACCAATGCCCTTCCAGGTGACGTGACTGTTATTAGTGTTTGCTGTTCTCACGCATGTGGGCCAGAGAGTATTGTGCAGGGACATGAGAGTGAAGTTTCCTCCATTCTTCCGACAGGTAAAAACACTGCAACTGTCTGCAGGAGTCACCAGCAAACAGCAACAGCCTGGAGGAATGATGATGGGTGGGTGGGGGGAGGGCAAGACTACAAGAGGGAACATGACAGGAACACTTCATACCTGTATAAACGTGCAAGGACTTCTGAGAGCTGTTAGGCTCATTCTCTTGTTATAGCCAGAATAATGCAGAATGATTATTTCCTCTTTTTTTTCCAGAAAATATATAATATAAGTTCTTCTATTAAAATCTCACTTCTCCTAACAGATAGGGGAGATTCCACTTTTGTGAGCACCACGTTTCTGCACTGCGGACCTATAAATATATTCTTATTCTGCTACAATTGGCTGTGTGGAAATGATGATTGCAAAGCAGTGGCGGAACTAGTGGCGGTGCAGCCGGTGGTTTGCATCGGGGCCCGCTGTGGTGCAGGGGCCCACAGCCACCGCTGCACCCGCCACTAGTGTCCCCCGGGCCCCACAAGTGTAGTGCAGACCACAGTGAGAGCGTTCAGCACTATACAGTAAGTAACAAACACACAGCCGCCAGCGGAGACTGTGTGTTTGTTATAGCAGACTCTCATCTAGCAGACTGTCATTGGCTGACGCGTCCATGGAGGGATACCGGCTGAAGCTCACTCGTGAGCTCCGCCTTCCGGCTCCCCCCGCATCGGGTGATGGGAGAGACTCCATGACGTCTCTCCCATAGTGCAGAAGAGCGGGCTGGGAGGAGCGGACAGCGAGGGTCGCGGCAGGATAGGGGATTCATACTTGCCTACTTTTGAAAATTAGTTTCAGGGTGATTTGTGATGTGCAGTGTGCCGCCGTGGGGACGTGACAAGCTCCGCCCAAAGCACATGTATAGCTCCATCTATGGGCGTATTTACTGTCACTCAGGCGTGTGTCCTGTAGTGGAAGTTGAAATCTAAGAGAAGTATACTGCCAGAGCAGGTTTCCCATACACTGCGCTCCCCTTCCCCTATGCATATCCCACACATAGGGCTTTATTCAGGCGGCTGTACGATGTTTATTCAGGCGGCCGCCTCGATGTTTGTGCAGTGCAGCCAGAAGCTCTCCGGGGCTTACGACAAGTGAGACCCTACCCTAGGGTCTCGTCGTAAGCCATGATAGTCGCAATGGTCAAGGACCATCGCGACCATCACCCTAGCGGTCGTTAGAGCTGTGGGTGTAAACCCACAGCCTAACGACCGAAACAGAGGCAGGCGGTAAGGATGCAAGCGGCCGCCCAGTTTCTAAGCGACCGCTTGCATCCTCCGACCGCCTCTGAATGAGGGCCATAGTGCTCCCCTTCCCCTATACACAACCCACATAGTGCTCCCCTTCCCCTATGCACATCCCACACATAGTGCTCCACTTCCCCTATGCACAACCCACACATAGTGCTCCCCTTCCCTTATGCATATCCCACACATAGTGCTCCCCTTCCTCTATTCACATTCCGCTGACACTGCTGCCATCAGATACGGATGTAGTCACTGACTCCGGGTAAGGCAACCACAGTGACTGTGAGACTGCGTGCTGATGCTGGACCAGGTGGCGGGCGGCCAGTGCGGGGTTGTGGGTAGTGGTGGCTGCCTAGCGAATGACTAGCCAATGATGTTACGCGTCATAATGGCCTTAAGTAAGGCCCTGACCCAACCAACTCGTGCATGTGCAGTGCGCAGTTTTGACAGGGCAGTGGGGAAAACCGGGGGAACCTACATGCTTTCCGGGGTAGTGGAAGCTCCCAGCTTATAGCGGGAGGCTCCCGCGGAATGTGGGAGGGTAGGCAAGTGTGGTATGTAAGAGGGCACGGGAACTGGCACAGCATAGGGGGCACCACTGGGGGCACTGTATGGGGGGGTGGCCACTACTGGGGCACTGTATATGGGGGACTACTACTGGGGGCACAGCATAGGGGGGACTACTACTGGGGGCACTGTGTAGGGGGGGACTACTACTGGGGGCACTGCATAAGGGGGACTACTACTGGGGGCACTGTGTAGGGGGGACTACTACTGGTAGCACTGCACAGGGGGGACAACTACTGGGGGCACTGCGTAGGGGGGACTACTACTGGGGGCACTGCATAGAGGGGACTACTACTGGGGGCACTGCATAGGGGGGACTACTACTGGGGGCACTGCATAGGGGGCACTACTACTGGGGGCACTGCATAGGGGGACTACTTCTGGGGGCACTGCATAAGGGGGACTACTACTGGGGAAAATGCATAGGGGGGACTACTACTGGGGAAAATGCATAGGGGGGACTACTACTGGGGGCACTGCATAGGTGGGACTACTACTGGGGGCACTGCACAAGGGGGACTACAACTGGGGGCACTGCATAGGGCGGACTACTACTGGGGGCACTGCATAGGGGGGACTACTAATGGAGGCAATGCATAGGGAGGACTACTACTGGGGGCAATGCATAAGGGGGACTACTACTGGGGGCAATGCATAAGGGGGACTACTACTGGGGGCACTGCATATGGGGACTACTACTGGGGGCACCCATTAGTAGTCCCTGCATAGGGGGGACTACTAATGGGGGCACTGCATAGGGGGGACTACTAATGGGGGCACTGCATAGGGGGGATTACTGCTGGGGGCACTGCATAAAGGGGACTACTACTGGGGGCAATGCATAGGGGGGACTACTACTGGGGGCACTGCATAGTGGGGACCACTACTGGGGGCACTGCATAGGGGGAACTACTACTAGGGCACTGAATAGGGGAGACTACTAATGGGGGCAATGCATAGTGAGGACTACTACTGAGGGCAATGCATAAGGGGGACTACTACTGGGAGCACTGCATAGGGGGACTACTACTGGGGGCAATGCATAGGGGGGACTACTACTGGGGGCACTGCATAGGGGGGACTACTACTGGGGGCACTGCATAGGGGGGATTACTACTGGGGGCACTGCATAGGGGGGACTACTACTGGGGGCACTGCATAGGGGGGATTGCTACTGGGGGCACTGCATAGGGGGGACTACTACTGGGGGCACTGCATAGGGGGGACCACTACTGGGGGCACTGCATAGGGGGAACTACTACTAGGGCACTGAATAGGAGAGACTACTAATGGGGGCAATGCATAGGGAGGACTACTACTGGGGACAATGCATAAGGGGGACTACTTCTGGGGGCAATGCATAAGGGGGACTACTACTGGGGGCACTGCATAGGGGGGACTACTACTGGGGGCACTGCATAGGGGGGACTACTACTGGGTGCACTGCATAGGGGGATTACTACTGGGGGCACTGCATAGGGGGGCACTGCATAGGGGGGATTACTACTGGGGGCACTGCATAGGGGGGACTACTACTGGGGGCCCTGCATAGGGGAGACTACTACTGGGGCACTGCGTAGGGGGGATTACTACTGGGAGCACTGCTTAAAGGGGACTACTACTGGGGGCAATGGATAGGGGGGACTACTACTGGGAGCACTGCATACAGGGACTACTACTGGCGGCAATGTATATGGGGCACTGCATAGGGGGACCACTACTGGGGGCACTGCATAGGGGGGCCCAAAGCATATTCTTACACCTGGGCCCACCACTCTCTAGTTCCGCAACAGTTGCAAAGGCAACCTCTGACACTCTGATAAGCAGCGATGCGAACCTGCCCATTATTTCTCCCTGAGTGGGGGCACACGGGCCCCGCACCGCACACCCTGCACCCTTAGTATTACTTACCTCTCCGGAGTCCCACGTCGGCGCGGAGGTCCGGCGCTGTAAAATTGACTGGGAAATGGGCGCCGCGGCCATTTTCCAATCGTTTCTGCATGCGCAGTGCAGGGAAAATGGCCGCCGCGCCCATTTTCCCGATGACTTGCGTATACTCTATAGACTCTGGGCGCACTTTAGTACCCAGAGTTTATAACTCCGGCCACCGGACAGAGAGGAGGGGGCCCGTGTCGGAGACTGCATATGGGCCCCCTCCTCGATAAGAAATGCTCCTGTCCCTGATACTGCAAAGTATTTAAAGCCAGCGTCTGACTGGGGCATGAAAGGCCCACCAGGGGAATGTAGTGGTAGGGGCCGATATTTAAGGGGTGTGGTCAGCCACCAGAGGGGGTGTGGCCAGCCACCACAGAAGCTTGGCTAACCATTAGAGAGTGCATGCAGTTTCTATAGAAGTGAACCAACCACCCGTGTTCATCAGTGGTCCTGCTCCACCAGGTAACTGACCCTCTAATTAACTATATGTTTTCAGTGGACAGTCTGGAACCTGATAACTAGAGGAAGAGGTAGGCCCCCAGGTAGTGTCACCCACCGGGGATTTTCCCTGTATCCCTGTGGGCCAGTCCAACCCTGCTATCCAAAACACTTGACAATCTTCCACAAGCCAATTATAATTTTCAAATTGGGCCTAATTCACTACCGATCGCAACTGCGATTGCAATAGCAATTACGCATGCTGTTCAACTGCAATAGTATGCTAATCCACTGCGATCGCTATGCTGCCGCAGCACTACACAAGGTCACCCACTTTACCTTACACGCATCCATAATGTTTAGCAAGACTGCGAAACCATCGGTACGATCGAGCACCATCGCAGCCTCACGTACACTTGCACAAGCTCTGACCTTACTCAGCAATTTCTAACTTCATCGCATGCTATGAGGCCTCAGGCTGCATAGGGCATCGCAGTGACTAATTTATGCACGCCACTGCAAGGGCGTTCAAACGCACTGTCACGCCTGCAGTTCTCCGACCACCCCCCCGTCACCACCCACAAACTGCACTTCATGTTAATCACTCTGCGGTGGGTCTGCATAGTCTCTGCGATCACATTTCCGATCTCAGTGGCCAGTTCGCGCACGCACACTTGAATGCATACGCATGCGCAGAACGCAACAATTATCTGGCAAATCCAGAGTTTCTTCCTGTGAGGCAAGGTGGGAACATGGTCTCAGACAGCAACAACCAAGAGGGGCAGGAATGAGGTGTCAGTCACCATGGCCCCCATTTACTAATGAGTTTATCACCAAAACAAGTGATAAATGTCACTGTGTATGATAAATGGTGCTCCAGCCAATCAGCTCCCAACTGTCATTTTTCTATCAGTTGACAGTTGGGAGCTGATTGGCTGGAGCACCATTTATCATACACAGTGACATTTATCACTCGTTTTGGTGATAAAACTCGTTAGTAAATGAGGCCCCATGTCTGATGGCCCCCAATATGTCTCTACCCAGCTCGTTCAGTCACTGCCCTTTTGCAAATATTGATTTCAGGCGAGTGCAGGGTAACACAAGTCTCTAGTGGTGCACTCCCTGTAATCACAACAGTGCACGGACTAACGGCAACAAAGGACTAGGCCCTGACTCCTCTCCCTGTGTCAGTCCCACACTTGTGCCTCAGTGGTGGTGGGGAAGAGGCGAGAGCAGTATAGAAGTTCCTCCTTGGGCAGCAAAGTGGAACAGGATGCCTCTAGCTCCATGATCATTTTGGATCCCCGCGTGCGCTGCTATCAGACCAATTGCCCTATACCAGCCGCCATTTCACAGCTTGTGCGGCTTTAGACAATGAAAGTAAATATCTGATTGGCTTTAGTGCATATTTACACCTTGGGGAAAATAACACTTACATAATGGGTGAAAATGATTATATTCTTCATGAAATATAAAAAAATAAATAACATGAACTTTATTAGCAAATTCTGCTTCCCTTCTGCAAACATGGATAGAAATATTAGAAATGGACATCGGCACAGTATTATAATAGTTTACTTGTTTTATCTTTTGGGACATATTAAATAAGCTTTCACTCATTACTGGAGAAAGGTGCCCTGTGCCCCCTTAATCACCCTCAATTCGGCCATATCCCTCCCAAACTTCTTACATATGGTCATTCACACAGAGAAGCCACAGCTGGGAGTTTGTACATAGATGCATCTGCCTTCTGCTGTCCCTCTTCCATGTCAGCAGCCGGCACCTGGTGTGGGGAAATTAAAAACAATAAGGGGCTTATTTATTATTAATTATGGCCAGCCCCCAATATGAAAGATTACTTACCGCTGCAAGTTGTGGCAGTAAGGGATCTTTGTTTGCCGGAATGAATGATCTGTCAGACGCTAGGAGATCTTCCTGACAAACAGCAAGAAGTGATCACATATGCTCCAATATCTGCTGTGGCTCCCTGTATCTACAGTCAGGAGAGCCTTAATATTTGATAAATAGGCCCCAAAATGAGTGATATTTTGTCACTCATTTAGGGCTTAAGCACCCACTAAACCTGGCGCATTAGGCAAAGGCATTTGGCCGCCCAGTGGTAGTATTGCCCATGTCTTCACATTACTAAGGAGGGGCTTACCTGAGAGAATTATGCATCAGCCGCTGTCACCCTAATCTACATAGAGAGGTCAACTGTGTGTCGGACTGGCCACCTGGCAAATCCCAGAAGGGCTGATGGGCTGGCATCCCAGCTCCGCCTCACCAATGCTCTGCTCTCCCCACATGTAGCAGAGAGAAGGGGGCATGTCACGACTTTATACAAATACTGCTACAAGCCCCTCCCTAGTGTACATCAGTGCGTCTGCATGTGCAAGGGCTAAAACGCCCACTTTCAGTGCCTTCAGATTCTCAAAGACCGGCTGCTGTGTTTTTGACGCCATTGAAACTTGCACCAGCCCTAAGATAGGTGCAGTTTTCCCATCCAAGTATGGCCTCCAATGTATAGGCGGCTTCTTCAGCGATGTGCCTGCGACACTTCCAAACCACAGCCAGAAGACATGTAATATTACATGTAATACAATTGAACAGGTTGTAGTGACTGAAATGCCTCCAGCTGACATCACAGAAGAAACCAAGGATAATCAAACACAAAATGAAACATAATTATTAATCGTTTCATTTCTATACATACTGTGTTCCTGACAAGTAGAGCGCACATAAAGGAGCGGTCTTGAAGCCAGATAACACATATATGTAGCGATAGCAACTATCTGCCATCTTCTGATGTACATTTACAGCAGATAACTGCAGCCAGTCAAATGCATGTTTGGAGAGTGACCCAACATGCTCCATGGAGGGTAAACATGGTATTTTTATTATTTTTTTTTTTATTACTTCCTTTAAGTAAAAAAAATACCTGTACTGCCAGGCAAATGGAAAACACAGAAAATTCAGTATTTATTTATTTTTTAAACCATAAAAATTCTTAGTTACAATTAAGGAAGAACTAACAAAGCACGTAAAGGAGAAATGAGGCTAGCAAAGACAGAAAGAGGAAAAATAATTGCTATTAAAAAAAAAGCAAATCTAGTCCAAACATTTATAAACAGCAGCCAAAACAACCTGATAGGGCTACTGAAAAATGACTCAGGGAAAATAATTAGTGAAAATAAACAATACACATATTGACTAAAAATTTTAGGATTAAACAGTGTTTGGAAGAATATTGTGAGCAATAAATCATACACGTCGTTCAGGGCCGCAACCAGGCCCGTCTCTTCCATTGGGCTTGTTGGACAGTTGCCCAAGGGCCCGAAGCTTCTAGGGGCCCGGTAACCCACCCCCGTCAAGCCGCAGTCAGTTGGCAGATTTGTGATAATCAACTGCCGGATGTAAATCATAACACACCCATTCAAATACATAACCTTTAATATGGAGTTGGTTCCCCTTTTTGCATCTATAACAGCTCCCACTCTTCTTGGAAGGCTTTCCACAAGATTTTGGAGTGTTTCTGTGGGAATTTGTGCCCATTCATTCTGTAGAGCATTTATGAGGTCAGTCACTGATATTGGACGAGAAGGCCTGGCTCGCAATCTCGCAATCCAGTTCATCCCAAATGTGCTCGATGGGCAGGGCCGCCATCAGGGGGGGGGGGGGGGCGCCGGGCCTCAAGTCCTGGGTCCAGAGGAAAGAGAGAGAGAGGGGGGCCCGGGTTGCAGCGGTGCTACACCACACGGAAGACAGGGGATGCAGGGAGAGTTCATAATGCCTGTGGCCACAAGCCAGCCTGAGATCGTGGAACGACAGCCAATCAGGAGCGGCAGCTCCTGATTGGCTGCTGGTCCGGGAACTGTGATTGGCTCGCGGCCGGCTTTTGAAATGTCCTCAGAGCTGTTTATGAATTCTCCTGGCTGCCGTTGCAGCACCGCTGCCACCTGGGCCCCCATCTCTGAAAAGCAGTCAGCGCTAATTCTACCTGGCTGGCTGTACCAGCGCAGCCAGCTGAAAAGACCATGAAAAAAAGGTACTCTCTGACCTTGCCCTGTGCTCTCCCTCCTGTTCCAGGCAGCCTTCCCTGTCCACCCACTGTTTCAGCAGTCTTCCCTGCCTTGTCCCCTCCCTCTGTTACAGCCATTGCTGCCCTGTACTTACCCCCAAATCCAGCAAGCCTTCCCTGTACCCCCCTAATCAGCCAGTCTTCCCTGCCCTGTGCCTACCCCCTAGTTAAGCCAGCCTTCCCTGTCCCCCCCAGTCAGACAGCCTTCCCTATCTGCCCCCTAGTCAAACCATCCTTCCCTGTCTCCCCCATAATCAGCCAGCCTTTCCTGCCCTGTGCCTCCCCCCCCTAGTTCAGCCAGCGTTCCATGCCCTCCCTAGTCAGCCAGCCTTCTCTGCCCAGTCCCCCCCAGTCCAGTCAGCCTTCACTGCCCTGTGCTTCCCACCCTAGTCCAGCCAGCCTTCCCTGTCCCCCCCCCCAAGTCAGCCAGCCTTCCATGCCCTGTTCCTCCCTCCCTAGTCCAGACAGCCTTCCCTCCTCGCCCCCCATCCAGCCAGCCTACCCTGCCCCCCCGTCCAGCCAGCCTTCCCTGCCCTGTGTTCTACACTTACCCTTCTAGCTTTTTCTGTGGATCCAGCTTTTTCAGTGTAATAAATAAATATACATATATATTTATTATAGCATGTCAATCTAACAACAGCGCAAAGTTCGTGAATTCTGAAAGGCACCAATTGATGTCCCCCCCCCCCCTCCAGTGTACTCCGCCCACCTCGGTCCTCCTCCACCCACGGGTGGGGGGGTTGCCTATCTTGTCAGTACTGGGCCCCGCAATTTCTGATGACAGCCCTGTTGATGGGGTTGAGGTCAGGGCTCTGTGCGGGCCAGTCAAGTTGTTCCACACCAAACTCATTAAACCTTGCCTTTATAGTCCTTGCTTTGTGCACTGGGGCACAGTCATGTTGGAATAGAAAAGGGCCTTCCCCAAACTATTGCCACAAAGTTAGAAGCATAACATTGTCCAAAATGTCTTGGTATGCTGAAGCATTAAGATCGCCCTTCACTGGAGATGAGGGGCCTAGCCCAAACCCTGAAAAACAGCCCCATACCATCCTTCCTCCACCAAAATTCACAGTTGGCACAATGCAATCAGGCAGGTAACGTTCTCCCGGCATCCGCCAAACCCAGACTCGCCCATCTGACTGCCAAACAGAGAAGCGTGATTCATCACTCCACAGAACACGTTTTCACTGCTCCACAGTCCAGTGCCGATGTGCTTTACACCACTCCATCCGACGCTTGGCATTGGACTTGGTGATGTGAGGCTTGCGTGGCAGATGCTCGCCATGGAAACCCATTCCATTAAGCTCCCGCCGCACAGTTTCTGTGCTTACATTAATGCCAGAGGAAGTTTGGAACTCTTCAGCTATGAAATCAGCAGACCGTTAGCAACTTTTATGCACCATGCGCCTTAGCAGTCGTTGACCCAGTTCTGTGATTTTACGTGGTCTACCGCTTCATGGCTTAGTTGCTGTTATTCCTAAATGCTTCCACTTTCTAATAATATCACTTACAGTTGACCGTGTAATATCCAGCAGGGATGAAATTCACAAACCGAATTATTGCAAAGGCGGCATCCTATCACAGAGCTCTTCAGAATGACCCATTTTGTATCACCAATGTTTGCAAATGGAGACTGCATGGCTAGGTGCTTGATTTTCTATACCTGTGGCAACGGGTATGATTGAAACACCTCAATTCAATAATTAACAGGTGTGGCCAAATAAACTATATGGACAAAAGTATGTTGACTCTGTATATAAAAAATGTTAATAATAGTAATATATGCTGCAATGTCCTTGCTTTACTGTAATGTAAACAAGTATATATTTTCTCAGTGTGATGAGATGTGGTGCCAGCAGTAATTATATCAGGAACAGCGCTGGACAACATTTAACTGTACACACCTAGGACTAATTATTGGGAATGTCCTCTAGCCCCCACTCATTGGAAAAACGCTGTTGCATAGAAAGTATTCCTACAATGCCAGCCATGAGCATTAGTTACATGCCAGACATTGTTTGATGGTCCTCTGTTGGTGGCTTGTGTGCTCGCTGCAGTGTGGGATCTGGGACAGGGACTCCTGTGTTGCAGAATACCCTGTCTGAGGACACAACAGTGGGCTTGAGTCAGAGATGTACGCTAATTCAACCGCAGTTGCATTTTCTCACGGATCGCAGTTGCTAAAATATGCTAATGCCTTCCAAAGCTTACCGAGCATAGAGACGCCCCTTATCGCCTTCTCATATCCATCCGATGACATGCAACAGCGTAAACATCGGGAACATCGATTCAGATCGGGCAGCCATGCAGCATATTCAGCAAGTCTGACCAGCCTCAAATACTGCAGCTCTCATCACACGCAGAGAGCTCTCGTACTACGTAGGAGATCGCAATAGCCAGGGGCGGATTGGGAAGGAAAACCAGCCCGGGAAATCTCTGGTAGCAGCTCTAATGGGGGCGGGTCTGTTGAGAGGGCGGGGTATGTGGAGGGGTGCGGGATACTCCATCCTCATTGGGCCTGATTCGGTGATTCTGAGTTGGATTCAGTCGCGGCCTTCCTTGCGTCTTTTGATGCACTTGCGTCTGCGACTTAATGCTAATGCCTCTGCAAAGCCCTGCCCTGGTGTACATCCGAGCGTCTGAATGTGCAAGGACTGAGACGCCCACAGCACTATGCTAGGTGCAAATTATCCATCTAAGGGCCCCATTTATTAACAATGCATAACCCCTTTAGCGCTCGCTAAAGGGGTTATGGCATCCTTTCTGTATTTAACAAAGAGAGGTAGGGTGCCAGCAGCCGAGTGGAGGACCTCGCCGAAGAGGAGGACTTCGCTGAACCTTGCCGGAGGGGTAAGTATTGATAAATACCAGTGGCATTTTCGTTGTATCACAGTGATACTAAACAAAAAATGCTGCTGGCGTTTAGCGTCGTTAATAAATGGGGCCCTAAGTATAACCTTCAATATGAGCAACCACTTTCAGCAACAGGTACAGGGCACTCCAATACCACACCCAATAGTACACCTGTGACTGATTAGCCAATCCCCTGTAACAACAAAGGAACGCTAAACACATTTCTGAGGCACTTCTTAGTGCGTGTGTCCGAATCTGTACTGCGCATCTGTACAAACACCACCGGGATGTATGAGCGGTGTAACTCAGACAAAAAACAGTACTACACTGAGGGCCTGATTCAGACCCACTCGCAAGCGCTATGCAAGCGGGTCGATGGTGGGGCATTGCGCACGTATGGCGTGTGCAAGCCCCGGAGCGAGTGAGAAATTATCTCGCTCCAGGGCTCGCTATAAACGGGGCGGCTGTCGATGTTGATCGACAGCTCGCCCCGTTTTGTAGGCAGGGTGGGGCGGTGGCTGGACAAACGGAGGCGTTCCTGTAGGAACGCCTGCCGTTTGAGGGCGGCCCTACTGACATCATGAGTGATGTCAGTAGTGAGCTTCCGGCTCCATTAGAGTCGGAAGCTCACTGGGGCTTGAGGCAGACGAGACCCTACCACAAGGATCTCATCGCAAGTCCAATAGTCGCGATGGTCGGAACCATCGCGACCATCACCTGGCCGCTCGCTAAAGCTGTGGGTTGTCATCCACAGCTTAGCGATCAGCCAGGAGGCCGGGTTATTTAAAACAAAGCGGCCGCCCTGATTCAGAGCGAGCGCCCGCTTTTTGCGAGCGGCTCTGAATCAGGTCATGAGTCCAATATTTATATATACAGCGGGTAAACTAAGTATTGAACACATCAACATTTTTCTCAGTAAATATATTTGTAATGGGGCTATTGTAATGAAATGTTCACCAAATGTCAGCAACAACCCATGCAATCCACATGTGCAAAGAAATCAAATCATAAATGTCCATAAATTAAGTTATGTGTAATAATGTGAAATAACACAGGGAAAAAGTAATGAACACACTTACCGAAATGTATTTAATACTTCGTATAAAAGTCTTTGGCCCTCATTCAGAGCCGTTCGCTATTTGCGGTCGTTCGTTTAAAAACAAGGGGTGGCTATTCAAATGATCCGTACGCACATTGCAGTCTGTTCACACCTCTAAGTCTGAACGAACGAGCAAAACATACGCTCGTTTATTTGTTAAAAACGCCCCCTGGCCGCTCGCACCATACGTCATGTCCGCTATTTATTAGATTAATCGAGTACATCGAGCAGCGTATGAACTGCTCGCTATTCTTGTGGTTGGTGTTTGCTACCACAAATTTGCGAGCAGTTCTGGCTATAAAATAACCCAGTGACGTGGACAATGACGCTGCTGTTTTAAATATACACACCCATAAAACGCCCGTTTTGACCTTTAAGCACGCCTGCGTTCGGATCTCCACTCCCCATTTTCAAGCACCTTCCCCTGTTACCACCCACATACGCCTCATTCTGTCACTCAAAATAGCAGGCACTCGCAATATAGCGTACAAACGATTTTCGTCCGCACTGACTGGTTCGCGCATGCGTACCAAAAACCGTACGCATGCGCAGATGTGCAAACATCGCTCGGAACGAGCGTACTGCCGCTAACGAGCGGCTCTGAATGAGGGCCTTTGTTGGTAATGAAAGCTTTGCTCAGGTGTGATTTTGGCCCATTCTTCCACACAGTCTTCAAATCTTGAAGGTTCGGTGGGCCTCTTCTATAAACTCTGATCATTAGTTCTTTCCATAGATTTTCAATTGGGTTCAAGTCAGGTGATTGGCTGGGCCATTCTAGCAGCTTTATTTTCTTTCTCTGACACCAATTGAGAGTGTCCTTGGCTGTGTGATTGGGATCATTGTCTTGCTGAAATGTCCTCCCTCGTCTCATCTTCAGCATCCTGGTAGATGGCAGCAGATTTTTATCAAGAATGTCTCGGTACATTTTTCCATTCATCCTTCCTTCAATAACATGAAGTATGCCAGTACCGTTTGCTGAAAAACAGCCCCACACCATGATGTTCCCACCTCCAAACTTCACTGTTGGTATGGTGTTTTGAGGTGATGTGCAGTGCCATTTCTCCTCCAAACATGGTGTGTATTATGGCATCCAAAGAGTCTCATCTGACCAGACTATGTTCCAGTGGGGTAAATTCATCCCAGTCGCCCTGAGGCAAGTTATAATTTGGTGCCCACCCTGTCACAGCCGCTGACACTGTAATGTAACAATTCACATGCAGACAGGCTATAGACGAAGGCAACAGCTGATGGTCTGACATGGAGCTCTCCATAGTGTATGGTGGTTTCTCAGGTGCCGGGAAGAGGTGCCATGTATTGGACGGCTGTGACGGTACACACCGGGTACATAGTTACAGCCTTAAGTGGGGTGAATATGTTGTGGACAAGGTGCCCCTTCAGAGCTGGAGCCCGACGGCAGGCGCCTCCATTGTCTCCCATAGTTCTGCCCCTGCTATGTTCTACCAGTATTTCACAGGCTTGTCCAAATGTTGTGTAGCAAACTTTAAATGAGCTTCAACATGCTTTTTCTTCAGCAATGGAGTTTTGCGTGGTGAGCATGCATACAGGCTTCTTTGAAACAATTGTACCTCCTAATTCCAGGTCTTTCTGAAGCTCTCCACAAGTGGTCCTTGGCGCTTGGACAAGGCTTCTAATAATTCTTTTCACTCTTCTGCCAGAAATCTTGCGAGGAGTACCTGGTCATGGCCGGTTTATAGTGAAATAATGTTCTTTCCACTTCCAGATTATTTCCCCAACAGTGCTCACTGGAACATTCAGAAGTTTAGAAATCCTTCTGTAATCAATGCCATCAGTATATGTTGCAACAATAAGGTTGCGAAGGTCTTAAGAGAGCTCTTTGCTTTTACCCATCATGAGTTGTTAATTGTATGACACCTTCGCAATGAGACACCTTTTTATAGTCCATCAGTTGGGACCGAACCAGCTTATATTAATTTGCACTGACAAAGGGGCAGGATTGCTTCTAATTACTGATAGATTTCAGCTGGTGTCTTTGCTTTCCATGCCTTTTTGCACCTCCCTTTCTTCATGTGTTCAATACTTTTTCCCTGTGTCATTTCACATTATTACACATAAGTCAATTAATGGGCATCTATGGTTTGATTTCTTTGCACATGTGGAATGCATGGGTTGTTGCGGACATTTGGTGAACATTTCATTACAATAGCCCCATTACAAATATATTTACTGAGAAAAATGTTGATGTGTGCAATACTTATTTCACCCACAGTGTATACAGTCAGGTGCATAAATATTGGGACATTGACAGAATTTTCATATTTTGGCCTCTATTCACCACCACAATGGCTTTGACTGTGTATATATATAATATATATATATATATATATATATATATATAGCGCAAGTGGCTGGGCGGCACTCTAGACGTGTGTGTGTGTGTATTTCATTATAGTATATAATAGCTTAGTTGCAGTAGCAAGAAAAGTAGTATACAGTATTATATATATATATATATATATATATATATATATACACACACACACACACACACTAGAGATGTGCAGGTTCAGTTTTATTCGGTTCTTATCGCAAGTTCGTATTAGTTCGTATTTCTCTTATTGGCTATCCAAAACATGTGACAGCCGGATAGCCAATAAGATGCCGTTTTTGAGATCCGAACATAGAGTAAAACTGAACTGCACATCTCTAATATATACTATTTTTCTTGCCACAGCAGCTAAGCTATTATATCCTAAATTATATATAGATTGATATCCAATCATAAACAGGCAGGCAGCAGGGGCGTATCTTCCTATTGGCCAGGATGGCACTCGCCAGGGGCGCCGGCCGAGGGGGGGGGAGGTGCCGGCGCCACTCGATGGTGCCATCCGTGGCCAGTTCTGTCTGTGCTGCTTATTTCTGAGTCAGAAGCATCAGAGCTGGATGATGGGAGCGGGGTAATTGCCGCCCGTACAGCCACCATGGCGTCTGTTTACTAACGGCCTGGATCAGATCGCCCCCCCCTCCCTTCCCTTGTTGTCCAGCGCTGATGCTTGTGACTGAGAGAGCAGAAGCAGCAGCACAGACTTTTAGAAGACCGTACTGAGGGCCTGGACGGTCGTTCCAAAAAGGGGCCGGCTATTTAAATTGAGCACTCGCTCTTTGCGGTTTGTTGACGCCTCTATGTCTGAGCGAGCGAACGAAAAATGCGCTCGCTATTTTGTAAAGACGCCCCTTTGCCGTTCGCAACACACATCCTCTCCGGTATTTATTAGATTAATCGGGAACATCGAAAGGCATCTGAACTGCTCGCAGTGCTTGTGGTAGGTTTTTCTAACCGCTATCACTGCGAGCAGTTCAGGCTAAAAGACAACCGTGACGTGGTCGATGACGCGCCTTTACTAATTATGCACTCCCATTAAACGCCCTTTTTACCGTCAGGCACGCCTGCGTTCGGATCTCCACTCCCCCGTTTTCAAGCACCTCCCCCTTTTACCACCCACAAATGGTACATTCTGTCAATCAAATCAGCAGCCCCTCGCTGTTTTGCGAGCGCACGATTTCCGACCGCAATGACTGGTTTGCGCATGCGCATTACGACCCATACGCGTGCGCAGTTGTGCGAACATCGCTCAGAGCGAATGAGCGGCCGCTTACGAGCGGCTCTGAATCAGGCCCTGAGAACAGAGCAGAGAGCCAGGAGGAAGCTGGAGATGAGGATGTTACAAGCCACCTCACAGGTGTATCTGGCCCAAAGGGAGCAGAAACATTTCAATAAACATTTTATTTTCTATTTTTTTAAAGTGTATATAATAGTCTAATAGCTATACTGTAGCTGATCAAAGTTGTATCCAAGGGGAGTGCAAATATACAACTGGATGATATAAAGGCACTGTTGAAAAGACAAGTATACAGAAGTGCATGCCCAACTGATAAATGACGGAAAGAGCAGCAGCACAGACTTTTGACAGATAGCTGGTCAGACAGCCTGTCAAAGCCCACCCTCCCTCCCACTGATCAGGTGTCACATACAGCACCGGTCCCACCCACCAAACACATTTCATAGGTGGGGAAGGGGGGAGGGTGCAGCGCCAGCCCATTTCTCATTACTTTGCCAGGGTTGCTTGGACCACTAGATACACCCCTGGCAGGTAGATTTTAAATCTGAATATATATAATACACAGTTTAGTTTACTTACTGACTGTCACACTTGTGTGACGCTGTCAGAATTAGCTGGGCTAGGCAGAATAGCAGCTCCTTCTCCTGTGGTCTGTGTGTGCACTGTGCAGGCTGCTGCAGATGCCGGAGAGGGGGCGGACTGCAGATGGACTGTAGGCGGAGTTGTCAGTGGTGACTGACTGGCTCCGCAAAAGCTTATGAGAGGAGCTGCTGTAGCTGGGCATGCGCAGCAGCTCCCCAGTCGGCCATTATTTTTTGTTTCCCTCAGTGAGCTGCCCCAATCGCGGCAGCCGGCCAGTGGTAGCGGTGCAGGGGTGGGTAAAGGGTGGCGGCCTAAAAAGGGAACAAAGGGACCGGCCCGGAGGGAAACGGCCCGGCTACTCAATCCACCCCTGGCAATAGCTAATTTATGCACACCCATGAAACAGTCAGACATGCCTGCGTTTGCCTAGTCCCCCCCCCCCCCCGTTACCTCCCCCAAACTTTGTGAATGGATCCTCAATCCGGAGATAATCACAAAACAATCGCTGCGCGTGCGCAATGCAGCCGATGCGCATAAGCAAAACAGGAGTACCCAGAGGAAACCCAAGCAAACACAATGAGAACATACAAACTCCACACAGATAGGTCATTGCCAGGAATTGAACTCATGACCTCAGAGCTGCGAGGCAATAATACTAACCACTATGCCACTATGCTGCTGATTGGATTAGAATGTATTCGATTTTTACAGGCAGTATAGAGAACCAGGCCAGACAATTACCCCCTGCAGCATATGTGTGAGGACATCGACCAAATCAAGAGTGGTAGATTGAAGATTGTGTCCAATATTGATTGTGATCCAATTCTTCAGGTTTCTAGCACAGTTTTACATATGGTTAAAGCAAATATAGTATCAAAGCATGATGTCATCTAGGCCGTACTACTGCAATCATTATTATGAAAATAAGGGAGTTGTTTTAGCACCACATTTTTAGTTTGTGCAGTTAAAACATAATACGGGAACCTGGCGAATACATTTTCCTAGCAGCGAGTACGAATGTCTTGTTCAGCCGCTTTTACCTTGAAGACTTATCACATGACCTAAAGCTGCGGTTATGTAACATTCATATACAAATCATCTCAGCTCGGCTACCTCCAAACACAGATCCCACTAACAAACACATGACATTAGACAGCTGAATACAGCGCACAGACAGCCCGCACCAGTTCTACAGGTGCTAAGGAATACCTGAAAAGGCTTGTGTGTTCAAGGTAACAATTCAATATTAACTTATTCAGCACCAAATTGGCAGCTCCAGGAACAACTTATATCAGTAAAGCACAACTGCAACATAATATATTTAATGTACTTTAAATGCATATACTGTACCTATTTCAGTAATACAAATGTACATTTTCTAATATATATATATATATATATATATATATATATACACACTAATAAAAGTTGGCATTACTGGCCCACAGCACTAAGATCTTAAGTTCAATTCCCACCATTGCCCTGTGTGGAGTTTGTATATTTTCCCCATGCTTGCATAGGTGTCCTCTGGGTACTCTGGTTTCCTCGAACACAATAATGAGAGAGAGAGAGAACATGTGGTAGGGAATATAGATTGTATTCTCCACTGGAATAGGGACTGGTCTGAATGGCCTTCGGAATATATGTGCACTATATAAACAACTGGCTATATATATATATATATATATATATATATATAATCTACTTATTAAAAAATATTTTGTTTAATTAACATGCACTTTTTATGTTCAATTTATAGGGAAGATGTGGCACCCTCTGATTCGCCAGCCACTGTGGAACTACAAGTCCCAGCATATCCTGACCAAAGAAGCAGGGCATGCTGGGAAATGTAGTTTCACCCAGCTAGAGTGCCACAGGTTGTCTACTTGTGACATATGAAAAATAAATAGAACACTCCACTGTATAATAAAACTTTGTTGACACTTGGAAACAACTCCTCAACCTACCTGCAAGGAGGAGGAACTGACAAAGAGCCAATAAGAAACCTGACTGCTTTTCACAGTGTGATAAAAGTGTGTCTGCTTGTCCAACTTATTCACCAACTGCAATAAACTTGATGAAATTAACCTGCCTGCATAGTGCAGGAGCACAGTGACAGCAACGCACCAGGTATACACAATAATAGTGCAGGAATGGCCACATCCCTGAGGCAGTGTCTCTCCAGAGTTGCACACTTGGTGATACAATGTATCTGTACAGGTGATGTTACAGTAAGTAGAGTTTCCCCTTTGGCTGTCTGCGGTGGGGATCAGGGCAAGGCATAGTGCTGCAGTGCTGATCTGGAAGATTTCTCTGCGAGGTGGAGAATGGGGAGGAGAGAGCAGGGGGGAGTGGCCATTACCTGTCCCTTACCTTTCTGGCTGGGCAGGGTAACAGAAAGAAAAAAAAGTCAAAGGGGGGAGGAAGGGTGGAAAAAAAAAAGTAGAATTACCAGTAGCTCTTGTTCTGCCATCTCTTTCTCTTCCACACACCTTTACCTGCACAGACCTGAAAGTCCAGTTCCACCGGGGAGCTAGGGAGAAGATAAAGGGAGAGTTCATTGGATCAAACATGTCACAAGAGACGGACAAGTAAGTGATCATACTGGTTTTTGGGATCTGGTGGCAGGAACTGGGAAAGTTTTTTTTCTTTTTCCATTTCCCTCTTTTTTTTTTTTTCCCCTTGATCTGATGAGAGCTGAGCCTGGTGCTGGCCCCTGCTGCTCATCCCCAAACTTTTCTGCAACATTTTTTTTTTTTTTGTAAATTGTAAACTTTTTGTTATTGTTGTTTCTGTTTACTTTTACCCATGGACTGTTTTTGTTTTCTTTTTGTTTTGTTTTTGTTTTTCTTCTTCTCCCGGAGGCCGCTGTGAGAGTTTAGTCTGCTGCTGGGGGAAAAGGGCTCCGTGAAGGGAGAGAGATTGGCTTTTGTGTGCCACTAAACAAAAGGCTTTTTCTTTCTGCTGCACAAATGGCCACACCGTGGGACCTGTCAGGGGCCGGCAGGTGGGCTCTGGGGGGGGGAGAGAGATGAGATAAGGAGACACTTTTGTAGCTGGAGTTACATATTTTAAACGTTATGTTCTGAGAACGTTTGCGGCTCCCCTAGAGCCACGGCACAGTGGATATGTCATTACAGGTGACAGGATTTTTTTATTTAACCCTTTCAGGAAGCCTGCCTCATGTTGTGTTTACTTCCAGTCCATGCTGCATCGGTGAATCCGATTGTTAATAAATATTGAGTTCAAACTTAATGGTCATGGAATGATTACACTAGTTCTGAGTGTGTGACCTGCTGTGTTTTGATGTTGTAGCTGGACAGGGCACTCTATGCCAAAATGATTTGACCTCAGTACTTTAGCAAATTCATTATTACCTGTTAATGTTGCGCCAATAAAGGATCAAATATTATATATTGTACAGTAGTAAGCCATGTGTGGTTTTCCAGCTGTCCTGACCTCTGACTGGCAGAACACGCTGGGACTTGTAGTTTTACAACCGCTGGAAAGTTACAGCCCACCTAGGTCTTGTCAAAAATGACATATGGCACCCTGCAAAATATGATGTATATTCATTTAAACTGGTCTCCGGCAACTATTGTGCTTAGGTTTAATATCTCTATCCCAGAGGCTGCCCTGCCATCCATTAAATAGCTTTGTAGGAAGTGATCCTGAGCCCCAGGCAGGGAGACTGAAGTCTCAGTACAGGAGACAAGTCAGGACATTCAATCTCCTGAGGTCTGTCTGTCATCAGCTATTAGCATTGTGCCCTCGTTACTAATGAGTCATTAGCTATTGTTTCTGGCACAGGAATGCCTGACGAACAATGGCATTGGATGGGCATTATCTCAGGATTCCACTGGTGTCAAAAAACATATGTTTACCAGATTAATAGAACAAAACATGTTTGAAACTAAAGTTAAGAAAAATAAAAAGTAATGGGACTTCCTCAAAGATACAATTGTAGATTGTAATAACGAGTCCACCCATTGCAGCTATAAAATGCTGCAGGTATCAACAACTACCCTTCTGATGTGCTGAATGTCTCCGCAGCAAGCTGAGGCAGGTCTACTCTCAAATCAACACCTTAAGCATGACACAATGCACAGATAAAGGGCTGAGATTCCCTATCTAGTGTGTTTGTGGCTCAATTATCCCACTGAATCATCAGAACACAAAGATCCTAAATGATTAAAGAAAATAAACAGAGTTGTGTATGTATGTGTATGTGTATGTGTGTGTGTGTATGTATATATATATATATATATATATATATATATATTTATTTGTCCAGCCCGTCCCTGTAAAAGTGATATACTCGACTCGGGCTATGCTAATTTCTGACACTGTGATTTTCTGCCTGGTTCCGGCCTAGGTCAGGCTGGCAACCTGAGGATCTCCTACGATTGGTAACTACTGTACTAGTGTTAACAAGCTCTGTCTGTAGTTCCTAAAAAACATAATTGGTCTTAACTTAAGTTTGCAGTATCTGCGTCCATGTACAACCTACAATAGGAGAATGCAAACAGCGGGCCTTATTATGAAGCACAACAGTGCTGAGATGCAGTGCAAGATCGTTTCTGGTGCCCAACTTGCTCATGTTGACTTCTGCCAGGGGTTTGCAGGGCAAGATGAAGTTTGTGGATGACCAGAGGTTTGGATTAGATGGTGAAAGGAGTAAAGGCAGGTTCAGAGCGTTGCTTGCAAAGTGCTGGGTACATGTACTTGTCCATCAGTAGGAAACGCGGATTTAATTTTGCAGAGCAATGTTATTGAAGTTAAATAAATGGGTGGGGTTCATAGATTTTACGAGCATTCCTTACAGCGTGCAATTGGTCAGACTGCTTCCACTACGCAAAGATACTTTCAAAAACATTTCATACTGTAACTTTTTTTTTAAACCTTGTACTTTCTTTTCCAAAGTTCCTCCACCGCAGCATCAGGGCAAGAGCTGTGTGTTAAGCTACAGTAGGTACACACTATAGAATTATTAATCGGGTGATTGGCCTCATTTGTTGAATAGTGTGTATGAACGATCGTTTCAGCGTTTCACCAATAAAATGGTTATAAAACATTCACAAACGCATTCCTTCCATCATCCGAACTGTCGATGAAGACCGAAAATCTTGGCCTCGGTTTCCCGATCTCGTGCAGTGTGTGCGCGCCTTCTCAATAATCTGCCCATATACCCTACGTTCTCCTGTCACTATGTCATGATCCTTGTGAACGGATATATGCAAAATCAGGGTGGTGTGGCAGAAAATCAGTAACTTCTAATAAAAAATTGCACAATGTGTAGCATAGATATTGGGGCTTTCACTTTGCTGAAAAATTACCCCGTTTCTAGTCCCGATAAATAAAAAATTGCACAATGTGTAGCACAGATATTGGGGCTTTCACTTTGCTGAAAATTAAAATGATAGACCACTTTGCGCTCACTTGTAGGGTTTAACCAAGGCACCAGACGGTTGCAAGTGGAGGTACCCCGTAGTCCCCCAGATACAATAGAGACAATATACAATATGCAACAAGCGCCAAAAAGGAACCTTGTAGTGTGTGTACAGATGAAAGACTTGCTACACAAATATATTAATGAAATATATTTTACTGTTAAAGTAGTAAGTCTATATACAAATGCATTAAAAACAAAAATATATTTGCAATAGAGTATGCACAGATATACAAAGCACAAATGAGGACACAAACAAAAAACAAAAACAACTAAATAGACTCCAATGGCACAGGAATTATAGCACCGTTGGAAATGGGAAATATGATCCTTCTAGAGGTACATATATATATTGCGAATATATTTTTGTTTTTAATGCATTTGTATATAGACTTACTACTTTAACAGTAAAATATCTTTCATTAATATATTTGTGTAGTAAGTCTTTCATCTGTACACACACTACAAGGTTCCTTTTTGGCGCTTGTTGCATATTGTATATTGCTGAAAAATTACCCCGTCTCTAGTCCCGATAAATAAAAAATCGGACAGTGTGTACCAAGCAGTGGCGGCTCCAGAGGTGGGGCTGCAGCGCAGTCCAAAATTCAAATAGGGGAGTCACACCAGCTGATGTTTGGCAGCATTTAGGGTGGCAGTTGGTGTGACTCCCCTATATTAATTTTGGACTGTGCTGCAGCCTCACCTCTGGAGCCGCCACTGGTACCAAGGTTTATATTTAGTATTTATACAACTAATTTATTGCCCTACAAGTATTTTAAAACTCTCCTCTCGAATATATAGTGGGGATACACCATTCGTTCCACAAGTATGTTTTTTTTTTTGTTGTTGTTTTATTTTTTACTCGTATGCATATGAAACGGATTGATACCGATTTATACCGAAATTCCGGGTCTGACCCGGAGGTTGGAATAGGGTCCCAATCCGGATCAGACCCGGAATTACCCAGGCCCCGACCCGGGATATTCCTGAGTCGGCGCTGTTCACAACGCCGACCCGGGATATTCCCGAGTCGGCGCTGTTCACTCCGGAGCTGAGTCTGCAGAGATGACGTCATCTCCAAGCGCCAATGAAGCTGGCCAATCGGCAGGCATGCGGCACGATCCAGGTCACCCTAACCTGGATCGTGCCGTTTACACTGCAGGGTTTCACGGGTTATTCCCGTGTTAAACCCTGCTAGTTACCTGGTTTGGATTGCTGGGTCACTCGACCCGGAAATCTAACCCTTTCCCCTTTTACACCAAGGAGCTACCCGGGTTAACCCTGCAATAACCTGGGTTTTAGCTCCGGTGTAAAAGGGGTATGAGGTTATGTTAACTAATTGGGGTGATACATTATTTCTCTAGATTGCTTATGCAGCCTGTTCATGTCATTGACACAAATTTTATTCAGAAGTGATCTCAAACATTGGTTCTAAAAAGTATTGCTTGCGACTATTATATTCAGGGCCGTAGCTAGGGTAGTGCCGCCGGTGCCATCGCACAGGGCACCACAGGTCAGGGGGCGCTGTTTGGGCCTGCCAAATTTCTGTTTATTATCATTCTTGCTTGTAGCTTCCTCTTATTTCATCCCCAGCATCTCCTGGCCTCTCCTATCTCTTCCCTGGCCTTTTGTCCAGGAATGATGATGTTCGTCCATGTAAGATGACGTTTTGCCTCTTTCTGAGTTCCGTTTTTTTGGAGGGAAAAATCCGAACTCCACGTGCAAACTCGAACCTATCCGAGCCTGCACATCCCTAATTTAAACCATGGGACATGGAAACCATGTAACCATTCCATCTACAGAAGCATCAAATGTTAGGATTAATAATCACTACAATACTGTTGTACAAATTGTCCTAATTAGCATATAATTATGACAGTGTTCAGATTATTATAATTTTGTCTCTCCGAAACCCTGGGCACACTTCTAATTGGCAGACGTGTCTCCAAATATCACACAGTAGATCTGCAACTAAATGAGCTTTGGCCGAACCCGGTAGATGCACCAATGACAAATTGAAGTACACATCTAGTGCACTTTGCAAATGAGATCCACTAGCCATTTCATTGCAGTTACTCAGTTATCTGTTTCTCAAAATGTTATTAATTAATTACTATTTATCAACAATAATTGAAAACAATTATTTTCACTGATAAACGACAACAATTATATATATATATGATAAGGCCAGTCACATATGTAAGTGACACTATATAAATACTCATGAAAGTATAATTAATAGCTAAATTACCTCACTCCACTGTGTAGTGAGGGAATTAATACACTTCTGAATTCTTAAATTGAAAAATTGTTTCCAGCCTCATTATACTGAGCAATTAATCAGTTCTCACATATTTATCTTCAAAGCAATCCCTTTGCTTATTTTATAATTTTTTTTATTTATAATGTTATCTACACCTGTCACTTGGACACAGTGACAGTAGTCATTTTGTGGGCTGAAACCCTATTTATTAGAATGCATCTAATCAGTTGCTTAGGAACCACTCCATTTAAGCCAATAAATGGCTGACAGTGGCGTAACAAGATGGCTGTGTGCCCTGTGCTGGTCCTACCCCCTCTGTGCATGGTGTCCCTCAGAAAGGGTGGGGCCTCCAGCATCGTAATGTGCTGTACTGCCTGGATCCTTTCTGAGGAAGCTCCAAGCGGCTGTGCAGACTGCAGGGTCCCTACCTGGAGTGTCTCTGGGCTACACTGAAGCAGCAATTCTGCTAGCCCGATGCAGGCACTGTGGGGCACCGATGGTACTGCCCCCAGGTCCCTCTGTCCTGTGTGACAGCACGTCACACACCCCTAGTTATGGCCCCGGCGGCTGCTTCCACAGATGTGAGATGCCTTCTTTTTTTATTGATATAAATAACTCCACTAGACAAGGTAATTTATTATTTGTTGTGTAAATCTATTGTTTAGAAGCCAGATGTTAAAGATTATATTACACATAAAATGAATGATTCATTAATTAATGTAAAACATATCGTAAAGAATGTTTTTTTTATTTTGAGAACCCTTTTTTCATGTGAAGTGAAGGGTTTTTTTTTTGTTAGCAGTACAGGGAAAGTTTGGAAATAGAACCAAATCCTATTTCCACTTTGTTTTTACAGAAATTGGAGACATAGGGGATTATTTATCAAAATTGCTCAAAATAAAGATTTCTACAATGTATTCTTCTTCGAAGAGTCATTTTTTATCCTGTGTGGATTCACATTGATTGGACATGTTGGTTTGTTCAAGTTAAATTCTACATTTTTAAAAGAGTGCAGTTTACAGCTTTGATGTATCGCTGTCATGTTATACCCCTTTTACACCGGAGCTCAAACCCGGGTTATTGCAGGGTTAACCCGGCAGCTCCCTGGTGTAAAAGGGGAGAGGGTTGGATCGCCAGGTCGTGTGACCCAGCAATCCAACCCAGGTAAATAGCAGGGTTTAACACGGACGTAGCCCGTGAAACCCTGCTGTGAGAACAGCGCACTCCGGGTCACGGTGACCTGGAGTGCGCTGCTAGCCAGCCGATTGGTCTGGCTTCAGTGGCGCTTGGAGATGACGTAATCTCCAAGCGTCCACTTTCACGCCGGGAAAGCCGGGTCTATGCATACTTGACTCTGGTATGAGCGGCGCCGACTCGGGAATATCCTGAGTCAGCGCCGGCTAAATTCCGGGTCTGATCCGGATAGGAACGCTGTTCCAACCCCGGGTCAGACCCGGAATTATGGTGGAAAAGGGGTATTACATAGCACTGGTCCTGCATTCATAACAGGACCGGCACAATTTCAGATGTCAATAAATAAAATGATGACTCACCTGCAAGTCTTTAAAATTCCCCCTTCACTATAGCCAGGGATGATTCTTCACTATTACAGGCAAATAATGAGCACTTGGAGAACAAATAAATAGCTCCAGGTGCCTCTAATATTGGGGGAAGGAAACCTATATACTGGCTGCCCCTCTACATTGAAACAGCTACTTGCAAAGAAAAGACGTGTAAAAGTCTGTTTATTTTTTTAAGCATTACAAACCCATTATTCCATGGATAATTGCCTTATTTTATATAAGCAGATTAAACTCATTTCATCAGAACAGCCGTTTACTTTCAAAGAAAACATGATTCTTCTTATCTGCCCTAAGCAACATCAGCTATTTATTTATTTAAAGAGCAAGTTAAGACCATTTTCGAGATTACTATATTGTAAGTAAATTCTTAACATCAATATTGGCCTCATCCCCTCCTTATGGACCTGCGATTCCTATATTCCCATCCTGCCCACCTCACTAGGAAGTGGAGGGTATGCGGGAGATCCACCCAGTCATCCGGGGGATTCTCTTAAAAATCGTGAGTCTCCCGCACCTTCCGGGAGAGTAGGTGAGTCTGATATGACCTGAAATTTGTCCATGTCAAAAAAATCGCCCCAAGATTTCTTTAATTTGCTAATTGAAAACCAGACACCAATGCTGTGAGGCAGCAATGTTGAACACTTTGCCACTATGCACCTGAAAATTTTGGTCCACGTTTAGCATAAAGAAAAGCCAACTCTTCACTCGTGTCGTCAGCATTAGGGCTCATGCTCCTAATATACCCCATAATATGTAGTGTTATAAAAATATTTTATTTCTCATGGAGACCACTGAAGAAAAACGCCCCTCATGATATCTATACAATAAGCGAGATTGTGTGTTTGTGTGTTTGTGCCTGTTTTTCTGTCTGCCTGTTTGTACTTTATGCACGGGCAGAGTTTTGTACCTAGTTCCACCAAATTTGGCATGGTGGTGTAGTTTGACCAGGATTAGGTTTATGGCTATGTATGAAGTTCGTCAGGGCCATGGAGGTCTACATGGTGCCCACCAAGTAGGCCATGGAGTCTCTGTTTTGAAATTTTTGTTTTAGCAAGTTCTCTCAGGATATCTTCCAGTGCCTAAAGCTGCTCTGATCTGAAGGCACAGGCTGATATGTACCAGTGAGGGGGCAGGCAGTGCTTCAACGGAAGAGCTGTGAGTCAAAGGATCAACTGTCACACTGCACCTGCACTGACAGTTACTTCTCCAAGCACATTTTCATATGCCATGGTCTCCAATGTTGGCCTGCAATGTACAAAATGAAGGCGTCAGATGTACTTTAAGATCCATTCTTCAACCCGGGCAATGCCGGGTATCCCAGCTTGTGTAATATATACATGGGTGTAACTACCATAGGTGCAAGGGGTGCAGCTGCGGGAGGCCCATCTTCCTTGTCAAAATTACCCGTTATATACATTTTTCACCATTGGTTGGTACATAGGGGCCCTTACAAACTGTTCTTCAAATACCTAGTTATGCCCCTAAATAAATTATATAATATATATCTTTTACATAGGACAGTAGTTACTTGTATTCGCAAGCATTTTTTTCTGCATTACTCCAATGACTATTAGATGTAGCTAATAATCTTTTAATAAGGCATGACTAAATAAGATATATCATGGCGTTTCTGACATGAATCATGCAGCTGCCACATACATAGATCTAGTTGGCCATTTTGCCATCTAAGTATTCATGCTGACATCGAAAACTGATCCAATCAGATTGAAATTAAAACAAAATGCTACAAAGATTACAATTGGCTAAAAAGTTTATTATATATAGATTTGGCAACATTTACCATAAAAAAAAATCACTAAAATTAATAAAAACCATGAAAGTAGTAAATGGAAAAAAACTAAAACTATGTCTACACTGACTATTTATACAGCGGGTAAAATAATTATTGAACACATCAACATTTTTGTCCGTACATATATTTGTAATGGGGCTATTGCAATGACATTTTCACCAAATGTCAGCAACAACCCATGCAATCCATAAATGCGAATAAATCAAACCGTAGATGTCCATAAATTAAGTTATGTGTAATTATGTGAAATGACACAGGGAAAAAGTAGTGAACACATGAAGAAAGGGAGGTGCAAAAAGGCATGGAAAGCAAAGACACCAGCTGAAATCTATCAGTAATTGGAAAGCAATCCTGCCCCTTGTCAGTGCAAATTAATATAAGCTGGTTCAGTCCCAACTGATGGCCTATAAAAAGGTTTCTCATTACCAAGGTGTCACACAAGAAACCTTTCATGATGGGTAAAAGCAAAGAGCTCTCTTAAGACCTTCGCAACCTTATTGTTGCAAAACATACAGATGGCATTGGTTACAGAAGGATTTCTAAACTTCTGAATGTTCCAGTGAGCACTGTTGGGGCTATAATCCGGAAGTGGAAAGAACATAATTTCATCATAACCCAGCCACGACCAGGTGCTCCTTGGAAGATTTCTGACAGAGGAGTAAAAAGAATTATCAGAAGAGATGTCCAAGAGCCACTTGTGGAGATCTTCAGAAAGACCTGGAATTAGCAGGTACAATTGTTTAAAATAAAACAATAAGTAATGCACTCAACCGCCATGGCCTGTATGCACGCTCACCACACAAGACTCCATTGCTGAAGAAAAAGCATGTTGAAGCTCGTTTTTAAAGTTTGCTGCACAACATTTGGACAAGCCTGTGAAATACTGGGAGAATATAGTCTGGTCAAATGAGACCAAAATGTAACTCTCTGGATGCCATAATACACACCATGTTTGGAGGAGAAATGGCACTGCACATCACCCCAAAAGCACCATACCAACAGTGAAGTTTGGATGTGGGAACATCATAATGTGGTTGTTTTCCAGGTACTGGCATACTTCATATATTTGAAGGAAGGATGAATGGAAAAATGTACCAAGACATTCTTGATAAAAATCTGCTGCCATCTACCAGAATGCTGAAGATGAAATGAGGGTGGACATTTCAGCAAGACAATGATCCCAAACACACAGCCAAGGACACTCTCAATTGGTTTCAGAGAAAGAAAATAAAGCTGCTAGAATGGCCCAGCCAATCACTTGACTTGTATCCAATTGGAAATCTATGGAAAGAACTAAAGATCAGAGGGCCTGATTCAGACTGGACAAACAGAGGCATTCCTGAAGGAACGCCTGCCGTTTGTAGACGGCCCTACTGACAACAGTGATGTCAGTAGGTAGCTTCCTGCTCTGTTAGAGCAGGAAGCTACCTGGGGCTTGAGGGAGACGAGACCCGACCCCAAGGATCTCTTCGCAAGCCGCGATGGTCGCGCTAGTCTCGACCATCGCGACCATCACCTGGTCACTCGTGGTCACACACATTTGTGGGTTTTTCTGCTCCTATGCTATTATTAACCTCAATAACATTAATTTCCAGTCGATTCTGAACACCTCACGATATTGTTTTTAGGCCAAAGGTTGCACCGAGGTAGCTGGATGACTATGCTAAGTGACACAAGTGGACAACACAAATACGTGGCCCAACTAGGAGTGACACTGCAGTGGCAGACAGGATGGCAGTTTGAAAAACTAGGCCCCAAACAGTACATAATGCAAAGAAAAAAAAGAGGTGCAAGATGGAATTGTCCTTGGGCCCTCCCACCCACCCTTATGTTGTATAAACAGGACATGCACACTTTAACAAACCAATCATTTCAGCCCCAGGGTCTGCCACACGACTGTGGCTGAAATGATTGGTTCGTTTGGGCCCCCACAAATCAAGCTGGCAATTAATCTGTCCCTGTACAAACTGGCTCTATGGAGACAAGATGTCATCCTCATCCACCTCATCCACCGATTCCTCACCCTCTTCAGTGTTGTGTACATCCTCATCCTCACAGAGTATTAATTCGTCCCCGCTGGAATCCACCACCACAGGTCCCTCTGTACGTTCTGGAGGCTGGTCTCCCTGGAAAAGTTGATAATTCATTTTTATGAACATCATCTTCTCCACATTTTGTGGAAGCAACCTCCTACGCCTTTTGCTAACAAGGTTCCCGGCTGCACTAAACACTCTTTCGGAGTGCACACTGGAGGGGGGGCAACTCAGGTAAAATAGAGCCAGTTTGTACAGGGGCCTCCAAATTGCCTCTTTTTCCTGCCAGTACATGAACGGACTGTCTGACATGCCTACTTGGATGCTGTCACCGATGTAATCCTCCACCATTCTGTCAATGGTGACAGTATTATATGCAGTGACAGTAGACATGTCAGAAATAGTTGGCAGGTCCTTCAGTCCGGACCAGATGTCCAAACCGGCCTTTGACTTATGACACAGGTGCATGCTTGGCGCTGCTACTTTGCTGATGCACGTGCGGCTAAGGCGCACACAAACAGAAAAATATATTTTTTTAATTTTTTTTGTAAACTTTGGGGGTTACACCACCCTTCAACAGACCAGCCGGCCCTTGAATTATGACACAGGCGCACGCTTGACGCTGCTACTTTGTTGATGCGCGTGCAGCTAAGGCACACACAAGTCACAAACACAGAAAAATAAATTGTTTTTATTTTTTTGTGCACTTTGGGGGTTACACCACCCTTTAACAGACCCTTTATGACACAGGTGCACGCTTGGCGCTGCTACTTTGTTGATGCGCGTGTGGCTACTGCGCACACAATTCACAAACAGAAAATTATTATTTTTATTTTTTTGTAGTGCACTTTGGGGGAGCACCCCTGATGGACAGATCACCCCCTGGACAACACTACAGCATCCCTTTAGGACTACAGCCTTTATGGGACACTGCACAACACAGTCCAGTCAGCCCCTATGGACAACAGCAGCACAATACAGCCCAGCCAGCCCCTATGGACAACAGCAGCACAACACAGCCCAGCCAGCCCTAGCTCCCACCTTCCCTCTTCACTGTCCACAGCCGGAGTGAGAAATGGCGTCGACGTGGGGACCTTTTATAGAATCCAAAAACGCGAGATCCGGAAGGCGGGATGATGATGACATTTTGCCTCAATTTCAGTTATGAGTCAGGCGGGAAAACCCGAGCCGGACTCGGTTCCCGGCTTGGATCAGGGGGGCTCGGATTTCAGAAATCTGAACCCGCTCATCCCTAGTCTAAACCAGTTATTCCAAACCTCGGTCTTCAAGGCACACAAACAGTCCTGCCCCCCCACCTCCTCTTCTTCTATCACACTTTGTACTTGAGTACTGACTGCTACCTAGATTTCCCCAAATTACACTCTCAGCGTCTCCGTTGTGATTTATTAAGGGCATGTATCTGTAATAATTTATTACTGCAATCTCTGGTCATCTGTTGTTTCCCAACATCCCATCTCTGCCCTTATGCAACTGACTGGGTCCGATTCAAATTACAGATCAGAGCAATATACAATGGGCTCTGGCACGCTGTGAATAAGTCGTCTCAGTTAAGATAAATACAGCAGGAGATTTACCACAAGAGCAACTTACTGAGGATGCAGCTATACAGTATCAGTATCCCGGTGACTGTAGGCACTTGAGGCTTCACAGCAAGTGCAAATGGTGTGAGCCATAAATGTGTGTAAGTAGACACTCCACCTGATATTAAGTGATTATCGGAAAGAAATCAGCCATGCAGACATAGGAAGGGATGGGTTGTGGGAAGAGGGACAACACTGACATGATGAGAGTAAAGCTTGGTGCACACTTTCTCGATTGCAGGCTGATCGGGTAAAACTGTCCCGAGCAGCCATGCAGTCTGTCCCCAGTGTGACCCCGTCAGCCGCGTACAGTGGGCAGACATAGCACAGTGTGTACAGGCTTCTATGGGATCGGGAGGTTGAACCGATAAATATTAAACAGTACATAAGATCCGACCTCCCGATCCTGACCGTTGCAGGAGCCTTAAAAGCCGTTTATCGGCTAACGCTCCTGCATCAGGACAGCGTACATGCCTATACAATCCAACGGCCGTTCTCTCGATATTGGATGGACGGCCCGATGATTGTATAGGTCTGTACCCAGCTTAAGAGAGTAAAGCAGGTAGAGTTGCACAATAATAGAGTAGAGCATTTGACTGGATACTTGTTACGGACTGGGATTTTTGTGGACCCGGGGTGGAAGCAGAAACAGATTTAAATTGGAAAGTTGGTTGTTTTATATGGATATTAGTAGACATGAAAAATAAATATACAGATAAAGTAACTAGAGTCCCAATGTAAATAAACTTAGAACCGGGTTATGTGGATGATAGGTCACTGTAGTGGGAGAGAACAAAGTCGTGTCCAGAAAAGTGGAAGAGATGTGTGAAGTGAAATGATGCAAATATGGCTGAATGAGATACCCTGATATCCTGTAGAATGACTTGAATGAGATATCCTGATATGATGTAGAATGACTTGAATGAGATATCCTGATATCCTGTAGAATGACTTGAATGAGATATCCTGATATCCTGTAGAATGACTTGAATGAGATACCCTGATATGCTGTAGAATGACTTGAATGAGATACCCTGATATCCTGTAGAATGACTTGAATGAGATACCCTGATATCCTGTAGAATGACTTGAATGAGATACCCTGATATCCTGTAGAATGACTTGATTGAGATACCCTGATATCCTGTAGAATGACTTGAATGAGATACCCTGATATCCTGTAGAATGACTTGAATGAGATATCCTGATATGATGTAGAATGACTTGAATGAGATATCCTGATATGCTGTAGAATGACTTGAATGAGATATCCTGATATGATGTAGAATGACTTGAATGAGATATCCTGATATGCTGTAGAATGGCTGAACGAGGGTTTAACGACAGGTTCAGGACACAGGAGTGGGTAACCCATACCTCCCAACTGTCCCTCATTCAGCGGGACAGTCCCGTTTTTTATGGGGCTGTCCCGCTGTCCCACCCGCGGGCAGCAGTGTGCAGCGGTGGTGGGGGGAGTTGGGGGAAGCATACACCACTGCTCTGCATAGCAGAGCAGCGCGTATGCAGAGTGAGAATAGATGCTATGCGCACAGCATCTGTTCATAGTACGGAGGGAAGCCCGGGGGCAGCCCAGCATCTTGGAGAGTTTAGTGATTAAACCGGGGCGTGCCGATAGACCACGACCCTTTACGTGCAAGCCATGCCCCCTTTTCGGGAGCGCGTGCGCCTTCGTTGCGCGGATGTCCCAGATAACAATAATCTAATGTTGGGAGGTATGGTAACCTGTGGGAGATAGAGCAGTCACCACCGGACTGGAGGCTGTGGGACTGGTCAAAGCAGTGCTGGGAGGTCTGTGGTAGCCGACTTAGCTAACAGGTCACAGGAGGCAAAGGTAGCACCGGAGCAGGAACAAAGCTTAGGAGCACAGGGAACTCTCTCACAGCAAGCTGTGAAACACGTTGCACTGGCAACTACAGGGAGCTCCAAACCCCCTTAAGTACCCAGCAGCAGAGCGTGAATGGCTGGGAGAGATCACCTGATGCATCAGGATAGGCTCACTATTTCACATGCCCTGAGGCAAGATGAGCGCTCCCAGACCCCTGCAGCATGGTGATGCTGATAGCCTTACCCTGCCAGCAGGACTCACCGACATCAGTCCCCCACGTGCACCCAGCGCCAGTCTCCAAGTACCAGCTCCCCCGACGGAAGGGCCACGCCACAGCATTCGCACTGGTAAGCACCGCAGGCTCCTGGGAAGATATACCCTGGTTGTGTCAATAGTACAATCCGCACACCACAGGTTTGATCTCATATTATACAAATAACATTTTACTGAATAAATCACACACACATATATATATATATATATATATATATATATATATATATATATACACACACAGTCAGGTTCATAAATATTGGGACATTGACAGAATTTTCAGATTTTGGCCTCTATTCACCACCACAATGGTTTTGAAATGAAGCAAACAAGATGTGCTTTAACTGCAGACTTTCAGATTTAATTTGAGGGTAATTACATCCAAATCGGGTGAACGGTGTAGGAATTACAAAGTTTCAATATGTGCCTCCCACTTTTTAAGGGGCCAAAAGTAATGGGACTATCAACTCAAAGGAAATTTCATGGACAGGTGTGGGCTATTCCCTCGTTATTTCATTATCAATTAAGCAGGTAAAAGGTCTGGAGTTGATTCTAGGTGTGACATTTGCATTTGGAATCAGTTGCTGTCAACTCTCAATATGAGATACAAAGAGCTGTCACTATCAGTGAAGCAAGTCATAATTAGGTTGAAAAATCAAAACAAACCCATCAGAGAGATAGCAAAAACATTAGGTGTGGCCAAATCAACTGTTTGGAACATTCTTAAAAAGAAAGAATGCACTGGAGAGCTCAGCAACACCAAAAGACCCGGAAGACCACGGAAAATAACTGTGGTGGATGACAGAAGAATTATTTTCCTGGTGAAGAAAAACCCCTTCACAACAGTTGGCCAAATCAAGAGCACTCTCCAGAAGGTAGATGTATATGTGTCAAAGTTAAAAATCAAGAGAAGACTTCACAAGAGTGAATATAGAGGGTTCACCACAAGATGCAAACCATTGGTGAGCCACAAAAACAGGAAGACCAGATTAGAGTTTGCAAAACAACATCTAAAAAAGCCATTACAGTTCTGGAACAACATCCTATGGACAGATGAGACAAAGATCAACTTGTACCAGAGTGATGGGAAGAGAAGAGAAGGAAAGGAACTGCTCATGATCCAAAACATACTACCTCATCAGTGAAGCATGGTGGTGGTAGTGTCATGGCGTGGGCATGTATGGCTGCCAATGGAACTGGTTCCCTTGTATTGATGATGTGACTGCTGACAAAAGCAGCAGAATGAATTCTGAAGGGTTTCAGGCAATATTATATGCTCATATTCAGTCAAATGCTTCAGAACTCATTGGACGGCGCTTCACAGTGCAGATGGACAATGACCCGAAGCATACTGCAAAAGCAACCATAGAGTTTTTTAAGGCTAAAAAGTGGAATGTTATGCAATGGCCAAGTCAATCCCCTGACCTGAATCCGATTGAGTATGCATTTCACTTGATGAAGACAAAACTGAAGGGAAAATGCCCCAAGAACAAGCAGGAACTGAAGACATTTACAGTAGAGGCCTGGCAGAGCATCACCAGGGATGAAACCCAGCGTCTGGTGATGTCTATGCGTTCCAGACTTCAGGCTGTAATTGCCTGCAAAGGATTTGCAACAAAGTATTAAAAAGTGAAAGTTAGATTTAGGATTGTTTAGTTTGTCCCATTACTTTTGGCCCCTTAAAAAGTGGGAGGCACATATAGAAACCGTTGTAATTCCTACACCGTTCACCTGATTTGGATGTAATTACCCTCAAATTAAATCTGAAAGTCTGCAGTTAAATCACATCTTGTTTGTTTCATTTCAAAGCCATTGTGGTGGTGAATAGAGGACAAAATATGAAAAATCTGTCAATGTCCCAATATTTATGGACCTGACTGTGTGTGTGTGTGTGTGTGTGTGTGTGTGTGTATATATATATATATATATATATATATATATATATTAGATAAATCATACAATTGTATATAATTATAATTGTTATATTTATATATAATATTTATATATAGTACCCCCGTGTTTTGACCCTCAAATGTTACGGTTTTGGATTTCTTTAAAATTTGATAGAGACAACTAAAATCATATAATTTGGACCTGTTTTCATGCAATCCAAAATCTGAGATTTGTTTTTTAAATCCGATTTCCAAATTTACGGAACGCCAAAAGTTATCCGCGCAGGAACTCTATTCGACTTGGAACCCCAAAGTTCGGGTGTGTACGTAATTATTACATATACATGAACTACTTGGATCCACTTCTAATGCACTTCTACTCTCCCGGAAGTTGCAGGAGGCTCCCGCACCTCCAGAACAGTGGCCAGATCTCCCGCATCTCACGAATGAGAGAGATAAGACAGAGAATCGGCCGACCATATGGAGGAGGCGGGGCTAAAATGCAGACAAAACTCATCTACAATGGACCGGTGAATGGGCTGGGCCAAATGACATCAGAGCTCGGCCCCGCCTCCCTAAGTAGCAATCTGCAGCACCTCACCAGCTTGATGAACAAAGTAGGTAAGTATGCTCTAATTTATTATGGAACAGCCTTTAATTTCTGTGAGTCCAGATGAAGGTTATACCATCCGATAGAACACATAAAAAGCTTTAATAGGGAATGTGGACATTAAATCAATTTACAAATTCACAGTCCGTTTAACATTCCGTACACCATTAATTAGCAGCAGAGGGGCTGCTTCTGTTGGAGGCAAATTGACTATTTTTGCGCTATGCCGCAGAAGCCTGATCTACAATCTTAGGCGAGTATATGTAGGGCTAATGGAAGGGTCTGTATGGCTGCAAGCAGGAGGCTGCTCTGCCCACTGTCTTTTCCGGCCACAGATGCAACCGCCATCATATACTGTATATTGGCAGGGCCGGATTAAGGGGGGGTGGGGTGACAGGAGTGGTCGTCCCTGGGCCCCCACACACTGAAGGGCCCCCACTAGCGGCGGTGCAGCCGGTGGCTTGCACCGGGGTCCGCTGTCTGCACCTATTGCTAGTGTAGTGTAGAGTGACCACAGAGTGGGCGGACTCTGAGCGGACAGCGGTGGTCGTATCAGGAGCGGGGATTCAGGTACGTTGTGGGGAGTTTTTTTGTGTGTGTGTGTATATAAGGGGCACTGGCACTGCATGGAGGGGGCCGCTACAGGGGTCACTATAGGGGGGCCGCTTCATGGGGCACTGTATAAGGGGGGCTGCTGCAGGGGTCACTATAGGGGGGCCACTTCAGGGTGCACTGTATGGGGTAGGTGCTACAGGGGTCACTATAGGGGGCTGCTTCATGGGGCACTGTATAGGGGGGGCGCTACTAGGGGCAATGCATAGGGTGGACAACTACTGGGTCTGGGGGAATTATATAAGGAGCACTGCATAGGAGGGCCACTACGGGGGGCACTGCTTAAGGGGCATTACTACAGGGGGCAATGCATAGGGGGGGACTACTACTGGGGGCACTATATAAGGGGCACTGCATAGGGGGGACCACTATTGGATCTGGGGGCACTATATAAGGGGCACTACTGGGACCACTACTGGCGGCACTGTATAGGGGGAACCACTACTGGGGGCATTATATAAGGGGCACTGCATAGAGGAAACCACTACTGGGGACATTGCATAAGGGGCACTACTACAGTGGGCATTGCAAGAGGGGCATTACTACTGGGAGCATTAATGTGAATAGAAAGGAAAAAAAATGTTCCTAGGGTGACAAAAGAAACGGTGGTATATAGGGGCCCCCACAAGTTTGTTGCCCAGGGTCCCACACAGACCTTAATCCTGCCCTGTATATTGGCACTTCCACCAGCCCCACACTAGGTGGAAGAGGTCATTGTAAGTGTTGCCGCCCTGAAACACCCATTTCACGCTAAGGGGTAGATGTACTAAGCCTAGTAGAGAGAGATAAAGTACCAACCAATCAATTCCTAACTAGCACTTTTCATATGTAGCCGGTAAAGTGACCGGAGCTGATTGGTTGGTACTTTATCCCTCTCCACTTTATCTCTCTCCAAGGCTTAGTACATCTCCCCCAAAGATAGATCCAGCCAAGATCTGTCTGACTCGGAAATTGACTACTGCGAGTGCACAGTTTGCTAAAACTCGCAATTTGCTGCCATCGGGGCCGGTGCAAGGTTTCCGGGCGCCCTAGGCAACATTTCACCAACTGCCCTTGCTCACTCCAATTCATAATATGCCACGCATCAGTCTCCCCAGTTAAATAACATGCCACACAGCAGTGTCTCAAATTCATAATATACTATATATTGAATATTACACACAGCAGAGCGCCAAAATCACAATGTACCTCATAACACTACTGCAAATTCATAATATGCCACACAGCTGTGCCACAAATTCATTGTATGACACTCAGCCATTCATTTATTTTTTAGTGGACTCAGTGGCGCCCTCCAGTGGCCGGCGCCCTAATGGTAGCACCGGCCCTGGCTGCCATATATACGGAGCTGTCTCTGACCTAAAAGCTTCATGCAAATCTACATGACACTCCTCCCCTTGAGTCCTATGGGGACTGATTCCCATTGGAGCAGCTCTACATTTGACTGTTCTGTGTCTGTGGTTTTTTCCCCATTATTTGTTCTTTCCTTCATCTCTTGTTTTGTTTGGAGCTGCACAATAAATTGTCAATAATCCTTAAGAATAATAATATGAATATAATTGAAAAAAAACAAAAAAAAGCTTTCCCAATTATTTATGCAAGTGTAAACCTATTGCATGCCACCCCCTGTCTGCCTATACCACACAAGCTTACATGCCCCTTTGCTAAAGCATAACACACCTACTGTTTGCAGATGACCTCTTTTCACCTAATTGTCCTCTCTTGATTTGTTGTAATCTCTCTCTTCCTAATGTTATCTCTTCTTCTCTTATCATTGTCTGTCTAGTTAGCTTTTCTATCTGCAGTGTTTATTTGCACTCTCCTCCAGACTACAACTTCCCTTTCCTTACCAATACGCTACCCTGTGTTTTGTGCCAAGCTTCTGCCTCTCTCTGAGAATGCATTGTACAGAAATAATAGAGATTGAAATGAATTGTTAGCCCATTCTGGCGAAGTGAGGACGTATCTCGACCAGCACCGCTCGCTTGTTCCTGCAGGAGCAGGATTTTTGCATCCGTCAGTTACGTTCTGTACAAGTGAAACTGGTTCTTACTTCCTGAAAGATGAGTCTTCAGTTTCAGCCACCTCTGCATATTTTTTTGTTAACCTGCAGAAGATTTTGCGTTCATTTGCATGTGAACTAGGGGTGAGCGGGTTCGGATTTCTGAAATCCGAACCCCCCCGAGCCCCCCCGATCCGAGTCCGATCCGAGTCAGGCTCGACTTTTCCCGCCTGACTCGGATCTGAAATCGAGGCAAAACGTCATCTTCCCGCCTTCCGAGTCTCGCGGGTTTTGGACCCTATATAAGGTACACACGTCGGCGCCATTTTCTCACTCGGCTGTGGACAGTGAAGAGGGAGGGTGGGAGTTAGGGCTGTGTAGTGTAGTGTAGTGTAGTGCTGCTGTTGTCCACTACTTCAAAGTCCATAGGGGCTGGCTGTGTTGTGCTGTGCTGCTGTTGTTAATAGGGGCTGTGTCCACTACTTCAAAGTCCATAGGGGCTGGCTGGACTGTGTTGTGCAGTCAGTTCTCCATAGGGGCTGTGTCCACTCCAAAGTCCTGTGCAGTGTCCCAGTCCTAAAGGGGTGCTGAAGTGTTGTCCAGGGGGTGCTCTGTCCATCAGGGGTGCTCCCCTTAAGTGCTAAAAAAATAATATATTTTCTGTGTTTGTGAATTGTGTGCGCAGTAGCCGCACGTGCATCAACAAAGTAGTGCCAAGCGTGCGCCTGTGTCATAAGTAAAGGGCCGGCTGGCTTGACCGTTAAGGGTGCTGTAACCCCCGAAAGTACACTCCAGTCCAAACCAAAAAAAAAATTATTTTCTGTGTTTGTGAATTGTGTGCGCAGTAGCCGCACGTGCATCAACAAAGTAGTGCCAAGCGTGCGCCTGTGTCATAAGTAAAGGGCCGGCTGGCTTGACCGTTAAGGGTGCTGTAACCCCCGAAAGTACACTCCAGTCCAAACCAAAAAAAAAATTATTTTCTGTGTTTGTGAATTGTGTGCGCAGTAGCCGCACGTGCATCAACAAAGTAGTGCCAAGCGTGCGCCTGTGTCATAAGTAAAGGGCCGGCTGGCTTGACCGTTAAGGGTGCTGTAACCCCCGAAAGTACACTCCAGTCCAAACCAAAAAAAAAATTATTTTCTGTGTTTGTGAATTGTGTGCGCAGTAGCCGCACGTGCATCAACAAAGTAGTGCCAAGCGTGCGCCTGTGTCATAAGTAAAGGGCCGGCTGGCTAGACCGTTAAAGGGTGCTGTATCCCCCGAAAGTACACTCCAGTCCAAACCAAAAAAAAAATTATTTTCTGTGTTTGTGAATTGTGTGCGCAGTAGCCGCACGTGCATCAACAAAGTAGTGCCAAGCGTGCGCCTGTGTCATAAGTAAAGGGCCGGCTGGCTTGACCGTTAAGGGTGCTGTAACCCCCGAAAGTACACTCCAGTCCAAACCAAAAAAAAAATAATTTTCTGTGTTTGTGAATTGTGTGCGCAGTAGCCGCACGTGCATCAACAAAGTAGTGCCAAGCGTGCGCCTGTGTCATAAGTAAAGGGCCGGCTGGCTAGACCATTAAAGGGTGCTGTATCCCCCGAAAGTACACTCCAGTCCAAACCAAAAAAAAAATTATTTTCTGTGTTTGTGAATTGTGTGCGCAGTAGCCGCACGTGCATCAACAAAGTAGTGCCAAGCGTGCGCCTGTGTCATAAGTAAAGGGCCGGCTGGCTTGACCGTTAAAGGGTTCTGTAACCCCCAAAGTACACTCCAAACCAAAAAAATATATATTTTCTGTGTTTGTGACTTGTGTGCACTGTGGCTGCACGTGCATCAACAAAGGAGCAGCGCCAAGCGTGCGCCTGTGTCCCATAAGTAAAGAGCCGGCTGGCTCATTTCTTAAAGGGTGGTGTAACCCACAAAGTGCACTACTCTCCAGCAAAAATAAAAAAATATTTTCTGTGTTTGTGTGCGCTTTAGCCGCACGTATATATATCAATATAACATAAATGGAGGACCAAACTTTCTCCGATAAAAATAAAATAGGGAAAGATCAAGAACCACTTCCTCCTAGTGCTGTTGCTGCTGCTGGGAGTTGTTCATCATCCCAGAGAGGAAGTAGGAACATCACTACTTTTACTAAACAATTGACCCTCCAACAGTCCCTAGCGATGAGGATGAAGTACGACAGCAGTCATCCTGAAGCAAAACGTATAACTGAGGCCTTGACTGCTATGTTGGTGTTAGACGTGCGTCCGGTATCCGACATTAGTGCAGTGGGATTTAGACAATTGATGGAGGTAGTGTGTCCTCGGTTCCAAATCCCGTCTAGATTCCACCTGCATCCTCAAAGCAGCAGCGACAAGCGTGCGTCTGTCTGTTAAAGGGTGGTGACACCCTCAAAGTGTGCTACACAAACAATTAAAATATTGTTCTTTTTACTGTCTTTGTGAATTGTGTGGGCTGTAGCCGCACCTGCATCCTTAAAGCAGCAGCGACAAGCGTGCGTCTGTCTGTTAAAGGGTGGTGACACCCTCACAGTGTGCTACACAAACAATTAAAATATTGTTCTTTTTTTTTCGGTCTTTGTGAAATGTGTGGGCTGTAGCCGCACCTGCATCCTTAAAGCAGCAGCGACAAGCGTGCGTCTGTCTGTTAAAGGGTGGTGTAACTCTCAAAGTGCTCCAAAAAATAAAAAACTATTTTTTTAATGTGTTTGTGACTTGTGTGCGATGTAGTCGCACTTGCATCTTTAAAGCAGCAGCGACAAGCGTGCGTCTGTCTGTTAAAGGGTGGTGACACCCTCGAAGTGTGCTACACAAACAATAAAAATATTCTTCTTCTTTTTTCTGTCTTTGTGAATTGTGTGGGCTGTAGCCGCACCTGCATCCTTAAAGCAGCAGCGACAAGCGTGCGTCTGTCTGTTAAAGGGTGGTGAACCCTCAAAGTGTGCTACACAAACAATTAAAATATTGTTCTTTTTTTTTTCTGTCTTTGTGAATTGTGTGGGCTGTAGCCGCACCTGCATCCTTAAAGCAGCAGCGACAAGCGTGCATCTGTCTGTTAAAGGGTGGTGACACCCTCACAGTGTGCTACACAAACAATAAAAATATTCTTCTTTTTTTTTCTGTCTATGTGAATTGTGTGGGCTGTAGCCGCACCTGCATCCTTAAAGCAGTAGCGACAAGCGTGCGTCTGTCTGTTAAAGGGTGGTGACACCTCAAAGTGTTCTACAGAAACAATTAAAATATTGTTCTTTTTTTTTCGGTCTTTGTGAAATGTGTGGGCTGTAGCCGCACCTGCATCCTTAAAGCAGCAGCGACAAGCGTGCGTCTGTCTGTTAAAGGGTGGTGTAACTCTCAAAGTGCTCCAAAAAATAAAAAACTATTTTTTTAATGTGTTTGTGACTTGTGTGCGATGTAGCCGCACTTGCATCCTCAAAGCAGCAGCGACAAGCGTGCGTCTGTCTGTTAAAGGGTGGTGACACCCTCAAAGTGTGCTACACAAACAATAAAAATATTCTTCTTTTTTCTGTCTTTGTGAATTGTGTGGGCTGTAGCCGCACCTGCATCCTTAAAGCAGCAGCGACAAGCGTGCGTCTGTCTGTTAAAGGGTGGTGACACCTCAAAGTGTTCTACAGAAACAATTAAAATATTGTTCTTTTTTTTTTCGGTCTTTGTGAAATGTGTGGGCTGTAGCCGCACCTGCATCCTTAAAGCAGCAGCGACAAGCGTGCGTCTGTCTGTTAAAGGGTGGTGTAACTCTCAAAGTGCTCCAAATAATAAAAAACTATTTTTTTAATGTGTTTGTGACTTGTGTGCGATGTAGCCGCACTTGCATCCTCAAAGCAGCAGCGACAAGCGTGCGTCTGTCTGTTAAAGGGTGGTGACACCCTCAAAGTGTGCTACACAAACAATAAAAATATTCTTCTTTTTTCTGTCTTTGTGAATTGTGTGGGCTGTAGCCGCACCTGCATCCTTAAAGCAGCAGCGACAAGCGTGCGTCTGTCTGTTAAAGGGTGGTGACACCCTCAAAGTGCTGCACAAACAATTAAAATATTCTTCTTCTTTTTTCTGTCTTTGTGAATTGTGTGGGCTGTAGCCGCACTTGCATCCTCAAAGCAGCAGCGACAAGCGTGCGTCTGACTGTTAAAGGGTGGTGTAACCCTCAAAGTGTGCTCCACAAACAATAAAAATATTCTTTTTTTTTTTCTGTCTTTGTGAATTGTGTGGGCTGTAGCCGCACTTGAATCCTCAAAGCAGCAGCGACAAGCGTGCGTCTGTCTGTTAAAGGATTACATCAGTGACAGAATCCAAGTAGGCATGTCAGACAGTCCGTACCTGTACTGGCAGGAAAAAGAAGCAATTTGGAGGTCCCTGTACAAACTGGCTCTATTTTACCTGAGTTGCCCCGCCTCCAGTGTGTACTCCGAAACAGTGTTTAGTGCAGCCGGGAACCTTGTCAGCGAAAGGCGTAGGAGGTTGCTTCCACAAAATGTGGAGAAGATGATGTTCATAAAATGAATTATCAACTCTTCCAGGGAGACCAGCCTCCAGAACGTACAGAGGGACCTGTGGTTCCTGCAGGGACGAATTAATACTCTGTGAGGATGAGGATGTACATAACACTGAAGAGGGTGAGGAATCGGTGGATGTGGAGGATGAGGATGACATCTTGCCTCCGTAGAGCCAGTTTGTGCAGGGACAGATAAATTGCCAGCTTGTTTTGTGGGGGCCCAAACGAACCAATCATTTCAGCCACAGTTGTGTGGCAGACCCTGGCGCTGAAATGATTGGTTTGTTAAAGTGTGCATGTCCTGTTTATACAACATAAGGGTGGGTGGGAGGGCCCAAGGACAATTCCATCTTGCACCTCTTTTTTTTCTTTGCATTATGTACAGTTTGGGGCCTAGTTTTTCAATGCCATCCTGTCTGCCACTGCAGTTTCACGCCTAGATGGGTCACGTGTTTGTGCCGCCCACTCGTGTCGCTTAGCATAGTCATCCAGCTACCTCGGTGCAACCTTTTGGACATAAAAACACTATTGTGAGGTGTGAGGTATTCAGAATAGACTGGAAATGAGTGGAAATTAAGGTTATTGAGGTTAATAATAGCATAGGAGCAGAAAAACCTACAAATTCTGTGATTTTAGCTGTTTTTATGCTTTTTTTAAAAAAAATACAGATCCAAAACACAAAACCCAGAACCCAAAACACGGAAGGGTGGTTTTGGCAAAACCAATCCAGATCCAAAACACGAAGAAAGATCCAGATCCAAAACCAAAACACAAAACACGAAAAGTGGCCGGTGCACACCCCTAATGTGAACAATGGTTTCACAAAACAGTCCTTCTACCTGGCTGTCAGGAGGAAAGCTACACAGATGGTGGAATGCCTTGTGGAGATCACTGGTGATAGTTTGACTATGGGGGAATGGGGGTAATATTTAAGTCATTATTAAGTTCATCTTGGAAGTATGGGGAGCTATAAATATAAAAATGGTGAGTAATGGATCCCGGCCAACTGTCCCAGTATTTGGGGACTGTCCCGATGACCCACCCACGGGCCGGGGGAGTAGGAGGAGGAACATTGCTCCGGAGCGGAGACAGCTGATCCGAAGATCAGCTGTCCCTGCGTTCCCTATCACGGCTGCTTCCGTAACAGTGAAAATTAGCACTGCTGAATCTAGCAAGCTGTGCTGGTGCGCATGCATGAACTTTGGTTCAGGCATGTTCACAAAGTACCCGGCAGCCAGCCAAAGAATCCAAACGGGAGGAGGGAAACCGGACTCCTTCCCAAAGGAAACAGCAGGGGATTGAGAATGGACGCCATCTGAGGATGGCGTCTGTTCTTCCATTCAGATTCCAAATTTGTGTATTTTCAGATGAATTTTGATGAATGGGGGAATAAGGAGGTCTCCACACTAGTGTATGGGGACCACAATCTGATTCGGCGATGACGGGTAAGCAGGAGATTTCAGTGACATCTCCTGCATTACCCTTTTAAGAATGGGGTATTTAGGATGAATCAGCCAGTGAATGAACACTACCATCAAATCCAAATTTCCAGGTTTAATACAGTAATGTTACATTTTAGTGCATACAATCTTGGATTCAATCTATTGACTATGGGCCTGATTCAGATTTTGGAATAGAGTTAAGCTGGGTACCCACTGACAGATATATTGGCCGATCAATTGATCGGCCAATATATCTGCTGCACATCGGCCAGTGTTTACCAGCGATCTGTCTGTGAACGGCGTCATTCACAGACATATAGCATTGACTGTGCTGCACAGCCGATAGACAGATACAGTATGTCTGCAGACATATCTGTCCATCTGCAGGTGTGTACCACAGCGACAGCCACTGGGAGGAGGAAGGGACCCGCCAGCGGGACACGCCCCTGCCCCACCCCCGACTGCCGACACCCGACCATCATCTGCAGATATATCGCTAAGGTGTGTCTACTACTACCCACCATAAGATGGAGCACAGGGGCCTATCTATAATGGGTGCAGGGTCACACTGCACACCCTGCACCCATATTTTAAATAGCCCCGACATGGGACTTGGAAGAGGTATCAGTAAGCTGTAAAAATCACCTGAAAAATGGCCGCTATGGCCATTTTCCCAGTGTTTTGAGCATGTGCAGTAGCGAAATTGCTGGGAAAATGTCGGGGTGGCCATTTGCCTGGTGATTTTTGCAGAGCTGATAGACCTCACATGCGCAGTAGACTCTGGGCACAGACTAGTGTCCAGAGTCTACTGCCGAGGCGCTGTGCTCAGTGCGTTGCCGGCCGCCGGAGAGAGAGGAGGGGGCCCCGGATAGAGACTGCACGGGGTCCCCCTCCTCTCTAAATACACCCCTGATTGAGCAAGTAACTGTGAACCTGGACAAACCATATTGCAATGCAAGGGGTGCAAAAACATACATTTTTTTTGCATGTGGGGTAAATACTGGCTGCTTTTGCATGTAGCCCACAAATGCTGGGCAGCTTTATTTTTACACTGCAATTTAGCTTGTACTTATTTGTATTTATTTATTAACCGTTTCTTATATAGCTCTGCATATTCCGTTGCGCTTTACAAATGGAGACAACATTAATAGAAAAACACTGGGTAGTAACAGACAGACAAGGTAAGAGGGCCCTGCTCGCAAGCTTACAATCTATAGAGCCAAGCTTACAATCTATAGATTTCAGTTTGGACACGCCCCTCCCTAACCTAAATATATCTGCACATTGTACTTCTGCCCCACCTGCAGTGCAGCATGGATTTACCAAATGCAGTTACTTGCCCTTTCTAAAGGCGCGTATCCACATGCCGATATTAATGGACGACTGAACGATAACGACATCGTTATTGTTCATTAATCGTGCAGTGATCTGGCAGTAAAATGTCGGAAACGACCAGCGATGCGCGCTCCCGCTGGTTGTTTCCGACATCAATCATCGCCCAAACATGCCGGTCAATCTGCCGATAACGACAGATTGGGCATGTTTGGGGATGAGGGAGGGTGCCTGCACTGAACGACATCATTCAGTGTGGGCACTGCACAGTACAATGAATGACCACACTATAACGATATCGTTATCGTGCAGTCCATTGTCGGGTAGTGGATGCGCACCTTTATTTACTCTCTTCCCAAATCTGAATCGGGCCCAGTGTTTTATTGATGTAAATCATATTAATCATTTACTCTACTTGTCTGCTCATTTGCTAGCATTGTGCGTTCATTCACTGGTCATTTCTACACCTCTCCTGTTCTTTGCTTGTAAAAATCTAACTATTCCTTCAATTTTTAAACCAGAAATGTATTTTAAAAGTATACTTAGTTACTATAGTAATAATGATGTCTCATAATAGTTTTTATGTTGTATCTTCTACAGACGCCATCCCCTTAAATATGAGAATTCCCTTAACCATTCAATCACTGGACAATTCACCCTACTTAAGTTTAACAAAAGTAGGTGAAAATGAATATTTTCTCCTCCTTTTAACGATAATGAATAGGCCCCTTATCTTGTGTCCTAAATTCTGAAACTCTTTTCAGCATAACTTTCATGGACCAACTCCGCCATCACTAAACATCATCTCTGGTGATCATTATACCAGAAATCAGTAGGGTTTACATCGGCCTCAGTGCTTGCAGCTATTAGACTGAGCTAATCACCTTATCCATTAGGCGGAGTCTTTGTTTAGTTTTCTGCTCTCTATAACATTGTGCTTGATGTTTAGTTTGAGCTTATTCAAACAGCTGTACACATACCCAGCCTGTAATGCTATCCAGGGGGAACAATGCTATCCAAGGGAGGGCTATTCTTGTTTCTTCTCTACTTCCTTTATATGATAATCATTGCAAAGTTGCCCGAGAGCATGTTGTAGGTTACGTTACCCTCTAGTAACCTTATTGTACATCTGTTTTATCAGCAGTACTGCACAGTGTCACAAAATGGGATAGATATGTCCTAAAGTTGAATTCATAAAAAAGCCTGTATCGGTGACATCACTAGGAACCTTGTAAGCCAAATACAGGCACCATGGGGCAACGACAGCCCTGCGGCCTGGGCGACGGAACCGCTCGCTCACCACTTGTTATAGCCCTGGTCCCACCATCCACATTGTGATTTCAATTGCTCCCATGGAAACTGAACAATTTTGTTCTTACCAGCTTTGTACTTTGTATGTGAGGAATGGTATGCATTATCTATCTAGTCCATTGTATCTGCTGCATTGCTTGTAATGTATGTCATGTCACAGAGTTGATTAATAAAGATATTTTAAAAAATAGTAATAATAATATAAAAAATAAAAACGTACTGCTAGTAAATTCCCAACAAGTGAAGCACCTACGACGGTTCACATGTCAGCAGGATGAGGCAGGAACTGCATAAAGCCATTCAGCTTTTGCCTACACTCCGACAGTTATCTCTGCAACAGGATGGATTAGGTGAAATGCAGAGATAAAAGACATTAAGCTGTCTAAAATGCGCCAAAAGGACATTTAGGGGATCATCTTAAAATAATAATATTTATTATTGCTTGAAGTGAAACCTAGTCTGTATACAGTATTTTAATTAATTCTTCAAAATGAGCTTAAGTTAGTAACTAGCTTATATGTGACGCACACAGCCATTCAAAGCGCAACATAGAAAGAATGTCCTGTTTAAATAGACCACAAACAGCCAGGGCATTAGCATTTGTTATTGTTGATCGTGGCATAGTACATATATTATTTCGATGTTTTAAAGGCACTCTGATCCTACATCTCATATCTCCTCTCCAAATACTTCCTCTGTTATCCTCTTCTATCTACCGCTCTCTCCCACATACATGATTTCTCCCGTGTTTCTACTCACTACACATTTATGGAATTCCCTACCATACCCAATCACACTCTTCCACAGCCTTCAAATCTTTATATACTCTGTGATAACCCATCTCTTTATTACAGCTTATCCTCCCACCTAGAGAACCCACACTAATGTATCCTCACCTACCCTACAACCTCCTATACTTCCCATACTACTATAGCCTCACTCCTACCCTACTACCACCTATACTCCCCACACTAATGCTCCCTCACACCTATCCTTCTCCCACCTATATGGCCCACGCTACTATACACTCACACCTACCCTACCACCTATGCCTCCCCCCCATACTAATGCTTCCCTCACACCTACCCTACTCCCACCTATACTACTCACACTAGTGTTCCCTCACATCTACCCTCCTCATTTACCTATGCTACCCACACTACTGTTCCCTCACACCTATGCTACCCACACTAGTATACCCTCAGGCCTACCCTTCTACCATCTATACACCCCTCACACCTACCCTATTACCACCTATACTCCCCACACACCTACCCTACTACCACCTACACTCCCCATACTAGTGTTCCCTCTCATCTACCCTCCTCCTTTACTTATGCTACCCACACTAATGCTCCCTCACACCTATGCTACCTGCACTAGTATACCCTCAGGCCTACCCTTCTACCACCTATACACCCCTCACACCTACCCTATTACCACCTATACTTCCCACACATCTACCCTACTACCACCTATACTCCCCACACTAATGCTCCCTCACATCTACCCTCCTCCTTTACCTATGCTACCCACACTAATGCTCCCTCACACCTATGCTACCTGCACTAGTATACCCTCAGGCCTACCCTTCTACCACCTATACACCCCTCACACCTACCCTATTACCACCTATACTCCCCACACATCTACCCTACTACCACCTATACTCCCCACACTAATGCTCCCTCACATCTACCCTCCTCATTTACCTATGCTACCCACACTAATGCTCCCTCACACCTATGCTACCTGCACTAGTATACCCTCAGGCCTACCCTTCTACCACCTATACATCCCTCACACCTACCCTATTACCACCTATACTCCCCACACATCTACCCTACTAGCACCTATACTCCCCACACTAATGCTCCCTCACACCTATACTCCTCACACTACTATATCATCATATCTTTCTACTCACACTAATGTACCCTCCCACTTAATCCACTGCCAAATACACTACCCATACTACTGCTTCCTCTCACCTAATCTACTACAATTTATAATACCCACACCACCATACCCGCTCACCTACCCTATTCCCACCTATAATACACACACTAATACAACTACCCTACTCCCACCTATACTACCTGCACTAATGCCCCATCATGCCTACCTACTTCTACCTCTGCTGCTTCCTCACACCAACTTTACTTCTGCCTACACTACCCACATTAGTGACATCTTAGACCTACTCTACTACCACCTATGCTACCCACACTAATACACCATTACACCTACCCTTCTCCTTCTTATACTATATACATTAGTGACCCCTCAAACCTACTGTGCTCCTACCTATAATGCCCACACTAAAACACACACTAAAACACCCTCACAATTCCCTACTACCACATATACTACCGACACTAATACACCATCACACCAACCCTACCCCTTCCTATACTACCCACACTAGTGACCCCTCACACCTGCCATACTCCCACCTATATTACCCACACTAATGCACCATCACAGCTACCCTACTCCCACCTATACTACTCACCCTTATACAACTCACAGCTATTCTGCTCAGTGGCATCACTAGGGGGGTTTGCTACATCTCTACTGATATATAAATTTTTAGCAATTTATCAGAACTAAAGATGTTTGAGATAGTGCTTTGAAAAGAGGCATCTTCCCTGCATCATGTTTCCGGTCTGCAGCCCCATATTCATAGGGTACCCCATAAAGTTCTCCCATGCATTTACTTGGGTCCACGTTCCTATAAAATCAGAGCATTGGACTTTACAAACACAGCATGTTATACCTGTGGAGCCAGGAATGAAATAAAATGCTACTTGATCTATTCCTTGGCAGCACCCAATGGCGTGTGTACACAAGATTTCATTTTACTCTTACACCAACTCTGCCAGCAAATGATCTCACGGGCCAAATGTAATATGGTGAGAGTTTAGAAAATGTGAGAGTTTTCTCACACTTTTTAAACTCTGCCAATGTAATAGTCTGAGAACATGCAAACTCACATGTTTTTAGATTCAAAAACCACCTCACGATTTAAACTCTCATCCAGATGTTTTCCAATTTTGAAGATAAAACTGGACCAATGTGAGAGTTTACTGCTAAACTCTCACCTTATTACATTTGGCCCCACAAATCTTAGACTTTTTTTTTTTTTATAAACATCATTTAATGATGTTTATATAAGGTCTAAGATTGGCAATTCCATTTCTCGGTATTTAAAACTTTTTCCCAAAATTGATTAATTAGGAAATGGTCAATTTTGGATAAAGTTTTATTTTTTTTAAATTATTTAATAATAAAATAATAATAATAATAATAATAATTATTATTATTATTATTATTATTATTATTATTATTATTATTATTATTATTATGTCATCTGATTCACTTTTGTCTCTAACTTTCTAAAGGCAGCCACATATGTTGCAACATCTCTGGCAATATCAGGCACTTGATCCACTATTGAACAAAATAATAATACAGTACAGTCTCTGGGTCTTTAGTCATCTTCCAGATTGCTGCAATACTTTTCCATAGATTTGTGAGAAACACAAATGAGTCACTGTTTTATTAGGTTTCTAAACCAACATTGGGACTAATGATGTTTAATCTACATTTTATATATGGATATCTAAAGATTTAGTTTCAGGCTAATTCTTATAAGTATTACTGATTAATGTGCTTTTTTGCAGTCAATCAAATGGCTTTAATATCAATCTTTAATAGATCTGATTTTAGCATATTTATTTCTTATTAGATTTTCTTTTTCAAGAATTATTTTTTTTTTATTATACATGCATTGTAAGCCGAGTTTGTGCATTCAGAATATTTTTTTTTTCTTTATGCAGTTTTATAAATTGGTGGTTTTTCGATTTTTTTTTTTTTTTTGTCTAGGTCTGTAGGGTTGCTGCAACGCTGGCAGATCTGATTGTTAAGCCCACAAACCAAGCAATCAGATGTGTCCAATCTAAAATTACAGGGGATATTTCTAGGTCAGCTGATAAACACACTTGCCACTGAACAAGTGACCAATTTAATTTATTGTTATCAATTAGCTCGGTTGAAAAGAATTGAAGTAGCCGAGCAGATTTACTGCTCATGTGCGTACCTTTAGTCACTGATTAGTACAAAGATATTTTCGTATAGGGATGATAATACAAGTTAAAAAATACAATTCAATGCAGTTCACTTCCCTATGGAACTAGAAAATTTAGGTTTTTTTTTTATTGATTTGATATGCAATATTTAAAAATCATCTCTGTAAGTTGTGTTTTTGGTCTTGTGGATTGGATCCTCATGCTTTCGTGAATTGTAGGTAGTCCCCCTCCCCAACATAGCAGAATAGATTTGAGTGTGTTTGCTTAGTTGGGGAATGTTTGATTTTTTTATTTAATATTTGAAGTATTTCCATGTTAACAGTTTTAAGTGTGGAATGCAGGAAATGTTTCATTAATGTTTTTCCTGGACTCTGGAGATGAATTCAACAATCCAGGATGATGAATTGGGATATCTGTAACCGTGTGAGCGATAAAATGTTAAATAAAACACACAAACAGGCAACACATTTTTTTTAAACACATTGCAGAAGAACTTTGTTTTTGGGTGGAGCATGGTGGGGTGGGGGGGAGGGGCGACAAATTACTGCCTTGCCTCGGGTGACAAAAATACTAGTTTCTGCCCTGCTTTGTTTTGACTCCTTAATAACATACTGGCCAGTTTATCCATTTCTGACTACCCTAGTTTGTGCATCGGTGTCTGTTAAGGGAAATTAGATTGTGAGCTCCACTGGGACAGGGCCTGTATGTGACATGCTGGTATCCAATTTGCTAATGTCTGGTTCACATATGTGTGCATTCATCCACTGACATGGGATCTCCTGTGCGCCCCCGCCACGAAACCACTGGATTTATGCACTGTGGACATTCTTGTGGATCACACAGGTCTGGTCCATGAGCATTCAGGTCAAATGTATGGACTCAAATCTTGTAGAGTTTAATGTCAAAACTGATTTCCCAGCTATTGTATTCTCGTGTCAGTGCTTACCCACTCGGCATGGCTACAAGGCGGCTCTGTGAATAAAAGACAATAGAACTTGGAATAATCAGAAGTACGATAATGTCACCATGATTGTATTCATAGCAAACCCGTGTCACACACACACCCTGCTAACCAATATTATTTCCAAAAATGTCAGGGTTACATTCTAAGACGTCCTTATGAGTTTTCTACTATAAAACGCACAACTATAACAATGTCATGTTTTTCTCTGGGTCAAGTCACCCGGGAATCATTCCTGGGCACCTAGTAGGGTTTTACATGGGAAGGACCTGAGTGAGCTTCAGTGGTGGAAACGGGTAACTCGGGTCCCGTTTACAGCATGGGGAGAGCCGCTTTCTGGCGCAAGGAGATGATGTCATCTCTAAGCGCCAACTCAGCACGCGTGTGCAGTGTGAACAGCGCCGATCCGGGAATAACGACACAGTGGAAAATTGTTCTGTCCCGGGTCTAACCCGGTTTGGAGCCGTGTTCCAAATCCTGGGCCAGACCCGGGAATTTGGTGGAAAAGCGGTATTAGTCGAATCACAGATGCATTGAACAGCCGATCACAGTGTACCAGAGACACTAGGCTGTGACTTTAACCGCGCAGGAACTGGTTTTACACACGCTAATGCAATCACTTTACTTTACACATCGCAGGGACAGGCTCGGAGTCCCTAGATGTAATTTTTTTTAATCCATCTGGGTGGTACAGAATTTCTTATTGCCCCAAATAGCGATGATAAGAATTTATAATTGGGTTTATAACTCAATAATTGATAAATGGGCCCCTTAGTCACACCCAGAGGTACAAATGTTGCACATCAAATTGATCAGTGAAAGCTAGCAATGTTGCTTCCGGTTGTTTTATCTTTGCGAATAAGCTGCTCATTTTGCTCGGAAGAGATGATTAGCGTGGCAGAGTCGCACGGGACCAGACGCGCCGAGAGGAACTATTTGGCTTGACTGAAGCCAGAGTAAGTGGGGATACATCTGTATCTGCATGTAGGTAGCAATAGGGCGGGTTCATCTCTACCAGAGAAAAAGCATAAACCTAATCTAAATGTAATCTAGAATGTCTTTTTAGAAAAGCATAAACAAAAATCTAAATGTAATCTAGAATGTCTTTCAGAAGACATGTAAAAAAAAAAAAGTAATTAGAAATGGAATATGTAAGTTCTACATTGTAAATCGTTTTCAAACGTTATGGATCACAGCATCTGTGACGGAGCCAGCTGGCAGCCTGTACGTCTCCCTCCTACAGACTTGTGGGTTCTGCTGCTCAGGTAGCTGCTCACAGACCGGTTTATTTATGCTGAGTATGCCGCCTTACACTTTATCTGACTCCCCTGCCTTATCAGTACATTATCGGCTTTTAAAATGAGTTTATTTAATCGTTCAACGTAACGTAACTTGGCATCAAGTGTGCCGCACAGAGGCTGCTCTTCTGGGCTGAAAAACGTGTTTATTTTGAAATAATGGTCTTGATTTGTAGACGGTCTTACAATATGACATGTTTCCACACATTCAGAAGCAAAAATTGAGGCCAGAATTTTATCATGTTTAGAGATGAAGGGAATTTGTTATTTCAGTAATCAGCCGGGATATGTGAGTATCAGTACTGTCTATTTGATTATGGATCTTTATTTGCCGAACCTCTGGTCCCTCTATCGTCAGGCAATATTTAGAGTTTATGATACTATATAACCTGAAAGTTGTCTCCGTTCATAACCTATGGAGACAATATTGAATTTTAAATATTTGACCCATTGGGGGACAGCGCATCATTGGTGACCACGCCCACTGTATTTTAGCGCCGCTGGGATGATTTTTTTTTTTTTCCCCACAAGAGAAATGTATAGATCTCAGTGGTTCCCAACCTCACCCATCAAGTTTTCCCAACAGGTCATGTTTTGAGGATTTCTGTCTGTGGAAGCAGTTGGGATAATTCCTGAGCCAGCAATGTAGATTAACTGACCTATGCATGTTCAAAGAAATCAAGAAAATATGACCTGTTGGTGGTACTTGAGAACCCCTGGTATAGATGTGGAAATGAAATGTCTTTCTTCTTGTATTAGTGCCTTTACTTGTTTGATTCATACTCCTGACAGCTCCATCATTCCACTGCCAGGATAATGATTATATGATCAAAGTAACTTCTGTTATCAGCCGTCTCAGCCTCAGTCTCATCATCAGGTGGGGTCACTAGGGGGGGTGCGGACCACACCGGGTGACACCATACAAGGAGGTGACTCCAAAATAGCAGATCTGCTCTGCTGTATTGGTGTCACCCCCTTAGTTGGCATCACTGTGCTGCGGTGCTGAATGACACACACATGCAGAGCGTCATCCATACTGTGCCCGGAGAGGCAGTGCAAGCAGGGCTGGTGCTACCATTAGGCAGCTTTAGGCAGCTGCCTAGAGCGCTGGCCACTGGAGGGCGCCGCTAGGTCCCAGTCAGTGTAGAGTTAATCGCACAGAGGACCTGATTCAGACCCACTCGCTAGATGCGTTCGCACACACGATGCGTATGCAAATTGCGTAGGCAGGGCAATCGCACAGCAAGGCATTAGCACGCCCACTATGTCTTAGAATGCGATCGCATTGTGTTAAGACGCCCACCGGCTTGTCTTAACACACCCACTTGCGCACGTCATCTCCAGGAAGTGTATGCAACCATCGGGTAACATCGGATGCGATTGCAGCGTTTGAGGTTGACCATACCCTGCCGCAAGTACAGCGATCACTTCAGTGTAAAAACCAGCCAGGTGACGTGTACAATGACGCTCCCTCTAAATTATGCACGCCTCTGACACGGCGTTAGGACGTTCTGGCACGCCAGTGTTCACACATCCACTCCCCGTACGCATGCGCAGAATGAGAAAATCATCCAGCTACGAGCGAACGCATCATTGTGAGCAGATCTGAATCAGGTCCAGAGTGCTGTCCCCACTGCGCAGTAACAAACACCAGCGCCGTAGTACACTTGTACTACCCGGCGGCGGTGTCTTTGTTTAGCAGCCAATGAGAGTCAGACAGACTCTCATTGGCTGCTGCGCCTACTGTCAGAGCCGGGCTGGAGCTCAATGATGAGCTCCGACTTCCTGCTCTTCCTGCAGTGGGTGATGGGAGAGACGTCATGACGTCTCTCCCATAGTGCCGAGCAGGAGGACGGAGAAGCGGACGGAGATGGGAGCAGGAGCGGGGATTCAGGTAAGTTATTTGTTGTTGCCTGTGTGTAAGGGGCACTGCATAGGGGAGACCACTACTGAGGTCACTGCATAGGGGAGACCACTACTGGGGGCACTGTAAGGGGTACTACTGTGGGCACTGTATAAGGGGCACTGTGTAAGGGGCACTGCATAGGTGGAGCCACTACTGGGGGCACTGCATAGAGGAGACCACTACTGGGGGCACTGTATAAGGGGCACCGCATAGGGGGGGCCACTACTGGGGGCATTGTATTTGGGGCACTGCTGTGGGCACTGTATAAGGGGTGCTGTATTAGGGGCACGGTATAGGGGGAACCACTACTTTAGGCACTGCATAGGGGCGACCACTACTGGGGGCACTGCATAGGGGAGACCACTACTGGGGGCATTGCATAGGGGAGACCACTACTGGGGGCACTGCTTAAGGGGAACCACTACTGGGGGCACTGGATAGGGGAGACCACTACTGAGGGCACTGTATAAGGGGCACTGCAGTGGGCACTGTATAAGGGGTGCTGTATTAGGGGCACTGCATAGGGGGAACCACTACTGGAGCCACTGCATAGGGGTGACCACTACTGGGGGCACTGGATAAGGGGCACTACTGGGTGCACTGTATTAGGGGCACTGCATAGGGGGGGCCACTACTGGGAGTACTGTATAGAGGGGACCATTACTGGGGGCACTGTATAAGGGCTTATGTAGCTATCCGAGGGAAGGGGGTGCGCTAGGCTGAAGCTATGCCTAGGGTGCCAAGAGACCTTTTACTGGCCCTGTGTGTAAGCACCCAACATGACAAGAATGGGGGGGGGGGGTCACGAGGCTATGCACCTTTTGTGCACATGAGGAGTCCAACTGGCACACTGGGTGACTCCAACCAAGTGACTCCACTGCTCATCATCATCCTCATTATTGAGTGCAGCAGCATGTGACGTAGCCCATAATCTTTCTCCTGATACATTTAGATATAAGTGTATATTAGATACAAAGAAGAAAGAGAGTTTATTAATATTGATCTGTAAAATTTGTTTGGTCTCCCCTGGTGAGGGAGGTCCTCAGACCAGGCACACACACATGTACAGGATAGTCTACCTATGTACACACATACAATGCACAGTTGATTTTCAGGAACAGTTCCAGGTTTTAAAGATTTGTCCCTGGATTTTTTTTCTATCCCTGTAAATGCTCCTGTTTTTCATTATTCAACTTACAGAAAAAGAGGATTTATTTTAAAATAATTTTACCATCCAGCCTGATCCCCCAGGCCTCACACACAAGTTCCCGTGCGGCTGTATTTTGGAGATGAGTAATTTAAAGCAAATTATAATTCAAATCAATTAATGTGGGCTGAGGGAATGTAGTAAAGCTTCAAGGTCCTCTGAGACAGTGGGCAAAATTTACTAAACTATTCTAAACCCCAATGGTTTGGCAGCAATTTGGAGGTGGTTTTGCTATCCGCAGATTTACTAATGACAAAACCACTGCTAAGCCGATGTCTAAGCATACTTTATAACAGAATTGAATACCAAAGCACCATCAATGTTTTAGACCGTATATAGAATAGAATAGAAACCCCTGTTTATCAAGCAGGGGTTTTCAAAACCACCATAAAACTGGCAGCAAACCCGCCGAAAAAATTGACTATCCTTAGACAGGCGTGTTTGCTGAGACAGCAGGTAAATTAATTGATTTTAATAGGCAATTTTGACAGGAATATCATCCAATTGGACTATAGAAGATTATGATGTCTCTCACTAGACATGACGGGTCTTTAACAGATATACAACAACAAATAAAAATATAAAACAAATACAATCCAAGAAACAACCCAACTTATAAAAAAAATAATCACCACAATAGCAATCAATTTATATATTTCTCCTTATACTTTCCTATAACTTTCTCCTTCTCCACTTACACTCCTCACAGACCCATAAAGTGACAGTAGCCGGCTGTCTATTTCTATGATGTCAGGTGAATACTCTTTCTGCAAAAGCAAAATTAGATGAATATGAATAGAATAGTCAGATAGATGAAGGTAATGGCGCCAATTTTACTCACTGCTTAGAGGATAGTAAGAAGATATAGTGTAAAATACGTTCTCCCAATCAATATAGAGTGTCAGCTGAACCTAGAGTAAACAGATTTTTGGAAAATCCTTAGGTGTAAGTAGTGTAAATCTGCTAGGTATATAGCGACTGACGTATACTAAACCAAGTGATGTGCAAATGTGCAAAATATATAAAGTGACAATGCCACAAACAATAAATATTCAGAGATACCATGTATCTATTTAATAAACACAACAAATGTAAAAACAGAACGGACATGTGTCCTTGTATACAGCAGCTTGCTATATACTCATATTAACACAATAAGTGCAAGGCGTGCTAATAAATATTTAAAAAACCAAAGTTAATACTCTATTAAAATATTTCTAAAATCACAAAGGGATGTACATATATGAACAAACATGCAAAACAGCTAAAACTTCATCAGATAGTGTTTTAAAAAGTTTTAAAACGGTTTAGAAATTCAGTAAAAGTTCTTTAGAAAGTTCATATAGTGCTTATCTGTAATAGTTCATCAGGCAAGAGGCAGCTACCCCAACGCGTTTCATCCACTGCGGGACTTCATCATTGAAAAACGTTTGCTGCTTTCTATAACAAATAGAGTCGCACAAATGAATGACTATCGATAGAATAGCTTCTATTTCACAGTGGTCTGTTTCTATAATGTCAGGTGAATGTTCTTTCTATAAAAGCACTATTAAATGAATATCAATAGAATATATTGTAATCTGCAGTGGTTTCAATAGAAACCACAGTGAAATAGAATAGAAACCAGTGCCAAATAGAACTCGCCACAGCGGGTTGTTTAGAAACCGCCGGGGATCGATAGGGGTTTCAGTTTAGACCTCAAAACTGACCTTTAATAAATACAGACAATTAGAAATAGAAACCGTGGTCAATTGATGGTTTCTAAATGACACCAAAACCGCCGCTTAGTAAATTTAGCCCAGTATATCACAAGACGTGCTTCGATGGTCCGGCTCTGCACAAAGTGTCCCTGGGAACGATTTTATAACATGCAGTGGAAACGTGTACTTGGAACACGCAGAATTGACCAGTCCAGATCTGCTGTCACATCTGCACCTCCATGTCTCACCGGGAAGGGAGGTACGGATATGGATAAGGGTCCCTTGTTCCAACTGGAGATGCCCTTCACGAAAATAACAAAAACAAAATGGAGGTCAGGCAAAATTTCTAATGACGTCATGCAGCCAAGTAAGGTTTTGGACCAGGTGATCTGGATAGCAATAAAAGATGTCTCATATGATTAAATGTGGTGAAATATTTATTATTCTTCATCCATACAGGAAGAAATCTGAGATCTTCAATCCCAGAACTCTTTGCAATGTGTATAACAAAACATTGCTTCCATTAACCGCACATCTTACAGATGCTGCAGCTTTCCCCAGAGATTGGTATCTTCTGAGACACATAACAGAGCATTTGTCAGTGAACACTGAAAGTCTGCTCTGCTGTCACTTCTATATATAAAGATAATCCTCTATCTACAGTGCAGAAGTCTCACATAGATGGTATTCTTCTAAGCCTCTGGAAAGGTGCCAAAAGTCATCTCTCCCATATAACTGTGATGGTACCAGGTTTATGTTAGAGATGTGTGCCGTCTCCCATGTTTTGGTTTTGGATCTGTATCTACTCGTGTTTTGGATCTGGATTTGGTTTTGCAAAACCGCCCCTTTCGTGTTTTGTTTTTGGTTTTGGATCTGTATTTTTCAAAAAAAAAAAAAAAAAAAACCGCTAAAATCACATCATTTGGGTCTGTTTTTGTTCCTACGGTATTATTAACCTCAGTAACAGTCATTTCCAATCAATTTTGATCACCTCACAATATTGTTTTTTTCATCTATGTTAGGGCCAAAATGTTGCATCCAGCTAGCTGGCTGACTAAGCTAAGCAACAGCAGTGGGCGGCACTAACATGTGGCAGTTCAGCTTCCAACACGGATACAGGCCCTGATTCAGAGCCGGACGCTCTGAAAGAGCGCTCGCTCTGAATCAGGGCCGTCCCTCCTCCTTTTTGGAGCTGCCTCCTGGCCGCTCGCATAGCTGTGGGTGGCCACCCACAGCTATAGCGAGCGGCCAAAATGATGGTCGCGATGGTCAAGACCATCGCGACCATCGGGCTTGCGACGAGACCCTTGCAGTAGGGTCTCACTGCCGCAAGCCCTGGAGTGCTTTTGGCTCTTTCAGAGCCAAAAGCATTCCCACAGACATCAATAGTGATTTCAGTGGGGCCGGCCCCAGACGGTAGGCGTTCCCATGGGAACGCCTCCGTCTGGGCAGCCACGCCCCCAGCACGCCCACCAAAGGGGGCGTGCTGTCAATCACCATCGACAGCACACCCCCTTTGGTGCGAGACCCATAACGACGGCTTGGCCGTCGTTATTCGGGTCTCGCGCATGCGCATAACGGAGCCGCCTTGGGCAACTTGGGCAACATCGACCCGCTTGCGAGCGGGTCTGAATCAGGCCCACAGTGTGTTATACAGTGTGGGTTGGATGCACCAATAGTGCACTTACTGTGACAGCAGTGTCTGCAGTGTGGGTGCTGGCGGTGTCCTCAATGCAAGAGTGCCAGTAGTGTCCTCAATGCGGAAGTGCCGGCGGTGTTGGCAGAGTGGGGGTCCTGGCAGTGTCCTGAGTGTATAGTGCTGGCAGTGTCCTCAGTGCACATGTGCCGACAGTGTCGGCAGGGCAGGGGTGCCGGTGATGTCCTCAGTGTGGGAGTGTCGGCAGTGTGGGGTTGCTGACAGTGTCTTCAGTACATGGGGCAACAGTGCAGGGATGCTGGAAGTGTCCTCAGTGCAGGGTGTCGGCAAAGCGGGTGTGCCAGCGGTGTCCTCAGTGTACGTGTGCTGACAGTGTCGGCAGTGCAGGGGTGCAGGTGGTGTCCTCAGTGTGAGAGTGCCGGCAGTGTCGGGTTGCTGACAGTGTCCTCAGTATGTGGGGCAGGGGTGCTGGCAGTGTCCTTAGTGCAGGGTGCAGGCGGTGTCAGCAGAGCAGGGGTGCCAGTGGTGTCCTCAATGCAGTTTGCCAGCAGTGTCTGCAGCGGGGGATGTTGCCAGTAGGGGTCGGCAGCAGGGAGTGTCGGCAGCAGGGGGTGCCGGCAGTGTCAGGCAAGGGGGATGGGCGGCATCTTCCTAACTTCCTGTGCCCATATTCAGTGGACTTAACACTGATTGGCTGAGAACCGTCACAGACAGCTCTCAGCCAATAAACGTTAAGCCCGCTGAAGGCAAAACCTCACAATCCCGACAGCGGGAATGCAAGGTTTGCCTCGATTAGGCATCCAGGGAGGGCAGGGGGATCTGAGCTGTGTCTTGGATCCCCCCCAGATTCCTGAAATTCGGGTGGGTCCGGTTCCCGGATGTGATGCCTGGTAACCTCTCTATGGGTTCAGAGTCGAGTAAGCAAACTGCTGAAAGGGTTAAACAGGGACTTTATTATAATATATACACATACAGCATAAAAGGGAAGATGTTCTAAGCCTTGGAGAGAGATAAAGTACCTACCAATCAGCTCCTAACTGCCATTTTTCAAACATAGCCTGTAGCATGACAGTTAGGAGCTGTTTGGTTGGTACTTGGGGGTCTATGTACTAAGCCTTGTAGAGAGATGAAGTTTAAGGAGACTAATGGGGAGATTTAATAAAGCTTGGAGAGAGATAAAATTGGAGATAAAGTACCAACCAATCAGCTCCTAACTGTCACCTTACAGGCTGTATTTGAAAAATGACAGTTAGGAGCTGATTGGTTGGTGCTATTCATCTCCAATTTTATCTCTTTCCAAGATTTATTAAATCTCCCCCAAAGTGCCAACCAATCAGCTTCTAACTGTCGCTTTACAGGCTGTGGGGTAGATGTACTAAGCCTTGGAGAGAGATAAAGTACCAACTAATCAACTCAAGCAGAGCCAGTAAAATGACAGGAGCTGATATGCTGGTACTTTATCTCTGTCCACTTTATCTCTCTCCAAGGCTTAGTACATCTACCCTACAGCCTGTGACGTGGCAGTTACAAGCTGATTGGCTGGTACTTTAACTCTGTTCACTTTATCTCCATTTAAGGCTTGGTAAATAGACTACTTAGTACCTAGAACCCTGTATCTTTCTCCACTTTATTTCTCTTCAGGACTAAAACCGCATACACACTAGACGATGTGTTTATGCGGCGATATCGTCATCATCGGAGGGCCCGGCGGGGGTTGCTGGAATCGGCAAGTGTTTACACATTTTCCAATGCCGACCAGTGATGGGGTGGAGCGGGGCCATGCTGCATTCAGCAGCATGGCATCGCTCACAATATCCCCAGATTGGGCTGCATGTACAGCCGATTGGGGATATCGTAAACAGCCAGTGGGAGCAAGCATTGTTGGTCATTTACTGCATACACATCGGTCAATCGTTCAAAATATCGGCAAGTGTGTACGGGCTTTAGTACATCTCCCCCAAAGACACGCATGCCAACAAATGACAAGATGTTCACCTATTAAACAACTACTCAACAGAGCAAGTCACTTGGAGTCCACTCCTATCATCACTGAGCATACCTCCCAACATGACCCTCTCCAGGAGGGACACAATGCTCTGGTCCTGGACTTCCCTGATAATTTATGATTGGTGGGGCTGCAGTACAGTCCAAAATTCAAATAGGGGAGTCACACCAACTGCCAGTGAGCCCCAGCCAGTGATGTTTGGCAGCGTGTGAAATGACAGTTGGTGTGGCTCCCCTATTTGAATTTTGAACTGCTCTGCAGCCCCACCTCTTACCAGGGAAGTCCAGGACCAGAGCACTGTGTCCCTCCTGGAGAGGGTCATGTTGGGAGGATATGACCGAGCCATACCAACGAGATGCGGACTAAAGGAGAGATGTGTCAAGCCTTCTAATGAAGATAGGTAGAGAAGTTGCCGGTAGCAACCCATCAGCTTCTAGCTATCACTTTATAGAATATACTTAATGATAGCTAGATGATTGGTTGCTATGGGCAACTTCTAAAAGTATTCCTCCTTTTATAAGGCTTGATATATATTCCCCCCCCAAGTGCGATGTCCTCCTGCTTTCAGCAGGTATACAAGTACTGAGGATCTGATTGCTAGCACAATCCTACAACAGCCCAACAGGAGCTGTGACCCCATGTCAGTATAATGCCCCATGTCAGTATAATGCAAGATAGAGGATTCCTTTTAACTCTGATCTCGTTCTCATGGCAGTGGCATGTCTAAAGGTGCCCATACACTGTGCGATAAATCAGCCGATCCAACGGATTGGTATGATTTGGCTGCTCTATCGTACCGTGTATGGGCATAATATTGGATAGTGCGCGCACCCGTGGGGTCGTACATCGCACCCCCAGATCTTACTGTAGATTCAGTCGATTTGGGGATGCGACGTGCGATCCCATGCAGCGCTATGCGTGTGAGGGAAGCCGGCATATTGGGCGGTCGGCCACACGATCGCACCGTGTGTGGGGACCACCCGCTATGTCGGATCCCCGTCGCGTCGCACGGTGCATATCGCACTGTGTATGGCCATCTTAAGACAGTGATTCGCTGCTGGATTGGGCACCTGCTTATCAGGGGGTGACTGGGTCATCTCTTAGCTTTCACCAAGTTCTAGGGTTACAGCAGGCACACATGGTGGTGACTGGCGTTGATCAAAGAGTTTCACACTTGGTACAACAAAAAAAAGACTTTATTACACTAGCAGTTGGACACCTGAACCTGTCCCAAAGTTAACCCTGGCAGAATTAACCTTTATTTTCAAAGTGCCCGGCACCTAGCTCTCCCCCTAATTAATCTATTATGTTTACCAGTATCTAAAGAAGAAATAACTTTTTAATTTTTTTTTAATGTCAAAGGAAAATACTAAAGTAGCCTCAGAAGATTACAAGTGAAATCTTATTCTTCATAGAGTACCACATTTATTAATAGGTAACATAATACAACCCCTTACTGTAATATACTAGAAAATGTTATGCCTTACTATTTAATGGGCTTATACGCAGTTGTACAACTCTTGCAAGTTAGTCTCATTTTCCTCCTTGTACTTCAGTGGATGTTGCCCTGTCGCATGGACCATTGTCATTAGCCGTTTGCAGCTGCTCCTTGCTAGCGCTGACACCTGGGTTAGAAGTCGGACCAATATTGAAATTCTAATAACTATAACCCCTGGTACTTTCCAGCAGTGATGATGGCGGGCATGCTCCTCTCCTCTTCAGCTGCGTTTCAGTAACTGTACGAGTCATTTGGTGGAACGCAATGAAAGGGTTAAAATGGGAAAGCTGTGAAAATGAAGAATTATATTACACCACTCAACAGAGCATCACATAGCACGGTGTCACTCAGGGGACACAACTGATTGTGGTTTGTTTTTGTTTTTTTAAAGGACTACTACATTTATGCTATGCTATGCCAAGTCAGCTAAAGGACCAGCAGAGTTAAGTGTTTATTGGGGTCATAGGATAGCACCTCGATTTTGGGAGATGTGATTCATTTATTCAAACGTAAATCTGTATTACATATAAAAAACAATAAATGTATTGCTGAATATAGATGCAACTTTTTTTTAGTTTCATAAATAAACCATTTAAGCATAACTGTACGCCATATAATGATTGTATAAAAAAAAAACAACCTAATAACAATAATGGAAAAAATAAAAATAGCAAGCTATCAGAGTGGTGTATATAAAATTCTTTAGGGGCAGCATTGAATCTGTGATATGGTTAAAAAGAGCTTGGCACATATTTATAAAATGTATATTTTCCATACTGCCTAGATCTTTATGTAGTGTATGTGTATATAATATGTGTGTGCATGTATGTATATTCATACTTGCCTACACTCCCGGAATGGCCGGAAGCCTCCCGAAAATCGTGTGACAATCCCGGCCACCCGGAAAAGTATGCAAGTCTCCTGCAACCCCCTCCACCCACCGGCAACCCCCAGCGTTCCAAGGGGGACGCTGACGCGATTCGTGGTGAATCGCGTCAACGTAGCCCGGCCTTCCGCTATACAATGCCTTTTTCCTTGGACTGTATAGCAGGAGGCGGGGCCACGATGACGCGATTGTACCACCACGCCCCCTGCACCACACACTTTATGGACCGCCACGTCCCCTCTCTGCCGACCTGGCGGGAGGGGGCAGCAAAGTACGAATATATACACATATATATATATATGTTACTGTACTTGTACGTAGGAGAGTTTACAAAAAAAAAGTGCATCCCGTATGTAAATATTCAAGATTAGTTCAAAATTCTGCTCCATCCTTTTTTTTTCCCGAGCGCTGCCATCTTATACCTCCGCTCCCCTGCCTGGTGACCCTCCCAAAGTGTGCAATCTGAAACATAGCAATACCTGGCAGTGAGGATAGGGAATAATGTAGGACAACTCATGGACGTTTGCATATGTATTATTATTTTTTTTAACTCTTTCATAAATGTCCGCAAAATTATATCCTGATGTATTTTGCAAGTACCTGATTTGATTTACACCACTGGATAACTTGGCAATGATTGTCACTTATTTCTGACGTTTAGGGGTATATTTACTAAAGTGCGGGTTTTTAGAAATGGATGTGTTGCCCATAGCAACCAATCAGATTTTACTTATCATTTATCTAGCACCTTCTAGATGATAATAGCTAGATTCTGATTGGTTGCTATGGGCAACACCTCCACTTCTTTAAACCTGCACTTTAGTATACCCCTTAGAGACTAGTGAGTCTCCTGTAATTTGATTTGTACAATGATTCATGTATTTGGGGTATATTTTGCTTGAATCGACTCACAACTAACATTTATTATATTTAAAAAAAAAAAGAAATTCAGACCCTTTTCAATCATATACATATCTCCTAACCGTCCCGCACTCAGCAGGACAGTCCCGTTTTTTTGGGACTGTGCAGCTGTCCCACCCACGGGCCGCAGTGTCCCACGGTGGGGGGGGGGGGGGAGTTAGGGGAAGCATAAATAAAAAAATTTAAAAATTTGTAACGTAAATTTGATCAATTTGTTTTTCCATTTTTTTGCATAAAATTTGCTGTTCAAAATTGACAATTTGTTTCAAGCTATTATCTAAAAGCACAGACGGTGTAATGGTTAGTATTACTTCCTTACAGCACTGAGGTTATGGGTTTGATTCCCACTACAGCCCTAACTGTGTGGAGTTTGTATATTCTCCCTGTGCTTGCGTGGGTTTACTTCCAAAATATACTGGTAAGTTAACTGGCTTCCAACAAAAATTAACCCTAGTGTGTGTGCATATGGTAGGGAATATAGATGGTAAGCTCCACTGGGGCAGGGACTGATGTGAATGGCCAAATATTCTCTGTAAGGCCTGCAGAATATGTGTGCGTTATATAAATAACTGGTAATTATAATAAAAGCCATTCTCCCTACTGAGAGTTTAAGGATAGCCATGCTTGAGCACAGACGGTTAAATCAATTTACTGAGGTACTAATTAAGCCACCTGTGCTCAACCATGCATATTCTTAAAACCCGGACCGTTAGGGTTGCTTAAAGACAGAGTTTGGGAACAACTGACTTATTTAATCGTTCTTACATGTTCCCCAGGATATTTAGTTAAATTAATAATATTTATGCTATTCTCAGCATTTATCCATTTAAAGTTTTATATTTTGAAGCTGATTTCTGAAGCTTCAGACTCGGGGATTGATTCAGCAAGGACCGCAAGTGTGTTGCCGCACGCAATTGGCCGATTATTGCGTTCTGCGCATGCATGGCAGTGTGCGAACCGGCCTCTGTGATCGGGACAGCGATCACAGGGACTACGCAGACCCATCTCAGAGTGATTGACAGGAAGTGGTCTTTGTGGGAAGTGCCGTTTGTGGGGGGGGGGGGGGTTTGACAAAACACAGGTTTGCCATTGCAGGTTAGCAGTTCCTGAGTAAGGTCAGAGCTTGTGCAAGTGTGCGTGAGGCTGCAATAGTACTCAATGTTACTGATGGTTTTGCAGTCTTGCTAAACATTACGGATGTGCGTAAGGTAAGGTGGGCGTTCCTATGTAGTTCGCAATGGATTAGCATATCTTCGCAGTGAGACCTTGTGAGTAATTCACTGTTGCATTTGCAGTTGTGGTCCGTAGTGATTCAAGCCCTAAGACAGGAGTGGTAGAGCTGCTTAATGAATTATTCAGGTAGCGGGTTGATGTGGTGGTTACTGCAGATAACAGACCTGTTCCTATAGGTCAGGAAATGAATGTTGTGTTGCACTGATCGCTACTGAGCAATGGAACACAGGGCCTGATTCAGAGCCGCTCGTAAGCGGCCGCTCGCTCACACCGAGCGATGTTCGCACATCTGCGCATGCGTATGGGTCATAATGCGCATGCGCCAACCAGTCATTGCGGTCGGAAATCGTGTGTTCGCAAAATAGCGAGTGCCTGCTAATTTGAGTGACAGAATGAGGCGTTTGTGGGTGGTAACAGGGGAAAGTGCTTGAAAACGGGGAGTGGAGATCCGAACGCAGGCGTGCCAAACGGTCAAAATGGGCGTTTTAAGGGTGTGCATAATTAACAAAGCAGCATCATCGGCCACGTCACTTGGTTGTCTCTTAGCCTGAACTGTTCGCATGATTGCAGTAGGAAAATCCAACCACAAGCACTGCGAGCAGTTCAGACACCTTTCGATGTACTCGATTAATCTAATAAATAGCGGAGATGATGTATGATGCGAACGGCCAGGGGGCGTCTTTACATAATAGCGAGCGCATATTTTGTTCGCTCGCTCAGACATAGAGGCGTCAACAGACCGCAAAGAGCGAGCACTCTATTTAAATAACCGGCCCCTTTTTCTGAACGAGCGAGCGCAAATAGCGTCCGGCTCTGAATCAGGCCCAGAGTTCTGTCCGTGGTACTTTATAATGAATTTGAATGTGATCAGTGGGATTACTACTTTTATAATGCTTTTTTGGGGGGGGCTTGATAACTTCTGTTATGTCCCTTACTTAATCATTCATGAGGAAAACAATGATGATATTAATTCTCCTGAGACAATAATCTGATGTTGAAATATGCACCTATTCTTTTCCTTAATCTAGTAAAAGGCTTGTGGTCTTGGTTTCCAATGAAGCAGCTTTCAATACCCTGCGGACATATACCAGCGAGGATGAGGCCTGGAAGAATTACTTGGAAAATCCTTTGACAGCGGCAACAAAGGCGATGATGAGTATAAACGGGGATGAGGACAGTGCCGCCGCACTTGGCCTTTTATATGACTATTATAAGGTAAAATAAACTTTTAAATAGCATTTTACAAAAGACCCATCATTTGCACTCACCCAGTTCTGGCTGACTGTACTCGCCCACTTGGATCGCATTTCTTTTGAAAGTGATTTGGTTCATAGGCAAATGGAGGGGGGTTTCCGGTTGCCTGGAATCCCCCCTCCTCAGCCCACACCATGATGACCACAATAGAAATAGCATATAATACTAAAGTTGCATGTTTTTTACATCCCACAAATGAAATATTAGCACTACCTGTACCTCTTGATCTTTTAAAATGTGTGAGCCAGTAATGAATACACCTGTGCACCAAACAGGAGATCTGGAAAACATGCACTGTTAGGGGTGCACTGCTATAGACCCTCAATAGGGCTAATTATTAATACTGTATAATAAATCATACAGTATCCAGTGCGTAAGGAGACCAATATGTACATTTATGTCCATGGCAGTGCTAGGTTCTTTTTCTTTTGCTGCTCCCCCAGATTCCCGAACTTGCTGAAATGAATGGAGCCCACATCTGAAATAAAAACATTCAGCTCAGACAGGATGGCCCCACTGCCTGATGGCTTACTGTGATCTCTGGTCCTGCATATGCCAGAATTATTACATAGTGTACACTATACTTCATATAACTTATATATATTATAGCTGGTTAAGTGCTAATTATGCCCACTTCATGGACTATCCACACTTGCTTTAAAATCAAGAATTTGGAACCCCCCCTCTAGAAATCCTGCGTTTTCCCCTGTAGTTTTTGAAGGTTTTTTTTTCTTATTGTATATGAGATTTCAGTTGCATATTTCAATTTCCTAAGTCTTAAGGTGCATACACACACAGAGATTTTTTGAATGATTATCGTTAAACGATATCGTTTAACGATAATTGTTTGAAAAAATCGTTCACTTTCTGAGTCAAACGATGAACGATTATTGTTCATGCACGTTCACGTTTGTAGTTTGTAGTTCAGTCAGACTTGTCAACTCAACGATTTTCATTAAGTTAATATGCAAAAATCGTTTGTAGTTCATAAAAATCGTTCATTACATTTAGTAAATGAACAACTTTAATAAACGATTTTAGTTAATTTTTTCAAGGGAAAAAAATCGTTTACTAAAATCGTTCATTAACTAAATCGTTGTGTGTGTATGCAGCTTTAGAATTAGCCATATAAAAGCATAAGGACCTGATTCAGCGTTGGATGTGAACAGTGAAAGGTTGCAGCTTTTTTAGCCGCATTTTGCTCCCCCCCTGCCCCTTGTTTTTTTTTTCAGTGCGCATGCATAGTTTTCTTCTTTTTTGTTAGGTAACTTGCACTTGTGACTCCCTACGTCAAGGGTCAGGAGTTGGAGGGGATATGTAGACAAAGTCAAAGTACAGTAATGGCGTATTGACCCTAATTGCAGCCAAGATGGCCACCTAAAAGTAGTATATGCGTATGTTTGTTGGGTCAGGACATGCGGGTGCTCAAACCCTGGTGTAAGTTGTGAATTGATGATGATGACGCCTGCAGGCTGCCACTGATTCGTCCAATGTGTCTAAGACACCCAGTAATGCAAATGGAGCAAAATTGCTGCTGCTGTGGTTTCCAAGCAAGATTAAAATTTACTTGACACTCATATAAACTGTGTGTATATGTGTATCTGTGTGTATATATAATATATATATATATATATGTATACTATGTGTATGTGTGTGTGTGTATATATATATATATATATATATATATATACATATATATTATACATGTTGAGTCTGCCATATCCAAATATTCCGAAATACGGATTTTTTTTTGGCATGACTGAGATAATGAAACCTTTGATTTTTGATGGTTCAATGTACACAAACTTTGTCTAAGGCACAAATTATTAAAAATATTGTATAAATTTACCTCCAGTCTGTGTGTATAAGGTGCAAATGAATCATAAATGAATTTAATTTCTGTATACAAACTTTGCTTGAGCCACAAAATTATTGTAAAAAATTACCTGCAGGCTGTGTGTATAAGGTGTATATAACACATACATGCATTCTGTGTGTATATTGGGGTCCCTTTCCCAAGCTATTTCATTATGATATACAAATATTCCAAAATACGGAATATTCCATTATCCAAAATACCCCTGGTCCCAAGCATTTTGGATATGGAAGACTCAACCTGTATATGTAACAAAAAAAATCTTAAGTAAGGTTTATTTTACTATTTTGTACTCTGGGTCTCATTCAGACCCGCTCGCGAGTGCATGCGCGAGACCCGAATAACGATGGGGTAGCCGTTGTTATGGGTCTCGCACCAATGGGGGCTTGCTGTCGATGGTGATTGACAGCACGCCCCCTTTGGTGGGCGGGCCGGGGGCGTGGCTGCCCAGACGGAGGCATTCCCATGGGAACGCCTACCGTCTGGGTCCGGCCCCACTGACCTCACTAGTGACTGATAGAGCCAAACTCAGCCCAGGGCTTGCGGAAGACGAGACCCTACCGCAAGGGTCTCGTCGCAAGCCCGATGGTCGCGATGGTCTTGACCATCGCGACCATCATCATGGACGCTCGCATAAGCTGTGGGTGGTAACCCACAGCTAAGTGAGCGTCCACGAGGCCGCCTCACTAAAAAAAAAAAAACACGCCCTGATTCAGAGCGGGCTCTCGTTCAGAGCGTCCGGCTCTGAATCAGGCCCTCTGTTTGGGAAGAGGAAAGCTACACATAAGTTTTATTAGGGTGGACTAATGCCCTGATTCAGAGCCGGACGCCCTGACAGAACGCTCGCTCTGAATCAGGGCCATCCTTCTTCATTTTTAGAGCGGCCTCCTGGCCGCTCATATAGCTGTGGGTGACCACGCACAGCTATAGCGAGCGGCCAGGAAGATGGTCGCGATGGTCAAGACCATCGCGACCATCGTGCTTGCTACGAGACCCTTGTGGTAGGGTCTTGTTGCCGCAAGCCCTGGAGTGCTTTTGGCTCTATCAGAGCCGAGAGCACTCCCACTGACATCACTTGTGATGTCAGTGGGGCCGGCTCCAGACGGTAGGCGTTCCCATGGGAACGCCTCTGTCTGGGCAGGCACGCCCACCAAAGGGGGCATGCTGTCACTCACCATCGACAGCACGCCCCCTTTGTAGCGAGACCCGGAGCGACGGCTTGCCCGTCGCTATCCGGGTCTTGCGCATGCGCACGACGGAGCCGCCTCCGTCGTGTGCATGCTCACTGGGCCAACATGGACCCGCTTGTGAGCGCTCGCGAGCGGGTCTGAATCAGGCCCTAAGTCTTCTTTGTAAGGGGGTGGTCGGCGAAGCGCAGGCATGCCAGTGCGCTGGAATGCAATTGCTGGAGCATGCATAAATTATCCACTGCGATGCCCTAAGCAGCTGGAGTACTCAGTGCGTGCGACGAGGTTAGCAAATCCTGAAAAAGGCCAAACCTGGATTGACTGCTATTGCTTGATGTTCTTCTTTTTGCTGCGCCATTTCTGTTTTTTTGTGAAAACTTCATTAAAAGGTATTTTAAAAAAAATAAAATACTTAAAATTGTATTTTTCGATATCAGGGGCGTAACTAGGTATTTGAAAGCCCCATAGCAAACCTTTGTAAGGGCCCTTATGTAACACTCGATGGAGAAAAATGCATATAACGCATGTAACTTTGACATAGAAGATGGGTCCCCAAAAGCTCTGGCCCCACATCAGCTGCTCCCCTTGAGCCTATGGTAGTCACGTCCATGTTCGATAAGCATTTCAGAGGACCAAGTAACTTAGGCACTTTTTGATCTACACTATCTGACCATTTACTGTAATGTGTATGAGTTGAGTACTGAGTTTTATAGCTATTGTTGTGCTTATGATGAAGCCGCACCACCTGTCGTGTTCCTGGCGCATCTGCTCCTGTTACTTGCATGAGCAGAGGGGCGCCTTTTTTTCCCCCGTGTGCATTTTGCATAATGCATCCAACTCTGAATGAGGTCTGAAATCCACAGGCTTAGGTTGTGGAAATTGAATGTGACTTTTAATATGATAATATTCTCTTAGATTGGCACATAATATATTATCCCTTTTTATAATATTACAATTGCATTTTTAAAATACCTCAAAAAAAGGAGACCTGTTGGTTATAGTCTTGGGGCGAGAGGGGAATAAAGGTTTTAAAAATGTGACTGAAAAGTAATATCTTCCTGTCCCCAGGTTCCAAGGGAGAAAAGATTATTATCTCTAAATAAATTAAATGATGTACACGATGACCAAGATAAAAGGTAATGTACTGTACAACGGAACGTAGAACATTTCTTTATTCTTCCTTTGCAACCAAACTCTTCAGTGTGATGTTAAACCACTTGTCAACGTTTTTAGGTCTGTTATGAAATGGTCCATGGTTCGTCGCCTTTTCGAAGGCCGTTCCTCCGTTGAGTATCTGTAAAACGTAAATGTTCTGCCAAGAGAGGTGTGAAAATCTGCACATCCAATACATTGGGGCTTAATTAATGAAATTTTAATTGTGTAGTTTAGAAGACCAAACTTCTTCGTCTGTAATGTTAGGATGACTCTCTAACGTACATTGAAACAGTTTCCTCAGTGGAATAATAAAATCAATATTAACTGACAACGCAAGTGTTGAAGTTCCACTTTGTGACTGATATGGCAATTACCTCTTCTATCTGCCTATCATTCTGTACCAATGATAAGGAAGCTCATAAAACACCTTCAGGATGTTCTACCACATGCAGATAAGGATTAATAATGTGATATCTGTTCTATGATATGAGAAAGATGCTATGTACTGACAGCTTGCTGCTAGTTATTTAAGATTTTGGACTTAAGTGAATGGGTGGCACACACAAACTACTGTATCAAAAGTGACAATGACAAATGCATCATTTATCTCGTAACGTAGGACCATTGATATTCAGCTGGAAGGTAGTGTATATTGTTTGTGCATAGGAACAGAACAGTTCTTACAATCTTTAGATCAGTGAACTAAAGTTTAGTTTGCGAATTTACATTCTGTGCTTATTACAGGTGTTTAATATACCGAGATATATCATGAAATGATGGATGGCTAAATGGTTTTATTTGATTCTGTTATTAGAAGTCACAAATAATTGCAGTCAACATTCTGTACCATTATTATGTATCATTGTACGAGTATTTTTGTTATTTAGCTTTGTATATAATAATGATACCTAGCAATGATCTGGTCTGATCTGCATTACAGCCATGACATATCCAAAGTTATGTATCTCCAGGCTATGCCCAGCTCTCTTTGACTTATTATTTTGTTCTATGGGCCTGATTCAGACCCGGTCGTAAGCACTGATCGCTCGCAACCGTGTCGATGTTTGCCCACTGGGCATGCGCACGACGGAGCCGGCTCCATCATTCGCAAGACCCAGCTAGCGACGGGTGCTCCGTCGCTCCAGGTCTTGCATCAAAGGGGGCGAGCTGTCGATGGTGATTGACAGCTCGCCCCGTTTGGTAGGCGTGGCCTGGGGGTGGCTTCACAAACTGAGGCGTTTCCAAGCGAATGCCTGCCGTTTGTGGGCGGCCCCGCTGACATCACCAGTGATGTCAGTGGGAGAGCTTCCGACTCTATTAGAGCCAGAAGCTCTCTGGGGCTTGCGGCCACGAGACCCTACCACAAGGGTCTCGTCGCAAGCCCGATGGTCGCGATGGTCTTGACCATCGCGACCATCAACCTGGTAACCCACAGCTATGCGAGCGGCCAGGAGGCCGCTCCAAAAAAAAAAAAAAAACGCCCTGATTCAGAGAGAGCGCTCTTTCAGAGCGTCAGTCTCTGAATCAGGCCCTGTATGCCAAGACTGCTTTATGACATTAGTGGGTACAGTGTGAAGTCTACACTTTTGTGCCCTACACCTCTTTGGCACAGCAAAACTAGAGTTCTGTTGAAACTGTAGATACTGTTAGAGCTTGGGTCAGATGTATCGGAATCGGTCTGTTTAGCCGCCAGATCAAATGCCGACAGCGGCAGCCCGGCGGGTCGAAATCCCGACAGGGAAAGGTAAGCTAACCCTCCCCTCTCCCCCCCCTAACCCTCCTTTAGGGGTGCCTAACACTAACCTCCCCCCAGGGGTGCCTAAACCTAACCCCCCTCCCCGCACCCTAAACCTAACCCTCCCAGGGGGTGCCTAGCCCTAACCTTCCCCCCCCTAGTGCCTAACCCTAATCCCCCCCTTTCCCATAGCCTAATCCTAATCTACCCTGGGGCAGGGTGCATAACCCTAAATCCCCCCAGGGGTCCCTAAACCTAACCCCTCCGTCCCCAAGCTAAGTGTTCTACTTACCTGTCAGAGTACGATCGGGATGGCGGGGGTCAGTCTTCCGGCTTCGGGATTAAGATAGGCGTCGGCATTTCAATGCCTATCTTAAATCCCTTATCGGGCAGGACGAGTCGGGATTTAGACCGCTGGCATCGCGTCCGCCGGTCTACTAACTACATCGCGGTGTATCTTATGCATTAGGATCTGTGCTACTATTAGCTCTAGCATTTCAATCTGGACTACTGTTATTGTATTAAGATCTGGTCTACTGTGAAATCTAGCATTAGTATCTGGGCTACTGTTAGAGCTAGCATTGGGATATGGGCTTCTGTGAGGTCTAGCATTAGTATCTGGGCTACTGTTAGGGATAGCATTGGGATCTGGGCTTCTGTGAGGTCTAGCATTAGTATCAGGGCTACTGTTAGGGCTAGCATTAGGATCGGGACAACTGCTCTAGCATTAGGATTTGGGCTACTTTGAGGTCCAGTATTAGGATCTGGGCTATTGTAAGGTCTACCATTAATATCTAAGCTACTGTTAGGGCTAGTATTAAGATCTGGGCTACCGGGATGTCTAGCATTAGGATTCGGGCTACTATGTGGTCTAGTATTAGGAGTTGGGCTATTATGAGGTTTAGTATTAAGAGTTAGGGTACTGTAAAGTCTAGCATTAGTATCTGGGCTACTGTTAGGGATAACATTAGGATCTGGGCTTGTGTGAGGTCGACCATTAGTATCTGGGTTAATATTAGGGCTAGCATTAGTATCTGGGTTACTGTTAGGGCTAACATTAGGATCTGGGATTCTGAGGTCTAGCATCAGTAATCAGTATTTGGGCTAATATTAGAGCCAGCATTAGTGTCTGGGTTACTGTTAGTAGATCAGATCCTAATGTTAGCCCTATGAATTATTTGTAGTACACAACCCTCATTATCTGCCTCGGATACAGCACTCTCCCATTTGTAATCTGCAATGGCAAATCCTACTCCTGTAGCTTTGTCCTGGTTGAGACTTGACAGTATGTTTCCTGACCCCCAACATGGCTCCGATCGAGCTAATGCTTGGACAGGTTTGGTCACGTCAGCTGAGCAGTCTCCTTCATAACGCATACTGTAGCTCCACAACAAAAATATAAAAAAACCCCGGCACACATCCCTATATTCTACAAGGGCACCCTCCACTGAGCAGTGTAATACTCACCCAGTTTTGTTATCTGAGCCCTCTTAAATGGCCATTAGCCTCTCTTTAAGTGCTCACTTGAAGTGCCTTCCATACTCTATCCATTTTTATGGACCTCCCCTCAGGATTCCTTCCAGATGGAAAAAGAGGGAGATTGCGTTCAGTCATCCCAATCCTTTGCCACTATGACTATGACTATGCAGCTTTGAGGCATGCTCATAAGCAGTCAGCCATTGGAGGGAGGAAATTGGGAAGGTGACCCGTGACCTCCCCTACGCGTGCTTCCCTATATTAAGCTATGATATTGAACAAACAGCCTTCCTGACACTTGTGCTTTAGTAAGTAAGAAGAGCTTTGCAAACATTCTATTCCAACATTGTTTCTGCATAACATGCCACGAACTAACTTGTGTTTCATGTACAGGAATGGTATTCTGGTTAGTGAGGCTCCAAGTATCCTGATTACCGGAGAGAATCGGGTGCAGGTTTTGAAAACGAACCCAGTGAATCTTTCCCATAGCACAGAACCTGTGGAATCCTCCAAGAGAGAACAGTATAACAGCAATTTATCTGACAGTCCAACTCCTGCCCCGGCGTCCTCGGTCACCACGGTGAAGGCAGAGGAGTTCACACCTGTGTTTATGTCCCCTTCGGTGGCTTACAGAACAGACAGTGAAGAACCCAGGGGGGTTATTTTTGAGCAAACTCATTATGGTGCACATATTGCACAACATTCAGACTACCTCAAGGACGATCAACGCAGCACTCCCGACAGCACGTACAACGAAAGCTATAAGGAAACCGTCTCTGATGTAAGAATGTCGCTTAAGCGCAATAAATCTTGTGTGTTTTTTGTATTAAATGTTGCTATGGAGATAGTGATGAGATACAGGTGTTGTGCAGATTAACAAAAAAAATTAAAATACTGTTTTTATTATCAAAAATGGGGTCAATGCAGCACATACAGTACCTGATATCTGCCACGGTCCCCGGTATATACATCCACGGAATCCTCAGCAGGAGTTTTCGCGGAATATCTTGCAAATCTTGGGCCTAATTTAGAGATGTAGGCTAATGACATCGCAGATGCAAACCCGTACGCAACTGCTGTGTGAAAATCTGCAAATGTCGCAGACGCCTACCTGCGGCTTTGCAAATCCAAGCATCTGCGTACTAAGGCGGTCACAGATCCTACGATAATCGGACTTCTGAGTAGCCCTGTGGTTGTGCAGAATGGCCGCATGATGCTGGAGCCACTTTCACTGCGTACGGAATCGCAGACGCAGGCTGTGGCACACCCCAAAAATGGTCACGGTACTCCCCCCATTTTCCTGGCAGGGCCAGATTAAGGGCACCATATACTAACGAAAAATAACCCATTTAGTGCTCGCTAAAGGGGTTACGCCACCTTTCTGTCAGGGGCGTATCTATAATGGGTGCAGGGTGTGCGGGGAACATGGGCACCCATAGAATTACTTACCTCTCCAGAGTCCCACGTCGGCGCGGGGGTCCGGCGCTGTAAAAACGACTGGAAAATGGCCTCCGCTGCCATTTTCCCGTTGTTTGCACATGCGCAGTAGAGGGAAAATTGTTGCTGCAGCCATTTTCCCGGTGACCAGCGCATCCTCTATACACTCTGGGCGCACTCTAGTGCCCACAGTCTATAACTCTGGCGCTGGCCGCACACAGCTCAGTGCTCTGCCGGCCGCCTGACAGAGAGGAGTGTTGAAGACTGCACACGGGCCCCCTCCTCTCTAGAAACGCCCCTGCTTTCTGTATTTAGTAAACAGCGGTAATTTTAGATTACCTCTGTTTGTACAGCATCGCTCTCGCCATCTTTTAGATGGTGAGAGCGATGCGGGCCCCATTGCCGGCAAAGGAGACCCGGCGGTGACTTTCCGGCTTCAGCGAAGCCTTCCAGGTACTCCCGGGTCCCCGTGTCATGCACATGCGCAAACGGACCATCGCGCATGCGCATAACACTGGAGCCTTGTCGCTGGCAGCGTTAAGCTGCCAGCAGAGGACCTCGCCGACGACGATGATTTAGCTAGGCTTCGCGGGACATCGCCGGAGGGGTAAGTATTACTAAATACCAGTGGAATTTTCGTTTGTATCACAGTGATACTAAACGAAAATTGCTGCTGGTATTTCGTTCGTTTGTAAATGGGGCCCTATAAGAGGGGCGGATGGAATTACAGCTCCAGGCTTCCACATAAAAATAGGCCCATCATCATAGCAGTGTGATGACGACCAGCTGGCTACACAGTCAGCCATAAATCATAAGTATTAACATAGTTTTTCTTGTTTTCTCACAAAATTATAACATTTTTATATTTATATTAATTTAGGATAATAGTGGGGTTGATAGTGTAGGGGGTGTACACACCCACGTGGCCCTGGCCACACCCACGCAGCACTAGTCAGAGCTCCTCCCCTTTTCATTATAGGCCCTTAAACTTTTTTAGCCCCAGGCCCATGTGGGCCTGAATCCGGCGCTGTTTCCTGGTGGTTGCAAGGTAAGTATATTCAGTGGGTGTAGGGTGTGCAGGGATGTAGTTATTATCTTGGCTGTTGGACTGCTGGTGCGAAGAATGCCAGAATCCCGTCACCAGTCAGAATCCCAGGGCCAGCATCTCAACCGAAGGTATTACGACAGTAAGTATTGGGGTTAGGCACTAGGGGGAGGGTTAGGCTGTGGTGGGGAGAGGTTAGGTAAAGGCACTAGGGGGGAAGGGTTAGGTTTAGGCTGCAGGGAGGGAGGGGTAGGGGAAGGAGAGTATACTTCCTTCTGTTGGGATTCTGACCCTGTCGGGATACTGGTGTCGGGATTCTGACCCTGTCGGGATACTGGTGTCGGGATTATGATCGTCGGGATGCCAAGCATCGGCATCCTGTACCCAACCTGGTGTGTGGTGTGGGCCCCCCTTAACTCGTCGGCCCGTGTGCTTCATACACCCTGCACACATTACATATATGCCAGTGCAGCAGGGCTTGATGCTGAGTTGGATGTACGCCTGTTTGCATATAGTAAAATCGGCTAATTTTTACTATACATGCAGACTGAAAAGCCAGACACGTACGAGTAGTATCATGTGCTTCCAACGGGAAAACGTGCACAACAGAAGCAAAACAAAACCAGTTTTCTGAATGTAGCGACTCTTAATTAATTAGTGCTGGAAACCTGTTCCAACTAAGAATATGCAATCTATCCACTTTATATATCAAAGCAACATGCTATGTTTTGTTGTATACAGGGATTCTGTGGTGTTATGCATTTTAGGCATACTGTATTATAAATGTTCAGTTGAAATAAAAAAAGAATGCACCTTGTCTATATGCTTTTATATCTTGCAATATATATTTGAAACCTGACCATCATTGTCTTCCTTTGTGCTAGAAATACCGCAGTTCATCGGTGGCTGAGGAGTTCATGTACGATCAAACAGCCAGGTATGTTATGCAAGTACATTTTACTCCGTCACTGAAATCTGGGTAATGCGTCTGTAAAAAAAACATTCAGTAATATAAATATTTTCAAATTTTTCCTATACTTCAGTACATTTCAATATACTTTAGAAGCCACCAAATCTATTCGCCAGAAACAAGGGGAAGGACCAATGACTTACTTGAACAAAGGACAGTTTTACGCCGTCACTCTGAGTGAAACGGGAACCAACAAGTGTTTCAGACATCCCATCAGCAAAGTCAGGGTAATAAATGTTATGCTTGATTTAATTATACTTTTAATTGAGTTTTTCATGTTTTCTGCTCTCCAGATAGTTTTAATCTACATGAGGTCATTAAATCAGGCTGGTTATAGAATGGAATGATGAATGATATATAGAAGTTGTTTAGTTGGTACGGGAAACTTTGTCATTAGTCCACTTCTTATTTTAAACCTGTACCCTGTAAATTTATTCATAGAACCCACTCACCTGAGCAAATGTATACAAAACAATGTATACATATTAGAGCATACTTGCCTACCTTTGTTGTCTCTTCCCCGGGAGATGCCTGAGGAGGAGAAGCAAGTGGGTTGCAAGGGGGCGGGGCCTGACGGGTCACACCATTAAGCCCCGTCCCCTTCATGGTAAATTACCACAATTGGCACTAATTTAAATAGGGGGTGTGGCTAAATGACGTGATTTATGAAGAATCATCTTTAAGCCCCGCCCCCTAGACGAAGTGGGCAGAATGCGGGAGAAGTGCCTACCCTTCCGTGGGTCCGGGTGGTTACCCAAAAAATCGGGAGCCTCATGTGAATTCCGGGAGGGTAGGCATGTATGTATTAGAGATGTACGTGGACCTCGGTGTTTTGGTTCTAATTCATAATCGTGTTTTGGTTTTGGCAAAAACACCCTCGAGTGCTTTGGTTTCGGATTCAGTTTTGGATTTCATAAAAATAGATAAAAATTTTTTTTTTTAAAAATGACTAAAATCATGTAATTTGGACCTGTTTACGTGCCATAAATCCAAGTTCCAAAATTGACAGCAGACCTGAGCCGGGACTCTGTTCTACTCGGATCCAAAAAGTGATTCCGAACTGGGACTCAATTCGACTCAGAACCCATAAGATCGGGTGTGTTTTTATTTCAGGAAACCCGAACCGCACATCTCTAATACATATACATTTTTCTGTCTAAATTATCACTGATAGGTTTGGTATATGTTTTTATTCTTAACTGATAAATTATAGTTCTTTTTCTATTACCCCTTTTTCATTATCCATTGTCTGGGTAACTATGGGGGTACACACATACCACAGGTTGATGGGGGAGGTAATGAGTCTGTTTTGAAACGGAAGTCACAGACACTGCAATGGAAATGATATGAGAGAATGACGGCTACAGATGTTTAACTTACCCCTTGGGGCGACATCTGCAGACTAGCTGAATAGACAACAGACACATATCAGCCATATGTATATATACTACAGGTGATAGTGTTTCCATTGTAAGGATTGTGGGTAATGATATACTGTACAAAGGGAACATATTCTGAAGGCCTGTCAGGATTTACTCTTCTGCTCCACAATATGGATGCCTGTAGGCGTATACTTGCTGAATGCAGCCCGGTAATACAACAGAAGAGAGTATGTCAGTAACACTGAGATACATGAGGAAAGATAATATCCCAGTGTCTCATACATTTCAGTAAATCCCTCATAATTTTCTGTATACATAAATATACATAGGCCTAGGTCTGTGGCTCAGAAGTTATAGCTTTTTCAAACTGAAGGAAACTGAAAAGATTAAGGACTCTTTCTAGACCCTTCATAGTGTGTGTGTTTGTACGTATGTGTGTGTGTGTGTGTGTGTATAATATATATATATACACTGTATGCATAATTGCATATGTGCATGTTTTTATATATAGATATATAGATATATATATATATATATATATATAAACATGCACATATGCATACAGTGTCCTTTCTATGGCAGTAACTTCTATTTCACACTTGTCTTATTGGTATTCTGGATTGTAACATTCTACCTATTAGCAAATAATCAGGTGAACTGTCAATGGGTGTGTATCTGCAATCCCAGCGTTAGATCCTGCACACATTGCTTTGCAGCTGGAGAATGTTATTTTGCAGTGCTTATATTTGATTTGCAGGAAGTACAGAATAAATATTGTTTTACCTCCCTTTACTTGTGAAATATCTGGTAATGTCATCCACTCCAGCATTAATTCTTCACGGTTACCTTATGTACAGCTATTGGCGCTTGTCACTGGAAGGTGCGCTATAATGTCATGCACTGGTTCCTCCAGAACTGGTTCTTCCGGTTTATCACTTCTGAGTGGGAAATCCCTGTGTAATGAGTCTGCTCATGGGAAGAGTCTGCCTGGTTTATTTTGCAAACAAAACAAGTTCCATTGATGTATATGATAAACCTCAGCCTTTGCAGGGTTAGTAGAGTTACCACCAGGGGATTTTGGACTATATCTTCCAGGGGCTTTTTGAATGTATCAACCACTCTTCTGCAACCTTTAGTGTAACATAATAATTTGTCCCATCCTACTACTGCAGCTATCTGACGCAATGTAGACACGAGGTCACCAATCACTAGGTCAACATTCACAGCATTGATGATGTCCACATGGATACAATGTTGACAACATACGGGTCATTCCATGGTAACTCACATTACAACGTGACATAGCAAACAATTAGCAATTCCAGTATACAGTTTTTTTAAAGCATGACCTGTCTTATAACTTTCTCAGTGAATAAAAATAATTTCACATAAATTCCCTTTACTGCTGATAACCATGCATATACTTGCTATGTCACTTTGTAACGTGAGTTACCATGGAAAGGATGTAGTTAATATCCCGGCTGTCCAGAAGCTCAGAATGCCGGTACCGGAATCCCGACACACCAGTCAGAATCCCGGTGCCGGCATCCCGCCAGTAAGTATTGGGGTTAGGGTTAAAGTAGTAACCAATTAGCCGCGAACATTTCGGGGATTTTTTGCCGATTTTCGACAATGTTTTTTTTCACTCTATCCTATTATTTCGGTCTAAATATTAGGATAGTTCTCCTGAAAACACATAGCTCGCGATAAGCTTTCGGATCTTTGTGTTTTCGCCTTTTTTAGGTGAAAAAATGGCAATTATCGTGGATTCTTTTTCCGGACACATCAGGTTCCGAAAAGGAAAAATCCTGATAAGTGCCCGCGTCAGGCCGACTTCGGGGCTAATTGGATACCCCCCTTATTCTGCCTCGAGGTGTGGTTGGGAACTTCTGGGTTAGGCACTAGGGGGAGGGTTAGAGTTCCTGTGACGTTCGGTGAGGTAAATGGCTGTGGAGGCACTGGATTAGAATTGCAACTACATATATGAACCCGGGGGTTCATGTGGGCATTATACAAAGGTGCAGCAGTATATAGTGCTGGAAATTTGGTGCGTTTTGATCAGGAATGTGTGGAAAGGGAATGGGATTGAAATGCCAGAGGTTTAAATCCCGACAGGAGGAAATCCCGACAGCGGCAGGTAAGTCACCTAACCCTCTCCCCCCCCCACCCCAACCCTAACCCTCCCTTAGGGGTGCCTAACCCTAAACTCCCGAGGTGGTGCCTAATCCTAAATCCCCCCCTGGGGTGCCTAAACCTAACCCCCCCTCCCCCGCACCCTAAACCTAACCCTCCCGGGGTGCCTAACCCTAACCTCCCCCCAGCGGCCCCTAACCCACCCCGGGGGGTAAACATGTCCCTCTGGGGTTGCCTAAACTTACCCCCCCTTTCCACGGATAATTGCTAAGGACGGCCAGACTCTCCTCGATCGGTCCGGCGTCCATGGGCACTCCGGCGTCGGGATGAAGATAGGCGTCTGTATTTCAACGCCTATTGTCTGTACCTTGCCGGTCTTCTGGTGTCGGGATATAGACAGTCGGCATTTAGTCCGCCGGTTTATTAACTACATCCCGGGAGGCAGTGCCTCACCTGCCATACACTTATTTACTCCAGAGTTTTGACTATAAAATTGATTAGAATAATACAAAGAAGATATTTATAATATTTTAATTAAATTTGTTTTATAATTTTTATAGTCAAAGCTTCTGGAGTGTACTGAAGTATGATAGGAGAGGCTCTGCCTCACCTGACTGCACATCACTGGGTTAGGCACTAGGGGGGGGAGGTTAGGTTTAGGCTGCAGGTGCAAGGGGAAGGTTAGGTTTAGGCTGCTGGGAGGGAGGGTTAGAATTAGGGGTAGGGGAAGGGAGAGTATACCTACCTCCTTCTGTCAGGATGCCGACGTCGGTATTCTGACCGCTGGGATCCCGAGCGCTGGCATCCTGTACCCAACCCGGAATGACCCATAAATGTTGACATTAACAGAATGTTGACACAGGTAATCTTGACACTGTCATAATGTCGAAATTTCCTGTTTATGGTTTGGGATAAAATGAGAACAAAAACAGCATATAGACAATCTAACATTACATTACATCAGGGTCGACATGCCGGATGTTCACATGTTCATTGTCAACATTACGACTACTTTGACACACTCACGTGGAAAGGATGAATGTTGACTTTGTTGAATGTTGACTTTTTGATAAATATATATATATATATATTAGGGGTGTGCACCGGACACTTTTCGTGTTTTGTGTTTTGGTTTTGGATCTGGATCTTTCTTCGTGTTTTGGATCTGGATTGGTTTTGCCAAAACCACCCTTCCGTGTTTTGGGTTCTGGGTTTTGTGTTTTGGATCTGGATTTTTTCTTAAAAAATAAAAAAAAAACGCTAAAATCACATAAATGGGCCTTTTTTTGTTCCTACGCTATTAATAACCCCAATAACATTAATTTCCACTCATTTCCACTCTATTCTGAACACCTCACACCTCACAATATTGTTTTTAGGCCAAAAGGTTGTACCGAGGAAGCTGGATGACTATGCTAAGCGACACAAGGGGGCGGCACAAACACGTGGCCCATCTAGGAGTGGCACTGCAGTGGCAGACAGGAAGCCAATCAGCGTTATGGTGCCCATTTGCATGTAGCACGAACCCGGGAGATCCGTGCTACATGCATCTGTGTGATTGGCACAGAGCAATGACAGGTCCGTGAGACCCGTCTGTGCTGCTGTGGTAAAAAAAAAAAAAAAAACCTGTGTAAAAAAAGAAAAAAATGGCGTGCACCCCCCCAAAAAAGAGCAACCAGCCCCGGGCATTAGTAACCCAGTGCTGGGTGTGCTTAAATACAGGGGACAAACGACGTAGGGGTCCCCTGTACTTAAGCACAACCAGCACCGGGCTAGTCAGAACCAGCGCTGGTTGCCAAAATACGGGGGACAAACGACGTAGGGGTCCCCTGTATTCTGCGCAACCAGCTCTGGGCTCTGATCCGGTCCTGGTTCTGGAAATATAGGGGACAAAAAATGAGTAGGGTTCCCCTGTATGTTCCAGAACCAGCACTGGACTTTTTCTAGCGGGGGGCTGATGCCACAGCCAGGGGAGCCCTTTCACCGGGCCCCCCAGCCGCAGCATCAACCCTGACCGCTAGTCAGCCCAGGCCGGGGATCCCTGGAGAGCTGGGGACCCCCCCAATAAAGGGGTCACCCTCTCCAGGGCACCCCAGGCCCAGGCTGATAGCCCGGGGCTATCCCCGCCACCCCTGGTGGCGGTGGGTGGCGGGTTGATTGTGTGGTGTGGTGTAAATAAAGAATATCAAACATTGTCTTTACAAGTAGAACTGCAAGTCCCAGCTAGCCTGCCCCGCATGCTGGTACTTGGAGAACCACAAGTACCAGCATGCAGGGCATTAAGGGCCCACTAGTACCTGTAGTTCACCTGTAAAAAAAATGTTTAAAAAAACACAGGACACACACACCGTGACAGTATAAGTTTATTAAACATACATACACACACACACATGTACACATACTCACCTATGTAACCTGTAGCATCGGTCCACTTGTCCGGTAAAGTATCCCTAGGGGACCTGTGAAAAAAAACATACTCACCATCTCCTATGCGAGGTTCTGTCCTCTTCGTTCCAAAGTAGGCATCCCCGGACTTGGCAAAAAAAAAAAACGAAAACGCGATCCACGAACTTAGTACCGTTCTATAGAACGGTACTTCCCGAATGAGAGCTTAGCGGCGGGGTATCACCATGGAAACCCCGCTGCTAAGCGTTCATTGGCTGAGAGAGGTCATCTCCCGTCTCTCAGCCAATGAACGGCTCCCTCCATTGTAGTCAATGGTGGGAACCGCAGGGTAAACTTTAATAACCTTGCGGCTCCCAGCATTGACTACAATGGAGGGAGCCGTTCATTGGCTGAGAGACGGGAGATGGCCTCTCTCAGCCAATGAACGCTTAGCAGCGGGGTTTCCATGGTGATACCCCGCCGCTAAGCTCTCATTCGGGAAGTACCGTTCTATAGAACGGTACTAAGTTCGTGGATCGCGTTTTCGTTTTTTTTTTTTGCCAAGTCCGGGGATGCCTACTTTGGAACGAAGAGGACAGAACCTCGCATAGGAGATGGTGAGTATGTTTTTTTTCACAGGTCCCCTATGGATACTTTACCGGACAAGTGGACCGATGCTACAGGTTACATAGGTGAGTATGTGTACATGTGTGTGTGTGTGTGTGTGTGTGTATGTATGTTTAATAAACTTATACTGTCACGGTGTGTGTGTCCTGTGTTTTTTTTAAACATTTTTTTACAGGTGAACTACAGGTACTAGTGGGCCCTTAATGCCCTGCATGCTGGTACTTGTGGTTCTCCAAGTACCAGCATGCGGGGCAGGCTTGCTGGGACTTGCAGTTCTACTTGTAAAGACAATGTTTGATATTCTTTATTTACACCACACCACACAATCAACCCGCCACCCACCGCCACCAGGGGTGGCGGGGATAGCCCCGGGCTATCAGCCTGGGCCTGGGGTGCCCTGGAGAGGGTGACCCCTTTATTGGGGGGGTCCCCAGCTCTCCAGGGATCCCCGGCCTGGGCTGACTAGCGGTCAGGGCTGATGCTGCGGCTGGGGGGCCCGGTGAAAGGGCTCCCCTGGCTGTGGCATCAGCCCCCCGCTAGAAAAAGTCCAGTGCTGGTTCTGGAACATACAGGGGAACCCTACTCATTTTTTTCCCCTGTATTTCCAGAACCAGGACCGGATCAGAGCCCAGAGCTGGTTGCGCAGAATACGGGGGACCCCTACGTCGTTTGTCCCCCGTATTTTGGCAACCAGCTCTGGTTCTGACTAGCCCGGTGCTGGTTGTGTTTAAGTACAGGGGACCCCTATGTCGTTTGTCCCCTGTATTTAAGCACACCCAGCACTGGGTCACTAATGCCCGGGGCTGGTTGCTCTTTTTTTGGGGGGGGGGCACGCCATTTTTTTCTCTTTTTACACAGGTTTTTTTTTTTTTATTTACCACAGCAGCACAGACGGGTCTCACGGACCCGTTAGTGCTCTGTGTCAATGACACAGATGCAAGTAGCACGGATCTCCTGGTCCGTGCGTGCATCTGTGTCATTGAAATACACAGCAGCACAGACGGGTCTCACTGACCCATCTGTGCTCTGTGTCACTGTCAATCACACAGATGCATGTAGCACGGATCTCACGAGTCCGTGCTACATGCAAATGAGCACCATAATGCTGATTGGCTGAGAGCCGTGACAGACGGCTCTGTCAGCCAATCAGCACTTTGCCCATTAAAGGCAAAGGCATTTTTTTTTAAATGGCCGCTCGAGGCAAAACCTCGAGATCCGACAGCAGATCTCGAGGTTTTGCCTCGGGAGAGGGATCCGGGGCAGACAGGGAGATCCGAGCTTGGGCTCGGATCGCCCCGGATCCCCGAAGTTCGGGTGGGTTCGGTTCTCAGGGAACCGAACCCGCTCATCCCTAATATATATATATATATATATATATATGTATATATTAGGGGTGTGCACCGGCCACTTTTCGTGTTTTGTGTTTTGGTTTTGGATCTGGATCTTTCTTCGTGTTTTGGATCTGGATTGGTTTTGCCAAAACCACCCTTCCGTGTTTTGGGTTCTGGGTTTTGTGTTTTGGATCTGTATTTTTTTTAAAAAAAGCATAAAAACAGCTAAAATCACAGAATTTGTTGGTTTCTCTGCTCCTATGCTATTATTAACCTCAATAACCTTAATTTCCACTCATTTCCAGTCTATTCTGAACACCTCACACCTCACAATAGTGTTTTCATGTCCAAAAGGTTGCACCGAGGTAGCTGGATGACTATGCTAAGCGACACGAGTGGGCGGCACAAACACGTGACCCATCTAGGAGTGACACTGCAGTGGCAGACAGGATGGCAGTTAGAAAAACTAGGCCCCAAACTGTACATAATGCAAAGAAAAAAAAGAAGTGCAAGATGGAATTGTCCTTGGGCCCTCCCACCCACCCTTATGTTGTATAAACAGGACATGCACACTTTAACAAATCAATCATTTCAGCGCCAGGGTCTGCCACACAACTGTGGCTGAAATGATTGGTTCGTTTGGGCCCCCACAAAACAAGCTGGCAATTAATGTGTCCCTGCACAAACTGGCTCTACGGAGGCAAGATGTCATCCTCATCCTCCTCATCCACCGATTCCTCACCCTCTTCAGTGTGTACATCCTCATCCTCACAGAGTATTAATTCGTCCCTGCTGGAACCACAGGTCCCTCTGTACGTTCTGGAGGCTGGTCTCCCTGGAAGAGTTGATAATTCATTTTATGAACATCATCTTCTCCACATTTTGTGGAAGCAACCTCCTACGCCTTTCGCTGACAAGGTTCCCGGCTGCACTAAACACTCTTTCGGAGTACACACTGGAGGGGGGGCAACTCAGGTAAAATAGAGCCAGTTTGTACAGGGACCTCCAAATTGCTTCTTTTTCCTGCCAGTACAGGTACGGACTGTCTGACATGCCTACTTGGATGCTGTCACCGATGTAATCCTTTAACAGACAGACGCACGCTTGTCGCTGCTGCTTTGAGGATTCAAGTGCGGCTACAGCCCACACAATTCACAAAGACAGAAAAAAGAAGAAGAATATTTTAATTGTTTGTGGAGCACACTTTGAGGGTTACACCACCCTTTAACAGACAGACGCACGCTTGTCGCTGCTGCTTTGAGGATGCAAGTGCGGCTACAGCCCACACAATTCACAAAGACAGAAAAAAGAAGAAGAATATTTTAATTGTTTGTGTAGCACACTTTGAGGGTGTCACCACCCTTTAACAGACAGACGCACGCTTGTCGCTGCTGCTTTGAGGATGCAAGTGTGGCTACATCGCACACAAGTCACAAACACATTAAAAAAATAGTTTTTTATTTTTTGGAACACTTTGAGAGTTACACCACCCTTTAACAGACAGACGCACGCTTGTCGCTGCTGCTTTAAGGATGCAGGTGCGGCTACAGCCCACACATTTCACAAAGACCGAAAAAAAAAGAACAATATTTTAATTGTTTGTGTAGAACACTTTGAGGGTGTCACCACCCTTTAACAGACAGACGCACGCTTGTCGCTGCTGCTTTAAGGATGCAGGTGCGGCTACAGCCCACACATTTCACAAAGACCAAAAAAAAAATAACAATATTTTAATTGTTTGTGTAGCACACTTTGAGGGTGTCACCACCCTTTAACAGACAGACGCACGCTTGTCGCTGCTGCTTTAAGGATGCAGGTGCGGCTACAGCCCACACATTTCACAAAGACCGAAAAAAAAAGAACAATATTTTAATTGTTTGTGTAGCACACTTTGAGGGTGTCACCACCCTTTAACAGACAGACGCACGCTTGTCGCTGCTGCTTTGAGGATGCAGGTGGAATCTAGACGGGATTTGGAACCGAGGACACACTACCTCCATCAATTGTCTAAATCCCACTGCACTAATGTCGGATACCGGACGGACGTCTAACACCAACATAGCAGTCAAGGCCTCAGTTATACGTTTTGCTTCAGGATGACTGCTGTCGTACTTCATCCTCATCGCTAGGGACTGTTGGAGGGTCAATTGTTTAGTAAAAGTAGTGATGTTCCTACTTCCTCTCTGGGATGATGAACAACTCCCAGCAGCAGCAACAGCACTAGGAGGAAGAGGTTCTTGATCTTTCCCTATTTTATTTTTATCGGAGAAAGTTTGGTCCTCCATTTATGTTATATTGATATATATACGTGCGGCTAAAGCGCACACAAACACAGAAAATATTATTTTATTTTTGCTGGAGAGTAGTGCACTTTGTGGGTTACACCACCCTTTAAGAAATGAGCCAGCCGGCTCTTTACTTATGGGACACAGGCGCACGCTTGGCGCTGCTCCTTTGTTGATGCACGTGCAGCCACAGTGCACACAATTCACAAACACAGAAAATAATTTTTTTTTAGGTTTGGACTGGAGTGTACTTTCGGGGGTTACAGCACCCTTAACGGTCAAGCCAGCTGGCCCTTTACTTATGACACAGGCGCACGCTTGGCACTACTTTGTTGATGCACGTGCGGCTACTGCGCACACAATTCACAAACACAGAAAATATTTTTTTTTTGGTTTGGACTGGAGTGTACTTTCGGGGGTTACAGCACCCTTTAACGGTCAAGCCAGCCGGCCCTTTACTTATGACACAGGCGCACGCTTGGCACTACTTTGTTGATGCACGTGCGGCTACTGCGCACACAATTCACAAACACAGAAAATAATTTTTTTTTAGGTTTGGACTGGAGTGTACTTTCGGGGGTTACAGCACCCTTAACGGTCAAGCCAGCCGGCCCTTTACTTATGACACAGGCGCACGCTTGGCACTACTTTGTTGATGCACGTGCGGCTACTGCGCACACAATTCACAAACACAGAAAATAATTTTTTTTTTGGTTTGGACTGGAGTGTACTTTCGGGGGTTACAGCACCCTTAACGGTCAAGCCAGCCGGCCCTTTACTTATGACACAGGCGCACGCTTGGCACTACTTTGTTGATGCACGTGCGGCTACTGCGCACACAATTCACAAACACAGAAAATAATTTTTTTTTTGGTTTGGACTGGAGTGTACTTTCGGAGGTTACAGCACCCTTAACGGTCAAGCCAGCCGGCCCTTTACTTATGACACAGGCGCACGCTTGGCACTACTTTGTTGATGCACGTGCGGCTACTGCGCACACAATTCACAAACACAGAAAATAATTTTTTTTTGGTTTGGACTGGAGTGTACTTTCGGGGGTTACAGCACCCTTTAACGGTCAAGCCAGCCGGCCCTTTACTTATGACACAGGCGCACGCTTGGCACTACTTTGTTGATGCACGTGCGGCTACTGCGCACACAATTCACAAACACAGAAAATATATATTTTTTTTAGCACTTGGGGGGAGCACCCCTGATGGACAGAGCACCCCCTGGACAACACTACAGCACTCCTTTAGGACTGGGACACTGCACAGGACTTTGGAGTGGACACAGCCCCTATGGAGAACTGACTGCACAACACAGTCCAGCCAGCCCCTATGGACTTTGAAGTAGTGGACACAGCCCCTATTAACAACAGCAGCACAGCACAACACAGCCAGCCCCTATGGACTTTGAAGTAGTGGACAACAGCAGCACTACACTACACTACACTACACTACACTACACAGCCCTAACTCCCACCCTCCCTCTTCACTGTCCACAGCCGAGTGAGAAAATGGCGCCGACGCGGGTACCTTATATAGGATCCAAAACCCGCGAGACTCGGACGGCGGGATGATGACGTTTTGCCTCGATTTCAGATCCGAGTCAGGCGGGAAAAGTCGAGCCTGACTCGGATCGGACTCGGATCGGGGGGGCTCGGGGGGGTTCGGATTTCAGAAATCCGAACCCGCTCACCCCTAGTATATATATAGTTGACTGTCAACCTTTACATTGTCTGTCTTTTACACCACACCCGTGTGATATGTCAGTCACAGTTGTTAGTGTATATTCCCTCTGTACTCTGGTTTAGTTCTCTTCTTATTGTTTTGTTTTCTTTTTACCGCAACAATTGATGAGTCTGTGATCTTTATCGCTGTAGCGAGTTCTTACATATGTATAAGTTCCTTTTTAGAATCCCTTGTCTTGGCGCTATAGGAACAGTTTTTGGTGAGTGGAACTTCTCTTGGCCAAGATTGCTTTTTAATGCATCATATTCTTGGCAAATAGTCCTAAGTTTGAAAACCTCTGTGAACCGCTTCTAAACTTTCCCCATTGTCAGGGGTGGTTGGGTCCCCTTAATGTTCACTGTTAAATGTTACCATATTCGTTTTTTTTTAAATCTTTATTAAACCCAGAAAAGCCCTACCTCTGGAAAAATCAGGCGTTTTTGGAGGAAACAGAGGCCCTCATTCAGAGCCGTACGCTCTGAGCAGAGCGCACGCTCTGAATGAGGGCCGGCCTCCATGAAAATGGAGCGTCCTCCTGGACGCTCGTATAGCTGTGGGTCACCACCCACAGGCTATACGAGCGTGCAGTTTGATGGCCGCGATGGTCAAGACCATCGAAACTGCGAGCCGGAGCCTGCGGTTGAGGTTTTCAACCGCAAGCTCCGGAGTGATTTTGCCTCTATCAGAGCCAAAATCACTCCCACTGACATCACTAGTGATGTCAGTGGGCCGGCTTCTGACGGGAGGCGTTCCCGTGGGAACACCCCCGTCAGGGAGGCACGCCTACCAAAGGGGGCGTGCTGTCAATCAACATCGACAGCACGCCCCCTTTGATCAGACACAACGAGCGAAGGACTTTCCTTCGCTCGTCGCGTCTGGCGCATGCGCACGACGGAGCTCCCTCCGTCGTGCGCATGCTCAGTCCAGAACATCGACCCACTTGCGAGCGGACAGCCGCTCGCGAGTGGGTCTGAATCAGGCCCAAGGTTTCTTGCCATCTTCCAAGGGGTCATGGCTGTCTGTCAGTTTCATCAGGTTTCTCACAGGGAGACTTATTTAAAAATGATTGCGGCGACCAGTGCCGGCTCTTGGGGTGTTCAACCAGTGTGGTCGAACAGGGACGTCACCTCATAGAGGGCGCACTCCTCCCAACTTTCTCATTTCAGCGGGACAGCACTGTCCCCGCTGTTCCATCCGTGGGCCGAAGTGTCCCGCGAGTGGTCTGATCAGGAGGTTGGGCACCCCCACCCCCACCGCCACAGCTGTGCAGCCCGGAGTAGCTGAATGGATGCTGCGCGCATGCGTGCGGCATCCATTCAGTGCCGGGAGAGGGCTGGGGGAAGCCCAGCTAGTGACTGAATGCTGGGCTCGCCCCCAGCCTGACGTTACACGGGAGGCGTGCCATGCGGGCACGCCCCCAAATCACGTCACTTAGGGGGCGTGGCCTATGGGACTTAGGTCACACCCCCATTTTCGAGGACTCCAGCACAGGGTTCGGCTGCCCCTGCAGCTGGCCCTGGTGGTGGCACAGTATCTCAGCAATCCTCTTATGGTTATCGCCATTCCAGGGTGGCAATAGCAGGGGATCATTAGCGCAAGAAAAAAGTTTTGTGGTGACAGTGGAATATACGCACTGACTGTACATATAAAGCAGTATAGCCGTGGTGGTGCAGTGGAACTATTTGGGATCACTGGCCTGCATAATGGGGGAAGGAGCGTACACGCTGCACATGTTCAGCAGCGCACAAGGTCAGAGGTTGCGTCTAGTGCTTGGACAGAGAGACAGAGCAGGGTGCTCACTGCTAACACTTGATCGCCTGTGCCCAGGCCAGCTGAGGGGGAGGAGTCATGACCTTCGGTGGCGCCTATTATTTAAAAAAAAAAAAAATTTCCAGAGCGTGGCCATGTCTCCCGTATTTGGTCATGCCGGATCTGGTCATGCCCACCCTCTATCATCCAAACCCGATGTATATTTTGGTGGCCCTGATGATGTCACAACAGGGAAAAAATACTTTTGTTTCGGTTTTTATACTTATACGTTTTTTTCCATTTTTTTGTTTTACACTATTAGACTAGATGTGGGCGCCCTTCTCTTCTCTGCCCGGCATATCATTTACACATTACTAACAATGCATAAAGATCTGCTTTATTGTGAGGAAAGTGAGCAGTACAGCCTTGGAAATAGACTCTCCAGAAAAGCTCACAGGAATGTTCAACCTCAGGACTAAGGTGCTAAAAGAATTCAAAGATCTGTCTATTTTCTCAAGGAGTGGCAGTTTATGAGAAAATGTATCTTATAAAAAGTGTTTAATGCCAATATAATGCACGTCCGTACACGTATAAAAGGAGGCTTGGGAGGGAAGAGTTCACACTGGTTGTGGAGGAAAAGGGAAATGAGAATGGCAATATATGTCGAAGTGTAGCTGTAACCTGAGCACAGCGGTGACGTGCATTTACTTTTTAAAGCTGCCGGTTAATTTTCAGTGTTGTCCACCGCTTTTAAAAGGACTATAATAATAAATGCAAAACCAGGCATGTTTTGCCTTTAATATCATTGCCGCTTTAAATTTTACTGACAAAACCGCTGACAAGCAGCAGCTTTGAAAAGAACCTTCTTAGTAATTATACCCCACATTTTCTCATATTGGGGGAGATGTATCAAACCTCGGAGAGAGATAAAGTGGAGCTCCTAACTGTCATTTTTTAAACACAGCCTGTAATATGGAACTTAGATGCTGATTGGTTTGGTTGGTACATTATCCATTTTATCTATCTCCAAGAGTTGATACAACTCCCCCGTTGTCTTTCTCACAGAGCGCACTGGGGGTGGCTGACTGGTTGGCCAGCCACAATAGTCACAGCAGTGTCATCATACGTAGTTTTATTCCAGCCTACAAGCCTAGGCTCTGCATGCATGTACAACCCTTGTTCAGTCTGATTGGCCTACCATTCACCAGCCCTTGCATCACCCCTATATTTTTCTGTAAATACGCTATGTAACAAGATCCGCAAAGCGTCGATTTCTGGATCTTGCCCGTGTGATGAGTTGGCCCATTTACTTCAATGAGGTAGGCCTGCTTGAGAGGGATCTTGCGTTCCCCCTCCGGTGGGCAGCAGCTGTTGGTGATTCTAATAGCCATATTTCTTCAGGGTCCATAGGGATCCACAGGGATACAATGGGGGATAATGTGGTTGGAGAGATCCATGCACCAAACATTTAAAGCTTTCAGCTCCCAGGATGTCTCGGGTCCTCCTCCATATATGCCCCACCCCTAGTCACAGGCCTTCAGTTGTTCATTTGGTGCGGCAGGTTTAAGACGCAACTTTGTAACATGAGACTGCTCAGGCAGTCCTAAGCTTTCATTTTATGTTTTATTTTATTTTTATGTTTTTGGGTTGTCAGTAATAAGCATCTGAAGTAAAATGTCTGAAGTAAAACGTATATACTGCGACTCCATCTACCTCCGTCGGGCCACAACACCAGTTACAGGGCTGGTGATTCCGGCGGGTCTTGGCTGAGCATGCTAGCAACGATTCTGGGACCTGGACTGCAACCGTATGCACAGAGATGTCGTGTGCGGCAGTCCTTGCTTCTGACGCATTCAGGACACGGGAGTGTCTGTGTCCTTACTCGACCGACAGGGCCTTATTGTCTGACGCCGGGGATCGGCAGCAGATGCATCTGTTGCTATAAGGCCAGTGTACCCAGCTGGTTGATGCAGCTTAGGGGAGGTAGGCGCTCCCCCGGCAGCTTCTCCCCCCCGACTCAGATGTAGAACCATCAAAGGTGTTTGCACGTCTAGGTTGCTCCGCCTAGACTCCCCATGTATATGAGACACTCACAGTCCTCTATCTGTGCGCTGCTGTAGCTGTTGGTCTCAGGAGGGTTTGGGTCAGTCTCCCTGTATACCTCTCAAGTACTTAAGGTATTTAGGGCTCTATTTATTAACATTATTTTTACTAAAATGTTTTCACACCCTTTTCACATTATTTTAGTATCACCTATAGTTATTACAGGGCAATTGGAGTAGAATTCGTAAACTTCTACTCCAAGCCCTAAGTATCACTTATTTTTAGTAATCAGATCGCATTTCCCATAATTGTAATGGGAAATGTGATCTGGCCAAAGTTACTAAAAATAAATTGTAAAAAAATATCGGGGAAAGCCCTGTGATAATAACTCCACCTGGAGGTGGCGTTATCCAGGGTCACCTCCAGTTACTGGGCTCCTACTTTGCTCTAACGGGCAGAGCAGAGCCGGGAGTCTGTCCCAGTAATCAGCTGTGTGGTCTAAACAGACCGCAAGCTGATTACTGTGAAAGATTTTTTTGACAATTTTTTTTTTTATTTTTTTTACTTACCTGACTCCAGGGACCAGTGATCGGGCCTCCGGAGATGTCTCTCCTCCAGTCAGCTGGTCTCCCATAGTGCACTGTGCCTGGTTATCAGTAGGGGTGTGCACCGGCCACTTTTCGTGTTTTGTGTTTTGGTTTTGGATCTGGATCTTTCTTCGTGTTTTGGATCTGGATTGGTTTTGCCAAAACCACCCTTCCGTGTTTTGGGTTCTGGGTTTTGTGTTTTGGATCTGTATTTTTTTTTAAAAAAGCATAAAAACAGCTAAAATCACAGAATTTGTTGGTTTCTCTGCTCCTATGCTATTATTAACCTCAATAACCTTAATTTCCACTCATTTCCAGTCTATTCTGAACACCTCACACCTCACAATAGTGTTTTTATGTCCAAAAGGTTGCACCGAGGTAGCTGGATGACTATGCTAAGCGACACGAGTGGGCGGCACAAACACGTGACCCATCTAGGAGTGACACTGCAGTGGCAGACAGGATGGCAGTTAGAAAAACTAGGCCCCAAACTGTACATAATGCAAAGAAAAAAAAGAAGTGCAAAATGGAATTGTCCTTGGGCCCTCCCACCCACCCTTATGTTGTATAAACAGGACATGCACACTTTAACAAATCAATCATTTCAGCGCCAGGGTCTGCCACACAACTGTGGCTGAAATGATTGGTTCGTTTGGGCCCCCACAAAACAAGCTGGCAATTAATGTGTCCCTGCACAAACTGGCTCTACGGAGGCAAGATGTCATCCTCATCCTCCTCATCCACCGATTCCTCACCCTCTTCAGTGTGTACATCCTCATCCTCACAGAGTATTAATTCGTCCCTGCTGGAACCACAGGTCCCTCTGTACGTTCTGGAGGCTGGTCTCCCTGGAAGAGTTGATAATTCATTTTATGAACATCATCTTCTCCACATTTTGTGGAAGCAACCTCCTACGCCTTTCGCTGACAAGGTTCCCGGCTGCACTAAACACTCTTTCGGAGTACACACTGGAGGGGGGGCAACTCAGGTAAAATAGAGCCAGCTTGTACAGGGGCCTCCAAATTGCCTCTTTTTCCTGCCAGTACAGGTATGGACTGTCTGACATGCCTACTTGGATGCTGTCACCGATGTAATCCTCCACCATTCTGTCAATGGTGACAGTATCATATGCAGTGACAGTAGACATGTCAGAAATTGTTGCCAGGTCCTTCAGTCCGGACCAGATGTCCAAACTTGGTCCTGCCTGCCCTGCATCACCGCCAGCGGGTTGCTTAGGATACCTAAGTTTTTTCCTGGCAGCCCCAGTTGCGGGAGAAAATGAAGAAGGAGCCGTTGACGTGTCACGTTCCGCTTCAGCTGACAGTGTGTTCACCAGCAGGTCTTTGCACCTCTGCAGGCTTGTGTCGGCCGGAAAGAGAGACACCACATAGGCTTTAAACCTAGGATCAAGCACGGTGGCCAAAATGTAGTGGTCTGATTTCAACAGATTGACCACCCTGGAATCCTGGCAAAGCGAATGAAGGGCTTCATCCACAAGTCCCACATGCCGAGCGGAATCGCTCCGTCTTAGCTCCTCCTTCACTTTCTCCAGCTGCTTCTGCAAAAGCCTGATGAGGGGAATGACCTGACTCAAGCTGGCTGTGTCTGAACTGACTTCACGTGTGGCTAGTTCGAAGGGCTGGAGAACCTTGCACAACACGGAAATCATTCTCCACTGCGCTTGAGTCAGGTGCATACCCCCTCCTTTGCCTATGTCATAGGTGGATGTATAGGCTTGTATGGCCTTTTGCTGCTCCTCCATCCTCTGAAGCATATAGAGGGTTGAGTTCCACCGCGTCACAACCTCTTGCTTCAGGTGATGGCGGGGCAGGTTCAAGAGTGTTTGCTGGCGCTCCAGTCTTCGGCACGCAGTCGCTGAATGGCGAAAGTGGCCAGAAATTTTTCGGGCCACCCAAAGCGTCTCCTGCACGCCCCTGTCGCTTTTCAGAAAATTCTGCACCACCAAGTTTATTGTGTGAGCAAAACATGGGACGTGCTGGAATTTGCCCAGATGTAATGCCCGCACAATATTGGTGGCGTTGTCAGATATCACAAATCCCCAGGAGAGTCTAAGTGGGGTAAGCCACTGGGCGATGATTTCCCTCAGTTTCTCTAAGAGGTTGTCGGCGGTGTGCCTCTTACTGAAACCGGTGATACACAGCGTAGCCTGCCTTGTAACGAGCTGGCGTTTCTGAGATGCTGCTACTGGTGACGCTGCTGCTGTTGCTGCGTAAGGTGATACATCTACCCAGTGGGCTGTCACAGTCATATAGTCCTTAGTCTGCCCTGTTCCACTTGTCCACATGTCCGTGGTTAAGTGGACATTGTGTACAACGGCATTTTTCAGGACACTGAGGACACTTTTTCTGACGTTTCTGTACAGTCTCGGTATCGCCTGCCTAGTGAAGTGGAATCTAGACGGGATTTGGAACCGGGGACACACTACCTCCATCAATTGTCTAAATCCCACTGCACTAATGGCGGATACCGGACGCACGTCTAACACCAACATAGCAGTCAAGGCCTCAGTTATACGTTTTGCTTCAGGATGACTGCTGTCGTACTTCATCCTCCTCGCTAAGGACTGTTGGAGGGTCAATTGTTTAGTAAAAGTAGTGGTGTTCCTACTTCCTCTCTGGGATGATGAACGACTCCCAGCAGCAGCAACAGCAGCAGCAGCAGCAGTAGGCGTAGCAATGCAGGATCCTCCAGAGGAATCCCGGATAGGAGAGTCAGTCATGCCAGTGACATGGCCTGCAGGACTACTTCCGATCCTGACTAAGGAGGAAATTGACGAGGAGGGAGTTGACGGTGTGGTTTGCAGGCGCTTGGATACAACAGGACAACGGGATTTAGGTGTCCCTGGACTGCTTACGGTCTTAGCCAAAGTTTCTGAACTTGACAGTAACTTTTTATGAACGCGCTGCAGGTGCCGTATAAGGGAGGATGTTCCTAGGTGGTTGACGTCTCTACCCCTACTTATTTCACCTTTACATATGGTACATATGGCAAGACAGTTGTTGTCCGGATTTGGATAGAAATATTGCCAGACCAAAGAGGTGGAATGTTTGGTCTTCTGCCCAGGCATGACCGTGATGGGCTTTTTCATCCCACGGACAACAACTGTCTCCCCCGGAGCCTGATTTAAACAAACCACATCACCATCAGAATCCTCCTCGCCAACTTCCTCCTCAGCGCCAGCTACACCAGTATCCTCATCCTGTTGTACTTCAACAGTGACATCTTCAATTTGCATATCAGCAAGTGGACTGTGGGTGCTCCTTTCAGCACTTGCAGGGGGCGTGCAAATGGTGGAAAGAGCCACCTCTTCCCGTCCAGTGCTGGGAAGGTCAGGCATCGCAACCACCACCACACTTGGACTCTCCTTGGGGATTTGTGATATCTTCTTAGAAAGCACAGTTCTTCGCTGTGCTTTTGCCAGCTTAACTCTTTTGATTTTTTTAGTGGGAGGAGGGCTTCCATCGTCATGTGAAGCTGAACCACTAGTCATGAACATACTAGGGATCGACCTTAGCCGTTCCTTGCCACTCCGTGTCGTAAATGGCATATTGGCAAGTTTACGTTTCTCTTCAGCTGATTTAAATGTCTTTTTCAAGGTCATTTTCATGAACTTTGCCATTTGGGATTGTATGTGCCCTCTACTATGACATTGGGCATCGGCCTTGGCAGACGACGTTGATGGCATGTTATCGTCTATGTCATGACTAGTGGCAGCAGCTTCAGCACTAGGAGGAAGTGGTTCTTGATCTTTCTCTATTTTATTTTTATCGGAGAAAGTTTGGTCCTCCATTTATGTTATATCGATTTGATATATACGTGCGGCTAAACACAGAAAATAATTTTTTTTTTGGTTTGGACTGGAGTGTACTTTCGGGGGTTACAGCACCCTTTAACGGTCAAGCCAGCCGGCCCTTTACTTATGACACAGGCGCACGCTTGGCACTACTTTGTTGATGCACGTGCGGCTACTGCGCACACAATTCACAAACACAGAAAATAATTTTTTTTTTGGTTTGGACTGGAGTGTACTTTCGGGGGTTACAGCACCCTTAACGGTCAAGCCAGCTGGCCCTTTACTTATGACACAGGCGCACGCTTGGCACTACTTTGTTGATGCACGTGCGGCTACTGCGCACACAATTCACAAACACAGAAAATAATTTTTTTTTGGTTTGGACTGGAGTGTACTTTCGGGGGTTACAGCACCCTTTAACGGTCAAGCCAGCCGGCCCTTTACTTATGACACAGGCGCACGCTTGGCACTACTTTGTTGATGCACGTGCGGCTACTGCGCACACAATTCACAAACACAGAAAATAATTTTTTTTTTGGTTTGGATTGGAGTGTACTTTCGGGGGTTACAGCACCCTTTAACGGTCAAGCCAGCCGGCCCTTTACTTATGACACAGGCGCACGCTTGGCACTTCTTTGTTGATGCACGTGCGGCTACTGCGCACACAATTCACAAACACAGAAAATAATTTTTTTTTTGGTTTGGACTGGAGTGTACTTTCGGGGGTTACAGCACCCTTTAACGGTCAAGCCAGCCGGCCCTTTACTTATGACACAGGCGCACGCTTGGCACTACTTTGTTGATGCACGTGCGGCTACTGCGCACACAATTCACAAACACAGAAAATAATTTTTTTTTGGTTTGGACTGGAGTGTACTTTCGGGGGTTACAGCACCCTTTAACGGTCAAGCCAGCCGGCCCTTTACTTATGACACAGGCGCACGCTTGGCACTACTTTGTTGATGCACGTGCGGCTACTGCGCACACAATTCACAAACACAGAAAATATATTATTTTTTTAGCACTTGGGGGGAGCACCCCTGATGGACAGAGCACCCCCTGGACAACACTACAGCACCCCTTTAGGACTGGGACACTGCACAGGACTTTGGAGTGGACACAGCCCCTATGGAGAACTGACTGCACAACACAGTCCAGCCAGCCCCTATGGACTTTGAAGTAGTGGACACAGCCCCTATTAACAACAGCAGCACAGCACAACACAGCCAGCCCCTATGGACTTTGAAGTAGTGGACAACAGCAGCACTACACTACACTACACTACACAGCCCTAACTCCCACCCTCCCACTTCACTGTCCACAGCCGAGTGAGAAAATGGCGCCGACGCGGGTACCTTATATAGGATCCAAAACCCGCGAGACTCGGAAGGCGGGATGATGACGTTTTGCCTCGATTTCAGATCCGAGTCAGGCGGGAAAAGTCGAGCCTGACTCGGATCGGACTCGGATCGGGGGGGCTCGGGGGGGTTCGGATTTCAGAAATCCGAACCCGCTCACCCCTAGTTATCAGGTGATCGGGTCCCAGTGCAGTATGGGAGATCACCTGATCGGAGGCATGGAGGACATCACCGGAGGCCTGGATCATGCAGTAACTGTAATTAGAGGAGAGGGGGGGTTGTGGGGGGTCCGCGATCGTGGGGGGCGGGGCTTAGCACCGGGGGCGGAGCTTAGCGCCGGGGGGGTAGCAGCGGCGGCCGGTCGGCTCATGCGCAGGCACTTTGTCACTGTATTTTTCTCGAAAATACCGTGACTAGTGTACGGAGGGGATTCGCAGGGACAGAGCTTTATCACAAGCTCTGTCCCTGCAAGGGATTTGTAGTAAATCCCTGTGATATTGCCTGAATTCGCAATGCGAATTCAGTCGATAATATCACACTACAATCTGCATTCAATATGTGGATTGTAGTAAATAGAGCCCATAGTGCTCTATATCCTACCATTCCTGGCAATTGTGTAGTTGATTTATAGTCTATTGTAATTATATTACATATGCATTGTATGTGACTGATTGCTAGCTGCTGCATTGATACTGTCTTTTATTTCTGTCTGTCAATTATAAAATAATTTTTTTTCTCTCCATCTCTGTGGGTTGGAGGTTTTCTTTGGGTACTTCACGTTCACTAAGTATTTGTGAAGGCTGTCACGTAACATTGCATTTATTGCCTTTATTTTGAACATGTCAAAAAATAAAGGTAAACAGGAGGGGGAGGCCCCTGTGTTGGTTTCATGTAATTCCTGTATGGCCTGTTTGTCCCCTCAGGACGTAAAGGATGGTTTGTGTGTTGTCTGTTATAAAGAGCCACCTCACCAGTCCGGTTTACCTGTCCTTGGACAAGAGCCATCTTGGGTATCCTCTTTGTCCCAGGTAATGAAGCAGTTTGTGGATCGTATGGCTGCTCCCACACTGCCTCCTTGGATGGGGTGTCCACAGCATGCCATGTTTGCACCTCCTATGCATCCTTCCTGGAAGGATGTTTATGGCCATTCTAGTCGAGTATGGCACCATGCATCATCAGAGGAATCAGATGATGCACAGGGTTCTTCTCCTGGGTCTAGCTCGGGGTGAGGAGGACCATCCATCCACAGTGGATGTTCCTTCTTTAGTGAGGGCGGTTAAGTCAATTCTAGATATTCAGGTTGATGAACCAGTTCATTGTAAGAAGGCTCCAGTGTTTAAACACCACCAGAGGGTGGCCAAAATGGAGTTTGCTATATCTGAACAGCTCACTGAGCTTATGGAAGAGGCATGGGGTAACCCGGACAAACCGTTTTTATGTAAAAAAAAGAATAACATCGTTGTATCCTTTCCCAGCTTCTGCATGTACTAAGTGGGAAGTACCCCCTATGGTGGATGCTCATGTTATGCATTTAATCAGAAATGCTACATTGCCTATTCCGTCAGCATCTTCTCTGAAGGATTCCACAGACAGAAAAATTAAAGCATGTCTTAAGGCAATATTTTCATGATCTGGAGCTGTTACTCGTCCAGCTATGGCTGGAGCCTGGGTAGCCAAAGCTGTTGAAGAATGGATGTGTGCATTGGAAGAATCTCTACCAGATGCTACCAGAGAACAGATGATGTATATCTCCCATATACCGGAAGCAGCTTCCTGTCTGGGAGGAGCTGCAGTAGATGCTGGAATTTTAGCTTCTAAGACATCTGCAGCTTCAAAAGTGGCACGCAGGGCCCTTTGGTTAAGATCCTGGAAAGCTGATACAGGTTCAAAGGCGGCTCTGGAAGAACTTTTTGGAGCAGAGTTAGATAAAATAATAGCTGCTCTGGTGGCTTCAAAGCCAGCAGGTCTGCCATCTATGGCTACAATAAAGTCTAGGCAGGTTTCTTTTAGGTACTTTTGTCCTCATGGATGAGCAAGGGAACAGTCTTCCTCTAAGCCATCTTGTTTTCACAAGACAACAATGCATCAAACAAAGAGGTCTGGGCCGGCAAAATGTCCAGCTTCTAAACCGGATGACAAACCCTCGGCCTGATGGGGCAGGCCTCCTCCTGGGGGATCCCAGAGTGGGAGGCCGACTTCTTCAGTTTGCGGATTACTGGCGTCAGACAACAACAGATGCCTGCGTCCAAGAAGTGGTCTCTCAGGGGAATGCTCTTACTTTCAGGAGGCATCCTCCCAAGAAGTTTTTTTTGCACAGATCCTCCATCAGATGTGGTAATGGCCTTGGCCTTTCAGGAAGCCATTCACTTCCTGCTGCAGGCGGAAGTAATAATCCCGGTTCCTGTGTCGCAAAAACAAAGGGGTTATAATTCCAATCTATACTTGGTTCAGAAACCAAATGGGGCTCAATGTACGTTTTTGCACCTCTCATAGAGTAGTATGGATTTAATTGTTTTCTTGTTTTGTTTTTGTTTTTTTATTTCATACAGCCTTGGGTCTTAGGACCTCTGTCATCACTCAAGTAAAGTTTATTATAAAACATCATAAGTTGCATTCATAATTTCTGATTTTGACATTTCTAGCTTTTACATTATATCAGTTCCTGGAGCGCATTTTGTTATACCTTTATGCACATTCCTTTGGAGGTTTTGGGGTACCTCCTTTTTGCATTGTTGCTGCCCAAACCATACCCTTTTAAGTGAGCGTCCAGTATACTAACCATTACCCTTTGGCCTTTCTACGGCTCCCTGGGTATTTACCAAAATATTGGCAGTCATGATGGCCTATCTTAGGTGTCAGGGAGTCAGAATACTACTGTATCTGGACGACATTCTGATATTGGCGCATACTCCGATTGTTTTACAAAACCAACTGACCAAAGCATGCCTACAAAAGCACGGCTGGATCATCAATTGTAAGAAATCATTGCTTTCTCCAACACAGCAGACATCTGGGAGCTCTTCTGGATCCTCGGGCACAAAGGATGTTTCTGCCAGAGGACAAAATTGTGGCCCTATCATTATGAATACGCAAGATGCTACACAAGTGAAGGGTAGCCATTCTGTCAGCGATGCAGGTCCTGGGATCAATGGTATCCACCTTTCTTTGACATGGTGGGGTATGCTCAGTTCCATTCCAGGCCTCTGCAAAGATTGATTATCTCCAGGTGGAACGGACAGTATCATCTAGCAAGGTCCCAGAAGATCCTTCTCACTCCAGAGGTTCGTCACTCCCTTCTGTGGTGGCTGAAAATGGACCATCTGAACAAAGGGCACCCATTCTGGATTCCAAATTGGGTGCTTCTCACCATGGATGCCAGTCTTCGCGGATGGAGGGCAGTGACATGTCATCACACCTTTCAGAGAAGATGGACAAATCAGGATAGTCATCTGCCTATAAACATTCAGGAACTGCGAGCAGTGTACAAAGCACTTATCGTGGCCCAGGACCTGCTCCAGGGCAGACCGGTCCACATCCAGTCCAACAACGCGACTACAGTGGCCCATCTTGACCATCAGGGAGGCACAAGAAGTTATGCAGCCATGAAAGAAGTGACAAAGGCTCTGATTTGGGCAGAACATTATCTACCGGCCATCTTGGCAATATTCATACCGGGAGTACTCAATTGGGAAGCAGATTTCCTAAGTCGCCAGGACATACACGCCGGAGAGTGGTCTCTCCATCTGGGAGTGTTTCAGCTCCTGGTAAACAAATGGGGTCTACCAGAAATAGATCTCATGGCCTCATATCATAACCACAAGGTCCCCAGGTATGGGTCCAAGTCCATAGACCCATCAGCAGCCTTTGTGGATGCACTGGCATTAAGATGGGACTTCAAGCTGGCGTATCTTTTTCCCCCGATTTCCCTCCTCCCAAGAGTTTTCAAGCAGGAAGGCAGATCAGTAATACTGGTGGCTCCGGCTTGGCACAGACGTCATTGGTTCAGCGACATACAGAATCTATCCATAGACAGTCCGTATCCTCTTCCTCTAGGGCAGGATCTGCTAATGCAGGGTTCCTGCCAGCATCCAGACTTACCTCGTCTGGCTTTGACGGCGTAGCTCTTGAATCTACCTTATTACTAGCAAAAAGTTTTTCCAGTTCTGTAATTCCGACGATGTTTAGGGCACGGAAGCCTGCTTCTGCCCGCATCTATTACAGGGTTTGGCCTTCTTTTGGTCAATGGTGTTCCCACAAAAAATATGATCCTAAGGTGTTTAGGATTTCCAGGGTACTGGCTTTTCTCCAGGCAGGTTTAGACCGGGGTCTATGCCTGGCCACTTTGAGAGTGCAGGTTTCTGCACTAGCAGTCTGGTTCCAGAGGAAGATTTCCTCATTACCAGAGTTCTGAGAGTTCAGCCTCCTTTTGTCCCACCAGAAGCACCATGGGATTTGTCTTTGGTTTTTAAGGGGCTACAAGCTTCCCAATTTGAACCTCTGGACTCTGTAGACTTGAAATTGTTGACAGCGAAGACGCTTTTTCTCCTCGCTATCTCTTCTGCACGCAGAGTCTCTGATTTGGCAGCGCTCTCTTGTCGCTTCCTATTTTTGATTTTTCACCAGGATACAGCTGTCCTTCGTACGCGGGCAGGCTATCTTCCAAAAGTGGTATCCCGTTTTCATATAAATTAAGAAATTGTAGTTCCAGCTTTCAGGCTCCAGATCTTTCTGTAGGTGAATCCTCCCTGGATGTAGTTCGTACTCTCCGTATCTATGTGGAGCGTATAAACTCTGTTAGAAAATCAGATGCTATTTTTGTAATATATGTTTTCACAAACGAGGATGGCCAGCTAACAAGCAGACTCTGGCAAGATGGCTATGCATGACTATCTCTCAGGTGTACACACAGGCTGATCTCCCTGTCCCAAACACGGTGATCGTACATTCTACTAGTCTGTAGGGTCGTCGTGGGCATTTAGTCGTGGTGCCTCTGCTAAACAGTTGTGTAAGGCAGCCACGTGGTCCTCTGTCCATACTTTTCTTAGTTTCTATGCCTTTGATACTTTTGCCTCTCAGGATGCTTCCTTTGGGCGACGAGTTCTCCTTTCTGCTCAGAAGCGTCCCGCTCCCTAGGGGTACTGCTTTAGGTCATCCCCATGGTATCCGTGTAGATCCCTATGGACCATGAAGAAGAAAATTAGAGTTATGGTAGATACCTTAACTCCTTTTCTTCGAGGTCCACAGGGCACCCACCCTGACACACCTGGCTGCATGGGTAATTTTTTATTTCGGTCACGGATTCCCTCATCTGGTGTAAGATTGCTCTTCCTTCTCCTGCCTTGAGGCTTGTTAACAAAACTGAAGGCCTGTGGCTAGGGGTGGGGTATATATGGAGGAGGAGGATACGCGCATCGGCATCGTGGTTGTGAGTAGACACTCACGATTAGGACATATTTTACACGATTTGTCTTCACGATGCGTCGGAATCGGGCAAATCGTGTAAAATATCTCCAAATGTGTAGGCACCTTAACTGTTTGGTGCCTGGATCTCTCCAACCACATTATCCCCCATGGTATCCCTGTGGACCTCAAAGAAAAGGAGTTATCAAGGTAAGTGTACCATAACTCTAATTTTCTGCAGCGTGTATGTGCAGCTGCCTAGCCAGGGTCTGTACACGGAAGTAATGTGATCGCCTATGCTTTACTTCTTACTGATCGCTGTAGGAGCCCCTGTCCCAGTGTCTGAAAACGGTACGTTCCCTCAAAAAAAGAAAATATATATATATTTTTGCCACTATATGTGGTGATGAGGACTGTTTGTGGGGGCTAGCAGCAAATTGGTAATAAATATGCCTCTAGATTCTATTTTCATTAATGTGTACTGGTACCTTTTTGTCTCTGCAGAGCGTGGTCATGGTTGTGTTCAGTGAGGATAAAAACCGTGATGAACAATTAAAGTACTGGAAGTACTGGCACTCTCGGCAGCACACGGCAAAGCAGCGCGTCCTGGACATTGGTAATCCTGATCATTCAATGTATTTTCCTGTTCGGTGTTGAGAGTGAAAATTGGAACTAGAAACTTGTTAAAACCTATATTAATAGTCATTTATATTGCTCCTATAAGCAGTGCACATGATATTCACAAAACAGTGGGGTTTATTTGTATGTGAATTGCTATGTCTACATTAAGATAAGTTAGACTGTCAATAGGTCGACTGGGTTAAAAGGTCGACAGGGTCAATAGTAGAAATGTGCAGGTTCGGTTGCCAGAGAACCGACAACAACCGAATTTAGGGGTTCCGAGTCGAACAGAGTGCGAGTTCATAATCACTTTGGAGTACCGAGTCGAAATGAATCACGGTTCGGACCTCAGATTTGAAAACAGAACTCGAGTTTTGGATTGCATGTAAACAGGTCAAAATGACAACATTTTAGCTGTTTTTGTTTTATTTTTTTAATCCAGATCCAAAACCAAAACATGAAGATAAATCCAAACACGGGGGTTGGCACAATAGGTTGACATTCAGATGGTCGACACAAACAAAGGTTGATGCATGATTTTTTATTTTATTTTAACCTAAACCTAACCTTAAAAATCATTAAAAACCATGTGTTGACTTTTTTTGTCGATTTTTTTTTTTTTACCCTGTCGTCCAAGTAACTGTCAACCTATTTGCCCTGTAAGACCTATTGACAGTCGAGCAATTAACTGTTGAACAATTGACTGTCTAACTTTTTAATGACCTACCATCCGGATACGGGTTTATTTATGAAGCAATTAATACTCCTTTTACCAGCAGAGAAATAACTGATTTCTCTTGCAGACCCTCTTTTTTTCAGTGGTTACCATAGACTGCAGAGTCTGATCTATATATCAAGCAATGGAAGGCAAAATGGAGGTCGCAATTCCCTATAATAGGGGAACCGCAAAGCCGGAGAGGTTTCTTAGAATCCCCTCTGGTTCATGGTTACTGGCTGTGCTTGAGCATTTTGCCTGAAGTCCTAAGCAACCAAGTGTTAGGTAGCCTAGTGTGGAGTAAGAAGTAGATGAAAGTAAGAAACACAAGAGAGTAGAGGGCCCTGCTCGTAGAGCTTACATTCTAAAGGCCAGACAAACAGGTGTGACACAGATGGGGTAGACAGGGAGAAAGGAGCATTTAGCAGCAAGTTAGGATGAGTTCTGGAAGGCTTTTATGAAGTAGTGGGTCTTGAGAGCCCATTTGAAGGAATGTAGAGGGGTGCAGAGTTTGATAGGGAGAGGGAGAGAGTTCCAATGGTGGAGCGCAGCACAGGCAAAATCTTGGAGGTGGGAGGAAGTAATCAGTTGGCATGAGAGGGGGCGTGCATTTTTTGAATGAAGAGGATGGGCAGGAGTGTGAAGAGAGATGAGATCAGAGATGTAAATGGGAGAGGACTGGGTGAGGGCTTTGTAAGCAAGTGTGAGAACCTTGAATTGGGTTCTGAAAAGGAAGGTGAGGCAGATGTAGAGCATTTGGAGAGGAAGACGAGCCAAGCAGCAGCATTGAGGACAGACTGGAGAGGACAGAGGTGGGAGTTGGGGAGGCCAGATAGGAGGAGGTTACTATAGTCCAATCAGGAGATGACCAGTGAGTAGATGAGGGTTTTAGTAGCATCCTGGGTCAGAGGATCTGATTTTGGAAATATTTTTGAGATGGAAACGAGAGGTTCTGGATATGTGGTTTGGAGGAGTCCATGATACCTCCAAGACAGCGTACTTTGGGGCTAGAGGAGATAGTTGTGCCATCAATTGATAAATAAATAGTGGGAAGTGAGGTTATGTGGGAGGCTGGGAAGATGATCAGCTCAGTCTTAGACATATTAAGTATAAGAAATCGCTGGGACATCCAGCAAGAGGTAGCAGACAGAGAGTTGGAGATATGAGTGAGGACAGAGGGGGAGAGGTCAGGAGAGGAAAGGTAGATCTGAGTATCATCAGCATAGAGATGATAATAGAGGTCAAAAGAGCTGATGAGTTCACCTAGACAGGACGTATAGAGGGAGAATAGGAGAGGTCCAAGAACAGAACCTTGGGAAACACCTACTGTAAGGGGCTGTGGGGGGGGGAAGAAGTCATGAGAGGAGACAGCGAAGGTTCGGTCAGAGAGGTAGGAGAACAGCCAAGTGAGGGCAATGTCACATAGACCAAGGGAGTGAAGGATTTGTAGCAGGAGAGGGTGGTCCACAGTGCTCATTTTCCTTTACCTGCTTTCGACAGAGAGTAGTGGACCTTGAATTTGGCAGCAAGGTGGTCATTGCTGACTTTCGTGAGGGAAGTTTCAGTGGAGTGGAGAGAAAGGAAGCCAGACTGAAAAGGGTCAAGGAGGGAGTGGGAGGAAAGAAAGGTGGTAAACAATGCGCTCAAGGAGTTTGGAGGCAGAATGGACCATGCCAGTCGAGAGGGAGAGATTGAGAAGGTGGGCAAGATGGGAACAGGCACAAGGAGAGAGGTAGCGGAGTGGATGTGAAGGGATAGGGTCAAGGAGGTAGGTTGAAGGGGGGGAGGACCGGATGAGGGGCATGAACACATTCCATATTACTTTAATATCAAATATTAATTATTAAGTAGACAACAATAAAACTTACGAAAGTTATCTAGTCCCTACAGTGACGCAGCCAACTTTTGACGAGGAAGTCAAACTTGTTTCCCAAGTGCCACATTGTAAGGACAATTGGACACATGTCCCCCATCTGTCTGTCCAATATCATATCCTCATACAATGAGTCATCATTTGCACCAGGTGGTGCATAATCCATAGCACTGGGCATCATACAGCACTCCAATTCCACATGGTCCCTATGCCATCTGGGACTGGCATAGGCTCTGATTAGGCACTCATTTTCATCGCTTCCCCTGCATATCCCTGGATATGTTACTGAGCCCAAAGTATTAAATGTTGAAATTTTTTCCAGAGATGTTTATAAAATGAAAACAAATGTATGATTAGTTGCTAATAGGCTACAGAATACTTATTACTGGTTTCTCTCCCCCAGCTTATCAGTTCTACAGTAAAACTGATTTCTAGGGCTTTATTCATTATGTTAATTATCGGGGTCCGAGCGGACCCTGATAATTAACATTTCAACTCGTCGCGAGCGCCAGAGCAATTCATCGTTGCTCCAGCGTGTAGACAACTGATCCGGAAATCAGCTGTCTCCCCAAACCGCTTCACAGCTCCTTTCGGAGAAGTGAAACTAGTGCGCCTGCATCACCTAGAGCACAAGCACGTGCACAAGAGCCCCGGTATCTTCGCGACCCGGGACTGCTTCCCATAGGGAAAGAGTGGGTTGCGGGAGCACTCTCCATCTGAAGATGGTGAAGGCTCCCGCAGTGAAGTTCCGAAAATATTCTATTTTCAGAGCTTGATGAATTTCTGTCCCCCATACTATTGTACTATTGTATGGGGACAGCCGGCCATTTTGGGAGAGAAAGGTAAGCCGGAAAACTTAATTTCTACAATAGCAGGTGAAAATGTTGATCTTAGAAATGAAGTGATAATGAATAGAACCCTGAGATATCAGCAATGACCACAAGTCATAACATGAGATGCAGGGTTATTATTACTGATGAACATTTGGCTACTAACACTACTTTTGCTCAGTATGGTTTTTAATTAAATCTGAACAAATTCTGATGTTTTAAAGGTACCAATGTAGATTTATGAGGATAAACTGTGCATTTTTCCTTGGTACTTTTTCCCACCTTTGTTAATGCCAACACTGCAAAAAATACTGGCAACTTATGCCGATGATGATGATGATGATTATTATTATTATTATTATTATTATTGTCTTTAATTACAGACAGTATAGGGAGAAATCAAACAGTGAGATATCTATTCATAACTGAGTAACGGTTATAACGAGTAGCCACTAGCTGACCCAGTGATCTCAGACAGGCGGACAGATAGGGTTAGACTCTGGCTGTGAGTGGGAGCACACTGGAGATGAGCATTAGGCAGGATGAGAACTAAGAGGGTGGAGGGCCCTGCTTTAGTCTACGAGATCTGAGCTGTAGAACGGGGAGGACCAAGTGAGTGCTCTGAAAGTGAAGGTGAGGATCTTAAAGCGGATTCTGTAAGGTAAGGGGAGATGGGGAAGGAGTTAAGGAGAGGACAGATCGAGTCAGAGTGACTAGATAGAAGATGGGACAAGTGCATGAATAAGGGGTTTAATAGCCTCAGGCTGAGTAAGGGACTGATCCTGGATATGTTGCAGAGGTGAAAGTGGTAGGGATTAGACTTTAGAGGTAGAATGAATGTGGTAAGTGAATAAGAAAGTCCAACACCCAGATGGTGGACTTGAAAGACGTGTGAGAGGGTAGTGTTAGCAACAGAGGGCCTGATTAATTATGGATCGCGAATGCAATAGTGATTACGCATGCAGTTCAAATGCGATTGTATCCATTGAGATCGATATGCTGTCGCAGCACTACACAAGCACGCCCACTTTACCAAACACACATCCGTAATGTTTAGCAAGACTGTGAAAACATCGGTACCACCGCAGCCTCACGCACGCTTGCACAAGCTCAGACCGTACTCAGAAATTGCTAACTTCATCGCTCACTATGAGGCCACAGGCTGCGTACGGCATCGCAGAGGCTTATTTATGCACACCCTGCCTGCGACTTGCCAAATCGGTTCGGCCGTTTGCGTGCATAATCACAGTTGAGATCGGTAATAAATCAGACCCAGAGAGTGAAGTAGAGGGGAGTAGGGATTGTGGAGGGGTATGTATAAATCATAGGAGATTTTCAGTCACTATTGGAGTAGATATCAGTAACAGATGCTGAAAATGTTTCAAATGCGTTGTTTCAGCTTCTTAGCCTATTTATCTACCCTTTAATGAGACATAATTATGAAAGTATTCCATACAATATAAGGGGATTTATTTCTGTACCATTTAAGCTCATCTCTTAGCACTGAATTCAGCGCCGCACAGATCAGTCATCTACGGTAGGCTGTACATTGCAAGTTATCTATGGAGTGCAACACAAAACTTGTATAAATGTTGATGGCCTCATACGGAAGTAAAGTCCCTAATACTGGCTATTGCATTGAATTAAATCATCCCCTTAGAATTGCATACCTCCCAACATGACCCTCTCCAGGAGGGACACAATGCTCTGGTCCTGGACTTCCCTGGTAAGAGGTGGGGCTGCAGCGCAGTTCAAAATTCAAATAGGGGAGCCTCACCAACTGTCATTTCACACACTGCCAAACATCACTGGCTGGGACTCACTGGCAGTTGGTGTGACTCCCCTATTTGAATTTTGGACTGTGCTGCAGCCCCACCTCTGGAGCCGCCACCAATCATAAATTACCAGGGAAGTCCAGGACCAGAGCATTGTGTCCCTCCTGGCAAGGGTCATGTTGGGAGGTATGGAATTGAGTATCATCTCGTGTAACCAAAAAGTTGATACCTGTAATATTAAGTTCATCTCGTTTACAGGAATGGAATCCAACCTAGGGGTACATTCACTAAAGTGCAGGTTTTTAGAAGGGGAGATGTTGCCCATAGCAACCAATTAGATTCTAGCTATTATCTCCTTTAAGGTGCTAGTTAAATGTTAAGTAGAATCTGATTGGTTGCTATGGGCAACATCCCCACTTCTAAAAACTCTCACTTTAGTCAATATACCCCCTAGCGCCATTGCCAGTTTCATTTCATACTAACAATGTGTCCTATCTATTTACTAGCGGACTACAAAGAAAGTTTTAACACCATTGGGAACATTGAAGAGATAGCGTATAATGCTGTGTCCTTCACTTGGGATGTGAACGAGGAAGCCAAGGTAATGATCCAAGACTCATTCATACAATATTCTGCCTCCAAGGGGTGAATTCAATTAGCCACGAGAGGGGCAAATTGACTTTGTGAAAACATCGGCAATGGCACCTCAATTCTCACCTATGGGGTAAGTTTACTAAAGTGAGAGTTTTTAGAAGTGAGTTTTAAATGTGATGTTGCCCATAGCAACCAATCAGACTCTAGCTATTATCTTCTAGAAGGTGCTAGTTAATTGTGAAGTAAAATCTGATTGGTTGCTATGGGCAACATCACTTTTAAAACTCACTTCTAAAAACTCTCACTTTAGTAAATTTACCCCCAGACTCCCATTTTTTTTGTACGCAGTCCTAAGGGGTTGCCAACAAGAGTCAGCGAGTTCGGAGATCCCGTAAGTGCGGCATCATGGATTTCATGGGCAAGCTAATAGGATTGACCTCCAAGTCTCGGAATTTAGTGTGAATATTAGTTTTTTTTGTTTATAATCGTAAAAATAATAATTATATGTTTATCTCTAGAAAAGGACCCATTAGTTACATATTTTATTTTATTACTTTCACTATAACAATGACTAGAATTTATATGCACCTCCTCACGCATGTTTAGCAGCTGTACATCGGTTTATATGAATAAAGAACCAACATGTTTACCAATTGCAGAAAGCAGTTAGAACTGGTGGGAACCAGCCTTCTCTTTATGTACTTAGCGTTGGAGAGAGATAAAATGGTGTAGTTGCATATATACCACATACACCTTAGAGAGGAGAAGCAGACCGTGTGATGGCGATCACTGATGCACTACTGGATGAGCAGTAGTATTTCCAGTCTGTGAACTGTGTATACTAGACACTTTTAACTGGATTAGACTTGCTGTAATGAAACATTCCCGTTTTTATAATGTCATCTATCTTATCATTGAATTGCACAGTAGGCTATAAAGCCAAGACTGGGTGCAGCTACACAGAATCACATGTCTGTGCATACCTGTATTGTCTTGTTCTGTCATATTGTTTATCTGAATTCTCCAGCATGTTTGTGACTTTTAGGGGGAGATTTATCAAATCTTACAGAGAGATAAAGCGGGGAGAGAGAAAATGCCACCCAGGCGGCTTCTCACTGTCATTTTAGACGCTATGGGGCCTATTCATCAACCACTAAAATAACGGTTTTAAGGACATTTTCCTTAATTACTGTTTTTTTTAGTATTCATTAACACAGGAGATATATATGATATCTTCTGGTTAAGCCCGTCTGCTTTCATTTCCACACTCCCCATACATTAGTACATTAGTAAGGGGATGTAGAAATTAGGCTATTCATCAATTTCCAAAAATGATATATTTTTTAGGAATTTGATGGTGTTACTATACGCCACTCTCAGGTGGTGTATAGCGGGTTACACTTACCTGCTTTCAGTTGGGTAGGTCCTCCTCCGGCTCGCTCTGTTGCTCCCTGGTCCCTCCTCTGTCTCTGGATGCTGCTCTGATTGTGTTCTCCCGGCAGAACACAGTAAAGTTAAAAAAAAAAAAAAAAAGCATTAAAGTTTAAAAAAAAAAAATCTCCAGCAAGCCGGGCGGGAGGTTGGGGTCCGCGGCTGCAGCCTGTCGGGGTCCAGACGGCCAGGTTGGTGGGGGAGGGGAGCGGAGGGGGGTTACCGCAGCTGTAATCAATGCTGCGCAAGTGTGCCTCTTACTGAAACCGGTGATACACAGCGTAGCCTGCCTTGGAACGAGCTGGCATTTCTGAGATGCTGCTACTGGTGACGCTGCTGTTGTTGCTGCGTAAGGTGATACATCTATCCAGTGGGCTGTCACAGTCATATAGTCCTTAGTCTGCCCTGTTCCACTTGTCCACATGTCCATGGTTAAGTGGACATTGGGTACAACCGCATTTTTCAGGACACTGAGGACACTTTTTCTGACGTTTCTGTACAATCTCGGTATCGCCTGGCTAGTGAAGTGGAATCTAGATGGGATTTGGAACCGGGGACACACTACCTCCATCAATTGTCTAAATCCAACTGCACTAATGGCGGATACCGGATGCACGTCTAACACCAACATAGCAGTCAAGGCCTCAGTTATACGTTTTGCTTCAGGATGACTGCTGTCGTACTTCATCCTCCTCGGTAAGGACTGTTGGAGGGTCAATTGTTTAGTAAAAGTAGTGGTGTTCCTACTTCCTCTCCGAGATGATGAACGACTCACAGCAGCAGTGGCAGCAGTAGGCGTAGCAATGCAGGATCCTCCGGAGGAATCCCGGATAGGAGAGTCAGTCATGCCAGTGACATGGCCTGCAGGACTACTTCCGATCCTGACTAAGGAGGAAATTGACGAGGAGGGAGTTGACGGTGTGGTTTGCAGGCGCTTGGATACAACAGGACAACGGCATTTAGGTGTCCCTGGACTGCTTACGGTCTTAGCCAAAGTTTCTGAACTTGACAGTAATTTTTTATGAACGCGCTGCAGGTGCCGTATAAGGGAGGATGTTCCTAGGTGGTTAACGTCCCTACCCCTACTTATTTCACCTTTACATATGGTACATATGGCAAGACAGTTGTTGTCCGGATTTGGATAGAAATATTGCCAGACCAAAGAGATGCAATGCTTGGTCTTCTGCCCAGGCATGACCGTGATGGGCTTTTTCATCCCACCGACAACAACTGTCTTCCCCGGAGCCTGATTTAAACAAACCACATCACCATCAGAATCCTCCTCGCCAACTTCCTCCTCAGCGCCAGCTACACCAGTATCCTCATCTTGTTGTACTTCAACAGTGACATCTTCAATTTGCATATCAGCAAGTGGACTGTGGGTGCTCCTTTCAGCACTTGCAGGGGGCGTGCAAATGGTGGAAAGAGCCACCTCTTCCCGTCCAGTGCTGGGAAGGTCAGGCATCGCAACCGCCACCACACTTGGACTCTCCTTGGGGATTTGTGTTATCTTCTTAGAACGCACAGTTCTTCGCTGTGCTTTTGCCAGCTTAACTCGTTTGATTTTTTTTAGCGGGAGGAGTGCTTTCATCGTCATGTGAAGCTGAACCACTAGTCATGAAAATAGGGAAAGACCTTAGCCGTTCCTTGCCACTCCGTGTCGTAAATGGCATATTGGCAAGTTTACGTTTCTCCTCAGATGATTTAAATGTTTTTTTAAGGTAATTTTCCTGAACTTTGTCATTTGGGATTGTATGTGCCCTCTACTATGACATTGGGCATCGGCTTTGGCAGACGACGTTGATGGCATGTTATCGTCTATGTCATGACTAGTGGCAGCAGCTTCAGCACTAGGAGGAAGTGGTTCTTGATCTTTCCCTATTTTATTTTTATCGGAGAAAGTTTGGTCCTCCATTTATGTTATATTGATATATATGTGTGTGGCTAAGGCGCACACAAACACAGAAAATAATTTTTTATTTTTGTTGGAGACTAGTGCACTTTGTGGGTTACACCACCCTTTAAGAAATGAGCCAGCTGGGTCTTTACTTATGGGACACAGGCGCACGCTTGGCGCTGCTCCTTTGCTGATGCACATGCAGCTACAGTGCACACAATTCACAAAGACAGAAAAAAAAGAATTTTTTATTTTTTGTGGAGCGCACTTTGAGGGTTACACCACCCTTTAACACACAGATGCACGCTTGGCGCTGCTGCTTTGAGGATGCACGTACAGTGCAGACAATTCACAAACACAGAAGAAAATGTTTTATTTTTGTTGGAGTGCACTTTGGGGGTTACAGCACCCTTTAACGGTCAAGCCAGCCGGCCCTTTACTTATGACACAGGCGCACACTTGGCGCTACTTTGTTGATGCACGTGCGGCTACTGTGCACACAATTCACAAACACAGAAAAAATATTTATTTTTTTGCACTTGGGGGGAGCACCCCTGATGGACAGAGCACCCCCTGGACAACACTACAGCACCCCTTTAGGACTGGGACACTGCACAGGACTTTGGAGTGGACACAGCCCCTATGGACAACAGCAGCACAGCACAGCACAGCACTACACTGCACTACACTACACTACACAGCCCAGCCAGCCCTAACTCCCACCCTCCCTCTTCACTGTCCACAGCCGAGTAAGAAAATGGCGCCGACGCGGGTACCTTATATAGAATCCAAAACCCACGAGACCCGGAAGGCGGGATGATGACGTTTTGCCTCGATTTTAGATCCGAGTCAGGCGGGAAAAGTCGAGCCTGACTCGTATCGGCCTCGGATCGGGGGGGCTCGGGGGGGTTCGGATTTCAGAAATCCAAACCCGCTCACCCCTACTTTCAACATTTCTTTACAGGTGAACTACAGGTCCCAGTGGTCCCTTAATGCCCCGCATGCTGGTACTAGTGGTTCTCCAAGTACCAGCATGCGGGGGAAGCTTGCTGGGACCTGCAGTTCTACTGGATAGACAATGTTTTCTCACTTCTATTTTTACACATCACTCACACAATCAACCCACCGCCCAGGGTGGCGGGGATAGCCCCGGGCTATCAGCCTAGGCCAGGGGTGTCCTGGAGAGGGAGACCCCTTTTTTTTTTCCTGGCCTGGGCTGACTAGAGGTCAGGGCTGATGCTGCGGCTGGGGGGCCCGGTGATAGGGCTCCCCTGGCTGTGGCATCAGTCCCTTGTTAGAAAGGGTCCAGGGCTGGTTCTGTGATTTACAGAGAGACCCTACGCAAATGTTTCCCTGTAAATCCAGAACCAGCCCTGCTTCCCATAGCCCAGTGCTGGTTGCACTGAGTACAAGGAGACCCCATAGGCAAACGCAGGGGGGGGGGTTCCGTCTGCCTGGAAACCCCCCTCCCCAGTCGACACCATTACCACAATAGAAATAGTAAAATAATAGAATTTTACTAGTGCTGCATGTTCTTGGAATGGTGCCCACATTTAAAATAAAAACATTCAGCTCAGACAGGATGGACCTACTGCCGCACCTAATGGATTACTGTGATCGCTGGTCCTGTATATGCTGGAAGTATGACACACAATATACTTTTTATGATGCATATTAAAGCTGGTTAAGTGCCAATTTTACCATCTTCATGGACTGGCCACACTCACTCTAAATTCGAGCATTTGGAAACCCCCCTCTAGAAATCCTGCGTTTGCCACTGGACCCTACGTCATTTTTTCCCTGTACTTAGTCAACCAGACCTGGGTTTCAGCAGTCCGGGGCTGGTTCTGATTTGGGGGGGACCTCACGTCAATTTTTTACTTACTTTTAATTTTAATGACTTTATTTAGGCAGATACGTGCAGGCATCTCACTGATGTCTGCATGTATCTGTGTCAATCCGACCTGCTCATGCTCAAATTGAAAGCATGAAGCAGGTCTATTCTATTGGGGATTTGAAATTCAATTTGAAGTTCGATTTTGAGGTCGATTTCAAATCGAATGATGGCAAATTTGGGTTTTGTGTGTTGGCTATGTAAAATTACCAATGTTTTTCCGATTGGCGATTTGACTCAAAATTCAATTTGAAGTCCGATTTTACATTCGATTTGGCCTTTAGTAAGTACCCAAAAGCAAAATCGAATGAAAATCGCACCTCAAATCACTCAAAATTTACCCCTAAGTCATTCTGGTTTTTGCAGATAATAATTAATAACAAAATACCTATGAAATCAGTATAATCATACAGCACTGCTATTTTTATGTCAGATGACTGGTCCCAATAGATTACCTATGAAATCAGTATAATCAGAGTACCAACCAATCAATTTCTATTATTTTACTAGCTGTGCTAGAAAAATTACAGAAGCGGATTGGTTGCTACAAGCAACTTCTCCACTTCTCTCTCCAAGATTTGATAAATTTCCCCCTTAATAATTACATGAAGGAGAGAGAGATAGATTGTGCAATGATTAAAACACACCAGTATAGAATACCAATAATACATTAGCTGGTGCATATATAACTGCAAGGTATTAGTTACATAAATGGCCAAATGATGCACTTTTTGTATAAGGATTGTTTATGTACAGTCTGACCACAACGGCCATCATTCTAGGGATGGCTATCGGTGGGTAACCATCGATGGTACTATCAGTGGTATAAAACCATTCAAAGGGAAACCATTGTTGGTTTCAACCACAGATGGTCATCCTGGCTCTATGAAATACTGGGCTGCAGGGCAATCAGAACCAAAGGAGTGGGGCTACATGGGTGCATCAGGGTGTGAAACTAGGCACCGTGTCCTGGCACTAAGTAAAAAAAAAATGTTGGGGGGCTCTTTGCTATCGATGGTGGAGAACCATTGGATATCCTCCATTGATAGCAAAACTATCTGACATCGGCTGTTAACTATCAATGCTTTGTAAACATCGATGGTCATCCCTACATCATTCTGCAGAAGATGTTCATATGAGCAGGAGATGAAGTAAGCAGCATTCGAACAATCTGTAGCCAGTCAGAGCAATAATATGCTAGTAGCAGTACAGAGTATTTCGGCTCAGTCAATTCCTTTGACCATCTGTAAGCAAGTTAGAGTAAAGGCAGGTATCCACTTGGTGATTAAAATGAGCGATTGAACGATAACGATATCGCTATCGTTCAATCGCTCATTAATCATGTGCAAATCAGGCATGAAAATGTCGGAAAGGACCAGCGATGCGCGCTTCCGCTGGTCGTTTCCGACATCAATATCGCCTGAACTTGCTGGTCAATCTACAGATAACAACAGATTGACCATGTTCAGGGATGAGGGAGGGTGCCTACACTGAACGACATATTGTTCATTGTAGGCATTGCAGGGGAAGAGAAACGTCTGTACGATTACAATGTTGTAATCGTACAGTCGTTCCACTATCTGCAAGGGGATACGCACCTTGGTTCTGTAAAGCCCCAGAAACTCTGTTGGCCAAATTCTGACTGAAAAGTCCTAAATCGCTGCAAATTTCACTCAGGTTTGTAAATGTGAATTTTTAGGAAAGGTTTTGCCTTTTAAAATATTGGCGCTTCAAACTAAGAGGATAAATTGTAGAAAGCTTGCAGGTACTTGCAACGGGCAGCCTATTACATTTTCCCAGTAGTCCTGCACCAAAAAACATAGGCATATCTCCCAACATTCTGCTGTCCCATCCTGGCGTGCGAAGGGGGGGCATGACCTTGTGTCTGCTAGGCCACGCCCCTGGTGTGTTTCTCGTATCACTGGGGGAGAGCGATCCCCTCCTGCAGCTGCTGGGCTGTCCCCAGCCACTCCCAGCGCTAAATGGGCGTCACTTGAATGCGCACAGCTACCATTCATTCCTGCTCTGCCTCCTAGGTTTTACTGCTTGTGTGTGTGTGCGTGTGTGTGTGTGTGTGTGTGTGTGTGCGTGTGTGTGCGTGTGTGTGCGTGTGTGTGCGTGTGTGTGTGCGTGTGTGTGTGTGCGTGTGTGTGTGTGTGTGTGTGTCATGGTGTAGCCTAGGAAAGGCAGATAACGCACAGCCGTATTCGTATATCTAAATATTCATGTATGTTCCAAAGAAAGGTTTATGCAGTTATAGATTACAGGAAGCTGCACAAGCACATTACTATTGTGTAGGGGAACAGAGAGATAAGCGTGTTTATACTAGTTTACAACACACTCCACCCAAAACCCTGCTACGTAGGTTCGTTATTGGGTAAATATGAACGACGGTGTTTACTCAACACAGAAGCATGACTTGTTGTCATATTTCATTTCAGCCACTTTTGTGCCGTTCTGAGAAGTAACATGATACTAAGGAACATTACAAAGCACCTACAGGGATGTCTCAACCAGAGAGGGACTAGAAACTCTAGCTCAGGAGTTTAAATATACCATGTTCTGTAAGACGCAGCGATTCAACGTTATCTTTTTACTTCAGTTTTAGAGTCTCAGCCCTTGTCCTACACTTGCCTACTCTCCCTGATGGTTTGGGAGGCTCCCGAAAATCGGGTGGGTAACAGTGGGTAAGTCTCCCTGAGCCACCCACTTCCCAAGTGAATTGCATCACTGTGGCTCGACTCCCCGCTTCACAATGCCACGTATTGCAGAACTGCATAGCAGAGGAAAAAGGGGGATGGGTCATTTTGACGTGATTGCAGCGTCGGACGCCCATCATCGCTTACTTCTGCTGCGCTATGCCCCCCCACAGTGCCAACCTGGCTGCCACCCCCCCCAGAGGTGGCAACCCAAAGGTCGGCAAGTATGGGCCTTGTTGAACAAGTATAATATAAAAGTTTGTTGTCCAGCACACCTAATATATATGCAAAAACAAAAAGTATCAAAAATATTTATTGCTACATAGGGTTCACAGGCCAAGCAATACAGCACATATAGCACACATTAAAGCAGCATTAGCACCATCTTGCTCCAGTGGCGTAAGTTCATCCCAGACGCCCGGAGGCAAGTTATAATGGTGCCCCCCCATCACACCCGCTGACACTGTAATGTAGCAATTTGCATGCAGACAGGCTATAGATAGACAAAGGCAGCAGCTGATTGTGTGACATGGAAGTATATCCACTAGTGTATGGTGGATTCTCAGGTGCCGGGAAGGGGCGCAATGTATTGGGCGGCTGTGACAGTACACTCCGGGTACATAGTTACAGCCCTAAGTGGGGGTGAATATGTTGTGGACAATGGAGGAGGTGCCCCCTTCAGAGCTGGAGCCCGGCGGCAGGCGCCTCAATTGTCTCCCATAGTTCTGCCCCTGTCTTGATCCTCTGTGTCACTATACCTACATATGGGTGACCAAACAGCTGTGTCAGTGCAAAGCACCTTTCTCAGGGAAGGTCACACAGCTAAATGACTAACTTTTCCTGCATAAATACCTGGAATTTGTCAGTAAATCACATTTATTACAACCATCATTTATTTAATATGTTTTTTATTATCTTTTAATACAGAAGGTTATCTTTATATTTCACTTTAGGGGCCAAATGTAATAGGTAGTCTGTTTTAGTAACAGTACAAACTCGCACTTTCTCGCACTTTTAGAAAGTGCGAGTTTGTACTGAAACTTGCAAATTCAATAGCCTGCGAACTTTTCAGCTCGAGGCTACTGCATTTGCGAGTTTAGGCGAGTTTAGGACTATGTAAACTGACACCTTTTAATGCGAGTAGCATTAAAAGGTGCGAGTTTTAGAGAAGCCATCCACAGATCAGTGAGATCCGTGATTGGCTTCTGTGTGTGTGTAAAAAAAAAAAAAATATGTGCACCCCCTCCCCAAAAGCATAACCAGCCTCGGGCTTTATAAAGCCTGTTCTGGTTCTAAAAATACAGGGGCCAAAATGCGTAGGGGGCCCCTGTATATTAAGAACCAGCACAGGGCTTTGTTGAGCTGGTCCTGGTTCTGGAAAATCAGGGGACAAAACGAGTAGAGGTCCCCTGAAAATTCCAGAACCAGAACCGAACTCTGTCTAGCGGGGGGATAATGCCACAGCCAGGGAAAACCTTTCACGGGTTTCCCCGGCCAAAGCATTACCCCTGACCGCTAGTAAGTCCAGGCCGGAAATCCCTGGGGAGTTGGGTACCCCCCCAATAAAGGGGTACCCCTCTCCAGGCACCCCAGGCCTAGACTGATAGCCCGGGGCACAGAAACATGTACATATCTCATGGGTATTTGCATGTTTCTGTGTTAATCTGACCTGCTCAGGATGTACTCGCTAGCCTGAAGCAGGTCTATTATTTGGGGACTTTTGGTAAACTTTTTTTTGCGAGTCTGAAACAGACACCCTATTACATTGGGCGAGTTGATTGTTTTCAATGTGAAAACATCTGGATGCGAGTTTGAGAATGGAGAGTTTTAGTAACTCTGAAAAATGCGAGTTTTAGTGAACAGACACCCCATTACATTGAAGAGTTGTGAAAAATTGCGAGTTTAGCACCAAACTCGCAATTTACCAAAACAGACTACCTATTACATTTGGCCCTAGGAATCTATTCATATTTTAATTTGAAGAATAAAGGTTATATTTTATATTTATCATTAGGGCGATAACAAAGAGGACATTCTTTTTTCTCTTTTCGTTGTGACAGTAATCTTATATTGTCCTCGGTAGCACCCCCAGTAATCATACAAATAATGACATTTGAAAATTACTTATTTTGGGGTATTCTTGGCATCTGAACAAAATATTTACTAGTGCAAAAGTTTTCCCTCATTCCCCTTCCCTTTATATACGGGGTTAAGTTTAGGCCCCACAGGGGGGGGGGAATAGGCTTAGGCACCCCCCCCGGGAGGGTTTGATTTAGGATGCGGGGAGGGGGGTTAGGGTTAGGCACCCCCAAGGGAGGTCTCCCTTTCACTGACAGGAGCCAAGTGCTGCACTATAGCATTAAGTGCAGCACTCGGCTCCTGACATTGTAAGGGAGCCGGCACTGCAACAAGGCACCTCCTGCACCCCCCCCCTCCAGTAGCAAGAACGGGACCATCGGATCTGCGAAGCCACGCCCCTTTTAGGCACAGCGTCCCTCCCCACACCAGGTGACTCCGCGGGGAGGGACGCCACTGGATTTAGGGGTGGGCACCATCCCCTGAGTCTTGGGGTTAGGCACCCCCAAGGGATGGTTAGGGTTAGCTGGGGAAGAGGGGAGGGTTAAATATACTTACCAGCCGGCGTCGGGATTATGATATGTCTGGCTTCCAGGGTCGGGATTTTAAGCCGTCGGTATTTCATATCCAACCCATTTGAAATATATTCCTAAATATCCTCTCCCGCTCCTCATCAGACAATATAATCTGTAAATCCTTCTCCCATCTAGTTTGATCCGATAACTTAGTAGCTTCACTAGGGGCCATGATATACCTGTACCAAAATGAGAGAGCGCCTTTTAAAGACGGGGAGTACAATTAAGAAATAAAAGCAGGAGGTGGAGGGACCATGGTCAAGGGACTCACTTGCACTTGTTTGAAGACCGTGTCTAACACGTAAATACTTATAAAAATCACAAGAGGGAATGTTCTATTGGGATTGCAACTGTGCAAACAACGTCCAGTCCTCTTTCTTTTGTAGTTCACCTTAACTTTTTTTTAGTACTTATTTAAAAAACAATCAGATTTGAAAGTACCAATTTCTTGCTCTAATTTAAAGAGGCAATCCAGTCAGAATACCTCTAGCTTTAATAATACTAATGACTTTAGTGATGGATTCAATGTCAGTGTTGTATATACCATAAAGTCCATTGAACATTAGTTTAAAATTTGGAACCAATGTTTCCAAAATTGGTGGTTGTTTCCTCCGATGGTACGTTAGTTGCGAATGCTGAACTACATGAGAATCGAATCTTCTTTATGATACTGGGATAGGGTTAATCCATATATATTAAGTTCCACAATTCTCTGTTCTAATTTGATTAGGTCCTGATATATCTCATTGGATGTAGAGAATCTTAGGAACCTCTTTACTCCAGAAATCGCTTAGCTTTATCTAGATCCTCGAAAAATATTCATATTATGGGCTGTAGGGCACAAAAGTAATCTACAGCATTTGTAACTTTTTTTTCACTGACTGAGGACCTGATGGTTTACGTACATCTACGATGGTATGAGATCTGCGCATGCACAGATGGCGAACTGCGCTTGTGCAGTTCTTGTTCTGTGAGATCGCTCGCAGTGCCACCAAGCCACAGCATGAAAGAATGGGCGGCGATGGCCAATAGGGGAAAGGTGGGCTTGTATTGGGGGCGTGCCGCGGCCAGTGTCTGCGGTTTCTAAAGCAGCTTCACTGGCCCCGGTAGCGTGAAAACACCGGTCATCCTGCAGTGGCAGTACAACAGTATGATAATGCCGCAAAAGGTGACTTGTGTAAATTGACACCTGTCGGCTTCTCTGACCCGCTGATGTGTCCGAGGACGCAGCATTGTATCATCTACGTGAACTTTGTCCATCTGAGTAACCTTCAGGACGCCTTCTGTGGCATTAGCAGATTATTGCACGGCCGCTGCTTACAAGTACAATAGTGTCCATCTTTGAATCAGGCCCTAAATTAGCATAAAGTACAGTACAGTACAAACCTTCCCAGTCATTTAAGTATCTTTCTTCACTAAATAACAAAATGAAATATCTGACGCCTGTTCTAAATGTGTATACAAATTGTATCTATCTATTTCTTTCAATTTATACAACCAGGAAGAATTCTTCTAGAAAACAAAACAAAAACGCTTTCTCATATACAGTACTTGGAATTTCTCACCAAGTTCTATGTCCTGTATCTTCGATGGAAATTTATAGGGATATAGGCCCTCATTCAGAGCCGTTCGCTATTTGCGGTCGTTCGTTTAAAAACAAGGGGTGGCTATTCAAATGATCCGTACGCACATTGTAGTCTGTTCACACCTCTAAGTCTGAACGAGCGAGCAAAACATGCGCTCGTTTATTTGTTAAAAACGCCCCCTGGCCGCTCGCATCCTACGTCATGTCCGCTATTTATTAGATTAATCGAGTACATCGACCAGCGTATGAACTGCTCGCTATTCTTGTGGTTGGTGTTTGCTACCACAAATTTGCGAGCAGTTCTGGCTCTAAAATAACCCAGTGACGTGGTCAATGACGCTGCTGTTTTAAATATACACACCCATAAAACGCCCGTTTTGACCTTTAAGCACGCCTGCGTTCGGATCTCCACTCCCCATTTTCAAGCCCCATCCCCTGTTACCACCCACATACGCCTCATTCTGTCACTCAAAATAGCAGGCACTCGCTATATAGCGTACCAACGATTTTCGGCCGCACTGACTGGTTCGCGCATGCGTACTAAAAACCGTACGCATGCGCAGATGTGCAAACATCGCTCGGAACGAGCGTACTGCCGCTAACGAGCGGCTCTGAATGAGGGCCATAGGTCAGATGTAAAATACACAATACAGCTTATTTAACACTAGCTATTGTTCGCGGCTTCGCCCATGATAAAATCACTTCTGCCAAATCATTTTTATATGAGGTGTTCTAGTTGTATTGCTTTGCATAGGGGACCTGTCGTGGGAGGGGCCCATGTGACCAGCAGCGCTATACAGACTGGTGCCAGCAGTGCCTTCACCCACCACTCACACCAATGTCACTGTGTTCAGGGGCGCGAGAGGGGCGGAGTGGGTACAAATTACCAGGGCCCGGGCTTGCTGGAGGGGCCCGGCGGGGGCCCAGCACCAATCTCCCTCCCTTCTACATCACAGCAGCCCAGCACACGCTGCTGTGTGCTGGGCTGCAGTGTGAGACTGCTCGCAGCTGCTAAGCAGCAGCTGGAGCAGTCTCCTATGCCTATGGGGGGAGCGATCACGATGATAGTGCCCCCCATTATCTGTGCGCCGGGCTGAGGGGCTCACAGCGCCCCCCCCCCCCCTCAGAGTGCAGCGCCGCAACATTTTTTTGTGTTTTTTTTCTCTAAGGGGGTGTGGCCATGCCTCCCGTGTTTAGGCCACGCCCCATGTCACCCGGCGCTGTTCTTGGCAGCCCTGACTGTGTTGAGACTGCTATGTAGCCTGACCAATTCAAGTGAATGTGGGCACAAAGCACCTCTCCCCCCCCCCCCCAGCCCTTACCGGCCGCACACATGGTGCCACACTTATCTCTTACATTGATGTTGTCAATAAATGTTGTTTTTGTTATTGCTGAGCTTTAACTTTACGGATGGAGATGAAACAAAGTGCCGGATATTTCTAGGAGTTTCCACTACAAAATGGTGCAGTTTTCAGGCAAATCGTTTTAGTCGTTTTTGCACCAACTTAGAGCAGACAGACGGACACAACATTCTTATTATATAAGTATAGATAATACAGAGTATTATAGGGGCATATTTGACCTAACATGACACAAAGAGCTAAAGATAATGTGCAGCCAATTAACATGTGGAACCATCACTATGTGAATATACTGCAGGTGCATAATGAACATCTATAGAGCTAGATTAGGAAAAACAATATAAGATAATACAAACTTATATTTAAAATATGTTGAATTATTGTAGCCACGGGGTTAGTCCATTGTAAATGCTTATTTTGCATTTCAAAGGAAATATATTCAAATTACAATATAGATGCATGGAAAATGTATTGATCATTTGCATTTTCAGCTCAACATGTGTGTTATGGTAATCTACAGAACAATATATGTAATACGCTGATCTGCCAAATATTAGATGCATACTATTTGGGCAATAATAGCCTGTCTATGGAGCATATGTATCAAAGCTTGATGTGAGATAAAATTGTGAGATATAAATCACCAACCGATCAGCTTCTAGCTTACATTTTGCAGGTTGTGTTTAAGAAATGATAGTTTGGAACTGATTGGTTGGTGATATACATTTCACAATTTTATCTCACATCAAGCTTTGATACATATGCCCCTGTGGGGCCTATTCATTAAACGTAAAACTTCTCTTCAGATAATTAGCTTTAGAACTCTCATGGAGTTCTAGCTAATTATAGGTGGAATTCATCATTCCACCTCTCCATAAGTATCTATTGCGAAAAGCAGTCATTTTTGCGATGACAGCTTTTCGGGAAATAGATACTTTTCCCTGCCTACACTACCTTATCGCATCTGGAAACAGTGCTGCGCATGCGCTGTTATATCTGTAAAACCAGCGCATGCGCAGCACTGCCTATAGATGCGTTAAGTTTCGTACCCCCCCGATCACCCCCACCCCCCTCCCCCCTCCGCTCACCTTCCCCCCCGACTTACCTGTCCGCGCAGCAGCCTCCGGCTCCTTCCTGCTGGTCTGTCATGTGGTTTCCCAGCAGACCACATGACAGATTAGAAAAAAAAAACTTTTTTTTTTTTTGTCTAAACTTTCTTGTGCTCTGCTGGGGAGCACACATGTCCGACCAGCCTCCGGAGCCTGAGGACGGAGCAGAGCGCCGGAGGGACTCGTCGGGGGACCTGCACACGCGGATACAGGTAAGTTTCACCTGCTATTCGCCACCTCACAGTGGCGAATAGTAACTGCATCAAATTCCGAAAATTTATAATTTTCGGAATTTTATGAAAACCATAATTTCCACATCCCCATACTAATGTACTAATGTATGGGGAGTGTGGAAATTAACGCAGGGGAACTTAGCAAGGAGATATCTGTGATATCTCCTGTGCTAAGTGGCTACATGAATACCAAAATAACGTTATTTAAGGAAAATGTCCTTAAAAACGTTATTTTAGTGTTGATGAATAGGCCCCTATGTCTGTAATTTTTTGTGAAAAAGATAGAATGCTATACTTGCCTACTATTGGAGAGCAACACCTATGCGTGTAGCTCTGAAGAGGGCGTGTACTGCCCTGTCTGGGGAGACGCCGATATCCTGATCCCATTAGGTATAGCGGCGTCTGCATTTTGCCGGGCGGCGGGATTCCAGCGTTGGTATATCGATGGCCGGCATCCCGTCCGCCGGCATATTCACTACATCCCCTTTGGCACATAGGGCCTGATTCATTGCGGATCGCTATTTGCGATTGCAGCTGCGATTACGCACGCAGACCCACTATGAAGATATGCTAATGTTTGCAATTGCCATGCCGTCGCAGCCCAACATAAAGACGCCCACTTCCCCTTACTCACATCCATAATACTTTGCAAGTTTGCAAAAACATCAGTACCAACAAGTAACATCGGAGTCTCACACACAATTACACAAGGTCAGATCTTACTCAGAATTTGCTAACCCCGTCGCACGTAGTGAGAACTCAAGCTGCGTATACCATGCCATTGCAGTGGTTAATTTATGCACACCCTTGTAATGGCGTTCAAATGGTCAGGCACGTCTACATTTCTCCTACCACTCCCCCGTCACCACCCCCAAACACTCACTTCCTGTCAATCACTCTGCGATGGGCCTGCGTGGTCTCTGCGATCGCAGTGCTATAGCAGTGGAGCCTTTGCGCACAAGCACTGCGATGCATGCGCAGTACGTAACAATCGGCCATCTGCATGCGTATACGTAATAGCGATCCGTAATGGATCGGGCCCATAACCTTTCGTACAGCTACCACGGTGCTGGAGAGCAGCGGCCATTTTCTTGTAGCACACAACTCCTCCTTAGTCTTATCCCCAATGTGTCCTCCATGGTAAATGGAGACCAATGGCATTGTCACTGTGTTGCATAGACCCAGTACTCCTGCAGAGAGATTGCTGGACACTTCAGGGAGATCACCAATAATTCATGGAGTCTTTCCGACATTCAGGGAGAGCCAGCATGTGACTTTACATATCCAGGCATAATTAACAATAATCTAGTTCTTAGCAAGTCCTACAATTTCATTATTATAATATCATTTCACAAAAGTACAAGACAGATTTTACATTGTCAGGTATTTATGCCACAACAATTTCTGTACTGCGCATGCACAGATCTCAAGGAAAATGGAGCATGCACCATTTTCCCGATGATTTCTGCGCCCCCCATATAGTCGTACTCACCTACTCTCCCGAATAGGCTGGAAGCCTCCTGAAAATCGGGTGGTGCTTCCATCCCCCCCGGAAAAGCAGGCAAGCAAGCAGGGGGCGGCGATTCGCTCTGAATTGTGTCATCAGGACCCCTTGCTTCACAATGGCGGTAGTCATGCCCCCGTTCTGCAAGCATGAGTATAGTTGGTAGGTGCAGGGCGGACCCATTAAACATACACCCATGGCTAAGTATTACATACTCCATCTCAGTGAGATATTTCTTTATTCAAAAATAGAACATTTAAACTCACAGTATTTTCTCATGTACTTTCCTACAGACATATAAAGAGAAATGCAGTGTCTGAGCTTCGAGCCCCTTTAATATAAAATAATCTGTGTTACATTGAACTTCCAAACTATTTGCAGTAAATCCCAAGTTTAGAGCTGATTGTCGGGGAGTGGTGCTGGTTGCAAACTTCAATAAAGAAATGTAAACACTTACTAGGGTCATTATCATTGTTCTTAAACTGAGGTCTTGCTTCTAGTGAATGACTTTTATAGGTTGCAAAGTCAGACGAGCTCCCATAAAAGTGCACAGTAGTTTATATAGGAACAAAGGGCCTTTTTCCTTTATGCTCGGTGAATGAGGCGTGAATCCACATATCAGTGGTTTGTTCCATCCACGTGTTCTGACTTTATAAACAGAAAAAGGCTGCCCCACATCAGAATGAGTTTTTTCATGGAGGGGTTACTGAAATCAAATTGTTTGCAGATAATATTGTAGTAATATAAGGGCAGAAGAACTCAAAATAAAATGAGTACCGCAGTGATAATTTTCATTATTTCATAATAATAATCTGCAGTATTAAAAATAAATTCTGTTAGTAAACTTGGGATGCCGGCACCGGGATTCTGACCGACAGCCGTCATATAAACTACATCCCGTTTTAGGGATATGTTGGGGAGAGACTGGAAACATGGTCTGATCTGTAAACGCTGAAGCAAACCAATTTGGAAGGGATGCCAATGTTGGAAAGCTTCATCCGGTTGCGAGATTGTTTGAGATATCTGGTATTATCCTTTAACCCACTGGTCATTGGCTTGTGAGATACCACCTGGAGTGAAAAAGAAATTGTTCCAGTTTCGTATGAAAGGGGAACAATTTTAAAAGAATTAGGGGGTAATTCAATCAGGCATGACTAAGTCGCGGCGGCGAGTAAGTGAAGCTAAATGCTGCAGGACTCGTGGTACAAAATTCTCTAGTCACAGGTGAGATTGGGCTGCGCGGGTTGCAGGGCAGTTGTCGGCGTTTCCATGACATTACTACGGCAACTCGCCCTCTTACTCCTAATTGAATTGACCCTTAATGTATAAATACAGATTAATAGTGGTACAGCGATTTTTGGATGGGTTTTTGATGGTTGATGTTTGTGGTAGGACGCGTTTGGGTCTCCAGAGAGGAGATAAATTTGAAGTTTAAACTGGCCGCTTCTGATTTGACCCAGAGCTATACGAGTAAGAGTGAGTCGGTATACATATTGTGCTATGTGTGTTGCATGAAAGGAAGTTTTTAAAATTGTGCCCAAGCCCCTGGGTATGTCTGTGCATAGTGTTCATCTTAAGGTGCCTACACACTACACGACTCGCAAACCATGCAATGTCGTCTACGATTTCCCTTGATCTCCCCGGCACTCCCGGATATACGATATCATGCTTTAAACTGTGCAATCTGACCAACGACCTATCTTGCGCCCTTAACGATTTCCAGTGCGTCAGTAATGGACTGCAAGATCTTACTACATGTAGGTAAGATCTGAGGATATGACAAACGACCTGCGGGATCGCGCATCAGGATCGTTATCATTCGTGGACACTACACGATTTGTTGTTCCGATGCGTTGGAATCTGGCAAATCATGCAAAAAAAGTCTAGTGTGTACTGTGTAGGCTCCTTTAAGTCTCGCCTGTATAATTGTCAAGGGAGATGTTCAATTATTAATGACGTGCTCAGAGTAAAACATATATATTGTATGTGCATGGATCAGATCTTGACAAAAAGGTGGAACCACGCAATCTGCCCACATTGGTTCTCACAAGGCTATAGAAGACTATGAGGGTCACATTTGACCCATAGGTGGCTAGATGGCCAAATGTGGTCTATAGGGTTAATGCATGGTAATATAAGATCTTTACATTCTGATCCAAACTTGTTGCATAAGCCTTTCAGCCACTACAAATGCTTACTAGAACACCTGTTGTTTGCACTTTAGCAGTCAGTCCCTACCATTTGCATACATGGTTCTCACAGGTCTGTTGTTCTTTGTTTTCTCCTTTAGATTTTCATCACCGTGAATTGTCTGAGTACTGATTTCTCTTCTCAGAAGGGGGTCAAAGGTCTTCCACTTATGATTCAGATTGACACATATAGCTATAATAACCGCAGCAACAAGCCAATCCACCGGGCCTACTGCCAGATCAAGGTCTTCTGTGATAAGGTAACATAACAATGGATGCATTCTGCCAGGCGATAATATATTATTCTGTAAAATGAATAGGGGATAGTGGCATTGACTGACTGATGAGAAGAGCTTTTAATGTTTAATGTATGATAAATCATAGCACTGGTAGGACCTTCTGTTACAGATCTTCTAATGGCAAATGCTTCTATTGTCAGTGCAGTCACAATGTCACACCATAATGTTATGTCATTCTCTTGATTTAAACTAACAGTTATTTTATTATGTATTTCTGTGTCATTATAATACACTGTGCTGCAGAAAAGGTGGGCCGGCAAGCTGTGACCTACTTGGGGCAAGCAAAAGAAAGCAGCCCACGATATTGCAGAATTCTAACTCCCAACTGGGCCAATTTTTCTACTGGACAGCCCTGATTTGGGGGGGACTGTACCGCAGTCGGCACGTCCGTCCCAATATTCCAATATTTGGAATGCTGGAGAGTCACCTGCAATTCCTGGAGAACTCCCCAAAACGTGGGAATCTCCCAGACGTTCCATAAGTATAGACAACAAACTGACAGGTCAGAAAATACACTTTCCCCTGCGGATCGGGCAGCTACAGATTCCCCTGATCACCGAGCTGTGTGCTAGGCGTCTCCTGACATCATAGAGAAGACAGCACATGATTGGTCTGTTCTGCTGCTGCTTCCTGAACTAGTCCCTCCCCCTCCTCTCTGCTCACAGCCTCATGCGGTAGGTATGGCCAAACGGTGGGTTAAACGTTAGTGGTATCATTGGAGGTTAGCATCAATGGTATGAAACCATTGATGGCTTCGCCCACCGATGGTCATCCCTGCTCATTTACACAGAGGACCTATCAGAGGTGGGGGTGGGGCTTCGGAGGTCACATCAAATGGCAAGGCTAGGCTCTGTGTCCCAGCGCCAGGGAAAAAAAAAACATTACAGGGCTCCGTGCCATCGATAGTTGAGAACCATTGGATCTCCACCATCGATGGCAAAACCATCAGTCATTGGTGGATAACCATCGATGGTCAGTTGCCATCCCTATCATGCGGTGCCTGAAGCTTCCTGTATGACAGGAAATGTATATATTCACTGTGAGGACCCAAGGGAAGGGGGATGGTTCTGTGCAACAGGAAACCCCCCTAATGGAATAGCTTTTCAGAGTTTCAACGGGATGAGGTTAGGATTAGGGAGTCTAGCGGAGTTAGGGTTAGGTTTGGGGGGGGGGAGAGATTAGGGGTAGGCACCCCTGGGGGGTTAGGCACCACCAGGTAGAGGTTAGGGTTAGGCACCCCCCCTGGGAGGGTTAGGTTTAGGGAGCGGTAAGGGGGGGGGGGTTAGGGTTAGGCACCCCCGGGGGTAGGTTAGGGTTAGGCACTAGGGGGGAGGATAGGCTTAGGCACCACTAAGGGAAGGTTAGGATTAGGGGGGAGACAGGGGAGGTTAGGGTACTTACCTGCCTCTGTCGGGGTCTTTATCCTGTCGGGCAGCAGCTGTCAGGATTTGAATCCCATTCTGTTTCAACAGTGTATCTATCTCATAAACAAAATGAAACAAACTGATACAAATATTCTGTTTGTGCTGCACTGTATATCTCAGTCCAGCAGCTGGCTTGTGAGACATGCTGCAAGTCCTGTTGCGGATGGGCATAGCAAAGGGGGTGGGGCTTTTTAGAAATCCATAGTAAAAAGCAATTATTGCACAATAATAACAGTTACTTTATTTACATGTGTTATTTTATTGTTTTTGTTACTTCTAGGGAGCGGAGAGAAAAATCCGGGATGAAGAACGAAAGCAGAACAAAAAAAAAGGAAAAAGTCAGACGGCACAAACTCAATGCTCAAATAATTGTGAGTCATCCTCATTAATGAGGTTTCTCTTAGTGTGATTACTTTTGGCATTTTAAGATAATCTATCTTTGCTGCCAAGCTGATAGCAGCGCATCTCGCAGCATAATAATTGTACATGTCTTGTTTTATTGCATTCTTCTAACACAATCCCACGTTACAGCAAAAAAGGTCACTTTCGTCATATTTCTTAGAGGTATGTAGCGTGCATCACATTCGGGGTTCCCACCTAGGCTCCAACTGATTTACATTCTTGTTATCACTCGTTACTAATCCTTAATGGTGCTCCAACCAATCAGCCCCCTAACTGTCATGTGTTTTAAAAATGACAGGAGCGGATTGGCTGGAGCACCATTTAAAATGAGTAATGAGTGATAACGAGAATATCTGGGGATTTGGGGAATGAGAAACCAGTACGCGATCTGAAGTTTTCTGAGGCCATGAAATTGCCACACAAATAATGCAGTTGTATGAATCCAGAGCGGAACAAAACATCAGTGGGCCCCAAATCATAGCCCAGCAAAGCCTTTCCTTTCTCCTCTGAGTTTTCCTTCCTCCTTCCTTCTCTGAATTATTCAGGAGCGGAACATTGTACACTGTGGGGGAGATGTACTAAGCCGTGGAGAGAGATTATGAAGGGGTCTTGGATGAAGGTAAAGTCCCAGCCAATTAGCTCCTAACTGTAGTTTTTCAAACACAGCCTGTGACATGGCAGTTAGGAGCTGATTGGCTGGTAATTTATATCTCTCCAAGGCTTCGTACATCTCCACAGAGAGGCCCAATATGGGTCTTCAATGAACATGCGCCAGTCCCACACATGTTGCTCTTTTAAGTGTCTTTGTACTAAAACTATCCCTACTTATATTAACTTGGGCCAGGAATTTCAATTATTAGATTTTTGGGAGTCTTCTGGCCATTCAGGGACAGCAGGCTAGTATGGCCACAGCCATCCCCCACATACAGGGGTGGTGGCCATCTTGCTTAGAGGACACATATATTATGAATATGTGACATATTCATGTTGCTGAGTTTCTAGGCCACATTCTCTTGGCTATCTCCACATGTATGTGATCACTGCACTGTAGTATAGACTATAGAAGTGTAATCTTTACATAAAGTCCACATCTTTCATAAACCTGAAATAACATATTTTTCTAATTTTCTGCACTACAAGCAATAACTCATGGGCTTAGTTATTATCAATTGATGAAAATGTAAAAAATAAATAAATAAATCACAAAAAGAAACCAATCACATGGACAACAGTTTATATAATTTATATTATATACTTTTTTTTTTTTTTACATAAACCTACAAAATGTTTATCAACTTTTTAGTAGTTACACTATTAGCATTCGAACATCACTGCCACAACAAAGGGTACATTTTTTAAAAATGATTTTGTTGTTCAGGTCATCGTGAGATGACTTTAACAGAACAGGTATACTTACATACGAAGGCCCTCATTCAGAGCCGCACGCAAGCGGGCGCACGTACATTAGGCGTACGTACAAAAATATTTAAATTCAATGGCTCGCTCGTATTTTCGTTCGCATCTAAAATTCCTCCCTAAACTCTGACGACCCCTCCTCTAACTAACGAGCGTACGAAATAGCGAGCGTACATCCCCGAAATGGCTTGAAAGGAACGCACGCACAAGTATAAACAGGAAGTGGCCTTGTCAGATGTCGATTACCTGCTCCTTTATTCTGCCTACCTCCATCAATCGTATCATGCCAATCAATGTATCAATTAGCTTAATTGTTTGTTTTTTTTCAACACAATGCAAGAAACTTTACTCTTGTCTGTGTTTGTGTTTACCCGCAGAATACGTACGGATGAAACATTCGCTTGTATTGTTTAAAAAACATGTGAACCACAATTAAACAATTGTACTATTGCTGTGTATCCCCGCATATTTCCCTGGGTTCATTTCTTTATTTAAATTTGCTTACGCATGTCACTGCATCAAGCCTATCCTAACTCTCCATAGATTTCTGGCCCTGTCGAACACATGACTCATACACTAACCAATAAAATTGCTCCTGTTAATTTCCAAAATACATTAGCCAATCAGAAAATTTTTACACACTTTATCAAAAATGATTTTTAAGAAAAACACCATTGCCATCATGAGAGCCTCCGCATTCACCAGGCGTGAGCTGCTGGTGCTTACGGAGGTCATGGATCGCCGGATCACCAGCCAGCCAGAACCCATGACCAACCGGCAGAAGCGCTCCGCGTATGCGGAGGTACGGTCCCGCCTGCGGTCCTTTGGATCACGCCGCAACATCGGGCAGCTGGAGCGCAGGTGGTCCGACCTGCAACGGCGAACGCCCCGCTTGCTGGCATGCTTTCGCATGCAGATCCTGGCAAGTAAGTGTTATGTATTGTGGTTTTAATGTTTGTGTTTGTGGGGCAAACTGCGTGTGCATGTTTTCCTGTCTGTTCTATTTATTATTTGTACTCATATCTGCGTGTGCATGTTTTCCTGTCTGTTCTATTTATTATTTGTACTCATATCTGCGTCTGCATGTTTTCCTGTCTGTTCTATTTATTATTTGTACTCATATCTGCGTGTGCATGTTTTCCTGTCTGTTCTATTTATTATTTGTACTCATATCTGCGTGTGCATGTTTTCCTGTCTGTTCTATTTATTATTTGTACTCATATCTGCGTGTGCATGTTTTCCTGTCTGTTCTATTTATTATTTGTACTCATATCTGCGTGTGCATGTTTTCCTGTCTGTTCTATTTATTATTTGTACTCATATCTGCGTCTGCATGTCTTCCCTCTTTTTATGAATTTTTAATTCTACTGTTATTTTTTTTTGTTTGTTTGTTTGTTTTTTTTTTTTTGTTTGTTTGGCCGGATTTGTCCATAAACTAAACGCAATTTATTTGACATATTTTAGGGGGACAGCCAAGACTCCGCCGTCAACGTCGGCGTTCCCGCCCACTCTCCCCAACCCCCAGCCAACACTCCACCCCAAATCTTTCGCCTATTCCCCACTCCTCCCCATCCTTCCCAGACCCTCTCCCGGAAATGTCGGGACTCCTTCCCCTCCGTCCCACTTCCCCCTCTCCTCCACCCACCCCTCTTCCAATTACCCCCTCCCCGGAGTCCAGCATAACTCCGCCCCATTCTTTGGGGAATGACGGATCCTCCGAGGAGGATCATGGAGGTTTTGCCGGAGCTCCCGATTTGTTTCCCGGTATGTTTTTTATTATTTTTTTTTAAAGCACAAACTGTTTGTATGTAATCATGTGTCGTGCCTTTCTTCGTGTTTTTGTGGCTTGACTTTTGTTGATTGTGAAGGTTTGCCTTTACCTCTTCCTGGTGATTTAAGCATACACATATCATACCTGTGGGAATTTGTACCTAGGCCTTGTATTTTTGCCAGCCCACCCTTTTTATTTATGTTTTTGGGTTTAGGAGTGATTTGTTTTTTAATTAATGTTTTTCTGTGGAGTCCCTATTGTTGTATTAACCCACACACTTTTCTCACCCACAGAGGAACAGAGGCGTCGGCAAGAGGTGGCGGATGTTGTGGGGCAGATGCGCCACCATGTAATCGGCCTTCTGGTGGCCCTCGACCGGCTGTCTGGCCTCCTTCGGCATTAGTTTTTTTTTTTTTGTTGTATTTTCCCAATAAAATTTTAAAGACAAATATACGTTGTGGCTCATTTTTAAAAACCAAAACCAAGATAGTTTAGCCTGACATAAGTTCCTGCAAGGATTTCCCTTTTTTAAAAGTTAGATTGTGTTTTGTCTTTGTATGTCAAACAGACACCAGAAACACATAACAGTAACAATGTCATTTCCCTTTTTGGGTGTAGTGTCAATTTCAGATTTCTACATTTTCCAGGTTCCTACTTGGTGCGCAAGCTGCTTAGGCCAATCTTACAAATCCCAAGGTTGGGCCAGGCTTCCTTTTGGTGTGGATTGGAAAGCTGAAAACATATTTCAGTTTTGCTCATCTGGCGTCAGTACTGGTTTACCCCTTAGTCAAATGTAACTTGTGTTAACCTGGTTACACTTGCTGTTAACGTCCCAAAAAAGGAAGACCATTTCACTCTTCAAACATTTATTCACCACATAACAGAGAAAACAAAGTGGTCACTCCCAAAAAAAATACACAGTGATAAATTCAAATACAACACATACCAAGAAAAAAATAAATAAAAACACAAAATCAAGAACTGGTTGACGAAGGACCATGCCAACATGATTCCACAAACATGGCGTTGCGATATGGGTTCCAGAATATATGCCCAAAAGGACCAGATCCAGGTTTGGTAAGGGTAGCAGGAAGTAGTGAGCGTTGGAGTGCCAAAGATTATGTGAACAAACAGAAGATGGTGAGAAAATTAAAAATAAATTAGATGTTTGCCAAAAAAAACAAACACATTAGGTATAAACACTGGAGTTTTGAACAAACTTACCTAAAAAATCTGGCCACCACATCATCGCGTATGGCCCCCCCACATACTGACCTTCGACCAACCTCGGGGGGGCCATCCTCAGGTAAGGCATCCTCTGGCTGCATTGGGACACCACTCCTTATGGCAATGTTGTGAAATATCCCACACAGGACCACAATTTTAGACACCATATCCGGCACATACATGAGCTCGCCACCAGAGCGGTGGAGGCATCTGAATCGGCCTTTTAAAAGGCCGATACAGCGCTCCACCACTTGCCTGGTGGCTGTAAGTGCGGAATTATACGCACTTTGTGGCCCTGGTGTGGGAGCCAAATAAGGAGTGAGCAGCCAGGACATGCAAGGGTATCCACTGTCTCCTGTGAACAAAAATAGACCACATCAGGAACACTGTGTATCAAGCTTAACATTGTTATGTACTAAAGGTCTCCACTTACCCAGAAGCCACGCATCACCAGCTTGTAGGTTGGTTAATTTCTGCCATATCCCTGATTGCCGGATGACGAAGGAGTCATGAGCACTTCCGGGTAATTTAGCATTCAGGGACAGGATCTGGAGGGAGGCATCACATACCACCATTACATTCAGGGAGTGATAGTGTTTCCTGTTTCTAAATATGGCCTCCAGCCGTGCTGGAGGCTGAAGTGGTATGTGAGTACCATCCACAACCCCTATGATGTGTGGGAAGCCAGCTATTTGGTAAAAATTGGCCTTGGCCACACTAAGGGCACCCATATCCAAAGGCATTTTAATAAAATGATGGAGGTGCTTGAAAAGTGCCTCCATCACTGCCCTCAGGATCCGGGAAAAGGAGGATTGGGAGATGCCCGCCACTATTCCGACCGTTGTTTGAAACGATCCTGAGGCACAGAAATGTAACACCGCCATAAATTGCGTCAGTGGTGGTATTGCTGTTGGACTGTCAATTTGCCGCTCAAGATCACTTTCTATTAATGAGAGAGTGTCTATGATGATTTTGGGAGGTAGACGGTAGCGTCTTAAAACCTCATCATCGGGCATTCCAAAAAGGGTGACACGTGTTCGAAATATCTGGGGCCTTGCATGCCTACGATGCCTACGCCTGGGACGAGTTTGAGGTTGGTCGTCTTCCGGGAGCAGGGCCAGAACAATTCGCCCCAGATCTACCTGAAATTCAAAGTTTACAATGTAAGGCTTTTGACCCACCCCAAAAGTAAGAAAAAACAACTTAGCTTTCTGATACCATCCATAGCTGCTTACATGCCGGGGTATTGTCATGATACGTATAAACTGTAAAAAAGGCAACAATGAGACGTCAAAAATTTAAAGGGTTTTTTTTTGGGTTAAAAATTGTTGCAAGCCAACACAGAAAATAACGGAAAAACACATTTGGCCATCGATGAAAACTACATTGCACACCGTACGTCAAATAGGGTTCAAATGGACCCAAAAAATGGAAAAGGGAAAAGCAAAACTGGATTATATGATGAATAAGCCGTCCAAAATGCGGTAAATTATTCGCAAATGCAAGTCACTACACCAACAGTCAAAAATGCGGTAAATTATTCGCAAATGCAAGTCACTACACCAACAGTCAAAAATGCAGTAAATTATTCGCAAATGCAAGTCACTACACCAACAGTCAAAAATGCGGTAAATTATTCGCAAATGCAAGTCACTACACCAACAGTCAAAAATGCGGTAAATTATTCGCAAATGCAAGTCACTACACCAACAGTCAAAAATGCGGTAAATTATTCGCAAATGCAAGTCACTACACCAACAGTCAAAAATGCAGTAATTCATTCGCAAATGCAAGGCGCTACACCAACAGTCAAAAATGCCGTAATTCATTCGCAAATGCAAGACAAAAAATGGACTTACCCAACTCGAATATATAAGATGTCCTCAAAAAACTTCTTTGGGTCCGAAAACAAAAAAAAACTAAAAAAGATGAAATGAGTGTTAAACAAATTAACTAACCACAAAACAGAAGAATACACCAATTGACCACAAATTTGAATGCACAAAACTTACCAAATCAGGAAAGGATGTTGAAAAAATGAAAAAAATGCGAACGGAAAAACCAAAGAAATGTAGCAAAAACAAACAAAAAAACAACTCTCCAAAATCCTCCAAACGCAACCAACCAACCAAATCCAAACCACTTAACCAACAACACTCCAACAACCCCACCTCGAATCCACACACACCAAGCCATAAATAGTGTTTATTTTCCCGCACAAATTAAGGATGAATCATAGGGACGCACAATCAATGATGCGGCCGCAAACTAACGACGCATGTATAAATACGTCACGAAATCACATAGAATTTCTGGATGATTTCATGCTGGAAGCAGAGACATGGCTTCAAACCAGGGAAACAATGGTCTAAATTGCGGCGGTAAGGCCTTCATGCATTTTGTGTCAATGAGTATTTTAAAACATAATATTGTGCAAGTTGTGAAGTGGCTAAATCTGCATATTTACCCAAATAGGTGAGGAGGATGACATGGAAGAGACTGCTGGCCCCAGTCAACCCGCCAAAGCTGCAAAAAAAAAAAGGCAGCCACATTTCACAAGCAAGGAGATGGAGGTTTTGATCCAGAAGTGCGTTGACATCCTGCCCCAGGCAGCCAGGAATATGAGCCAAAGCCAGAAGTGGAGAATGTGGGAGGAGGTCGCCGTTGCTGTCAATAGGGTGGGTGATTATGTCCGTCTAGCCCGGGATGTCAAACGGCGGTAAGTAAACACTTTCCCATCCTATAAACAAACCCCATTGTAAAAAAAAGGATAATGGTTCCAAATTCATTCCACAGATGGGCAGACTTCAAATATCGTCTCAAACAAAAACTTGCCGACAGGGCTAGGCATGCAAGGGGGACAGGTGGGGGTCCCACCCCTGTGTCATTGGAGTTGACAGACTTAGAAGAGATGGCACAGGGGTGTGTGCAGGCTGTGGAGGTGTTTGGCGTGTCCAACATGGATACGGACATGCCAGACTTTGCGGCTCCTCATGTTGGCCAAGGTAAGTCTTGTGATGTCACCAACTCAGAAATGCTATTGTGCCAATATGTAGATTCTAATGTGAGTCTTTTCTCCAATTTCCTAACAGAGACAGAGGCGGATGAGTCTGCTCCAGAGGGGAGCCTTGGCCGCAGAATTTCTGCTGACTCTGCAGGGGAGGAACCAGTACATCCGGCTGAGGACCCTGCAGAAGCCAGTCCAGGGCGTGCCCCCTCGCAGGCAGTGGGCCTCCTCACAGAACTCAATTTTAAATCGGATTGCCATACGGAGATTCTGCAGAGGATGGACGCCAGTCTGATACGGGTGGCTGAGGCCCTGGAGCAAAATGCTGCGGCCAACGTGACCATTGCTCAGGCCCTGGCGGAAAATACCAGGGCCAACATCCGCATCGCCGATGCCCTGGAGCAGCTCGTTCGCCAGCACATGGTGGAGCCGACCTCCCTTCCTGCCGGAACATCCAGATCCTCTACCTCTGGCACAACATCAGGCAATCCTCCAAATGTGCCTAGCCCTGTGCCTAGTCCAGAGGCCACAACATCTGCCTCTGGACAGGCCAGCCCGATGGCATCCCGGACCCGGTCTGGCGCCCACCCTCACCCAGCCAAACGGGCGAGAAAACGGTGACAGCAATGGCGACTTTTCCCACTTTCCTTCTGTGCTTGGCTCATATTCCTTTCTGGTCAAAACTTCCCTCTCCTTTCTTGTGAAATGTTTTTAAATTTTGTATTTACGATTATGTTAGTAGTTATGTTTTGTTTTTTTTTTGATCAAATATCTTGGCCACAAAAAAAGGCAATACAATATTATGCCAATTTGTTTGTGTGTAAACAATAAATTAAAAAAAAAACACTGACATTGTATTGTGACATTATTGTACAAATGGGTTACATTTAATCCTGGCCTTAAACGCAAAAACTGACCCTCTTTTGTTAAAAAAAAGGCCTCTTTAAGGAACGTTTAAAAAAACACATAGCGATGCAAATTCCACAGTAAACCAAAAAAAAGGGGAGCTAATTAAAAGATGATGACATTATTTTTACAATAGGCCATAACCACCAAATTGTGGCCAAAATAAAAGCCCAAAAATGTACGCTAATTGATTATGTAATCATGACATTAGCAGCTCTGATTTCCACCTGCGTACGCTTTTGTGCTATCCCAATAAACTGCTTTCCAAACACATACCAAGCCGGATTTCAATCCAACACTAATTACTTTACTGACCAGCCACGATTAATCGCAGCACCATCGTGGAGTCCCGGGACGGAGGAGAAGGCCATCGCCAATGTGGTCGAGTAATCCTGACCCTAAGCTGTGCGAGCATTTTGAAGGGAAAGCGGATGTTTCAGTGACGTATGAGACGGTCCGAACACATTTGACGTTCGCATCTGCTAATGTATGTACGCCCCAAAAACGCTTCGCCACGCCTGCGTTTTGTCATCTCCACCCCCGTCAACACCCAAAAACGCCCTGTTCTGTCAATCACATTTGACATGTCACTTCCTGTACGCTATTTTAGGAACGAGAGAAAAAAAGCTCGCAATCTGCCGTACGCACATGCGCGGTGTAACACCGACGCATGCGCGGTTAGTCAACATCGGAACGCAACGAGCGTACTGTTGTTAACGTGCGGCTCTGAATGAGGGCCGAAGTCCTTCTAAAAAGTTCGGTGAATTTTCTGATATATCTGTATGCAACGCTTGCAACAAGGTCGCTCATGCGCGCTGACATGCATGGACATGTCTGGACCTGCCCCCAGTCGGGGTTTGCCCGAGGCCACCACTGCACTTCCATTGCATTCATTTCAGCAGAGTGTCCCGAGCAGTGTGCGTCGAACAGCAATGGAGCTAGTCTTCCACCGATTCCTTGCCACTGCGAAAGCGTGCACTGCAAACCAATCATGTACACAATTTCTACTCATCCTGCCCGAACACTTTCACCCACATTCTGGACCTCATTCAGAGTCGGTCGTTGCGGCCGCACGGTCGTAGGGGAAAGGGGCCGGATATGCAAATTAAGCGATCACAAGTTGCAGTCCTAAGATGAGATCGTTAGCTGAACGACCGAGGGTAAGAAGCGGCCGTAAGACTAAATAACGCCCCCTTCTCGATCACAACACACGTCATCTCCTGGGATATAAGGATTAATCGCGAGCATCGGGACCCATCGGAGCTGATCGCAGAGCTTAAGGCTGACCATACCCTCTCTTAAGCACTACGATCAAGTCAGTGTAAAAACCTCCCATGTCACGTGTGCCATGACACTACTTTGTTAATTATGCACTCCCATAAAACGCCGTTCACATAATTAGGCACGCCTGCATTCGGATCTCCACTCCCCCATTTACAAGCACCTTCCCCTGTTACCACCCACAAACGCCTCATTCTGTCACTCAAACTAACGACCTGGCGGTATTCAAGGAGAGAGAAAATTCTGATCGTAAGAACTAGTTTGCGCACGCGCATTGCGAACTTTACGCATGCGCAGTTTAGCGAACATCGGTGGCGTACGACCGTGCGGCTGCAACAACCGACTCTGAATGAGATCATCTGTGTGTCTCTGTCGCCGATTTACCCAATTTGAAGCAGAAGTTAATGTTGTGGTGTTGCTCCATTGCTGTTCGACGCACACTGCGTGGGACACCTCTGTTGAAATTAATGCAATGGCAGTGCGGTGGTGGCCTCGGGAAAACCCCGACTGGGGGCAGGTCAGGACATATCCATGCATGTCAGCACGCATGAGCGGCCTTGTTGCAAGCATTGCATACAGATATATCAGACCATTAACTGCACTTTTTAGACAGACTTCGTATACTTGGGGGCTGATTCAGCATTGCATGTAAGGGCAATTTCGCTGATTGACAGGCAGAGGCATTTAAGGACCGGTGCAGGGGTGTGTGTCAGCCCTGTTTTCCGGGTTGGCAAGGCCAGGGGCTGCATCCACGGACTCAGTTTCCTGGCCTCGCAAGCCGGTCAGCCTGTGTAAGCAGATTCTTGCTCACCTGGCCAGCACCCAGTGCCATCCAACATCGCGACCAATGGTCTTGATGGTGATCCCAGCCTACAACCTCGGTCTCAGTGCTGGGATCGCAAATGCAGCAGGGGGTGTCATAGACCACCTCCTGCTGCATTTACGCATTTACATATTAGCAAGGACGGAATTGCAAAGCTGCCTGCATGCAGCTTTGCAATTCTGTCCTAACCTGAAGCACCCCATTGGTTAGCTGTTCATCTGTTTCATCTCACGCCACTAGCCGGACAATAACCAATATATGGTAATCTGCTGAGTACATTTAGTATTACTGATATCTATCTTAACAGTTTTGATTGAATCAACGTGCACTTCATTATTTTGGCCAAATAAATGTGGTCAGCATTAACTGTTCATTTACTCATGGCTAAAAGAAAGTCAAATCATAACTTGCCTCCAGGCTGTCCCAATTTTGACAGGATAGTCCTGATTTGCAGACCTCGTAAAGGGTGAGGCTTGCACTGAAGCGAGTGGGGTTTATCTGAAAGAGAGTGGGGCTTGTTTATTCCCTATTTTTGAAAGTGTGATATAATGACCTACAAATGAGATGAAAGAAACAACCCATTTGAGTGTGCTGATTCTGTTGTATTGTATGTAGCATCGGAGGGAAAGTTGTTAGCGGTTCCACTGCAGAAGAAAAGTGACATCACCTTCTTCAAAACAATGACGGACCTGGACTCGCAGCCTGTGCTCTTCATTCCAGACGTTCATTTCGGAAACTTACAGAGGACAGGACAGGTATTCTCAGACTTCATGTTCGAAGGACTTGGAATGGTTATTTCTATTTGTATTTGCATTATAGCTGTCAGATCATCATCATATGGAGCTTTTTGGCCCCAACAAAAGGAATATTTATTTCTCAAAACATATTTTATGAATTATTAAATGATTAACTGCATTTGCCAAGCACAATAGGCAAAATGCTCTTTTCAGTGTGCTGAGGACCTCAATTACTGCACTAGCTGTGAGATGACAGACATTTCAAGTGAATATCTGGGTGCCTTTGCCCAATAATGTGTGCTTGAAGAACCTTTTTTTTTTTTCTTAAGTTCCACAATGAAGACAGGGGGCCTCATTCAGCGGGAAGCCGTCGGACGAAATCCCGACCGCCGGCTTCACGACTGTCTAATCCTGGCAAGGCACTAATGCCAGGTGTCGAAATCCCAACGCCTGTCATTAGACCTACTCCGGGAGCCCGATGCCTGGCATACCGAACAAAGGTAAGCCGGGCGCAGACAGCCGCGAGGGGGAGGGGTTGGTTCTAGGGCTCCCGGGGAGACTTAGGGTTAGGCACCCCCCTGGGAGGGTTAGGTTTAGGCTAGGGTAAGGGGGATTAGGGTTAGGCAACCCCGGGGGGAGGTTAAGGTTAGGCACCCCCCTGGGAAACTTAGGGTTAGGCTGCGGGGAAGTGAGGGTTAGGTTTAGGCACTTAGAGGGGGGTTAGGATTAGGCACTTGGGGGGGAGGTTAGGGTAAGGCACCCCTAAGGGAGGGTTAGGGGGGAGTAAGGTTAGCGATACTCACCTTAATTAACGATCAGGATTTTCACCCTTGCCGGGGTGCCGCTGTCGGGATTAGAACCGCAGCCGGCGGTATTACATACTGATTCCGATTCAGCAACATACGCAATAGCGATCACAGCTGGGATTTCGTACAAAACGCAGCAGCGAAAATATGCTAATGCTTGCCCAAGCACAGCCGGCAAGGGGACGCCCACTGCTGCTTTCTCATATCCGTTCAACCTCGCTTTTCTGCATATACATTGGTACCATCGACGCACATCGGCCTGTCATGCAACATTTACAGCAGGTCTGACCAGCCGCAGAAATTGCAAAACTCTTCGAATGCAGTGAGTACTCAAGCTGCTTAGGAGATCGCAAGGTCTAATTTATGCACGCCCATGAAACAGCATTCAAATGGGCATGCTCGTCTGCGTTTTTCTGGCCACTCCCAGCAAACAATCTCTCCGCTGTGTCCGTAATTGCTATTGCGTACGCTGCTGAACCCGACCCAGGGGGCTATTTATCACAGAAGGCAGGATTGTGACTGTGGGGGAGAGATTTATCAAAGGTTGGAGAGAGATAAAGTACGAACCAATCTGTTTCTGTCATTTTACAGGCTGTGGGGCATATTCAATTAGGTGTGAAAAGTCCCGTACTTTTCGCCGACATCGCTGGTTTTCCATGTGAAAATGTATCGCGCTCGTCCCCGCTTATCCCCCGTATTCAATTAGAAATCTGTGAAAATGGGACCTGGCAAAACGCAAACAGGCGAAAAGTGCTGTCAGAGTTGGGGAAATCACCCTGACACCCCCCATTGGAGATTACTATAGATACCCCCGAATAGGCCTGCTGAAGGTATTTGGGGTACTTAAATGTCTCACTAGCTGCTAATTAGCATCTTTGCAGAAGTGGTGAAGAATAGCATTTAGCAGTTTTTTTTAGAAGAAAATAAGTAGTCTCAGCAAATCTGGGATACATGAAAATGGGTGCTAGCATATTTTAAAGTTGCTAAAGTGAAGTTTTAATAAATGTAAAACCACCTGCAAACTTAAAAACACCTGGGGCATACTTGGGAACCCCCCTGGAGGTCTATTTTGCTAGTTTTTAAATTTGTCCTCCAACTTTGGACTTTTTCACCCCCAAAATAAGTACTTTTTTGGGGTGAACCAAAGTATTTTTTAAACTTTTTTTTGGCGCAGTTTACCTTTTGGAGGATTGTCCCAAGAGTGCAGGGGGTTTTCCGAAGTTTGCACCCCAAAACACCAATTCTGCACTTTTTTTCGACACCTATTCATAGGCGAAACTTTTTCGCCGGTTCCATTGAGTTGAGTTTCCGCACCGGCAAAAAGTCTCTGGAATTCAGTACAGTGGAAACTTTTCGCATGGCGAAATGACGTCACTCGCAAAACTTTATCGCCCAAGACGGCTTTTCGCCCCTAATTGAATACCTCGCTGTGTTTGAAAAATGACAGTTAACAGCTGACTTTTCTGAAAACAGACACATTTTATTTTAACAGCTCATAAAACTAAAATAAAACCTTTTTAAGACCTTTTTACAAGCTTTTTTTTTTTAAATATTAAAACATTTTTTTCAATGATTTAGTTCTGTTTATCGCCATCATGAATTGGAGATAACAGGACAGGTACAGGCTCCCTTGTGCACAAGACTTCCCACTAACTGTTGAGCAACCAGTGAGCTATAGTGTACTCTGAATTACAGTCAGGGGGCCTGATTAATTACAGATCGCAACTGCAACAGCGTACGCAGTCGGGCGATTGCTGCGTACTGCACATGCATCGCAGTGCGCAGTGGCTACACTGCGATCGCATTGCGATCACGCAGAGCTTGGTAAGCTATCGCAGAGTGGTTGACAGGTAGTCAGCGTTTTGGGGGGGTGCGGAGAATCGCAGGCGTTCCTGTCCGTTTGAATGCTGTTGCATGGGCGTGCATAAATTAGCCATTGCTACGGCATATGCAGGCTGATTACTTACTGCGTGAGATGAGATTAGCAATATCTGAGTAAGGTCAGGGCTGCTGTAACTGTGCGTGAGGGGCCGATGGTACTCTATGTTCCCAATGTGTATGCAGAACAGCAAAGTATTAGGGATGTGAGTTAGCGGGAGTGGGCATCTTTATGCTGGCAGTGCGACGGCATTGCGATAACATTCATTAGCCTATTTTCGCAGCAGACCCACGATTCGTAATGAATCGGATCGAGGATCAATACAAACTATTTTGCTGCTACACAACCATCTCTCTGGAATAGCACATTTTATTAATAGTATTTGTAATATATTCCTGTCCTCTACAAAGATCATCTCTCTGTTCTTGTCTACCTCAAACTAATTGTTTCTCTGTGTTATTCGATTTGTCTTAGTAAAGAGTCACTTTCTTTTTACTGCTAATCTATTTACAGTACTCAGGGTGATTGTTTATCAGTCCTCATTATATTCTTATTTAAGTAAATCAGGATAAATGACACAACCATCTCTGATTAACCAATTGCAATATATCTCATGTACACAATGTCTTTATTTTCTTTCATTTGTTCAAACAGGTTTTCTACAATACAGACGATGATATAGAAGGGTAAGTAAAACCAATAAAGACTAGAATATAAATTATAATAATGGTTTAGCCTTTTATTGAACCAGTCACAACATACGCAATATGTCCGGAGGATGGATGTAGCTTAATTACTGGCCATTGGTTGTGCAGCCTATAATTTTTTGATTCGCCACAGACTGACTGATTATACAATGGTAATAATAACGTGTTTGATGTGTGCCACTAATGATGAAAACACTGCTATATTGCCCATAGAGACAATGCCAGGCTCTTATGCTGGCATTGCCACCAGGCTGCCCTTTATGCCCCTAGAGTGGGAGATGTAGGTCCCAGACCTAAATGAGCAGGAGGACCCCATGGCCTGTATATCGCCCGCATGCAGTTGAATGCACAGGAGGTGTGAAAGGGGAGGGGTGTAGAGCCAAAAGAGGAGCGAGAGGGCGACAGAGAAAAAAGGGAGACAGGGGTAAGATAAAAGAAAGCAAGATGGGGAGAGATGAAGGAGAGAGAACAGGTGGAAAGAGCGTGAGACGGACAGAGGGGGGAGGACGAGGAGCAGAGAGAGATGGGTTTTTAATTATATATACAGTGCATATGTGTATATGTATATGTATATATATATATATATATATATATATATATAACAAGGGCGCCTTCTAGTGCAATAACATTTGAAATTCTCTAAGGGGCAAAAACTTCAGCTATATTTAAAAAAATAAGGTAAAATCTCACAGTATCGAGATGATATACAGGTGTTGGACAATTCTCACACTGATGTCCTATGGTGATTGTGCAAGCAACAGTCAGGGGGAGATGTACTAAGCCTTGAAATGTGATAACTCAGCTGTTATTCCAAGATGGTAGGGACTTCCTTCATGCACTCTGCTTCCACGTTAGGTAACCTAGATGATTTTTTAATGCACTTTAGACATATATTTTAAATCTCTGATGTGCATCATAAAAAAGTGACGTGTTTCACGGAACATCCATCCGCTTCATCAGGTCCCTAACACTGCTATTACTGACACATTATACCAACTTATGAAGGACTTACCAGTATAGTGCCACCCGTGTACTGCAACATGCAATTTAGGTATTCAATTTCAAAGTACCACAAAGGCGTGTTTACACACATGCAACTGATGCAGATCAACAGGAGCACACACCTGTTGGTGGGCAGTTATATGCACCTGTTGGAGGGCAGTTACATGCACCTGTTGGAGGGCAGTTACATGCACCTGTTGGAGGGCAGTTACATGCACCTGTTGGTGGGCAGTTACATGCACCTGTTGGAGGGCAGTTACATGCACCTGTTGGAGGGCAGTTACATGCACCTGTTGGAGGGCAGTTACATGCACCTGTTGGAGGGCAGTTACATGCACCTGTTGGAGGGCAGTTACATGCACCTGTTGGAGGGCAGTTACATGCACCTGTTGGTGGGCAGTTACATGCACCTGTTGGAGGGCAGTTACATGCACCTGTTGGAGGGCAGTTACATGCACCTGTTGGTGGGCAGTTACATGCACCTGTTGGTGGGCAGTTACATGCACCTGTTGGAGGGCAGTTACATGCACCTGTTGGAGGGCAGTTACATGCACCTGTTGGTGGGCAGTTACATGCACCTGTTGGAGGGCAGTTACATGCACCTGTTGGTGGGCAGTTACATGCACCTGTTGGAGGGCAGTTACATGCACCTGTTGGAGGGCAGTTACATGCACCTGTTGGAGGGCAGTTACATGCACCTGTTGGAGGGCAGTTACATGCACCTGTTGGAGGGCAGTTACATGCACCTGGGGGAGGGCAGTTACATGCACCTGGGGGAGAGCAGTCACATGCACCTGCTTGAGGGCAGTTACAAATGCACGTTGATGAAGACCAGGTGCATATTTATTTATTTATTAACAGTTTCTTATATAGCGCAGCATATTCCGTTGCGCTTTACAATTGTAAACATTAATAGAACAAAACTGGGTAATAACAGACAGATATATAGGTAGGAAGGCCCTGCTCGCAAGCTTACAATCTACAGATGCTGAACATAATGCTCTGGCGCAAATACACTATATTTACATGCTCTTTATACCATCTGCAGGCACTTCATAAATATTTATCAGAAAATCTGTCTTTTATGCATCTTAAGCTGTGTACACACTGAGTGATGTGTACCCAGCCGATAGTCTGATCCTGGGAACACATCAGAACGAGGTCATGAACGACGGAACTATCCCTCATTCTGCCCTTCATTAACTGCAATGGGGCCACATGTGATATCATCCGGTTGGAGATGCAGCACGGCCGACAGGACAATACCACATACGACCGCGGGAGCGTATATTGGCCGTGCACACTGAGAAATATATCGTTCCGATTCGGCCGGAAACAACATATCGTGCAGACATCATCTCAGTGTGTACCGAGCTTTACACAGCCCCTTCAGTTTGCTGTCCTCTCCTCTTGCCCATCACTTAAAAGCCTCAAACACAGATAACCTTTCCCTTAAATCACATAAACTCTGTCCTTATCTCTCCTTTTTTCTTGTGTGCAATTTTTTAAATTGGAATGAAGACGTAAAGGTTACAAAATGAAGGTAAACATTAGTGCAGAATGAGTATTGGAGGATGTCCTGAATAAGAAGAACTCACTAATAGCTTGACTTAATCCTGCTTAGAAATATTATGTAAAATGTGTCCTGTTTGCTTTGGCTGTTACAAATGTAGAATGTAGGTAGAACTCTTACTGCTGAGAGATTACAGACAGTGGAGATTCCTGAACTGGGATAGTAAGAAAAACAATAGAACACTGCCCTCTAGAGGTTGCAGCCAAATACAACTAAATAATCTTCTGTTTCTGCACAGGAGCAGCGTTTTGGTGAAAAGAATGCTGCGCCCGGTGGACGAAGAATTTGGTCCTCCTGCACCAAAGCACATGAAAGAAGGGAACAAAAAAGGTGAATTTATTTATAAATAATAACATTAAAAAAACCACAGGAGCATGTGTATTCCAGTAATGGCCTAGAAGGCAGTTGCCTATTGGTCCTCATATACCAGCCAGTGCCTGGGTATGATGTATGTTACTCTGACAAACAAATATTGCAGTTTGGCCTGGATCTCATCCCAGAATTCAGAAAATAGCCATTAAAATTTCCTATAGGCATGGGCGCCCACAGGCTGTGATTTGGGGGTGTCCACTTACCCCCATGGGTCATGCCATTACATGTAGTCTCTTGTATTACAAAGTATGTATTGCTGTCTGCATGCAATCTTAATCCTTTTAAAAGAAGATAAGGTTAAGCTTCACACTACTGAATTTGAAGAAGCAGGTTTCACATAGGATGGGGAACAGAGGCAAAGTTATCAATGGGCGCATTATATTATTACTATTACTTGTATTATGGTATATTACTGCAAAAAAAATGCTTTTATGACAAGGCAACAAATAATAAACAATTCAAATGCCTCACTTCTCCCTAACACTTACTTTTATTACAACAGACCTGTATTGATACATTTATCCCCAATTAGGGTACTCTAGTTCTAAGACTTGTAATGAAGAAAGATTTGGAGAACGGGTACCTCTGAGGATGAACGAGCCATTTATTGAATCAAGCTATTCGTTACAAATTTTGTCTCCAGGTGCAATGTGGTGAAATAAATCACTTGAAGAGTGCTACAATTGTTTGATGTGTCCTCCATTGTGGTCAACAACAGTTTTCAATCAAAGAACAGCATTCTCTGTAGCAGAATGTAACATGCCAGATGGATAGTCAGCATACAGTATGGCGTCTAATGCTGTTTTTCAGGTCTGACAGGATACTGAATTACATCCTTCCTGATTACAGGGCTGGCTCTAGGGGTGTTCGACCTGAGCGGTCGAACAGGGGTGCCACCCATAGAGGTCGCACCCTTCCCCAGCATCCCGATTTCAGCAGGACAGTACTGTCCCGCTGTTCCACCCATGGGCTGAAGTGGCCCACGGGTGGCCAAATCGGGTGGTTGGGGACCCCGGAGTCTGAATGGATGATGCGCGCGGCATTCAGTGCCGTGAGAGGGCTGGGGGAAGCCCAGCTAGTGAGGCTCCCCCCAGCCTGACGTTATTTTGAGTCACATACGGAGGCGTGTCCTATATGGTAATTAGGCCACACACACCCCCATTTCAGCCGCTTGCTATAAGGAGCACAGAGCACTCAGCCGGCACAGTGCGCTATTAGCCCTGGAGCCAGCCCTGCCCGATTATACCAGGTTCTTCAAAAGACCCACAACCAAAAGTTGTATGGGGTGGGATCCGATGATCGGGGTGGCCATAATATCTGAAGGTAGTACCTAAAGACTTCAGTAAAGTGTTGCCTTAGCAATTGTAGCACTTTTCAAAGTTTATTTTTTTTATTTTTTTTTATTTAAATGGCTAGGGCAGGCTTGACCAACATGTAGCTCTCCCAGCATGCCCTGCCTTAGTTTTAGCATTCCCTAATAACAAACTGTGGCAGGGCATGCCGGGACTTGTAGTATTTTTAACAGCTGGAAAACCACAAGTCGGCCAGGCTTGGATTAGGACATCCTCTGAAGAACCTGTTGTCCAAATTTCTCTTAATTATTAGAACTTGCTCCAGAGTGTTCTAAGTAGTGATACATTCATGTTAACAGCCGTGTATTTAAGTATATTGTTTTTATTCTGATCTAATATTTTAAATACTTAACCTTTTTCTCCAACCTTGTTATTTTTAGTGCTACTTTATGTGAGAAAAGAATCTGATGAAGTATTTGATGCACTAATGTTAAAGTATCCTACAGTGAAGGGGCTTTTGGAAGCTGTAAGTATGATAGGCATGCATTGCCCTCTTTTGCATAACTTCACAGGGCATGTTGGATCTTGTAGTACCATGGCAGCTGGAGAGCATTATGACATTCTAAGCTTGTTTATAGAACACTGTAGATAATTTTTACTGTAATCCCTCCTGGTGACAGTATTCAGTTCTGCGGCCTACACTTCAAAGTAGGTCTTGTAACTACAAGAAACAAGTCTCAAACTCCTTTATACAATTTAAGGGGGTCATTCAGACCCGTTCGCGAGCAAAGGATGCTCGCAAAAGGGTCGATGTTGTCCCACTGCGCATGCGCACGACAGAGGGAGCTCCGTCGTGCGCATGCGCGAGACCCGGATAGCGACGGGCTCTCCATCGCTCCGGGTCTCACACCAAAGGGGGCGTGCTTTCGATGTTGATTGACAGCACGCCCCCTTTGGTGGGCGTGCCGGGGGCGTGACTGCCAGACGGAGGCGTTCATGGGAACGCCTACCGTCGGAGTCCGGCCCCACTGACATCAGTAATGATGTCAGTGGGAGTGATTTTGGCTCTGATAGAGCCAAAATCACTCCTGGGCTTGCGGAAGCGAGACCCTACAGCAGTGTCTCGTCGCAAGCCCGATGGTCGCGATGGTCTTTGACCATCGCGACCATCTTTTTGGCCGCTCACATAAGCTGTGGGTGGTCACCCACAGCTATGCGAGCGGCCAGGAGGCCGCTCCAAATTTAGCTGGGATGGCCCTGATTCAGAGCGAGCGCTCTGGTCAGAGCGTTCAGCTCTGAATCAGGCCCTAAGACAGCAAAAGGGTGAGTGTTGTCTATACTGCGTTGGGGCAGTAGAGGGCATTCTTTTTTTTTTTTCTATTTCTGTTTTTACTTCAGCTAATTACTATTTTGCTGTACTATACTTGCTTTTATATAAATACTATAAGTATAAATTATATAATGAACCGTTGTTTCATTACAGGTATGTTACAAATTGTAGGAAAGTTCATCTGCATTATATCAAAATATAATGATTGGAGCTTTCCAACTGCTCCAGATATACAGATACTGATGCACATTGGCATTCTTAAATAGTATCTTGCACCATTTGGTTGGTCTACACTGCAGAATATATATTGTTATACTGCAGGTAGATGGCAGCACAGTGTCATTAATAAACACATAGCTATAGCTCGTTGCATAGAGCCACAGACTCCTGCTTATTAAAATCTGCCGAGACACCAGCTCAGTTCCTGATGGCTGGTTCATAGGCAATTATGGTCACAGCCACCAAGTGACCTGCGATATGCTGGAAATCTTCTTAATTTCATTTTTTTTTTTTATTCTAGATATCTGACAAATATGGTATACCTGTGGAGAAGATTGCGAAAATATATAAGAAAAGCAAAAAAGGGTAAGATAGATAGAAATATATAAAATGGCATACAAATTCAGATTTTACAGATATCTCTTTGTTTCTCCCTTTTTAGACAAACGTATTATCTTCATATTTTGTCTTTTTATTTTTCTTTCTATAAAATGTTTATTTTCAAATACAAGAATGCCAAATTGGAACAGTAAAAATAAAACATTACAAAGTAAAATACAAAGGAATAGCCGCAAGCTGCTGGCGTATCAGCCCGTTACAGAAGATGTCTTCTCGCACGTCTGAGGGCTGTGAGAAAAAAACAGCTGCTGGACACCTATCATGTGAACCCGCCAAAAGCCGCTCCACTGGCTCCTGCTGCTAATTGAATCTGCCCAAATCTTACCTTCCAAGGTGTTTTTTTTTTCTATGCGAGGGGGGGGATTTGAGCTGGGCAGGTAAACGACGAGGATTATTTTGTCACCATTTTGCATGTATACATAAACTATTGATATATCACAGTCAAAGACCATTCCATCACATATCGATTAAACCTAAAGTAGAAAGGACAACTTATTTTCACTAATTCAGAGCCACTCCTGGGCTATCCATCTATATTTTATTACATTTATCTGGACTGCCCATACAGTATGCTGCCTGTGCAAAGTGGAGTTATCAATTTTGTGAACTGAGCAAAATTCTTGGGAATGTAGCCTGTCCATTTCCTAGGAGCCAGTGACAACACTCAGGTACTTCATGGAATGGTCACAGCACATTCTCATTTACATTGGTTCAGTTCACAAAATGGTATGCAGTCAGGAAGCCGATGGTCGAAATGCTGACCACGGGCTTCCCGACTGTGTAATCCCGACAGGGGACTAATGATAGGTGTCGAAATCCTGACACCTATCATTATATCATTAGCCCTACACCGGAAGCCTGCCGCCCGGCATACTGAACGAAGATGCGGTGGGCGCGGACAGCTGCCGGGGGGGGGAGTGTTAGGTTAGGGGCTCCTGGGGGCGGATTTAGGGTTAGGCACCACCCCGGGAGGGTAAGGTTAGGCTAGGGGAACGGGGGGGTAGGGTTAGGCACCCCCGGGGGGAGGTTAGGGTTAGGCACCCCCCAGGGAGGGTTAGGTTTAGGCTGCGGGGACGGGGGGGGTTAGAGTTAGGCACTAGGGGAGGAGGTTAGGGTTAGGCACCCCTAAGGGAGGGTTAGGGGGGGAAAGGGTTAGTAATAATTACCTTAATTCCGCCAGTCTTCCGGCATCGGGTATTTCATACCTATCCCCACAAAATGGCTGCCTCTATTGTGTGTAGGAAATGGATGGATATTTTGCATCCGTAGCAACAATTCACAAATTTTTAGATTGACCACGGAGTGAACTTATATAACTTGAGAGAATGTTGAAATTTATTCCAGGGCGAGTCCTGGCACTTTCACAGTACACACTAACTTTAAAATAAATGCAAGATTTTTTTTATTGGGGTTAAAAATATTCATTTTGCTGCTGATACTCATGCATTAAGGGAAAGCCGAGCACAGCAGTTTGTCAAACAACGGCTCTATATTTATACAGTACTGCAATATTTTGGCCATATCAGGGCTGAGCGTATAAATAATGAGTCACTCCGAACTGAAATATCTCCTTTATAATGTGACTTTCTTTCCTGTGAGCTTTAGAAGTCTGTAAACCCATGACATTAGACTGGGCTTAGCCACATCATTAATATAGAAGAACAACGTTATCACAGTGACCCTGCGGTTTGTGATTTAACGGTCTTCTATTGCAGGGAACTGAGCATCTCAGGATTTTTTTTTCTTACTTCAAATTATTGAATAATTAAGATATTCAAAGCTAAATTAATGGAGTACTGTCACAGGTTCTCTCCTACTGTCCTATTAATCCTTAGCAATAGCTTAGAGTTTATTACAATAACTCTATATTAAAATTTATGTTTTCATTATAAAAAAAAAAAAAATTCCAGCAAATGGAATTGCAGAAAGGACAAAGCTAAAGTCAACTGCACAAAGTAGAGGCAGCCCTTTTGTAGGAATATTCATGAGAACTCAGCCGATCAGTTATTATATACTAGCAACATAACTGAGCCCTTTCTGCTGTCAGTGGCTCCTGCTGGCCTAAAGGCAAAGAGAAGTTGACTAAGCACTAATGAGGTTAACTAAAGTTTTTTTTCAACATGCTATACATCCAAGGCAGCTCCAGTGTAATGGAGGATTGGTGCAGTCAGGAGACAAAGGGGTATATTTACTAAGGTGGAGATGTTGCCCATAGCGACCAATCAGATTCTACTTAACATTTTTTTAGCACCCTCTAGAAGAGAATAGCTAGAATCTGATTGGTTGCTATGGGCAACATCGCCACTTCTAAAAACCTGCACTATACCCCAAAGGGTTTGAGTTTAGTTTAATGCACTATGAGCTTAAAAAATGTTTGGAGGAAGCTCAACAAATGCATGGTAAAAAACAGAAGTAGGAATGCAGAGTATGTCCTAAATTTCCCCATTCGTTATCCTTACTGCTATGTTTTATTGATCATGTAGGCCAGGGGTAGCCAACCCTGGTCCTCGAGAGCTACCAACAGTTCATGTTTTCCAGGCCACTTGTGGATCTGTAGAATGCATCCGTTAGGAATGAATGCACCACATGTTTGAAAATGTGACTGTTAGTAATGACTACACCTGTGCACCAGCTAGGTGGTCTGGAAAACATGACCTGTTATGCCGCATATCCACTACACGACTAATAAACGATTGAACGATAACGACATTGTTTTTGTTCAATCGCTCATTATATTGTGCAGTGGACATTGAGCCCACACTGAACGATATATCGTTCAGTGTGGCCACTCTCCTTCATCCCCGAACCTGCACAATCTGACAATATCGTCAGGTTGGACAGCGGGTTCAAGCCATGACAGATGCCAACAACGACCAGCTAGTCGTTGCCGGCATTTTCACATTACGATTAATGAACGATTGAACGATAACTATGTCGTTATCATTCATTTATATCAGGTAGTGGATATGCGCCTTTAGTATCTCTCGAGGACCTGGTTAGCGTAGGCTAATTGGTATGATACAGAATGTTACAATTCACATGTGTACTGCAGTGTTTACCAAACCCGGCCCTCAAGGCACCCTAACAGTCCAGGTATTAAGGCTATCCATGCATATGCACAGGTGACTTAATTAGTACCTCAGTAAGTTTGATCTAACCATCTGTCCTCAAGCATGGATACCCTTAAAACCTGGCCTGTTACGGTACCTTGAGGAACGTGTTTGGGAAACCCTGATCTACTGTGTGAATAAGCTAATTTAATTTAAGTTTTATTAGTCGCAGCAATTCAGTGCATGTAACAAATTCTTTTCATACATTTTCTAGCATCTTAGTTAATATGGATGATAACATCATTGAGCATTACTCCAATGAGGACACGTTCATATTAAACGTGGAAAGCATGGTGGAACAAGGCTTCAAGATCACACTGACCGAGATCTAGTCTGAAGCCAAACAGATGCCTGATGGGAAGGAATCAATGTACGGAACAGAGGTCTGTTCTATTGCAGTCCCTGCCTTATCAGAGACATTTCCAAGAACTTGTAATTAGTCAACAGAGAATTCCAGGCTCAGTCCATTTTACACCAGGGAAAAGAAGACAACTTACTGTCAAGTCAAACTGGAACATATTTATTTTTTTATCACTTTTCTTAGTGAAATGCAGACCAGCTGGATTCTGATTGGACTAATCTATTAACTCTAAATACTTATCCATCATATAATGCTAGACAGTCCCGTTTTTTTCTTAGCGGGTCATTCTGAATTTCTATGGTAAAGATGGATATAGTCTATATAAGAGATGTAATCACGATAAGGCAAGATTAAGCGGATTGGGACATGGCATGAGGGGGTGGCCATTTTTGCCCCAGTTTTTCTGTCAGAATGTTGGAAAGTAGCATTGTTATTTCTTGCACAGTTTAGCTCTGTGATTAAGAGCTTCGTGTGTGATCATGTTCTACGGAGTACAAAGGTGACCAAAACAATGATCAAGCACGCTTTTATCATATCAAACTGCTGCAGACAACTGATATAAAAAAAACAAAAGAAATCCTCCAGATGGGATGTTTTTATGCAGTAGCTGAAATATCTAAAGTGGTAAAGTGAACACAAAGCCAAAATAACAGAACTGAATGCAATTTCTAGTGTGGTCTTTTAAATGTAAAAAAAAATGTACAAGACAGACAGGAATATAATTTCTAAGATATTTTGGTATTTTGTAAGTAATCTAAAAAAAATAGATTTTTTTTTAAATGTACAAATTCTTTTGTAAAGTGCAATATCATATTTTAATATTTTTGTTCCGCTTTTTCGGGTTTCCTTTTTTTTTTATTGCCACTATAATGATAACTCATTGGTGTCCTCTTCTTATTAGCTCTAAGCATTGGAGTAAAATGAACCAATATAAGGGGGCATGTGTTTTATTTTCATTTGTAATATAGATCAACAATAGCTCTAGAACTCTTCCATATTTTCATCTCAAATGTTTTTGAATACTAATAATTACATTGTGGCAAATATGTACATAGATATGTTATGTAGTAAATAACTGGAACTTTGTATTTTTGTGGTGAATGTGAAATAACTGGACAATTTTTTTTCCCCCAAGAAACATATGCTTGCTTTTTTTTAAACGTTTTTTTTCCACGACTGTGCTTCCCAAACAAAATATGCTATTCTTTTATTGCTGGAATTTTTTTCCATATTATCTGTACTAGGGATCATCTACAAATATGTAGTTTTTGTGGCTTGAAGACCACCAAAAAATCAAATAACATATATTATGGAACATATGACAATATTCGGTTTGGTAAACCAAGAGACTTTTTAACTTTAGTTGTAATTGTTATTATTACTTTTACCGATATCGCATTTATGACACTCCTATTTTTAATAAAAAGGTTTTAAAAACATTATAAATCCTTCAAGAGGAAACCTTGCTCTTAAACGGTAACAAAAAATATGAAATTCAAATTTCCGTTAAAATAAAGTTTTTGTTGTTTTTCTTATTCTGCTTTTGCATTCAATGTGGTCTTTTATTGCATATACACTCTACTGTGTTTAAAAAGAAGTTTCTGATGGTGGAAATTGCTTCCTGAGTTAATGCACTGTTATGTACTTAGAAACTTAAGTGCAATGAAATTCATTTTGTACAGCCTTTGAAAGTTATTGTTGAGCTCTGTACACTAAAAATGGTAAACACTTAACATGCAGAGTATTGAATTTTTTAAAAAAAATATTGTGCATAGAAAACCCAACTGTTCATTAGCCATATGTCCAGCTTATACATAATGCATCATGTCTGCCACATACTGACAAAAGCCAATTTTACAGCCCCAACTCATCATCTACAGTAAAGTCCCATGCCTGCCATTGTCATGGCCTCCACATAGAGCCCAATGTTCAGCCACAAGAACTATATTATATGTAGACCTTTCGGTGCTGTCGGTCAGCATCTGGGTCCTTCCATAGATGCCACTAGCAGGTCCAGATTAACAGTGGGGTAGATGGGACTACAGCCCCAGGCCTCCACATAAAAATAGGCCCATCATCATTATGATGACCAGCCACCCAGCTGGCCACATAGTTGACCATAAAAAGTATTGAAATTGTATTTCTATTTTCCTCAGAAAATTATTAAATTTCTTATACATTATGGCTGATAGTGTAGGGGTGTAAATTCCCACATGGCACTGGCCACTCCCACACAGCACTGGTCACACCAACACGGCACTGGCCACTCCCACAATGCACTGGTCACAGCTCTTCTGCTTCTCATAATAGGCCCTTCATCACTTTCAGACCCATGTGGCCCTTTATCCGGCCTAGGCTACTAGAAATGGTTGAAGGGCTAAGGAGGCACATCCAATAGCAATCATCATTTCTGGAACTGAACCGCTTAACACATCTGCAGCTTCATCCTGTTGGACTGACTATAAAAAGAACTAATAATTCCCAGTAGATAGGGATCTTTTTTTTTTTTTTTTTATGTTTTTTATTTTTGCCTGATAAATCAAAACATATAATCAAATACCAGAATACAAAAACAGCAGTCTGTACCCGACAGTCAGCGTTCAGCTCCACTAAGGCCCGACTGGCCATCTGGCACTTTTGGCAAATGCCAGAAGGGCTGATGGGCCAGTCTGGCTGCCTGAAAGCCTGGCTGAGCTCTGCGATCTGCTCTGCTGGCATGCAGAGAGATGGGGCATGCCATGAGGTATGCCCCTGTAAGGCGTGGCCATGCCCATTTCCTTTTTGCTTGCTTACAAACAATGCCAATTAGGGGCCTCAGTCTGAGGAATAGAAAACATTCTCTTTACAGTGCTGGGTAGTGTGATGCGTTACATAAATAAATAGTAATAATAAAGAGGAATATTAGGGGAACACAACCACAATAATGAGAGGAATAGTTTAGGAGGAGCTGGGGATAGAACAGATTTTCATAATGTCAAGGTCTTTAACACTTTGGAGTGGTAAAAAAAAAAATTAATACATTGCATCTTAATGTTATTATAAGTAATATATTTATGTAAGGTATTTTCCCTGGGAAACATGCATTCAAATTCACAATGCCACAAAATTGGTGAAAGCCAGTATAATGAGTGTAAAGTAGAGGTAAGCGAGCCTCTCCGTGTATTCATTTTGTTCCCAAAACCAGCCTCATGCTGTGGTGTTGATTTTGGTATAAAAATGTACACCAGCACCCAGGCACAAGTGAGGATGTACACCAGCACCCAGGCACCAGTGAGTATGTGCACCAGCACCCAGGCACCAGTGTGTGCTATGGTAAGTGACAAGCCTGTTGTTTTCCTGGGCAGGTCTTCCTCAGTGTGCAATTACATGAACACACCCTTACCGTATTCGTGCTACGTTTGCACGCCCCTTCCCTCCCCCATTGCCCATCTACAAGCATAACAGGGTGTAAGTGTCAGATAAGCATACAGACATTTTTGTTGCCATGCACAGTACAAGTGTGTGTATTCAATGCTAAGCAAATGGGCTTACTCCTGCATGAGCAACAAAGACCATAAAATCAATGCTGTCTTATCTGCCTTTCTCAGACCTTGCTACACACTAGAAACACTGGTCATAAGGCGCATACACACTTAACGATATCGTTCATGGAGCGAATCGTTAAGTGTTTGCTCGGGCTCAATGTCGTTAACGACATTGAGCATATACATTGAATGATATCGTTCAAGATATTGTTCAGCGATGACACCAGCAGCATCCCTGAACATGCACAACCTGACAATATCGTTAGGTTGGCCTGCATGTTCAGGCGATGAAAGATATTGGTAACGATCCGCAGGAGCACGCATCGTTAACAATATCTTGCGTACACACTCGCAGTAGACTCTGGAACAAAGCCAGAGTCTACAGTGCTGCTGGAAAGGGGGCCAGCATGGAGGCTGCACACAGGCCCCCTCCTCTCTTGAAACACCCCTGCTGGAGCTCTCATGTCTGGGGCTGCGGCGAGCATAGTGTTACATAAAAAAGGCTGCGGCATTCGGACAGTAGAAAGTAAGTATAATGGTTCAATTGAGTCTGAGAGAGACTGTTTTGGTGTCCCGGATATGAGAAGTCCAGAGTTTACTGCTTACTTGCTCGTTAAAAAATATCATTTGACCTGTAAATAAATGGGCTTTGCGGAAGTTGTAGTTGTGCTTCTGATATAAATATTCTGCACATAGACTCAGGTGGACTACAACTATCAGAAAGTTAGAAGCCTGAGCCAGAGCAGTTACTAGACTTTTTGGTGCACTGAAAGAGCATTGCGCCCCCCCCCCCCCCCCATATTTTACAAATAGATATATAAGACGGATGCCCGAATGTGGCCTCATGGGGAAGGGGCATGACAAATCTGATTTTTCCCGTACGATGATGAAGGGGTACTGATCCCTTTGTACAAACTGCAAGAGCCACTGTTATCCAGGTGTCATTGCCAAATACAGTGTGGATCTAATGGCTGCAGTGACAATACACAATAATTATGGGTGATGGGTTCGAGTCCTGGGTATGACAGTATTTAAAAATGTGCATTGTACAAAGGAAGACTTGAATGGAGGTATTGAGGCCAGATGGAGGGGGAGCCGGACAGAGAGGAAATAGGGGAGGCCAGGAGATGCCAGGCATTAAAGAAAAGGAAGCTACAAGTGAGAATGATTATATTTGAAAATTGACAGGCACAGCTGAACAGCGCCCCCTGCCCAGTGGTGCCCTGTGCCGTGGCACATGTTCCACCACCCTAGTTATGACCCTGGTGGGCTAGTGGGAACCAAAAATTGAGCATTTATATGAACATGATGTTTTGCATCAATCTAAAGTTTGACTCTAATATAAATAACAGAACTTTCAAGAGTAACAGATGTATTGCTTTTTGACAAAACATAGATAATAAGAAGATGCTTGGAACTTTGGCCCTCATTCAGAGCCGTACGCTCTGAGCAGAGCGCACGCTCTGAATGAGGGCCGCCCTCCATAAAAATGGAGCGTCCTCCTGGACGCTCGTATAGCTGTGGGTCACCACCCACAGCCTATACGAGCGTGCAGTTTGATGGCCGCGATGGTCGTGACCATCGCGACCATCGAAACTGCGAGCCGGAGCCTGCGGTTGAGGTTTTCAACCGCAAGCCCCGGAGTGATTTTGGCTCTATCAGAGCCAAAATCACTCCCACTGACATCACTAGTGATGTCAGTGGGCCGGCTTCTGACGGGAGGCGTTCCCGTGGGAACGCCCCCGTCAGGGAGGCATGCCCCCGGCACGCCCACCAAAGGGGGCGTGCTGTCAATCAACATCGACAGCACGCCCCCTTTGATCAGACACAACGAGCGAAGGAAAGTCCTTCGCTCGTCGCGTCTGGCGCATGCGCACGACGGAGCTCCCGCCGTCATGCGCATGCGCAGAGCACAACATCGACCCACTTGCGAGCGGACAGCCGCTTGCGAGTGGGTCTGAATCAGGCCCTTTGTCTGTATTTATGTCATACTTGCCTATTTTTGAAAATGCATTTCAGGGAGAGTGTGAAAGCAGCACCTATGAGCGCAGCAGTAAAGTGGGCGTGTATTACTACATCTGAGAGGCGTCATAACATTGATTTATATCCAAATATAAATAAGCCCCAAGGCAGTTAGTAAGATCTACTTGCTGGTGAAAACACACTGATACTTTTCAGACAATAAGAAAATACATGTAGCCATAGGGATCACTGTGCCTTATAATAACCAATGAACAGAATGATACTAATGATCCCATGTATATAATCTCTGTTTTTTTTTATATGACAGCTACATAATGTGGGTAAGGGTCAATCAGGGAGATTGCTAGACTCTTCAGGGAGACAGGGAGCTTGCTACTATTTCAGGGAGGGTTGGTAAGTATGATTTATGTACACACTAGGTAACACAAGAGTTGGTGACTTCAGGTGCCGTAAGCAGCGCCCACAGCTGTAAGGGTTTTCTCTATAGAGATCATCGATCAGTTTGCCAAATGTTACCTCTGTAATCACTAAAGAGCAGGGCACATGTGAAATGCTTAGTGGGCCTGATTCAGGTATGTACGCTAATGCATTTGCACCTGCGATCCCGTACACAGCTGCTGTGCGAATATATGCTAATGCTGTAGCCGGCTGGAAATGTATTGAGACGCCCAGCGGTGGCTTCGCAGATCCAAGCAAGTGCGTACAAATACGAAGCCGCCATCTGAGTAACCCTATAGTCACGCAGAATGGACTGAAAGGTCAGAGCCACTTTATCTGCACACAGGATCGCAGAAGCAGGCTACGACACTCTACAAACACAAGCGGGACATGCCTGCATATTTTGGCGCCATTCCCTGTTCCCAAACGGTCCTCCACTGTCAATCACTTTGCGAAGTAATCCACTGCAAGCGGCGTCACAAAGGTACGTGTGCAGGGCGACCGTGATGCATGCGCAGGCGACAGTTACTCACTCAACTGAAGCTATATTGGTTGGCCATCGACCATTGATGATTAGCAACCAATCAATGTTCTGATGGCGATGGTCAGGGCCGGCTCCAGGGGTCGGAGCACCCTGTGCCAGCTCTGGTAATTGCACCCTGTAGTTGCGTGCGGCTTAGCAAATGGGGGAATGGGGGAGTGGCCTAATTAACATAGGCCACGCCCACTAAGTGACATTTGGAGGCATGCCCGCACGCCTCCAAATAACATCAGGCTGGGGGAAAGTCCGGCACTAGCTGAGCTTCCCCCAGCCCTTTCCCGGCACTGAATATATGCCGCGCGCATGCGCGCAGCATCCATTCAGCTACTCCGGAGTCCGGCACCGCCACACAGCTGCAGAGATGGGGGTCCCCATCCTCCAGATTTGACCACCCGTGGGCCACTCGGCCCACGGGTGGAACAGCGGGACAGTACTGTCCCACTGAAATCGGGATGTTGGGGAGGGGTACGCCCTTTATGGGGTGGCGCCCCTGTTCGACCGCACTGGTCGAACACTCCAAGAGCCGGCCCTGCCGATGGTAAAGCATTTTTATCATCGATGGGGGCTAGTGATGGTGTACATTGGTAAATGGCTAATGCTGGCCGCAGTCTGTGTATGCACAAGGTTAAACCATCAATGGTTTCTAATCAATTGTTTAAAACCATTGCTGGACAACCCTACAGTGAATGCAAAGCTGTCTTTGACCATGCTAAGATTTAGGGAAGGGAATGGAAGTCAGCTGAAAGATTGATTGAGGAATACTGCAAGTTTCAGGTTCCTCACACAGCATCAATGGAAATAACATTTAAGCATCCAATTTGTTGCATACAAATATATTCTTTATACAGCATCTATTGTCAAAATCTGTAAAATAAAGATAAATATAAGCCATTTCTATTGATTGGCATAACTCATTATTTGTGTTAACTGAACAGGGAAATTGATTTTTAAACTGCCATCTCTGGTAATGAGAATGCATTTCAGGAGATGTTATTTCGAGCTGCTTACACAATAGTTTAATCTTCTACTTCTCATTTGCATTGCACAGGACAGGCATTATGTTAAATTATTTCTTAGCTATAAAAGTAAACTTTTCATATTTATCTAGATGTTTGCCAGTGTATTGAAATAAATACATTCCAGATTTATTTGAACCATACAGGCTATATGCAAAAAAAAAAAAAAAAGTGAAAGATATACAGACTAATACCCCTTTTACACCGGAGCTAAAACCCGGGTTTTTGAAGGGTTAACCCGGGCAGCTCCCTGGTGTAAAAGGGCAGAGAGTTGGATCGCCGGGTCGAGTGACCCAGCAATCCAACCCAGGTAACTAGCAGGGTTTAACACGGGCGTAGCCCGTGAAACCCTGCTATGAGGACAGCGCACTCCGGGTCACGATGACCTGGAGTGCGCTGCTAGCCGGCCGATTGGTCCGGCTTCAGTGGCGCTTGGAGATGACGTCATCTCCAAGTGTCCACTTTCACTCCGCACAAGCCGGGACTATGCAGACCCGACTGCGGTGTGAGCGGCGCTGACTCGGGAATATCCCGAGTCAGCGCCGGCAAAATTCCGGGTCTGATCCGGATAGGAACTTTGTTCCAACTCCGGGTCAGACCCGGAATTTAGATGGAAAAGGGGTATAAAGCTGCATACACACATAAAGATTTTCTGTCCAATCATCCAACTAGTTGATTGGTTGGAATGAAAATCTGGTAAGGTATGAAAGCAAATGACAATCAGCAATTTGCTCCCAAATGCCGGAAAATGGACAAAAACTGTTGTTTGAACAAATTGTTTAGATCAAACATTTAACAAACTTGCCTGACCGACCATTTTCATCTCTTTTCTGGCATTTAGGGGCAAATTGCTGATCATCATTTACTCCCATACGTTACCAGATTTTCATTCCAACCAATCAACTAGTTGGATGGTTGGACAGAAAATCTTTACGTGTGTATGCAGCTTAACCAGATTCTATACAGGCTATGGTGACAGTTTGGGAAATACACCCGGGGTGCAGTTTGCAAGCTGATGCACATCAGATGTAGAACCTAATTCTGAGTCTCGTCTTAAAAACTGAGACGCACACTCGCAGAATCTTGCACATGTGGAAATCCATCTCTGTGCGTTTTTAGATGCACCATCAAAACTTGCACCAGCTCTAGAGCAGGTGCAAGTTCCCCATTTCAGTGGGGTATCCAATTAGTCGCGATCGGCAAAAAACAGGGATTTTTCACCGATTATCCCCGTTTTTCACCTATGTTTTTTTCCACCTATCCTATTATTTTGGTATAAACAATAGGACATTTCTCCGGAAAACATATAGGATTCGCGATAAGCCATTTAGGTGGTGTTTTCGCCATTTAGGTGGCGAAAAAAACGGCACTTATTGTGAATTATTTTTCAGGACACATCAGGTCCCGAAAAATATCCATGATAAGGGCCGGTGTTGGGCGGTACTTCGAGGCTAATTGGTTAGCCCCAGCACGATCAATTAGTAGGACCACTTTAGCCCTGCTAATTGGATACCCCCTGCGTATGGTGTCTTGTGACAATCGGTAACAATTGTGATCAATGTGCAGTGTGACTCAGACACATGAGCAGTACTTAAAGCATCGGCCAACTGCGCTCATATGCAGGGATGTGCAGTCAGGGTAGGCAGGGGCGACAGAGCCTACTCCTGAGATTTGATATAAAAATGATTGGAAAAATACAAAGAAGATATTTATAACTTATAAACGTCATCTTTGTTTATTGTAATCATTTTTATAGTTAACACTCACCAGCTTTGTGGAGCTCCCTGGGGCTGTAGGGAGATGGGAGATGAGGCAGCAACAGCTCAGCCTCACTTCTGTATAGTCAGACAATGCTTGCAGAGCTGGGGGCAGGGCCTAGTGACGTGCGGTGAAGTAAATTGCTAGGGAGACACTGCTAGTATCAGAGCACATTTACACATACATATATGAACCCAAGGGTACATCTGGGCATTATACAAAGGTTCAGCAGTATATAGTGCTGGAAGTTTGGTGTGTTTTGATTAGGGATGTGCGGAATAGGTAGACAGGGGAGACATTGGCCTCACCTGCCATTCACTTTTTACTTCAGAGTTTTGACCACAAAAACCATCAGAACAATACAAAGAAGACATTTTTTATATTTTCTTTAAATTCTTCCCATAACCTCTACAGTAAAAACTGTGGAGTATACCTAAGTATGACAGGAAAGGCCGTGCCTCACCTCATCGCACATCACTGGCAGGGCTACACCATGAGCAGTAAGCTGCACAGAAAGAGAGCTAATAGAGGGATGCCTTTGAGTATGGGGTGTGTGCCTTGAGCACTGACGGATACCTTGGATGTGTCATGTGACTAGGAAGTGCACTGCAGTGTTTAGGGATTAGAGCTCAGTCAGCAGAAGCAAGAGAAGACACAGTGATGCAGGTAGGAGAATCAACGGACACTGGAGATTAGAGTAGTGAGGGGAGAGTTACAGTGAGTAGGGGGTGAGACAGGCTCCCAACCAGGGCCGGCGCTAGCTTTAGGCAGCTTCCTAAGGGTGCTGGGCCCTAATGGGTGACTCGCTGAGGCCGCCTTCTAGAGAGGGCATGGTCTTGCCTCTCCCAGAAGCCACTTGACACAAGGTGGAGGCTATACCCCAGCGGTGGGCACCCGTTACACCCGAACCCCCCCCGCTAGAGCCGAGAGCTGCACAAGCCATAGCCGCCCGCAGCTTCTTAGTCCGGCTCCAGTGAAGTCACTGGCCAGCCCACACTGCTGCCGGCAGTGGAGGCTGGACTAGAAGAATCGTTCCCTCAGTGCGGTCACTGGGATCATGGAGAAGGCAACGAGGAGCTGCAGAGCAGGACGCTGGACTCTGGTGCAGCCGGACAGCTGGAAGACTAGGACTCCGGAAGTACTGAGGTAAGTGAGGGGGTTCCTTCAATATAAATGGCGGGGGGAGGGGGATCATTCAAAATAGATGTGTGAGGGGGTTCAATAAATATATAATGGCTGGGGGTGAGGGGGATAATTAAATATAAATGGCTGGGGGTGAGGGGGGTAATTAAATATATATGGACTGGGGGTGAGGGGGATCATTCAATATACAGTAAATGGCTGAGGGGGTTCAATAAATATTTAATGGCTGGGGGCGAGGGGGATTATTAAATATAAATGGCTGGGGGTGAGGGGGATCATTCAATATAAATGGATGGGGGTGAGGGGGATCATTAAATATATAAGGGCAGTGGGTGAGGGGGGGTCATTAAATATAAATGGCTGGGGGTGAAGGCCTGGGGGGGTTAATTAAATATATAATGGTGGGGGGGTGAGGGTGATCATTTAGAGTACATATATAAAGGCTGGGGATGAGGGGGGGTCATTAAATATATATGGTGGGGGGTGAGGGTGATCATTTAGAGTAAATGATCACCCTCACCCCCCTGGGGGTTAGGGGGGATCATTTAATACATAGTTGAATGGGGTGAGAAGATCATTAAATATATTGTATAAGGAGTGGGCCCTTAAACATGTTATATAATGGGTTGGGGGGATCCTTATATATATTATATAAGGGTGGAAGTGATGTATTGTTGGGAGGAGGAAAGAGACATATTTATACAATATATAAAGGGAAGAAGTGGGAAGGGAAGGGAAGGGAACACATAATAGAATGGATTGTGTGCGTATATATAGATAACTAAATAACTACTTAATGAAATATATATATATATATATATATATATATATATACACAAAGATAGATGCCGGCACTCACTGAATGTAAGTAAATACTGCACCGGTGCCTTCCTCAATCAATTCACACGAATGTGGAGAGACATCATATATTGCCATTATAGTTGGTCGATGCATTTAACTTGTCTTATATATATATAATTTATCCATGATTTATTGAATTACTACTTATGGTTATTGTATTATGTTTATTTTTTGTTTCGTCTTGTTTGATTTGGTTTGTTACCATGGTGATGGGTTTTTTTTTCACTCTGATACAGTGACGTCACCATCCGCGGTGAGCTGGCGTCTGCACGAGGTGTAGCTATAAAGGTATGTCTGTTTATTGTTTCATTTATATCCTCACTAAAGAACGTTATTAAAGTTCTGAAACGTTGATTACAGCCACAGGGGACACTTGTCTGTTTTCACGCCAGTCACCACGAGTGCCACCTCCATGTATGTATATATATATATATATATTATACTGTATATAGCTATGTACCTGTAGGGCTGGTAGAACCTGCAGTGCTGCCTCATGGAGGTGTGGGGGAAGAAGGTGTACATGCAGCGGGCACAGCCAGAGGAAGTTGTGCAGAGGTGCCTGTCGTAAGTGCCCCAGGCTCCCCAAAGGCTTAAACTGGCCCTGCTGCCGTGATGTCGTGCAATTCGCACTTTCAAGATGATATCGGCTGCCCAGTTTTAAATACGTCCACCTCTGAATCAGGCTCTATCTATCCATCCATCCATCCTGTGTCCCCTGACTACACTAGAGACTGCCTGGGTCTACCTGCAAATGTCACGCATAATGTTTTTTTACATATATTTTTTGGAGGGGGTGTTTCTATATTTAACAGTAGCGGCTTTGGAACATTTAATATGCCACCTCCACACTTTCACCTGAGGGGCTAAAATATGTGTGTGAGGTGAGGAAGGGGGGGGGGGGGAGTAGGCAGAAGTTTTGCCTAGGGTGCCGAGAAACCTTGCATCAGCCCTGCTCCCAGCACTGAGACCCATCTCCATGTGTGCTTCCCCAGCCATTGACCTCTCCGCATGTCACTGCTCATATAGGCATAGTGTGCGACACTGAATCAGGCCCATAGCTTTTAGCCTCAGACTGCAAACTTACAAACTACTTGGTGAGGCCAGATTAAATCATTTATTCTTTATTAATGTTTTTTATATTTTGCACAGAACTTAACAGAGCATGACATCCCTGAAATCAGTGTTTTCCAAACTCAAAGCACCCTTACAGTCCAGGTTTTAAGAATATCCATGCTTGAGCCAAGGTGACTTAAATAGTAACTCACACATTTTGGTTTAACCATCTGTGCTCAAGCATTGATATCCTTAAAGCCCGGACTGTTAGGCTACCTTGAGGGATACACTGCCCTACATTATGTAAAGGTGCGTATCCACTATGCGACTCTAGGAAGACAGTACGATTGCGACATCATAATCGTACTGTCGTTCCCCATCCCCTGCAGTACCTACACTGAACAATTAGTCACTCAGTGCAGGCACCCTCCCTCATCCCCGAACATGGTCAATCTGTCATTATCGGCATATTGGCCAGCATGTTCGGGCGATGATTGATGTTGGAAACGACCAGCGGGAGCACGCATTGCTGGTCTTTGCTGACATTTGTATGCCCCATTAACGAGCGATTGATCGATAACGATGTCGTTCTGTTTAATCGAGTAGTAGATACCCGCCTTAAGAGTCCAGCCAGCTCAGCATCAGGCCCACTGCTGTAGGGCAGGGGGTATTCAATTTCAACTGGTCATGTTTTCAGGTATTCTGTCTCTGGAAACTGGTGGGATAATTACTCATCAAACAAAACAGAATAAATCCCCTGTGCATGATTAAAGAAATCCAGATAAAATTACTTTTTGGGGGTACGTAAGAATTCCACTTGAGAACCCATGTCTCCACCACACAATGTGGGTTAACCTTTAGGTGCAGATTTTCTGGGGATTTGTACGGCTTATCGATATTCAGAATGTCAACAAGCCCAAAGGGGCAGCAGTATGTCCAACCCAACATGCTAGTAATGTAATGTAGAGGTTTGTAACCTTCTCAGCTTTACAGCTTTAAACATGACGCTTTACCAAGGCTTGAAAAAACGAGCAGTGAAACGTAAATCGGTGATTTACACGCTGACCACTGTTACTGCTCTAACTGATATTGGGCGGGATGCATGACGCATAGCACTTTGGATGTGATGCATCCCACCGGTCTTCGCATGCATGTCAGTGTTGGTGACGCCGGTATGCATGACAGTCACTGCTAAGGACCGCTGTCTTGGGGGGTGCTGGAGGGATCTGATTGGTTCCTCTCACAGCACTCTGCTGAAAGAAGCCCATAGTTTTCAATGCCATCAGGAAGATGGCGTTGCCCACTGCAACCAAGCCCCGGGGTGCATCGCAAAACCATATTCTTGGGGTTTGACCGCATTTCTCACCTTGCTGCATCCCGCTGTCAGTGCCTTATCCGCTAATTGCGGCAGTCAATTTCTCCATTGTGGCTTGTATTAGTGTTGATTAGGAGATAACTTTTACCACACAAGTGGGGGAATTTGTCATATTAGAGATGCGTCTATAAGTGCTCTCCATATAAAGATCACTTGCTTATATTACTGTGTGTGTGATCATATACCAAAGGTGTCTGCATCTACTTTTGTGTAACTACATTAATAACATTAAAGAGTATGAGCCACTTATGAATGGTAGTCCTGAAGATGTTAGAAAGATCCTATAGCACATATAGGAGTCTATTCATGGAGCAGAGACAAGTCCTGTTTTGCAGAAAACAGGACTCTTCTCTTCTTGGTGCAAATCACAAAGCGGGTTACCGGGAGAAGTGAATTACCATCATCATCTGTGGATGAATGTCCCAGCGATCGGGACTGAGATCGCAGTGACTATGCAGACCCATCGCAGAGTGATTGACAGGAAGTACCGTTTGTGGGAGGTGACAGGAGGGTGGTCGGCGAAACACAGACGTGCCAGTGCGTTTGAACGCCTTTGCAGGGGCGTGCATAAATTATCCACTGTGATGTCATACGCAGCTTGAGCTCTCACTGCGTACCGGAAGGTTAGCAATTTCTGAGTAAAGTCTGACCTTGTGGAAGTGTACATGAGGCTGCGATGGTACTCACTGTTACTGATGTTTCCCGCAGTCTTGCAAAGTATTACGGATGTGTGTAAGGTAAGGTGGGCATCCTTATGTAGTGCTTTGATGGCATAGCATTCGCAATGGATTAGCACATAATCGCAGTGAGACTGCGTGCGGAATCGCAGCCGCGATCGCTGTTGCGATTTAACCTGAATCAGGCCCTCTCTTACATTAGCCAAGTTTAAAGTGTGAGATTTTGCTGCTAAACTCTCACATTTTCTAAACTCTCACCCTATTACATTTGGCCCCATGAGTCTAACTAGAGATGAATTTTAAGAACTTGTCTATGGCCAATAAGATCTTCAAAGATATGCATGTCTCTATTCATTATAAGCTAGCAGAAACCAAATGTGGAATGTAACAGATGTGGATTACAACTGTATCTAGTTGTGATAAAGTAACAGAATGCAGCAAATGAACTAATGTGAATACTGAGTAACATTACAACAACAGTATAGCAATTTAATTACACATTATAGTGCAGTGGTTCCCAAACTGGGTGCCATGGTAGGGTGGTTTCAAGTCCAAATAAAATTAGTTTTAGTCAGTGTGATAGACAAAACCATTGCTAATGGCTGCCTATCAAAATATATGTGGACAAAATGAAGCGCTGGCCTGTTAACTATCACATAACTGAACCTAAGGATGACATATAAGCACGATTTACTTCATTTAATTTTTGCTAAATTTATCAATAAGAAACTTTTGGCCCAGGGGTGCCATGGAAAAAATGCTGATACTCTAGGGCGCCGTGATTCGAAAAAATGTTTGGGAACCACTGTTATAGTGATTTAGCTATATATTTAGTTATATCACTTTTTGACAATCTCAATGGGCTCTATTTATTAACATTATTTTTACTAAAATAAAGTGAAAAAGGGTGTTTTCACACCCTTTTCACATTATTTTAGTTTCACCTGTAGTTATTACAGGGCAATTGGAGTAGAATTAGTAAAATTCTACTCCAACCCCCAGTATCACTTATTTTTAGTAAAGCAGATCGCATTTCCCATAATTGTAATGGGAAATGTGATCTGGCCAAAGTTACTAAAAATAAATTGTAAAAAAATACCGGGGGAAGCCTTGTGATAATAACGCCACCTGGAGGTGGCGTTATCCAGGGTCTCCCCCGGTTACCGGGCTCCCACTCTACTCTAACGGGGAGAGCAGAGGCGGGAGCCGGTATCTGTAACCAGCTGTGTGGTCTAAGCAGACCGCAAGCTGATTGCTGTAAAAAAAAGAAAAAAAAAATTAAACATTTTTTTTTACTTACCTGAATCCAGGGACCGGTGATTGGGCCTCCGGTGATAGCTCCTCTCCGGTCAGCTGGTCTCCCATAGTACACTGGGGCCCGGTCATCAGGTGATCGGGCCCAGTGCAGTATGGGAGATCACCTGATCGGGAAGCCCCGAGAAGATCACCGGAGGCCAGGAGGATGCAGGTAAGTGTAATGAAGGGAGGGGGGGGTCGCGGGGGTCCGCAATTGCGGGGGCGGGGCTTAGTGCTGGGGGCGGGGCTTAGCGTGAGCGGGGGAGTAGTAGCGACGGTGGGTCGGTGCATGCGCAAGCTCTTAGTCGCGGTATTTTTTCCGAAATTACCGCGACTAGAGTGCGGATGGGATCCGCAGGGACAGAGCTTTATCGCAAGCTCTGTCCCTGCAAGGGATTTATAGTAAATCCCTGTGATATCGGTAATATCACACTACAATCCGCATTCAATATGCGGATTGTAGTAAATAGAGCCCAGAGTGTTATAGTATATAACTGTCTAAATAAAACCTTCTAAGGATTTATAAATCACTTTGGGATATCTGCATACTAAAAATTAGCATCTACCAGTGGATATAAAATTAGTGCATTATCCCATAAGTTCCATTACCTGGAACTGGTTTGATAATACGGAGTCTTCTTACTGTAAGGCTGTCTATCAATATACATATATTACACCGTAGGTAATGTATACTTCCAAAATACAGATTATTGAAGTAGACTAATACCAATTTCAGTAATTCACAACTGATTCCCCACTGGCAAGTTATCCATATGTAAAATGGCTCATGTTCATTCATTGTAATCTTATTGCCTTCTTTAAAGGGATTGTAAATTATTCACACATAAATCAGTACTGAGAGTCATTGCTACTCATAACACTTTATTGTGATTTATAAGGGTTGGGTATGATATCCTTACTTCCCCCTCCCCGCACCCTAAACCAAACCCCCCTCCCCAGTGCTTAAACCTAACCTCCCCCCTAGTGCCTAAACCTAACCTCCCCATCCCCCTCCCCGCACCCTAATCCTAACACTCCCTCACCGGTGCCTAACCCTAACCCTCCCCCCAGTGCCTAAACCTAACCCCCCTCCCTAGTGCCTAAACCTAACCTCCCCTTCCCCGCACCCTAATCCTAACGCTCCCTCCCCAGTGCTTAAACCTAACCTCCCCCCTAGTGCCTAAACCTAACCCCACTAGCTAATGCTACCCTCCTCCTGCACCCCGATACTTACCTTCGGGATGCCGACGGTCGGAATACTGGTGGCGGGATCCTGACCTGTCTGGATTTCGGCGCTGGTGTTAACACCGTCGGCATCCCGCACACCGGGATGCCGACTACATCCTGATTTATAATACAACAGCAGTTTACAGAGTGTCGTGTTATATATTACATATCACATTTCCTACTTTAATTAACTTTTTTCATCTTTCCAATGTTTTTATATTTCACTGAATAAGGTTTTAACAGTTAAGATTAAAAGTTAGATTTTAAATACATTTTCGTGTGCCACTATATGACAATACTTGTTTTTGTCTATATCCCTGTATCAGAGATGTAACTAGACTTTTTGATGCCCTGTGCCAGAGAGAGCATTGCCCCCCCCCCTATCATTTTTTAAATAGGGACATAATATACAGGGGGAAAAAGGGCCATAGATACAGGGGGAAGGGCCAGGGAAGATATAGGCAGTGGCAGTTCTAGGTGTGGGCTAACAGGGCCATCGCCCCGGAGCGCCGACACCCAGAGGGCGCCACTGAGTCCCCTCCCATCTGAAAAGAAAAACCAGAAGGGAAAAAAAAAAATGCGCCGGTCCAATCTCCCCCCAGCTGCCGCCGCCGCCGGAAAGCTGCATTTGCCGGGCGCCTGCTGATATTTGTTATCAGCAGGCACCCAGCCCCCTACCTGCAGCGGCAGCCGAAAGCCGGAGCTCACTCCTGAGCTCCGGTTTCCGACAGAGAGAGAGTACTGTGGGAGGGATGTCATGATGTCATGACGTCTCCCCATAGATCCGAGGAGCCACCGTCGGACCAGAAGGCAGCGGCAGCAGAAGCAGGAGCACGGCTAAAGGTAAGTATTGTGGTTTTTTTTTTTTTTTTCTTACAGTCGGAAGCACCAGCACTGGGGGGGCATTACTACTGGGGGACGACTATAGGGAACATTACGACTAGTGGACGTTACTACAGTGGGCACTTCTATAGGGGGCATTACTAATGGGGGCAGTACTACTGGGGAGCACTACTAATGGGGGGATTACTAATGGGGGGCATTACTACTGGGGAGCATTACTAATGGGGCAGTACTACTGGAGGGATTACTAATGGGGGCATTACTAATGGGGGCATTACTACTGGGGAGCATTACTAATGGGGGCAGTACTACTGGGGAGCATTACTAATGGGGGCAGTACTACTGGGGAGCATTACTAATGGGGGCAGTACTACTGGGGATCATTACTAATGGGGGCATTACTAATGGGAGGCATTACTACTGAGGGAAATACAATAAGGGACATTACTACTGGCATTACTACTGTGGGCACTACTAATGGGGGCATTACTACTGTGGGCACTACTATAAGGGGCATTACTAATTGGGGAATTACTACTGTGGAGCTTTACTACTGGGGTAACTACTATAGGTGGCAATACCACTGGGGGTACTACTAATGGGGGCACTGCATGGGGGGCACCACTACTGGGGCCATTGTGTAAGGGGTACCACTGCTGTGGGCATTGTATAAGGGGCACTACTATTGTGGGCATTGTATTAGGGGCACTACTACTGTGGGCATTGTGTATAAGATACACAAATTTTGGCATTATGTAAAAGGGGCACCACTTTGTGTCATAACATAAGGGACTACTGTGTGGTGTAATTTGAATTGGGGATAATGTATTATAAAGGTAATTACTAGGGGTGTGCACCGGCCACTTTTCGTGATTTGGATCTGGATCTTTCTTCGTGTTTTGGATCTGGATTGGTTTTGCCAAAACCACCCTTCCGTGTTTTGGGTTCTGGGTTTTGTGTTTTGGATCTGTATTTTTTTTTTAAAAGCATAAAAACAGCTAAAATCACAGAATTTGTGTGTTTTTCTGCTCCTATGCTATTATTAACCTCAATAACCTTAATTTCCACTCATTTCCAGTCTATTCTGAACACCTCACACCTCACAATAGTGTTTTTATGTCCAAAAGGTTGCACCGAGGTAGCTGGATGACTATGCTAAGAGATACGAGTGGGCGGCACAAACACGTGGTCCCTCTAGGAGTGACACTGCAGTGGCAGACAGGATGGCAGTTTGAAAAACTAGGCCCCAAACAGTACATAATTCAAAGAAAAAAAAGAGGTGCAAGATGGAATTGTCCTTGGGTCCTCCCACCCACCCTTATGTTATGCACACTTTAACAAACCAAACATTTCAGCGCCAGGGTCTGCCACACGACTGTGGCTGAAATGATTGGTTCGTTTGGGCCCCCACAAAACAAGCTGGCAATTAATCTGTCCCTGCACAAACTGGCTCTACGGAGGCAAGATGTCGTCCTCATCCTCCTCATCCACCGATTCCTCACCCTCTTCAGTGTTGTGTATATCTTCATCCTCACAGAGGATTAATCTTCCCCGCTGGAATCCACAACCACAGGTCCCTCTGTACGTTCTGGAGGCTGGTCTCCCTGGAAGAGTTGATAATTCATTTTATGAACATCATCTTCTCCACATTTTGTGGAAGCAACCTCCTACGCCTTTCGCTGACAAGGTTCCCGGCTGCACTAAACACTCTTTCGGAGGGGGGGGGGCAACTCAGGTAAAATAGAGCCAGTTTGTACAGGGACCTCCAAATTGCCTCTTTTTCCTGCCAGCACAGGTACGAACTGTCTGACATGCCTACTTGGATGCTGTCACCAATGTAATCCTTTAACAGACAGATGCATGCTTGTCGCTGCTGCTTTGAAGATGCACGTGCGGCTACAGCCCACACAATTCACAAAGACAGAAAAAAAAAAGAATTTTTTTATTGTTTGTGGAGCGCACTTTGAGGGTTACACCACCCTTTAACAGACAGACGCATGCTTGTCGCTGCTCCTTTGAGGATGCAGGTGGGGCTACTGCGCATACATTTCACACACAAACACAGAAAAAAAGAAGATTATTTTATTTTCTTGGAGTGCACTTTGGGGGTAACACCACCCTTTAACAGACAGATGCACGCTTGTCGCTGCTGCTTTGAGGATGCTGGTGCGGCTACAGCCCACACAATTCACAAAGACAGAAAAAAAAAAGAATTTTTTTATTGTTTGTGGAGCGCACTTTGAGGGTTACACCACCCTTTAACAGACAGACGCATGCTTGTCGCTGCTGCTTTGAGGATGCAGGTGGAATCTAGACGGGATTTGGAACCGGGGACACACTACCTCCATCAATTGTCTAAATCCCACTGCACTAATGGCGGATACCGGACGCACGTCTAACACCAACATAGCAGTCAAGGCCTCAGTTATACGTTTTGCTTCAGGATGACTGCTGTCGTATTTCATCCTCCTTGCTAGGGACTGTTGGAGGGTCAATTGTTTAGTAAAAGTAGTGGTGTTCCTACTTCCTCTCTGGGATGATGAACAACTCCCAGCAGCAGCAACAGCACTAGGAGGAAGTGGTTCTTGATCTTTCCCTATTTTATTTTTATCGGAGAAAGTTTGGTCCTCCATTTATGTTATATTGATATATACGTGCGGCTAAGGTGCACACAAGTGCAGAAAATATTTTTTTATTTTTGCTGGAGAGTAGTACACCTTGTGGGTTACACCACCCTTTAAGAAATGAGCCAGCCGGACCTTTACTTATGGGACACAGGCGCACGCTTGGCGCTGCTCCTTTGTTGATGCACGTGCAGCCACAGTGCACACAATTCACAAACACAGAATTTTTTATTTTATTTTGTTTGGAGTGCCCTTTGGGGGTTACAGCACCCTTTAGTGGTCAATCCAGCCGGCCCTTTATTTATAGGACACAGGCGCATGCTTGGCACTACTTTGTTGATGCACGTGCAGCTACTGCGCACACAATTCGCAAACACAGAAAATATTTTTTTATTTTGTTTGGAGTGTACTTTGGGGGTTACACCACCCTTTAACAGACTTATGGGACACAGGCGCATGCTTGGCGCTGCTCCTTTGTTGATGCACGGGCAGCTACAGTGCACACAATTCACAAAGACAGAAAAAAAAGAATTTTTTATTGTTTGTGTAGCGCACTTTGAGGGTTGCACCACCCTTTAACAGACAGATGCACGCTTGTCGCTGCTGCTTTGAGGATGCAGGTGCGGCTACAGCCCACACAATTCACAAAGACAGAAAAAAAAAGAAGAATTTTTTTTTTCTTTGTGGAGCGCACTTTGAGGGTTACACCACCCTTTAACAGACAGACGCACGGTTGTCGCTGCTGCTTTGAGGATGCAGGTGGAATCTAGACGGGATTTGGAACCGGGGACACACTACCTCCACCAATTGACTAAATCCCACTGCACTAATGGCGGATACCGGATGCACGTCTAACACCAACATAGCAGTCAAGGCCTGAGTTATACGTTTTGCATCAGGATGACTGCTGTCGTACTTCATCCTCCTCGCTAGGGACTGTTGGAGGGTCAATTGTTTAGTAAAAGTAGTGGTGTTCCTACTTCCTCTCTGGGATGATGATCAACTCCCAGCAGCAGCAACAGCACTAGGAGGAAGTGGTTCTTGATCTTTCCCTATTTTATTTTTATCGGAGAAAGTTTGGTCCTCCATTTATGTTATATTGATATATATGTGCGGCTAAGGTGCACACAAACGCAGAAAATATTTTTTTATTTTTACTGGAGAGTAGTGCACTTTGTGGGTTACACCACCCTTTGAGAAATGAGCCAGCCGGCCCTTTTCTTATGGGACACAGGCGCACGCTTGGCGCTGCTCCTTTGTTGATGCACATGCAGCCACAGTGCACACAATTCACAAACACAGAATTTTTTTTTTATTTTGTTTGGAGTGCCCTTTGGGGGTTACAGCACCCTTTAGTGGTCAATCCAGCCGGCCCTTTATTTATGGGACACAGGCGCACGCTTGGCGCTGCTCCTTTGTTGATGCACGTGCAGCAACAGTGCACACAATTCACAAACACAGAAAATATTTTTTTATTTTGTTTGGAGTGTACTTTCGGGGGTTACAGCACCCTTTAACGGTCAAGCCAGCCGGCCCTTTACTTATGACACAGCCGCACGCTTGGCACTACTTTGTTGATGCACGTGCGGCTACTGCGCACACAATTCACAAACACAGAAAATATTTTTTTATTTTGTTTGGAGTGTACTTTGGGGGTTACAGCACCCTTTAATGGACAAGCCAGCTGGCCCTTTACTTATGACACAGGCGCACGCTTGGCACTACTTTGTTGATGCACGTGCGGCTACTGCGCACACAATTCACAAACACAGAAAATATTTTTTTATTTTGTCTGGAGTGTACTTTGGGGGCTACAGCACCCTTTAACGGACAAGCCAGCTGGCCCTTTACTTATGACACAGGCGCACGCTTGGCACTACTTTGTTGATGCACGTGCGGCTACTGCGCACACAATTCACAAACACAGAAAATATTTTTTTATTTTGTTTGGAGTGTACTTTGGGGGTTACAGCACCCTTTAACGGTCAAGCCAGCCAGCCCTTTACTTATGACACAGCAGCACGCTTGGCACTACTTTGTTGATGCACGTGCGGCTACTGCGCACACAATTCACAAACACAGAAAATATTTTTTTATTTTGTTTGGAGTGTACTTTGGGGGTTACAGCACCCTTTAACGGTCAAGCCAGCCGGCCCTTTACTTATGACACAGGCGCACGCTTGGCACTACTTTGTTGATGCACGTGTGGCTACTGCACACACAATTCACAAATACAGAAAATATTTTATTTTTTTTTTCACTTGGGGGGAGCACCCCTGATGGACAGAGCACCCCCTGGACAACACTACAGCACCCCTTTAGGACTGGGACTCTGCACAGGACTTTGGAGTGGACACAGCCCCTATGGACAACTGACTGCACAACACAGTCCAGCCAGCCCCTATGGACTTTGGAGGAGTGGACACAGCCCCTATGGACAACAGCAGTACAGCACAACACAGCCAGCCCCTATGGACTTTGGAGGAGTGGACACAGCCCCTATGGACAACAGCAGCACAGCACAACACAGCCAGCCCCTATGGACTTTGGAGGAGTGGACACAGCCCCTATGGACAACAGCAGCACAGCACAACACAGCCAGCCCCTATGGACTTTGGAGGAGTGGACACAGCCCCTATGGACAACAGCAGCATAGCACAACACAGCCAGCCCCTATGGACTTTGGAGGAGTGGACACAGCCCTTATGGACAACAGCAGCACAGCGCAGCACAGCATAGCACAACACTACACTGCACTACACTACACTACACTACACAGCCCAGCCAGCCCTAACTCCCACCCTCCCTCTTCACTGTCCACAGCCGAGTGAGAAAATGGCGCCGACACAGGTACCTTATATAGGATCCAAAACCCGCGAGACCCGGAAGGCGGGATGATGACGTTTTGCCTCGATTTCAGATCCGAGTCAGGCGGGAAAAGTCGAGCCTGACTCGGATCGGCCTCGGATCGGGGGGGCTCGGGGGGGTTCGGTTTTCAGAAATCCGAACCCGCTTACCCCTAGTAATTACTGTGTGTGGCACAATGTATTATACAGGTTATTACTGCATATAGCATAATGTGTTATACAGGGCATTACTGTGTGTCGCATAATGTGTTATAAAGGGCATTACTGCGTGTGGAATAATGTGTTATAAAGGGCATTACTGCGTGTGGTATAATGTGTTATAAAGGGCATTACTGCGTGTGGTATAATGTGTTATAAAGGGCATTACTGCGTGTGGCATAATGTGTTATAAAGGGCATTACTGCGTGTGGCATAGTGTGTTATTACTGCGTGTGGTATAATGTGTTATAAAGGGCATTACTGCGTGTGGCATCGTGTGTTATAAAGGGCATTACTGCATGTGGCATAATGTTTTATAAAGGCCATTACTGCGTGTGGCATCGTGTGTTATAAAGGGCATTACTGCATGTGGCATAATGTTTTATAAAGGCCATTACTGCGTGTGGCATAATGTTATGTTATCTAAAAAAAAGTTCTTTCTTTTTTTTTGTGGGGGGGGGGGCGCGCAACTGGGAACTTTCGCCCTGAGCTCCACAATGTCTAGAACCAGCCCTGGATATAGGGGATTACTCCTGGGGCAGCCAGGAGATGCTGGGGATACAAGAATAGGAAGCTACAAGTGAGAATGATAATAAACAGGAAAATTGAGAGGCCTGAACAGCGCCCCCTGCAATGCGGTGCTTGTGCCATGGTACAGGTCGCACTACCCTAGTTACGGCCCTGCCCTGTATATATGGTTTACCATATTGTTTGTGGCAGCATCCTCTCCTAAATATCAGTTAATCAGACTTATGAATACATGGGGTTTCTGAAATTATAATATGCTAGTGCAGTGGTTCCTTTTCCCTTTCAATGGAGCTCATTCAGAGCCGCTCACTAGATGCGATCGCTCGCATCCAGCGTAAGCAAATCCGGCAAAGTGACGCCATGGCAGGCGCTAGCTCGGAAAGGCATTAGCACGCCCACTTTGGCTGTGCGAGCGATCGCTCTGTGTATGCAGATACCCATTAGCGTATGTTGAGATGCCCACTAGCGAACGTTATCTCCAGGAAGTGTATTAAAACACTGGTACATCGAGGACCATCAGTATCGAACGCAGCGCTTGTGGTTGCCTTACCCTACCGCAAGCACTGCGAGGACTTCAGTGTAAAAAAATGTGACGTGTACTATGACGCTAATGTACTATGACATGTACTATGACTGTTAATTATGCACGCCTTAGAAACAGCGTTAAAACACACATGCCTGCGTTCGCACCTCCACTCCCCACGTTTTTAGTGTCCTTGCCCCTGTTACCACCCACAAACGGCCTCTCCTGTCACTCATGTCACTGGGCTGTCTTTGCTGGGCGAGCGAGCGAGCGGGCTGCGATCGCACAGAGTAGTTCATGCACACACAGAACGTAGCGTGCGCATTCGCAAACCATCGGGCCACTTGCGAGCGGCTAGGAATGACCTCCAATTTACACATGTGGGATCTCTGCGCATGCGGAATATGTGTGCGCTATATAAATAACTGGTAATAAATAACTAAATCATGCACAAGTGTATTGCTGGGACCTGAGTAACTCCCACGAGACTTAGCACAAAATGTCAGAGAGGCATGTGCTGAGCTCTGATTGGTGGAGCTCATCACATGCTTCTGTGACCCATGGAGGAGATCAGTAGCAGCCTTATGGGAGGGATTCATCAGAGCAAGGCAGCAGTACTTGCCGCTGGGTCTGTGTAATGTTTCCTGCATGCTGAGGAAGAATTAAGCCCGCCCACCATGTAACGTGTCTGACTTATTACAGGGTGGAGTTTAGGGAAACTGAGTTTGCATATTTGTTTATTTTTGCCAACTCTCAATAGGACTAAACAAACTTTAATGTTTAGCAACTGTATTTATATCCTACTGAAATCTGTGGGTTTTTGATCAGGTACCTGAAGCACAGCTCACTCCAACTGAAATGCTTCGGACACAGTGGGCCTGATTCAGAGCCGGACGCTATTTGCGCTCGCTCATCCAGAAAAAGGGGCTGGCTATTTAAATTGACCGTTCGCTCTTTGCGGTCTGTTGACACCTCTATGTCTGAACGAGCGAACAAAACATGCGGAAGTTTTTTTGTAAAAAACGCCGCCTGGCCGCTCGCATCATACGTCATCTCCGCTATTTATTAGATTAATCGAGTACATCGAAAGGCGAATGAACTGCAGTTTCCTACCGCAATCATGCGAGCAGTTCTGGCTAAAAGACAACCAACTGATGTGGTCGATGGCGCTGCTTTGTTAATTATGCACACCCTTAAATCGCCCGTTTTGACCTTTTGGCACGCCTGCGTTCGGATCTCCTCTCCCAGTTTTCAAGCACCTTCCCCTGTTACCACCCACAAACGCCTCATCCTGTCACTCAAATTAGCAGGCATTCGCTATTTTGCGAGCACACGATTTTCGGCCGCACTGACTGGTTCACGCATGCGTACTAAAACCCATACGCATGCGCAGATGTGCGAACATCGCTCGGAGCGAACAAGCGGCCGCTTACAAGCGGCTCTGAATCAGGCCCAGAGTTTTATCCCAGTCACTGACCAGTTTGTTGTGTCATTGGCACAAAGACTTACTGCATGCAAATTAGTTTCTCGAAGTCTTGGATTTCTGGCCAAGCTGGATCATCTCAACCCTGATGAAATAACACAAGAAGCCAACACTCTTGTGAACCACCTATAAAGAAGACTGCCGGATATCCACTACCCGATTACATAGGGGTATATTCAATTATGCGTGAGGTTTAGTGAGGCTAAATCCTTGCGCCCCTCGTGCCCAATTTTGGAACCCCAGGTGTATGCACACTTTCGATACCCACGGGTTTCAATTTAAAAAAAGGTGGATACGGGGTTTTCAACAGTGAAAACCACGCGCCGCGTAAATTTTATTAAAAAAAAACACTTACCTGTGTGGGGTTCTCCACGGCTCCCGGTAGCTTCCCCTCTCTCTTCTTACTGGAGAGGGGGCTGCTGGGAGTCCAGGGGCATGGTGGGAGGGGCAAGGGCTGCTGGGAGATGTAGTTCTCCCAGCGCCCATTCCGGGGGGAACACAGTGAGACTAGGGGGGCACACTGACACCGGGTCACACGTACACAACACTCATACACACACACACGAACTTACATACAGCACACACACTGCTGCAGAAGACCCGGCTTCCGACGCTGGATGAAGAAGAAGATGCAGAAGACAGCGCTGCAGAAGGTAATTAATTAAGGACTAATTAAGCTAATTGGATACTTCCAATTGCTTAATTAGTCCTCAGGGGGGTGCCGCGGTGTCAGAGGAAGTCCCGGTGATTTCTCCTAAAATCAACGATTTTAGGAAAAATCACGCATGCTCTGGAGGTGCGTAAAAATATACTTCCCGGCGCGTGTTTTAAAACAAAACACGCACCTAATAGAATAGCAAAAAACCCGCACCTGCTGGAAAAACCTTGCAGGTGCGGGTGTTTTGCTATTCTCGCAGCCTGTTGAATATGCCCCATGGAGCGATTGCACGATTATGACATCGTAATTATGCAATCGTTCAGTAATCGGGCACATATCGGGAATGTAAATGTCGGAAACGACCAGCGATGCGCACTCCCGCTGGTCGTTTCCGACATTAATCATCGCCCGAACATGCTGGTCAACCTGACGATAACGTCAGGTTGAGCATGTTATGGGATGATTGATGTGCCTACACTGAACGACTGAACGTTCAGTGTAGGCACAGCACCAGACTGTGAAACGGCTGCACGATTACAATGTCGTAATCGTGCAGTCGTTTCTATGTCTGCTGGTGGTTGTGCCCGCTTAGACGAGAGCCTTGCAGTTGCACAAATAAAATTTCAACCATTTTGCTATGAGTTTAAAGAAGAGGTGAACGCAAAAAAGATAAATCAAGAGCATTGGATGTATAAATTATTGTTGAAAGGGCAAGTTAAGGATTCTTTTCCTAACATTGAAATAGCCCTACTAATTTATTTGGTCCTCATGATAACAAATTGCAACAGAGAAAGATCTTTTTCTCCAAGCTAGAACTTGTTAGAAATAGACTGAGAACCACCATGACTGAGGAACATCTGAGCTAGTAATTATGAGCTTGGAAAATGAACATTTAGAAGAAACAGGCTTTGATGATAATATTTAAACTTTTGCTAATCAGAAATCTAAGAAAGTGTCAGGAATGTAAATGTGTTAGTGTGACTATGGTAATGTCCTCTTTCAGAAAATTTCATTATGGAAATGCAAACCAGATTCATGTAAAAAAATACATAACTTTTATTACATAATGTATAAAACACTTTGCATGCAAATATAGATAGAATATTATTGAAGCAGCACAAAGGGAAGCAATGGTGAGTGAGTAATTAGGGAACTTTATAGGACGTTCGAGGATTAACACATCTTTTATACAGATCTAGATGTCAGGAGTTGTTTTTTTTTGTGGACCTGGGGTGGATACAGGAGGGGACACAGAATCAGAACTGTAAAAAAAACTTGGGTTGTTAATGAATGGAATGGTAGACATGAAAAAAACAATGAATGAAGATAACAGGAGTGGAGCAATAATGTTTAGGTATGTCCAGAGGGAAACAAACTGTAGACTGGGGTCAATGCGGTAAGAAGGTAGTCTGGCTGGTGAGTGGGATTACAACAGCAGCGGGAGGAGGAGTTGCTGGTAGGTGCTGGGAATCCTGAGGCTACCTGGAACCGGCAGGGAGCTAGACAGAACCGAAGTCAGCTGCGTAGAGGAGCTCAGATAAGTGTGACCAGACTCTGCTGATACACGTTGCACTGGCAAAGTAGGGAAGCTGTGAACTCCCTTAAATCCCCAACAGCAGAGCGTGATTGGTTGGACAGAACAGCTGACCTTTTAGGGGATTGGTTCCCTAGGTCACATGGCCCAATGCAAGATGGCGGCGCCCATAGAACTGCAGCTTGGGAACACTGTGCAACACCCCCATGCTGGCACGGCCTACCAACAAGGAACCACCAGATGCACCCCGTGCCAGTCTCCATACTCCAGCACCGCCACTGGATGGCCCACACCAGAGCGCCCTAACAGGCAAAGACCACGGACTTACGGTAAGGAACCCCTGGTCGTGACAATAGATATATACCGCATGATACTTTTTTGAGGTGTTGGCTTGAGATACACCCCGAAATGTTGGACTTAATACACCATATTTCATGCAAAGTATTACGGATCAAGTCTCTGAGTGCCGTTCTTGTTAGAGCTTTATATGTATGTGTATATATATATACTGTATATATATATAGCCACATACATGTATTAAATATATACTTATAGCTGTGTCTATATACATCTAGCCTCCTTGCACGTTAAACAGCTGTTTTAGACGTGCCATGCTGTGACGTGACTTGGTGGTGCCGAGTATTTCCGTGTGATTTTTGTTTTTTCCCTTAAAGTGTGTCTTATTCGAAAACGGGATGCGAATAGGACGCACAAGCAGCTTATGCTCATTAAAATTACATGAAGCATGCCTATATTCTGTGTGCAACTGCGGGTGTATCTGCATGCAAAACGCTACATTACAGGTAATCTGCTGTCCCTGATGAAGGGACTAACCTCGAAATGTTGGAAAAATGAAGGACCATTTTAAAGATTAAACAAGACTACTGAATGCTGTCCTGTTTGTTACCTACAGTATATATATGTGTGTGTATATGTGTATATATATATATATATATATATATATATAAAATCACACACATTGTGGGTCAACTCACTCATGGGGCGACATGCAACGGCACCTCAATTTACCCTGGATTTGTTGATTTCTATATATTATATACTTATTTAATCTATAGAACACATATATACGGAACCCCCCTCCCTACAAATCCTGTGTTTGCCCCCGCAGATAGCGTCTGCCTTGCTACTGAGAAAGAAACTGCCAGCCAATTACACCTTACCTTCTTGTACTAAGACGGAGTGTAGCTTTAAGCTGTTGCCATGGAAGTGAAACACATTTTTCACAACACTCCTGAAATAACACTAAACCAGGCTTTTCCTCACATCGGTCAGATAATATCTTTCTAGAAAAGCAGCGCCTGGAATATGAGTATATGAGTCATTGTTTTATTCATGCCTGTGCTTATACTGAAGGTTCTCACTTCTATAAATTACGTATTAACAATCTCTTCCTAATCCCTGCCCTGGGAATTCACTGCTGATACTTCTGTGCTATGCAGGGCATTAATAAACATTTTCACACATTCATGTATAAGATTATATCCGTTCAATTACTGGAACAATAAGAACGACTCCTAGTGATAGGGCTGCGTCTGTGATCCGGGTAAATACATTAATATAAGTGTATAATGTGAATACACTTCTGTACTGCATTGCATAGATTACTAGCTGCTGCTACATATGACAAAAAGCTATTGAACGCTATTTTAGATCTAGAGGTCCTTTAAATTCTATATCACTTTCATCACTCCTAGCGGCTCATGACTGTACCGTCCAATTAATTCTGGATCTGATAAGAGCACATTCCCACCATTATTCCCCAGGACAGATGGATAATATACTCACACCCGGTAGCTATCAAAATTGTTCTGCCTTTATCCTGCTTATTTACAGTATGTCCCCATATAAACAAACAGCTCTTCAAGCCAGTTTGTATCTTCTGTTTTGGAGCACATTCCCTCCCTTCTGGTTTGGAACAGCTTCAGTGATTTGTGCTCTCTTCTGTTACATCACATTGCAGGGAGCTATCCTTTCTGGAATGAGATCAGGGCATCAGCAAAATAGGTATTTCATCAGGGCAGTACAGTTGGTGCAGTGGTAAACATTACTGCCTTACAGTTTCTGAGGTCTTGAGTTTGATTCCCACCAAGGATTTATTGGTGTGGCGTTTTTATGTTCTCCTAGTTTTGGCATGGGTTTCCTTTGGGTACTCTGGTTTCTAACAACAATCCAAAAACATACTGGTAGGTCATGTGTGTCCATGTGATAGGGAATATAGATATCAGGGACTGAGGTGAATTACTAAAATATTCTCTGAACAGTGCTGTGGAATATTTGAGCACTATATAAATAATTGTTAATAAATAACAATACCTGGATCTCTTGCTGCATCTGTCACTGTCAGCCGCTCTCTTCTTATACAAACTGTACATTACCTGAGCCTTCAGGACATGTCTATCCTGATTCTTATCCTACTTATTAAACCACTCCTTCGGGGCTTGTTTCTTTGGGTCCACCTCCTTTCCACTTCCTATATCAAATGGAGTGCCACGAGGCTCAGGCCTGTTTCCTCTGCTCTTCTCTAAACCACCTCTCTTGGAAAATTAGAGCAGTTGAACTAAATTCAAGTGAAATATAAAGAAAGAGTCAGCATTAAATGTCACCACAAAGATTGCTGGTACATGGACTCAGGAGGCACAAGGCACTTCAGCTGTAATTAAAGTTGGTTCAAGTCACTAAAGTTGTATGATCCTATAATCATCAGGGAAATAGGTGATTTAGGAGCCTATTCATCAATACTAAAAACTCGATGTAGGTAATTAGGTTTAGAACTCGCATGGAGTTCTACTTAATTACTGTAGGAATTCATCATTCCTCCTCTCCATAAGTATCTATTCTGAAAAGCTGTAATTTTTGCAATGACAGCTATTTGGAAAATAGATACTTTTACCTGTCTACTCTAACATACTGCAGCTGTAATCAGTGCTGCGCATGCGCTGTTACATCCGTAAAAAAAGCAGCGCATGCGCAAAACTGCCTGCAGCTGCAGTTATTGTGTCCCCCAATAACCACTCCCCTGCCCCCTTGTCCACCACCTACCTGGCCGATGCAGCCACCTCTGGCTCTGACTGCTGCTTTGACACTATGTTCTCCCGGCAGAACACAGTAAAGTTTAGAAGAAAAAAAAATGTTTTTTCTTTTCTAAACTTTACTGTGTTCTGCCGGGAGAACACAGTGTCAGAGCACTAGCCGGAGCCTGAGAAGAGACCAGAGTGATGGAGGGAGTGGAGGAGAACCTGCCCAGCTGACAGCAGGTATGTGTAAGCCGCTGTACACCACATAAGAGTGGCTTATAGTAACACCATCAAATTCTGAAAATACATAATTTTCAGAATTTGATGAATAGCACAGCTTCCATATCCCCCTACTAATGTACTAATGTATGGGGAGTGTGGAAATTAATGCAGGCGGACTTAACCAGGAGATATCAGTGATATCTCCTGCGTTAAGTGTATTAATGAATACTAAAAAAACGGTAATTAAGGAAAATGTCCTTACAACCCTTATTTTAGTGTTGATGAATAGGCTCCAAAGTCTTAAATGCCACAAAAGTCGGGACAATTACTGTGCACTTGAGGATCAAGGGCGAAACAGTTTTCACAGACATAGAAGATGTACTATTTGTGCCAGATCTAAAAACTAATCTGACTGGCATCAGTGTACTGGAAAAGAGAGGATACAAGGTCCAATTCACAGAGTTACAGTGTGTTGTATACAATAAAGTACAGCAGGGACTGTAATTGCAACGGTAATCCAGTGCCAACAACTGTATATCCTAGGCACTGAGGAGTATTGTGCTATGGTGGTCAGGGCTGTAGCTAGGGTAGTGCGGCCAGTGCCATCGCACAGGGCACCGCAGGTCAGGGGGCGCTGTTTGGGTCTGTCAAATTTCTGTTTATAATAATCCTCACTTGTAGCTTCCTCTTATTTCATCCCCATCAACTCCTGACCTCCCCTATCTCTTGGCAATAATAGGGAAAAGGGCAAAGGGGAAAAATAGGGATAATAGGGAGCCTAATTGACGAAGCCGAGTCAGGTGAAATGCGCGTCTTGCTACCGGGTAGTCTCCGGAGTGCACGTGGAGACTCCCGCTGTCTGGACATTACTGCTGCCATAGCGCTATTCACTGTATCAGGTATCTATGATTTCGAGTGACACCCGGGCTGCACCGCCTCATACAATGTTCCCCCTGCACTGTGATTTCACATCAGAGGGGTGAGTCGTGTCATTTGCAGACCCGGTGCTGTTTTTCCTCCTTTTTCTCTTATTTCTGTGGTATATGCAGGAGCTTTATTGGTACTGGTGAGCTTATAACTGGGAGATCCCTCTCATGATTCTGACACCAGGAGTACCACATTACCATGGGTTACTAGATCTCTGCTCAGGTTTTCACATTCCCTCACTGTCCCACTTAGTAGCCTGCATTTTACATACCAGGCTATTTCTGGATTAGTAATTATGGGAAAAGGGATCGGGGAAAAGAATTTCTGGATTACACAAGGGAGTTTTTTGGATACTTACTAAACTGTATTTCTTACCCTCATGGTATATGTGGTAGGTCCACTCATGTTCCATTCACTGCATCCTGTACACGGGACACAGCAGCCACCTACCCCTTACTGTTAAGGGAGCGGTTACTTTGTTTTCATTATTTTATCTACTTTCATTAAATACCTGATTTACCATATGTTCCTTTTCTGTCTCAAACCACCACAGAGTTTTTCATATTCATATTTACAATACTCTGATATTTTATGTCATGTGGTTTTCTGACAAACTATTGTGTGCACACATCATTTACTCTGATACTTTATGATGTGTTAGGATATAGTATGTTGCAATTGCTTTGGGCAACAAATGTTTCCGAACATATTGGTGCACAGAGGGAATCTGGTTGGTAGATACATTCTACCTCAGTGTATAGCTGTAGCAGCGTTTTGTTTCAGCATCTTAATTTGATATATATCATTCTGATTTTCACATAACTGTACCCATATGAGATTTTTTTCATCCAGGCTTAGATTTTTTCACCTAGGCTATTATTATTATGAGTATGTATAAATTTATGATGTGATATTTTTATTAGAGACCAACAGGTCGCTATAGAGATCCACTATGTACCAAGAGTATTATCAGTTGTAAACTGTGATTTATTTTTGATTCCCTATGATCTCTAGCGTTTGAATACTCTGGTATGAGATTCACACTTACTTCATTGGATGGTCTCGTTTCTTAATGTATGAGATCCCTTGTACATACTTATACGTTTATGATTTGCTTGCAGGTTACCATTGGATGGTAATATTACTTTCCAGTTTATCTAGTTTATCCCTTTTTTATTAGGTATCCTGCATATTTGTTTATATGTTGTCTGTCCTTTTTGTCTGTCCTGAGATATATTTTATTGATATTTCCAATAAATGTTTTATTCTACTACAAGCAGAGATTTGTGCCCCTAGAGAGTACTTTCCTCTTTTCTTTTTTGCTCCCCTATCTCTTCCCTGGCCCTTACCCATGAGGCCATTCCCCTTTTTTGGGTGCATTATGTCTCTTTGAAAAATAAGGGGGGCGCCAATGCTCTTTCTGGCACAGGGCACCAAAAAGTCTAGTTACGGCTCTGATGGTGGTTATGTATTACAACTAGTCTATGGAGCTGTGGTATAGGAGACTGGGGGTAGATTTATCTTTCTGGGAAAACAGTGCTTGGAATATGAGTATATAAGTAATTATATATAGTTATTATATAAGTAATTATTTTATCCATGCTTGTGCTTATACTGAAGCATCTTTATAAAATACGTATTATCAACCTCTTCCAAATCTCTGCCCTGGGTATTCACTGCTGATACTTCTGTGTTATTTTCTGGATCTGCCACTGCCCCAATACACCTTATAATATGGTGTTTGGGTAAACAAAAATTATAAACAAAAAGTGTGAAAAAGGTTTTGGATCTCACCAGTGAATGGGGAATGGGGTGATCAATCATAAGTTATAATAGAGCAGCATGTCTACATGAACTTTATCTGGAAGAATGCACAGGTGTAGAGTTTGAGGATTGGGGGGCAACCCTGATTTTTTGTTGTTGTTTATGCTGCCAATACTTCTCTCCTACTTTGGTATAAGAGCTCACACCTGACACCCCTATATTGTAAGTACTTTGGGAGCCAGCTGCTGCTGAACCCAGCCTTATTCCAGAAGCTGCTGCACAGATGCCTGTGGTATGAAAAGTCCACATTAAGAATGTCGACAGGTTCTGGACGTCTACAGTCAGAAAGTCGACATGGACGTTAGGTTGACATTTATCATGGTTAGAATTATGCCATTTACCATGTCAAAACTAGAAAGTGTACATACAGTTCTTTTCTGATTTTAATGAAGACAGATTAAAAAGGAGGAAAGCGCTCTGTGGCATCTATATGTATAAATATATATAAATAAAACCAATGTGTAGTGTGTCTCGATGTAGTCAAATGCATATATATGATAATTATGACTGAGTTGCGTCACTAAGGGTATGATGACTTTTTATAATTGAGTCACCAAATTTATATCCTCGTGTGTATTACACCAGGGAGAAAGTTCAGGTGGGCAAAAACATGAGGCTGGGAGTTGGGAGTTGTTATTCAATTAGGAGTCTGAAAGTTTTTAGATGAGTCACAAAGTCACTATAGAGATTAATTGCTCACAGTAAAAAGAGTCAGTCCCATATGCTAATTCATCAGGTAGGCAAAAACTTTGGGCAGAGTATTGTATAGGTATATTGCGCTCCTTTCTCAATGTTGCTACAGGTAACCACCTCCATCACAGCTCTCTCCACCTCAGGAATAACGAATGCAGTTTCAGGGATACGGACACTATGTGGCAGTGTTAGGTAAGATACACTTACTACCAAAGCGTGATGTCTGCTGGTCCAACTCCTTCCTGCATCCTCATCCACCATGTGTGTGTGTGTGTGTGTTTAAGGGGCCCGATGTGTATAGAGAATATCACTGAGTCTTAATAGCTCTAAGAATAAAATAAGCTATTTAATGTGAAAAAAGTAATGCAAAAAATTACCCATCAAAACGGAAAATACAAATGTAGGACGTAAAGTCATAAACATATAAACAAGTCTGTGTACCGCATTTTGGGGGTCATTCAGACCCACTCGCAAGCGGCAGTATGCTCGCAAGTGGGTCGATGTTCCCCACTGCGCATGCGCACGACGGAGGGAGCTCCGTCGTGCACATGCGCGAGACCCGGACTGCGACAACCAAGCTGTCGCTCTGGGTCTCGCACCAAAGGGGGCGTGCTGTCGATGGTGACTGACAGCACGCCCCCTTTGGTGGGCGTGCCGGGGGTGTGCCTGCCAGACGGAGACGTTCCCCTGGGAACGCCTACCGTCTGAAGCCGGCCCCACTGACATCACTAGTGATGTCAGTGGGAGTGATTTTGGCTCAGATAGAGCCAAAATCACTCCAGGGCTTGTGGCTGGGAAACCCTACCGCAGGGTTTCTGTCGCAAGTCCGATGGTCACGATGGTCAAGACCATCGCGACCATCTTTTTGCACGCTCGTATATGCTGTGGGTGGTGACCCACAGCTATACGAGCGTCCAGGAGGACGCTCCATTTTAATGGAGGAGGGCCCTGATTCAGAGCGAGCGCTCTGGTCAGAGCGTCCGGCTCTGAATCAGGCCCTTTGTCCCTATGTTGAACTTTTTCAAGGGCACGGTACACAGACTTGTTTATTTGTTTATGACTTTATGTCCTACATTTGTATTTTCCTTTTTGATGGGTAAGACACACTACACATTGTTTTTATTTATACATATTTATACATATAGATACCACAGAGCGCTTTCCTCCATTTTAATCTGTCTTCATTTATGTTAAAGGGAGTTGGGACTCTTCCCGAGGGAGCAGCTAGTGGTAATACAATATCCCCCATTCTGTGAGCGCAGACCGTCCACATTATTCTATTCCTTTTCTAATTTTAGCTTAATCTTAAACTTAACCCTAAAAACAACACAAAAATGAACGTGCTGACATTTTAACCATATCGACATTTGTTACATGTCAACCTAACGCCCATGTCGATATTCAGACCCTGTCAGTATGCTGACTGGATACCGCTTAGCCATGTGGGTGGGATGTATCATTTGTACAAGAACGGTAAAACCTCGGAAAACTGCTGTTTTCATAGTTTAACCACAATACATGTGGCTCCCCAATATCTGATGCACAGCAAGCCCTGCAGAATGGTATAGGTCTGTGACGTGCCCATGTGCGTTAAGCTCTGCAAAGTGTAAAGGTGCGTACACACCGGGTGATATTTTGGACGACGGAACGATAATGATATCGTTCAGTCGTCCAAAATATCGTAAATTTTTTTTGCGCAAAAACGATGAACGATAATGACCAACGACGCGCACTCCTGCTGTTCGTTGGTCTTTGTCGTTCATCGCCCGAACATGCAGGCCAACCTGACGATATTGTCAGGCTGTTGCATGTTCGGGAATGAGGGAGGGAGCCCGGCACTGAACGATATCGTTCATGATATCGTTCAGTGTTTGTACTCAGTGTCGTTAATGACACTGAGCACATCCCTGCCCACCGCTGCCGGGGACACACCAGACGATGTCGCTCATGGAGTAAATTGTCCAGTGTGTAAGCATTACATTCCAGAGCTTGTGCTTGATAGGCAATGCCATCTATAGATTGTGTTGCCTATAGATGCCTATGTGCTATTTTATGCAAAGAGTCGCAAAAGGATCCCTTTCCTTACCCTTGCAACTTGTGCATATGCTGGTAAGGGGCCGCCCATGTGCAATAGGACTCCCAAGGTCATAAACCACCAGGGTGGCAATGGGGCATTCACACATAGGCTACATTAAGCGAGGACATATTAATGCAGGCTATGCAAAGTATGCTCTGTTTTCAGATGGATCTCTTGCACTAAGAATAGGGTTAGTGCAAGTGTGCTTTGATAATGATGTCGGCTATAAATCCACGTGTATGGATAGTGGAGGTGCCGAATATTGGTTGGCATATAACATTGAGTACGGGTGAATATCCTCATCTGTAAACACAAAGGCTTACCTGTCTGCAGCTCTTTATCAACCCCATAACAGTGGTGCACATGGATTGTGTATAATTAGGTTTTCAGTCTTATAACATAATTACCAGCAGGGTGCATCATTTATAACGTCGACCCTTTGTGTTGCATTTAATAATAAAACCGCCAACATTCTACTTTCTAACTGTATCTGCTAAATTGTCAGTACTATTATTGCCTTTGTTAATATATAACCATATACAGTCATTTTCCATAAGATGTTATTACATTATTTTTATTCTAATTACTTAACTGACTTTCCAGATTTACTCCTACACAAGAAGCCGCTTTGCTTAAAGGAAACCCAAACACAAAGTCACAAAGTACAAAGCTGATTGACATGTACGCCTAAGAGGTTCTGCAGCAGCTAAAGTTTTACAAAATGTAAATCTGTATGAGTTTAATTATTATTTACAGTATTTAAAGTATATATATATATATATATATAAATAAAAACCCCTAAAACCTGTGGCGTCCCTCCCGTGGTGTCCCCGCTGTGGGGAGGAACAATGTGTGCGCGGTGCCTATTAATTGGTGGGGGAGGGTGGTGCAGGAGGGGGGTTTGTGCTGTTCTAGATGCAGCACATGCAGGATGATCAGACAATGATATCTTTATTGTTGTCTGATCTGAACGTGTGTATTCACCATTAAAGTTATATTTTTTTATCATTCAATAGTACATTACAAACACAATTCAATTTCATTTTGATGGAGTCATCCGGGAAAGAGGAGGGGGGCAGACTCTGCAAATGCAATATGACTCTCAGAGGGGAGGGTTTAGCGCCTAACAAGCTATACCTAATGACGGAAATTGCATCACCATGCCCTTTACCCTGCCCTCCATCTTTGCATATTGTATAGTCTGTCAGGAGTCTGGGAAGAGTGGCATCAACCGGAGCCACTCCATGGTGATAATGCACCCTGGACTATACCCATCCTCTGCACATAAAACGTCATAAGGTCAAAAACTGGGGAACAGGCTGCCGTGGAAACCAAGAAGCTGAGCTCCTGCTGCATCCTAAGGACAAACAGAGCAGCTCTCCGGCAAATCTGTTGCCCACAGTGTGCCGTTCTGGGCAACAAGCAAGCCAATTACAGGCACCATGGTTTAGTGATGCTGCCGCACCCTCGGCCTTGTGCTCTGGGCAACAGTAGCACTGGCACACCCCAAGTTACAGCCCTGGCATCAACACATGATAGCAAAGGGCATTTGCTTATAAAACCATATTGTTTGTCACTTTATAAATGATCCTTACTATGCAGTTTACAAACTCTTCTTCCTGCGTAATCCACTAAAACAAGGCATTAATAAATGATGATTAAAATGCAGAGGCCTGCAGGGAAAAGGCTTAGTGTAAATGGATTTTTACTGCTCACACATCACAGCGCTTCCGCTAAGATTTCAAGAGTTTCAGAATTCTTTCAGACATTTTACTCAGAACAGTTGGGGGGAGATTTATCAAATCTTGGAGATAGATAAGGAGCAGAGCTTTGACATTTCTTGACGATGGGCTGGAAGCGTAAATGGTTTGATAAAAAATATTAACAAAATCCCCATGTTTTTATCCGCTAGATACTGTACACTACACACATATTTGCAATATAGATTTGTTAGAGCTGATAGCAAAAGTCTTTCTGTTTTGTATACATATATGGTGTTAATAATACTGCCACGTAGCTGGTACCATGTACATTATGGGTAAAACCGAGCACGGGCATATTTTCTGTTTCAAGGCTATCAAGAACTAACCACAGATCTTCTGTGGATGTAGGCTTGCTCAAGTCCTTCTGTCTCTTCATGTAATCCCAGACAGACTCGATGATGTTGAAATCAGGGCTCTGTGGGGGACATATCATCATTTCCAGGACTCCTTGTTCTTCTTTACGCTGAAGATAGTTCTTAATGACATTGGTTGTATGTTTTGGTTTCGCTGTCCTGCTGCAGAATACATTGTTAAGCCAATCAGACGCCTCCCTGATGGCATTGTATGATGGATAAGTACCTGCCAGTATTTCTCAGCATTGAGGACACCATTAACTTGCAAGGAACCTCCACCATGCTTCACTGTTGCCTGCAGACGCTGATTATAGTACTGCTCTCCAGCCCTTTGGCGAACAAACTGCCTTCTGTTACAGCCAAATATTTAAAATTTTAACTTATCAGTCCAAAGCACCTGCTGACATTTTTCTGCACCCCAGTTCCTATGTTTTCGTGCATGGATGAGTCGATTTGGCCTTGTTTCCACATTGAAGATATGGCTTTTTGACCACAATTCTTCCATGAAGACCACTTCTGGCCAGACTTCTCCTAACAGTAGATGGGTCTACGTGGGTCTCACTAGTTTCTGCCAGTTTTGAGCTGACGACACTGCTGGACATCTTCCAATTTTGAAGGGAAGTAAGCATGATGTGTCTTTCATCTGATGCAAGATTCCTTGGCCGACCACTGCGTCTACGGTCCTCAACGTTGCCCGTTTCTTTGTGCTTTTTCAAAAGAGCTTGAACAGCACATCTTTAAACCCCAGTCTGTTTTGAAATCTTTCCCTGGGAGAGACCTTGATGCAGTATAACTACCTTGTGTCTTGTTGCTGTGCTCAGTCTTGCCATGGTGTATGACCTGTGACATGAAACTGTCTTCCATGTCCTCACCTTTGTAGCATAGTTTGGCTGTTCCTCACTCAGTTTTAAGCCTCCTACACAGCTGTTTCAGTTAATGACTTTGTTTCAACCTACATATGAAAATGATGATCATTATCACGTGTTTGGTATGATTGGTTAATCATACACCTGACTATAATCCTACAAAATCCCTGACTTTGTGCAAGTGTACCAAGAAGAATTGAAGCTGTTTTAAAGGTAAAAGGTGCTCATACCAAATACTGATTTGATTTACATTTATCTTCTAATAATTCACTTTGTTATATCAGTATAAAGAAAATGGGGTGCACAATAGTGAAAGTACTTAGAAACTTTTATTCCTCTCACACCAGATTTAAAATCACGTACAAGATAAACATAAAGCACTTAGACCCCAGCGCTACCCTGCTTTCACAGTGTCCTGCCTTCTAGGTCTCCCGATCTTATGATAGTTCTGGCATCAGGGAACTGCATGTGCATCACCAGTTGAGCCACGCCCAACCAGTTTTGTCATCTTGTACTTAGTCTCTTTCACGGCTACCAGAACTCTTTATGTGACATCCTCCTGAGGAGGATGGAGAAATAGAAGGGGACTGACTGTAGACAGTGGGGGCTGGCTGTAGAGACAGAGGAGGGCTGACCAGAGAGATACTGGGGCTGCTGGCTGGAGAGACAGAGTGGGGCTGACTGGAAATACAGAGGAAGGGCTGGCTGGAGAGATAGAATGGGACTGGCTGGAGAGATATTGGGGGTGCTGGCTGGAGAGACACCAAGGGGGGCTGGCTGAAGAGACACTGGGGGTGCTGGCTGGAGAGACACTGGGGGCTGGCTGGAGAGACAGAAGGGCCTGAGTGGTGCTAGAGAGACACTGGGGGATGGAGCAAGCCAAAGTCACTTGGAGAAGGGGGGGCACCACCATATATTTTGCCTCTAGATGCCTGGTATGAATTTATGGGAATGAAAGACTTACTGAATTCCTCCCCCATCAGTAGCAGAACTGAGAGTAGGACGGTAGTTATAAAAGGGAGCCCACACTGACCATTGGCAGCAGTAGAGTGGAGGGAGCTGCACTGCATCTGTCAGTGTGAACAGCAGTAGGGAGATCGGTGACTGTATGAGGAAAGCCGTTAGTGGCTCATTGCAAAAGCCGACACCTCAGGACAGAGCAGTGCAGCAGTGAGGAACTTTTAAGGTGGCGGTCTGAGCGGGAGAGCCAGCACTGGGTCACCTGAGATGTGGAATGTGTCTGGCGCACCCGCTACAGCACGGACAAGCCTGGAGAGTGGGGAGACTGCTGGGAGATTGGAAGTGGAGCACTGCCCTGGTGGGCAGCGCCCACCTCTGCCGGGCCTGCCATGGTGCCCAGAGCACATGCCCCGCTTCTGCATACTGGCAACTGATAAGACATACCATTAACACCTCCTATAGTATTAGATGTGTGGCAGGAATGCAATGTGTGCTGCACCTATTGTGCTAAAGTTACTGCATTATTAGTTATTGCATGAATTGCTGGATTGGAGGGATTGGGAATCCCTATGTCTGTATTTGGGTGGAGTCTGATGTTGTAGTCACTATATGTGCGTGGCCATGTCTGTACTGTATATAGGGTGGTCAGATGGAGCTAAGTTTGTGGCATTTGCTATATATATTTGTGTGTGTGTGAGTGTGTAGTACAGGGAATAGCAAGGTGTCTACACTGGGCTTTCTCCTATTAGGTGCGAGCAGGGTCCTGTGAGCCGTTATCATGGAGAACTCGTGTTGCATGATGGTCTCTGTAGTCCTAGAGCAGGGATGGGGAACCTCAGGCCCTGAGGCCGTATAAGGCCCCCGCAATCATTTGGTCTGGCCCTCTGAGCTTTTCTCTGCTAGCCTCATCTGACTAACAGGGTACCTAGAATGGCACCCTGCAGCCAGAATCTATGCAGCAGTGCCGCCTGGAGCATCCTTAGGATGCTTGAGACACTCACAGCACTGCCCTTACAGGTCCCCAGAGCATCCTCAGGATGCTCCAGGCATTGCTGTAATCACCGGCAATTGTGGCCCCGCCACCATGTGATGTCACACGGAGGAGGCGTGGCCTGCATGGACCAGCAAATAATGTTATATATATATATCAAAATTGCCCTTGGCAGAAAAAAGGTTCTCCACCTCTGTCCTAGAGCAATGATCAGTGCATCGTAGCGATAAGCTCCTAAGTGTAACCCTTCCCAATACTAGGGTATATTAATTTAGTGCCTCCACCCAAGCTTTAAATACTAAATTTAGTTAGAACAAGGGCCTGCTTGGGTAGACCCTAAGAAAAAAAGTTAGAATAGTAATGCTAAATATTCTTTACCTTTTTATAGTCAAAGTAACCCTTAGGTTTCTTCTCTCCTTACAGGACTTTACCTAGGATGCCCACGGTGTTAAACGTAAATACCCAAACAATTAGGTAGTTTTTATACTTTGTTTTATATCATATGCAGGCAGGGCCGGTGCAAGGATTCTAGGTGCCCAAACACCCTCCGTTCAACTGCTCACAAACACCCGCCTGTCCCCCTCTAGGCTCATATACATTGGCAAATGTCAAAATGTCTTTATGATAAACCCATTTTCCTGTAGATGCATCAGAACACTGTACAATACAATGCTTTTTGCATTGAAGGGAGCAATCAGGGACACAGGTTTGGAGCAAACAAAAGTTAATTATTGCAAGTACTCCACTCTACACAGCACTTATCACCAGTATACTGAGTAACGGCTGCCTGTCACCCTCAGCAATGTGCTCCATGCAGCTCTTCGCCTCCTCTGGGAGGTGGAGCTTCTCTGTCTGGCTTGGAGACTCTGATAGGGGGAAAGGGAGGAGGCAGCAGCAGGGGATGGAAGGATGGAAGTCGGGCTGGCTGCAGGGTGACTAACAGCACATAACATGTCAGTGCTGCGGCTTTAGCCAGTCCAGACAGCAGGGGAAAAGCTGCTGCTGCTGCTGCTGCTGCTGCTGATAGGACCAGCAGCTGCCACTGCCAGAATGCAGAGACATCCTTCATTTAATGTTAGGCTGACTAAGCAGCGCCCTCCAGTGGCCGGCGCCCTAGGCAGCTGCCTAAACTGCCTAATGGTAGAGCCGGCCCTGTATGCGGGTAAGTTTAGTAGACATTTATGTATTACCATTAACACAAAATTATACTACTTGAATCACAAATAAGTGCATTTCTTCACCATTGTATAATAACAAGTACCCTGTGGCAACAGAGTTGTAGTATAATAGATAAGTTACAGACTAAACTGAAGAACCTATACTATAACTACTAACATAGGCATACTCTACCTCTTCACGTCTAATACCAGGTTGCATGAATGATAATAGAAATATATACTATTTAAAGTTTATGTTTATAACAATATGTATATAGTCTCAGATTGTTGCCTCCTTCCAAAAAGTCGTCAGGTAAATAAAGAGTAACGGGGATGATGTAATAAAGTATCCTTGTAGGTGTAGCAAACTCATAAAAAGTGTATGTCCATCTCAGCCAGTGTTATCTCAGTCTGCTGTAACCTGGCTACAACGCTGATATTTATAGTAACTGAGGGCCTGATTCACTACCGATCGCAGCTGCGAATGCAATAGCCATTACGCACGCAGTTCAACCGCGATAGTATGCTATTTCATTGTTATCGCTATGCCGCTGCAGCACTACACAAGGACGCCCACCTTACACACATTCACAATGTTTAGCAAGACTGCAAAAACAACGGTACAATCGAGTACCATCGCAGCCTCACGCACACTTGCACAAAGTCTGACCTTGCTAGCTTCAGCGCACGCTATGAGACCTCAGGCTGCATAAGGAATCACAGTGATTAATTTATGCACGCCCCTGCAACGGCGTTCAAATACACTGGCACGCCTGCGGTTCCCCGACCACCCCCCTGTCACCACCCCCCAAATGGTACTTCCTGTCAATCCCTCTGTGATAGGTTTGTATAGTCACTGCGATCACAGTCCCGATCGCAGTGGCTGGCTTGCGCATGGGCACTGCGATGCATGCGCTGTACACATCAATCAGCCGATTGTGTGCGTAATCGCAGTTGCGATCCAAGCTGAATCAGGCCCTGAGTTTCTCCATCTGATGAAAAGTATCCTGTGGTTGTTATAAAAGTTACGGACTCCAAGATCTTGGTATGTAATTAGTACTGGAGTCCATACACACTGTAGAGACCTCCCATTACAATAGTACACTACTCTTAATGATCAGGCTTTTCAAGGTCTAATATTGCCCCAGGTGGTTATAGGGATGTTTTAATCTTTCAGCATTGACTATTAATATTTCTCCTATCCCTTTCAAGTATTCGCTGTACTTTTCCCTGGTTTATCTTCTGAACATCCAGCTCGATATATATATTTATATATATTACTGACCGCTGTTCTGCAGTTAATAATATAAGCATCCACTATGCAATTCATTTGATGTAGCTTCTCCTTTCGTTTCTATGTATAATCGGCTGCTGAAATGCTTATTTAGGAGCAGAATTTCACTTTAGTATATGATTATAAGTTAGTTATTCTCAGGCGACCTTTACTGTAATAGCCATAAGTCTCTCTACCTTCTGCTTGTATTTTCTGCCCTTTTATAAGTGCTCACTCCCTCCTGTCATGTGTAATTCCTCTGGCTTTATACTGTCAGCTAGGCTCAAAGCGTAATGTAAGAGGCAAGTCTCCACGCTTAGTATCTGGCTATCTCGCTGCTGAATGTACTATGGGGATGCTACTGAATCCCTAATCCTTCCTCCTCACCAGGGCAGTTTCTAGGGTCTGAGGCTCCCAGTGCGAGCAGTCAAAATGCCCCCCCCCCCCGAAGCAGTAATATTGTGGAGTGGGCGTGGCGTCATCGTGAGGGGGTGTGGTATCACAGTAAGGGAGCGTGATCTAGAAAGACCACAGAATGACAGCCACCGTAACTACTGAGTACAAGGGTGTCTAACCTGTCAGAGGCAAAGCGCTGAAAAATATATGGAGCTAAATAAAAGATAGACAGCATGCGCGCGCCGGAGGCGCGCTCTCAAAAAATGGGGTGTGGCCTAGCTGTCACAAGCCCACGCCGCATTTCTGTGTGCATGCCTGTGGTGTGACATTTGCAGAAGTATGACCTTGCATCACACCCGGTTTTAGTCGCGTTGGGAGCGAGCCCAGCCAGATCCACATAAAATACACTGCAACAAACCACTTCCACATAAAATATATTGGAAAAGCCAGATGCACATAAACTATGTTTTAAAACCACATCCACCTCAAATACATTATTAAATCCAGAACCACATAAAACACATTGAAAAAACATGATTCACATAATACACACTTCATTCCAGCCCCCTCCCTTACCATTCTCTCCCCTCCCTTACCATTCTCTCCCCTCCCTTACCATGCCAGCCCCCTCCCTTACCATTCCAGCCCCCTCCCTTGCCATTCCATCCCGACAGGTCTTAGGCTTCCCCCCCACTGGCTCTCAGGCAAAAGTGCCCATTATGCAGTGCCCCCTGTAGTTGTCCCCATATGCAGTGTCCCCTGTATTTATGCCCCTTATGCAGTGCTCACAGTGGTAGTGTAACTTATGCAGAGCCCCCATTAGTAGTGCCCCCTGTAGTCATGTCCCCTGTAGTCATGCCCCCATCAGTAATGCCCCCAATAGTAATGGTTCCTGTTGTAGTGCCCCAGTAGTAGTGTCCCCAGTTGTATTGCCCCCAATAGTAATGCCCCCTGTAGTAGTGTCCCCTTTATAAATTCCCCAGTATTAATGCCCCTGTATTAGTGCCCCCAATAGTAATGCTCCCTTTGTAGTAGTGCCCCAAGTAGAAAAGCCCCAAGTAGTAGTGCCCCCAGTAGAAGTGCCCCTGGCCCCTGAGTAATGCCTCCTAAGCAATAACCCCAGTAGAAGTGCCCCCCGAGCAATGTCCCCAGTAGTAGTGCCCGGGTGCCCCCAGTAGTGGTGTCTCCCCCAGTAGAAGTGCACCCAGAGTAATGTCCCTAGTAGCTGTGCCCAGGTGCCCCCAGTAGTGGTGGCTCCCCCAGCAGAAGTGCCCCCAGTAGTAGTGCCTCCCCCCAAGTATTGTCCAGGCTGCCTGCACACACACACAAAAAAAAAAAAAAACAGTAACACTTACCTTCAGCCCCGCTCTGGCCCCAGCTCTGGCGTCCGCTCCGCTCGGCTGCTCCTCTCTCTGCACTATGGGAAAGACGTCATGACGTCCTCCCATAGTGCACATTGTGGGAGCCGGAAGCCGGAAGCAGGAGCCTCCGTCTCCGTCTCCGGCTGCTCTGCTCTGCCGGGCGCCCGCTGGTAACTGAATCTCAGCGGGCGCCCGGCAGTTAACATGCTGTTTCTACAGCAGGGGTAGGAGGCAGCGCGCCCCGTGCGATTGCACGGGTCGCCTGCCCCTAGAAACGGCCCTGCTCCTCACCTCAGCCAGCCCGCCACCTTGTATCTACCCACCTCTCTCTCTTTGATAGGATCCTCTGCGGCTGCTCCTTTCAGACTGCCTCCTTTGATCCGGCTGTCACAGCGCTATCATTGACGTCCGGAGGACCTGCCGATCAGGTACCTCACTCGTCCATAGTCCACCAGGGGCGTATCTATAATTGGTGCAGGATGTGTGGCGCACACGGACCACTGGGTCCAGGGGGACCCACGCAGCACACTGTGCATCCATATAGTTTTATTCTTACCCGTCTGAAGTCAGCAGACTCACCGAGCCAGCGCTGCAGAGCAGCAAAAATCACTGGGAAAATGGTGGCTGACATTTTTCCAGTGACTTGCGCATGTGCAGTTTTCTGTCCCTGAGGAAAACGTTGCAGATGCCATTTTCCCGGAGACCCGCGCATGCGCAGTCAATTCTGGCACTAAGCCAGAATCTACTGCACTGTGACTCCACGTGCAGCAGCTCTATTTATACCTCCGCTCTCCCCCAGGCCGTGCGACCTCCGTCTCCCACTTCTGATCTGCTCCCCCGCACTATAATGTGGATCAGCACTCTGGGGCGTATTTTGCCTTTTTAAAAGCTCACAGTAGAATTAACACATTAAAGTATATTAATTATATAATACTACTTGCTTTCATTAACTACTACTACTACCAACATACCTACAATTACTAAATGTAATAAAGTACTAATTCAATTAAATAACACCTGGTAACCTTAACTTATAGAGATATATCATGCCTTACTGTATACTGATCATTGTTTAAACATTTATTTATTTAACTACTAAAGGGTGTTACATAAGCCTATGCCAAACTGCAACTCCGACAGCACGCAGGTAACCTTCGTCCTCCTCTCCCAGTATTGGTTGGATAAATTGTCTGTACAGGGACGTGCTATTGGCTGCATGTATTCTTGGAGCTGCGCGGTAGCGCTGTGTTAGTGCTGTGTCTGTGAGTGAGTAGGCAGGGAGGGAGCAGTGATGTCCACATACAGAGACCAAGGGGTCTATTTACTAAGCAGTGTTAGGAGACAGAGTGAAAAGTGATAAAGTGCCAGCCAATCAGCTCCTAACTGCCATCTCACAGGCTGTGTTTGAAAAATGACAGTTGGGAGCTGATTGGCTAGTACCTTATCACTTTTCACTCGGTCTCCTAACCGTTTAGTAAATAGACCCCCAAATCAGCAAAGACAAAGACCCCTCAGACTTGGGGGGAGTTTTAATAAAGTTTGGAGAGAGAGAAAATTGGAGATGGATAGCACCAACCAATCAGCTCTTAACTGTCACTTTACAGGCTGTGTTTGAAAAATGACAGGAGCTGATTGGTTGGTGCTATTTATCTCCAATTTTATCTCTCTCCAAGCTTTATTAAATCTCCCCCTTACTGTCATTAGGTAGGTGGTGTTGCAGGTTACTCTAGCTGCCGCTGAGGGGCGACATTCAGCAATTTTATCTTGGCCCCCAACCTAAAAATGTTGTGGAGCCCCTGTTTGGGTGTAAACATAGTGCTTCAAGAGAGTGTGTGTTGGGGAGTCTCCGGAGCTGGGTTGTTTATCCGGAGACTCCCCAACACACACTCTCTTGTAGCACCAAATCTGGTGCCAATCAAGGTACGGTTCCAATTTGTATATATCTTCGACTCTGAGTGACCTCAGAACACATTTTGTGTGAAAAGTATTTGTTATTGTTGTAGTGGAAATTATATTCCTTTGTTCTTTTATATGTGTCATCATTTTTTTTTTTTAAACTACTACACTATATAGTACTTCTCTCTCCTTTTTTATATATATATCCTGGAGAGAGACATTGGATCAACGTCAGAACAACAAACATAGACATGGACACATAAAAGACAGAGATATTTAAAAGACTTTATATGTTTATAACTATTTGTATGAAACTCCTGATAAGCGCCTTATATATTTGACCAATTTTATTGTATTTCTTGATATACTTGCTTGCTTACAACAAATTCAGCCTCCGTCACTTGTCGCAATCACGCTGGAATCGGATCATCAGATTTGAATTGATAATGCCTAAAGTCCTAATTTAGTAAAGTGAGAGAATTTAGAAGTGGAGATGTTGCCCATAGTAACCAATCAGATTCTACTTTACATTTAAATAGCACCTTCTAGAAAATAATAGCTAGAATCGGATTGGTTGCTATGGGCAACATCTCCACTTCTGAAAACTCTCACTTAGTAAATTTGGAATGTCTGATGGCAAAATGAGCAGCCTGGTTGCAAGTTGGGGCTCTCTGATGGGTGATCAGGTGATAGTGTCATGTGGAGTCCAGGTGATGGCATATAAAGGAGCATGAGGGGTCACTGATGGCATATGAAGGGGTAAGTGGGGCTCTGGTGGCATACAAGGTGCATGGGGGGCTCTGCAAAATAAAAAAAGGTTGTAACTCTACTGCAATACTGGCCACACCCCTGTCCAGGAATCTGAAAATAAAAAGGTGGTAACCCTAGATAAAACTATGGAGTGGTCCAATAGGAAGTTGGCCAACATGGGAACTTCTGCTCTAGCCCATCTGCAGTAGCACTTCCCAAATGGTTGCAGCTAGGAGGAGGGGCACCAGCAGGGTAACCAAAGCCGAGATCCCAAGGGAATTCAAGTATTTTATTTTACACTAAAACTTGAGAGCATAGGGAGGTTGTTCTGCATACTGGCAGAATAAAAAGGTGTGAGGGCATGTTACCTATGCCCCCCTCCCTCTTGATGCCCCCAGATATAGAGGATGCACTGCCCATCAGTAACTTGGGGGGACTATGAAGGTAATAGTTTATTATATATTGTATGGTGGTCAGTGATGCTCTCTGTATTGTATGGCGGTCACTGGTGTGGTAGTGCAGTACAGACAGCAATACTTACTGTGTTGAGACAGTAAACCATGTGTGCTCCATTTAAATGAAAAAACACCTCAGAACCACTGAATAAATTCAGTCAGTTCTAGCACCTTAATGTAACAGGACTAAGAATGGGTTTTACCCTTACCTTACAATGTACTGAAGCGATTCAAAGGTGGCTACCAACTAACAGAATTTGTATATTACGGATTTAAAGTTGAGTCTGTGTGAGGGGAATTAGGAACATTTTAGACCATATTAAATATAGTTGCTATTTAATTAATATTGAGCTGCTTAGCGGTAGAGAGGCCTAGAAGGTCTGTTGTGTAGACTCTCCAAATTTCATTCACCTATCCATTTTCCAAGCAGGGCCCCAACATTGCAGGATCCAGACAAGCAGCAACTGAACTTCAGGCACAAATAGCCATCAGGTGGTGAAAACTGCAAGAACAGGCAGGAGATTGCAGGAGAGGGGTCTCTGCCAACTGTCCTGCTTCTGGTGGGGCAGTCAAAATTTTGGTAGACAGTCCCTCCCAGTCAGGACTCTGTCCAGGTATGTCCTTCTTCTTACCTCTCTGATAGTGAAGGTAGAGCTCTGTGCAACTATCAGTAGTGCACGCAGCACTGCCTATGTATTTGAGGGTGATATGAAAGCCTAGCACTGTCTAAAGTGATAGACTCTCCACATGCATGACGGTCATGCCCTTTCATATATCAGAACTTTTTTATATACCTAAAACTAAATTTTAAGGATCGGAAACATCTCATGGGCCAGTGGTGTTTGCTTGCCCCCAAGGCTAAAATTTCCCAGTTAGCCCCTGACTGCAGCAGCTATCAGAAACATCTGCTGTGGTCCCTTCATTGTACATTAGAGGGATACTTAATATTTGCAGGTATTCCTCGAAAACAGCTGTATTCGGGGAATATACCACAAATATAATTTGATAAATAGGCCCCCAAGTGAGTGTCAGACAGGGTCAGAGAGCGGCCATCCAGCACATACATCTGAGGACATGTGGGTGGCTGCTAGTGAGCCTGTCCCTGTAACTGACCTAATATATGATATTAATTCCATTATTCCAATGCAGTGCTGCATTGTACCTAGGCTGTATTGGGATCTTTTCCCGTCAGCAGATGGCCTCAAAGGGCGATCATGTCATTGTGACTTTGCTCCCATATGCAAAGCCGCAATACCTGGCATTGTGAAGTGTGGGTGGCACAAGGATGACGTGATGACGAGGGGAGAGCAAGAGTTTAGTACATGGTGGGGCTGCACATGCCCCCCCACCCAGTTCTTAAAGTGCCCCCCAACATAAAATTGTTCCAACTTTCATTTCTTATTTTTGATAGCGTAGAGGTTCCCAAATGCAGTCCTCAAGGCTCCTCAACAGTTCAGGTTTTAGAGATATCCATGGTTATGTATTGTATGTATTGGTATGTATTTCAATGTTTTTGTGTATCAGTATATTTGGTTTAAAACCATCTGTATGTTGAAATTCATCCCCTCACGTGTATACATCACCATTTTTAAAGATTGTATCCCTGAAGAAGTCCCATGCTGGGGACAAAACACGTAGGGTCTGTTTTTGGTGTCACACTTATCCGCCAGCAGTGAGGTGTTCCACCATAGTGCTCACACCCCTAGGGGTGATGGTGTGAAGTTACATCTGTCACACAAAGGCTTTAGCTGTTTTCTTCATTTTATTTGATGTAAGCATATTGTACTCATTGAAAAAACTTTTTTTATCAAGAATAAATACTGCTATTTTACTAATAAGGGGCCAATTGGCCATGTTTCGGGTGTTTTGTTGATGAGAGGATCTAATTCCAGGACACTTCTATTGACCTACATTTGAAGTACTCAGAGCTGATACAGGAAGAAATCACGCCTAATAGTCTTTGGAATCAGAATACATTAAAGGAAGCTATATGTTCCGTCAGGAAATCAATTAACCTATTTACATGATAAAGAATTTGTTTGTGTATCTGTATTTTCTTAGCACCCTCATAACACACACATAATATATACATATAAAGATACACTTAGATATATTTCTATATATATACATATATATAGGAGTCCAGTACACAGCAGCCAGCAACCCCTTAGTCCCCAAGCACATAGCAGCCATCGGTACCCCCCAGCATACACAGGCAGTGGCCATTAGACCCCCCCTCCGCACAGCACACACAGACAGTAGCCATCTGATCCCCCCACCCTTGCAGCACACACAGACAATGGCCATCAGACTCACTCTCCCCCAAGCAGCACACATATGTCAGCAGCTGCTGGTCTCCCAACCTCCTCTGATTCCCCGTCTTAGCCCCCCACCCCTTTTCCCCAGTACAAGGTCACAATAGAGTCAGTACTTGTACTAGTTAGTGGCCACTACTGAACGCGGTGCCGCGGCCGACCACTGTACCCAGCAGGTTCCCCTGTGTCACCCTCCCTGCAAGCCCTACACACTTACCTTCTCCACTGTGCAAACTCCTCTCCGCCGGCACCCTCCTTGGCAGCTGAACTTGAAGTCATCTGCCTCTCCCTGGCCCCACAATCGCAAAACAGCCCTGATGAGTTTGCCAGGACAGGCCGTTTTCATTTCACCTGTCCCAGCACCAAAATTCTTTTAAATATGGCCATAATAAAAATGCGGTGTTATGCGATATTTATGTTTGGAGAAATTTATGTTTATTAAATAGCCTCCTAAGAGTACAATGAATACTGTATATAAAATAAACACACACTTATAATTAATACATTTAACTAGGAGCATCTCCGGAAAAAAAACAAAAAACTGTGGCCACAGATTAGTTGTTAGTATGCATGCAATAAGTTCAACCAAATATTAGTCCTCATGAGGTATAAGCAGTAAAACTAGTAACATTTTATTAATAAACCATAGTTTTTGTGTTTTCTTTTTCAATTCTTATTGGTCAATAATATAAGAAGATGGTGCCTGCTCTCCAATCTGTCAGGGGGGGTTTCTGGGTACTCAGAACCCCCCCTGCATGCACCATTGCCCAGCCTGATAAAAGGAACCCAGCAGAGCTCATATAGGTGGCGATCGCTGTCTCTCCCTCTCAGTTAAGCACCACACTGATATGATCCATATCTCATGCTCTCATATTACCCCCACAGGTGCAGCTGAGCTAATCAGTGAGCTCAACACAGTTAAGCTGGCCACACACTGGACCAACTTACATCCAACCAGCCAACTAGTTGATTGGTTGGAATGAAAATCTGGTAAGGTATGAAAGTAAATGACAATCAGCAATTTGCTCCCAAACGCCGGAAAATTTACAAAAACTGTTGTTTGAACAAATTGTTTAGATCAAACATTTAATAAACTTGTCTGACGACCATTTTCATCTGTTTTCTGGCATTTAGGAGCAAATTGCTGATCATCAGTTACTCCCATATGTTACCAGATTTTCATTCCAACCAATCAACTAGTTGGCTGGTTGGATGTAAGTTGGTCTAGTGTGTGGCCAGCTTAAGATTATAGGTTTCTCCTTGATTACTGCTTTGTTGAGTGAGCTGGGGCTGTCATGGGCAATGTGGCATAATATGAACTGGGGGCAGTACAATGATGAACTCTGGGCACTGCAATGTACCATAATGTACACTGAGGACACAGTGGCATAATGTGAACTGGGCAATACAATGTGGCATAACAAACTGGGAGCACTTCATTATGCCATAATATGTACTGAGGACACTGTGTGGCATAATATGAACTGGGGGCACTGTTTGGCATAATTTGTACTGGCAGCGCTACGATGTGGCATATTTTTAATGGTGGCACTACAACGTTGCATAAAATGAATTGAGGGCACTGTAGGTGTAATGTTAACTTGGGCACTACTATGAGGCATAAATTGATCTAGGGTACTACTATGGGGCATAAATTAAACTAGGGCATGGCTATGGCTAATATAATGATGTTACTAGGCTATATGATGGGATATAAAATGTAATAATATAATAATGTTATCTAGGGCAATAAGAGGCATAAAATGAAATAGGGCATTACCATGTGGCATAAAATGAACTAGGCACTGCTATGGTGCATAAAATGAACTTGGACATTACTATGGGTCATAAAATGAACAACAGATGTGGAGGTGTCTCTCTTGGAGCATTGGGACAAGGGCACTTTCAAGATGTTCCTATGGGGCCCTCAAAGTTTTGGCCATGCCCCATGTATACGTCTAGATGTCATGATGTACACAGACCAATGACATCTAAGCTTTCGACCCATACTGTATATGAGGGCTCCTCCATGCTTGTCAAGACACTGAAAATGGCATTTTAGTAGGCAAGGACATTAATTTACTAATCTGCAATGTATTGTGTGGTTTGACAACCACTATAAATTAGTTGAGGTTTTAAGATTTAAACCACAATATTCACTATCCTGCAGTTTGGAGGCCAAAAACTCAAATAGGATCCTAAGTGTTGAGGTTTGCAATTCCCTATACTGCATGCTGCATCAGCCAGATATGACATGCATAAATGTATCACAGCCAATAATTTAGCCAGTGGTGGTATTATGCGGATTCCTATCAGAGAATTAAATGACAATCAACCAAATAGTCTTAAAAACTGGAAAAAAAGAAACAAAAATGATTGTTCAAATTGGTTAAATTCATTTGATTTAACCAATTTGTCTGAACGATCATTTTTGTCTGTTTTCCAGTGTTTGTGAGCAAATGGTTGATTGTCATTTGCTCCCATACACTACCAGATTTCCATCTCAACCAGCCAGATTGGATAGATATCTGACAGATAATTATATAGTGTATGCCCAGCATAAGTAATGCAAATTGATAACCTAATATAACATAGCTGAGATGCTAATGATTAATGGGTCTATTTCATACCTCCCAACATGACCCTCTCCAGGAGGGACACAATGCTCTGGTCCTGGACTTCCCTGGTAAGAGGCGGGGCTGCAGCGCAGTTCAAAATTCAAATAGGGGAGTCACACCAACTGTCATTTCACACGCTGCCAAACATCACTGGCTGGGACTCACTGGCAGTTGGTGTGACTCCCCTATTTGAATTTTGGACTGTGCTGCAGCCCCACCTCTGGAGCCTCCACCAATCATAAATTACCAGGGAAGTCCAGGACCAGAGAGTGTCATGTTGGGAGGTATGTTTTTTTACTAAGCAGTGTTAGGAGACTAAGGGCTTCTATTCAACGCAATTTAAATAGCGCTGGGAGATAGCTCTCGGAGCTATTCAATTAGGTCGGGGAAGGCTCGTTCTCGCGCCTTAAACAGGGTGTTTAGGCACCATAATGGGCATTCCCCGACCTAACTTCCCGGCGCGAGGCTGTTTTCCAGGCGCGAAGGGCAGAAAACAGCCTTGCGCCTGGACTTTTGTCAGATTTCTTCTCTCATTCCCGGAGGGATGAGAGAAGAAATCATTAGTCGGACTTGGCAGCGCGGTGTATTGAATAGCTCCAGGAGCTCACTCCCGGAGCTATTTACATCGCGTTGAATAAAATAGTGCCCAAAGTGAAAGAATATAAAGTGCCAGCCAATCAGCTCCCAACTGTCATTTTTCAAACACAGCCTGTGAGATGGCAGTTAGGAGCTGATTGGTTGGCACCTTATCTCATTTCCAGAGCCATAACTAGACTTTTTGTTGCCCTGTGCCAGAAAGAGCATTGGCATCCCCACATTTTAGAAATAGGGATATAACATACCCAAAAAAGGGGAATGGCCTTATGGGGAAGGGACAGGGAAGAGATAGGGGAGACCAGGAGATGCTGGGGATGAAATAAGAGGAAGCTACAAGTGAGAATGATAATAAACAGAAAATTGACAGGCCTGAACAGCGCCTCCTGCCCTTCGGTGCCCTGTGCCATGGCACAAGCCACGCTACCCTAGTTACGGCCCTGCTCATTTCCCTTTGTCTCCTAACACTGCTTAGTAAATAGACACCTAAAGCTCTATCACCTGGACAGCTCAGCCAATCAGAAGTGACCAGCTGGTGCTGCTGGTTGTCACCCTCATTGTGTATGGTTGCACCAGCACTCCAGCCACCACAAGAGATACATCTCCAGGCAGGTGTATCTGCCTTGGTGGTGCCAAAGTTTGAATATGGCGGTATATGCACTTTTTACGGTATGTAGATGCAGTATAAAAATGCATATATGACTCAGAACAATAGATGTACATCCAACACTACATGAGCCTCCCTCTGTATGTTTCCACTAATGCATAGTATGTGCCTGATGTATCACAGACACACATAGTGCACAGATAATACCCATCACTGCTGTGTGTAATGATTACATTTCTGCTCATCCCAATTAGGTGTTTTTATTTACTGACACGTAGTCATCACATTGTATATACTATTAACCCCCAATACCCTGCCGGAGATACATAGCAGCCCCCTGCCAGGGCACCTAGTGATGTCATAGTGGCAGCTGATGATGTCACTACATACTAGCCTACTTTTAAAAAAGCATTTCAGGGAGATTGTGAAAGCAGCACCTATGAGCACATGTTACAGTGGGCATGTACTGATACATCTGAGAGGCGTGTAATAAACCTGACACATCCAAATGTAAACCAGCCCAAAAGCAGTTAGTAAGATCTGTTTGTTGATGAAAACACACTGATACTTTTCAGAAATTCATAGGGATCATTTTGCCTTATAATAACCAATGCAAGGAAATGACACTAATTATCCCATTTGAATGTATATATCTCTGTTTTTTAATATAACCGCTTCATAATGGGGGTAAGGATGAAATGAGGGAGATTGTTAGACTCTTCAGGGAGACAGGGAGATTGCTACTATTTCAGGGAGTCTCCCTGACAATGAGGGAGAGTTGGCAAGTATGTGTCACTATTGAAGGTGTGATGGGTATAATAAGGCTGCTGGATATTTCCTGTGTTATATCTGATATTGCTGGACTAGTGACAGTACATAGATTTTTTTCTTCTCATTTCTGAGTGGATAAAATGATTTTGCAATGAAGAAGAAAGGAAATAACCACCCTAAGGACCATCAAATGACTAAGTATCTCTTATAGAGCCGCCATGGACTCACTGTATTATTGATGGCTAATGATAATAGGTCACTGTGATATGATGTCATATAAGTTCAGGGTAAAGTTAGATACATTAGTTTTAAATACTCCCATTTCTCTGTATTTATACTATTTACTATGGAGTATGTGTGTTTTGTTTAGTAGCTTTCCAGACTTTCTAATAATTCTGTTAAGGTTTTGAAAATATTTAAAATAAAGACAAAAATATTGTAAAATGCTGTTATACAAGGGGAAGTGCATCTATATTACTGTTTGGTTTGCTTTATAAGTGGTTTTTGTTTTTGCCACTATAGTGGGATTTCATTTAGGTTCGGAAACCTGTTTCTGAGTGTAAAAGTAAAATTTGAGTGTTAAAAAAAAAAATCGGCCAATTCAATATATAGGCGATAAGGGACATTAAAGGGCGATGAGCCCGTTAAGTTAATACACATTAATGTTTTATCGCCTGTAATTGGATTCCCCCCTATGACTTTATTCCTGCAGCCAGTTATCCTTCCTGCTGATTTCCAATGCTGCCATATTCCTGAGATACTAACTCATCTCGCTGATTGGGGTTTTACAACTGGCTCCAACTGTATAATAGTCCTTTATTTATTACACATAACCAAGTCAGACCAAGACGATTGTCACAAAATAGGCTAGGTTGGGAGATTACCTTGGCATTAAAAATCCTTCATTGTTCTTATGTCTGTTTCATTATTTCACAGGTCGCTCTACGCATCCGTCCATTTAATAAGACAGAGGCTAAGAGCAGCGCCCGATGCATTATACACCAGCTCGGGCAGCAGGTAAGAATATGCTAATAACATTATTTTAGTTTAAATAATTGAATTAGTTTAATATTTAACACAGTTCATTTTAAAATAGTTTTCTTACCAGTACACTATTATTAGATTTATTTATTGTTTAAAGGACATTATTTTACGTTACAGCACATTTCACATTGTATATATTTGTGTTTATAAATAAATAAATATGATATAAACTAAATATTTTGCTTTATGTATCAGAGGTGGATCGCTATCCACGGTCCCCATATACCCATAAGCAAATTAGAGTAATGACCTGCTGCTCAGATAGTGCCAGGTTTTGTCTCTCTGTGCATTAGAAATGGGGAAATCATGGACCATTGCTGGACTATGCAAATGCTGGGCCTGATGCAAAACACCATTGCAGGGCTCCTAAGCTGCTCCTCCCTCTTAGTAACCACCTGATTATATTTGTCAGACAGGGGCGTGACCTCACAGACCAGTAGGAATTGGTGAGCTCTCTGCTTGTGGCTTCCTATTGGTCTGCATGGTCACACCCCCCAGGCTGCACATGCAGCACCACACCAGCCATTGCTATATCCTATGAAGATAGTGATAGGAGAAGGTGTATCTATGTTTATACTGCAGAGAGGCCGGACAACATCTTCCATCTTGCGCTATCTGCCCAATCCAGGGCTCTCGGTTTAGTAGGGATAAAAGATGTCATACACATCTTTTATGGACAGTAACATATAGCATTTCCCTCCAATAAGGAGGGTATGCTGAAACTTGTAGTTCCACAATAGGTAGCAAAACAATTGAGGCACAAAACTGTGCTAAAAATGCTGTCAATAATGGCTCTATACTCCCAGGTCACGTTCCTATGTGTGACTTCGCTTTCATCCACAAACTGGACTTAAGATGTTCTGCTCCAGCCGCAGCAGTGCTTGTAGAACCTGGTGACATATAGTGAACATGTGTCTTCTCTTTCCTTACAGACAGTACTACTGCAGGACCCTGGCGAGGATCCTGATGATGTCCTGCGTTGCTGCAGGACCAGGGAGTGGACATTCATCTTTCATGAGGTGTTTGATCAAGCAGCTACCCAGGTGATTGTAATCCTGAGATATTTACAATGAATAATAAAAGTTAATAGTATATATAATATAATACTCAGGGACATCTTATGACAGGAGGGTTCCTGTGTGCAGTCTCTGAAAGGGTCCCCCCCAAACCATTGTATGTGAGGTGTAGTCTCTGGTACTGTGCCAGAGCCTATTGTGCATGCATATATCTCCAGGAAAATAGTGCCACAAGGTAGATTTCTTTTGAGGCGGCTGCATGGTAAGTACATTTAATGGGTGTATGGAGTGCAGTGTGGGCCCCCCTGGACTCAGGTGCCCACGTGCACCACACACTCCACACCCATTATACATATGGTAGCGCTGCTCATGCTGCATCTTGTAAGGGAGTATAATAGCACATGAGAACAATTTATCATCACATGTGAATGTAGCATCAGACATTAATGCCTGTACAGCTGTCATTTCTCCTTATTCAGTATAGAGCATGTTTTAAAAAATGTTTGCATGATTGCTTATGTAGCATCAATAAACATGTCTCATTTCAGGAGCATGTTTATCAGTCCACAATGAAGTGGATGGTATAATTTCGGGGTACAATGCTGCCATATTTGCGTATGGCCCAACAGGTAAACTTAATGTTATTAAATCATAAGTGTAATTGTTTATATTATATGTGTAAAAGTAGTGAGCTGGTGAAATGAGTGGTGGTGAAAACATGTGGACCATCTGTATTGTTAGTAAGTGTGAGCTAGTAGTTTCCTTATGGGCTGTGCAATTATCCATGTGGTTCCAGAAAGTGAGGCATTAGGTGCATGGCAGCTTGTGAATACCACTGCTTCTAACTCTCACTGACCAGGGAATAGGTGCACCCATCACCAAACGTGATAGGCAGCATTCTATGGACAGAACAAATATAGAATAGTGCACAGTCTATCCATTCACTAACAAGTGGTGACATCCCTGAGAGAGTGAACTGATGAGCAGCATCCTGATGAATATTGGTTTAGTCACATGATGTCTGTCACTGTTCATTACTGACACGACACATTGTATAATTACATATCTGCCATTCTTTCTTGTAATGTCAGTGAGTGTATGCTTAACACCTTTATATTTATTACAGGCACCGGGAAGACGTTTACCATGATGGGCAATGGTCATGAGCCCGGAGTAATATTCCACAGTCTGAAAGATCTATATAAGACCATCGAGGTGCAGAGAGGGCCAAATAAATTCTCTGTTTCATTGTCCTATGCTGAGGTAAATATGTGAGGAATATGTGTTTGGTTTATATTCTATCAGGGGTATTCAATATGGGAGCGAAAAGTCCGTGCTGGACTTTTCGCTCCACATCGGAGATTTTCCAGGGATAAAGTATCGGGCGCGCGCCCGCTTTATTCCCGTATTCAATATAAAAGCTACTAAAAAACGGGAACCTGCGAAGTGGGATCTGCGTAAAAAAACGAAATTTTCCTGGAATAAATTGTAGGACCCCCCTAAAGCTGTAAAAACATGGGGGATCACTATGGGTACCCCCGTTTTAGCCTGCAAATGAATGTCGGGGATTTAAATAGCGGCTGCAGGTGTTTTTTTCCCGACATTGAAGAAGTGATGCAGAAGAGCACTTAGGTTTTATTTTTCGTTTTTTTAAGTGGTCCCATCAAATTTGGGGTACATGAAAATGGGTACTAGCATATTTTTAAGTCCCTAAAGTCTTTATTTAAAAATTCTGCAAATATGCACCTGCCGTTACTAGCCTATGCTAAAATACACCTGCCGCATACTTGCCCTGAATCTATTTCCCTATTTTTAAACTTTTTTTGACACAGTTTATTTTAAAATGACATTCCCAGGGATGCAGGCTATTTTTTTTTAATCCTGCACCCCTAAACCCCAATTCTGCACTTTTTTTCGCCACCTATTCAGTGGTGAAAAGTTATCCCCATTTTTTTTTTAAAGACTTTTCGAACATGCGAAAAGTCTTTGAAATTGAATATGGTGTAAAACCAAAACCAGCGAAAATGACGTCATCGGTGCAAAATTATCGCAACAACTGACTTTTCGCTCCATATTGAATACCCCTGTATGTGTCTTATTTGGAGTTGGATGGAGCACTGGGGGTTTCTGCATAAGATATGCATTTACATACTGCACATGCACAGGCAGCGGCAAACATGTGTAGGCCAAGTATATTGCAGCACATTTAGACATGATGCATAGGCAGATTTTGGGATGTGCGTCTATTGCCGGTGCTGTAGTGCCGGATGCAACCACATAGAGTGATGATGTAAATGACCCCTCTACATGTGCAATCAGGGGCATAACTAGCATTCACCAGCCCCCCTAGCAAAGTTTGAGGGGGACCCCTACTCTGCTTAGAATTCCTTTCCTCGTGATATACAGATCTGGAGAACCACAAGTAACCCAAGTCCTTTCTAGAGAGTAAATGTGGATTACACACTTGTCGGGTTTGTATTGCAGAGAGTGATTATTCCTGCAAAGAACCTATTAATGAGTGAATTAATAAGAGGGCCCATGATAATGTGATCGCTGGTGTAGTGACCCTGCTGTAGCTATAACACATGGGTGTAACTTTATGAGTTATTTTGTGTAACCATAAGAGTGTTGGTGCATCTATATTACTCTCTCTTTTTCAGGCCATAGCTTTACTGATGAAAGGGAACAAGCGCCGCTCTAAGGCAGCCACAGCTGCCAATTAGAACTCATCCCGCTCCCATGCTGTGTTACAAGTCACCGTAAAGCAGACGAGCAGTGATGGAGTGTGCACCGGCAAGCTTTACATGGTAGACCTGGCGGGATCAGAGCGAGCATGCCAGGTATCACTTGTGTTTTACATATCATTATCATTTCTTTGTATTTCCCCCTGCAATGCCAAAGACATAGGGGTGTTTTAAGAGAGAAGGGTACCCGTGTACAGCCTCCATTTGGGGTCCCCTCTCTACTGCACAAGCGTGGGTCTCCAGGAAAATGGCGCCCGTGCCTTATTTCCAGGGATATCTTTTCTGCACATTCACGAGTCACCAAAAAAATGGTCACCGCCATTTTTCCTGTGATTTTTGCAGTACTCTAAAGACTGCAGAAAGGTAAGCATTAACTAGATATTGGTGCAGCATGTGCGGTGTGGGCCCCCCTGCACTCAGGGGCCCGTGTGCACCGCACACCTTTCACCCATTATAAATATGTCCCTGCAAATAGGTGAATATCGTTAGTTTGCTGTCCTGTTGTAGTGTTCATGCTTTACCACTAGTCATCACTGTCTACTCTACAGAGAGCATATCTGTCATTCATTCATTCACATTAGTCCCTGGCCCATTGCAGCTTATAGTCAAAATTCTCTAGCACACATTTTTTGGCCAGCTGCCAGTTTACCTGCCAATATGATTTTGGAGGAAATCAGAGCACCCAGAGAGAACCCACGGAATCACAAAGAGGAACATGCAATGTATTTTCAGGAATATAGAAGGTCACTAAGACTGCACTATGCTAAATGCTTTGGTTTTGGACCAGTGAGCACAGATAGTTCACCCAGAGCACGTCTGGGTGTGTGACTGCTATCTGCTCCAAGGGAACGCCTCTGCAAACTATAGAACAATCTCCCGATGTGCACTGTGCAAGATTTTGTTCCAGTTCTGCTCTGTACGACACCGAGCTGTGATGTGCCAACACCATACATAAGAGGCTAGGCAGCTAGGGACACCTTCACTCCTCCTAACTCCTCCCCTTTGCCTTTATAGTCTTCTGCTCCTCTGCAGATGGAGCCACTTTGCTTGGTAAAGTTAAACCCTGATGGAAATCTAGGTGCACTGTGACACAAACACATAACAGGGCATAATAGGGCCTTGTCCCAGCCCGTCCCCTGAGCGCACCATGTCACATGTTGTGCACATTACGTCATCATGTCACGCAGACAGGCCATCATGATCGACAGCTCCAGTAAGCTGAGAAGGCTGCATATACTGTGCCCGTGTGGGTTCTGCAGCAGCAATCCTGGCTGCAGGGTTCCAGGCACCCTGCCAGCTAGAATCAAAGGCCGTGGGGCGGTACTAGTGGCCCATAGCTACTTACGGCCCTGCTCACACAAAGTGAGGTGCACGGCGAGGCCAAAGCTGCTCTTACATTGTGCAACGTAAATGATATTCATTATATGTATAATTATCAGAGAGCTAAGTGGTCCTAGGGTAGTTCTTGTTCTGTATTCTGAGGTGGCATGAAAAGTACTATAAGCTCTTTTCTTTGATTAAAGCTCTTGTGAACATTGTAGTTTGTTTTTGCATCTTTTTGTAGTGAAATTAGCTCTTTGTTAGTGGGTTATACCAGGGTCATTGCATCACGGCGCTACGCAAGAGACCAGGCAGCCATATCAATTATCGGGACAGCAAATTGACCTGGCTGCTAAAGGTACGTTATTACTATGAGATTTCCTACACACATATGATGTCAGGGACAGTGATAAGAGAGAGGGACCCCTTGTGCAGTCTCCATGCAAGCCCACCCCTTCTCCTGCAGGCACATGTGCTAATTAGGCTCTTGCACTGCACCCATGTCCATTTCCCCAGTGACTACATTTGTGATTACAGCAGCAGTGACAGTGTGTTACATATAGGTTATTGGTGCAGGGTGTGCGGTGTGAGACCACTGGCCATGTGCACCACATAACCTGCACCCATTATAGAGATTGGATGAAGTTAAAATGCCGACAGACGGGATAACGGCCGCTGATATAGTGCTGCCAAATCCCGACCGGCACCAAAATTCCGAACGTCCGGACAGAGGTAGGTGGCGCACTGTCCCCGGCGATGCGGGGGTCAGGTTTAGGTACCCCTGGGAGGGTTAGGTTTAGGGTGCAGGAAGGGGAGGTTAGGTTTTGGCAACACTAGGGGGGAGGTTAGGGTTAGGCACCATTGGGGGGGGAGGTTAGGGTTAGGCACCACTAACAGAAGATTAGGGTTGGAGGGGGAGAGGGTTAGGGAGAGCATACTTACCACCCTTGTCGGATCTTGACTGTGCAGGGTTCCGGTGTTGGGATTTGAACCCGCTGCTATTGAGCCGCCTGTATTTTATACCCATCCCATAGATAGACCCATGACTGATGAATAAGTAGCATATTGTTTTGGGATACAAGCATTTAGGATTATGAATGGGAGTTTTCAAACAGGGCCATTAAGAGACTTTATGCCCTGGTACTAAAGGGGTGTGTGGTCCCCTATGAAAATGCTAAGGCCCTGGGTAAAAGGAAAGTGACTATAGCATCCATGCCAGAACCTCAGTCATCAGGAATATTGCTCCTAACACATTGTTCTGTTGTTTTATCTCACACAATGGCTGCAATCAATCTTGATATTATATAATTAGTGCAATCATTAGTTACTCACAAACATAGTATAAAACAATAGTAGATCTTTAGGCTGCTCATTACACTGTGTAAGGATTCCTCAGTGATCTCTCCTATAACCAGAGCTTTATCTATCACAGGGAGCACTGAGTGGCAGGAGCAGAATGGTGATGATCACACACATCAGCCCTGCGGATGCTGCCTATGAAGACTCTCGCAGCGCACTCACCTACGGGAGCAAGGCCAAGCACATCAAAACACTGGTGAGCAGCCCCCAAGGGGTAACGGCATATTTATATATGTCACTGGGTATAACTGTGGTGGAACAAGGGATTTATTATTAAATAAAACAAACATTAGGAACATTCAAAATCAGTTTTATTAGAAGATTGGTTGGAATGTGATATTTTACCTTCTATTAGAAATTCAGCTGCCAATTAAAATATGTTAAAAAGATATACTACAGGCTCAATCAGTGATAAAAGCTACATCTGTGGTATTACATGTCTGTGTGAGGACACGTAGGTTACCCATCCATAATCTCCTGTCTCCCTGCTTTCTCTGAGTGTGCCAGTGCCCAGTAACTAACTCTCTGCTGTTTACCCTTCCTCCTGCAGGTGGAGAGGAACCGTGTTTGTGCCCCCCACAAAATCCCTGAGGCTGCAAGAGAAGACAAAATGCAGCTGAAAGACCCTCGTCCACCAGGTATTCTTGTTTTTTTTATTTAATGAAAAGATCAAGGGGTCTGTTTATCATAGTTGTGCGCTAACAATCTGCATCACCTCTTATCTCAGCAATACAAATTGTAGTTGTGCCACAATATACACAGTGCTGGGATGGTTGGGAGATATGTACATATGCTGGTCTTTACAGTTGCAGGTTAGGCAAAGGAAGCGACTGACCCAGTTTCAATAGGAACAAATAGGGGTTTACACTTCCAAAATATACTCCATTGACTAACTGAAGCAAAACATATACCAGACATAGTAGTAACTGTACTATTTCTGTATTCTTTTCCATAGAGCCAGCCCATAAGGACCATAAAGACAAAGCCTCCAGTTCCAGAAACACTGGTCCTAAGAGATGCTCTGCGTACGTACTTTGTGCAGATATTACATGAACAATATGTAACAATGTGATTTATGGATATAAATGTAATATAATGAAAATTAATGTAATTTATAGATAAGAATAGATTATTATGAAGTATTTTTTTAGCTATCGTTATTCAAATGTTAACCACATTACACACCATAATATCTAGTGATGGGTACATTATTATATTGTATTAACCTTAGCTATTGTTACATTCTCATGGAGTCCTTTAGGTGCAAATGTGTCTGTTCTTTCATTTTAGGGCTTCGCTGCATAAATTGCCCCCCGTGGTCCCCATGCCAAAAGAATACCTGGCAGTACCTGAGGTTATGGTCCCTATGCCAAGAGAACACCTGGCAGTACCAGAGGTTGTGGTCCCTATGGCAAGAGAACACCTGGCAGTACCTGAGGCCATGTTTCCTATGCCAAGAAAACACCTGGCAGTACCTGAGGCCATGGTCCCAATGCCAAGAAAACACCTGGCAGTACCTGAGGCCATGGTAACTATGCCAAGTAAACATCTGGCAGTACCTGAGGCCGTGGTCCCGATGCCAAGAAAACACCTGGCAGTACCTGAGGCCATGGCCCCGATGCCAAGAAAACACCTGGCAGTACCTGAGCCCATGGTCCCGATGCCAAAAAAAGACATGGCAGTACCTGAAGTAAGTGCTTTCAGTGTTATTGTGGCTACTTACACTTTCCTTATGTCCTAGTACAGTGTTGGCTAACCTTGACACTCCAGCTGTTATGGAACTACATAACCCAGCATGCACTGCTACAGTTTTGCTATTAGGGCATGCTAAAACTGTGGCAGGGCAGGCTGGGATATATAGTTCCACAACAGCTGGAGTGTCAAGGTTAGCCAACACTGTACTAGTATTTATAGATCTCTTTGTCATACCAATGTAATTATAATTGTAAATGAAATAAAGATAATTGGTAGTGGACAGGTCCATAAGATAAGCTAAATATATATAACTAAGAAATGTGAACAAAGGCATGAAAAACCTCCAGATAAAACTAGTAAAATAGATATATTACAATTATATATAACATATCTAGTCATTTATTGTAGTATTTTAGAATAAAGTTGCTCTTGTAATAAAATATCACAATTTTTTTATTTTTAATTTATACTGCGCTTGAGGATATGAGAGTAGTTACCCTTCCCACCTTCTCCCCATATTCTTACCCTCTTCCTGTCACACATAGGGGGAGATGTATCAAACCTTGGAGACATTAATAGGAGAGAGATAAAGTACCAACCAATCAGATTCTAAACCTTGTAAACACAGCCTGTAACATGACAGTTAGAAGCTGATTGGTTGGTACTTTATCTCTCTCTGAGGCTTTAAACATATCCCTCATAACCTCCCTTCTAAAACATTCTCAGCATGTACTGATCACTACTTAATAAATGATACTCACATATCTAATTGATATTCACATTAATTTTTTGAATTATTAACTGATGAAGTGATTGCAGTCCGGCACTGTGAAATACTAAGCCGGCTTGAACTTCACTATTGTAATTAGCACTGACTGCACTCGATTATTGCACAACTTTGGTAAAGATTGTTTTGACAGTCTAGACAGATCTCACTTACTAAGCTCAGCACTATACAGCTTTGCGCAAAACTAATCCTGAGAGATCGGAAGGCATGGGCGAACAATTATTAATAAACTAAGACTCACAAATGAATGGTGATCGAATTAAACCATCATCTGGTATCAAACGATTATTGAGCTGATAGCCATATATGTAATCTATTCAAGAGAGTTTAGATTTTGATTACACTGTGATCTGATCATAGCCTGACATCAGAAATCTCTTGAGTTGGTAATTAAAGAATTAATACAGCATAGGGTGATGAGATAATTTAAATAGGCTACTCTAAACCATGATATTATAACTATGATTAGAACCACAGCCTGACATCAGAAACTATATAATGTGGATGAACTAACAATAAATATTACTCAATCGAGTGACAGAAAATTGTATTCTAGTCACCGTACTGTGATAAAAGTACATCCACATATAGCAGGAGTTCTACTCTTGCTGGTTAATATAATAAATGAATATCTGACACACAATAAGATAAGTTATAAGCCATATACAAGCAGGAATCAGGCAATATATCAGGTTCTATACCCATTCATGAATATCGATATTATTATAAAGTTTGCCACTACATTAGTTTGTATATAAACATTCATCAAAATCTGGACATTAGATTGTAACTGGTACAATTTTCACATACGATCCAATACATTATCACTCCATTAGATTGATCTTATCCAGAGATATCATTAGGTTATCTATTTTCATACCCTTGCAGCTAATCATACTCACTACTAGAATTATCCTATAATTTCTACAGTGGAACACAGTGATTTTAAACTGTATTAAAACATAACATTCACATAGTCACTTTTCACTTATTAAATTTCACTTTGAAGTTTTTATCATTCTAAATGATATTTTAATATTTCGTATCGAGCTTTGGTTTCAGTTAGTTAGATGTGTCCTTTTAATATATATCAATAAAAGTTATATTTTACTTATATCAGTCCTAGTGCACTGCCTTATAGACTTCTTTTTTCTGTTTTTGTATCTTTATAGATCTCTTTGTCATACCAATGTAATTATAATTGTAAATGAAATAAAGATAATTCTTAGTGGACAGGTCCATAAGATAAGCTAAATATATATAACTAAGAAATGTGAACAAAGGCATGAAAAACCTCCAGATAAAACTAGTAAAATAGATATATTACAATTATATATAACATATCTAGTCATTTATTGTAGTATTTTAGAATAAAGCTGCTCTTGTAATAAAATATCACAATTTATTTATTTTTAATTTATACTGCGCTTGAGTATATGAGAGTAGTTACCCTTCCCACCTTCTCCCCATATTCTTACCCTCTTCCTGTCACACATAGGGGGAGATGTATCAAACCTTGGAGACGTTAATAGGAGAGAGATAAAGTACCAACCAATCAGATTCTAAACATTGCAAACACAGCCTGTAACATGACAGTTAGAAGCTGATTGGTTGGTACTTTATCTCTCTCTGAGGCTTTAAACATATCCCTCATAACCTCCCTTCTAAAACATTCTCAGCATGTACTGATCACTACTTAATAAATGATACTCACATATCTAATTGATATTCACATTAATTTTTTGGATTATTAACTCACTTATAATGCCATGTTCATGATACACTACATATCTTTTTAATAAGATAAGAGTTTTTCGATTGACATCTTTAGGTTGTAAATTTAGCACCTTATTGTTAATAATAGGATGCAACAATTAACTATCAGTTAACTAGTCTTCCTAAATTACTGACACTATTTATATTGTGATCCAACGCTTTCACTACTAATAATGTGATTGTTCACCTATCATTATAATTTTCTTCCTTTTTTTCATATTATTATTTATATATATTTTAATAACTCTATGCCTTATTGACATATTGTGATTATATATCATTTTCATTTTGTATCAATTGATTTGTAAATCTATTCCACTATGCATAGTATTAATGGTATTTATTTACCACGTATAGTCCAATGTAGTTTCCTTCTCTTTTCTCCCACATGATGGACACACGGACACACCCCCCCAGTCATAGGAACAAACTCGGTTAAGTGGTCGACCTTAAAGGTGATTTCGCAGACATCTGTATGTCTGTTTGCAAGATGGTAAACAGACATACCTTATATAACTCGATGTACTCTCCTTCCCTTTTCTTCCACATGATGGACAAATGGATATAGCCCTTTAATCATAGGCTTAAATCATGTGGATAGCATTGATGGTGATTCCCCAGATATTTGTATGTCTGTTTACATAAAATAATCAGACATACCCCCTCATCTATTGGACAATATTCCGATCACGTGATCGGCATCTAGGGATGCCACTCAATATGTGATGTTCACACGCAAATGATGTTGAAAACTCGGGGATAACTCCTTGTGTTCTGTTTACAAGATAGTAAACAGACATACCCCCTCATCTATTGGACAATATTCCGATCACGTGATCGGCACTTAGGGATGTTACTGACTACGCAATGTTATACGCACAAACTATCACCTATTGGACGGGATTCACATGTGACTTAGGACAGCAATCTGATTGGAGGTCCTTTCCAGAACAAATAGCTGCCGAGCTGAACAATTGGGTTCAGCCTTGAGAAAGCTGCTCACAGTGAAACGTGCGCGTCGGCGTCACTGGCAGCTCCATAATATGTGTTTGTTGTGTGTATAAATATTTCCCTATTTATACCAGATGCTAATTTAATCGGCACACACGATGCCAGTGACTAAGTCCTTGGAATATATGGGACTCAACCCATATTAATAGATCGATACTGATGACATATACAGTGTCAATGACTATTATTTGATCAGATGTGGATTGATTAAAAATTAACCTTTACTGTCATTATAGGTAAAGCCATTAGGTGCCCCAGATCTTTAAACCTTACTTAGGGCCTGATTCAGACCCACTCGCGAGCGGCTGTCCGCTCGCAAGTGGGTCGATGGTCTGCACTGCGCATGCGCACGACGGAGGGACTTTCCTTTGCTCGTTGTGTCTGATCAAAGGGGGCGTGCTGTCAATGTTGATTGACAGCACGCCCCCTTTGGTGGGCGTGCCGGGGGCGTGCCTCCCAGACGGAGGCGTTCCCAAGGGAACACCTACCGTCAGAAGCCGGCCCCACTGACATCACTAGTGATGTCAGTGGGAGTGATTTTGGCTCTGATAGAGCCAAAATCACTCCGGGCCTTGCGGTTGAGAAACTCAACCGCAGGCTTCGGCTCGCAGTGGCGATGGTCGCGATGGTCAAGACCATCGCGACCATCATCCTGCACGCTCGTATATGCTGTGGGTGGTGACCCACAGCTATACGAGCGTCCAGGAGGACGCTCCATAATTATGGAGGTGGGCCCTGATTCAGAGCGAGCGCTCTGGTCAGAGTGTCCGGCTCTGAATCAGGGCCTTAGTACTATAAAGACAGGAAGCATTGTGTAACAATTTAACAATCTAAAACCTGTTGATTAAGCTAGAATGTTGCAAATTAGCTTATTATCATTCTTATACTTTTGAGAATGTATCAATATACCAAGTGAATGTATGATTCTTAGCGCTGGTAGTGTCCCTTGTCTATATATAGCAAAATTAGCATTCATGAATCATTGTGGACTGGGAAATAACCAGCCTGATATAACTACTTAAGCAATTATCTTGATTATATTGCCAACCTGACATCCTAACAATTATAAAAGGATGTTTATTTTATGAGACATCATAGCATCTAAGAAGGGAAGAGTTAATTAATATCACTGAGATAGGTATTGAGATAACAATAGACTCAACACAGCAACACGTTAGTGGATCTGCCATTTTAATATGTTGTATGTTTTGTTTGATATCAATCTTTTAACCTTATATTTCACTGTTTATATTCCCTTTTAAGGGGGCTAAACAATTTTTAGGTAGTAACCAATAAAAGTTATATTTTATTTTTGTGATTATATAAAAATTTTTCTGTGCGCCCATTCTCCACAACTACTTTTTTTTTTAAGCCATGGTAACTATGCCAAGTAAACATCTGGCAGTACCTGAGGCCGTGGTCCTGATGCCAAGAAAACACCTAGCAGTACCTGAGGCCATGGTCCCGATGCCAAAAAAACACATGGCAGTACCTGAGGTAAGTGCTTTCAGTGTTATTGTGGCTACTTACACTTTCCTTATGTCCTAGTACAGTGTTGGCTAACCTTGACACTCCAGCTGTTATGGAACTACATAACCCAGCATGCACTGCTACAGTTTTGCTATTAGGGCATGCTAAAACTGTGGCAGGGCATGTTGGGATATATAGTTCCACAACAGCTGGAGTGTCAAGGTTAGCCAACACTGTCAGTGACTCTCTGCTGTCCACCCTTCCTCCTGCAGGTGAAGGCGCACCATGTGAGTCTGGCCCACAAGATCCCTGAGGGCGCCAGAAAAATCAATGTTCAGCTGAGACTCCTGGCAGTACCTGAGGTTGTGGTCCCTAAGCCAAGAAAACACCTGGCAGTACCCAAGGCCATGATTCCTATGCCTAGAAAACACCTGGCAGTACCTGAGGTAAGTGCTTTTAACAGGGGAGTTTCTAGAGAGGTGTGGGCCTCCTCCTCTCTCTCCAGCAGCCAGCAGCACTCACGCTGCACCTGTAGACTCCAGGCGCTAGAGTGTGCGCAGGTCACCAGAAAAATGTTGTGCCTGCCATTTTTCCTGTGATTCCGCCAGTGCGCATGCATAAAATGCTGGAAAAATAGCCATGGTGGCAATTTTTCAGGTGTTTTGTCCAGCGCTACAGCCTGACGCGGGACTTTGGAGGGGTAAGTATTAAAGCATATGGGTGCAGGGTGTGAAACTGTGATTGTTTAAACTTTATCATTATATACTCTTTGTTCCACCTCTTTGGGGAATACTCCACCATTGTATCCTGGTCTTTCTTGTTACTACATATTCTCCTGTCTCCCTGTGTACTCTGAGTTTGCCAGTGTCAGTGACTTTCTGCTGTCCACCCTTCCTCCTGCAGGTGAAGGCGCACCATGTGAGTCTGGCCCACAAAATCCTTGAGGGCGCCAGAAAAATCAATGCTTAGCTGAGACTCGTCCTCCAGGTATTCTTGTACCATGCAATTAAAAGTTAGAGGGTTCTGTTTATCATAGTTGTGGACTAACAATCTGCATCATGGCTTATCACAGCCATACAAATTGCAGTTGCCCCAAAAGTTACCATGCTTGGAGGGCTGGGAGGTGTGTGCATATGCAGGTCTTTACAGCTATCCAATATTTTATCTATGGTACATTTTGTGACCATAAAAATAAAAACCTTCAATGGTTAAGTGGTTAATAGAAAATATATTTTCAAAAAAGTAAAAAAAAAAAAGGCTGCCTTGGGGTATACTGTAATGGAATAGTGTAAATTGTACAGGACTAGTGTCACGACCCTGTCTAGTTGTCACCTTTTTGCCTTGAGACTTATCCCTGTCAGCTTCCCCATGGAGCTGTGTGTGTAATTTGCCTGGAGGATTCGCTCTGATTATTGCACCTGGCCTCTCCTCTGTCTGTGAGCACTGCTAGCCCTGATTGGAATCACAGGTGTGGTTCTCATTCTCAGAGCTGCAGAGATGAATATTCCCTCTGCATGTTGTGCCTTCCACCACTCAGAATGCTATTACCAGACCACCTGTCCGTATCCACCAATTGCTGCCAGACCCATGGTATATATATCCTCTCCTGATAGCATTCTGGGCCTGAACATCTCGTCTTCCCGTGGTGTATGGTTCATGCATTCAATACTGTTCCTGTAACCTGCTACAGCAATCCCTGGCGCTATCCAGAAAACCTGTTTCAGCTGTACCTGGCAATCCAGTAAATCTGCTGGCAGCAACCCCCGGTGCTTCCAGAAAACCTGTTACAGCCAAGCCTGGCAATCCAGTAAGCCTGCTGACAGCAACCTCTGGTGCATCCCGAAAACCTGCTACAGTAATACCTGGCACCCAGACGTCCTGTTACAGAATACCTGGCCTGTGCTCTGCTGCTAGTCCTACTCCTGGTTGGTCCCTGGCACTCTGTAAACCTGCATCGTGTCACCCTGCCTTGCTTCCTGCTGTGGATCAACTCCTGCCCCTGTTACCTACCTATTCCCTCCCTGAACCTAAAATTCCCAAACCTACTCATTCCTTCCTGAAACCTGTTATTTCCAATTATCCTGTCCAGCCTGCAAATTCCCAAACCTAACCATTCCTTCCTGAAACCTGTTATTTCCAATTATCCTGTCCAGCCTGCAAATTCCCAAACCTACCCAATCCTTCCTGAAACCTGTTATTTCCAATTATCCTGTCCAGCCTGCACCTGAGTTCTAGCCTTTGTTATAGTAATTCCAGATTACCCTGTTTAGCCCTCATCTCAGCATTACCTGACTTCCCTTCAGCCACTGTCACATTCCAGTCCTGAGTCAAGTTCCAAGCTCATCAGTTCAGTCCACGTTGCTCCAGTCCAGAGTCAAGTTCTTAGTTCATCAGTTCAATTCAACAAGTCTTCCTGCCGGTCCCAGTCCGGTCCCTCCAGTTCCTGTCATTTATCATCAAAAGCAGTTTTCACTGCTACCCAAGTCTTGTAAATAGAGCTATTTACATTATCTGTGATTCCAGTCATGCCGGCCTCCGTTGAAACCCGATCACCACCTGAGACAGGTAACTCGCAGACACCAATCATGACAACTAGATTGTAGATTAGGCAAAGGAAGTAACTGCCCTGGGAACAAAAGGAACTAAGGGCCTGATTCAGAGCCACTCGTAAGTGGCAGCTCGTTCGCTCCGAGCGATGTTTGTCCAACTGCGAATGCGTACGGATCGTTATACGCATGCGCGAACCAGTCAGTGCGGCCGAAATTCATGTGCTCGCAAAATAGCGAATGCCTGCTAAATTGAGTGACAGGATGAGGCGTATGTGGGTGGTAACAGGGGAAGGTGCTTGAAAACGGGGAGTGGATATCCGATCGCAGGCGTGCTTAAAGGTCAAAACGGGCGTTTTATGGGTGTGCATATTTAAAACAGCAGCGTCATTGACCTCGTCACTGTTTTTTTTTTAGCCAGAACTGCTCGCAAAATTGTGGTAGCAAAAACCAACCACAAGAATAGCGAGCAGCTCATACCCTGTTCGATGTACTCGATTAATCTAATAAATAGCGGACATGACGTAGGATGCGAGCGGCCAGGGGGCGTAGTTTCCCAAAAAACGACCGCAAGTTTTGTTCGCTCGTTCAGACCTAGAGGCGTGAACAGACCGCAAACAGCGAACGGTTCATTTGAATAGCCACCCCTATTTTCAGGACGAGCGAGCGCTAATTGCGTCTGGCTCTGAATCAGGCCCTAATAGTGGTTTATACTTACAAACTTTAATCCATTGACTAACTGAAGCATAACATATACTGGACGCAATAGTAACTGTACTATTTCTGTATTATTTTCCATAGGGCCGGACTGGAACGACAACAGGCTCAGTTCCAGGGACATTGTGCTTATGAGATGCATGTATGTACTTTGTGCAGATATCACATGAACAATATGTAACAATGTGATTTATGGATAGAAATTTAACATAATGACATAGTGTAATTTATAGATACGAATAGAATATTTTAGCTAATTCCATTTAAATGTTAATCATATACCATTATATATAGTTATGGATCCCATTCATATACTAATCTTACCTATTTTTGCATCTCAGTAACTATCATATAGCATATTACATTTTACTTAAAATGTCACTGTAATATATTTATTTTTTGTATAATAATATAGAATAACTAATTAGTATAAAATGAGAAGGACAATGTCCCACTGAAGTGAATCAGCCTAGGAATGTTATATAATTGATGTTCTCATGGAGTCATTTAGGTACAATGGGGTCTGTTTTCTCTTTTTAGGGGTGCGCTGCATAAATTGCCACCCATGGTGCCTATCCCAAGAAAACACCTGGCAATACCTGAGGTAAGTGCTTTCAGTGTTATTGTGGCTACTTATTTTTTCCTAATTTTCTAGTATTTATAAATCTCGTCATAAAAATGTATTTTTATTTTTTTTTAACTGTAGTCTTTATTGGTCTTTCAGAAAAAGAACAAACAAAAAAAGGGGAAAACAACTATAAGGGTTGAGGTACAGACACAAGATAGAATGATATAAACCACGAGCACCATTAGTCACAACCAGAATAAAAATAAATAATAATTTAACAAAAACAAGAAAAGAAGGATTGACATTACAATTAGAGATATGGGTTCGGTTTTACTTGGTTCTTTTTGCCAAAATTATTGCAAGTTCGGATTTATATTATTGGCTATCCAAACCACGTGATAGCCAAAAAGATGCTGTTTTTGAGATCCGAACATATCCGAGTAAAACCGAACTCGCACATCTCTAATTATCATACAGGGCAATCAAAAGACGAGGAATTGTAGACAGGGGAACTCGACTAACATCCTTGAGGTCAGAAACCCTCTGTAGAATACACAATTTGGAGAAAGGAAAACTTAGTTTCTTGTAATTGAAATGATCTTGCAGGAACATAGGACCTGTTTCAGACCCGCTCGCTAGATGCGTTCGCATGCAGCCATCAGCTGCTAAAGTATGCTAATCCTGCGATTGCATGGCAAGACATTAGTACGCCCACTATGTCATAGCGTGCGATCGTGCTTAGTATGTAAGACACCCAGCAGCCTGTCTTAAGATGCCCACTTTCCATTCGAAACACGTCATCTCCAGGAAGTGTATGCAATAATCAGTAACATCGAGGACCATCGGAAGTGTATGCAATAATCAGTAACATCGAGGACCATCGGAGCCATACACAGCACTTGTGGTTGACCATACCCTACCGCAAGCACTGCGATCGCTGCAGTGTGCAACACAGCCTGGTGATGTGTACTATGATGCTTCGTCTAAATTATGCATGCCCCTGCAACGGCGTTATAACGCTCAGGCACGCCTGCGTTTGCACCACCACACCCCCGTTTTCATTGACATTCCACTGTCACCACCCACAAATGGCTCGTCCTGTCATTCATTATAGTGAGCCGTCTATGTTCAACGTGCAATTGCTTCCCGATCACAGAGACTGGTTCGCGCACTGCATCTTATGCGCATATAGTGAAAATCGGCCAGCTGCGTGCGAGCGCAGCCTAGCGAGTTGGTCTGAATCGGGGCCCATTGTTCATTATAATTGTAAATGAAATAAAAATAATAAAACTAAGAGATAAACCTGTAAAAACTGATAAATTCCAATAATATATAATATATCTAGTCATTCATTATAATTTTTGAGAAGGAAGCTATCCTTGTAGTAAAATATGCTCCTTTATTTCTGTTTAATGAATACTACCCTTGTTACCCTTCCCACCTCCTCCCCATATACTTACCCTCTTCATGTCACCTCCTTGTGCCACCACTACAGTTTTTCCATTTGGAATATAAGCTTTCACGAGCAGGGCCCTCTTTCTTTTTGGCTACTATACTAAAAAGAGTTCATTTTGGTCAATACTAGGCAGGATGGAATCCTTTCTGGCGAAAAAAACAGACCTACGATATATACTGTATATATGTAAAATAAATATAAATTTCAGGTCCACTCTTCAACAGTTAAATCTCCCACATACCTCACTGATAAAACTCTGTGCAGTGAGAGTTGAAGGGAGGCCCCACCCCCCGTCACAGCTCTCACTGGCTGCATGATGTCCAGACACAGCCCTTTTATTTAAAAAAATTCAGTCACATATATATATTTCGAATCTTAATTTCTCCATAACTCTAACTATATTAGCAGGTGTATTGCAAATATATATATATTCATACACGAAGATCTGCTTATATATGTGTTTGTGTGTGTGTGTGTGTATATATATACATCGACTGCCGCCCCTTTTTTAGTGAGCTACGGAGCGAGTGCTTTTTGCGCTCACTCCGGGGCTCACGCGTGCGCACTGGGCCATCATCAACCCACTTGCGAGCAGGTCTGAATCAGGCCCTGTGTCCCAAATACTCATGAGAACCTCCAGATGTAGTGATGAGCTCACTAGTCCTCAGTCTTGTGCTCTTGTTATCTTAGCAAAGCAAAAAAAAAAAAGTTCTCAATTTGAAAAAAAAAAAAAAAATCCTGTGTTCAAACAAGTTATCCCAAGGTGGAGATGATCTGCATGTATAACATAAGGAATCCAATCTGGTGACCTGTATACTAAGTGACTCCAACCTGGTGTATAAAGCAGATACTCAATTATGTATCTGTTGTATAAAACCATTCCATAATCTGATGGATAGTGTATAGCCATCATTAGTGTATAATGGCGTGTATAGCCATCATTAGTGTATAGTGGCATGTATAGCCATCATTAGTGTATAGTGGCTAGTGTATAGCCATCATTAGTGTATAGTGGCTAGTGTATAGCCATCATTAGTGTATAGTGGCTAGTGTATAGCCATCATTAGCGTATAATGGATAGTTTATAGCCATCGTTAGCGTATAGTGGCTAGGGCATAGCCAACGTTAGCATACAGTGGCTAGTGTATAGCCATCATTAGTGTATAGTGGTTAGTGTATAGCCATCATTAGTGCATAGTGGCTAGTGTATAGCCATCATTAGTGTATAGTGGCTAGTGTATAGCCATCATTAGTGTATAGTGGCTAGTGTATAGCCATCATTAGTGTATAGTGGCTAGTGTATAGCCATCATTAGTGCATAGTGGCTAGTGTATAGCCATCATTAGTGTATAGTGGCTAGTGTATAGCCTTCATTAGTGTATAGTGGCTAGGGTAGGATTGGATGACATTATTTTCCTGTGGATCCCTTATACTGTATAACACAATCCCATTGGATTACAATTTAAGAGTTGGGGTAAAAAAAAAAAAAAAACTTTTTTTTTACACAACTAAAACTCTGATTGCTTAAACTTTGTAATTACATTTTATATTTCCGTAAGAATTCTTTGGGGAATTGTAATCTGGGTACAATTTCCCTGTCATTGCTGTTATTTTTAGAGTATTCTCACTATTGTTAAAACATACATGATTAATTCTTCCTATGAATTTATATTCTAAAACTTTAATTGAATTCCCTTTAGATCAAGACTACAGCTCATGGTAGCGCACGTTCTCGCATCCATCTGGAATGTGCCCCTAGAAGGTGATGAACAGATCCACTTGGGCCGAGGCTGTCATCTTGCTGCATTGTCTGCTAACACCTTCGGCCACCTATTAAATAAACATCTTACCAATTACATAACCATCATTTGTGATTTTACTGGTTTCAATTCATTACATTTCCCAATTGAATTTGATTGTATCCTTATTTTACTGTATTCTTTTCATAAGGTTTATGTTAAGTCAGTACCCGTGGAGAGATGATAAGACCTTTAGAACTTGAGGCCTTCACCTTTAGAAAGATGTCTTTGCTGTAAAGCAAAAAAACCCCAACAAACACTAATATATAGTAGGTTTTTGGACTGTGGGAGGAAGACGAGGCACCTGGAGGAAACTACATAAACTTGGGAAGACCATATAAACCACACACACACATATAGAGCCCTTGTAAAAAAATATATCCCATGACCCCAGCGCTGTGAGGCAGTACTGCTAACCACTGTATATTCATGAGAAGGCAGTTAATTGACCAGTAACAAGTAACATCAAAGAGGCACTGGTTCCTGGTAACTACACAGACTGAACTAACATTAATATGGAAGGTGTACAGGGCCAGCACCTGAGGGGATGGCACTGAGGCTACCAGCACAATATTAAGGATGTCTCTGATGTCCTTATTTTAATGAACACTTGTGGCAGCCACAGTTTGCAGAAGCTGTGGCCACCACCCCTGCACTTGTCAGCTGCTGCCTGGCTGAAACTGCAGACATGTCAGTCTGACATGTCTGGTGCAGCCAGCAGCAGCAGCAGTGCCCGTTACCAGCCCACTTTCTTCAGTCTCTGCATGATGGCTGCTTCCTCCCCTGGGACCAACAGCCACCAATATACTGTTGTCCTTTTTTCCCTTCTCCTTCCCCTCTTAAGGCTCTGCTCCCTCCCTTTTAGATCCACCCAGTTCAGCTCCTGTGCCTAGCTGATTGCTCCACATTACTGATGTGAACCCAGGAATATGAAGAGACCACAACCTCCTGCAATCAAAGGTAAGTATCTGTGTGGGGATGGGTGCTTTTTAGTGTTATATGGTGTCCCTCAGGTCCATTGTGCACTCCCTGAAACCAGGAGATTTCTTAGTGTCCCTGGATGAAAATTATGCTTATTTACAGGGCTGTAACTAGGTGTTACAGAGCACAGGGCCTTTCTACTGGCTAGCAGGGTAATTGAAATGGTACCCTGCAGCCAGACTGCTGCAGTTTCATCAGAGTATTCATTTGATGCTTCTGGCAGGCAACATGCAGCCTGTGCCGCTGATTAGAGCATCAACTGGATGAGTCAACCAGTGCTGCACTTACCAGTGCTGCTAGCCCTGCCCCATTCATGTCATGTAAAGGGGTGGATGATCTTAAGCCCTGTTATGGCTCTGTTGATTTATCTAGACAATCTTCACATTGCAGCCCAGTCAGTGGATACTCTGCAGGAGAACCTCCACCTCACCATTCAGATCCCTCAGTCCCACGAATGGTTCCTCAATTAGTGCAAATTCAACCTAGTGCCTTCTCAGCAAATGGAACACTTGGGGGTCCTCTTGGACACTCTAGTTCAGAGAGTTTTTCTCTTTTAGGACAACACTGTCTCCCTTTGGACTGTGCTACAATCTCTTCTCCATTTACGGAGAGTGTTGATACATCTCTGCATGAGGGTTCTAGGCAAAATCTATCTAGTCTAGTCTCTACCTTCAAAATGGTGGAGTTTGCCCAATTCCATTCCATGACCGTCCAATCGGAAATTCTGACCAAGTGGATCTGATCTCACATTTAGATCAAATCCCAGTTGAGAGTATTGTCTCCAGAGACTCGTCATTGGCTCCCTCTATGCCTTATTTGGGAGTGGACTCTACTCACTACAAATGCCAGCCTCCAGGGCTAGGAAGCACACTCTGGCGATAATTTTCCAGGACCACTGGATTGACTGAGAATCCCAACTTTTCATCAATATCTTGGAACGGGATGTAGTCAGCATCCCGGCAATGGTCTAAATACCAGTGCAGAAATCCCGACAGTGTTGGGATCCCAGCTCCAGTATCCCAGCCGCCGGCATCCCGAAGGTAAGTATCGGGAGTTAGGGGGGGTTAGGTTTAGAGGTTAGGGTTAGGCACTAAGAGGAGAGGTTTAGGTTTAGGGTGCAGGGAGGGGTAGGTTAGATTCAGGCACCAGGAGGGAGGTTAGGTTTAGGCACCAGGAGGGAGTGTTAAATTTAGGGTGCGGGGAGGGGGGAGGTTAGGTTTAGGCTCTAGGGGGTAGGTTAAGTTTAGGCACTGGGGAGAGAGGGTTGGGGTTAGTGCTACTATACTTACGTATGGATGTCAGGATTCTGACTGTCGGGATGCTGCTGTCGGTATTCTGACCAGCGGCATCCTGACCGCCTGGAATCCATTCCCAACCCCTTCGAACTGCAGGCAATTTACAAGGCCTTGTGTCAAGCAAGACATTTTCTCCAAGGTCGTCCGGTCAAAGTCAGCTCAGAGAAAACCAGGGCTATTGCCTACATAAATCATCAAGGAGGCACAAGGAGCCTTCAAGTCATGCAAGAAGTGAGCAGAATCCTCTGATGGGTAGAACAGTTTCTCCCAACTCTGTCAACAGTCTACTTTCCAGCAGTCAAAAATTGGGAGGCTGACTGTCTCAGCCATCAAGATGTACAACAGTTTGACCCCGTTCCAAGTAGAACCGGGTCAAGGTTCGAACAGAGTCCTGGTTCAGATCTGTTGTCGGTTAGGAACTCAGATTTAAAAACCGAACTCGGGTTTTGGAATTGGACATTTTAGCTGTTTTTATCAATTTTTTTTTTTATCTTTAGCGATTATTATTCCAATCCAAAACCAAAACACTTAAGGGTGGTTTTGCAAAACTGAAACACAAAGATGAATCCAGATCGAAAACCAAAACACGGGGGTCCACGCACATCTCTAATTTTTAGTTTATTTTCTATATTTCAATTAAAAGCAGTTGGGTCCTGCATCTCAATCTGCCCATACCTAGGCACCATTAGCCTGTCTACTACACAGCTGAGAGCCAGGCGGGTATTAAGAGAGAAATGTGGGAAACTTTGCACGCAGGCGAAAATTGCATTTGTATCCCGGCACGCAATGCGGCCACACCTGGCTTGCGCGCAATTCTGGATCACACCAGAATAAACAAAAAATATGCCCCTCTCCCTTTCCAACCTCACGTACACTGCATATCAATATCCACAATAATAACTGTGACAACTTTAGTAAATATAACATAACTTTTCTTGTATACTCTGTACGATTCTGTATAATCCTAGAAAAGACACTGATAAACAGAGCACTTTATCCCTTACTATGTATCTCCTATCAGCTGTTTGTCATGAGCTGACAAGTGTGAGAGCTGAATGTGGAATTACAGAATGACAGAGAAAGTAATCTACTTTGTGTAGCAGAGGTTACCGGCAGAAAAAAGGCCTGTTTTACATGTAGCTGGTTTCATTTTTTGTTGTTGTTGCTGAATTAAAGTCCGACAGCAAATGAATTATTGTGGACATATTGGATAAGAAGTTAATCCTGCTCTGGAAGAGCTTATGGCCAAGGTTAATTGGCAGTAAGTTATCTGAAAGGATGATAGAATGAGATACTGAAAATGTTATGGCCACACAAGGCTTTGTTAGATTACATTCTGCACAGCAATAATGTCCTTATTGACATAAAATCATATATTGTGCTGATGGAGAGGCCTCTCCTGACACCTTTAAAACATTTAACTCACACACAGTTTAGCAATAATACCATGCTCTGTTGCAATTTAACAGGCTCATTTACAATGGGCAAACTTAAAACGAAAGTAGCAATTTTTGTCAAATGCACGATCATGGCTAATAAAAATATTTAGCAGAGTTGCTCCTTCCTCATTATTATAATCTTATAAGTCACCCATTTGTTTTATTATTCCCTTTCGTTAACTTAATTTAATCCTAAACCTAGAAATAAACACACTGACACATGTATATGGAATTAAAAGAGGTCACAGCCAGAATTTATTGATCAAATTGAAATTTTAGAATAGGTGGCAAGAAGAAAGCAGTGCTCCGAGGCCACAGCCCGATGGATACCAATACAAATAAAAAGGGGGCGGATCGCCGCCTTGCACAGACTGACCGGGGGCAGTACCATCCTTCCCTAATTGGCACAGCATTGGTCCCTCCCTTGGAACAATGACCATGTCCCCCCTTTTAGGCGGTGACAAACTGGCCGCTCTCAAAGGAAGAATGCTACCACAGGCACTCCTGCGCTAATAATAGGCCGCCCATGAGCACTGCTTCCCGCCAGGCTGCACCTCTACCTGTTGGGAGAAATCACAGACAAAAGCACAAACCAACAAATTAAGAATTATAGAAACCAGCTTACACGGGTGGGTGGGTGGGGTTGAATAAACTGGAAAGAGGAAGATGGCTCCCTTCCCCAGACTATTTATATGGGACCTCTAAGCCCTCCCCTAAATCCTACCATAGGCTTATACTCCTCAAGTGACGAATGCAACCCCCCCCCAGCTTTAACCATTAACTTACCTAACAAAATTACATATCAAACAGGGTGCTTATCTATCCTCAAACTTATTCAAGTATTCGGATGCATTAACAAGGGTTCCGTGGCAGCGTAAAAGGCATAAAATTGACAACAGGATATAGAGGTACAGACTAATGTATACAGTATATAAATTCAACTAAATATGTAATTACAGTGTGCAGTTAGAAAAATTATGTAGGGAAGACAAAGGAAAAAGGGCAGGTCCCTCTTTCCTTTGTCTTCCCTACATCATTAAGGAGTATGCATGGACACAATTGGGAGAAGAGGGCAGAGGGGGGCTAGGGTACAGTCTATGTGCGGGCCCCCTTCTCCCTCACGGGTGTCTACTATTCGTGCGCAGGTCTCCATGAACATGATGCCCTCGGCATGTATCTGGTGATTTTTTCTCTACTGCGAACATGCAAATTTCCATGAAAATGGCCATCGCGCCATTTTACTGGTGGATTTGGCAGTGCCAATGTGGGACTACGGAGAGGTGAGTATAATGAATGGGTACAGGTTGTGCGGTGTGGGGCCCCCTGGGAGAGAGTTGGTTAGCCAGAATGAAAAATGAAAAAAATAGTTTCAGCTTGAATGTTGGGAGGTTGGATTAAAGTTTACTCGAGGGCATACCAGAAGTTAGGAGTGACCTGGGCATCCCAGAAGTTAGGAGTGACCTGAAATCCTGAATGTGAGAGTGGTAGTGGTAATCAGGAAAGAGGTGGGGCAGCAGTCATTAGGACAGTAAAGAGGGCAGGAAGGTATGTGTGAGGAAATGAGGTTGGAGATGTAGGTAGGAGTGGTGAGGTTAAGAGTTTTGCATCTGAGAGAGATGCTGTTTCAATTTAATTCTGAGTGGTATAGAGAGCCAGTGAAGTGATAGGCAGCAGAGATAGAGCGATAAGAGAAAAATGAGCAAGACAGCAGAGCTGAGGGTGGACTGGAACGTGGCGAGGTGAGAGTAAGGAAGGTGAAATGATAAGGGCATATATGAGAGTTCTAGTAGCTTCAAGGTTGAGGAAGGGCCAGTTTCTAGAAGTAATACGGAGAAGGAAATGTCAGGACTGTGAAAGGGATGGATGTGGGGGGAGAAAGAAGTCAGAGGTGACACTAGGCATCAGACTTGGGGAAGAGAGGAGAGTGAGACGCTGTCAACAGAGAGCGAGAGGGTTGGAGTAGAGAGGGCATTGGTGGGGGTCAAACTATTGAGTTTCAGGAAGCATTGTGCCATCCAGGATGAGATGGCTGACAGAATGAGGTTACACGGGAGTGGAAAGAGGAAGAGAGGTCTATTTGGGTATCCTAGGCATAGAAAGGTAGTGAAGGTCAAAGGAACTGATAAGCTAGCTGAGGTAGAATAGAAGGGGCAGAACCTTGGGAGACTCCAAAAGGAATGGAAAGTGGAGGTGACATGTACAGAGAAGGAGTGGATGGTCAAATAGCAGGTGAACCAGGATTGCAAAGTCCTATGGAAGAGGGATTGGAGGAGAAAGGGGTGGTCAAGGTGTATAAGAGAAGATAACTGACCTTTGGATTTGGTGGCAAAGAGGCAATTGGTGACACAGTGAGGGAAGTTTTGGTGGATTGTAGAGACCGAAAGCCAGTTTGGAGTCTGTCTAGGAGGAACTGGGAAGAGAGGAAAGAGGTGAGACTTAACAAGAACATGCTTTAAGGAGATGCCAGAAAAGAGAGATACGTTGACCAGGTGGGCAATGTGGGAGCATGCTTCAGTGGGAAGGAATTGGAGCAGAGAATGGGTTAAAGGTGGTAGGTGGAGAAGAAAACTGGATGGCATGTGCTTCAGCCCTGGAGACCAGGGCAAAGAATGACAATGTTTGCAGTCATGTAAGATGGGAAGGGCCTGAAGTAATAAGAGGTGAAGTAGGTGTCAAATTTAAATCGCACTGAGTGAGTGGGGAAGGGGATAGTAGGAGAGCAGCTAGTTGATCTTGGCAAATAATGATTGAGGGTTGGAAACATGGGTGGATGAGGGCTTCAAAGCAGGATTACTTAGCGAATGAGAGAGTAGAGCCATAGAATGAGAGAATGAACTTTAAATGGAGGAATTCCCCATGACAGCGCAACCTCCTCCAGAGACGCTCAGCATAGCGAAAGCACTATGTAGACTAGAAAGAGGGTCAGTGTAGAGTGCCAAGTTTGGGTACGTTACCATTGAAGATTGATGGTAACACCTGGTTTAGCTGAATCAAGGGAAGTAGTGAGGGCAAAATGACAGCTTGGTAAGGCAGGTGAGAGTAGTAATATGATCGAGAAAGGAGTCTAGAGAGGTGGAGAAACTGGTAAGTTCAAGGGTGTCAACATTCTGCCTAGTACGAGTGGCCCTAGGGAAGGCAGGAGCAATGTGGGGAAGAATAATGCTGAACAAGAGTAGTTGGTTGTCAGTGAGAGAGAGAGGGGGAGTTGCTGAAGTCTAAAACAGCGATGACAAGGGATGAAATAAGACTTGGCCAAGGGAGTGACCGGTGACGAGAGAGGGGGAGGAGAGATAGCAGCCAAAAGAGGATGAGAGGGAAGTTTGGAGGAAGCAGAGTTGGAGGGATTATCGATTGGAATGTTAAAGTCTCCCAAGGTGAGGGAGATGAGGTCAGGGGGAGAATTTGGGTAGATCCTTCATTTAGATAGTGGATATTTAGAAGTTTAGATGTAGTTTAGATATGTAGAAGTGTGTAGAACCTTAGAACAGTTTACCCTGGGGCCACGACTGCCATGTATTATTTTGCCGGTGGGGAGTGTGGCCACTCCAAGTAAATAGAATAAAAATGAAAGGCTAATAATGGACATGGACAGTGTTGAGGTCACATTGTTTTGGAAATGTTTACCCTAAATAAATGACAGTACACCAGTCACCTGCACATAATGGAGATACTGTAGCTAGTTTGTGATCTGAACCACAAACCATGAGAATATGGGCTACTCATAGACTAATTAGACCAGTGACATCATGGATTAAAGACCTTATGTAGTTTTTAACATACTAAGGTGTGGACAGGCCGCCATTTGTTTTTATGTATTATCCTTTTAGGGTTATGAATACCTTTTTGACATGCAGACCCCTGTAAATACAGAGGGCAAATCTTTAGGTATTGCAAAAACATCTTTAACTTTCATGGAACAAAAATACTCAGCCTTTTTTTTCCTTTTCCCTTTGAATTTGTAGAACATAAGCAATAAAGGTTAATTCCATTCAAAAGCAAAATTACAATTTTGGATGGACTAAGAAAGGCAAAATAACATGTAGTAAAAGGTTCAGTTTTATACAGATTTTCAGGGACAGATAACATTTTCTTGTGGCCTCTGTGTTCTATACCTAAAAACATCTTTTAAGAATGGGGCTCATGGGCCAGTGCTGCATGTTTGCTGCCCCAAGCTATAATTCCCAGCCAACTGGGACCACAATTTGGAATTAGCTGGCAGCAGATGCCATAGGTCCCATGATTTACATAATTGGCACTGCCTAAATCTGGAGTCAGCCTCAATGTAAAATTGTATGTTGGTGGCTGTGAAATAGCTTAGAGATGAATGTATAATAATTTGTTTTGCTGGTCTTTTTTTCTTGCTTCTACTGCAGTGTATAAGGAATAATCCCTGTCAATTTCACCTCCAGCCACCAGAGGTCATTATTGTACATAAAACTTATCAAACATGCCCTTTTCCATGATGGCCATTAGTGCCTTGGAAGAACCCATCTTGGATCCTGTTTCCTGGTTGGGCCTATAAATATGGTCTTAAAACCTTGAGTATTGTTTGAGTTGTTTACTCAGCTCCTGTTACATAAACCAGTTCCTCTTGAGGTTTCTACTAAGCTTGTGTGCTGACTCAACTTACCATGGTCTACACCCATGTGTGGCCACCTGGCTTACATTTGAATATCTGATACTAATATTTTTTCAGGAGACTCTCAAGTTGCTTCATCATACAGACTCTGTTTGCAATTAGCTCAATCGGCTATTGGATTTCAGCTAACAAACTTTACCACTATAGTATAGGAAACTCAAGCCCTATTAATGGGGCCCACCAAATATACATCTATTAAGTAGTGCATGTTTAGTTTAAGCACTATGCTGAACTAATGCCAGAGTTTAAATCAACCCTTAACTAACCATTGTATTCATTTTGCCGCTTGATTTTAAAATGATAGGACTGGACATAAGGGCAGTACGAGGACTTACCCATGTTATTGGGGACATATAGGAACTAAAAGGTTTGGAGAACATATATTGTGGCAACCTGGGCTTTATGCGGCCTATTAAGATGTGGACACATACAGTATTTGTGCAATGCATGGACATAGGAAAAGAAAAGAGCATAATAATGACATGTTTAGCTGGATGCATCACATCTAGTTCAAATACAGAATAATTTGTACCAGCTGTACAAGAGTCTATATTTACGGAATGGGTATGAATGCCCGTCAGCGGCAGGCCGATATCAGCAGAGTTCCGAGCAGCGGAAGCCCGACAGCGCTGGAAATCCTGATCGTGGATAGGTGAGTATCTACTAACCTAACCCCCCTAACCCTAACCCTCCTTAGGGGTGCCTAACCCTAACTTCCCCCCTCTAAGTGCCTAACCCTAATCCCCCCTCTAAGTGCCTAACCCTAATCCCCCCTCTAAGTGCCTAACCCTAACCACCCCCTTCCCCGCTGCCTAAAGCTAAGTCCCCCGGGGGGGTGCCTAACCCTAAGTCCCCCCCGGGGGCCCTAAACCTAACCCTCCCCCCCGCGGCTGTCCGCTCGCGGCGCCCGGCATAACTACGATCGGGATGCCGGGCGCCGGTCTCCCGGCGTCGGGGAAATGCGGGCGTCTACATCTAGACGCCCGGCATTTCACTCTTACCGGGATATGACAGTCGGGAAGCCGGCTGCCAGTATTTAGGCAGTCGGCTTCCCGATTGCTTCCCATATTTACACCCCACAATAGCGGAGAGAGATTCTTCCAGCCTTTGTGATTGAATTGTCTGACCACCGAAAAGGGGACGCCATTCCCCAGCATCTCTCCTGACTAGTGCTGTATGCTGGCTTAACCAGAGGGGCATACTGTGGATTTGTACACAGATGAAATGTAATTACACCAGTTGGAGTATTCATTCCTAAAATTGTATGCAGTTAGGTCTCAATACCGACAGCATAATCCTGGAAAGGGATCTAACATAGGCGTTGAAATGCCAACGCCTATGTTAATCCCAACGCCGGGACCAGAACAGGACGCCGGACTGATCGTCCAACACCGGGGTTAAGTATGTATGTCGCCGGGGATGGGGGGGTTAGGTTTAGGGACCCCCCGGAGGGAGTTAGGGTTAGGCACCTCCCTGGGGAGGGTTTGGGTTAGGCTGGGGGAAGGGGGTTAGGTTTAGGCACTAGGGGGTTAGGGTTAGGCACCCCCCAGGAGGGTTAGGTTTAGGGTGCGGGGAGGGGGGGTTAGGTTTAGGCACTTACGAGTGAAGGTTAGGGTTAGGCACTAGGGGGAGAAGTTAGGATTAGGCACCCCTAAAAGATGGTTAGGATGGGGGGGGGGAAAGAGCTAGAAATAGTTAACTTACCTCCGCTGTCGGGATCTTCAGCATCGGGCTGCTGGCGTCGGGATTTGAACCACCGGGCTGACGTTCGGTGGTCAAACATACCCATTCCCATAAAACCTTCACTACTAAAGCGACAAATAAAATTAACCTCCTTATATAAGACACGGGCACTGTTATATATACTTCTAGGCAACTCATATCTCCCCTACAAGCAGTTAAAGCTGGGTACACACGTAAAGATTTTCTGTCCAACCATCCAACTAGTTGATTGGTTGACATGAAAACCTGGTAACGTATGGGAGTAACTGATGATCAGCAATTTGCTCCTAAATGCCAGAAAACAGATGAAAATGGTCGTCAGACAAGTTTGTTAAATGTTTGAGCTAAACAAATTGATCAAACAACAGTTTTTGTCCAAATAATTGTGGATTAGAGGTCGGCGCTACACTTGGTGTGGTACGTAAAACTGACACAGTGGATGAAAGTATAAAAAGGGATTTGTTTATTAATTAATAAGATAGGGGGTCACAATGCCCCTTACGTATATAGCTTGTTGCAGAGTGGTGAATCTCAGTGAGGGAACAGGAATTCGGGGCAGGGTATATATAAGATGGCGATGAATCTCAGTATGGGAACTGGAATTCGGGGCAGGGTATATATGAGATGGTAGGGGTATGTATCAGCTGGGATGCAGAGCAGTCAGTGATACTACCTGGGTTAGTGTACATGGAAGGTGTAGCTGTGAGTCAATCGAAGTCCTAAACACGGGGTATCCAAGTCTGTGTCTGGCGGGCGGCGTCCCGTATCCCCCAGGTGCACAAAACTTACCCTCGACGTGCTTGTCTATTCACCTCCGGGTGAATGAAGTCCTCTTCTCCCGTCTGGGGTCCTCCGGTCCTTGGCTCCGCTGTGTAGGGCAGCGCGTGTCAGGACGCGCCGCTGGTGAGCGGTGTCCCCACCGGCGGTCCGCGAGACTTCCGGGTGTATGCACTCTCGCGAGATTGTGCAACTCCTGGGCTCAGCAGACACTGCACGGCGGCTCGACTCGTTGCCGCGAGGAGACTAAGGAGTGGGACTCCGCTGTGGTGATGAGTCTCTGATCAGATCAGTGTGATCGGTGTGTAGTTCCCAACGCGTATCGGCTTTTGCCTTCCTCAGGGGTTAATGATTGACCTCTTAGTTGTGGTTTATATAGTCTGTTGCGGCCGCCATCTTTGTTATGGTCTTATTAGTCATGTATGGGCAGCGGCCATCTTATTTGTGGGCATATAGATATGTATGGCATCAATGTTAGTTATCCCATACTCTCCGTACATAGGTTAGTGGTCAAAACTATACTGTGCCTAAAACTCTATGCACGTGTATATATACATATAAATACATGTATAAATACATATCACCATATACGTATTCGTGGTGCCAGACTCTATATGCACCCTGTTTATACGTGCATATAAATGTATATGTTACATATATATATATATTGGTGGTACCAATCTATTGGTGTGGTATTATACACCATGTTGGTATACAATCTCTGTGTTCAAGATAGAAGGAAAGGGAGGGGGGGAAGGGGAAGGGGGGAAAATGGTATATTATGATGGTGGTTTATTATGTTATAACGGACTTCACTTCATTATCTGCATTGAGGCCATATGGTGTCATGGTTTTAAGTGTGTATATCCACTTTAGCTCGTCTCTATTGAGTGTACCCTCAAAGTTTCCTCCTCTCCAATTCTTTTCTATGTGGGCAATACCCATATATCTCATTCCTTTAGGATCCTGTCCATGTACTTCTTTGAAATGTAGGGACAGACAGTGTGTTTCTAGTCCTTTCTTTATGTTGCAGCGGTGTTCTGATATACGTGTTTTCAGGTATCGTTTGGTCCGTCCAGGCCGCAGGGACATTGAATCAAGTAAATGACCCCAGTACTGTTACACATGATATGCTGCCGTACTTTGTATGTTGTATTTGTGACATTAGACTTAAAGTGATCAATTCTCTTCGTTGTGCTGTGTCCCTCTCTACAGTTCTTACATGCACCACAAAAATAAAATCCTCCATGATGTTCATATTATCTAGAGTGGTTTGTCTTGCAGGTTTAGTCCTAATGTGATTCCTAACTAATTTCTGTTTTAGATCTGGGGCTTTTCTAAAAATTAGTTGTGGTCTGTCTGGTAGAAGATCCGAAAGGATATCATCTTCTTTCAGAATATGCCAGTGTTTAGTTAAAATTTTCCTAAGATGTTGGGTGTCTCTGCTGAACCTGGTGATAAATGCAGTTTTAAATTGATTGCTCTCGTTGTTCTTTTTGTTTTTATACGAGAGTAATTTGGTTCTCTCCGTGTTTGCCAGTTTCTGGTATGCTTCCTCTACCAATTCTACATCATATTGTTTCTGAAGAAATTGTTTCTTCAAGTCATCGCTTTGTGTTTTGAAATCATCTATCTTAGCACAATTGCGTCTTATTCTAGTGAACTGGCTAATAGGGATACTTCTAAGCCAGTTTTGATGGTGTCCGCTACTGGACAAGATGTAGCTGTTCACATCCACAAGTTTGGTGTATGTCCTCGTGTGGAGTTGGTGGTTCTCTATGTATATGGTTATGTCTAGAAAGTTGACGCTAGACTGACTGTAGTTGGTTGTAAATATCAAATTGTGATTGTTTTCGTTAATATGTCCTAGAAATTGTGATCAGTGATTCCTCATCTCCCTTCCAAATAAAGAAGACATCATCAATGTATCGCCGCCATAGGACCAGATTCGCGCCGAAATTATGCCCTGACCAGATGTTGTGGTCATCCCAGAAACTCATGAAGAGGTTGGCATAACTCGGTGCAAATCTGGTTCCCATGGCGGTCCCGGTTCTCTGACGGTAGTATTTCCCCCCAAACCAAAAATAATTGTGTTGGAGAATGTAATCAATTGCATTGATAATGAAATTGGTTTGTTCTATTGCTAAGGTGCAATCTTGTGCAAGGTAGTATTTTGTAGCTTCTGTTCCTTGTTTATGGTCTATGACTGTGTACAGCGACGTGACTTCACTTGTACACAGCCATAGACCATCCTCCATTGCACCTCTTGTAAGGTATTAAGTATATCTGTAGTGTCTTGAATGTATGATTTCTGTTTATTAACATGCGGTTGCAGATATGTGTCAATGTATCTTGAAAGGTTAGCAGATATTGAGTTAATCCCGATATGATCGGTCTTCCCGGTGGGTTATCTATATTTTTATGCACTTTGGGCAGATAATAAAATACTGGTATTACCGGGTATATTACATTGAGATAATCGTACTCTCTCTTGGTCAGAATACCTGTGTCATTACCTCCCTTCAGTAAGTCTCTCAGAATTTTATGAAATTGTGCTGTGGGGTCCTTAGCTAATACCTCACATGTGGAACTGTCGCTCAATATTCTCTGTGATTCTTGGCTGTAGTCTGAGATGTTGAGTATGACTATACTGCCACCTTTATCTATGTACTGAGGACACTGCAAGCAACCCCCATGACACAGCCAGCAAAACTACACTGAAGATGCTACTGGCACCCCCGCACTGCCGACCACGCCGGTACCCTTAACTGAGGACACTGCCAGCACCACAGCACTGCCTTTCAATGTACTGATTACACCATCTGCAACCCCAGCACTGCTGACACAGCCAACAAACCTGCACTAAAGACACCACCGGTACCCTTAACTGAGGACACTGCCAGCACCGCAGCACTGCCTTTCAATGTACTGAGGACACCATCTGCAACCCCAGCACTGCTGACACAGCCAACAAACCTGCACTAAAGACACTGCTGGCACCCCCGCTCTGCTGACACCGCCGGTACCCTGCACTGTGGACACTGGCCCTCATTCAGAGCCACTCACTATCGGCAGTACGCTCGTTCCGAGCGATGTTTGCACATCTGCGCATGCGTACGGTTTTTAGTACGCATGCGCGAACCAGTCAGTGCGGCCGAAAATCATTTGTACGCAATATAGCGAGTGCCTGCTATTTTGAGTGACAGAATAAGGCGTATGTGGGTGGTAACAGGGGAAGGTGCTTGAAAATGGGGAGTGGAGATCCGATCGCAGGCGTGCTTAAAGGTCAAAACGGGCGTTTTATGGGTGTGCATAATTAATACAGCAGCGTCAATGACCACGTCACTTGGTTTTTTTTAACTCAGAACTGCTCGCAAAATAGCGGTTGAAAAAACCAACCACCAGAATAGCGAGCAGTTCATATCCTGTTCGATGTACTCGATTAATCTAATAAATAGCGGACATGACGTATGGTGCGAGCGGCCAGGGGGCGTTTTTATCAAATAAACGAGCGTATGTTTTGCGCGCTCGTACAGAGTTAGAGGTGGGAACAGACTGCAATTTGCGAACGGATCATTTGAATAGCCACCCCTTGTTTTTGAACGAACGACCGCAAATAGCGAACGGCTTTGAATCAGGCCCACTGTCAGCACCGCAGCACTGCCATTCCATGTACTGAGGACACCGTCAGCAACTCTGCTCTGTCAACACTGCTGTCACAGTAAGTGCACTATTGGTGTATCCAACCCACAATGTATAAGACACTGTATCTGTGTTGGAAATTGGAAGCTGAAGTGCCACATGTTAGTGCCGCCCACTGTGTCGCTTAGCTTAGTCAGCCAGCTAGCTGGATGCAACCTTTGGCCTTAACTAGATGAAAAAAAATAATATTGTGAGGTGGTCGAAATTGATTGGAAATGACTGGAAATAAATGTTATTGAGGTTGATTTTAGCTGTTTTTATGATATTTTAAGAAAAAATCCAGATCCAAAACCAAAAACTAAACACCAAGGAAAAAAAAAACAAAACCAGATTCAGATCCAAAACCAGGGGAGATCCAAAACCAAAAAACGAGGGTCAGAGCACATTTCTAGAATTTATAACCACTATTGATATTAAGCCAAGCTTATTATGAGTCTGAATATGGTAAAAATTTATATCTGCATCCATGAGGAGAGATCCATCTGATTTACAATCAGGCCCATAAAGATGACAACTATACTGGGATGCAAAAACGCAGCTCTGCAGCACATATTTTTATTTATACTTGCTCATGCATGAGCTTACACAACTAGATGGTGTCAACAGTGGCGACCAAACTTTTTTGTTTACCTCCTTGATTGCTAGATCGCTCTATGGAACGCACAGAGGCTACTTCCGTATCATTCCTTTGTCAGCCCCTGAAGGGTAAAACCGATTGGATGAATCTTATACACCGTGGAGACCCTGAATGCCAGAAACAGCTGCACAAGGAACTGGAAGTGGTTGCTGTGCATTTCATATTGCGATCCAGCAACCAGGAAGTACACAGTCATCCTGGTATCAGAGCAACAGAAGCTCTTGGCCATGTTTACACTGTACATCTGGCAAATTTTGAATGCTTCTATCTCCGAAGTTTGCTTTACGCCGTTACAGGTCCTACTTTCTTCGAAGACCTTAGGACTGTGGATGGGGAAGTTTGTCACGCTATTCATGAGGCCTGCCTAAGGAGAGGTTTATTGGAGGATGATGTGTAAACAAACATTCTTAAAATCCTGGGCAACGCCGGCTACTCCAGCTAGTTGAAAATAAATGAAATTATATATATATATATATATATATATATATACATCCACACAAATACACACTAGTGGTTTACTGCACTTAGATTCTATGTTAGTCGTAAATGTTACGCATTACGTTGTTATATTGTGTGCAAATAGGGTAACAAATATTCATTAAGCCCTGTTTAGCAGTGTTACATTAGTATCCAACTCGCTGTCAGTAGCAGCAGTGGATACTGAAATGCCATTTAAAGATCAGCTGTCCCTACGTTCCCCATCACAGCTGCTCCCGTAGCAGTGAAAATTAGGCCGGCTCTGTTGTGCTAGTGCGCATGTGTGAACTTGGGTTAACGCATGTGCACAAAGAACCAGAAAGCCGATTACCGGATCTGAATAGATCCCTCTTCACAACCCCGGACTCCTTCCCATAGGAAGGAGCAGAAATCGAGAACTTAATCAAGTTCTGAAAATTATGTATTTTGGAGTTTGATAAATGGGGAAATAAAGGGATCGCTATACTAGTGTATGTGTATGGGGACCACGTTCTGGTCGGGGATATTAGATAAACAGAAGATTTCAGTGAAATTACCTGTTTAATGGATGAGACAACTATTTAAGTTTTACAAATCTATGTGAAAATTAATATTATCACCTACTTTTAAGGATAATGAATAGGCCCCAAAGTGTCATATGCACAAGACAGAATATTGTCTTGCCAGTTACTAATAAATGGCCAAGTACACCTCCACGTGTCGACATTGTTTCCTGCAGTAGGTCCAAATGAAAATGTCAGTTCAGTAATGTGAAAAGAAACTCAGTGATTTGATATAATATAACTGTAATGATATAGGCGTCGTAATGCAACTAGAAGAGACTAGATGGTGCTGCTGATAGTCATTATCATTATTGCATATCATTGCATCAACCCTCAGTACCAGCAAGAGATACGCCTCCTGATTGTGTCTCAATTTACTGAGCATGCCATTACCATACCCAGCATACGCTAGCCTTCTCCTGACTGACCTGTTCCACATCTCCAGGCACACTGGGAGGCAAGTAAAAGGGGTTAGGTACAGGATTCCAGCTCTTGGGATCCTGGTGGTCAGAATCCCGGCGCCTGTATACAAACAGGATTATTATACAGACACCTGTCGGCAACTATCCTAACCCTGCCCCTAACCCTCCCTGCAGCCTAAATCTTAACCACCCTCCCACAGCCTAACCCAAACTTCCACAGCCTAACCCTGACCCCAATAATACCGTTGGGATGTTGTGATCGGGATGCCTGTACCGGGATTTTGAGAGGTGTCAGGATTCCGGCTAGGGCATTCTGAACGCCGGCAGCTGGGATTATAACTACATCTCAGTAAAAGATATGCAAAAGTCTACGTGCTGGCATATGTTGATGTGCATGCGCATTACAGAAATCTGTATTGTACATAAAAAAACAGAGGTCTGTCCATCTCTAAATGAGCCCTGATTTGTCACATTTCCCCGGAACACCTTATAAGGTGTGCAGGGGCATATTTATGCTCCTTCCCACCAGAATCAGTCAAAGGAAGTTGCTACAGCATCCCACTTTGTGGCGTAAGTGCATTGGCACCGCCATCTTGGATTCATTTCCTGTCTGCAACAGACTAATCCCATCTATGGATCTGTAGTCAGCTGAGCTTTAGCACTCTAGCGGTAGGCTATTTAAACGACTCCTGGAAACAACCTCTATACCTGAACCTCTTAGCTCATGGATACATTCAGATTTTTAGTTGTCTGTATCCAGTGGCATAACTATAAATTTTGCTCCCCCCTGCCAAAAAGGTTTCTGGTGCCGGTGCAAGCTTTCTTGGCACCCTAGGCATTTCTTCAACCTTGCACCATCCCCTTCCTCTCTGATAGCTACACAACCTTATGTAGTGCCCCTTATACAGTGCCACCAGTAGTGGTCCCCCTACGCAGTGCCCCTTATATAGTGCCCCAGGTAGTTGTCCCCCTATGCAGTGCCCCTTATATAATGCCCCCAGTAGTAGTCCCCCTTATATAGTGACCCCAGTACTAACCCCCCAGCAGTGTCCCCCAGTAGTAGCCCCCCCAGAAGTGCCTCCGGTAGTAGTCCTCCCCAGCAATGCCCTCAGTAGTAGTCCCCCACCTATGCAGTGCCCCCAGCAGTAATCCCCACCTATGCAGTGCCCCCAGCAGTAATCCCCACCTATGCAGTGCCCTCAGTAGTGGTCCCACCAGTGCAGTGCCCCCAGTAGTGGTCCCACCAGCAGTGCCCCCAGTAGTAGTCCCTCCCAGCAATGCTCCCAGTAATAGTCCCCCCCAGCAATGCCCCCAGTAGTAGTAGTCCTATGCAGTTCCCCTTATATAGTGCCCCAGACAGTGGTCCCCCTATGCAGTGCCCCTTATATAGTAACCCCAGTATTAACCCCCCAGCAGTGCCCCCAGTAGTAGTCCCCCCCAGCAGTGCCTCCAGTAGTAGTCCTCCCCAGCAATGCCCCTAGTAGTAGTCCCCACCTATGCAGTGCCCCAGCAGTAATACCCGCCTATGCAGTGCCCCCAGTAGTTGTCCCACCAATGCATAGCCTCCAGTAGTAGTCCACTCAGCAGTGCCCCCCTAGTAGTAGTCCCCCCCCAGCAATGCCCCCAGTAGCAGTCCCCCCAGCAGGGCCCCCAGTGGTAGTACCCCCCCAGCAGTGCCGCCAGTAGTAGTCACCGCCAGCGGTAGTCCCCCCCTAGCAGTTCCCCGGTAGTAGTCGCCCCCAGCAATGCCCCCAGTAGTAGCCCCCCTAGCAATGCCACCAGTAGTAGCCCCCCCAGGAATGCCACCAGTAGTAGTCACCCCAGCAATGCCCCCAGTAGTAGCCCCCCAGCAATGCCCAAGGTAGTAGTCACCCCCAGCAGCAATGCCCCCAGTAGTAGTCCCCCCCAGCAATGCCCCCAGTAGTAGTCCCCCCAGCTGTGTCCCCAGTGGTAGTCCCCCTCTATGGAGTCGCTGTAGTAGTAAACACCCCCACCCCCCCACCGCCAGACTGACACACAAAAAAAAAATCCACTTACCTTCATCCATGCTCCGGCATCTGCTCCTCCGTCCGGCATCCTCCCGGGCCGGCCAGCTCTGCATGATGGGAGAGACGTCATGACGTCTCTCCCATCACCCACTGCGGAAGCCAGAAGAGCCCGGGTCCGGCAGAGGGCGCAAGGCAAGCAGCCGATGAGAGTCTATCTGACTCTCATTGGCTGCTAAAACAAACACACAGCTGCCGGCACTAGCGGCTGTGTTTGTTATACTAGTAGTGTAGTGCGGACTGCACTTATGTGCGGTCCACACTACCGCCCTGCCTGGGTGACTAGCATATGTCTCCTCCTAGGCGGCGGCCATTTTGGGAGGGCCGTTTTCAGCATATTTCATGCGGATGGCTAGTCCGCATGGAATCTGCAGCCACCGCGCCTCACAAGCCTCCGCGCGCACAAGCCATCGCGGGGTCTGTGGGGGGTGTAGTTACGCCGCTGTCTGTATCTTTTCCTGGAATATTCTGCTGGATCTCCCAGCGTCTTTGGTGCAGTAATCAGTTTGTGGTTTCTCAGAGCTCCAGCTGTATCTGCGTCTCCTTGTGACATTTTTTTATGGGATCTCCGAGTGTTTTCACTGCAGCATTATTTGTACATAATCCCTCCCACTTCTCCAGCAGTCCTACATCATCTCCTGTGCACAGTCTCTCTACACTGCTCCAGCAGTCCTGTAGCAGAGTGTGTGCATAGACTCTACACTGCTCCTGTGGTCCTGCAGCATCACTAATGCAAAGACTCCTTCCACTGCTCCACAGTGTCTCCCCTATATGAGTTCACCTTCAATTACTTTATCAAGTTTGCAAGTGTTCCTACATCCCTCACCAGTTTCATCATATGCTAGTCTGGGAGACCATGACTTGCAAGCTCTCTGCTGCAAAGTCCATCCCACCTTGTGGAAGTTCTTAGTGAACACCAGAATGCTTGTTAGACATGCCAAAACAAGGCAGAATGGAACAATGCCACAACTCTCAATGGGACAATATAGATGTTGGCTGTACTTGGCGGATTTGCATATAACTAGAGCAGAAGCACGGAGCCTAATGTATCTTTGGTTTTCATCAATGAGCCCCACAAGGAGGTTTAAGATTCGCTGCCCCCGATACACAGGTTGCAGCTCTCTGACTGGGTTTTCAATGTAAAGAGCTGGTGGACGCTGAGAAACCCGAAGGCAGGTAGTAAACTGGGTGCTGTGGGGCGTACTGAAGAGTGGTCATCAGAAACGTGTCAGAACCGGGTGTGCAATGCGGTACCAGGGTACAGACAGAGTCAGGCTAGAAGAAAGCCAAAGCCAGTTCAAGAGAATTCAAAGGAGCAGACGAGGAGAATAGTCAAATGGAGCAGATGAGAACACAGGTAAGTACGCAGGGATAACAATTAGAACAGACATTGGAGAGCAGTAAGTGAGCCTAATACTCTGGCACTGAATAGTGCTCAGAGACTTCCTTAAATATTTAGAGGATTTGAATTTGGCGGCAAATGTGATGTAACATTTCTCACATCTATCCCTTTAAATCGTACACAGAGCAGAGCGCACATCTCTATGGGAATGCCTGCAGCTGCCAGGGGAAGGAGCTGGAATCACCTGCACAGAGCCTCCGGATCGGATTCACCGGCCAGCCCACAGACACCAAGCAGATTAGAGGCAGAAGGCTGAAGCGGGTGCCGGACAGTAGAAGACCGGCAACCTCCATTAGAACACATAACTACAGCTGCCCAGGGAGAACCAGTGCCACTGGACCCGGTAACAAGGACCCGGGCTCCAGCACGCTGTGAGAGACAAAGGCTGACTCGAAATCCTAGTGTCATGAGATAAACTTTGTTCATTTTACCTGGCACCTTGAGGTGGAGGAGGCGGAGTGAATGGGACCACAGACAAGAACCAGACAGGAGTGAGCCATGGTTGTACAGACACATATATGCAAGGAGAATTGAGCAGACCGGAGTATTAAGAAATAAAAACACACTCTAAAAGATTCTTGCCTACTGTCCTGGAACAGACAGGCTCCCGAAAATCAAGTGGCACTTCCAGCCGCCCGGAAGAGTAGACAAGTCGCCCTGAACTGGCCACCACCTGCTCACACCCCCCATAGCTGCCCACAATACCCGCAGCCGTCCACTTACTGAGAAAAAGCGGGCATCGCACTGTAAAGTGGGGGCGGGGCCACAATGACATGATCTAGCTGCCACACCCCCCCACACACACACACACACACACACACACTGCCCACCTATACTGATGTCACACCTCATGTTGTGATGAGTTTGCAGACCTGAAGGGGGCAGCCAGAAAGTTGTCAAGTACTGTATGCTCTAAAATGTATTTAAAACAAAATCTTTAAAGAGTTTTTTACACTTGGTCACTTGCTGTAATTTGTGACTGGTCAACTGACAAGGAAGATATGAGGGATGGATGTATGGACATGGGATAGAAAAATAGACACAGAGCGACATCAGGAATAGTTGGAGGGACACCATGAAAGGTGAAAGGGGAATAAGAGAGCAGGTGAGCACAGAGGGAAGAGCTTTGCATTGTCTTTTGTGTTTTAGTATATAGTGTTAAAAAGCATCTATTATTAAAATAAACTACTATCAAATTCCCTGAGGCCTAGATGCCCCCAGATCCCCGGCCATTTACTTACATTTTTCATACTGCCACTTCTACACTTTTGGCATCTTAGCAAGAGATCCCCAACTAAACCCCCCGGGCCGGTAAAATTTTAGTGGTCCAGGGCCGTCCGCAGCCGTGCTCTGCATATACATAGCAGGTGCACGCTGTGGAAGGCTATCGGCTGGGGCTGGTCCTCTCTGCTCCATCGGACATCCTACCTCTTGTGCTGCCTCCTGTTGTCCATGTTGAGTGCACTTCAGCCAGGGTCCCCCTCTCGCAGCGGGCCCCCCGGCCATTGATAATTGCAGCTGCAGTCACAGTGCACTGCAGTTCGAAGGAGGCTAACAGAGAGGCGGAGTCGGAACAGGGGGTGGGGATACACAGCCCTCAGAGCCTCTGACTGCTGAATAGCCCAGCCCCCTGTCCCGACTCCGCCTCTCTGTTAGCCTCCTTCGAACTGCACATTGTAGAGTATACTCACTGTCTATACTCTGTCTCCTCCATCCCCTGCTCTCTCCCATGCTGCTGCTGTCCTGGCCTCTAAGAGGCCAGGCCAGCAGCAGCATGGGAGAGAGCAGGGGATGGAGGAGACAAGGGGCCTGATTCAGACCCGCTCGCAAGCGCTGAGCGCTCGCAAGCGGGTCGATGTTGGCCAAGTGCGCATGCGCACGATGGAGGCGGCGTATGCGCGATACCCGAATAACGACGGCGAAGCCATCATTATGGATCTCGCACCAAAGGGGGCTTGCTGTCGATGGTGAGTGACAGCACGCCCCCTTTGGTGGGCGTGCCGGGGTCATGGCTGGCCAGACGGAGGCGTTCCCATGGGAACGCCTACCGTCTGGGGCCGGCCCCATTGACATCACAAGTGATGTCAGTGGGAGTGCTTTCAGCTCTGATAGAGCCAAAAGCACTCCAGGGCTTGCGGCAAAGAGACCCTACCGCAAGGGTCTCGTCGCAAGCCCGATGGTCGCGATGGTCTTGACCATCGCGACCATCATTTTGGCTGCTCGCTATAGCTGTGGGTGGTCACCCACAGCTATGCGAGCGGCCAGGAGCACGCTCTTAAATTTAGAGGGATGGCCCTGATTCAGAGCGAGCACTCTGTCAGAGCGTCCGGCTCTGAATCAGGGCCAGAGTATAGACAGTGAGTATACTGTACCATACCTGGCTGTAAGGTGATAGAGAGGAAGGGGTGGGGGGGAGGTTCTGTGACTGTGTATGTATCTGTGTGTATGTATGTTGCTCTGTAACTGTATGTATGTATCTACTGTATATATATCTATCTATCAGTCTCTGTAAAGGGGCCTATCCATTAGCAGATCTTTCTCTATGATGAAAGACAAAAGATTCATCCCTTGAAAATTCCTGGGGCTGCGGTGACAGATTTTTGCAAACGACGAACAACATTGCATGACATCATTCAGGGAGTGGATTTTTTTAATGTTTCTATTCATTTTCATAAAAAGTATCGTTCGTCGTTCACCACTTATAAACTGACAGATATTTCTAATATCTGTCAGCAATAATTGACCAACATGTTGGAGAGACAAAAGACACAATTGTCGGCCTCGGCAGTGCGCAACTGTCATCATTCAGGGCCTATCCATGACAGATAAATTCATTCATTATTCAAATTTATCTGCTAATGGGTAGGTCCCTTAACTGTATGTATGTGTGTTTGACTGTGTATGTATGTCTGTGTATGTGTTTATAGAGAAGTGTGTTTATGTATATGTGTGTGGGTGACTGTATTTGTGTCTGTATCAGTGCTCGAAGTGGGAATTTAGAGGTGGCGGAATGGAATTCTGAATCTTACCCCCCCCCCTCCCTCTCAAAGCTTTAGGGATTTGATATCAACAGGATATGTTGAACAAAGTTTGCTCACCTCTTTTATATTGTCAAAGCTGGATAATTGGCTGAGACAAGATCAGTTTAAAATTGAAGCGTGCGCGACGCCATCTTGCGAATGGCAGCTAGACTCCATTTTAGAAACAAGAATCTGCAAGACGCCATTTTGTGACCAGCGTCACTTTAAGATACAACTCACGAGCTAAGAACAGATGGCAATGTTTTTGATAATCTAAATAGAATAGACAATGTACCAGAAACTGTAAGTGTTTTACATACAAATTGGGAATCCCTGTTGGCAATTGTAATATAATCCAGGCATTGATCTACACAATTGTATTTGTCTGAATCCAAACAGGTTTTAGTTCAATACCCAGACAGGATGGTTTAGTTTCACAGCTGGAGATCACATTTGCATTGCAGTCTGAAACTGTGAGTGAGGAATGATATGTGTGTGTGTGTATGTATGTATGTGTATATATATATATATATTTATATACACATATATATATAAATATGTTAAGTCCATCATAGATGGAATCTCATGCATAAACACCGCACATTACGCACAATTGAGCCGCTAACATGACGCCCAGTAGCGAATGCACATTTATTAGCATCATACGATTGCATCTTTCACCATTTCACGTACACACATTATGCTTAAGACCCCGAATGAAATTACCGTTTAGTAGCTAATTGCGAACGCATCTGTCCCCAGTTAACTAGCGTCTTCATATCAAACCCCGAATACTCACACATTACATATTCACACATAAGGTTTAATAAGCTTTAAAGTATATGATTTAAGTTGGTTCAGTTAGTTTAAATGCTGAGAAATAAAGATATTTGATAACTAAGGTTTTATACATGCTAAACAAGTCGTGTTTGGTTTTGTACTGATGCGTACTCTTTTTACAGTATTCTGGTGTTATCGGTGGGGAGGTCGCATCATGCATTCTCGAGTTATGGATCGCAGAGGCTACAAGCAACAAAATGTATATTTCATGAACAACTGTTAGGATGTTACAGGGGGCGGGAAGGGAAAGACAACCAGCTGTTAGAGGCAGGGAGAGTCTATTTAAACCAACCTGTTAAATGCTTTGTAACAGATGCTTCTCCCCTGGGAACCAATGACATCAGCAGCAAACTTCTGTATTGTCCTGTCTATTCTGGGGGGGGGTATAAATATGTGTGCTCAAATGCTCGGTTTTTAGTCTTCGTGCTGAATGCTGAATGATGAGGGGTCTCTTGCTGATGCCTATCTTCGGGTCCGGAAGCACTGCATATGTATACTGTACTTGGGTCTGTATAATTCCTTTTGCGCCTAAATTGTGTCTGGATCAATTGCGTGTAACTGTCTAACTTTTACTTAAATAACACTTGTGCTTTGGAACCACAGATTCCAGGTCTAAGTCTTTATTTACTGTATGACTGCGTACGCAAATTAGCGTCATCCTTAGAGATTTATAGGAAGGATTTTAGAAGGTACAGGCAGGGGTATATAGAGGTTCTTTTTAATATGGTTAGTTGGGGGCTCGTAGTGAAGTCACTTACCTGCTCATACGGTACATACGTCTATCGATATTTCAGCAAAGGGTGGAGTGGCCACATGCAGGGTTTGCCTGCAACCGCTTTGTACTGAAAGATCGCTATCCGTCTCCGTGTGAATAAAGGAAGCTGACTAGAATCCAGGGACAAGAGAGGAAAGTTTGTTTTCCTCTGTTGATTGAACCTTACGTTTAAAGGGGTGCCGCAGTACTGAGTACGCGGCTAAGTCACAGGTTTGCGCATAGCAAAGGCGCACTTTTGTGTATGCAGCTAAAAAGTAATTATACGGTTGTGTGGTAGTCGCATTATCGTGTATGCGGCTGGTCGCACAATAGTGTATATGCACTTCCGGTTCTGCTGCCACGTGTTTTAACAAAGCCGTTGAGGTTTACCTTTTTCAATTGTTACCAATATCTGGGTTAACGTTTATTTTTCTGCACAGGAAAAAAGTGTGTAACAGTGAATATTTGTTGAACAAAGTTAAGGGCATCGTATGATCCTTAAGGGCTAGGTGCAAGGGTTAGTCTAGCCGCTCGGTAAGTAGCTTTACCGTTCTATACACAGTAGCAGGTGTACATGTTGTCTTTGTTGTAGAGAGGTGCGTGAGAGTAGCCGACATATAAACTCTCATAGGTGTGGAAGTTGCCTTACTAAATCTTATCCGGGTGTGGAAGTTGCCTTTTTCAAATCTTATCCAGGTGTGTGGGCGCCGCCAACTTAAATCATCCACAGGTAAGTGAAAGTATCTTGATTGTCTTTCACCAGTTTAAATCTTTATTGAAAAGCGTAGGAGTTGTCTCAGAATGGGAGCCAAGCAAACAGTAGAGATGTTAGACAATGATGTGCTGCTAATGGAGGCGCCGATCAGATCAGCCCATCGTATTATGCATACTAAGTACGGTACTTATGCAATAAGGTATTGTGATTTATGGTTTAATATGACGAAGAAGAGTGTTAGACAGTTTCCCAGAATTGGTAGTTTTGATAAAAATGTGTTAGACAATGTCCGGGATCACATCAGTTTGATGCGCTCCCAAGAGAAAAAGGTTAAATATTTTGAATGTTTAAAACTGTGGCAACATGAAGGGGATGCGTGGCTTAAAAATGTGCAAATGACACAAACTAGCGTCGTGAGCACATTGCCAGAAAATACATCCGTGGCGCTGAATTGCAATACGGACGAGCCACAAAATGGCGCGCCCGTGCGGCAAGGTAGTGTCGTGGAGAGTATTGCCAGCAGCTCACGCTCACCTCCCCCACCTTATGTGGATGGAGGTGCAAGTACAGTTACCAAAAATACCCATAAAAATGTAACAAGCAACTTGTAGCTTCTCTTAAGCAACTATAAAGAACATGTTCATGATGTGGATGATGAGCCTATTATAATGTCTGCCATTTCCCATGCTGTACAAATGATAGATGCGGCATCACCACAATCACGAGTGGTGCCTCCATCTCCATCGGTAACAGCAAGGGAAGTGTTAATGCCCTCTGCACCCGTAGAGGAAGTTGTTCATACCATACGTAGCAGCAGCAGACTAAACCCCCAGCCAGGTAATCAGGTCAAAGGTAGCAGCGCTACCGGTCTGCATCCCATTCGAACAATAACTGTTCCAAATGGAAATGCAGATGCAAACGGTATAGTGCCCACGAGGGAAGTGGTAATGCATTGTCCTTGGACAAGAGCAGAACTAAATTCCATCATAAATGATTTCCCCGATCCCAAAAAGGAATGAGCCAGATGTCAAAGATTTTTGAGAAATTTGGGTAGTTCACATGAACCCACTAATAAAGATTGGCGTGTGGTGTTAAGGGCCTGTCTACCACGCAATACCGACGTGACAAAATTTATCACGGATTGTGTATTGGATGGTGACGTTCCCTTAACAGACCAAATAAACCAAGGTAACATTTCCCGCATTGTAACTCAATTGGGTATATATTTTCCAGTAGTAGTTAACTGGAACAAAATTTTCACCATTAAGCAGAAGGAGAGTGAAACTGCAGAAGATTATTGCGATCGGGCTCTGCAGGCTATCACCCAGTACACTGGGATAGAGCATATTAAAGATAGCACTCACCACCAGAGAATGATAGTCACGGTACTTGTGGATGGTCTGAAAGAGAGTTTAAAAACTCGGGTTCAGACCTCACAACCTGGCTGGCGGGGACTCACAATAGATACCCTCATAGAAACCACCATTGAACATGATAAAAACATCTCCAAGAAGAGTGAAGCCCAGAGTGAAAAACTAATGGCTGTCAGTATACACGCTCTGGAGGGAATGACGGTAACATCACAGCCAACAGACACACTTGCACTTGCACACACACTCACTTCTGAACAAGTATGTGCTCTCACTAACCCCATGCAACAACAAACACAACTCTATCCCCCTAACCTGATGCAACCACTGGTCCCAGGCTACCCACCAACTTCTTATCCCCCACAATACCCTTACCCTCGGTATCTTTACCCATATCCACCACCTTTATCCTCTGCGCAAACCTCACAACACCACATGTCTTCACCCGATACACGAACATGTTTTAACTGTAAACAAACAGGACACTTAAGTAGAAACTGTACAGTAAAAAGAGTAGGGACCCCACATCAGGGAAGACCTGGATATCCCCATAAGGGATATGCACAAAGGCCAGCAAATGTTCAGCAGGTACCAGCTCCAATTGTAGCCGTAAATGCTTTATTGGAGAATGGTAGCCAACACTAGGGGTCAGGTCATACCTGTAGTCTACAGATAGTCAGGTTAACGGGAAGTACTAGGGAAGAACCGGTCATGATGGTTGATGTAGCAGGTACTGAATATCCTTTTCTTGTAGACACAGGGGCGACCAGGTCAGTGATAAAATCTCCCATTAATTTGCAGGTGACCAACGAGACAGTACCAACAATGGGTGTAACAGGTGAAATGGAACATTATCCTTTAACAAAGTCCACAGAGGTTACTATTGGGCCGTTGCATACCAGGCATTCTTTTCTCCTGGCTGCTGCGGCTCCTACTAACCTGCTGGGCAAAGACTTGTTATGTAAGATGGGATGTGTTATATATTGCACCCCTGATGGTGTATTTCTAGATATCCCAGAGAGAATGGTATACGAGATGCGAGATATGTTAGACACTCCTCAAAGGATAATGTATCACTCTACAGTTTTAAATTAAACTCCATCACAGGTAGATGAAATGTTATCCCTAATTCCAGATTCCCTTTGGACGAAAGATGGACAGGACACTGGATTAATGGCAAACGTAAGCCCCGCAATGGTAAATTTAAAAAAGCGGTAGGCAAGCTCCAAAAATTCCCCAGTACCCACTAAAACAGGAGGTAGAATTAGAGGTTTTTCCAATAATTGAGCGATTATTGCAACAGGGAATTTTAGTTTGTACAGCTAGTGTAGCCAACAGTCCCATCTTCCCGGTGAAGAAGAGTGGTGGGAGGGGTTATAGGCTGGTACAAGACCTTAGAGGTGTTAATAAAGTAGTAGAGAGCCAATTCCCTGTAGTGCCAAATCCAGCTGTCATTTTGATGCAGATCCCACCAAATGCAACCCATTTCACTGTCATTGACCTCTGTTCTGCTTTCTTCTCTGTGCCTCTCCATCCTGACTGTCAGTATCTATTCGCATTTACATACAGAGGTTTACAATACACATGGACACGGTTACCCCAAGGTTTCATAGACAGCCCCAGTATCTTCTCTCAGGCATTGCACGATTCAATATTCAATATGTGGACGATTTATTACTATGTTCTGACTTGTTTATGTCATGTTTGAATGATACTAAACTTTTGTTACTTCATCTCTCACAAACAGGACACAAGGTGGCTAAGGACAAACTACAGCTGTGCCAATCCAGAGTAAAATATTTGGGACACTGCCTAACCCAGGGGTTACGACATCTTACAACAGATAGAATCCAGGCCATACAAAACATGACACTGCCGCAGAATCAACAGCAAATTCGTACCTTCTTGGGAATGTGTGGATACTGTAGAATGTGGATCCCAGGTTTTTCTATTTTGGCCTTACCTTAACAGGAATTAGTCTCTTCCTCAAAGCCCGATCATGTCATACACACAGAGGAATCAGAGCAGGCTTTCCTTAATCTTAAGGATAGTCTGATGAAAACTCGTGCATTGGGAATACCAGATTATGAAAAACCTTTTGATTTGTATTGTACGGAAGCCGATGGTTGTGCTGCAGGTGTCCTTACACAAAACATGGTGATGCCAGTAGGCCGGTAGCATACTACAGTGCCCAGTTGGACACTGTGGCAAGATCACTCCCCACCTGTTTGAGAAGTGTAGCAGCTACCGCTCTATTGGTGAGTAAAAGTGAGGACATAGTATTGGGCCATGATATGATTGTCTACACTCCCCATGCTGTATCTGCTCTGTTGAACTCAGCTCAAACCAGACACGTCTCCTCGGCTAGGTTCACCAAATGGGAACTAGCTCTAATCGCTCTTGCAAATATTACTGTTAAATGTTGCAGTACGCTGAATCCAGCAACATACCTACCATATGTACAACATGATGTACAAAGGGTGGAAGGAGAGGAGTTGCTGGTGGGAGGTGAGTTCGGCAGACATAATGACACGCACGATTGTATGACATATCTGAATAAGACCTTTACTGCTAGACCTGACATACATGACACATCTTTAGAGAATGTGGATGTAACTTTTTATACGGATGGGAGTTGTCATAGACAAACAGTCACAGGTGAATTATGTACAGGTTATGCTGTTGTAAATGACACAGACATCATAGAAGCTAAACCTCTCAGTCCTCCTCACTCAGCCCAGGTGGCAGAGTTAGTAGCACTGACTAGAGCATGTGAACTGGCAGCAGGCAAATCTGCTAACATTTACACTGACTCAAGGTATGCGTTCGGGGTGGTGCACGATTTTGGGGCTCTATGGCGTCTGAAAAATTTTATGACAGCAGCAGGCACACCAGTTGCACATTCCCGACCCATAAAACATCTTTTAGATTCAATCCAACTGCCCAAAGCGGTGGCAGTAATTAAATGCAAAGCCCATACATGTGAGGATGACCCGGTGTCACTGGGCAACAACAGAGCTGATGAAGCTGCAAAATGGGCAGCAGGGTTAAAAATGTTTTCTCCAACTGAAACAATTATGTCATTTCAAACAATTGATATGCTGAAATTAATTCAGATGCAAAATTTGTGTTCAATTCAGGAAAAATCCATTTGGAAGTCCAAGGGATGTGGGCAAGAGTCCTCTGGGCTCTGGAGGGACGGACATGGTAAGCCAGTAGCCCCCAAGGCATATTACCCCAGCCTGGCTGAGGCAGCACATGGCCTGACTCATCTGGGTAAACAGGATATGTGCAAGTTGGTGAGGGCATACTGGTGCGCAGGTTTTTCTTCACAAGCAGAAAAGATAGCAATGTCCTGTCTGACCTGCTTGAAAAAGAATATAGGGAAAGCGATCCCTACCGAACCGTCCCACATTTCACTGACTGATGGACCTTTCCAGGTGATACAAATTGATTTCATCCAATTACCACCCTGCAGGAACCTAAAGTATGTATTAGTGTGCACAGATGTTTTTTCTAACTGGGTTGAGGCCTACCCAGCGGCCACTAATACTGCTGCGTTTACTGCCAAGAAAATAGTTCAGGAATTTGTATGCAGGTACAGTATCCCTAAAATCATCGAGAGTGATAGGGGTACCCATTTCACAGGTGATGTTTTTCAAAATATGTGTAAGCTGATGGGTATTAATAGCCGACTTCATACCCCCTACCGACCGCAAGCCAGTGCCAAGGTAGAGAGGATGAACGGGACTATTATAAATAACCTAAGTAAAATCATGGCAGAGACTGGACTAGGATGGCCAGAAGCGTTACCTTTGGTCCTACATAGCATAAGGACCACTCCTAGACCTCCTCTGAATCTGTCCCCATTTGAAATATTGTTCGGTAGACAACCTCATTTGATTATAAGTCCACAGGAAGACCTGAAGGGTAACAACGAGGTAACTGTAAACTATCTTATATCAATGAGTAAGCAGTTAAAGCAACAGCAGCAGAAACTGAAATTGTTGTCTAATGATATGCCTGAAACTAACTGTCATGATGTTGAACCAGGAGAATATGTAATGATCAGAAATTTCTTGCATTCAGGTTGTTTGACTGATCGGTGGGAGGGTCCATACCAGATGCTGCTGACGAGTACTACATCTTTGAAGGTGGCCGAGAGAGATACCTCTCACTGCAAGAAGGTCAATCAACCGGTGGAGAAACAAGTCGGAGACAAAGCTGATAGTGTGGACCTCTCGATCGCGAACTTGTTCCAGGAGGATTGAAAAGGTCGTAGTGAGATACCTGAACTAAAAGAAATCTGTGGCAATGGACGGGCCTGCTGTGTTCATTTTCATGTTCTCTTTTAGAGTGTTCACCATCCTGGTCAGTTCGGGGATATCCAGTGTCTGTGATGGGGGACTGATTGAGGAAACAGGAGCTGATGGCAGTGCTGATAGAGTGGAGTCAGGAGGAGTGCAATGCCAATCAGGGGAGTGTCTGACCAATCTTAGTACTGTTATTGTTAAGAGAGCTGTCATTCCGGATACTCGGGGAAGGTGCGGAGGTTTATCGTCTGAAGATTCCTGTATTTGTGAGCTATGTGGGTCCCTAGTTGATGAGAACTGTATCCAACGGTGCCAACCTAAATATAATCCATACTGGGGTGGGTATCCTCTAGAGGATTATCATAGCATGGTAGGCAAAGTGTTAAATCAAACTGATTGCTGGGTGTGTTCACATGTGCCACAGGGACAGCATAACATAGGGTTGGTGCCATTTCCGCTGAATATCACGGAAATTTTAGAATTGCAAAAAGGGAAAACATTGGTTGGAAAACTTCTCTCATCCAAACCACCTCATTTCAAACTCCATCAATTCCAAGTAGATAGATCACTTTTGTGCTTAAACATAACCAACCCCAATAGACCCGGGAGTTGGGAAGTGACGGGGAATAATCAGACGATGACCTTCTCACAAAGAGCTGATAATGAGTCCATAAACCATGATCTGCTGCGCTCCATTAAGTCTAGTGGGAAACATTTTAGGTATCGGTATACATTGAGTTCCACCAAAGAAATTATTGGTAAGGTGCCAAATGGTTATTGTGCTAAAATAATACAGCCAGAAACTTGCATGTATCAGATGGACGACCCAGAAATAGGATTGTTTGCAAGGGAAATGTGCTTAATGATAATGATGCATACCATTCCTTATGTTCTCCCTGATAATGTATATTTCATATGTGGAAGAAAAGCGTATAAATGGCTCTCCCCAAGTTCCGAAGGTTTGTGTTACCTGGGAAGAGTAGTCCCAGAAGTTATGACCCTCACACATGTGGAAATGCTGGGTATACATAAAAACACACCGTCACCATATCTTCACACACAATATGAACACAGAGGCAAAATAAATATGATAACTGGTGACGTACATAAAGCCACTCAGTTAATCAGTGAGACAACTGGCTTTCAAGTTCTAGTCGCATTGGATCCCACCAGGATCGCTCGGGGTACATTAAATTTTAGATATATGCAGGAACTTGCTAAATTGATAGATAATATCACCGAGATGTACGATGACACATTCAGGTATACAGGGAGAGAATTGCAAGCGTACAAGAAAGAATTAGTGCAACACAGGCTAGTGTTGGAGGGTATTGAGTAACATTGGCCACCCAATTTGGAGTAAAATGTTGCACCTATGTCACCAATGATACCAGCAACCCCAAGGAGGTGATAGACCGAAAGATGGATGAAATTCTGCAGCTAAAATGGGAGTTTCGTAAGAACCATAACGCTTCAGTGGCTGAAGTAGGGGAGAAGATAGAAGGATGGGTTTCATGGCTGAACCCAGTGAAATGGTTCTCAGGCCTAGGGGAATGGGTCCAGGAAGTGATCGCCAGCATAGGCAAATTCTTAATCCTTATACTTATTGTCATCATAATAATTGGCATATGCGTCCGGTGTGTTCCTATTGTGTTGAAGTGTGGAAAATGTAAAAACAGAGTAAAACGTAAGACTGAAACTATGATGATGGCCAGTAATGACAATATGTATACCGAGGTAAATATAGAACTGCATTACAACCCTGAACTAGGAAATACTATTGTTTGATGTATTATATTTAGACATGCATAGAATGTATTATTGAAATGTTATTTATAAGAACACCTCAGATAATGTAAAGTCTCAATTCCCCTTCAAGACTGCTTTTATAAGACTGGTGCATTCCCACACCTTTCACATGATCTTCCAAGATCCGCGGTGTGCGTATAATAGTAGTTTTATGTCCCCACCCAGAGACACATTATTCATGGATTAAGAACCACCTTGTGCCATCCCATGATAACACTAAATAATATGTAAATATAAGTATAAACTCAATTCTAATAGGAGATTATGATAGCATGTTGTTCGCTATCAAAGGGTGGACTGTCAAAGCTGGATAATTGGCTGAGACAAGATCAGTTTAAAATTGAAGCGTGCACGACGCCATTTGTGAATGGCAGCTAGACTCCATTTTAGAAACAAGAATCTGCAAGACACCATTTTGCGACCAGCGTCACTTTAAGTTACAACCCACGAGCTAAGAACAGATGGCAATATTTTTGATAATCTAAATAGAATAGACAATGTACCAGAAACTGTAAGAAATTTACATACAAATTGGGAATCCCTGTTGGCAATTGTAATATAATCCAGGCATTGATCTACACAATTGTATTTGTCTGAATCCAAACAGGTTTTAGCTTCATACCCAGACAGGATGGTTTAGTTTCACAGCTGGAGATCACATTTGCATTGCAGTCTGAAACTGTGAGTGAGGAATGATATGTATGTATGTATGTATATATCATCCACACCGGCGGCACTCAGGTACATAAAGGCGTCTCAACACAGGTGTATATACCAACGTTTCGGAGCCATTTATTGCTCCATCATCAAGACCTTGATGATGGAGCAATAAATGGCTCCGAAACGTCGGTATATACACCTGTGTTGAGACGCCTTTATGTACCTGAGTGCCGCCGGTGTGGATGATATATTGGGACCTTCTCGAGTTGGTCTCTGACGGAGAGCACCAGGGCCTTTTTTGGTGTGTAGTGCTGGGAGTGCCACTCGATATGGAACATATATATATATATATAAATATAAATATGTTAAGTCCATCATAGATGGAATCTCATGCATAAACACCGCACATTACACACAATTGAGCCACTAACATGACGCCCAGTAGCGAATGCACAATTATTAGCATCATGCGATTGCATCTTTCACCATTTCACGTACACACATTATGCTTAAGACCCCGAATGAAAATACAGTTTAGTAGCTTTATGCGCACGCATCTGTCCCCAGTTAACTAGCGTCTTCATATCAAACCCCGAATACTCACACATTACATATTCACACATAAGGTTTAATAAGCTTTAAAGTATATGATTTAAGTTGGTTCAGTTAGTTTAAATGCTGAGAAATAAAGATATTTGATAACTAAGGTTTTATACATGCTAAACAAGTCATGTTTGGTTTTGTACTGATGCGTACTCTTTTTACAGTATTCCGGTGTTATCGGTGGGGAGGTCGCATCACGCATTCTCGAGTTATGGATCGCAGAGGCTACAAGCTACAAAATGTATATTTCATGAACAACTGTTAGGATGTTACAGGGGGCGGGAAGGGAAAGACACCCAGCTGTTAGAGGCAGGGAGAGTCTATTTGAACCAGCCTGTTAAATGCTTTGTAACAGATGCTTCTCCCCTGGGAACCAATGACATCAGCAGCAAACTTCTGTATTGTCCTGTCTATTCTGGGGGGGTATAAATATGTGTGCTCAAACGCTGGGTTCTTAGTCTTCGTGCTGAATGCTGAATGACGAGGGGTCTCTTGCTGATGCCTATCTTCGGGTCCGGAAGCGCTGCGTATGTATACTGTACTTGGGTCTGTATAATTCCTTTTGCACCTAAATTGTGTCTGGATCAATTGCGTGTAACTGTCTGAACTTTTACTTAAATAACACTTGTGCTTTGGAACCACAGATTCCACGTCTAAGTCTTTATTTACTGTATGACTGCGTACGCAAATTAGCATCATCCTTAGAGGTTTATAGGAAGGATTTTAGAAGGTACAGGCAGGGGTATATAGAGGTTCTTTTTAATATCATTAATATCTTTCATGTGTCACATCTGCTTTCTCTTATCTGTTTCCCTTGTCTGTCATTCTCCTCCTGTATCCATATGTTCATCCTAGGTAACCCTCTTACTCCCTATAGACTCTCCTTTTGTGAGTGATCACCTGCGTCTCTATCCTTTACTTTTCCCCTACATCTCTCACTCCCTGCTACCCTTTTAGCCCCTGCTTCCATATCACCCCCTGCACCTCTCCCCCTTCGGAAGTGGATAGATCCCCTTCAGTTTTTGTACCCTGATGTCATCAGCTACTGTCCAACGTCATTACCTATTATTATTATTATTATTACCTACCATTCATGTGGGCATAGAGGGACTTTCCTCTTACTCTTAAAACTTTTCACTGCCTGCTTCCCTCTCTCAAATTTATAATAGTATAAAACTAATAATTTATATTGAAAAAAATGCACCCTGCTCAGTGACTCTGTGCAGTACATGGACTGGCACCAGTGAGCAGATTTGTATGAAATGCAATGTCCAAGTGCCATGTTGACATTGCATGCACATATGCCCCAGCCTAGATGCCTCAGCTACCCCAGCCCATGTATCCTGACAGTGTCACACTGCTTCTTCCCAGGCAATATAGGACCAGCCTGCCCTGCTCTACACACAAAGGCAAGTTAGTCTACTCTTTACCTCTCAGACGGGACTTACTCAGGAAGGAGAAAGTTTCCGTGCATGAGGCCAGGAGCTGGTGGCTGTTCATGGTCTCAGAAGGCACCTTCTCATTGGCTGACGGGCCACAAGCATGATTGGCTGGTGGCCTGTGCCAAATACAAAGAACCATCCCTTTTTATTGGCAGCCGGTCCACGAGCCAGGATTGGCTGGCGGCCGGTGCTAACTGCATAGCTCATGTCTCCAGGCTAGCGCCGCTGCAGTGCCGATGTGAATGAGATGTGTCCCCAATGGGACACACCTCTATGCAATGCCACTATTGTTCCAGCACTGGGATCCCATATGCGATCCCAGCGCTGGTACGTTGTCTAACGTGGCAAAGATGAAGTGGTGGCGGTATGTCATACCGCCGTATACCGCCCCACTTCGAGCACTGGTCTGTATAAGTATGTGTATGTATGTCTGTGACTGCGTGTATGTGTGTCTGACTATATTACTAAATGTGTGTGTGTATGTATGTGTGTAACTACAGTCAGGTGCATAAATATTGAGACATTGACAGAATTTTCATATTTTGGCCTCTATTCACCACCACAATGGCTTTGAAATGAAACAAACAAGATGTGCTTTAACTGCAGACTTTCAGATTTAATTTGAGGGTAATTACATCCAAATCAGGTGAACGATGTAGGAATTACAACGGTTTCTATATGTGCCTCCCACTTGTTAAGGGGCCAAAAGTAATGGGACAAACTAAACAATCCTAAATCTAACTTTCACTTTTTAGTACTTTGTTGCAAATCCTTTGCAGGCAATTACAGCCTGAAGTCTGGAATGCATAGACATCACCAGACGCTGGGTTTCATCCCTGGTGATGCTCTGCCAGGCCACTACTGCAAATGTCTTCAGTTCCTGCTTGTTCTTGGGGCATTTTCCCTTCAGTTTTGTCTTCATCAAGTGAAATGCATGCTCAATCGGATTCAAATCAGGGGATTGACTTGGCCATTGCATAACATTCCACTTTTTAGCCTTAAAAAACTCTTTGGTTGCTTTTGCAGTATGCTTCAGGTCATTGTCCATCTGCACTGTGAAGCGCCGTCCAATGAGTTCTGAAGCATTTGACTGAATATGAGCATATAATGTTGCCCTAAACACTTCAGAATTCATTCTGCTGCTTTTGTCAGCAGTCACATCATCAATAAATACAAGGGAACCAGTTCCATTGGCAGCCATACATGCCCACGCCATGACACTACCACCACTGATGAGGTGGTATGTTTTGGATCATGAGCAGTTCCTTTCTTTCTCCATAGTCTTCTCTTCCCATCACTCTGGTACAAGTTGATCTTTGTCTCATCTGTCCATAGGATGTTGATCCAGAACTGTAATGGCTTTTTTAGATGTTGTTTGGCAAACTCTAATCTGGTCTTCCTGTTTTTGTGGCTTACCAATGGTTTACATCTTGTCATGAACCCTCTATATTCACTCTTGTGAAGTCTTCTCTTGATTGTTGACTTTGACACATATACACCTACCTCCTTGAGAGTGTTCTTGATTTGGCCAACTGTTTTGAAGGGGTTTTTCTTCACCAGGGAAATAATTCTTCTGTCATCCACCACAGTTGTTTTCCGTGGTCCTCCGGGTCTTTTGGTGTTGCTGAGCTCTCCAGTGCATTCTTTATTTTTAAGAATGTTCCAAACAGTTGCTTTGGCCACACCTAATGTTTTTGCTATCTCTCTGATGGGTTTGTTTTGATTTTTCAGTCTAATGATGGCTTGCTTCACTGATAGTGACAGCTCTTTGGATCTCATATTGAGTCGACAGCAACTGATTCCAAATGCAAATGTCACACCTAGAATCAACTCCAGACCTTTTACCTGCTTATTGTTAATGAAATAACGAGGGAATAGCCCACACCTGTCCATGAAATAGCTTTTGAGTTGATAGTCCCATTAATTTTGGCCCCTTAAAAAGTGGGAGGCACATATAGAAACCGTTGTAATTCCTACATCGTTCACCTGATTTGGATGTAATTACCCTCAAATTAAATCTGAAAGTCTGCAGTTAAAGCACATCTTGTTTGTTTAATTTCAAAGCCATTGTGGTGGTAAATAGAGGCCAAAATATGAAAATTCTGTCAATGTCCCAATATTTATGCACCTGACTGTATGTATGTGTTTGTATGTGATTATGGGGTCTATTTATTATCATTATTTTTACTAAAATAAAGGGTTTTCACACCCTTTTCACATTATTTTAGTATCACCTATAGTTATTACAGGGCAATTGGGGTAGAATTCGTAAAATTCTACTCCAACCCCTAAATATCACTTATTTTTAGTAAGCAGATCGTATTTCCCATAATTGTAATGGGAAATGTGATCCGACCAAAGTTGCTAAAAATAAAATGTGAAAAAAAAATACCTAGGGAGGCCCTGTGATAATAACGCCACCTGGAGGTGGCATTATCCAGGGTCTCCCCTGGTTACTGGACTCCTACTATGCTCTAACGGGGAGAACAGAGCCGGTCCCAGTAAACAGCTGTGTGGTCTAAACAGACCGCAAGCTGAGTACTGTAAAAAAAAAAAAAAAAATTAACATACCTGACTCCAGGGACCGGTGATCGGGGTTCCAGGTGATGTCCTTCCTCCAGTCAGCTGGTCTCCCATAGTGCACTGCGGCCCGATCATCAGGTGATCGGGTCCCAGTGCAGTATGGGATATCACCTGACCGGACGACATGGAAGACATCACCGGAGGCCTGGATCATGCAGGTAAGTGTAATTAAAGGAGGGGGGGTCACGGGGGGTCTGTGATCGTGGGGGGCAGGGCTTAGCGCCGGGGGGGTAGCAGCGGCAGCCAGTGCACTTTGTCACTGTATTTTTTCTGAAAATACCATGACTAGTGTGCGGATGGGATTCGCAGGGACAGAGCAATGCAAATTCAGTCGTTAATATCACACTACAATCTGCATTCAATATGTGGATTGTAGTAAATAGAGCCCTATATGTGGACTGTGTGTATTAATTTGTGACTGTAGGCGTGTATTCGTGTGTGACTATGAGTGTGTGTGAATTAGGTATGTAACTGTGTGTATGTGACTATGTTTGACTGTGTATTTGTGACTAGGTGTTTATAAGTGTGTGATTGTATGAATGTGTGTGTATTAGTGTGTGACTATGAATAAGTGTGTATGCGTGTAACTATGTATATGTATTACTGTATATGTGTGCAGTGGCGTAACTACTGTAGGTGCTGGGGTCTGCGGATGCATGGCCCTCCACCTGCATCTACAGGTCAAGGCCTCGGTCCATGCCCCCCCTTCCTCTGCACTCCTCCCTTCCTGTGAGTGTGGCTGTAAACACTGGGGGCTGCGGTCTGTGCTGGAATATAAAGGCTGATGTTGATATCAGTGATGTTGAATAGGAAGACATCACAAAACTGAATGCAGCTGTTATTCAGCAGCCACCTGATTAGTTGAACAAAAAAAATGTCCTGACTCGCAAACCATATCTGAGAAGTACAACTCACTTCCCCCATTACCATAAAGAAAAACATTGTGCTGTGAAGAAAAGTATACTTTCCCATAGCCTGTGTCACTGAATGCAATACCAGGCTGTGCATTGCTAGCTTTCTATCTACCACAACTATAGGCAACTGTACGGTGTAGATAGGTAAGTGGGAGGGCAAACCGTGGCTGCCTAGATAAAGCACATTACTCTGGTGCAGTACAGGGGCCTTGCAGCATAGCAGCAACAGAGGTTAGGTTTAGGCACTAAGGGATGAGGTTAGGTTTAGGCACTAGGGGAGGAGGTTAGGTTTAGGCACTAGGGGAGGAGGTTAGGTTTAGGCACTAGGGGAGGAGGTTAGGTTTAGGCACTAGGGGAGGAGGTTAGGTTTAGGCACTAGGGGAGGAGGTTAGGTTTAGGCACTAGGGGAGGAGGTTAGGTTTAGGCACTAGGGGAGGAGGTTAGGTTTAGGCACTAGGGGAGGAGGTTAGGTTTAGGCACTAAGGGATGAGGTTAGGTTTAGGCACTAGGGGAGGAGGTTAGGTTTAGGCACTAGGGGAGGAGGTTAGGTTTAGGCACTAGGGGAGGAGGTTAGGTTTAGGCACTAGGGGAGGAGGTTAGGTTTAGGCACTAGGGGAGGAGGTTAGGTTTAGGCACTAGGGGAGGAGGTTAGGTTTAGGCACTAAGGGATGAGGTTAGGTTTAGGCACTAGGGGAGGAGGTTAGGTTTAGGCACTAGGGGAGGAGGTTTGGTTTAGGCACTAGGGGATGAGGTTAGGTTTAGGCACTAAGGGATGAGGTTAGGTTTAGGCACTAAGGGATGAGGTTAGGTTTAGGCACTAGGGGAGGAGGTTAGGTTTAGGCACTAGGGGAGGAGGTTTGGTTTAGGCACTAGGATGAGAGGTTAGGTTTAGGCACCAGGGAGGAAATGTTAGGTTTAGGATGCAGGGAGTGGGAGGTTAGGCTTTGGAAGTAGGGGGGAGGTTGGGTTTAGGCACCGCGGAGGGAGGGTTAGTGCTAGCATACTTACCTATGGGTGTCATGATTCTGACTGTCAGGATGCCACTGTCTGTATTCTGACCAGCTGCATCCCTACCATCGGCAATCCATACCCAACCCGCCTCATACATGGCATATAAAAGGAGGGGGCCGCATTCTGCAATTCAGGGGCACCAAAAATAATTATATCCCTATATATACTGAATTGTGAAATCATAACCAAATCAAGTGGACATTTATATATGAGTACCAAGTTTAAGGATTCTGCCAGCAATAAATCGTGGCCGCGTCCTCCCCCTCCATGGTCGTCCTCCCTCCTCATTGACTGGTACTGGGCGGAGGCGTGGCCTCCTCCTCCCAGCATCAATCAGTGAGGAGAGATAGAGCCGACTGGGAGTGTGACAAGTGCTATACATGCTTAATTTTTATGTCTCTGGGTTATTATAAAGACGCAGATATAGTAATTTGTTTTTATCCTGATTGTTTTGGGCTGTGCAATAGAGTAAATTTGCCTCTAGTTGAAGACTTGTAATCCAGAATGTTACCATGGGATAGAATGGTAAGAAGAGGTGGTAAGTTGCCATGTGCTGGTAGAAAAGCCCGGGCCACCTGATTGCATGTGCCCCCCAGACTAAAAGTTGCCAGCCAGCCCCTGCCCGGAATAGCCTGGAGGCTCCCGAAAATCGGGGGCACTCCCGACCGCCTGTAAGAGTGGGAGAGTCCCCTGGCCAGCTGCCAAGATCTTCCAGAAAAGACCAGTGGGCATGGCCTAAAATTTGTAATGTCTGAAATGGTGCAGTTTCAAGTACATTGACCCTTAAACTCACATTCCATCTACTGTATACTTGCCTACTTTTTCAGATTATCTGAGGGATTACTAAATAGACTCCGCACCCACCCTCCTGCATGCCCCTCACTTCCTAGTGGGCATAAAGTGTGTGGTGGTGGTGGTGGGGGGGGGGTGAGACACAGTGACACAATTCTTTAGAATTGCATCCTTGTCCCTCCTCCTCATCCAGCAATTTGCGGCACTGTGCCATGGGGGCTGTGCCTAATGATGCTTGTGGGGTTTTTTTTTTTATATACTAGCACAAGGTGCATCTGGAATTACATTGAGTAAATTTTACAAGTAAAGCTGGGTATAAAAATCAACTTGCTTATCTAACGGGGCAGCTATATTGCAGCCATATACAGTAGACTAAAGCTCCAGTGACACCACATGCAAAGCACTTACACCGGCGGATGTGGCGGTAAAGAGAGGACATTCCATTGTGACTCTTTTACATTCACATGCTTTGAACACGAGTGAGTAGAGAAAACCAGGCTGTCTCCTCTCCCACAGTTGCAAACGGAAGTGGGCATGTGGTCACTGCCATCCCTGCACAAGCTGTGACTACCATTGAAAGCGCTACTACAAAGCACCATTTTTAACACCAGTGGGTTCGTGGCCCAACAGCCAAATAGTTCTTTTATATCTGGCGTTCACTTGAGACACTTCTGATTTTGTCATTGTCACAGGTTCAACATCTGTGAATAAAGTTTATTTATCCCAATGAAGGAGTGATGTACAGTAACAAACGCTGGTTTTCTTCATAACCAAACTTTTGTGAATTGTGACATGTTTGTCTGGAATATACACAGTGTCACTGCAGGTCATGTGGACAATACTGAAGGAATAAAGTTATGTTGATAGCGAAAAATTCACGCTGTGGTATTGTCACACAAAAGCTACATTTTCCTTTGGAGTAAAACATTTGTCAAGCAAGCCTAGCAGGCCCAGTCACAGTCACGCACAACTGCAAGCAGCCAATATGTCACTGAACATGTCAGGAAATACAGACAGTTATAGTAAAGATGTGAAGATTTATGTACTTTGTTATTGAGTGAGTGAAAGCAAAACACTGCTCTATTTACTCTGTGGAACACGTTTCACTTCCTTAAAAATCGTGATGATGCATAAGCAACAGTGATAAACTAAAACTAACAAACACTGGGAGGTAATGATGCCACGAACCCCCACTTCATATATATAGTCGGGATAGGGGTCCCTCTCTTGGTTAAATGGACTCCCTGTTTACACACACAGCAGCTGGAGAAACAGGACACAATTCTGGGGTTCTCGTGTAAGCTGGTCGGAGCCAGTCTTTATTGTACTGGACACATAAATAAAACAAAACACAAACAAAATCCTAGCCTGTCTGGACTCTAATTAGACAACAGGTTCCCTCGGTAACAGAAGACTAAATAAGTTCACGTCAACAGTACTTACAGGTTGTATTACACAGTATTTCAGAGCAAACTAGCCTGCGGGCCTGCCCTTCCAGGTATGAGACACTCAGCTATAACAAAACCCAGCTTATCTGAGCCACTTTCAGGCGCAAGCCCTAACGAGCCTGCTACCAGGCTGAAAAGGCCCAGCACCTGGAGTGGCCTGTGGATGGAGCCCTCCCTCTCCTCACATCCACACCCCCATGACCCATTCCGGCTTTTCACTAAAGCCGACATTTGTAGTCTTTTTGCAAACAGACTTCTCCTGGGGGTTTTAAAACACATAGGACAGGAATCTGGGACAGACATAGAAGCCATTCAACACTGCTCCAGTGCTTCTATCACAATATTATATATAATCATACAGAAACATTTATAAATATTTAATATGAATTGCAGACTCTCTCTCAATTTAACTTTTCATCACAAACACAGCAATCCCTTCACTCCAAGTGCATAACACACAGCAAACCTCATACTCTAAGTAATTTGCTATACGCATCAAGGGTCCATCTATATTCATAAACAAGCACAGTTGAAATTAGACACATCTGGAGTTATGTAGATAAGGAATCACTGACGCCCGGCACCTATTCTGGAAATAATTTTAAGAGGGTGACAGTGACAAAGTTTGGAATAAGGCCAAGTGTCTAAATATAAAAATAACAAGGACAAGTTCAGTAATCATTCTACAGCGTGGAAAAGTGTCTGGAGAAATGTGTAAATGTTGTTACCCAAAGTACCACCCATATATACAGTATATATTTATACTCTGCATGCATATCTTGGAGCTGCCCAAATGGTTGTCAGACTTATCCCAACTTGTGGACCTGGAAAAAGAGGTGGAGCCTACAAGAAAGTGGGTGGAGTTTGCACAAAGAAGGCTTTTTTGTGGTTGAATCTGGAGTGTGGCTTATTCTGTCCTGATTACTCATCTAGGGTGATATTGACCAATCTGCAGCGATTAGGAGCACAGAGGAACTTTGGACTGCTCACCACAAGCTGCAATCTTCTGGAGCACACTCTTCCTGCTCTTCCCTCCTTCCACAAGCCTCTATTAATTTTTTTTTTCTTAACAGTATGTTGAATCCTTTCTAATAAGATATTTCTAGTGCTTGAAAGTGTTTTTTTTTTTTATTCTTTCATTCTTCAGATCTTTATTGACATGTCCTCTGCTTTCTTCAAGAGAACCGGACTCACGGATTCTTGAATCTAAGACTTTGAAATACTTCCACCAAATTCTACTCATTTGTTCTGATCCCTATGCTTCATTTGGCATGAGGAACGTGTTTTGTAGACAATACGGATTAAACAATACCAGTACAGTGAACAGGTCAAACTACTTTCTGTTGGTCCCTGTACTTTCCCTTATACAAACACACTCTCACTGCTTCAAATTAATCAGAAGCCAATTAACCCACCAGCCTTCGGACCATACGAGGGGAGCAGAGCACAAAGAGGGACCCCCACCCCACACATATTGTACATGTATAGGACATACATGGGTGGGTGAAACATACAGACTTTTAAATAGCACCCTGTTTTGTCCTCACTATAATCTCCTCTGATTAAAAGTAGACAGAATATTCACTCCTACTTTTCAATAATCCAGTCTAGAATGGTGTATATTGTAGTGATAGGATAAATTGATAAAACTGTGACAGAAACAAACAGTACAATGCAATTACAATATGCAACTGAAACACTGCAATGTGAACATAAACCTAACATAACTGAACTGTCAGCAGATCTAATGATGGCAGATTTAGGTGTAAATTCTTACCATTAATGCTGTGCTGAAGGGAGGAATATATATGCTACTGTTTGCTGGGACCATGTGAGAAACGAAGATGAAGTAGGGATGGACATTGGTAGCTGATGGTTAGCAATCATCGATGTTTCCGATTCGATGGAAGTACTTTTTCCATCAAATACCGGAAATTCAATGGTTGCCAGCCATCGGATGCAGCTTTCCCATGCCCATCAGATGGTTGGCTGTGAAGGGGGAGTGCACACCACTGCTGTGCATAGAGCAGAACAGCGGGCGTTAAGCAGGAGATTAGATGCTGGGAGCATGCGCAGGGCATCTATTCTCAGTGTAGGGGGAGCCTGGGGGCAGCATAGCATCTCGGAGAGTGCTGGGCAGGTCCCCACAGTGATGTAAACAGGGGTGCTGCAAAACTCAGTCCCTTTCCCATAGGCTCTGCCTCCTTTTCTGACGGTAGTATAACCATTGTGATGGTTATACTATTGAATATTTGCCATGCAATGGCTAGTTGCCATTGCATCACATGATTTGATGTTGGAAGCCCGGCAACCATTCGCAGCCAGGCTTCCAATGTCCATCGCTAAGATGAAGGTTCCCACAATCCTCTACCCAGGGTACATTGGGAACTAACTACATAGGTCCTAGAGTTCAGTGAAGCTGATTCTAGGCTGGAAAGTAGATGGAACTTACACAGAAACAAATGCATATGAAATAAACAGTGCTGAAGGCATAACAACTATTATATTATTATCTTTTTACTTTTGTTTGCCACTCAAAACAATAGCCCACCTACACATTAAAAACACAAAGATGGGGTTGATAGGTAGGGTGACTACCATATTGCTGCTGGGTTCACTATTGTCTATGATTTACTTATCCGTATTGCATACCACCCAACTTTTTAAAGTTTTGGAATCGGCATAAACATGGTCACATCTAGGGCATGTTACTAGCTCTTTCAATATGCTGAACCGCCGCTTTGCCTTTACCCTCCAATAAATATAACTTTTGAATACAGCATTCACCATCAGTGGCGTAACTAGGGTCGTTGGCGCCCAGGGCAAGATGAAAAATGGCATCCCCCCAACTGTGTAAAAAAAAAATAGACGTAGCCACTGAAAAATTGGGGTGTGTCAACATGACACGCCACAGTTTCTTGTCCCTCTGGGAACATTCCTTTCCATTGCATATGCACCTTAAAGCCCAAAGTAATAGTGCCCCTTATACAGTGCCCCATATTAGTGTTCCCGCTAGGCTGTTTTAGCGGGGCACCGTGCTCTGCCCTTTTGGCTAAAACAACATGGTGGGTGCCATCCCCACCCGCGGGCCGCAGTGTCCCGCACATGGGAAAATTTGCGGTGCTGCAATCACCGCCCATGAATAGATGCCGGGTGCATTCTTCTGGCATCTATTCACAGAGAAAGCAGAGCTTGGGGGCAGCCCGGCATATCTCTAAGTGCTGGCCATACCCCCAAGAGTGATGAAAAGGGGGCACATCTTAAAGACATGCCTCCTTTTCTCTTGACCACGCCCTTTTTTCAGACACATGCAGGAGTGCCCCTTTATATGACCAGTGCCCTACTCGACATCGGACCTAGGACCTGATTCAGAACTGCTCGCTAGGATGCGCTCGCTCGTTGCTGGCCGATTTTTGCACTCTGCGCATGTGTATGCATCACATTGCACGTGCGCGAACCACTGTGACAGATGGGGAATCACTCGCTCGCTCAGCATAGACAGCCCAGTTGAATGAGTGACATGAGAGGCCATTTGTGGGTGGTAACAGGGGCAGGCCACTAGAAACGGGGGAGTGGAGGTGTGAACGCAGGCATATCTATGTGTTTCAATGCAGTTTCATAGGCGTGCATAATTAACAGGAAGCGTCATTGTACACGTCACCTGGTTATATTTCACACTGAAGGGATCGCAGTGCTTGCGGCCAAGTATAGTCAACCTCAAGCGCTGCGTGCATATCCGATGGTGCTCGATGTACCAATGTTTTCATGCACTTCCAGGTGATGACTTGCGCAAGTGGGCATCTTATGAATGGCTGGTGAGCGTCTACTTACGCAAAGTGATCGCTCGCCAAGACATAGTGGGCGTGCTAATGCCTTGCCAAGCGATCGCCTGCCTTGCTGGGCTGTGCTGGATTTGCATACACTGGGAGCGAGCGATCACATCTAGCGAATGGTTCTGAATCAGGTCCCTAGTGTGAACACTACTTATGCAGTGCCTCTTATACAGTGCCCCAGTAGTAGTGCCCCTTATACATAAAAACAGACACACACAACACAATCATATACTTACCTAAAGCTCTGCTGCCGTCCAAATGCTCCGTCCTCTGTCCTCGCACTGAGCAATTTGGGGGAGATGTCATGACATTTCTCCTTTCACCCACTGCAGGAGCCGGAAGGCAGAGCTCAGGAGTGGACTCCAGTCTCCGGCTGCAGGGAAGGAGATGCCAGGTGCCCGTTTGTTACAAAATCTCAGCGGGCGCCCGGCAAATGGAGTAGGCAGGGGCAGTGCCTCTCCAGCCTGGCGCCAGCTCTCGGTGCAGCAGCCAATAAAAATCTGCCTCTTATTGGCAGCTGCTGGCTGCTCCTGGCTGGCCTTGACGAAATATGTAATAACTGCATCTGAAACGTTGTACAGTAATGGATTAACAAAATTGGATTATTGAGTACCCGAGGAGTGCTGCCTGTATCTGGTTGTATGTTCAAGACTGAGCGCTCTGCTTACTTCTTAGGATCTGCACCCCGGCTGTTGAACTTTTTTATTTGGAATATATATATATTTTCAGCTCCTCCAAGAAATAAAAAGGCGGCACTGCAAACATACACAGTGACATATACACGTACACACTGACAAAGCCTAGACGCACACACTGACAGACACACACACATGCACACTGACAAAGCCGACACACACACACTGGCACAGACAAAAGGTTAGACACACACACACTGACACAGACAAAAGGTTAGACACACACGCCGACAGACTGTCGAAGCTGGATTATTGGCTGAGACAAGATCAGTTTAAAATTGAATCGCAGCGACGCCATCTAGTGACTGGCCGCAAGACGCCATATTGGAAATGAAATTGCAAGATGCCATTTTGCGAATGGCCGCCCAAGCGCCATTTTAGATAAACTCACACTTTAGTACATGTGGCGATATTACTATTAGCATCATGCGATTGCATCTTACACCATTTCTCATACACACATTAAAACGCACAATTGCGCAGTTAACTAGTCGCATATTAGCGAATGCATAAGACCCTGTATGAAAACGCTGAATATTAGCTTCATGCACATGCATCTGCTCCAAGTTAACTAGCGTCTTTACATCAAACCCCACATACTCACACATTACATATCCACATAAAAGGTTCCATAAGCTTTAAGGTCCAGGAAGTGATCGCCAGCATAGGCAAATTCTTAATCCTTATACGGATTGTCATCATAATAATTGGCATATGTGTCCGGTGTGTTCCTATTGTGTTGAAGTGTGGAAAATGTAAAAATAGAGTAAAACAAAAGAACAAAATTATGATGGTGGTCAGTATGAATACCGAGGTAAATACAGAACTGCATTACAACCCTGAACTAGGAAATTCCATCATTTAATGTATTATATTTAGACATGCATAGAATGTATTATTGAAATGTTATTCTAATACACCTCAGATAATGTAAAGTCTCAAATTTCCCCTTCAAAACTGCCTTTATAGGACTGGTGTATCCCCACACCTTTCACATGATCTTCCAAGATCCGCGGTGTGTGTATAATATTAGTTTTATGTCCCCACTCAGAGACACATTATTGATGGATTAAGAACCACCTTTTTCCATCCCATAATAACACTAAATAGTATATAAATGTAAGCCTAAAGATATTTTAAAATCAGATTGTGATAGCATGTTGTTCGCTATCAAAGGGTGGACTGTCGAAGCTGGATTATTGGCTGAGACAAGATCAGTTTAAAATTGAATCGCAGTGACGCCATCTTGTGACTGGCCGCAAGACGCCATCTTGGAAATGAAATCGCAAGATGCCATTTTGCGAATGGCCGCCCAAGCGCCATTTTAGATAAACTCACACTTTAGTACATGTGGCGATATTACTATTAGCATCATGCGATTGCATCTTACACCATTTCTCATACACACATTAATACGCACAATTGCGCAGTTAACTAGTCGCATATTAGCGAATGCATAAGATCCTGTATGAAAATGCCGAATATTAGTTTCATGCACATGCATCTGCCCCAAGTTAACTAGCGTCTTTACATCAAACCCCACATACTCACACATTACATATCCACATACAAGGTTCCATAAGCTTTAAGGTATAAGATTCAAGTATGCACATTTACTATAATTGCTATGAAATAAAGATTATTTTGTAACTAAGGTTTCATATGTGATAAATAAGCCATGTTTGGTATTGTACTGATGCGTACTCTCTCAACAGTATTCCGGTAACATTGATGTAGAGATCGCAACATGCATTCTCAACTTATGGACCGCAGAGACTTCAAGCAACAAAATGTACATTATATGACCAACTGTTAGGATTTGCATGAGGCGGGAAACCAGAGACCACCAGTTGTTAGAGGCTGGACTGTGTCTATTTGAACCAACCTGTTAGATTCCTTGTAACATATGCCCTCTCCTTTAGGACCAATGGTATTAGCAACAAACTTCTCTATTGTGTTGTCTATTTCTGGGGGGGTATAAATATGTGTGTTCTGACCCTGGGTTTCTAGTCTTCGTGCTGAATGCTGATTGAGGAGGGGTTTCTTGCTGATGCCTACATCTGGTCCAGAGCGCTGTGTATGTATAACTGTACTTGGGTCTGTATAATTCCTTTGCGCTAAATTGTACTTGTAACTAGCATGTAAGTGACTGTACTTTTACTTGAATAATACTTTGTGCTTTGGAACCAAAGGTTCTAGGTCTGGAGTCTTTATTTACTGTATAACTGCATACGCAAAATAGCGTCATCCTTAGAGGTTTATAGGCAGGATATCAGAAGGTATAGGCAGGGGTGTATAGAGGCTCAAAGGCAGTATCCTTAGTTGGGGGCTCATAGTGAAGTCACTTACCCACTCACACGGCACATACGGTTATTGATATCTCACCAAAGGGTGGAGTGGCCACATGCAGGGTTTATCTGCAACCGCTCGGTGCTGAGAAATCACTACCCGTTTTCGTGTGAGCCAGGGACGCTGACTAGAATCCAGGGACTAGAGAGAAAAAAGTTTGTTTCCTTTGTTGGTAGAACCTAACATTTAAAGGGGTGCCGCAGTATTGAACACGCGGCTGAGTCGCAGTTTTGCGCACAGTAAAGACGCACTTTTGTGTACGCAGCTAAAGGGTGTCATACGGTTGTGTGGTAGTCGCATTATTGTGTATGCGACTGGTCGCACAATAGCGTATACGTACTTCCGGTTGTGCTGCCACATGTTTAAACAAAGCCGTTGAGTTTACATTATCAATTGTTGCTAAATATCTGGATTAACGTGTATTTTTCTACGCAGAACAAAAGTATGTAAGTGTGAGTGTTTGTTTAGGGTGTAACACGGGACCTAAATGTTAAGGGTATCGTAGGACCCTTAAGTGCTAGGCGCAGGAGTTGGCCTAGTAACTCGGTAGCAGCTTACCGTTTACTTTACACAAAGGTGTATGGTTTGTTATTATTGTTAGGGTTCGGCCCCCAGCGTGATTATAGCATTCAGTAATCAATGTGTGTGATCTGTTAGGCTTATTTGAACACTATAATTGAACTGCATAATCTTGGCTAGATTGTGATTGTGAGCTGATGGGAGAGTGGACGAAATCAACTGGAACACAAAGGGTACTTTGCTGCCCCCTAGCTGTTGAAAGGTAGTCAAAAAGGGATTGCTGAACGGAAGCGGTCTTTACATCCGTAGGTGAGTGGAAGCGTCTAGAAGTCCTCCATAAAGTTTGCGAATACGCCTTTTTTCCAAGACGTTCGCAGGTAAGTGAAAGTATCTTGACTGTCTTTCACCAGTTTAAATCTTTATTGAAAAACGTAGGAGTTGTCTCAGAATGGGAGCCACGCAAACAATAGAGATGTTAGGCAATGATGTGCTGCTAATGGAAGCGCCGCTTGGATCGGCCTGTCGTATTATGCATACTATGTACGGTACTTATGCAATAAGGTATTGTGATGTATGGTTTAAAATGACGATGAAGAGTGTTAGACCGTTTCCCAGAATTGGTAGTTTTGATAAAAATGTACTAGATAATGTCCGGGATCACATCAGTCTGATGCGCTCCCGAGAGAAAAAGTTCAAATATTATGAATGTTTCAAGTTGTGGCAGCATGAAGGGGATGCGTGGCTTAAAAGTGCGCAAGCGACACAAACTAGCGTTGCGAGCGCATTGCCAGAGAATACATCCGCGACGCTGAATTGCAATGCGGATGAGCCACAAAATGGCACGCACGTGCAGCAAGGTAGCGTTGCCGAAGGTATTGCCAGCAGTTCACGCGCACCACCCTCACCTTATGTGGATGGAGGTGCAAGTACAGTTATCAAAAATACCCATAAAAATGTAACAAGCAATTTGTACCCTCTCTTAAGCAACCATAAAGAAAATGTTCATGATGTGGATAATGAGCCTATTGTAATGTCTGCCATTTCCCATGCTGTACAAATGATAGATGCTACGCCACGACAATCACGAGTGGTGCCGCCATCTCCATCGGTAACAGCAAGGGAAGTGCTAACACCCTCTGCACCCGTAGAGGAAGTTGTTAATACCATACGTAGCAGCAACAGATTAAACCCCCAGCCAGGTAACAAGGTCAAAAGGTAGCAGTGCTACCGGTCTGCATCCCATTCGGACAATAACTGTTCCGAATGGAAATGCAGATGCGAATGGTGTAGTGCTCACGAGGGAAGTGGTAATGCATTGTCCTTGGACAAGAGCAGAACTAAATTGCATCATAAATGATTTCCCCGATCCCAAAAAGGAACTAGCCAAATGTCAAAGATTTTTGAGGAATTTGGGTAGTTCTCATGAGCCAACTAATAAAGATTGGCATGTGGCGTTAAGGGCCCGTCTACCACGTAATACCGACGTGACAAAATTTATCACGGATTGTGTATTGGATGGTGATGTTCCCTTAACAGACCAAGTAAACCAAGGTATCATTTCCCGCATTGTAACTCAATTGGGTATATATTTTCCGGTAGTAGTTAACTGGAACAAAATTTTCACCATAAAGCAAAAGGAGAGTGAATCTGCAGAAGAGTATTGCCTCCGGGCTCTGCAGGCTATCACCCAGTACACTGGGATAGAAGATATTAAAGATGGCACTCACCACAGGGGAATGATAGTCACGGTACTCATGGACGGTCTTAAGGAAAACTTAAAGACTCAGGTTCAGACCTCACAACCTGGCTGGAGGGGAGTCAGAATAGATACACTCATAGAATCTGCCATAGAACATGATAAGAACATCTCAAAGAAGAGAGAGACCCAGAGCGAAAAATTAATGGCTGTCAGTATTCAAGCTCTGGAAAGAATGACGGTAACATCACAGCCAACAGACACACTTGCATCTACACACACACACCTACACCTGAACAGTTATATGCTCTCACTAATCCCACGCAACAGCAAACACAGCTCTGTTCTACTAACCCTACACAACCACAGGTCCCACACTACTCACAAACTTCATATCCCCCACAATACCCTTATCCTCCATATCCCTACCCATATCCACCACCTTTTCCCCCCGCTCAAACCTCACAACAACCCGTGTCTTCATCTGATCCACGAATATGTTTTAATTGTAACCAGCCAGGACATTTAATTAAAAGCTGCAGAGTTAAAAAGGGTAGGACCCCCAAACCAGAGAGTACCTGGATATGCCCATAAGGGATATGCACAGAGAACAGCAAATGTCCAGCAGGCACCAACTCCAAATGTGGCCGTTAATGCTTTATTGGAGAATGGTAGCCAACGCTAGGGTTCAGGTCATACCTGTAGTCTACAGCTAGTCAGGTTAACAGGAAGTACTAGGGAAGAACCGGTCATGATGGTTGATGTAGCTGGTACTGAATATCCTTTTCTTGTAGACACAGGGGCGATCAGGTCAGTGATAAAATCTCCCGTTAATTTACAGGTGACCAACAAGTCAGTACCAACAATGGGTGTAACAGGTAAAGTGGAACATTATCCTTTAACAAAGTCCACAGAGGTTACTATTGGGCCATTGCATACCAGGCATTCTTTTCTTTTGGCTGCTGCGGCTCCTACTAACCTGCTGGGCACAGACTTGTTATGTAAGATGGGATGTGTTATATATATTACACCCCTGATGGTGTATTTTTAGATATCCCCGAAGAGAGTTGCACACAAGGTGCGGGATATGTTGGACACTCCCCAATGGATAATGTATCACGCTACCAGTTTAAATGAAAATCCATCCCAGATAGATCAAATGTTGTCCCAAATTCCAGATTCCCTTTGGACTAAGGATGGACAGGACACTGGATTAATGGCAAACGTAAGCCCCGTAATGGTAAATTTAAAAAGCAGTAGGCAAGCTCCAAAAATTCCCGAGTACCCACTAAAACAGGAGGTAGAATTAGGGGTTTTTCCAATACTTGAATTATTATTGCAACAGGGAATTTTAGTTTTAGTCCGTACAGCTAGTGTAGCCAACAGTCCCGTCTTCCCGGTGAAAAAGAGTGGTGGGAGGGGTTATAGGCTGGTACAAGACCTTAAAGGTGTTAATAAGGTCGTAGAGAGTCAATTCCCTGTAGTGCCAAATCCAGCTGTCATCCTGATGCAGATCCCACCAAATGCCACCCATTTCACTGTCATTGACCTCTGTTCTGCTTTCTTTTCTGTACCTCTCCACCCTGACTGTCAGTATCTATTCGCATTTACATACGGAGGTGTGCAATATACATGGACACAGTGTCCCCAAGGTTTCATAGACAGCCCCAGTATCTTTTCCCAGGCATTGCACTACTGTTTACAATCTTTTCAACCTGCCAATGGATCGGTTCTATTTCAATATGTGGACGATTTATTGCTATGTTCTGATTCATTTATGTCATGTTTACAGGACACAAGGTGGCTAAGGACAAACTACAGCCGTGCCAATCCATAGTAAAATATTTGGGACACTGCCTAACGCAGGGGTTAAGACATCTCACAAATTATAGAATCCAGGCCATACAGAACATGACACTGCCGCAGAATCAACAGCAAATTCGTACCTTCTTGGGAATGTATGGATACTGTAGAATGTGGATCCCAGGTTTTTCTATTTTGGCCTTGCCTTTAGAGGACTTAATCTCTCCCTCAAAGCCCGATCGTGTCATACACACAAAGGAATCAGAGCAGGTTTTCATTAATCTTAAGGATAGTCTGACAAAAGCACCTGCATTGGGAATACCTGATTATGAAAAACCTTTTGATTTGTATTGTACGGAAGCCGATGGTTGTGCTGCAGGTGTCTTACACAAAAACATGGTGATGCCAGTAGGCCCGTAGCATACTACAGTGCCCAATTGGACACTGTGGTGAGATCACTCGCCACCTGTTTGAGAAGTGTAGCAGCTACCGCTCTATTGGTGAGTAAAAGTGAGGACGTAGTATTTGGTCATGATATGATTGTATACACTCCCCACGCTGTATCTGCTCTGCTGAACTCTGCTCAAACTGGACACGTCTCTTCGGCTTGGTTAACCAAATGGGAACTAGCTCTAATCGCACCTGCAAACATCATTGCTAAACGTTGCAGCACGCTGAATCCAGCAACGTATTTATCATATGTACAACATGATGTACAAAGGGTGGAAGGAGACGAGTTCCAGGCGGGGGGTGAGTTCAGTGGACATAATGATACACACGATTGTATGGAATATCTGAATCAGACCTTTACTGCTAGACCTGACATATGACACACCTTTAGAGAATGTAGATGTGACTTTTTACACGGATGGGAGTTGTCATAGACAAACAGACACAGGTGGATTATATACAGGTTATGCTGTTGTAAATGACACAGACATCATAGAAGCTAAACCTCTTGGTCCTCCTCACAGCCCAGGTGGCAGAGTTAGCAGCACTAACTAGAGCGTGTGAACTGGCAGCAGGCAAATCTGCTAACATTTACACTGACTCGAGGTACGCATTCGGGGTGGTACACGATTTCGGGGCTCTATGGCATCTGAGAAATTTTATGACAGCAGCAGGCACAGCAGTTGCACATTCCAGACACATAAAACATCTTTTAGAAGCAATCCAACTGCCCAAAGCGGTGGCAGTAATCAAGTGTAAAGCCCATACATGTGAGGATGACCCAGTGTCACTGGGCAACAACAGAGCCGATGAAGCTGCAAAATGGGCAGCAGGGTTAAAAATGTTTTCTCCCACTAAAAAAAAATATGTCTTTCCAAACAATTGATATGCTGAAATTAATTGAGATGCAAAATTTGTGTTCAATTCAGGAAAAGTCAGTTTGGAAGTCCAAGGGATGTGGGCAAGAGTCCTCCGGGCTCTGGAGGGACAGACAAGGTAAGCCAGTAGCCCCCAAGGCATGTTACCCCAGCCTGGCTGAGGCAGCACACGGTCTGACTCATCTGGGAAAGCAAGGTATGTGCAAGTTGGTGAGAGCATACTGGTGCGCACCAGGTTTTTCTTCACAAGCAGAAAAGATAGCAAAAAAGATAGCAATGTCCTGTCTGACCTGCTTGAGGAAGAACATAGGGAAAGCGATCCCTACCGCACCGTCCCACATCCCACCGACTGATGGACCTTTTCAGGTGATACAAATTGATTTCATCCAATTACCACCATGTAGGAATCTTAAGTATGTATTAATGTGCACTGATGTATTTTCTAATTGGGTTGAGGCCTACCCAGCGGCCACTAATACTGCTGTGTTTACTGCCAAGAAAATAGTTCAGGAATTTGTATGCAGATACGGTATCCCTAAAATCATTGAGAGTGACAGGGGTACTCATTTCACAGGTGATGTTTTTCAAAATATGTGTAAGCTGATGGGTATTAATAGTCAACTTCACACCCCCTACCGACCGCAAGCCAGTGCCAAGGTAGAGAGGATGACTGGGACTATTAAAAATAAGTTGAGTAAAATCATGGCAGAGACTGGACTAGGATGGCCAGAAGAATTACCTTTGGCCCTACATAGTATAAGCACCACTCCTAGACCCCCTCTAAATCTGTCCCCATTTGAAATACTGGGTCTCATTCAGACCCGCTCGCGAGCACAGGACACTCGCAAGCGGGTCGATGGTAACCAAATGCGCATGCGCAAGCCGTCATTATGGGTCTCGCACTAAAGGGGGTGTGCTGTCGATGGTGACTGACAGCATGCCCCCTTTGGTGGGCATACCCCCCTTTGGTGGGCGTACCAGGGGCGTGGTTGCCAGACGGAGGCGTTCCCATGGGAACGCCTACCATCTGGGTCCGGCCCCACGGACATCACTAGTGATGTCAGTGGGAGTGATTTTGGCTCTGATAGAGCCAAAATCACTCCAGGGCTTGTGGTCACCGAGACCCTACCGCAGGGTCTCGTCGCAAGCCCGATGGTCGCGATGGTCTCGACCATCATCATGGACGCTCGCATAAGCTGTGGGTGGTCACCCACAGTTATGTGAGCGTCCAAGAGGCCACTCCATTTTCAGGTAGGAGGGTCCTGATTCAGAGTGAGCGCTCTCGTCAGAGCTCTGAATCAGGCCCACTGTTCGGTAGACAACCTCATTTGATTATAAGTCCACAGGATGACTGGAAGGGTAACAACGAGGTAACTGTAAAGTATCTTATATCAATGAGTAAGCAGTTAAAACAGCAGCAGCAGAAACTGAAATTGTTGTCCAATGATATGCCTGAAACTATCTGTCATGATGTTGAACCTTGAGAATATGTTATGATCAGAAATTTCTTGCGTTCAGGTTGTTTGACTGATCGGTGGGAAGGTCCATACCAGATGCTGCTGACAAGTACTACATCTTTGAAGGTGGCTGAAAGAGATACCTGGGTCCATTCCACTCACTGCAATAAGGTCAATCAACCGGTGGAGAAACAAGTCGGAAACAAGGCTGATAGCGTGGACCTGTGGCTCGTGAACCTGTTCCGGGAGGATTGAAAAGGTCGTAGTGAGATACCTGAACTAAAAGAAATCTGTGGCAATGGACGGGCCTGCTGTGTTCATTTTCATGTTCTCTTTTAGAGTTTTCACCATCCTGGTCGGTTCGGGAATGTCCGGTTTCTGTGAAGGGGGACCGATTGTGGAGAGGGGAGTTGATGGCAGTGCTGATGGAGTGGTGTCAGAAGGAGTGCAATGCCAATCAGGGGAGTATCTGACCAATCTTAGTACTGTTATTGTTAAGAGAGCTATTATTCTGGATAATCGGGGACGGTGTGGAGGTTTATCGTCTGAAGATTCCTGTATTTGTGAGCTTTGTGGGTCCCTAGTTGATGAGAACTGTATCCAATGGTGCCAGCCTAAATATAACCCGTACTAGGGTGGGTATCCTTTAGAGGATTATCATAGCATGGTAGGCAAAGTGTTAAATCAAACTGATTGCTGGGTGTGTTCACATGTGCCACAGGGACAGCATAATGTAGGGTTGGTGCCATTTCCGCTGCATATCACGGAAATTTTAGAATTGCAAAAAGGGAAAACATTGGATGGAAAATTCCTCTCATCCAAACCACCTCATTTTAAACTCTAACAATTCCAAGTAGATAGATCACTTTGGTGTTTGAACATAACCAACCCCAATAAACCCGGAAGTTGGGACGTGACAGGGAATAATCAGACGATGACCTTTTCACAGAGAGCTGATAATGAGTCCGTAAATAATGATCTGTTACGTTCAATTAAATCTAGTGGGAAACATTTTAGGTACCGGTATACATTTAGTTCCACCAAAGAAATTATTGGTAAGGTACCAGATGGTTATTGTGCTAAAATAATACAACCAGAAACTTGCATATACCAGATGGAAGAGCCTGAGATAGGATTGTTTACAAGGGAAATGTGCTTAATGATAATGATGCATACCATTCATTATGTTCTCCCTGATAATGAATATTTTATATGTGGAAGAAAAGGGTATAAGTGGCTCTCCCTGAGTTCCGAAGGTTTGTGTTACCTGGGAAGAGTAGTCCCAGACGTTATGACCCTCACACATGTTGAAATGCTTGGTATAAATAAAAACACACCGTCACCATATCTTCACACACAATATGAACACAGACGCAAAGGAAATATGATACCTAGTGACGTGCACAAAGCCACTCAGTTAATTAGTGAGACAACTGGCTTTCAAGTTTTAGTCGCATTGGATCCCACCAGGATCGCTCGGGGTACATTAAACTTTAGATATATTCAGGAACTTGCTAAATTGATAGATAATATCACCGAGATGTACGATGACACATTCAGGTATACAGGGAGAGAATTGCAAGCGTACAAGAAAGAACTGGTGCAACACAGGCTAGTGTTAAATTATTTAACTGCTGTTACTGGAGGGTACTGTGTAATGTTGGTCACCCAATTTGGAGTAAAATGTTGCACCTATGTCACCAATGATACCAGCGACCCCAAGGAGGTGATAGACCGAAAGATGGATGAAATTCTGCAGCTAAAATGGGAATTTCGTAAGAACCATAATGCTTCAGTGGCTGAAGTAGGGGAGAAGATAGAAGGATGGGTTTCATGGCTGAACCCAGTGAAATGGTTCTCAGGTCTAGGGGAATGGGTCCAGGAAGTGATCGCCAGCATAGGCAAATTCTTAATCCTTATACTGCTTGTCATCATAATAATTGGCATATGTGTCCGGTGTGTTCCTATTGTGTTGAAGTGTGGAAAATGTAAAAATAGAGTAAAACGAAAGAATGAAATTATGATGGTGGTCAGTATGAATACAGAGGTAAATACAGAACTGCATGACAACCCTGAACTAGGAAATACCATCATTTAATGTATTATATTTAGACATGCATAGAATGTATTATTGAAATGTTATTTTAATACACCTCAGATAATGTAAAGTCTCAAATTTCCCCTTCAAAACTGCCTTTATAGGACTGGTGTATCCCCACACCTTTCACATGATCTTTCAAGATCCGCGGTGTGCATATAATATTAGTTTTATGTCCCCACTCAGAGACACATTATTGATGGATTAAGAACCACCTTTTGCCATCCCATAATAACACTAAATAGTATATAAATGTAAGCCTAAAGATATTTTAAAATCAGATTGTGATAGCATGTTGTTCGCTATCAAAGGGTGGACTGTCGAAGCTGGATTATTGGCTGAGACAAGATCAGTTTAAAATTGAATCGCAGCGATGCCATCTTGTGACTGGCTGCAAGACGCCATCTTGGAAATGAAATCGCAAGACGCCATTTGGCGAATGGCCACCCAAGCACCATTTTAGATAAACTCACACTTTAGTACATGTGGCGATATTACTATTAGCATCATGCGATTGCATCTTACACCATTTCTCATGCACACATTAATACGCACAATTGCGCAGTTAACTAGTCGCATATTAGCGAATGCATAAGATCCTGTATGAAAACGCAGAATATTAGCTTCATGCACACGCATCTGCCCCAAGTTAACTAGCATCTTTACATCAAACCCCACATACTCACACATTACAAATCCACATACAAGGTTCCATAAGCTTTAAGGTATAAGATTCAAGTATGCACATTAATTATAATTACTATGAAATAAAGATTATTTTGTAACTAAGGTTTTATACGTGATAAATAAGCCATGCTTGGTATTGTACTGATGCGTACTCTCTCAACAGTATTCCGGTAACATCGATGTAGAGATCGCAACATGCATTCTCAACTTATGGACCGCAGAGACTTCAAGCAACAAAATGTACATTATATGACCAACTGTTAGGATTTGCATGAGGCGGGAAACCAGAGACCACCAGTTGTTAGAGGCTGGACTGTGTCTATTTGAACCAACCTGTTAGATGCCTTGTAACATATGCCCTCTCCTTTAGGACCAATGGTATTCGCAACAAACTTCTCTATTGTGTTGTCTATTTGTGGGGTGTATAAATATGTGCAGGGGCGTATCTATACTTTGGCCAGGATGGCACTTGCCAGGGTCGCCGGTCGCCAGGGGGCGACACATGGCAGTGTCACCATAGCAATATATGCACTCTGCTGTAGACAGACAGGTTATGGTGTGCTGGGCACCCGCTGGAAAGGATAGGTAGGTAGGGTGCGGGTTGCCACAGCCACACTGAGTGAAGAATGGTGACCCGGCCGCTGCTGCAGTTTCTCTTTGCCGGGTACCCGCTGCAGTGTATATCAGCGGCACACCCGGCTGTCCTGACTGGCTGCTGTGAGGGTTGTTTATATAGATTCCCTTTAGTAGGTACAGAAGGGGATCTATCCACAACCCTGCAGTGAGCCTGTGAGCTCTGCCTTCCTCGGCTCCTGCATGGTGCAGTGACTCATCTCCCAGTGCAAGGGATCGAGGAGCTGTTCGGCGCGGCACAGCACTGAGAGGTTAACAGGTCAGTCTCTTCTTGTTAGTGTTGGCAGGGTAGGGGGTGGTGGTGTGTGTTTGTGTTAACAGGTCAGTCTCTTGTGTGTGTGCATGTATGCTCTGTGTGTGTTTGTATGTCATGTGTGTATGTTATGTGTTTATGTATGCTGTGTGTGTGTTTGTAAGTAAGTCATGCGTGTATGTTATCTGTGTATGCATGTATGTATGCTGTGTGTGTTTGTAAGTATGTCATGCGTGTATGTTATCTGTGTATGTATGTATGCTGTGTGTGTGTTTGTAAGTATGTCGTGTGTGTATGTTATGTGTGTATATATGCTGTGTGTGTTTGGATGTCATGTGTGTATGTTATGTGTGTATGTATGCTGTGTGTGTTTGTAATTATGTCATGTGTGTATGTTATGTGTGTATGTATGCTGTGTGTGTTTGTAAGTATGTCATGTGTGTATGTTATGTGTGTATGTAAGCTGTGTGTTTGTATGTCATGTGTGTATGTTATGTGTGTATGTATGCTGTGTGTGTTTGTATGTCATGTGTGTATGTTATGTGTGTATGTATGCTGTGTGTGTTTGTATGTCATGTGTGTATGTTATGTGTGTATGTATGCTGTGTGTGTTTGTATGTCATGTGTGTATGTTATGTGTGTATGTATGCTGTGTGTGTTTGTATGTCATGTGTGTATGTTATGTGTGTATGTATGCTGTGTGTGTTTGTATGTCATGTGTGTATGTTATGTGTGTATGTATGCTGTGTGTGTTTGTATGTCATGTGTGTATGTTATGTGTGTATGTATGCTGTGTGTGTTTGTATGTCATGTGTGTATGTCATGTATGTATGTATGCTGTGTGTGTTTGTAAGTATGTCGTGTGTGTATGTATGTATGTATGTATGCTGTGTGTTTGTAAGTATGTCATGTGTGTATGTATTCTTGTAAGTATGTCTTGTGTTTCTGTATGCTGTGTGTCTGTTTGTAAGTATGTCATGTGTGCATATTATTTGTGAATGTATGCAAGCTGTGAGTGTTTGTAAGCATGTTGTGTGTGTGTGTATATATATATATATATATATATATATATTATATATTGTGGAACCCCCCCTGAATATCCTGCACTTGCCCCTTGCTGCCCTGTCAGAATAGAACCAAGCCCCACTTCCAGCTACAGAGACAGAAGAGAGGATAGAAAGAAGGAAACATCTATATAGTGTGTGTGTGTGTGTGTGTGTATATATATATATATATATATGTATATATGTATGTATGTATGTATGTATGTGTGGTGAAGGGGAGGGGAGAACACATACAAGAAAAGTATGCAAGTGAAGAGGGGCCAAAAATTCTTTGAGCATATGTATAATTTAAGTAAACAGGAGTAGGGGGACAAAGCAATAATAAATGAAACACACACACCTACATATACAGTAAGTGTACGTGAAGGGTAATAGGGGAACATTAATTCTAAATAAGAGAAGGGGTGAGGACAACAACAAAAAATAATTAACTATACATACAAGTGAAGAGTTGCGTTAGGACAAAAAAAATCATCAAATATAAACTATACAATACAATGGGAGGGGTCAGGATTGGAAGTAGGAGGAGTCATAAGTAGAGATGGGAGGAGTCAGGGTTCATTCTTAAGCCGCCCCCGCCCTACTGTGTGGTAGGGGAAAATGCAAGAGAGGGGGGAGGGAAACGTTGTCCCTTAGCTTGCCAGGGGCGCTCAGACCACTAGATACGCCCCTGAATATGTGTGCTCTGACCCTGGGTTTCTAGTCTTCGTGCTGAATGCTGATTGACGAGGGGTTTCTTGCTGATGCCTACATCTGGTCCAGAGCGCTGCGTATGTATAACTGTACTTGGGTCTGTATAATTCCTTTGCGCTAAACTGTACTTATAACTAGCGTGTAACTGACTGTACTTTTACTTGAATAATACTTTGTGCTTTGGAACCACAGGTTCTAGGTCTGGAGTCTTTATTTACTGTATAACTGCGTACGCAAAATAGCGTCATCCTTAGAGGTTTATAGGCAGGATATCAGAAGGTATAGGAAGGTGTGTATAGAGGTTCAAAGGCAGTATCCTTAAGACACACACACACACTGACAAAGCCAACACACACATTGACACACATTGCATTGAAAAAGCCTATATAGATCCGAATACTTGAATAAGTTTGAGGAAAGATAAGCACCCTGATAGTAATGAAATATTGCTAGTTCATCAGGGGTTAAATGGGAGGAATGTGCCCATCAAAATAGTAGCCTATGGCAGTAATAAGGGGCAAGGCCCCTACTATTCATTATAAATAGTCTGGAAGAGGAACAATCCTCTTCTTCTCCAGCTTTTGAACCAGACTGGCTGAGTATCACTGTTTCTGATAAATTTTGCTGTCATCTGCTCCACTGTATTCTTGCTAGCTGTAGACCCACTTCCATATCCAGCCTTATCCCCCCCCTGCTTCCAAACCCGGCGTCCACTCCTCCACTTTGCCCCGTCACCACTGCTCCCCCCTCCCCACCAAGCTGCTTATTGCTTCCTACCTGGCACTTACAACTCCCAGCAGGTGCGACACATGCATCTGGCAGCCAGCTATGCCGCGCCTTCCTCCTGCGCAGGGAGACCCGGCTCCGCATGCACCGGGCCAGGTCTGGCGGGCAGATGGCCGAGCCACAACTTCCTCCACCCCTACCGCGTGCGCGTGTGCGTGTGTGTGTGTGTGTGCCGGTACTGTAAACCCCCCCCTTCACCACCAGCCTGGATCTCGGGGGGCTCTGCAGGTGGCCGGGCACCCCCTGCAGGGTGGCGAATGCACACCCGACCCAGACCTCCCCGCGCTCCACGCTACCACCTGCCCCACCTGCTACAACCTGGCGGCCATTTTAAATCACATGATGGTCTCTGCTGCCTCCAACCCCCATGCAATAAATGGGGGGCACCCCCTGGGTGCACATATTTGCCCCTTACTTGGCACCAGGGGGACAGTGCCTGCTTCCACCCCCCTTTTGTATCCCCTCTCCCAGTGCATTTAACATGCCCAGGGGCTTCAACACCCAGCCCCACCTCCTCCGCAATGGCGACACGGCCTGCACGCCCCCATGCACCTGCTCCCAGTCACCACCCATTGGTGCACACCGGCCACCCCCCCATAGCAACATTTCGCGCCCCCAGGTTTTCTCCAGTCCCATATGTGAACCCCAGAATGTTAGGGACCTGCTCAATGAGGTGACCTTGACGCTGGTGGGCAGGCCCGTATCAGTGGCCATTGATATGCAAACTACCTCTGAAATTCTATATTATAAATTTAAATGTATACAGTAATGATCGCATAGTGCATCTGCAACTCTGTTTTTTTGTATATGTCACTTTGAAATCTCAGCATGATGGCACCTTTCATTACTATTAGGGTGTGCAGTCTAGAGCCCCTCCTTATACCCCATATTGTGTATTTATACACACATCTGAAGCCTGAGATTGCTCCAGTCTAGATTTGCACCCCTCCCCCACCCCCTCATATGTTTTTAAGCAGGGACCTAGCATTTGACTGCACAAGGCAACAGGCATAATTACAAGTAAGTCCTATTTATATTGTTAGTATCAGTTTATTTGGGGTGAGCGTTTGGGTGTGGGGCCCCCTGAGCTGTTTTGGCTGGACCTCTCCAGGGCATCACCATTTAATACATATAGTCACTTTGTATATCACTTTCATGTTTGTTTAATATTTATGTATTTTTTCACACACATTCTACCCTTATCATTATTATAACACTTGTTAATTACTTTACACACCTGATACCTTAACACTTCACTGTCACCCTTTTTTTCGTGTGATGCCCTGGGGAAGTCTTTGGTTGAGCTGACTTTTGGGGTTCCCTGCGTCCCAGATGTGAAGCCCAGAGTGTTAGGGACCTGCTCAATGAGGTGACCTCGACGCTGGTGGGCAGGCCCGTATCAGTGGCCATTGATATGCAAACTACCTCTGAAATTCTATATTATAAATTTAAATGTATACAGTAATGATCGCATAGTGCATCTGCAACTCTGTTTTTTTGTATATCTCCCCATTTCACATTTAGTCCCCTGTTCGACAGCAATTACAGCCGCCCTGCATTCCAGCGCAGCATATACCCGCCCCGCCCACTACTTCTGGGCTCGTCACCACCGTTCCACCATCCAGTTTAGCTTAAAGACGTCACGCCCCATGCTTCCACCTAATGTGTTTTATTTCAAGTCCTCAGGTTTCCGTATAGGAGTCTTCCAAGGTTCCACTGGTGCCTTCGGCTGTCCAGGACGTTCAGACGGTGACCCAAGTTGTGGTGGGTGCACCGCGCAACGAGGGACAAGCGTTAGCGGGCATTCGGTCGGGGCTGGGCCTTCATCCACCGAATCACGTGAGCATGTGGTTATCTTTTTATACAGCGTATTACTTTTCTTTGCTGTGTATAGCGATTCTTCCAGATACACATAGGCCCTGTCAGTTCAAGCCAAAAGAGATCTAGTACTATATTAGCAGCTAGGGTCCTGGTTGCAGCGGGGGATGGGGTCCATTATACAAACGCAGCTCTACTTAGGTGATTTGGGGTTAAAGGCAGCCCCGACTGTGTGGAATTGGTTATTCTCTCATGTACTCTGGTTTCAGGAAGCAGTTTAGGTAAAGCAAGTTGGTGGGCATGTTTGCCAGTACAGCGGATGCTAAATGTATGAACGGCAGCAAGATTGGCGTAGTGGTTAACAGTACCGAGGGTTCAGGTTTGAATCCCAACAAGGTCCTATCCATGTGGAGTTTGTACGTTCTCTCCGAGTTTGTTTCAGATGAAGGCCTTGTTAACATTTTGGGGTCGGTTACCGTCGGTCATCCCTGATTTGGTTAGCCGGCTTGTTCGTATTCGCAGTTTCATTTCATGTTCCAACGACGTGGAGTTTTTTGGTTGAAGGTTACTCGGCAGTCCTGCCTAACTATGGGTTTTCACGGCCTGGAGGCAGTACTGTCCAGCTAGTCCAAGTACCTCAAGTGCTGGGCGCAGTGAAGGCTATGTGTTCGTTAATGCCCAGTACAACAGGAAGTCGAGCGTAAGTGCATTAAAATTTTGTATGCTGTGTGGTGACGGCCATCGGCCAGTAATATAGCCGCATTGGTGGTACAGGAGCGGGTCAAGGGGATATCAGAACGAATAGTGAGGGGGTATTACATAGCGTTAGGTGGTTGTGAATTTGGGTTTTCGTTTGCTTTAATATATATTCCAAACGGAACCGGCAGCCCATACGCAATAACCCAGGATTCGTTAGGAGTAGTTTGGTAGCGGAGGTTAGATTGGGGCATGTGTGGCCCTTTATTGTCTTACACTTCGCTGTTGGGGTTTGTACCTAGGAGGGTGACGGGCAAGTTTAGATTTATTATGCAGTTTTTCTACCCGGAACGGTGATCCGTCAAGGACACGTTAGATTCGGCAGTTTGCCACGAAGTGTATGAATCCTTCGAGCAAGGCACTGGAAGGGAGGTGAATTCTTTGGAACGAGCTCACCTAAATAAAGAAAATAATTATATATATATATATATATATATATATATATATAATAAAAAAGGGGGATATCGTACACTTTTTGTTTAATGCCGCTTTCTCTCCGTATCTTTTCTGTGTTCGGGAAGTTATTTTGTGGTTAAGTTCTGTCCAGTGGGTTGTTCGGTTTACTTTTCTTTGTCGAATGTGGCAGCTCATTTTAGCAAGGGTGCGGGCAAGCACGTGCACGTCAGGGCAGACCAATTCTTAGGTTGCTTTATCAGTAGTGGGGGCACTCAGTGATTTTTTGTTTGCAAGAATTACTTTTTCTTTAGAGGCGTTTTGTATCAATTCTAGGCGTACCGGTTTCTCGCAACAAAACTGAGGTCTCTGTTTACATGTTTGTCCTATCTGGGGATAGATATCGACAATTTGCTAAGTCTTTGCCGATTGCCTTTGGTTTAAAGTAGGGATGTGCGCCGGACCATTTTTGCCGGATTTGGATTTGGTTCTAATTCGTCGTCCGGCTTTGGATTTGGATTTGCCAAACTGCGGTGACTGGCTTTGGATTTGGATTTTTTTACAAAAATTGACAAAAAAAGCTAAAATCACATAAATTGGTCTTTTTTTTCTTCCTAGAGTATTATTAACCTCAATAACATTAATTTCCAGTCAATTTAGACCATATCACAGCTTATAATATTGTTTTCAACATTATTGGCCAAAGGTTGCAGTGAGCTGACTGGTTACTATTACTAAGCGACAAAGCAGCGGCACAACGACACAGACACCACAGTATAAAGCACATCTATGACACATTGCCACACAGCAGTGGCAGAAATTAAAAGTAGTGCACCCACCCAGTGGGGTACGGCCAGCAGAATCACAGTACTTGTTTACATAGTGGGCTACGGCCCAAGGAGTCACAGTGCACAATCTTATTCACATTACACCGCACATAGGGCCTGATTCACATTACACCATAGTGTCTCTTATTTATGTTACGACACACAGTAGTACCCCTTTTACACAATGCCCACAGTAGTGACCCTTTTACACAATGCCCACAGTAGTGACTCTTTTACACAATGCCCACAGTAGCGGTGTCCCTTACACAATGCCTCCAGCAGTGGTGCCCCCTATGCAGTCCCCTTAGTAGTAGGGTCCACTATGCAGTGCCCCCAGTAGAATGCCCCCCAGTAGAATGCCCCCCATTAGCAGGCCTCCCCAGTAGTATGCCCCCCATTAGCATGCCACCCAGTAGTATGCCCCCCATTAGCAGGCCCCCCCAGTAGTATGCCCCCCATTAGCAGCCCCCCCCAGTAGTATGCCCCCCATTAGCATGCCACCCAGTAGTATGCCCCCCCAGTAGTAGGCTGCCCCAGTAGTAGCCCCCCCTGTAGTAGGCCGCCCCAGTAGCAGGCCCCCCCCAGTAGTAGTAAGCCCCCCCAGTAGTATGCCCCCCCCAGTAGTATGGCCCCCCCAGTAGCAGGCCCCTCAGTAGTATGGCCCCCCCAGTAGCAGACCCCCCCCCAGTAGTATAGCCCCCCCCAGTAGCAGGCCCCTCAGTAGTATGGCCCCCCCCGCACCCCCAGTAGCAGACCCCCCCAGTAGCGCCCCCGGCCCTTGCACAAATAAAAAATAAAAAAATAAAAACTTACCTGTATCCCCGCTCCCGCGCCGTCCGCTCTGCTGTCGCACGCTGAGGGAGCCGGAAGACGGAGCTCATGTGTGAGCTCCAGCCGGCTCCCTCCGTGCAGTAGCCAATGAGAGTCTGTGTGACTCTCATTGGCTGCTGTAACAAATACACAGCTGCCGCTGGCGGCTGTGTGTTTGTGTCTGTGTAGGGCAGAGCGCTATCACAGCGCTCCGCCCTACACAATAGGAGCCCTGATGTCGGATTCTCTAGTGAGAATCCGACATCAGGCGGCCGCCGTTCGGCCCCGAACGGGGATCCGAGTCAGGCGGTGAACACCCGAACAGGGTTCGGGTGGACTCGGATCCCCAATGTTTGGAGCGGTTCGGATTCCACAGAATCCGAACCGCTCATCTCTAGTTTAAAGTTGGTGAATTGGGAAATTATTGTGGAAGTGTCTCTAAAGCAATTGCGATCGCTTTTAGGACAAGAATGTTGATTGTAGAGAAATACCCATGGGCAGGAAATTGGCGTAATTTGCAACCTCCATAGCCAGGGGTCAAAATCTCACCATTTTCGCTTGTGGGAGGTACTGCACGTTTGGTGGGTTATGTTTTGGGAGTTCACCGGATTTAGAATGGACTACCTGCTCAGGTGGACAATTACAGGTTTCATTTGTTTCAGGATGCATCTAGCTCCATAGTTCCGGGGAGTTATCAGTGGGGCCAGTGCGCGAGAATTTGTCAGGAATCATGGATGCGGTAACATATAACTGCCAATATGCTGTTTTTTAGAGATTTTACAATCACGGTTGTAGCCGAAATCTGGGCTACCAGACTCGGCAGCAGTAGGATTAGGTTATGCAGAGATATTTTAGGTAGTTCATGCTATCAATATTTACGGGGCTGAGTTTCCTGTGGCTTTGCATTTTTTGTTTAGGCGTTTTATCACCTCTTTGTGTGTTTGCGCACGAGCATAGATGTTTAGGGCGCGTCACGTTCCGGGAGTGGAATACGGGACAGCAGATGTGCTTGTCTCGTTGTCCATGGATTAGGTTTCGGGGGCTGGCCTCCCCCCTTTTTTGCTGAGATACACGTCTTACTCTGGTCCTGTTAATATCAGCTGGTTGTAGCGCCGGAAGTTAAGTAGTTTGTTTTGACGTCCTTGGCTCCGCGTACACTGAAGATTTAGTTGACGGCTAGTAATGTTTAGCAAGGTTTCTTGACTTACGCGGGTAAAGGAGGTTCACCATTCCAGGCATACCTGTTAGAATCGTTTGGAAATGGCACGAGCTAAGTCGTTGCGGAGCGTTCACGTCGGCAGCTAGGTCTAGCGTTTTCATATTTCCCAAAGTTTCCTGGTACGCCGGTGGCAAGCTTATGATTTTTTTATTAGATAAGGTAGAGAGAGGTCAGGGGTGTAGCGCCTCGTTCTAAATGATTTCACGAAGACCTATTGAGCTATCAGGATCCGTTAGTCACAGGGTCGGATATCGCATTGGTTTATTAAGAGGCACAACTCTTTAATTTGGCATTGTGGTTAGCTTATTTAGGGATCGTTATAATTGGCAGATTGTTCACAGAGAAGATGAGTTAGGCATCAACGGTTATTGTTTGAGAATTAAGTTTTCAGTTTAACCTATAATTGTGTCGTATTCATGGATTGTTAAACTGTTCAGCTTGCTAAAGGGCGATGGACCTCTATCCCAGCTCAAGCACACCCTTTCACCAATCCTAGTCGGCTTCGCAAGGGTGTTTGTTGCTTTACAATTGCCGCTAGATCAGTTTGGCACACATTTTCCAGGATTGGGGCGGCAATCTGCATGGCAGCTGCAGGTGCTTCTGTTGACGCCTTAAAACATTTAGGTCAATGGTAGTCGTCAGCCTACAGGTAACAGTTGCGTGGCGATAAGTTGCATAGTTAGCAGCGCTTCTTGCGAGTTTGTTGGGAAACCCAGGGCCTTATGCCTACTGCCGCTAGGGATTTTGAAGGGCTTTTCAGATTTATCCACAAAGAGGTTTGCTGTTTTCCACCTTCAGATGGGTCACTCAACTATTGTTTTCCTTCCCTTGGCTAGGCTGTTTTTCTATAAATTGTATTAGCCTATCCAGGCGTGATGAACCTTTCTTGCAGGTTTATAGGAATGCTAGCTGTCGGGTGTGGTTCGGAGAACATTCATGTATCTATTGGGCTAATGAGCATCCTTTAGCATTTCAGGTCCCGCATTTATTAGGTACTAATAAGATTCAGTGGTTCGGTTTTAGGGGCAAGCCCTGAGGTAGCCTTTATTAGATGTTTATGGACAGTGAAAGCCAGATTTGGGACCCCGATTGGGGGTACATTTGGGGGCAAGGATCTGGGTACTGGCAATTGCATTGCAGTTTTACTTGCTATTAGGAAGGACCTGCAAATAGTATACTAGAGATGGCCAGCAGTAGGGTAGGCTGGCAGTAATATCTAGTCCGGACACTAACGGACAGATGGTTATATTGGCACCTTCAATTACCTTACAAAAAGGAGTTTTTATAGGCCCAATGGGATACACCTCACGGGCCGCAGGTCTAGAGTCTTGCATTAGTAACATTGCTGTCTTCCTTGGGGGGCGATTATTTCCTGATGGGTGGCGGGGCTCGGCTCTTTGAGCCGAGCTTTGGCGGTAAGCAGTGCTCCTGGGCGCCTATTATAGCATAAGAGTGCCTGGGTAGGATTTGCCTTTTGATAGCAGCGAGTTGGTCATTTACCTTAGGGGAGGACCGGGCCATCATCTTGGGGAGGGGTCAATGCTATGCCATTAAGGGTGAATGGTTCTACTTCAGACCAGTTTGCGCCGGGCGGGGATCCGCCTTTTATTTATTTAGTCAAATATAATGGTCGGGCTGTGGCCTTGGAGCACTGCTTTTTACTGCCACCATCTTTCTAATTACAAATTGATCAATACATTTCGGCTGTATCCTCTTTTCATTCCACATACAGTAGGTGTCAGTGTGGTTATTTCTAGTTAGTAGTAGTTAAGTGAGTGAATTAGCATAATGTAAGATTCAAACAATGGGTGACTTAACACACATACAAACACTAACAAATCCGACACACACTGACACAAACACACCTCTCACTTAACAATACAAATTCAGCCATATAAATATAGTGCTGGCATGGCTTATTAAAGATCTCCCCCCCCCCACATGTAATACATTACACTCACCTGCGGTGCAGCTCTGAGAGATAGCGCCGGTCACTGTCACCCAGCAGGATCCGATCTCTCAGTCTCCCACAATGCCGGTGCCCCATGGGAACTGCCCAGGATGAGCTGTACGCCAACACTGCAGCTCCCCCTACAGTCAGCTCAGCCAGGAACAGTTGCCGGATCAGGTCGCTTTAGAAAAAAAAATATATATTGTTAAGTTGCCCTGCGATGGAATGGCGGGCGGGAGATTTCTAGGTACTCGGATGCGCGTATGATCATAGTCCCCATTATTAATAATGGGGTCTGCGATCTGAAGTTCTAACTAGCACAGAAATCTCCTGCAATGTGCCATTAGTACATAGGATTGTGCATTGTGTTTACCTTCGTTCATGTCCTTGGCAATAGCTCTACTGGTCAAACAAACTCCTAAAGAAAATAACAGCATTGCATTTATATTTCTTGTCAGTCAATGGCTCTCTAGAGCTTGTGGAACTACCTGTAACTCAGTTGGTGCTATTTATCTGTTCCTGCTTTTGTCCGGTTATTGCTGACGTTGTTAGTTTGTTGTGTAGGTTTTTTCCTGCAGCAAAATAGACTCTATAATGCTTAATAAATACATAAACAGATGTAAAATCAATAAAGCATACAAGTAAAGTGTGACCAAGATATGAATATTTATGACCACCTGAAACAGAATTATATGTACATTACAGGCCACATCCTCACTTATAATTACTAGGATTTCAGGCTATTTAGGAAGAACTAAAGACTTGCTGAGAGGTTGTGTCTCAGACCTCATTAAGGTCACTGATTACACAGAAATGAACATGCTGCATTCAGAAATGGCTGCACACTCTCTGTAATGGACAGTTATACTATAAAAGCAGATTGCAACCCGATGTTCCAGTACCGGAGGCTTGGACATTATTTCTCCAAAATCAGCTATTAAAAATCGGTTGCACTAAATTTTACAATACCCCCAAAATGTTTGATAATTTAAAATGAGCATTTCCATTCAATTGTATTTATCTAGTGATTAACATGCAAAAAACCTTTCCAAATTAATTTAGCTCAAATGTAAATTCCCTTACTGGCTAAGGTTCACGCTCATTTGAAATGTTGACAATTGAGTTTTTCTTTGTGGGACAGGAATATTAGAAAGGTGAACATACTGCCCAAAATGTTATGCCTCCTGCAAACCCTACCAGGTGAAATGCCTAAATAATTCTTCCATGGTTTTTAAGTCTTATTTATGAACTTTGTTTGGGGAGGAATTTGTCCTAGGTTCTGCAAAGATATACTCATTTGCATATAAGTATTTGCAATTGCTCCTCCTTTTCCTGCATTACCAAGCCATCGTGCTCTCCCGGGTGCAGGACAGGGCTATGGCCGACACGATGAGACAATGGGGTGGCGATTGAGGAACATTCTTTGTAAAGTTCATCACTCCAATCCACCCCTTAGGGCAGGGGTCTTCAAACTTGGCCCTCCAGCTGCTGTGGAACTACACATCCCAGCATGCACTGCCACCTTTTTGATATAACAGCATGCTAAAACTATGTGCAGTGCCTGCTGGGATGTGTAGTTCCACAGCATCTGAAGGGCCAAGTCTGAAGACCCCTGCCTTAGGGTATATTTACTATACGTTGATTTTTGGTTTTCTGGTGTTTTTTTGTCGGTTTTGCAATTCACTGAATTACTAAAGCCCAAACTGATGGGAAACCGATGGAACAACAAGAGAACAGAATATCAGCTAAGCCATCCTTGTTTTTAACATTATTAGTATAGAAACCCCATATTTATTAAGCTTCAGCTTTAGAAACCGACGAAAAACTACCAACAAACCCACAAAAATTAAGTGATTGTGACAGACAAGGCGGCTTCAAAAGTGTGTTGTTTGAGCTCAGTGTTTCTCAACCTCAAAGCACACCAACAGTCCAGGCTTTAAGGATAGCCATACTTGAGCACACATGACTCTATTAGTACCTCTTATTTTGATTTAACTATCTGTGCTCAAGCATGGACATCATTAAAACCAGGACTGTTAGTGTGCCTTGAGGACCAAGATTGGGAAACACTGAGCTGTTTGGACAGACAGAGGAATAACCATACACTGACTGTATAATGAAGACAATTTTATATATTGAAAAAGAAGTCAGAAACTGTGACATTTATAATTCCCTTATGAGGGAGATGTTATTGTATTAATATGCTAGTGGAAAAAAATTTTTTAATTTGATTGATAGAGCAATATTATTTATTAATTATATTAAAGGGGCAATATGAAGTATTAGTGTTTAAAAATGTTTATTCATGATGGGGAAGCATTCATTATTTTATGATGTGGGTTCCATTTATATAGCCATTAAGTAATAAATGGTTTCACCATCATTAAAATAAATTTTAAACAATAATTACTTAGTATTGCCCTTTAACATAATAAATAATATTGCTCTATTAATAAAATTAAACAATCTTTTTACTAATATATTAATACAATAATATTTCCCCAAAAGAGAATTATCAATGTACTGTAAGTTTCTGACAATATATGATAAATGCCTTCATTATAATTTATAAGTGCATGGTGCATCTATCTGGTCAATCCGCCTGATTGGTCAGATAGATGCATCGGTTTAACACCAGTTTGGTCAAAATCCCATTATGTACACCCCCACAAACCCAAAATAAAACAGATGCACACTGGCAGGGTTTTACAAAACCCCATTGAACCTGCTGCATAATAAATACAGTGGGTTGGTGCTTACATTTTCCTGCAATGTGCTGGTAAATTTACCCCTTTGGCTTTTAAAAACAACCCTCTATCAAACACCAAACAATGACCCTCACACTTCCATGTTGGAAAGGATTGAGAGGAGTGGAACACTTAACTTGGATTAACTCCCTTGTTACACCATCATTACAAAATCAAGATTTTTCAGCAGGTCCACGGTTAATAAAATTTAGGAATGGATCCCCAGCAGGACAGTTGAAAATCATCCAGTTGATCAATACTAGAGGAACACTTACCTACTCAAAAAATGAAGAACAAATATGACTTACCATATGCTGAATATCTCATGTATTTCCAGATGCATACACATGGGAGGGCTTAGCTTCTAAAGGGAACCAACCTTTTTTGAAAAACTTTTTGCATCTCAGAGATATGTGCCAAACATTATCTCAGCCCTACATAAAACGAATTAAATTTTTTTCGTCCTAGATTCACTAGAAGCCTATAAGTGACAGTGGGCCAAGGCTTTTCAAACATTAATAAATTGTTCATGTAAGGCCTGATTCAGAGCCTCAAGCAAAGCAGCAGCATCGCTTCGGATCTGCGAGCTACTCAGAGTTGCCCGGAAGTCTCCCAGATCTCCAGTTGCGGCTAAATGGGCGATACTGGGCGGCAACAGGGCTAAGGAGAAGTGGGGTGTGTGGACGGAATTGCAGGCTATTCAAAGGGGAGCGCAAGTAGAGATCTCAATTTCAGATGGATCTTTTGTAGCAAAGATAGGGCTGGTGAGCAATGCACCGATAATGACGGCAGCTACTCTCCAAAGCAGATGTATAGGGTCGGAGCAGCCACATAGATGCAGTTGTCAGGAATCCGCATGTATTTTTGAGGCATGCAATGCGGCCGCTTTGCAAGCGGCCCTGAATCACGCCCTCAGTGTGTCGGCTCTGGAAACTGAATTTGAAGTGTTATCTAGATGGCATCGGTGGCAAAGCCAGCTCTGTACAAATGTGCCACTTGGTTTCAGAAAGCTGTTGGAGATGTGATACGGTCTTGGGAACAACATTCTACATACGGTGGACATGTCCACAGATAACCTCTAAATGGCAAACCATTAGCACTGTAGAAAAGGCAGTGAAACACCTAAGGATCCTGATGTTTGTCCTTTAAATATAATCAACCACAACTAATTCTAAATATAACAAACCCTTACGGAGACACTTCAGGAATTCAGCCTTAGCAGTCCAAATGAACCTTCTGCTCCTTCTTTGGAAGATTGTATCCGCAGGGCAGATTATTATATGGATGATATCACATGATCAACACAAGATCGCTACCAAGACTTCATTAATATATGGTACCCATGGTTTGATTTCAAGGATCAACAGCCATTCCAACCCCGGTTAGATCCTTAAGGAAATAAATACATTTGTGGAAGATTGAGAGACTATAAATGGTGTTAATACTACATAATTGTAGCTCAGATTAGAAAATTGATCCTTTATATTTAATTTGCTTCATGCTACTTGGGTCCCTCTCCTTAACCCCATCTTCCATCCTTATAATTTGATGCATCAAGCAGTGAAAAAAAAAAAAAAAAAGAGTGGAGACATGGACCAGTGGATAAGTTGCGAAAAAGATAGGGACATCAATAAAGGGACATAATATTCTGTATTCATTCCATAGCTGAACGTTTAATAAAGCGCCTGGAAGTCACGTTTACAGAAAATTTTTTATAACACCAGATTTGCAGATCTGTTACCTAAGAAGCTACAAATGACCCAGGGTGGGACATACTAACGCTAAAATGCGGTCCAAACTCCAAAAATTACTGTTTTTGGATGTTTGAGCACATTTCCCATATGTACAAAGCAGTGGAAAGCAAAACTCTCCGGATCTTGTTTCCAATAGGCTTCTCTAAGTATAATTCCCGAAGAGGGATCCAATAGGATCCCTCCCAGGGTCCACCGCAGCTCGTACATGTGCAGAAGGACTCCCAGGTCATAAACCCAGAAGTCCTCTCTTTGCAAAGTACAGCTCTTTTATATAATCTTTTATAATAACAATTGTACATGCATACCGGCATTATTAACACCTGTATGCATGCGGTAAGTGGCTTGATGTATTGGGATGCAGTCGGGATGCCGACCATCGGCATTCCCGACTGTCTAATCCCGGCAAGTGTCTCATGACCGGCATCGAAATCCTGATGCCTGTCATTAGACCTACGCAGGGAACCCAACACTCTGCTTACCGATCGAAGGTAAGCCGGGCGCGGATAGCCGCGTGGTTTAGGGGCTCCTGGGGACTTAATGTTAGCCACCTCCCCGGGAGGTTAGGGTTAGGCACCCCCTCGGGAGACGTAGGGTTGGGCTGCGGAGAGGGGGGGGGGGGGTTAGGTTGAGGCACTTGGGGGGGGAGGTTAGGGATAGGCACCTTTAAGGGAGGGTTAGGGGGGGATAGGTGAGGAAATAGAAAAAATACTTACCTGTCAGGATCTTTACTGCCGGGCTTCCACTGTTGGGGCCGGCGGTAAATCATACAGATTCCGATGTATCGCATCCAAAATGTGGTACTTGATACTTCCCGCCCTCAAACTTATGAAGACATTTTTTACTGAAAGCCCCCTTTCACCCAACTAGTAGATCTGCCAAAACTGGCAATATCCACCAAGCAGTGTTTGGTTAGCGGACTGGGACACTTGGAAGGGGTCCTTACTGTTCTTGTGATCAGCAGGTGTTAAACTATATGTCCCCAGCTCTATAACAAACTACAATTACTGTGGTGACAGCTTATGTACTTAGTATTGGAGAAAGATAAAGTGGACAGAGATAAAAGTACCAAGCAATCAGCTCCTGTCATTTTTTTTTTTTTTTTTTCAAACAGTCTGTAACATGGCAGTTAGGAGCTGATTGGTTGCTATTTTCTCTCTGTCCACTTTCTCTCTCTCCAAGGCTTAGTACATAGAACCCAAAGTAACTTCACATTCTCCCCCTTCTTACCTCACAGTTGGCTACACTATGACATTCCTTGCTATACACAGCCGGCTACACTATACGACACTCCTTGCTATACACAGCAGAGCCACTTGAACATCACTAACCCCATACAGCAATGAGTAAAGCGTGCGGGGAAAGACACCTGACTTTTTTGGGCCCATACAATAGAAGCTGAGGGAGTATCTAATGCTCATGTACTACCAGTTATTACATCAGTAGAAAAGGTGCCACTGTTCACTCTCAGGGGCATATGTATCAAAGCTTGATGCGAGATAAAATTGTGAAATATACAGTATATCACCAACCAATCAGCTACAAACTATCATTTCTTAAACACAGCCTGCAAAATGTAAGTTGGAAGCTGATTGGTTGATGATATATATATATCTCACAAGTTTCTCTCATAACAAGCTTTGATACATATGCCCCTCAGCGTTTAGCCTGCCTGGGCACAGACGGACATCCGAAGCAACTCTGCGAGTCCTATAAATAGGTATTTTGTTATTATTTTAGAATTATTACAAATAAAGCAACATGTCCGCTTTAGAATTGCTAAGCAAGAACAGATTCCTTATGGGAATTTAGCCATTTAAAAATAAGCAGATGGAATCCGATAGATGCAGTGTAGATTTCCTGAAATCCATTTTGATTACAGGTGACGTTTAGGTGAGCACGCACTGTAATATAACTCCTGCGGAGCCCATTATTTTCTTTCCCCGCTGCACATTCGCTCACGGCAGGAAGAAGCAACATAATTTCTCCCTTTCCGTTTTTTGCCAACTAAAACCATAATTCGTGCCTATTTATACCGTCCATTTATAGCCAGCTGGTTTTGTGGACTAGAAATTAAATGCAAGGCCAATCATTCATTACCACTTACTCAGCATGGTCCGAGGGCCTGGAGATGACGGAGGATCTTGGCAGCAAATCGCGACCCTCTGTAGGGCCTGCTTATACATATGACAAACGATTGTGTGAACTGCTTAATGCCCAATGCTCCCAGAGACCGTCACTGAATCTTGGCCTCATAAATTTATGGATTTGTGTTGGATATTACAAATGAAAATAGAATAGTTATCCCTAGAGATGTTAAAAAATAAAATAAAAAAAAATATAGAAAATAAAATGGTCTCACAGGGAAGAAGTAGATCTACAAAAAAAAAAAAAACTGAAAAAAACCCATCCTTTAATAAGATTCCGGTTTACTTTTCTCTTCGAATTAAAAACACCATCAGTCACTGAACTGTGAGTGGTAGGATTAACTCACTTCATGATGTAGAACAGTCAGGTTCGGACATTCTGTTGTAAACACTATGGGAGGGGACAGGTGGCCTGTGCCAAGTTTGATTTGCTGAGCAAACATGGTGCTTCCTTATAGTGAAGCGAGATTTTAAAACATCTACAATCTCATCCTGCTGCGTTAAAACGGCGTAACCTGACGAACGAAAAAGTTAACTTTTTTTTTTTTTTTAAATCAATATTTATTTCTTTACTTAAGAAAAACAAAAAAAACTCTAAGTAACGTCATTTATGTAAACGTCAAACCACATTATTTTTGCATACCAGAATTATTCACAGTTTGGAAAATGATAGGTCATGCATTACAAATGCAGTCGAATTGTTTGACATGAGAGTATCTGCAATGATAAACAAAATGAAAAGAACCAGTAGTGGGGTGGGGGGGGGGGGTTGGGTGCATTTGGATCAGTAGAGGGAACATTAAATTCACGTTTCTTTCTGGAATAATTATGCTGCTTTCGTGTCCTTTTTCACCATCTTTTTTTTTTTTTTTTTTAAAGTTTGGTATTCATATTTAACAAAGAACAGAAAATAAAGTGAACTTGTAATAAGTCATGCTCACATAAACTACACTTGTTAATCCCCATAATCAGATTAAGCAATTATTTGACCCAAATTCACATGACACTTACACATTCTTCAAATACACTAAAAGTTACATCTGTACATGGTGGGGTACACTACATGGAAAGGTTAACTAGAAAGAACTACAGGCTCTGTACTACACAGTATATGCACAATGATACCAGTTAACTCTCCAATTAAATGTGAATACAAGGATTTATAAGGGGGGAGGGGGGGGAGAGAGAGGAACAAAACATAAGTTTACTTATTTACTACAAAGTTGCAAGCAGAAAAAAAAAAAAAAGTACTTCGCAGATATTTATCAGCCAATCGGACATTAGCTTGGGTTACAGCAGTAGCTCATAGATGGACGCAAAGGACATTGCAGCTGCGCTCTCTCTCATAGATCGCAATTGCGAGAATATGCTAATGACTCACTCGCTGTCCAGTGCTTAGAGACGCCCACTGAAAGCATCTCACTTCCGCCGCTCACGCACAATACCAGAAACACTGAACACCGATCAGGCGGCCGGCAGCCTTCCGAGTAAGTCTAGGCTGCCACAGACACAGCCGGTCTCCAGACACACAGAGGGCTCTCCTGCTGCGAGCAAGGACACAGTGGCCAATTTACGTACGTCCAGAAAACAAGGCTTAAACAGTCCGACACACCTGTGCTTTCCTAACCACCCGCCATTACCTCCCCCAAACACTGACCACCCGTCACTCACTTTGCCAATGATCCCCTCTGTGTGAGGGAGCATAATTGTAATTCAATCTCTGCGCGAGAGCAGTGGGACTTGCATGCCTGCGCAATGGCTAACAATCGCTCAATCTGCGTAAATATCGACATTGCGTCTATCTCTGGGTCAGGCCCTCTGTTTCAAGGTACCCTAACAGTCCAGGTTTTAAGGATATCCATACTTGTGCACAGGTGACTTAATTAGTACCTCATTCAATTTTGATGAAACCATCTGGGTGCACTCACGGATATTCTTAGAACCTGGACTGTTAGGGTACCTTGAGGACGGAGTTTGGGAACCACTGGGGTACAGCATAGCATGGCTCTTTGCACCGTGTTACTATATATAAGCACAATATTGGTACAGAACAATGCTGTACTGCAACCCCTAGTAACCAATAATATATCAGCTGTTAGTAAAAAAAAACAATCATGTCCTTCATTCCACAGTAACCTATCAGATGCAATAATTCTGGAGTCTGACTACATTAAACTGCTACAATCTGATTCACTGGAGTGGATTGCACCCATGCCTGCAGAGGGTCTTTGGGGGTCAGGAGGAACACATATCAAAGAGTAAAAGCCCCAATAGCTCTTTTGAATGAGATCCACAAATTCAGGCTGCAAAATCCTGCATTGCTTTTGCACTGTGCTTTCACTTTTTACTATTGGACAACAGGGCAGCGCTGGATTATCCATTAGGCAGTCTAGGCTCCTGTCTGTGGTCCAGGGGGCACTGAGGGGCTTGGCTTACTCAAACCCATATTTTTTTATTGGAGAGTGCAATGGGGCCCAAACTAGTTGCTTGCCTAGTGCCCCGTGGGCTGTTACTGAGGCCCTGGAACATGGAATTAGCAAACTCACAATTTAAAGACCACCTCAGGTCACAAGTAAAACTCACACAGCTTGGCATTATTTGATCAATAAAGCATGAATTGGCTTCTCGTATCAATTTCTCAAATGTAATAAAATGCCTGCTTCATCCCTGCTTCTATAGCATCGACCCATGGTCAGGCTTCAGCTGCACTGCTTTTCTTAAGCTAGGTATACACATGAAAGATTAACAACGTATCCTCAATTTTCTGAGGGATTAAACAGTATCCGATTTCCAGTGTATGCACTACTGAATTATCATTCCTATCTATTTATGTCCCTAAAGACCATCAAAGGTGATAAATGCACTGTGTCGTACCAATCATGTACACACTGCAAAATGTGCGTGATGTCGGCTCATCGTGTCTGACAAACGTCGCACAGCCGGCCAGATCAGAGGAGTCCAGCCAAATAATACATGGCCCTGGGATGCTGCGTACACACTGTGCAATAATACCAGCCAAAAATCAATTGATCGCCCGATTAATGCACAGTGTGTACCTAGCTTCAGTCTAGATTATTACACTGTTCTGTAATGTTATGATTGTTACATTCGTTTGTGCTACCCACCTCAAAACATAATACAATTATTTTAAACCTAGTTTTAATAATTAGATGTTGAGCTATAACATTTTCCAAAGATCAGCTTTCAAAAAGAGCTGGGAACGAGATTAAAAAATAATCTGTCATGGGCACCACAAATTTTAGGGGTGACCTAGGTTACATGACGTCATTGCTCTTGGCACCTTTTTATTCATTATGACCATCTGTGCTAGATAATTTGATAGGCAACGCTCTACCACTGGTCAGCTCCTAGGGCTTGTCCACACAAGCAGTGAGACAGAGCGGTACAGAGATGCTATGATCTCTCACAGGGGTGTAATTAGCGGTCACCAGGCCCAATAGGAAAAACAGTTTTGGAAGGGACAGAAGGGGGCGACATACATCTGCGGTTCTGAGTACGAGTGTGTCGAAGCATGCACATTTGCCCGGGGCATGTGCCTGCCCCGCTCTCCACTTCTGAGCCCCATACCAGTCAGAAAAACTGCTACGCTTGTGGTTATGCTGTTGCTCTCTCGCTGCACGGCCTCCTCATGTGGACAGGAAGGGAAGACACCAATTGATGAGATTTTTTTTTTTGTGCCAACTCTGGATGTGGGAATGTCATTGCGGTCTGTGTGGATATCTATCCTGTGATGTTTCTCCACTGATTTTTCTTGGTTATGCTCAGGGCCGCCATCAGGGGGGGAATGCCGGGACTGGAGTCCTGGACCCGGCCTCTGGCTGAACGGGAGGGGGTCCATCCGGCGCCCGCTACTACCAGCTAACCTTTGCAGAGCCTGCAGCCTGAACTACCCCCTTGAAGAGAGGAAATGGGGTCCGGCCGCCGCTGCTGCCGCCCGCTGACCCGGTCCCCGTTACTAAATGATGGAGCTGTAGGAGGCTGCCTGGCCGCTCCTCCACCAGCTTACAGTGCGACAGACTCCAAAACAAGCTTTCATTAAAGTTTTTTTTGGAGTCAGCGCGCGTGATGTCATGGCGCGCCACTGAAGGGCGAGGTCGACGTCGGAGGAGCTGCGGATCAAGAGGAGCTGCAGAGAGTGGACCGTGGAGGAAGTAGCCGGATCCTTCTTATCGGGGGGAGAGGGATTTAAAAAAAAAAAAAAAGGCATGCGGCGGGGGCGGTTGTCTTTTGGGAGTGAGGCGGGTGTTTAAAAAAAAAAAAAAAAAAAGAAGGAAGGGCACATACTGCATTCAGTAAGGGGGGGGGGGGGGGGTGTGTGTGTGTGTGAGGTGATAAAAAAAAGGAAGGGCACAGACTGCATTCAGTAATGGGGGGGGGGGCCTGCCTATTCTGTCAGTCCCGGGCCCCACAATTTCTGATGGCAGCCCTGGTTATGCTTCATCCCGATGGCAGCTAAATGAGTGCGGCTAAACCTCTAGTGGAAATCTCTATATAAACTAACAAGCGTAGATTGACCTGAAGCATTACATTTGTTAATTAGGTATTCAGTAACAACACACATACTTTAACCCATTACTGGGCAAGAACACACTTACGTCGAATGCCGTAGCTACTGAAGTATACCATAAACGTAGAGCAGATTTAAGAAGAAGACTGAAGCACATTAAACTCACCTACTGTGTAAGTGTCGTAAGTGTCGTTTTGTGAAAACTGTGACTTTTATACCCAAAAAAATAAAAAATCTAATTTAAAAAAAGAAAGTCACTGAATTGTGCCAATTCAGGCAACCTTTGTGGTAATGCATGCAGATTTTTGGTAATGCTTGAGCATTTTTTATTGCAATTATATTGCATACCTTGCTGATCATAAAATGACCTGTCACCTAAACGTGACGGGGCAGCCATTTTGTGGGTTGAATCAATATTTACTAAAATGCAATTTACTAGGAAGTAGTAACAGAACTAAGGCATGAGGCATATCCTACACATGGCTCAGAGCTGTGACTAGTTCCTGGTGAACTGATAGGCTGAACTCGTATTGGCCGACAAAATGGCTGCCTCTACAGTCTGTAGTATTTTGTTAAAGTAAAAAAAAAAAAAAGCTGCACAGTATTCGTGGTGGTCAATATTTAGTTAATCTAAAGAGTTTCTCATGATCTGCAATTTGTTAAAAAAAAAATAAAAAAAAAAATTACAAGGAATTGAATTAACGAAGCCATATCTCAACCACAGTCATCTTAAAATTTGTTTATCAGCTCTGTAAAAAATCCTTGATATGTGGCGGATGTCTTGTTATCCCGCAGAGTAAAATGGCATTAAAAAAAAACAAAAAAAAAACTAATGTCCTGACAGCATTCACCGTTCTTTGTCATCCAAAACGTAGTTTACCACAGAAGAGGAAGTAGGTATGTTTGGCCATGACGTGTTATCACCACAATAAATTTAATTTTGGCAAAAATTAAAAAAAATATTTTTTAACGGGTTTTAATCGAAAAAAAAAATTTAAATGTTCAGAACTGTCCTGCACTGCTTGGGTCACATTGAAGTAGGCGGACGATAGACGGGTCACTTTTTGCCCCTCTGATAAATTCCTCCAGTGACAGTTTTCCTGTGGAAAAAGAAAATGACAGATTATTTCTGCTTAAGATGATAAATAGCTCAAGAAGTGCTTAAATGGGGTTAAGCATATAAACCTCATGCTTTCATTTGCTAGATCTATACAGATTTTCAATAGTAAGGATAAGTGGTGAAAGTATGGGATTAAATGAGTGCAGTCTTATTTTTCTAATTCCAAATACTGACCAATGTTGTCCTAGCTGCTGCCCATTAAACACCAACTGGGTATGGCTTAAAACCCACCTGCCCCCTTTTACAACTCAAAATACGAGAAACACAATTCAATGTTGTTTGAAGAATAGATAATAGAGTAGGACTTGCAAATTTGTATGCATCTAACAATGTTCCTCATTTATGCAATTGTATGAATAGGCGCTGACATATATTTTCACTTATCTCAAAATATCTCCTAACCCGACCTCTGGGCTCAGCACAAGATCTGCGTCTCTCATCCCCACGCATTACTTGCTCCCATTCACGGTTACAGGACTTTCTTCGGGCTGCACCCACTCTATGAAATGCCTTACCACGCACAATAAGACTTACCTCTAGTCTCCAATCCTTCAAGCGTTCCCTGAAAACTCACTTCAGGCAAGCTTATCAGATTCCATAACCTTCATAACTTCCATGTCTAATTACAGTCAGGTGCATAAATATTGGGACATTGACAGAATTTTCATATTTTGTCCTCTATTCACCACCACAATGGCTTTGAAATGAAACAAACAAGATGTGCTTTAACTGCAGACTTTCAGATTTAATTTGAGGGTAATTACATCCAAATCAGGTGAACGGTGTAGGAATTATAATGGTTTCTATATGTGCCTCCCACTTTTTAAGGTGCCAAAAGTAATGGGACAAACTAAACAATACTAAATCTACCTTTCACTTTTTAATACTTTGTTGCAAATCCTTTGCAGGCAATTACAGCCCGAAGTCTGGAATGCATAGACATCACCTGATGCTGGGTTTCATACCTGGTGATGCTCTGCCAGGCCTCTACTGCAAATGTCTTCAGTTCCTGGGCCATTTTCCCTTCAGTTTTGTCTTCATAAAGTGAAATGCATGCTCAATCGAATTCAGGTCAGGGGATTGACTTGGCCATTGCATAACATTCCACTTTTTAGCCTTAAAAAAACTCTATGGTTGCTTTTGCAGTATGCTTTGGGTCATTGTCCATCTGCACTGTGAAGCGCCATCCAATGAGTTCTGAAGCATTTGACTGAATATGAGCATATAATATTGCCCAAAACACTTCAGAATTCATTCTGCTGCTTTTGTCAGCAGTCACATCATCAATAAATACAAGGGAACCAATTCCATTGGCAGCCATACATGCCCACGCCATGACACTACCACCACCATGCTTCACTGATGAGGTGGTATGTTTTGGATCATGAGCAGTTCCTTTCCTTCTCCATACTCTTCTCTTGATCTTTGTCTCATCTGTCCATAGGATGTTGTTCCAGAACTGTAATGGCTTTTTTAGATGTTGTTTGGCAAACTATAATCTGGTCTTCCTGTTTTTGTGGCACACCAATGGTTTACATCTTGTGGTGAACCCTCTATATTCACTCTTGTGAAGTCTTCTCTTGATTGTTGACTTTGACACATATACACCTACCTCCTGGAGAGTGTTTTTAAGTTGGCCAACTGTTGTGAAGGGGTTTTTCTTCACCAGGGAAATAATTCTTCGGTCATCCACCACAGTTGTTTTCCGTGGTCTTCCGGGTCTTTTGGTGTTGCTGAGCTCTCCGGTGCGTCCTTTCTTTTTAAGAATGTTCCAAACAGTTGATTTGGCCACACCTAATGTTTTTGCTATCTCTCTGATGGGGTTGTTTTGATTTTTCAGCCTAATGATGGCTTGCTTCACTGATAGTGACAGCTCTTTGGATCTCATATTGAGAGTCGACAGCAACTGATTCCAAAAGCAAATGTCACACCTAGAATCAACTCCAGACCTTTTACCTGCTTAATTGATAATGAAATAACGAGGGAATAGCCCACACCTGTCCATGAAATAGCTTTTGAGTTGATAGTCCCATTACTTTTGGCCCCTTAAACAGTGGGAGGCACATATAGAAACCGTTGTAATTCCTACGCTGTTCACCTGAATTGGATGTAATTACCCTCAAATTAATTCTGAAAGTCTGCAGTTAAAGCACATCTTGTTTGTTTCATTTCAAAGCCATTGTGGTGGTGAATAGAGGCCAAAATATGAAAATTCTGTCAATGTCCCAATATTTATGCACCTGGCTGTACATCCCCTTTCACAGTCCTCACATAACCTCACACATTGTCTTTCTTTCACATCCTCCTGACATCTGGCTGACATTCCTCTGTGACTGGATCACGCAGCCCACCAAGAAACTCTGCATTCTGGCTGGACCAAAATTGCAATATATAGCACCTATCCTTGTGTATCGATGCCTATTTCCCTATAAATTCTAAGCTTGCGAGCAGGGCCTTTCTACCTATATATCTGTCTGTCATTACCCAGTTTTGTTCGATTAATGTTTAGAATTGTAAAGCGCAACTGAATATGCTGCGCTATATAAGAAACTGTTAATAAATATATATATTTCCCAAAAATTTTTTTAAATAATCCTTATGGCCAGCAGTATCATCTGAGACGCTTGATATATGATGATAAAAGTCTGACCATTCAAAATACTGTAATTTTTTGGGGGGACTTCATAAAAGCCAGATGACATTCAAAGTGAATTTATACATTCTATTTCTAGGCTTGGGGTATGATTCACAGATGGAAGGATTTGCAGAGTCGCACACAAGGTTGTGCAAATCCATCCATCTCAGATGCAAATGCAGGAAGTGTCAGACACCTCCTTGCTAGATTTGCGATCCCAGCACTGCGAATGACATCGCAGCATCGCAACAATTGCGACTGATGGTCGTTATGATTCTCCTTTGGTCAGGCTGCGGGAGCTGAAGCTTCCTGCAGCCTGACAGGGTGCTGGTCACGTAAGAGGCCTGGAATCTGCGTCCGCCGATGCAGATACTGACCTTGTCCCTCCAGGAAAATAGGAATGACATGCCCCCCATTTCCAGGAACGGTGGCCTCCAAAACGCCACAGCAGATCAATCATGCTGTGGCTTGAGGGGGTCTGCGAGCAAGATAGCAGGATCTTTTAGGCACATGCGTAGAACGTGCATTTATTGCCTGGGGGGGAGAGCAATCAGGTTTCTTTCCTAAGGGGGTGTGGCCACACCTTCCACGATTAGGCCATGCCCCTCCCCCGGGCAGCTCTCTACGCCCCTGGTTATGCCCTTGTATGCATACACAGAGCCTTTTTATTTAATATGAACTTGCATGTTTCATCAAGTTTGCTCAGACTGAGGTTAAAAGGATACGGTTGTTGCATTCTCACAGGTTTTTGGCAGACTGCCAATTTGCACTGGAGCCTGTATAAGCATGTCCCCATTTTAGCAATTGTGTGACAGTGTGTGGCCCTGGCGAAGTTCAAACCTAGGCAAAAACCTAATTCTAGTCAAACTACAACACCATGCCAAATTTGGTGGAGCTAGGTCCAAAACTCTGGCCGTGCATAAAGCACAAAAAGACAGACGCTTTCTTGCTTATTATATAGATATTGTGCCCCCAATTTATGCAGTGCTGTACAGAGGACATTTGTCATTCATACAAATGCGCGTTCGCACACTTGTGTTAATTTTGTCCAAATCTAATTAACCTACCAGTATGTTTGTTTTGGAGAGGGGGAGAATACCGGAGCGCCCAGAAGAAACCCCACACAAATACGTGGAGAACATACAAACCCCACCCAGATTTTAAAACTGCAATAATATTAAATGCAAACCGCACCTGGTATGGCCGTATGAAATTTCGGGGTGAAAACTGCAGAGAATCGGTGGCTTGTAAAAGCTGCCACTTAGTAAATCTAACCTTTGGTCTTGGTAAGGCTTATCAGCAAACACATACCAAGTTAGTTTTCTTTTGTATGGGTGCATATTAAATTTAAATGAATGACTGGTGGTTATGGTTGTTTATACAAACTGTATAAGAGTGCAATGCAAAACCATGACATTTATTCTACATATAGCTGTACTAAAAAGGTCCAGGTGTCAGAGCTGGGAAAAGCGTTCCCTATGTGTATAGTGGCAGAATAAGTTTACATTGATCAGTGTTCATACTGTGATTTTACTACGTTATCGGTTCTCTTAAACATGAATTTGTGCAACAAAAGGATCCATGTTTCTAAAGCTGTAGTAATAAACACATAAAAAAAAATTAATGCAGCATTTAAAAAAGGACCAAAACAGCGTCTACAGGACTAATAATAATTGGCGTTACTGTACTTCTGTATCTTGAAGTCAGACACCTACCATCTCGGTTGGTATCCATTTGCCGGAAGATTTTCTCTGTTCTTTTTTCAGGCGTCGATTCGTCTTCCGGCATTTTCATTACCGAGGAGACCATCTTGTAAATCGCCTGGGAGACAGAAATGCGTTTCATGGGTGAGACATCACTTGCCCTATTCACAGCATGCAGTTCACAAGATTCAACAAGGGACCATCTACTATATTGTAACATGTAAGCAGGCAGAGGCAAATATATATTTCTGAAACATAAAATGCAAAGAATCGATAAGAGGCCTATACAGAATACTTATACCTATACATTTATGTGCAAGGCTTATTTCACAAGTGACAGCTGCTGCCTCTTCGAAATATCTTCGTGGATCGCTGGGGAAAATAACAAATCAATACAAAAGAAAATGAAAAACCTGTAAATGTTATGAGTTTTTGGGCATAGATTAAACTTGCAAAAGTCGGAGCACTGCATTTATAAAGTTCAAAATGGTCAAAGTTCTCCATTGTGGCGTGCAAAGATTTGCTGTGACATGTCTGTCAATGGGAGGAGTTAAGGGAATGAGGATCTTTTTTGCTAGGTGTAGATTTGATATGGCACATTGGGAGCAGCAGTTTACACCAGCCAATGGGAGGAGTTAAGGGGATGACTGTTTTTATAGCAGACACCTGAACAGATTTAAATTGAAAAGTGGGTTTTTTAATGGGTGAACTTGCAGACATGTACACGCATAAGATAACGTCCAGAATATTAAGACGATGTTGATTAGAAACTGTAGTGAAGTAATAATAAACAATGTCCGGTGAGTGGCAGAACTAATAAAAAGTCTTTGTAATCCAAAAGGGTTACTGCAAGGCTGCAGAAAGGAAACCAGTTAAGGTGCATACACACGTAGCGATTTTTTGAAAGATTTAACTATAACGACGTCGTTATCATTCAATCGTTGAAATAAATAGTTCAGTTTCTGAGTTATAACGATTAACGATTATCGTTCATGCGCGTTCCCGTTTGTAGTTCATTCTGACTGACCAACTGAACGATTTTCACTAAGGTAAGTCACAAAAATCGTTTGTAGTTCAAAAAATCGTTCATTACACTTTAAAAAAAATCTGACAGAAAATCGTTGGTAACAAAATTGTTGTGTGTATGCAGCTTTACTGATTGATACTGGTCAGATGAAATCCAGAGAGGTATAGAGTAATTGGATTAGCAGCTGTTGATGAATTGAACTGAGATGGCTCAGTAGAGAATCAGGGAGCTAGGTAAATGGAGGCAATGTAGGTTCAGGGTTAATTGTGCACACAGGTCCTTTGGTAGGGAAAGGGTAAGTAGAAGGTGCAGAATGGTTCCAGCAGGAGACTGGGAGCAGGCAGAGCGGTGCAAGCTACTTGGAAGCTGGGATCCAGCAGGAGCACAGGTGAGCACTCAAGGAGACAGGTTTACTGGAGCACAGGAATTCTATCACAGCATACACTGTGAAACACGCTGGCCTGGCAACTATGGGAAACTCTGAACTCCCTTAAGTACCCAGTGCAGAATCGTGATAGGTCAGAGAGAGCATGTGACATGCCAGGACTGGAGCAGCTAAGTCACATGACCAGAGGCAAGATGGCGGCACCCATACCAGAGTGGAATGGAAACACCACCAGGCCTACCCCGGTCAGAATGACACAGTGCCCGCGGAACACTTTGCACAGCCAATGCCCGCCGCCAGACACGAGCACCTCCGCCGAAAGGACCACGTCACAGCACCCTCACAGGTAATACGACGGGTATTACCTATGGCGGGAAACCCTGGTCGTGACAGGCACATTGGGAGGCAGCAGTTGCACCTGGCAATGGGAGAAGTTAAGGGAAAGGAGGGTGTTCTTGCCAAGTATAGATTTGCTCTGGCACCTGATAATGGGAGGAGTTAAAGGTAAAGTAAAAATTAAGTTATTTGAGTGGCTGTCCTTTTATAAACAATGAGAAAAGCAAATACAAAGAACCCATCATTTTTATAACTTTACCTAAATTCAATCATTTGTATCCAGTAATTTAATTAGTTTTTGCACTATTCCTCAAATATATCAATTCTCTGCCCATTGGCCATTACAAGTTTCTGCTCCTCAATTTTAATAATAAATTTTTGTCATTATAAAACAGGATTTTGGTACTTACCGTTAAATCCCTTTCTCTGATTCCACAGGGGACACTGGAGTCTCAGTACAGTGGGGTATAGAATTTAGGGATGTGCAGGCTTGGATAGGTTCGAATTTGCACGCTGAGTTCGGATTTTTCCCTCCAAAACTCGGGTCTCAGAAAGAGGCAAAACGTCATCTTTCATGGACAATCATTATTCCTGGACAAAAGTCCATGGAAGATGACGTTTTGCCTCTTTCCGAGACCAGATTTTTGGAGAGAAAAATCCGAACTCAGCATGTAAATTCGAACCTATCCGAGCCTGCACATCCCTAGTATAGCTGTGGGATAACCGGGAGCTGGCACTTTAATAAATTTGAATAGTAGCTAGCTCCTCCCCCTCTATACCCCCCTACAGGTCAGTCTTAATAAACTGTGCCCGAAGAGAGCTGGAAATAGAATAACAGAGGAGAAGAGAACTAGAACATACATAAACAACAAGCAAATATGCAAACAAATTAAGCAGACCTTGAAGAAAAAAAACTGACTGTCCAAACCTGGCAGAACAATAACAAATGCAGGTGGAACAGTGCCGGGTGTGCGTCCAGTGTCCCCTGTGGAATCGGAGAAAGGGATTTAACGGTAAGTCGGTAAATCCTGTTTTCTCCTTCATCCACTAGGGGACACTGGAGTCTCAGTACAGTGGGGACGTCCCAGAGCTCACATCCCGGGCGGGAGAGCGCTGAGAACCCTGCAAAACAGCACGGCCATACTGTGAAGCAGATGCTGCAAATGTGTCAAAACGGTAAAAAAACTTTGTAAAAGTATGCCGGCCCGACCAAGTGGCCGCTCAACAAAGCTGGGTCAGGGAAACCCTGCAGGCAGCCGCCCACGAAGGACCCACCGAGCGCGTAGAATGCACTGTGATTGAAGTGCAGTAGGTGGTTGCTTTGATGCAGCCAGAAAGGCTTGTCTGATTGTCAGATGAATCCATCTAGAAACAGTAGTCGTAGAAGATGGCCAGCCCGGCCGCGCCATATCATATCGAACAAACAGCGTATCCAACTTCCGGAAGGATGCCGTCCTATCAAAATCCGAAGGACTCGGACAACATCTAGGGATCCGAAGAATCGTCTTTAAACACCGGAACCACGATCGGTTGGTTGATGTGAAACGCAGACACTACCTTAGGCAAAAAGGATAACTGCGTGCGTAGTTCAGCCCTATATTCATGAAAAATGAGGTAAGGTGGACGACAAGAAAGCGCCCCTAGCTCAGACACACGCCTAGCAGAGGCGAGCACCAACAGGAGAACCACTTTCCATGATAAAAATTTTAATCCCACTGTGTGTAAAGGTTCAAATAGGGAAGATTGGAGAAAAGAGAGGACCAAATCCCATGGGGCTGTAGGAGATACAAACGGAGGTTGTAATCTGACAACCCCCTGTAGAAAAGTCTGGGCATGCGGTAATAATGCTAGTCGCTTTTGAAAGAAAATCAACAAAGCAGATACTTGAACTTTAAAGATCCCAGACGAAGACCTGATGATAAACCAGCCTGTAGAAAAGGAAGCAGCCTGGATAAGTTGAATTCTGACGGTGGCGCACCCTTGCGTTCACACCAAGCGACATATGCCTTCCATATACGATGATAGTGCTTAGAGGTAACTTCCTTTCTAGCCCTTAACATATTAGGAATCACCCTGGAAGGGATACCCTTCTTTCTTAAGATAGCCCTTTCAACGATAGCCCTTCGTCAAACGAAGCCGCTTTAAGTCCTGATAAATAAACAGACCCTGTTGTAGTAGATCTTCTTGCAGAGGAAGAGGCCATGGGTCGTCTATCAGTAGAAGACGTAGGTTGGAATACCACGCCCGTCTGGAGCCACCAACAGAACCTTTACCCTTTCTCGTTTGATTCTTTGCAGCAGACGAGGAAGGAGTGGGAGTGGTGGAAACAAGTAGACAAACTGAAACCGCCAAGGAGCTGTTAGAGCATCCACCGCCACTGCCTGTGGATCTCTTGTCCTGGAGCAGTAATGTGGCAGTTGATGGTTCAGTCTTGACGCCATAAGATCTACCTGAGGGAAACCCCAACGCTGAATCGGTTTTTGGAAGACCTGTGGATTGAGCATCCACTCTCCCGGATGAATGTCCTGTCGACTGAGGTAATCGGCCTCCCAATTTTCTACCCCTGGTAGGAAAATTGTTGATATCGCTACCGCATATTCCTCTGCCCAGAGAAGAATGCGGCTTACCTCCCTCATGGTGGACCGACTCTTGGTACTGCCCCATTTGTTGATGTACGCCACAGCCGTGGCGTTGTCAGATTGCACTCTGATGGCCTGGCCCTTCAATGGAGGATGTGCCACCTGAAGAGCATAGAACACGGCCCTTAGCTCCAGAGTGTTTATGGGCAGTACTGACTCCATCCAAGTCCAGCAGCCCTGAAAGTGGCTTCCCTGAGTCACTGCCTACCATCCTGTCAGACTGGCGTCTGTGGTGAGGAGAATCCATTCCCCCAATAGGTGATAGGAATTCAGCCACCAAAGGAGAGATGTACGAGTCCTGGGTGACAGTTGAACTCGCTGGTGAGGGAAGAGGTGGGACCCTGACCACTGAGAGAGGAGGTCCAGGGAATGGACGGACATGGAACCTCCCATATTGGATGGACTTGAAGGACGCAACCATCTTTCCCAGAAGGCGAAAACACAGGTGTACTGACACCCTGCGATGACTCAGTATCAATCGCACCATGTGTTAGATGGAGGTGACTTGTTTCTGCGGAAGAAATACCTTCTGCTCTACTGTGTCCAAAATCATTCCTAAGAAAGGCAGACGATGTGTAGGCTGCAGATGAGATTTTTGGTAATTCAGGATCCATCCGTGTTGCAACAGCAGACTCTGTGTTACCCGGATGTCCTGCAGTAATTGAGAGACTGACGGAGCCTTGAGGAGTAGGTCATCCAAGTAAGGGATGACAGTAACCCCTTGTATCCGAAGAAGGGCCATCATTACTGCCATGACCTTCGTGAACACTCTTGGTGCTAATGAAAGACCGAAAGGTAAGGCCAGGAATTGAAAATAAGCGGCGAACCGAAGGAATGCCTGATGAGGAGGCCAAATGGTTATGTGGAGATAAGCATCCTTTAAGTCTAAGGATACGAGAAACTCGCCCCTCTCTAGCCCTGCAATGACAGATTGCAGGGACTCCATCTTGAACTTGAAAGTCCGCAAATAAGGATTGAGATGTTTCAAGTTCAGAATTGGTCTATCAAGCCACAAACAAGCTGGAATAAAAGCCTTGACCCTGCTGGTGGATAGGGACATGCACTATTATTCGAGAAGACAGTAGCTTTTCTATTGCCTACTGTATAACAACCCGTTTGTCCGCAGATGCTGGCAAACCGGTAGTGAAAAGACGAGGAGGAGGTTGGATCTAATAATCCAGCTTCAACCCCTGAATAATGATGTCCCGGACCCAGGCATCCTGGCGAGACTTGATCCAAACTTCTTTGAAATTGCAAAGGCGAGCTCCCACCCTAGGGTCCCACAGGAGAGAAGGGAGTGCGTCATGCTGGAGGCTTAACTGAAGCCTTATCCTGCTGGGAGGAGAATGCAATGGCTCTACCCCTGTCTCTGGAACCATGGGAGATAGCGGGAGCACCTCTGCCATGCCCCCTGAATCTCCCTGGAATACGTAAGGACCGAAAGGATGGTCTGGCAAAGGGCTTCCTGGAGGGAGGAGCAGCAGATGGGAGATAAGTGGACTTACCACCTGTGGCCTGAGATATCCACTTATCCAGCTCCGTTCCAAACAGAGCTTCACCTGTGAATGGAAGCGCTTCCACGGCTCTCTTGGATTCCGCATCCGCCTGCCATTGTCGCAGCCACAGGGCTCTGCGGGCTGAGACAGCCAAGGTCGAGGATCTAGAGGAAAGACTACAAATAACCTTAGAATTCTCTCCAAGAAAAGCAGCAGACTCTGCAGTTTGTTCCGCTAGAGGAACCAGATCCTCCGCCGGAGCCCCTGCTTCCACCGCCCTGTTGACCCAACAGCTGACTAATGCGGGTCGAAGAGACACCCCTGCTACAGTGTACATTGACTTCAAGGTAGTTTCTAATTTCCTGTCAGAAGGCTTCTTTTAAAGACACTGCCCCTGGAACAGGGAGCACTGTCTTTTTTGACAGACGTGACACTGAAGGGTCCACTGAGGAGGTGTTTCGCATAAATGCCTGCTTTCTGTAGGAAAGGGATAGTATGATAAAAGCTTTCTTGAAATCTGAAACTTTTTATCAGGGTGTTTCCACGCTGAGGTAAGGATCTCGTTGAGGTAAGGATCTCGTCCAATTCCTCAGACACTGGAAAGGAGGCTGCCAGTCTTTGCTTTTTATTAAAGATAGATGGCCTAACCTCTACAGGATCCCTGTCCTCAACATGTAACACCTGGTGTATCGCTGCAATCAGTGCCTCTACCCCCCGATATACAGGGTCTGCCTCCTCTGGCGCCTGTTCCTCTATAGGGTCCTCTTCCGGACCATCCCACATAAGAGGATTCGGTATTAGTCTCCTGGCAGGGACACTAGAGGATGATGCCACGGGAGGAACCTGGGCTGACATAACCCTTGTGAGCCCTTCCACAGACCTGGCTAAAGACCGCGCCCAGTCTGGTTCAGATAAGGCAGACCTTTGAGATCTTTCAACCTCTCTCTCCCTGCTAGAAGCTTCTAGCTCTGCAGACATTTGAGACATGACAGATGTAATTTGATCAGTCCATTAATTTTTATGTGGATGCTGCGGTCTGTGTCTCTGAAACACACTTCTCACACAACAGGTAACTGGATGATAGTCCCTGTGTAATTTCTCTGCACAATTCTTACAGGAGAGTTTTTTGTGCAGACTTAGATGTCAATCTACCACTTCACTGTACACAGACACAGAGAAAAGTAGTGATACAGACACAAACAGAGACTGTTTGAAGAAGAGATAAGGGCATAGAGGGAGATTATGCTATCAGCCCCGCCCAACCAGCACTGCTTCAGAGACCAGTGCTATTAACACAATATAATGCTGTAATCACTGTGTAAACACAGTCCGACCTGGTCTTCATAAGTCTATCCCCACTGTGCAGGCACAATCTGGGCAGACAGGTCTCTTTCTCTGCATGTGTCAACAGCCTTGCGTTTGTAAAATGACCACCAGCCTCCTTCTGTAAGCACTGGTGCTGCTGGGGCAGGAGCAGAACTGCGTGTTAGGCTCCGCCCCCTCCATTATGGCACCTTTCAGCACTGCTGCTTGTCATTTCCTCCTGCTACTCAGAGTGCCAGGAGTCACTAACTTTCTGCTGCCAAATGCTGCCAGTGGCGGGCTTGCTAATGGGGGAGCGCGACGAACACCGCACGCAGGGCGTCTGGCTACCCCCCAGAGACAGTGGTCTCTGTAGCTGAAGACCCCAGCGTGCGCTGCAAGCAGCGGCAGTGAGGTCTCTCGGCAGCTTCAACGAAGCAGACAGGCAGGGGCAGTGAGCTGCCTGTCTGATCCTCATGCTGATCGAGGATCTATTGATTTTTTTTAGCAGAGAGCTTTTGTATGTGACCAGCTCCCTTGGCACAAAATTAAGACTGACCTGTGGGGGGGTATAGAGGGGGAGGAGCTAGCTACTATTCAAATTATTATTAAAAAGTGTCAGCTCCCGGTAATCCCACATCTATACCCCACTGTACTGAGACTCCAGTGTCCCCTAGTGGATGAAGGAGAAAAGCCAGTGTTTGTGCTACGTTTACATTTCTGGGCTGCTTATTATAGATTTGCTCTTTATTGAGCTAAAGTTTGCAGCAACTGTAAGCAGCAGCATTATTTGTTCCTATTTTTGAGCTTAGGTAACTTCACGTTAGATCAGAAATGCTCTGTAAAAATCAGCTGAAGTCTGCGTACTAATGGGGCTATCCCATGGTCCTCTTTCCTGGATGTTTGCCTCCTAAGAGGAAACATTATGCTCTCTCAACTACTAAATCAAACCTTGTGATGAAAGACTTCTTAAAACAAAAATTTCCAAGCCATCCCATTAGACATTAACCCCGCCATCTGGAGCAGGAGCTGCTCTTTGTAAGTAAAACAAGGCAGATCACTGTACTGACAATATAGGTCACAAATTCACAGTAAGCAACAAATACTCTTTAACTTTCATTTCTGAACTTTGTAGTCAAATGAAAGGGTTCTAGTCGTCAGACTTTTGTAGGGCTCATGAAATAATATGAATCCAGGAAGGATAATTTAAAACACATTATTATACTTAGCTGGCACTTTAAATAATCCAAGAGGCATCTATGTTTTCCAGTACCTTGTTAATGATATAGCCAGAGATTATTATTACATCTATAATTAAATTTATATGGTTGACATTTCATGGATTTCATCTTCTATTCTGTAGCACAGACTATATGCTCGCTTAGTCCTACAGAAAATCGAGTGGGTTGACACATCATTCCTTTGAGAAAGGGTTCCCTCTATGGATCCTTCCAAGGTGCAGGCTGCCTTAAAATTGTTCAACAACTCAATACTAATTTGATTTAAAAAGTTTTGGGTTTCTACGGTTACTATCGTCGACTTATTAAAAACTTTTCATCCAATGTAGTGGTCATTATAGTCCTTGCTCGTTGAATACCGAGACAGTTGTCCAAAAATTAAAGGAGGGTTTTTAGTTCTGCTCCAATTGTGGCTCATCCAAACCATCAATGCCGTCAGCATAGAGGTATACATTAGAGGTAGGAGTGGCAGCCAATACAATACATCACTGTCCTCAATTATCCCTTAAGTTCACCCCCCACCGAATCAAATTAGGTCATCCAGAACAGAGGACAATTAATCATAAAATGGGTTTTAGAGTTAAAGGTCAAAGGGTGCGACCTACTGCAGTTATTACGCATCATTCCCAGGGATGGTGCAAGGTGTCGTGGCACCCTAGGCTAATCTTCTGCCTACCGCAGCCCCCCGCTCTCGTCACAGAGAAATGCCCCCTCCCATAACTATGTAAAAAAAAACACTGTGCCCAACATTTTTGGGAACCCCCAGGGGTTATGCTGTATGTTATATATAAACAACATGTATGTGCAGTGTAAATGACCAGCTGAAGCTTGCAGTGAAGTAGGAGGACCTGAAGACGCTTACCACACCAGACTGATGAGTCAAGGGAAAGCAAGTGCTGCGGCTGGGCGATGCGGTATGACACGTCATCGCTGGCGCCTGACCGACGGCCACTCTTTGACGCGACACCTGACGCTGCGGCTGAGGGGGCCGGCAGGGGAGTGAAGGAGACAGATACAGTGTGCAGCAATGACGCTGCAGTCACACAGTCTGTCCCTAACATAGTGCGGTGGCTGCCACTTGTAAAGCCACGGCTTTACAAGTGCCGTGGCTGCTGCTCAGACATTACAGGGGCGGCCAGGCCAGTAAAGTTATACAATGTGTGCCTGGACATAGTGGTGACTGCGGCTGACTTTACAAGTGCCGTGGCCACCGCTCAGAATTTACACAGGGGCCGGCCATTATAGTTAGCAATAGTACACTCACTGTTACTAACAGTGAGTGTACTATTGCAGTGAGCAACGCCCTCCAGTGACCGGAGCCCCTAGGCAGCTGCCTAATGGTGTCGCCTGCCCTGATCATTCCTCATTGACCTGGAATTTAAAAGATGAAGCCTAGGAATATCCTAGAAAACAAACCCTGGATAATTCAAATTTCTGCAAAAATCAGGCCCTGGGTACTGGCAATTAGGACCAGGTCCCACCTTGTGCTTCTCCTAAAATCTAGCATGTTCCCACTAAATATCTAACAGTCATATTCAAGACTACCAGGTATTAATAAAGACCATTCTGCTACTTAGCAGGTTAGTTTAGTTCCTAATCTTCAAACAGATGTTGAGACCTTTGTTAATGCTTGCACCACTGACGCCAGACTAAAGTCCCCTTCCAGTAAGCGTTTTCCTTTGTCCATTTAACAGGCCTTTTCCACATCTTTCCATACACTTTATAAAAAGGACAACCAGTGGCACTAGGCATCAACCTATTATTTGTCAATCTATTATACCACACCCTTTTGAAGATCTGATCAATTAATAGGATGGGTATTGCTTAATCCAAATTACTGGGGTGTGGTGACGATAGTTAGATCGAAAATCAACAGGTTGACACCAAATGGTCGACAGGTAATAGGCAGACATGGTCAAAAGGGACAAAAAAGGTTGTCTGACAAATGGTTGACAATGCAGAAGGTCGACAGGGTTAAAATGTCGACATGTTCAAATGGTCGACGCACAAATGGTCAACGTACTAGTTGCCTGTATGTAGAAGCCGAGAAAGGTGACTTTTTTTTTCTACTGTAGCTGCTTCAATACATGTGGATGTTCGATGCAAGTGTAAAATTGTGCTGGATTTTGTGCATTTGATACCACCATAGCATACGTCTCCCCCTACATGTATATAAATAGTATTAGTTCCCAGTCTGTGTCGTACGGCAGGAATTCAAAGTCTCTACATCTACACTTAACCTTACAGAGGAATACTTAGAGGTCCAAGATTACATAAAAAATAATAACATAATGCTCCCAGAAAATGGTCACTTCATTTCCAAACCATGGGTCCTGACTATCAAATTGTGTGACTTTGTAGCAAAACATCAAGCTGTAGCACTGTGCAAATGAGCACATTTGTCTTGTGATGGGATAAACAATGTGCCAGTATGTACAACTTTTATACTTGTATAAGGGAAAGTGGGCTGCTATATGTACAGAGGGCATGATATCCCGGCAGCGGGTGAAATAATGACGCCGGAAGCCCGATCATGAGAGACCCCGACAGGGGCACGTTAGTACACGAACCCTCCCCCTCTCTCCCCTCTGCTGGCCAATGTGTTAATCGACAGGGTGTAGACAAAGATGTGATAAGATGCAATTTGTAAATGTATGTGATGATTCAGGTCCAAATAAATTATGTTTTCTATTGTACCGCTTTAAAAACAATACATATTTCTAGTATATATGGCATGCTGTGCAATACAATGATTGGCAATAAATAAGGGAACATTAAACAGAAAGCAAATCAAGACAGATAAAGAGAGACTGAAGAATCCTATCTAATCTCCCAGACTGACATATAACTGGTGTTTACGCTTGTAAGGAATTGTTACACGCTCACCTCTCAACCAACAAAAATAATTCTACACACTGCTGCATGTTCTACATACAGCATATTACATACACCCATAACATTAACGCCACTGACAGTTAAAGTGAGAAGATTATCTTGTTATAATGGCACCTATCAAGGGGTGGGATATATTACGCAGCAAGGGAACATCTAGTTCTTGAAGTTGATGTAATAAAATGGGCAAGCCTAAGGATCTGAGCCAATTTGACAAGGGCCAAATTGTGATGGCTAGAGACTGGATCCGGTGTATGTGGACACATCTGTCATGTGGACGGCCAGAGATGGGTGCGTCCTGTACCTGGGAAAGAAATGGCAGCAGGATGCACTATGGGAAGAGGGAAAACCAGCAGAGGCAATGTGATGCTCTGGGCAATGTTCGGCTGGGAAACCTTGGGTCCTGGCATTCATGTGGATGTTACTAGGACACGTACCACCTAACTACACATTGTTGCAGAACAAGTACACACGTTCATGGCAGTGGTATCCCCTGATGGCAGTGGCCTCTTTCTGCAATAGAATGCGCCCTGCCACACTGCAAACATTGCTCAGGAATGGTTTGAGGAACATGACAGAGTTCAAGGTGTCGACTTGGCCTCCAAAAGCCTCAGAACTCAATCCGACCGAGCATCTATGGGATGTGCTGGAAACACAAGTACGAGCCATGGAGCCCACACCTTGCAACTTAGAGAACTTGAAGGATATGCTGCTCACTTCCTGGTCATACCCACTAGGCTTAATTTTGGTTCCGCTAGTGCATCCTGTATTAAAAAAAAAAAAAAGACGGTTGGGGCTTTATTTACGAATCAGCCCGGGGGGGGGGGGGGGGGGGGGGGGTTTGCAGTTTTACATTTTCACCAGCAACCCGCTGGGAGCTCCAGTGCGCCCCGTGCTGGCCCTGCCCCCTGAGCACATGTCATCGCACACAGGGGGCGGAACTGCCAACAATAGAAGTAATCGTCCTGACAACACGCCAAGCGGCTGTACAGTCTGCAGGGTGTCTGCCTGCTAGCCAAGAGCAAGGGCAGAGGGGCAAGGCGGTCCCACCCCAGAGCCCTGCACTCTGTGCGATGGCACACCCCTAGTTACAGCCCTGCTGGTTTCTATGGGCAACAGCTCCACTTGTTCTCTTTAGGCACAGACATGCGTTAAAAAAATAAGTGACATGTCTGGTATGATCATGATGTGTTGCTATTATATTGGAATTTATGGGTAAGATATAGTTTCACATTCAGTAAAAATAAGTCTTACGCTGCATTTTGTATATTTGCAGGAGGTAAAGGAATTTGCATGACCAGAGAATAGGCCACACATGGAGATATTAGGTCAATAAATATTGGTGATTACAATGAATCTTAAGAAATGTCATTGACAAACACATATACTTTTTAAAGGGTTTCATAAATGTTATATGTTTCAAAGAGCATATAAACACAGTATTTAACATAACTCCATATAAAAGTCGGTGTATTATACATGACATAAATGGAGTGCTTTATTTAAATATGTCCACCATTCTCTCTTTCACTCCTCTGTGCAATTTGCCATGGTAGGTGGAGGGTGCTTCTCTGCTAGAGCAGGCACAGAGTGACTGGCATCTAGACGGACTTGCCACTTAATGGTTTATTGATAAACAGGAGTGCGGGAAGTAATGTCACGGTAGCTCCATTTTTTGCCTGTATCGGATCCAATTACCCCTGATTAGCGGGGGGCTCCCCTGTGCATGCTCCATTCTGACACTTGCGGAGTGAAGCCCTAGTTTGGGCTTTTCTGCACATGTAGCTTCTGAGAGCAGAATAGGGGCCTATGAGGCTGGAATAAACATCGCCCGGCCCACCCCAAATTTTGCTCTAGGATCGGCAATGCCAGTTGTGGTACAATTAAGTAGTGACACATAGTTTGGATGGCATAGGACTGTATATAGTAACATGGGTGTTATGCTTGCTTATATAAAGTGGACACTGGGTATGCTTGTTGTGGGCATGAAGATATGGTAGACTGTGCTGTATATTTTGGACACGGGGCTATGTAATATTCTTGGCAGTCGATCAGTACTGCTACCTTTACTTAACTTTATCACATAATAAGTGACCATGATTTACTACTCGAGTACCACTTCTAGATCCAAATATTTGAGGTTTCCGGGAAGTGTGACTGTGTACATAGCAGGTTACTATGGTTGCACCTCAATGGGATGTGAGCAAAAACAAGCAAGGTGTTCTTGCCAGCATAAAGTAAGTATTGAGTACAAGGTGTGTAGTCACATCTCTCATCTGACAAAAGTTGGTGCATCACTCACTGAGACACTCTTTGGGGGGAATTCAGTTGGTATCGCCCGTGGCTGTTAGTAATGGGCGCCCGACGGAGCAATTCAATTGTTGGCGATCAGACACGAATACCGTAGACGCAGAGTTTTATTTTCGCACCCTACTGGGGTGGCGAGCAGAAGCTGGCGAAAGGTCCTGGTTGTGGGCACCCAAACAGCTGTTTGGGTGTGCCAACAGGTCTTTAGCAAGTTTACGTGGCTAAACCAGGTCTATTTGGGCTTGACATGCGTGAAAAGGCTTGGGCGTTTAAATAATTGAACATCGCCCCCCCTTCCCCATCTCCTGTCACTTAAGATGGGAGATCGGGCACAAAAAATAAACAACTGAATTCCCCTTGAATGAACGCGCAATTCTGAGTTGTTACTTCAGGGCGCAGGAGTGCCTTGTCCTGCTTCTGTGTCTATTCTTATATTTTAAATAATGTAAATGTTATGTGATTCATATATGTCTATATAGTGGATATGGACTATATAATAGGGTTTTATATTTATATACTTTGGACCCCTGGGTCCCCTTTGATAGCCTGCCTTTCTTAAATGACACATTAATATTCAGCTCTGTTTTTGGCATACACATACGAGTTGCCGTTACTTTTTGTTTAGACAATAACCTATGTTGCATGGTACTTAGAAATTTATATATTTGATCTGAAAATGCTGATTATTCAGTGACTATCGCTGTCTTGTACTGTGCGCCCATTGTCTGATATACCTTTGGTTAACATGCGATGTGTTTTATTGACTCAAACAGACAACGTGACCAGTTGCCAGGGCGAAAATCTGGTAATGTCTCCCACAGCGGTATGTGTTTTATTATTCGTCGCCATAAAGACCGGACCTGTTCCATGGGACTCATGTGACCGGGTATTTGTATACTTCCGGCTTCGATAGCGATGCGTTCCAAGTGATGGAACGCAGTCCACTTCCGGCCCGGAGGTGTGCAGCTATGTGACACAGGGTCTGGCTGGCTATTGAAGGGGACGTCGACGTTTCTGTCAAACATGACCTATCTGAGATGTAAGCATTAAACTTACCTTTTGCCTGCTGAAATGCTCTGGTGAGTGCCACTTTATCTACATTTTGACTGTAATATTCTTATATTTCAGATATATTTTCGGGCACATAATAAAAGTCTAACAGCACATCTATCCATGACAACGTACCTGTACTATTTCCAGCATTTCCGACTTGCTGATATAGCCGTTCCCATCCAGGTCATACATGCTAAACGCCCACTTCAGCTTCTGTTCCAGCTTCCCCCTGGACGTCACGCTCAAAGCGATAATAAATTCTCTAAAATCAATTGTCCCATCGCCATTAGCGTCAAACGTACGAAATACATGTTCTGCAAATTTCGAAGCGTCCCCATAAGGGAAAAAATTCCCATATATTTTCTTAAACTCCTCCATGGTTAAATGTCCACTTGGGCAGTCTCTCAAGAAGCCTTTGTACCACTCCTGGATCTCGTGCTCTGTAAAGTCCGTGCTTTCTAATAAGTCCTGCATGACCTCGGGGCGTAGCTTGCTGTTCTGTTTCCCCATGTTGGCGTGTGGCTTTCAACTTAAGGTAAGGAAGAGAAAAACAACAATAGCTGTAAATTATTTGCACAATATAAATATAGTATATTAATGGTATTAAACACATTAGGCCATGCCCTTTTCACATAATCTAACCCTCAACGTACAATGCTACATCACCCAAGACAACACCAACCTTGGCGTAATTAGAACAATAGTTGCACTGTGCAGTTGTCTATTCAGGTAAAATAAAAATGTGTACTGAGGCAGGGATGCTGACTGCACTGAGTGTCACCCTCGTAGGGGGTGACACCAAAATGCCGGCTCCTCCTCAGTGACAGAAGGATGCTGCAGTGTGGCATTCTCCTGTAGCACTCGGCTCCTGACACAGAGAAGGATTTCCAATAAAGCCACGTTATTTTCAGGCCACGTCCCCTTTTTGAGTAAGCTCCGCCGCACGAGGGGGATGCGGCGTGCGCATCGGGTGTCACCAGACCCAGTGACGGCTCTGTACTGAGAATTATATGATCATAACCGTTAATAGTTTTGCTCTCAGTTTGTAGCACTCGTGTCTATACTTTAAATGAGGTTGGGTATGATGCCAGCTGTCAATATACTGTATACCAACAGCGGCATCCCGATGCTCAGTATCCCGACGTGGGTTCTTAACTATGCTAACCCTCCCTCCTTCTACTTCTAACCCTCCTTTCTTGCACCCTAACCCACCCCACCCCACCCTCTAACCGTAACTCTCCCCGCTAGTGCCTAAACCTAACCCTCCCCCCTTGGTGCCCAACCCTAACCCCCTCTGTCCATAGCCTAACCCTAACTCCCTCCCACAGAGCCCAGCTGGTGTTGGTATTAAGGCGCCTATGTTTAGTCCCGGGTCGGGATTCCGACTCTGGGATTTCAACAGCCGGCATCCCGTCCGTTGGCAAGGTAACTACAAACTACATACCCTTATAATGGGGTAGGTTTTGCCCAGTCCAGATGGACATCAGAAGCCAATCAGCTTCTGCAATTTTTCAAACACAGCCCAAAAATGACAGTTAGGAGCTGACTGGTTGGTACTTTATCTCTCTCCAAGGTTTGATACAGCTCGCCCAGAGTTCATATATTATAGACTCCTTATTCTCATGACTGAGTAAGCCACCAGTAAAGAGAGTTGAAACCGCATTATAGAAGAAAAATGAAAAAGTTAAAATGACTAAGAGGGGTGGCTATAAAGCCGTAGGAGGTTAGAGTTTGACCACGTAGACACACCAGTAGACGATCAAAGCGGTTTGCTGAGTGCATAAACCGTGCATTGGGGGTCTGATTCCAATCGCACGTATCTGTGGCCACGGTTGGCCATTTACTTTCTTAAGCTAATGTGAGAGTCCACCCATACATGCCGAAGATCTGTGCCCCTACATGTGGAAGCTCTTCCCACGGGTGTTTTTACTTTTGCAGCCATCATCATTAGTATACGGGTTTCTAACTTTGTCGCACGTGTGGTACACTCAAATCTGCTCCGCAGAATCAGGCCCTGGGTACATAGTTATTTACCAGTGAACCATTAAAAGTTTTTTGTTTTTTTTTCCGCTTTCTGTATTTTAAAGCAATTATATCCTTGTACTCCTACTTCAGATATTCAGCTACATTTTTAAATGTCAGGTGGAAGTTCCAGTTTTAGAAGTTTACTTATGTAATAATTATAGACTGATTTTATGAGAAGGTTCAAAACTGAAAATTAGGGTGCAATGAACTTTGCAACTTAAGAAGCTTAATTTTTTATTTTTTAAATTTACGTGTAATCGTTGGTTACTTGTATGCAAAAGGGATAACTCAATAATGACAGCATTTAAGCAAGTAAGATATTTTAGACATTATGTAACTCTCTAATCATACCTACAGTTTCACATATATGGGCTCGATCCAATTCAGCACAATGCTGAACAGCCCGGGGAGGGAGCTCCCAGAGGTATTCAAATCACCTCACTGTTTGGACCGACAGTTGCCAGTTAAGTCGGAGAATGCCGGTTCTCGCGACTTAACATGGGTGTCTAATCGCTGAAAACCGGAATTCTCTGACTAAAGTGCCGGCCTCGCGGCTGTTAGTCCTGCGCTAAGAAAACAGCCTCGCGCTCTGCACTTTAGTTGTATTTCTCCTCGCACCCTCAGGAGACTGCGAGAAGAAATCCTTTAGTCAGACCAAACAGTGCGGTGAATTGAATAGCTCAGGGAGCTCCCTCCGGGGGCTATTCAGCATCGTATCGAGCCCATAGTCACTATTCCAAAAATACTATTAAACTGAAGCAAAGAAATACAAAAAAAAAATACAGCAAAGGTCCACAAACGAGGTCCTCAAGGCATCCCAACAGTTCAGGTTTTAGAGATATCCATGGTTGAGCATTGGTGGTTAAATCAAATTGACTGAGGTACTTATTAAGTCGCCTGTGGTCAAGCATGGATATCCTTAAAACCTGGGCTGTTAGGGTGCCTTGAGAACACAGTTTATTACAGAGGTTCCCACAGTATAGTGTGTAGAACTGCACATAAAAAGGCAGGTTCGGATGCTAGACCCTAGCACAAATCTACCACAGGGTGGTGACAGCTACAAGAGAATAACATCTCTAGCCAACCATGGGTGGGCTACGTACATAATGTACACAGTGCAATAATGCCAATATAATTTATTTGGATAATGATAAAAATGAGTAAAGTATAGCTGTATATTATTGCATTTCCATAAAACTACAACATAAACAGTTAGTAATGCAAACAGATAAACATGAATATATGCAGCCAGCGTCGTAAAAACAAACTGCTAAAACTCTAACTAGGTCACTGAGCCATGCAAATATGGAATAAACAGAATGTCTAGCGGTAGGAATATAGGGGTAAATTTACTGTCTGTTTATTAAAGCCACCAATGATCTGCAGCTTTGACCGACTGATTTAAAACTGTATTTAAATGTTAAACAAGTCTGTTTTAGAATTTATTGCAGTTCCTGTTTAAAATCCATCGGTCACATCCGCCAATTATCGCTGACTTTAATAAAACAACAGTTTAGTAAATATTCCCCTAAGATTAGATTTTCAAAGTGCGAGTTTTCAGAAGTGGAGATGTTGCCCACAGCAACCAATCAGCTTCTACATATTTATCTAGCACCTTCAATAATAGCTAGATTCGGATTGGTTACTATGGGCAACATTTCCACTTCTAAATACCAGCAATCAAGTAAACGTACCCCTTAAGCCTCATAATGGGCAATAATTGTGAACGATATGAACAACAACAATATCGTTGAAGGATATATAGTCTCTATATCATTCAGAGTGTATGCAGTAAACGGACGATGCGCCTTCCCGCGGGTCATTAACGATATCCCCAGTCGTCTGAACATGCAGCTCAATCTGGGGATATTGTTAGCGATACCATGCTCCGAATGCAGCATGACCCCGCTCCCCGTCCCCCCATTGCCAGCATTGGCAAGTGTTTATGCACTTACTGATGCCGGCACCCCCTCCGGGAGCACCGCTGCCGCTCACTGGACACATTGCCCAGTGTATATGCGCCTTTAGTCTGAGCAATGGACCCAGTGTTATAGATACAATGGGGCGCAAGCATAGCTGTAAAATACATTCACAAAAAAAAGCTGCAATTATGTGAATATGCAAAGTTATAACCATAGCAAGTTACACACAGGTCTGCGACAGTGGCATATGTGCCCGAGTTATGCCAGGCATACACTACCCAAGCTTTAAACATTTTGCTCTGCTGTGAAACAGGCATTCACTAATATGCCTCAAAAAAACGTACAAATCCTCTTTAAACACAGCAGGGACAAGCAGCGACACTATACAGCACTGATGAGCTCTAGTAAGACTGAAGCAGTCTTCAGGTGGGAATCCTCTGCGCTCTGGCCAGTAGCATCCTCTGAGTACCCGAGGGCAACCATATAAGTCGCCAGAAGCCTCTGCTATTAAATGGGACATAAAAAGTTCATATAATAATTCACATCTCATTCCCAATTCTAATGAGACATTATTTTAATTCCTCTCAGATCCGTGATTTCTAGAAGACTGACATGGTAATGCGGTGCCTACTCTGAGAGCATGTAATGTGTGGGTGCAAGCCAATATACTGGAGAAACTGAATAATAATAAACACTTACAGATAACATGGGTGATCCTGCTGAGTAATTCTGGTCTAATTCATGTAAAGTACTGTTCATCATACAGCTAAATAAGGTGGCTGTAATTAGGTTACAAGAACACAGTGCGTCTCCTTTTCAGCCTACTTGTATAAATAATACAGTGCCACGCACTGCTGCAAGTCCTCCTATACACATGATAATTGCAGGGAAGAGAGTGTATAGTTTTAATGTCACTGACATCCAAATGACGTACATTACATTTATTTTTGCAGTGTACCAGAGGCCAATAAACTGTTTTCAGGTCATAATGATGGATACATTAGTTCCTAAAGAAGAAAACATGTTGTATTAATCAAAATATTAATGTTTCTAGTATTCTGGCATAAATGAAGCATATGTTGCTCCAAAGACACATGCACAGAACAAATGGCTGTATATGGCTACAAGCCTCTTGCAGTAGAGATGGCTAGTGAGTGAGTGTCTCAACACACTGACTCGAATCATTCAGATGAGTGAGTGATTCGAGTCACTCAGTGTTTGGTGTGTCGAGACACTCACCTCCCCTAGCCTCTCTGTCACCTCCCCTAGCCTCTCTGTCACCTCCCCTAGCCTCTCTGTCACCTCCCCTAGCCTCTCTGTCACCTCCCCTAGCCTCTCTGTCACCTCCCCTAGCCTCTCTGTCAGTGGGAGCCAGAGTGAGTGGCAGCTCCGCCCCCTACACTGCTGATCCCACCTGATCATACTTCTCCACTGTGTCAGATCAGCAGTGTAGGGGGCGGAGCTGTCAGTGACTCACTCTGAGTCACGCAGCTACTGCCAGGACTCGGGGGAGTGCACTGACTCAGGAGGAGAGTCAGTGAGAACCCTGAGCTGCAGTGATGGGCTGCGGGGGGCGGAGCTGTCAGCGACTCACTCTCCCCTCCCCTGGCTAAAGAGTCGTGTCTCAAGACACTGACTCGAGACACTTCACTGAGTTGAGCCATGTGGCTCAACTCGGTGTAGTGAATCGTTCTGCCCATCCCTATCTTGCAGTGCGACCCCACCCCCCCCCTCTATGTATACATGCATGCGCAGTTACAGAGCATGTGCACTACAAGAACACACAAAATGCCACTCTGCAAAAAGGCCAACGTTCATCTCTGCATCAGCTCTATGGGTAGATTCTAATATATTTACTATTTTTCGTACATTTTATCAAGGCAATTAATGCACTGTTACCGAAACATTGTCATTTATTATCGCTACATTCAATTCAAACTATTTCTGATGCAGCGATGCTCCGAAAATGGGCGCATGTTACAGTACAACCCCCACCAATAGTATATTAACGGCCATTTTCTCAGATGCAGGCGCTCAGGATCCCGGTGGTCAAAATACTGACGCCGGCATCACGACAGGGTTAGGATACAGACACCTGTCGGCCCATAAACCTAACTCTCCCCCCCAGCGCCGCTAATTACCTTCGGGATGCCGATGGTCGAGATGCCAGCGCCGGTATTCTAAGTGCCGGCATCCCCTGCGCCAGGATACTTAATGTAACCCAGTGCTAACTACTAGTATTTGCAAAGCCAGTAATAAGGATCCGTAGTCTGATGCACCAATGGTTTTCCACAGTGACCCCCCCTTTCCCGCAAGGAGGTTTGGACTCTGTTGCGCCTAGTACGCAGATCGCAGTCCCCTTTCACTGGCCACTAGCTTGATTAGAATAGTCAGCAGACTGAGATCTGGAACACGTGAGGCCTTTGTTTAAGCCACTGGGCATATGTAGAGGATAGTAAGTACAGCCCGAGTCGGTACAAGGATATTGCGCAAAGAGAAGTCACAAGCAAAGCTAAGGTGAAAATATAGAGATCACGATAACCGCAGGATAATGTAGAAGAATATGCCATCTGTCATGTTGGCATCTTTACCATTGATGGCAAAGAATCAGCTGACCTCCGCCATCGAGCGCAGAACCTTTGTCTATTGGTTGGCAACCACTAATTGACAATGGCACATTACAATAGAGGAAAGCACTGCCTGATATGGAATGGGGAAGCATGAGGGGTTGGGTACAATATCCCTACGGTCAGGATGACGACAGTCAGAATTTCGACAGATTTATGTATCGTTTTAAAGTACTGTATTCTAACCCTTCCCCTAACCTACCCCTCCCGCAACCTAACCTAACCCTCCTGTCCTGTAACCTAACCCTCCCCCTAGTGCCTAACTCTAAACCTCCCCCTTATCCTAATAATTACCGCCGTGACGGGATTCTGACCATCGGCATGTCGTTGTGAATATTGTGAACGTCCGGATACAGACTGCATCCCAGCATAAACGTTGCACTGAGTATGGCGTTTCATTACAGATTCAATCTAATTTATGCTTTGTAAACCACCGTATTATTCTCACCCGATTAATGTCTATTAATACAGACCTCAGTGAGCATACATGTTCTGTGTAGGACTGCTAATTGCATACAAGTTATGTCATGACCCTTGCCGATGTTAATTGTATTCTATACCTATTGCTTCCACTGTCAACCAGTGACCACAAGAAGTTATCTGAAAGGCTCTCTGAACGGAAGAAGAGACTGTACTGAAAAACGGTCTAGATTCTATGCATTTTTCTTCGCTTTCTCGAGGCATTTTGTATTTGCCTTTTAAAGACTAGTAAACTGCATCTAAACGTTTCCCTTAGGGCACACAAGCGTTTTCTCACTTTGCATTCCATTTGGAAAACCACTGGGGGAAATCCCTGGAGTCCTGCGCAGATCTATGCTCTGCTGGCAATGGTGTGAAAAGGAGACCACGGGAAAATTATGCTGACATCAATGTCGCTTAGTAACTTCCAGGTCAGTGCATTTCATTGCTGTTTGTACGTACAGAATAGGCAACATGGCACAGATATTTTTTTGGGTTATGTTACAAGTGCTTGCGTGGCCATGCCATAGACTTCAAATGGTATTTAATAAAATAGAAAAAATGCAATCAAATGCAGCAGTTTGTGTCTTTATATGTCGTTTCCCATCTAAATCACTTTTCATGCTGCTAACATTTTAAGTAAAAACACAGATACAGTGGTTATAAAAAAATTGGCAAAGATAATACAATTATTATTGGGTCCTTAGCAAAATTATTTAATATTGGTTGCTTAATAAACTATTATCGCTCCCATAATTTCTAATTTACCTAATTTTTTTAATACCCAATTTTTTTCTCTCTTCAAATAGGCCCGATAGCTCAGACAAGGTGGCGATTTGAGCTCTCTCTCATCCATTCTACAATTAGGTCTAACAAAATTTGTTTCCGTGGTCCACTTTGCAAAGCCCCACCTTGATACACAGCCCAATTTGTATTCATTTCATGGCACTTTGAAACTATTTGGTAAATCTCACGATTTACAAATCAGACATAGAACCAAGAGGGAGTATTGAGCGGAAGAAACGTGAGGACCATGAAAAAAAAAAAAAGGGTTTATAAAACACACATCTGTAATCGTGTCATAATCTAGAAATCACATTAAGCCTGCAATAACAACTGGTGCTCTGCTTGCATTGCGTCCGTTTGCATTAGTGTTTTTTTTTTTCAGAACGCTACTTCCATTTCTGTAGACGTTTCAGTGCTAATAGAGAGGCAGATCAAACGCAAATAAAAATGCGGCTGTTATGCATTTTTACTGGCGTTAAAAAGAGGATGTAAGTAACACATCTGTGGCCCTAAAGACGTCAATTACGTTTCCTGTGGGTATTACAGATTCACCCTAAGATGTAGAATAAGCTTTCTGTACATGTGCTGTCAATCTGATTTGTGCTAATGCTTCTCAGATAACAACCTAGCAGGTGTCTTCCAGCTCTCATTCACAGCCCTCTAAAATCTAATCAGCCTTGAAGCTATTTACATATTTCATACTCCAGCACTCAGGCAGGTTAGCGGGTGAATACGGAACAAGTATAGAATGTGTGAGTGCTACAAAGCTACTGTAACTCACCCTGCAATAGTGGCCAGGAGGACAAAGGCAGTCTGCCGCAAAAGATAAAGAACATACATTAGTGGTCCATGTATGTTTATTTTATTTTTTTTGCAATGGGATTTCATGGTGAGTGGATCTTTTATTGCAGGATAGGAGGAAGGAGCACAATCAGCTCCCCCTTTACATATTGCCCCCTCCCTTTCTCATTCTACGTTATTTTTAATAAAATTGTGTCCACATTTGGGGCTGTGTGTTGTTTGCGGCCTTTATACATAACCCTCTTGACTATACCAAATGCTGGCATGTTGAGTGGTATTTGAGCTAGTTATTGATAAGCACCAGGCATGCCCCCATTCATGGTCACATGGACATGCCCCCTTTGTGAAGGTGGTCATTTCTTGGGCAGAACCAAATAGAGCTAAAATATCTTAACTTGCAATCTACAACTAGTTTGTGGCCCCTTCAAGACCTGAAGTACCTGACAAAGGAGCCATGTCCCCCAAAGGGTAGAGCTGTTTATGCTTCCCTGCAGTCCTGGCATAATATGCTGTGTGCGGGCCTGTTTCGGCAAGGAACGCAGTTGCTTATATGCACGCAATTGGGCGAATGTTGCGTTCTGTGCATGCATCGTGCATGCGTTGAACTAGCCACTGCGATCAGGACTGCGATCGCAGTGACTACGCAGACCCATCGCAGGGTGATTGACAGGAAGTGACGTTTGTGGGTGGTCGGGCGAACGCAGACGTGCCAGTGCGTTGCAGGGGCGTGCATAAATTAGCCACTGCGATACCATAAGCAGCCTGAAGCCTCATACCATGCGCTGCAGTTAGCAATTCCTGAGTGAGGTCTGACCTGCCTTAACTGTGCGTATGGGTCCGATGTTACCGATTATTTAGCTATGTTGCCAAAGTATACAGATGTGAGTAAGAGGAAGTGGGCGTCCTTATGTCAGGCTGCGATCGCAATGTGAATGCAAACATTTGCATATAATTTACATATCACCGCTGATATTAGCAACTGCGTTGTATGCGCATTAGCAGAATAAATATACTTGCTGAACCAGGCCCTGTATCTGAATAAGGCATAGACACAGTCTTTGGAAAGCATTATGTGCTTTACAATTTACTACAGGCTAATACTTATTAAAAAGGAACAATGTGTTTACAAGCATGTCAGGTCCACATTAGGATTTCATGTAGGAGGGTGTATTCCCACCCCCTATTAGCTCTTCAGGATATAAATACAGGGGGCTATCCTGGCTCTCTCACACTGGTGATAAGCTGACAGCGGGAGAGCTGGCACTCTCTCAGCCTCTTTCCCTATTTGCTTTGCTAAGACAAGCCGAAAATAAAAGCAAGACTTTGGCAAGCACGGCTGTTTCATTACAGTAGTGTACAAAAGTGTTTTTTGGGGCTGATACAACAAGTAAAAGCATAACATTAACGTTTTCTAGGTATGTGTGGAGTCATACGGGGCACTCACTAGCCCGTTGCACAGGGGCAAACAAACTAAAGTATATGTTACTCTGCACAAGTCATGCTAGCTGCTATTGCCCCATTCCAACAATGTTCTGATTACAACCTCAGGAAATAATTTGGTTGATGGCCCATTCCCAATATATCTGTGACACATTCATACCAGAATGTCTGGTGCCTGCTAACATGTCACATCCAAAGCCACTTAACTCCTTGCCAACTGCTCAACATTTTAATACATTGCCATATCTGCCATTTTAGTAATAGGTATAAGTATCGGCAGCCTTCTGCTAATCCCTGTGGTCTATAAATGCAGTAAATGGAACAGTCTCATTCAGGTTCTAGAACCCCGATCATTCAAAGTGAACACACTGTGCTACTTCATTCAATATGGAGCCCTGTGACCTCATTTGAGTGACATCACACTATCCCCGGCAGGCAGCAGACTTCATGCGATGTAGGAGAGGAGAGAATGGAGTGGACACTTCTCTGTTACATACAATTTACACGGAATTCTTTTGCGCTGGCCCAAATAAACAAATCAGAGTCACAAAAAAATTTAAATGATGTTAAAATGACAAACCGCTAAAGAAAAATTGTAAAATGTAAAATGTCAAATTAAAAAAAATACATAAAACTGCATGTAGAAAGCTCGATCTCATCAAATCTTCTTTAGCGCTTTCCAGGGTGTTGGCACAAAGATTTCAAAACGGCAACATATGATCCAGAGAGAACCAAAAGGCAGGTTCTCCAATAAACCACAATCAGTCAGTGTGTGAGGTTGCTGGTCGAGCCGTAAATTGAGAGCGCACGTCTGTGGCCAGTTTTCCATCCAGGTGCAGGTCCTACATCTGTAAAACCCAATCTATGTAATTTGACCATCTTTGTTGGTGGCCAAATTGCTCACATATATCTGTTCGTTCAGCAATTGTGTGGAATAATTGTATGGCAGTGTGACCGGGCAGCTTTACAGAAGCCAGTACAGCTAAGCAGCCAAATTAACTTTGGTAAAAACTTCTATAATACACAGATAGGAGAACTGACCGTGGTTATACTATTTGCATGATACTAACTGTGGCATCTTAATAAAGGGTTAACTAATGGTACTGGAATGAATTTAGCCCTTTGAATTGCTCTTTTTCAGTACTCTAATGGAAAGTAGTCTTAGTTTGCTTTGTTTTTTTATTAAATTTGCAAAAATCTCAAAAAAACTTTTTACACGTTGTTATTATGGGGTATTGTGTGTAGAATTTTGAGGACAAAAATGAATTTATTCCATTTTGGAATAAGGCTGTAACATAACAAAATGTGGAAAAAGTGAAGCGCTGTGAATACTTCCAGATGCACTGTATCTATCAGTGTGTAACCAACCTAAGCAATATATTTTTATTTAATAGAGCTTGCCATGACTGGCAATCTGGAGCTATACAGGTGCCAACATAGGGAGAGGAACCTTAACAATACATGTTCAGCACGGCCTTAGACGCGTGTACAATACATGTGAAGAGAGCAGGTCCTAAGCACGGCTGTATAACTAATATTCATGCATTATGAGTCACTGTCTGCAACACAGCATCTTCCTGAGGAAATCCAGAAGTCATTATTAGGGAGAACATTCCACAAAAGCAATACAATGGTCTGTGATACAATCAGCTCTGTTTACAAAGTTACAATAACAGATCACATATTACCTATCTCACTGTACAAAGTGATGCCTCCAACAAACGATGACTGAGCCCTTAGATGATCAGACATTGAATGGCCCAGTGGAAGGCCTATATGTGTGCGTAAGCTTCATTAAATCTGCAGCTGCTACAGAATCTCATGGGGGGGAAATGTTGTTGTCAGTACCTTGCAGCTACTGTATAGAGCAAAACCTTGGTGAAACGGTGAAGAGAAATAACAGAGGGGAGACTATCAGGTTATTAAAGCGATTGCAACCCTTTAATTGTTCACTTCTGTATTTGTCCAATGAAAATATTAAAGGATGAGGATATAAAAATAATCTTGCTGTAGGAGTTTACCTGGTTTACTGTTGCTAGCAGGCTTGATTGCCGAACTCACCATTCAGCCAATCTCCTCTTCTATAACCAAGCCTTTTGATAAACTCAACATTACTTACAGTGAAGTCATTGTCTTTTCATGGTTCTCTCTCCGTTAACAATATCTCCCTCCCTTCTGGTCCCCAAGTATGTTACCTGGGTGTCAACTCTGATCTTTGGGCCTGATTCTGACCCGATCGCAAGCGATGTGCGCTCGCAACCAGGTCGATGGTGGGGCAGTGCGCATGCGCGAGACCCGGATAGCGACGGGCAATCCGTCGCTCCGGGTCTCGAACCAAAGGGGGCGTGCTGTCGATGTTGAGTGACAGCACGCCCCCTTTGGTGGGCGGGCTGGGGGAGTGGCTGCCCAAACGGAGGCGTTCCCATGTGAACGCCTCTGTTTGGGGGCGGCCCCACTGACATCACGAGTGATGTCAGTGGGAGAGATTTCGGCTCTGTTGGAGCAGAAATCTCTCAGGGGCTTGCGGCAACGAAACCCTACCACAAGGGTCTCGTCGCAAGCCCGTTGGTCGCGATCGTCTTGACCATCGTGACCATCTTCCTGGCCGCTCGCTATAGCTGTGGGTGGTCACCCACAGCTATGCGAGTGGCCAAGAGGCCATTCTAAAAAAAAAAAAAAAAAAAAAAAAAATAGCCCGTCCTGATTCAGAGCGAGCGCTCTGTCAGAGTGTCCGGCTCTGAATCAGGGCCTTTATCCCTTCACATTTATTCCCTCTCCCAATCCATTTGTTTCCATCAGCACTATCTTCAGGACCAGACCCTCACTCACCATGGAAGCCACTAAAGACCTCATCCATACCCCCTTCTTTCAGGCATCCCAAACTACCACCCCACTCTGCTGCCTGCCTCATTTTCCTTTTATCACTTTATCTCTGCTGCCCACCTCTGCCAGCCGTTACACTGGCTTCCTGTACCCCATAGAGTCAAGTTTCCATTTCTCTCACACATTCTCAACCAGGGGCGTCTTAAGAAAGGAGGGGGCACTCCCCGTGCGGGGCCTCCTCCTCTCTCCACCAGAGCATTATTAGCTCTGGGCACTAGAGTGTGCCCGAAGTCTACTGCGCATGCGCAGAACAACGGAAAAATGGCCGCAGCGGCCATTTTCCGGTGTTCTGAGCAGCACTGACACCCGACGTGGGACCACGGACAGGTGAGTTTAAAATAATATGGGTGCAGGGTGTGCGGTGCGGGGCCCCCCTGGACCCCGCACACACTGCACCCATTATAAATACGCCACTGTTCTCAACTGCTCTTCTCCCCCCCTATAGCTCCAGTCACATTTTCACTCAGACTCTCTCCTGACCTCTCGCTTTGTCAAGAACTGTTGCCTCACCTCTTCCCACTCTTGACTTCAGTGTTTCTCCTGCCCAGCCCCGACCTATGGAAGTCCCCTACCACACCCAACCTTCTTAAATCCCTCTCATGCCTAATCTGACGAGCTTCTTCATTCAAGCCTACCACCCATCCTCCTAACTGCTCTCTCTCTCTCTCTCTGTGTGTGTATTTTCACCCATCTTCCCTCTGTATTGTCTAAGTAATTATGTAACTTAAATACTGTCCGTTTGAATATGCAAGCTATGACCTTGCCTGTACTATTTTGTACTTGTGCAAATACGTTGTTTGTGCTACCAAATGTACGGTGGTGCTAAACCTTATACCATGACACATATATACCAAGTTATTATTATTATCATCCTTTATTTATAACACGCCACATGGTCTGCAGTGCCTTACAGGGTATGTAAATAAACAGTATGAACAAAACAAAAAAAGTGACTTAAGCTGGGTACACACTAGACGATGTGTGTACCCAGCGACGGCAGATTCGATGGAGTGATAAGTTGTGCTGTCCGTACACACTGCACGATCTGTTGTATGACCACCCAATATATTGTGCACCCGACGCATCCAGAAGCATGGAGTCATTCCTCAGATTGGCCTGTACTGCGCAATAGAGCATACACACTGGGCGATGTGGACGATTTATTGGTCCGATTCATCTTAAATGAGCAAATCGTCCAATATATTGCCTAATGTGTATCCAGCTTTACAGTACATAACATTGCAGCACATGGACAAGGTGTATAAACATTGCTGCAGCAGCCATAATGCAGAAATGAGCAGCGGTGAGGCAATGTATGCATGGTTAGTGGCATTGACTGTTCTGACAGCTGCAGTTGTTGCCGCACCACAGCGCTGTCCCTGGCTGCCGGAATATGCGCTCAAGGGCCGTGCTTACAAAAATACAATAACTTTTTTTTTTTTCAATAATGGCGCAGGTGCTGCTGGGAATTTCTGACCGACGCAAGTTCAGATTCACTGCAGGCACCGGTCAGATGTCGAAAGAGGAAGAGTGCAATTCGTCAGACAGGTGAACTAGCACTCTCCCTCTTCGGCATACCTGATGATAATACATGCATGCGATGTCTGCTTCACCGCAATAAAAAGGCATTTACCCATCATACATCTCTCCCGGTGAGTAAGGAGCATGGAGTTTCTGTCATCTGACAATACAGGTTTAGTGTTAAGTCATATGGATGTGATACTTGAGGATAGGGTGTGACAAAATTAGGCCCATGGTTCAGAAAGCAGAGAGATAGGATGTAGTTAATTTTTACCGGCGGCCGGGATGCCGGCCGTCAGAAACCCGACCTGGGATTAAAGATAGGTGTCTTTCTTTCCCGACACCTATCTTTAGCCTGACGCCAAAATCCTGACAGCTGCCACTCAGAACGAAGGTAAGCGGGGCATATTATGTGTTAGCCGCGGGGAGAGGGTTAGGTTTAGGGACCCCAGGGGGAGATTAGGGTTAGGCTGTGGAGAGGTGGTGTTAGGCACCACTGGGGGGGAGGTTGGGGGTTAGGTACCACCAGCGGGAGGTTAGAGTTTGCCCCCCTCCCCCCAGTGGAGGGTTAGGTTTAGGGTGCGGGAAGGGGGGGTTACGGTACTCGCCGCCCGTGTCGGGATCTTCATTCATCGGGATGCTGCTGTTGGGATTTGAGCCCAACCCCACCGATATATATATACTGCAGACTCGAAACCCCCCTGTGTTGGCAGACACCCTGATCAAAGGGATAAAATAAAACCATGGGGCAGATATTATTAGCCGTGATGTTCCCCACACTCTGTGGAATATTAGGGTAAAACCTTGCTTATTTTTTTGTTGAATTTCAAAAGGGGTGTGACCGTGTGAGCAAAGACAGGAATGTTTTACCCTCCATAAGCCGGACGGAACCTCGCTGCGAACTGAATCTCCCCCTCTGTCCAAGACATATATCCCCTAGGATAGGTACTATGCAATAAAACAAAGACTTATTTGAACCAGTGGATTATATAACCGAGTAGTGTTCATTCTAGCACCCTGCATCTGTCACAACCCGTGCAGTTCCTCTTTCCTGCCAGGGGTGTTGCGCTCTGCTCTGGTGCTTGTAGCACACTCAGCTGATGCAGCAAACTGCTGATCTACAGACCAGTGTGTGCTAGAAGCACCAGAGAGCAACGCCTCAGGTAGGAAAGAGGAATTACACGGGTTGTGACAGGTGCAGGGTGCTAGAAAGAACACTAAGGGGTATATTTACTAAATTGTGGGTTTTCAGAAGTGGAGATGTTGCCAATAGCAACCAAACAAATTACAGCTATCTTCTAGAACAGTGGTGTCAAACTCGGGCCCTCCAGCTGCAGTGGAACTACACATCCCAGCATGCAGTGCCACAGTTTTGCTACTAGGTATTGCTAAAATTGTGGCAGGGCATGCTGGGATATGTAGTCCCACAAAAGCTGAAGGGCCCGAGCTTGACACCACTGTTCTACAAGGTGCTAGATAAATGTTAAATAGAATCTGATTAGTTGCTATGGGCAACATCCCCACTTCTAAAAACCCGCACTTTAGTAAATATTCCCCTAAAAGACTTTCTGAAATAATGATCATCATTCAGTGTTAGTCAGCCTTTGTCCTATTTATGTGGTATGTACCATACTTGCAATGATTTTATTGAGTTATATAAAAGTTACCAAATACTTCTTTTGAAAGTTTACTCTTCGAAAAGCGCCGCCCTTTTGTATAGTATAAAAATAGCAATTGTTCCCCAGCATTGGAGCTGGTTTTATATCTTGTACACAATTCTTGGTATCTGTTTTCATTCAGCAATAAGTAAGATTTATGGTCTGTGTGTATTTTGACATGCAATAAATTATGATATGACCATGGGATCTTTTCGGTTGGAGCAGTGTCCTGGGATTGCCGAAACTGACGAACACTAAAGCGTCTCCAGTAATCAAAAACTGGATTCAACTACTGGCATCTATGTAATAATTATCCACTTATCATTTCCCCAAAAGAATGATGAGGACATTGATAAATATCTATTATCTGTTCAGCATTTGATGGAATATCCCTGCCTGGTGTCTGCGCTGTGGATAGATGGCAGCAGAAAGCTGCTCTGCCTGGTAATGAAGTCATGACTATTCAAGTGTGTAATGTATAATAACGCTGTGCGTTTCCATTTTATCTAGGAAGATTAAGACAACTCAATATCCAAATGACATATAGGGGCCTTCCTGCCTGGTTATTGATATATAGGAGATTCCTGAGTCACCTACAATGAATACTCATTTTAGCTCTGCTTCAAAAGCACAGATGATTAACAATTAAACACGATCGGATGCTACGAGAACACGAATCACCCCACACCGTGCAGACATCTCCGTGACTGCAGAGGAACACACCTGGCCCTGTACAGCCGGTGAATGCAGATGTCCCTCTCAGTTACTTCTGGCTAGACAATCTCTAGGCCCTCCAACAGGAACCCTTTCAAGCTCTGCTCCCAAATCAATTTACTATGGGACTTACCGGTGCTGAATTTATTGAGTGATGATAAAATCCACTTCCCATTAATTACTTAATTTTAGTTTGCAGTTGCTGAATTAAGTGGGAAGTTCAAAAGCAAAGCATTTTGTACCCATTGAAGGGGTCATGTTCCAATGTTGGTAGCAAGTTGCATTTAATGCACAAAATCTGGACTTCGACATGCAAGTGTAGGATTTTGTTCCTTGAAATGTTAACTCAGAGGGCAGAATTCAATTGATTCCTGCCCCCATCGCGCCCGACGGAGCTATTCAATTCTTGCTCCTGTCGGGCACCATCAGCTGCCAGCGCTACATTTCAGCTCGCAGCCCCAGGGGGGTGAGAGCTGAAATGTGCGAAAAGTGACATGCTTGGGCTCCCAAACATCACTTTTCGCGATCGCGCCCGGCACTTTGGTCGGGTTTAGCTGCTTTACGCGGCTAAACCCGACCACTTTGGGCACGATCAGCGCGAAAATCTGGTACAATTGCATAGCGGCCCGCGATCTCCTGTCACTTTAGACGGGAGATGCGGGCCGCGAAAACAATTGAATTCCGCCCAGATAATGCAAAGTATTTCTTCTCGTTTATGTACTGTAGTACTAATCATGTAGTACTCATGTCATCTGCAACTAACACTGAAGTAACTCATCGGTTTGCTACTTTTAGAACTATTGGTTTATTGCAAACCAGCTAATCAGTAACCTGTGCAAGACAAACACATTAACTTCTGGTTCTGTGTTCTAAGGTAGCCATGCCATTTCTTGGCATTAGGATTGGTTAATTGTACGTTACACATGTACTAAACTGTTTGGCCGGAAAATAGTTCAGACCGTACGGAAGCTCAATCTCTACAGACCAGTTCACTCAGCTAAACCTTCAGCACATTTGCTGCTGAATGAAATCAATTATGGTAGTCAACATTTAGCCCTGAATGTGTTCTACCAGCATCAGACCACACAGTTGTTTAAAGAGGATGTCATATTACAAATGCAGATTCTATCACAGGCAATTAGAATTATAAAAACAATAAACGATCGCCAGAGGAATTGCTCACATAATATAAATGATCCTCTGTCATTCTCCTGGAATCTTCATCTGCCCTCTATTCTGCTCCAACGATCTATTCTGGGCAAGTATAACAGGAGAAAATCAACTCGGGCTGTGGGGATGGGGCAGGCTAGTTAGGGAAGGTATGGTTGGGAGTAAGCAGATATAAATGGAAATGAAGCCTACTTTAATAATTTTCTGCAGAAAACTCCACTAAATTCAAGAAACTGTTTGTGATCAAATGAGATGTAAGGAAATGTATGCCATAAATTGTCCAGAAAATCTAATTCTTTACTCCACATTTGGGGTGGGGGGGGGGTGCGGCATGGCACTGTATAGGGGCCGGAGGCAGTCCGGGAACATGGTTGCTAGGTCGCATCATCATGGCTACGCGGCCCTGGTATAAAAGGCACAGATTTCCGGCATTGTACAGCGGTGGCGTGGCTACAATGATGCAATTCAGCTCGAAATGCGTCATCTGCCGCCCGAACCGCCCACTTCACCTGGTAACTAGGCAGCTGAGGGTGGGTGGCGGCCGGCTCAGGGAGACTTGCCCACTTTTTTCGGTTAGCTGGGAGCCTCAGACGATTTTTGATGGCCTCTCAACCATTGTGGGAGAGTAGACACGTAGAATTCTACAGTACAGTGATGTATTGCTCAATCCTCTTTATCATACGGCGGTAGAAGGAATATTTATTTTTTACTGTATTTTTGGGTAGCACGATGGCATGGTGGCTAGCATTACTGCCTCACTGCACTGAGGACATGAGTTGAATTCCTGACCAAGGCTGTATCTGTGTGGAGCTTGTATGTTATCCCGTGCTTGCATGGGTTTCCTCTCGCAGTCTAAAAACATACCGGTAGGTCAAATGGCCCCTGACAAAAATTAACCCTAGTGTGTATGTGTATATGTGACTGAGAATATAGATTGTAAGCTCCACTGGGGAGCTGATGTGAGTGACTATTCTCTGTAAAGCGCTGTGGAACATAACAATAACAACTTAATATCATACTAGTATGTTACTTTAACTGCTTAATCTCTCTCTTTTCCATAGAATGTCACTAACAACATCCAGAGCTACAGCGGGAGAAGGCCGATATAAAGTCTAATTGCACAAAAACATTTCCGGACCATAAAATAGATCTTAACTTATTATTTTAAAGGGGTAAACTAAATCAACATTTCAGGCAAAAGCCATCCTTAAACCTTAAATGTAATTTACTAAGCTTCTTTAGCTAAGGTGGGAGCATGGATATAAATAACCACTTTTTACACTTTATTATTCAGGAGCCAACCTATTGTGCAGCGATAACACTTTTCGCCCATGAGAAGGTTTCTCTAAGAGCCATACAATGCAGGCACACACAAGTTAAAAAGTTATTTTTCCTGTGTTGTACATTCCTTGAACATGACCATCGGGAGGACATAGAAGGGATTATTCATTAAAGTCCAAAGCAGCTGTTGTCTGTGGGTGAGAACACTGACATCAAAGAGTCTGCAAAGGGAGTTTCCAGCCAGAGTGCAGCCAGCAATATTCTGTTCTGCTTCTAAACAAGTTCCAAGGTAGCGTAAAGGGAAGCGATACTCATAAGTCTGATTGTAGGAATATATGATCATGGATAATTAAGGAATGGCATCTTCTATGTCTGTGTGACCATTAAGCTTGAACTAATGATTAAGCATCCTAGCGGCTATAAAATGGAAAATGTATTGGTTTGTTATAACTCTGGTTGATGCTTTAAGGACACACAAAGCTATTTTTTTTTCTTTTAGGCTGATTTTAGTTATTTACAGTTTGCAAGGGGATAAAGAATACCATGGCAACCACAGTTACATGACAAGTGACAGAATGAGCAGAATGCACCTCTTGTTAACTTTCCCCCTCCCCCTTGTCTGCTATCACGAGTGAGGGTGCGAGCAGAAATCCTGTAGTTCGGACAGTGCGGTCAATCAAATAGCTCCGGAAACTCATTCCCGGGGGTATTCATGTAGAATAGAACCACACCCATAGAAAACTAAACTGGTGATTTGGTCTCATATGACCTTTAGGGGGGGAATGCATATCAGAGAGATTATGGCAAGCACCGGGATGAGTGCCCTATTCAATTTCCCGCATCGCGCCGGGAACTTAAATCGAGATATGTAGTTTACTGCGACTACGCCCCGTGCATTAGTCATGGTAAAGTGGATTTTCTCACTTTAGCGCCGGGCGCAATGCTGTTACCACAAGCAATGCTGCCCCGAGGCACTAGTTGGCACGGATCTCTGCTTGCGATGAGGGTGCGAGCAGAAATAGTTAGTGGCAGAATTACAGCGTGGGCAATTGAATAGCTCTGGGCACTCACCCTGGATGCTTAAACTCATGCTGAATTTTATTTCCCCTTAGAGAGTTTAAAGACTTTCTACAAACTTTGTATTGGTGCCTTGGATTAGGAAACAGTAAATGGTGTACCAATATTAAAATTATAGAGAGTATGATTATCCTGTATTTCTATGGCGCCACAAGGGTTTGGCAGGGCCTAACGAAGAACAAACAATTGAGCAGAGCAAGAGAACAGTGACTTACAGTACAAGACAATGCAGGACAAGTACATGGTATATAAACATTACTGTGGTTTTATTACTCAAATAATTAGTACGGTGACAGAAGTAAAGGGTTAGGTGCTGAAAGTAATAGCAAGGTAAGGAAAAGCAAGTGGGGGAAGAGGGCCCTGCTCGTGAGAGCTTACATTCTAAAAGGTTAAGGGTAGACAGACAGGGGTGACACAGATGGGATAGTTAGAGAGCATAGTAACTGTAGAACAGTACGTTTTACATATGTAGTATGCGGAGAGCCAATTCCAGGGATTGCTAAGGGGCTACATTAAAAAGAGCACATTGTAGAAAATAATATCTGCAACAACAGTCCCCATGATCTCATTGAGGAAAGATTCTAATCAAACAAATCTATATGCATTTATAAAAGAGGGCCTGATTCTGACCCGCTCGCGAGCGCTGGACGCTCGCAAGCGGGTCGATGGTGCCGAAGTGCCCATGCGCGAGACCTGGCGAGCGACGAGGAAGCCGTCTCTCGGAGTCTCGCACCAAAGGGGGCATGCTGTCGATGGTGACTGACAGCACGCCCCCTTTGGTGGGCGTGCCAGGGGCGTGGCTGCCACACGGAGGCATTCCCATGGGAACACCTACCGTCTGAGTCCGGCCCCACTGACATCAGTAGTGATGTCAGTGGCAGTGATTTTGGCTCTGATAGAGCCAAAATCACTCCTGGGCTTGCGGCAGCGAGACCCTACCGCAGGCCATCATCATGGACGCTCGCTATAGCTGTGGGTGGTAACCCTCAGCTATGCGAGCGTCCATGAGGCCGCTCCAAGAACGGGTAGGAGGGCCCTGATTCAGAGCAAGCGCTCTGGTCAGAGCGTTCGGCTCTGAATCAGGCCCAGAGGGAGTAGGAAATTGGACGGATTGTTGGCAGAGGATGTAGTATATAATAACATTTTTCAAAAAGGGTATGTAGTCATTACGTCAACATTCAGAATGTCACATGAATATAATGGTGACATGGTCATTATGTCGACAGTCACAATGTCAACTGCACAGGCTTAGGGGGTCTCGCTGGAAAAAACGCAATGACGACAGGCACGTCAACATAACATGACATTGTGCCACATCGACCTAACATCCATGTAGACATTCAGACCATGTCGACACCACATCCTTTTCAAAGCTGTCAACACTATGGGGTATATTTACTATGTAAATTTTAAATCTATTTAAAATCGATTAAATTCTATGTTGGGTTTCTGGGGCTTAATCACACTTAAAAAAAAAAAAAAAAATTGTCTGCTGGTAACAAAAATCACCCCAAAATGTGTGATTTAGCTTAAGAAACTCAACATTGATGATAATCGTTTTTAAATCGATTAAAATCGACCTTTAGTAAATATACCCCTATGCCTCACAGGCACGTTGTGTAAGACAATTGGTCTAGAATATATAGAATATGCAACTATGATAGAAAAAACTGCCCAAACGACCATACCCGAGTGTAATGATCAATAGTTCATATACGGTAAGGTTAGAGTGGTGACCCTTCAACCTTAGACAACTAGGAGTCAATAAACTGCGCCCGTTCTAGATCTGTTAATATCAATATATCTAAGGAGTGACTCTTCCTGACAGTCCTTAGACCTGACACAAAGCATTAACGTATCTGCAGTCATCCCCCGACAACTACAGACCTATATGTTCACAACTGCAGTAATAATACGATTTGCTGTTTCCTGAAAGTCTTGCTACATGTTAATGTAATCTTGCTAGTTCAAAAGGAGATAAAGCTGCCCCACAGGCCACTGCGATTAAAAAGTGCATTAAGCATTTAGGTGACTCCAACTAATTTAATTAAACTTTTTTTTTTTTTTTTTTTTTAAGTCCTCACTGTAATTGTAGCATTACGAGCAGCATTAGGTGGAAAATACAAATCGTTTCAATTTAAACGGCGTGACTTCTAAAAATGATTTTCATTACTCACGTAACGAATGGGGTTTTGTAGTTTCCATGCGTTAACTTTAATCTGCTCTGAAATAGGTTTACATTTGTTACAAGTGCCAGGAGCAGCAGTGAATTGAAGGTTAGCTGCTACGACTGAACCTCAGTGGACTCATTTACAAATCGGCAAAAGGTGCAGACCAAGCAACATTCGGGAGACCAAAGCAAATATCTCATAGAGCTGATTCATTATGCAGTGCAGCCCCCAGCAAAGTACTTACGGAAAGGTTTAGCTGACATCAGAGAAGTCATACTAAAAAGTGTTGCTCACACAAAAATAAATCTGCATACAAATTGTTGCTAGGAGGAAAACTTTCCTACAACCTCATCACAAAGGCCACTCGCTGTCTGAAGAATAAAACAACACTTGAAAAGCAAGAAACTTTTAAAGGAAGATGATATTGTAGCGGATCGGAGCGACAGGTACATAGACTAGCGTGTACCCATGATATGCGCACTCCCGCGGGTTGTTAGAGGCATCATCCCTCCGCCCTACTGCAGGACCGGAGGAGGATGTCGCTAGCGATGTCATGCTGCTAAATGCAACAGGACATATGCCCCCCCCCCCCGCCACCCCATCAGACCCCGGCATCAGCAAGTGTGTGTGCACATAGGCTTCTTATTAGCATTAGGTCCAAGCTCCAGAACGTATCACATTTCGGTGCTAGGTACATATGGGAACATGGCCAAAACTGAGAAAATGACATTTTCTCAGTTTTGCCCGCATTTTCAGGCTTAGTACATCCCGCCCTGACTGAGAAATGCAATTATACCACAGGGAGCCAAATCTTTTTACAACTGTGCATGCTGCAACCTTCTGAATAGAGCAGAGGCCACTTCCTATAAGATGATTTACAATGCAGTCAGTTAGTGGTGACAGACAGTACCCTGATTGCAATCAGTGAAAGCGATACTTAGTGGTATTATCTTCCCAACACTCATTACCTTGGTGCTAGAACTTCTCGGTTTCAGTGACTTTAGTCTGCTCTACTCAAAATACCTTTGTGTTCATATTGTTTAACAGTTTGTGCGTTGCCTGCAACATGACAATCTTGGGTTAACACATAACACACATCTAGAACTTAACATATTTGTAAGTGAAATTGCTTTGATAGGTCATTTGTCTTTGAACTTCCAATGCTCTTCTATTACATTGGCGGGTATATGTACATGCCCAAAGCACAAAACAGAAGAACTAATATTTCCACCTGATTATCCATACAGATATCACCGGACACCACAAACGTATATTTATATGGACATTGGCGAAGGGCTAGCCATGGTGTAAAGGTAATATAGCCTGCAAGCTGCAGGAAGCGGCAACAATTTGTTGATTTAGCTGCTAGATTTAAAGCGGCCAATAATTCCAATGGCAAAACTAACCAGGCTAATCATACCTGCAGACCGATTAGGCATGCATGGTGAAGACCACATAAAAATCAGCCAGCCAATCACTTCACTAGGGACTACTGACATCATCATGCTCTCTCAGTGATGTCAGCAGTGCATGGTCACGATACTGGTTCGGCTCACAGGACGGTTAACTCCACTCTACCTCATTTATGAAGCGCAGAGACGCAGCGCAAAATCCTCATTGACAAAGACACTCTACTTGTTTTCCAGAGATGACCCTGGATTTCCACCAAAGTGCAGTGGTTACCAGAGCAAGATGGAAATGGAGATTGCAGAAAAAATTTAGGGAGGGGGGGGGATTAAATTCCATATACTGACACAATGTGCTATCCCAGCGACACATTGCGCCTCGTTGGCAACCTTACAATGTCGGCACTACAGCAAGTGCCCAATGTGTGTGCTGCTGGGCATCACGGCACATTGTAGTGGATAGAATTCCCCCCTTTGATTTGGTAAAAAAAAAAAAAAAGTTGAGCGGAGGGAGGGTGTTCCCTGTGTGAGCGGACATAATATTTTGCAGGAGCAGTGCAATGCAAGACTTCATTTTCCAGTGTAAGTAACGGCAGGGGTGGAGAGGCCACTTTTTGAAGTTGCTTTTAAAAAAAAAAAAAGCGTACAGAGAGGAGAATTTTTGCACCATGTCTTGGTGGTGATCGATCCTGGTGAAATACGTTAAATGAGACCCATTCTGCACCTTAAAAGTTATATTTTAATAAAGAAGCAAATGTCTAGTCGCAATTTTGAGAAGTGAAAGAAAACTCAAAGCTGCTACATGTAGTACAGGCAGCCCCTGCATTTCCCCAATCTGCAATATCACAGTGTTTATTACACAGAACAATGGGGCACTAATCACATGTGGGTTTTGAAAGTAATGAAAAATTTGTTTTGAAACATCGTTAACACAACTGAGTCACTCTGAGGAGATAAAGTCACATTAATCAAAGTAGACTGACTCCTGGGTAATAGAAACAGAATCTTAAAATAACCCAGTTACGGAGTTAGAGAAGGTTGTAGAAACAAAGGTCTAAATAGGCTACGCATATCATAATGTTACCTACCTACCTATCTACTCACCAGCAGCAGCCATCACACACTGTAGCAAAACCTTCAAGCTTTGCCTGGGGTGACAATCCATTGTTCTACAGTAAGCACCAAATCCATATTAGATAGTTGCAATAAGAAGGATTCACTCACCAGGGCTTTTCTTCATACTGCACAAACAGACAGTTTCACAATCTGTGCTGTGCCTACACTGAACGTTCAGTCCTTCAGTGTAGGCACATCAATCATCCCCTAACATGCTCAACCTGACATTATCGGAAGATTGACCAGCATGTTCGGGCGATGATTGAGGTCGGACACGACCAGCGGGAGCATGCATCGCTGGTCGTTTCCGACATGAAATGTGTGCGATTTGTGCCCGATTACTGAGCGATTGCACGATTACGATGTCGTAATCGTGCAATCACTCAGCAATGTCGCGTAGTGGATACACGGCATTACTTCATTCGTTTTACATCATAGGTGCAATAGTCGCCGTTTCGACCGCAAAAACGCGACCTTTACCAAGACACCACCAGTGAATGGAACAGGACAGACAATTCTCACACCCACAGAGTCCCCCGATATACCACCATCAATTATCTGTTAAAACTAGATCCTCCCAATGGCTCCCTCCAGGGCCGGAAGGGATATACATAATGAAGAAACTACTTTAAAACGACAAAAAAAACTCTCCCGGAACCACACTCTTCAATGACTTCAGTACACTCGAGGAATCAGGGTCCGCTCACCAGTACCCGACGGGGTTGTAAACAGCATAGAAGCAGGCGAAACCAGCAACGTGAGCCCATACTTCTGGTATGAATTCCACGCAACAGGAAGTCATGGTGCTTGTGATCCACCTATATCCAGACACACGTCACTTCCGGGGCATATTACAGTGTCCCCGGGAACAGGAACCCCACCAAATAGGTTCCGCACACTCTTTCAAGTCAGCGGAAAAAAACTGCTGTGATTGCAGCTGGAAATAACAAACACATCCATAAAGCGGAAATAGTACCACAGCAGGGATTAAATAAAACCAATTCACAAACCTCTCAGGTACATCGGGGGTATATCAGCCAACTCCAGGGGCAGAATTATAATAAAACCAACAATAAGTGAATCCCAACACCAATTAAGAACTAATGAGCTTCTGGAAAAAAAAGAAAATTTATATATACAGTCAGATGCATAAATATTGGGACATGGACAGAATTTTCATATTTTGGCATCTATTCACCACCACAATGGCTTTGAAATTAAACAAACAAGATGTGCTTTAACTGCAGACTTTCAGATTTAATTTGAGGGTAATTACATCCAAATCAGGTGAACGGTGTAGGAATTACAACGGTTTCTATATGTGCCTCCCACTTTTTAAGGGGCCAAAAGTAATGGGACTATCAACTCAAAAGCTATTTCATGGACAGGTGTGGGCTATTCCCTCGTTATTTCATTATGAATTAAGCAGGTAAAAGGTCTGGAGTTGATTCTAGGTGTGACATTTGCATTTGGAATCAGTTGCTGTCGACTCTCAATATGAGATCCAAAGAGCTGTCACTATCAGTGAAGCAAGCCAATATTAGGCTGAAAAATCAAAACAAACCCATCAGAGAGATAGCAAAAACATTAGGTGTGGCCAAGTCAACTGTTTGGAACATTCTTAAAAAGAAAGAACGCACCGGAGAGCTCAGCAACACCAAAAGACCCGGAAGAGCATGGAAAACAACTGTGGTGGATGACAGAAGAATTATTTCCCTGGTGAGGAAAAACCCCTTCACAACAGTTGGCCAAATCAAGAACACTCTCCAGGAGGTAGGTGTATATGTGTCAAAGTTAACAATCAAGAGAAGACTTCGTAAGAGTGAATATAGAGGGTTCACCTCAAGATGAAAACCATTGGTGAGCCTCAAAAACAGGAAGACCAGATTAGAGTTTGCCAAACAACATCTAAAAAAGCCATTACAGTTCTGGAACAACATCCTATGGACAGATGAAACAAAGATCAACTTGTACCAGAGTGATGGGAAGAGAAGAGTATGGAGAAGGAAAGGAACTGCTCATGATCCAAAACATACCACCTCATCAGTGAAGCATGGTGGTGGTAGTGTCATGACGTGGGCATGTATGGCTGCCAATAGAACTGGTTCCCTTGTATTTATTGATGATGTGACTGCTGACAAAAGCAGCAGAATGAATTCTGAAGTGTTTCGGGCAATATTATATGCTCATATTCAGTCAAATGCTTCAGAACTCATTGGACGGCGCTTCACAGTGCAGATGGACAATGACCCGAAGCATACTGCAAAAGCAACCAAAGAGTTTTTTAAGGCTAAAAAGTGGAATGTTATGCAATGACCAAGTCAATCCCCTGACCTGAATCCGATTGAGCATGCATTTCACTTGATGAAGACAAAACTGGAGGGAACATGCCCCAAAAACAAGCAGGAACTGAAGACATTTGCAGTAGAGGCCTGGCAGAGCATCACCAGGGATGAAACCCAGCGTCTGGTGATGTCTATGCGTTCCAGACTTCAGGCTGTAATTGCCTGCAAAGGATTTGCAACATAGTATTAAAAAGTGAAAGGTAGATTTAGGATTGTTTAGTTTGTCCCATTACTTTTGGCCCCTTAAAAAGTGGGAGGCACATATAGAAACAGTTGTAATTCCTACACCGTTCACCTGATTTGGATGTAATTACCCTCAAATTAAATCTGAAAGCCTGCAGTCAAAGCACATCTTGTTTGTTTCATTTCAAAGCCATTGTGGTGGTGAATAGATGCCAAAATACGGAAATTCTGTCCATGTCCCAATATTTATGCACCTGACTGTATACACACAGACACATACACAGATACACACTGGTGGCCAAAATTGCGGACACATTTTGAAATTTGATTGTTTATCAACTTTGAATGCTTATACAAACGGTTTCACTTCACGCAATGCAATGATTCATATATCAAATGAAAGGAAATGTAATGCTGAATTCAACACAATCAACAGAGGTCAAATATTTGCATTACAAGGGAAGTTATGCCTTGAAAACAACACTTAGGGTGAAAATCCCTGTGAAAATATCTGACCTGTGTTGGGTCATGCATTCACAGAAAGTCCTGACCGTCTTTTCGACGTACATTAGCCCACAGGGGCACATCAAGATGTATATAAGGGTGAGAAAACTAATTGCCAAGTATTAGTGCATAGACGACATATTGGTTCTATATAGAAGATCCTTTAAATTTGCTCCTCTCCTAATACTCAGCATGGGTAACGTGTGTGTGTGTGTGTGTGTGTGTGTGTGTGTGTGCACACACACACACATTTGGTAGTCAGGAAGCCTGTTCAAGCTTTAGCCATCCATCACTATAATCATTTGAATGTGCTAATTACTGATGGGACTTTGCAGTGTGCATCAGCGAGAAGTATGTTACATTGGATAGCATGGAATGTATATTTCTTACAACACCCTCTTCAGTTACTGTCACCATGCGAGGACTGCCTGCTATGTGCATCCTGTTACTGTAGGACAGGCTGGCATGCGGCATCAAGACGGCAGACACCTCTGCGGACGTCATTTTCCAGACAGCCTGATGTCGCTGTTCAACCCTACAGTCCAAGTATCTTGACTCTTCTTTCAAGGCTTTTGGATCACTTGATTTATTAGATGCCTTTTAAATTGGCGCAGTGTAAAATGTCACTGCAATATCTTTTTTCATGTCGTTTTTTGTCACGTGTTATGGATGTTTACTTTGGGGTATCCTATTCCATTCTACCACTCTGCACATAGATCAGTGTAATTTAATATGCCGGGCAACTTTGCCACCTGTGATATAATGCAGTGGGCTGCGAATTTGACATCTTGGAGATCTCTTTGGTCAGGGTAAAAAAGGATCTGTTCGTTATAAAACTGGTCATGTGTAACCTGTGCGATATAATGCAACGTGTCATCTAAAGAGGGTATGGGGACCTCCTTCCTCATCGGATCCATTAGATTGCAAGCTCTCTTCAGCAGGGCCCTTCTTCCCGTCTACTCCACCTGTGCGTCCTCGTCTCTTGCCCATCGCACGGTTCTTTCATTTGATATTTCTACACTTGTACATCTATGTGCGACAAATCTATATACAAAGTGCTAATATGCAGTGACCGCGGTTTCTGTCCAAGCCAAATTCTGTTGCGCTTCGTATACAGACTCGGCCGCACAGAGAAGTGTTGCATACCAAATGAATCAGCAGAGTCTCCTGGTGCTTCCTAGACCATCAGGGGCAATTCAACGCAGCATGAATTGAAAAGCACCGGGAGGGAGCTTCCGGAGCTATTCAACTGACCGCACTGTTTAGTCCGATTAATGGTTTCTCAGGAGGGTGCGAGAAGAAATCCGACTAAAGTGGCGGCCGCGAGTCTGTTTACCGGCTTAGCGTGGTGCTAACAGCCTCGCAGCTGGCACTTTTGTCGGAGAATGTTGGTTCTTGCGACTAAACACTCTGCTTAAGTTGCGAGAACCAGCGGAGTAAGCAGCGCTATGAATTGAATAACTCCGGGAGCTCCTGCCTAGCGCTATTCAACTCCCGGTGACTTCAAATCCCTCCCATTGTTGGCATTAGATTAAAACGTATTTTCAGCAAAAAAAGATGCCCAGCGCTAGCAGGGTCGCACGGGAACCTGGCGGCTCATTCACGCCAGGCATCTGTCGCCACGTGGCTTATTGAGAGGCTAGATTTATGAGGACACATCTGTATTGCATGATAATCATTAATTTCTTTAGGTGAGGCGAGGTTCATACACTATCTCCCTTCCTAACTTCTCCGGGCATCACCCCATCAGACAGCAATGCAAAGCAAATAATGAGTACAGAAATGGAAACGCCTATTCCTACCTGTTTACCTTTTTACTGTGCATAGACTAAATGATATTGTTTGTAAAGAAACAACTTAAACCTGCATGGAGGCCCGGATAGAGCAATGGTGGGTTCAGGTGATGGGGAGACGTGGCCAGATACTGGGGGCGTGGCCATACCTATGCCTGCATGACCACCTACGGGTGGCCTGGTAATTTCCCTCTATAGAGCCTTGGGCCGGAAACGTGGGACCATTTTATCTTTCAGACGGTTGTTCCAACTAATGAAAACTGCGACTGTGATGCCACAAAGAGGGGTGTAAGAAGAAGGAGGACCAATCAGATTATTGCACTAATATACGACATAAAGGTAGATCCAAAGCAGACAGCAGCGCTTTGCTGTGTCCAATGGTAACAAAATGGATTTACTGACAATATTTATAATGTGGAAACACACAGAAGGAAGCTACACACAATACCACATCCAGTAAACTAAAGTTATTATGTTGCCTGTTTGGTGGCATTTATAATAACTAGTCTGTCCTGTTTTATCACCAGTGATCCTAGTTATACAAAGCATCTGAAGGACCAGCCCTGTAATCGGCAAAAAGAGGAATGGATAAGAGCGAACGCTACAAAGTACAGCAACTGGTTTCCTAGTTAATACACAGTTAGTAAGTAAAATAAGAACTGAGCATAATACATTAGACATGTACTGCTGGTACAATACACAGCTGGGAAATAGAACTTTCTTAATTTTCCACCTACACTTCCAAAATAATTAGGTCAGTGAATCTGCTTGTACAGTACGTAGTTAGATCCAGTAGCGCATTAACTATGCATCTGTATGTGAACTCATTCTGTCACTGCACTGGGCCTGCCTGTGTTGATGGCTCATGCGCAGTACTGAGCCTATCTAATGCCGCGTGGAAGATATCTCCATGTCCTGTCAATGCCAGCAATATACAGAATATATGGATATTCCGCTCTCCCATCTGCTTTGGACAGGCCCCTAGCTGGGGTCTAGAAGGCCAAAAAAATGATCTCATCTCGTACTGTTGGCCTATAATAATTTTGGAAAAGATGGAGGCTAAAAAAAAAAAGGGATTTGTTATACTCATATAATCAGACAATAAGGACAATTCAGAGAATACAAAAGTACAGTGGAATTACTCTTTTTTGATGTTGCACATGTGCTTTTACATAGGAGAGCTTGGATCTGCAGGCATATCTCCCAAATGTCCAGATTTTGGCAGTGCAGTCCCAATTTGTGAGCCCTGTCCTGCCTTCCTGATGGGGACATGATATAGGGGAATATAACCCATGGAACTGGGTCTTTTCATGAATAATTGTTGTAACTGCATCTGCCCTTGCACTAATGCTGCAGAGCACGTTCCTGTTTAGGTTTATGCAGTATGATTTGTTTCTAAATAAATTAATTCATTGTTATCATATACTTCATTTATATTGACAAGATTTGTTACAAATGAAGATTATGTCCTAGGGCATGGGTCTTCAACCTTGGCCCTCCAGCTGCTGTAGAACTACACATCCCAGCATGCCTTGCCACCGTTTTGACATAACAGCATGCTAAAACTGTGGCAGGGCATCCTGGGATCTGTAATTCTACAGCAGCTGGAGGGCCAAAGGTTGAAGACCCTTGTCCTAGGGGGATATAATCTTCACCTGATCCCATAATTTAATAAAGGCAACACAAAATCCTATTTTGCAAACAGAGCGATTGGAATTCTGATTTATATAAGGCAGCATTGTGACAGAGTGGTTAGCATTACTGTCTCACAGCACTAGGGTCATGAGTCCAATTGCTGACCAGGCAAAGTTTATATGTCTTTCGTGTGCTTGCATGAGTGCTTGCCCTGGTTTTCTACTACACTGGAAAGTTGTACAACTTGTTGCGTATGATAGTAGTGCTTCAGCCAATCAGCTCCTAACTGTCATCTGCTTGAAAAATGACAGCTGGGAGCCGATTGGCTGGAGCACCATTTATCATACGCAACGAGTTTTAAAACTCATATGATAAAGCTGGTTGATAAATGGGCCCCTTAGAGCATAAAACTCCAATAGGGCAGGGACTGATGTGAATGAAAAACATTCTCTGTACAGCACTGCATTAAATGGTGGAACTAACGAAACTATAATAATAATTATTCATATAAAAGATAATCAGATGGAAGGTCTGATTTGTATGCTATCCATCAGATGGATGATTTGCTTTAGAAACAAGCCAAACATGCTCTTTTGTGTGGTATAGAAGGATGATGTGTTTGTGGGCATAAAACATGTGAAACCATCATGGAAAGATAGAAATGTAGAAAATAATTTAGCAAGTATGGAAATGAAGCCAATGTTTAAGCTACAAACCCTGGCTCCTAGGGGCTTGAATCAAGACTTGAACTCAAATGGTTCTTATGAAATTTTTATCCATTTTTTTTACTCTCTAGTATTCATATCACGGTCATATTCTTAGTCATTTTATTCTATTCATCTGGAATGATTTTCATCAGTATTTATTATTTGCCTATTTTATACATCTTACCACTCATTGGAAGAGTTTTTTTTTAATATTCCCAATTATATGTTTAATGATAACATTAGAGAGGTCTCCAAGCAACCCATATAAAACAGGAAGAGCTTTAATGAGGACATCCGGCTAGAAAAGGAACCAGTATGCTTAGTATCTATGCTCAATCGGAAAGCACACACCCGGTCCGCTCTTCCGGTCACGTGGGACAGAGACCGGAAGTACTGGGAATTTCTGTGCTTCATACTATGACTATTTTTTTTTTTTTTTGGTGTTGGGGGCTATTTATGTAGGCACTTTGCATATCCATGCAACATATTTGTACCAGTCTCCCCAGGGCCGGCTCTAGGGGTGTTCGACCAGTGCGGTCGCACAGGGGCGCCACCCGTAGAGGGGCGGCACCCCTCCCCAGCATCTTGATTTCAGTGGGACAGTACTGTCCCGCTGTTCTACCCGCGGGCCGAAGTGGCCCGCGGGTGGTCAAATCGGGAGGCTGGGGAACCACACCGCCGCAGCTGTGCGGTGATGCTGGACCCCCGGAGAGTGAATGGATGCGCGCACGGCAACCATTCACTGACGGGAGAGGCTGGGGGGAAGCCCAGCCAGTGTCGGAGTGCTGGGCTTTACCCCCAGCCTGACGTTATTTGGAGGGGTGCAATGCGGGCACGCCTCCAAATAACGTCACATAGGGGGTGTGGCCTATGGTTAGGCCACACCCCCAAATTTGGTCCGCGTGCGATGTTAGGGCGCCATCTCGAGGGGCGGCACAGGGTGCACCGAACCCTGGAGCCGGCCCTGCGTCTCCCGCATATTATTCCGGTGTAGTGCCCTATTAATTGAAGTCTGTACTATTGAATTGATCCCAGTGTGTTTTACTAGGGATGTGCAGGCTCGGATTAGTTCGGATTTTCCCCGCCAAAAATTGGGTCTCAGAAAGAGGCAAAACATCATCTTTCATGGACAAACATCATCACTCCTGGACAAAAGTCTATGAAAGATGTTTGTAAATGAAAGATGATGTTTTGCCTCTGAGACCCGATTTTTGGCAGGAAAAAAAAAAAAATCTAAATTTGGCGGGAAAATCCGAACTAATCAGAGTCTGCACATCCCTAGTTTTTACATCTTCACACCTTTGAGGTAGCGCCCGGATACACATCATACTTATATACCTTGTAGATTATATGTACCCAAGGAGCTCCCCCTTAAGTGCAGCGCTATAAGGTTTTGCCCTATTTACATGAATGCTCTTCTGTGTACTTTTCACTATCGCTTGTAGAGTAAAGCTGGGTATACACTACGAGTATATGATGTGATGTATGGATCGGAACGTTATATCGTACACATCGTATAGTATGTACGCCCGATCCATCGTTCATCACATCGTCCCATCTGCTGTGCTGTTACAATACGTACTGCAGATCGTGGAGTTTGTACAGCGCGCAATGTATTGTTACACTGCTTGCCACATCAATGGGTATGGGATCAAATGATGATCGACCATTTGCTCCCAAACACTGGAAAATGGACAAAAATGGTCATCAAGAAAAATTGGTTAAACCCATTTTGTTTAACCAATTTGCCTGAACAACCGCTTTTATCCATTTTTTACAGGCATTTGGGATCAAAATGGTAGATTACCAGATTTTCATTCCAACCAACCAACTAGTTGGTTGGTTGGACAGATATAATGGCAAGGAGTATGGCCAGAAGAAGCCATAACCACAGTAACCCACCCATGACCAGCATGGAGCCACTGCCAGTCGGTACTAGTAAGCTGAACTTTGCTGTCACTATCTGATGCCTTAACTTTCAATATTAATTTACTATTAGATACTTTGCTGGCTAATACATATAGAATAGGAAGTAAGGGCAGGATTATGTAATAAATAAATAAATAAGGTCAAATGATAAAAAAGTTATTGTTGCTAATGGTATATAAATGTAGTCAAAATCAAGGTCTTCAAATAATTTTTTAGGTTTTTTTTAGAAATCAACCTTATTTATTCAACCTTCGACCTGGTCCTTCTCACATTTCGGGAAATCATGTGAAGTGACCACTCCATGGGTAATTACAGTCACCACAAATGTACATGTACAACTACAACGGACCTTTTACAGATCAGAAACATGTTCAAAACTGTTCTGCAAAACATTTGGCCCAGCCATGCATTTAGCCACAACGTTGGGCATGTTTCAGCAAAGGAATGTGGTTTTTAGGTGCTACTACCACTCCTGCCCTAACACCACTACACGGCAGACTGAATGTACAGTCTCTCTCTCTCTCTATATATCAATCTATATATCTATATCTACATACATACATCATCCATTCTGTAAAATGTGACTGTACAAATAAGAGAGTTAGCAGTGGCAAGGGCCATAGAAAAGGAAAGTGGATCTCAAAGTGTCTTTCACTTGAGTCCACAGTGTGGCTGGGTCCTCCTCATTCCTCACGTGTTATGAATAATTGCCATCGGGCCAATAAAAGGATTAGTACCCAATGCTGCGCAATGTCAAAAAGGGGTTACAGGTGGCTGACATGTAATGATTTATGTCACAGGTTCTCAAACTCGGTCCTCAGAGCCCCAAACAGTGCATGTTTTCCAGGTCTCCTCACAGAATCACAAGTGAAATAATTATCTCCACTTGTGGATCTTTTAAAATGTGTCAGTGAGTAATGAGTACACCTGTGCACCTGCTGGGTGACCTGGAAAATGTGACCTGGGTGGAGTCCTGAGGACAGAGTTTGAGAACCACTGATTTATGGGATAAAAAGTATGCACTGTATGTGGAAGCCTGTTTTCATTTACCCTGGTGTGCTCAAACAGCAGCAGCAGGGAGACTACGCACCCAGTGGAAACAATTTTCATTGCAGTACACCAGTTCCACCAGGAACATGTAGACACATTGGTAGTACACCAAATCATGTAGTATTATAAATTTAGCCCACGGGCAATATATTGTGGGTTTAGAACCTAATACTTCAAATCAGAAACAATGTTCTCCAGGGCTTCTAAAAGGTCTTCACTCTGTACTTATTGTAGTTGTTTTCTACCACCAGACCTATTTACTATCAAAAATTAAACAAGGGCTCATGGTGTAGTATATAAGGAGTGTCTATGGAGAGACTTCGTAGGTCGGTAAACCAATGGCGCCTAGGCCAGGCTGGAGCATCAGGGAGAACCCTTGGGAGGAGGGAGATCGGAGGAACGAGGTATGCGAAACTGAAGTCCCACTGCACTGCCAGATCGTCCACGAAGGCTGCAGAGAGGTCTCTGGTCCTGGACCCGTACCTGGTGACCTTTGTGGTTGTTACGCGAGGCCATGAGGTCTACGTTTGGTAGTCCCCATTTGTCCACCAGGAGTTGAAAGACATCCGGGTGGAGAGCCGGCATTACATGACCCACGAAGGTGGCTGAGGGGTCTCTGGTCCTGGACCCGTACCTGGGGACCTTGTGGTTGTGACACGAGGCCATGAAGTCTAAATTTGGTAGTCCCTATTTGTCCACCAGGAGTTGAAAGACATCCGGGTGGAGAGCCCATTCCCCAGCATGTACATCCTGACGGCTTAGGAAGTCCACTTCCCAATTGAGCACTCCGGGAATGAACACTACCGAGATTGCGGGAGATGAAGTTTGGCCCGGACCAGGATGTGTGCAACTTCCCGCATGTATGTCCAACTTCGCGTGCCTCCCTGATGGTTGAGGTAGGCTACCGCAGTCGTGTTTTCGGACTAGATTTGGACCGGCCTGCCCCAGAGATCTTGCACCAGAATGAGCGCTCTGTACCCTGCTCAAGGCTCTAGGATGTTTATAGGTAGGCGACTTTCCTGGGTTGTCCACCGTCCCTGAAAGGTATGATGACCGGTTACAGTGCCCCATCCGCGAAGGCTGGCACCTGTAATGAGAAGCTCCCAATTTGGAATACAGAAGGGGCAACCCTTGTCTAGATGGGACGTCTGCAGCCACTATGAGAGGGAAAGCCGGACCTCCAGAGGGAGAAGGATCATTTGGGACTGAATCAGATGATACTGCCCATTCCACCAGGAGAGAATCAGTTGTTGAAGGGGCCTAGAGTGAAACCTGGCGTATTCCACCATATCAAAAGGTGGATACCATGGACCCCAGGACCTGCATTGCTGAGTAAATGGATACCCTTCGATTGCGGAACAACTTGCGCACGCGCACATGCAATGCCGAAATTTTGTCCGCTGGCAGAAAGATCCTTTATCTAAATGTGCAACAGGCTCCTGCCAGCACCAAACACAAACTGTCTGCCTTTGCCTGGGGGTGGGGTATATGTAGAGGAGGACCGGTGCATCCTGGGAGCTAAAGTTTTTGACTGTTTGGTGTCCGGTTAGCTCCTACCACCTACACCCCATGGTTATCCCTTTGGATCGCTATGGACCCTGAAGAAAAAAAGTCCTTTACTTTTTTTCCCTTTTACAGATCGAACATATTCCTCAGCATGGCATATAGGCCCTGATTCAGAGCCGGACGCTCTGACCAGAGCGCTCGCTCTGAATCAGGGCCCACCTCCATAAATATGGAGCGTCCTCCTGGACGCTCGTATAGCTGTGGGTCACCACCCACAGCCTATACGAGCGTGCAGGATGATGGTCGCGATGGTCTTAACCATCGCGACCATCGCCAGTGCGAGCAGAAGCCTGCGGTTGAGTTTCTCAACCGCAAGGCCAGGAGTGATTTTGGCTCTATCAGAGCCAAAATCACTCCCACTGACATCACTAGTGATGTCAGTGGGGCCGGCTTCTGACGGTAGGCGTTCCCTTGGGAACGCCTCCGTCTGGCAGGCACGCCCCCGGCACGCTCACCAAAGGGGGCGTGCTGTCAATCAACATCGACAGCACGCCCCCTTTGATCAGACACAACGAGCGAAGGAAAGTCCTTCGCTCGACGCGTCTCGCGCATGCGCATGACGGAGCTCCCTCCGTCGTGCGCATGCGCAGTGCACACCATCGACCCACTTGCGAGTGGACAGCCGCTCGCGAGTGGGTCTGAATCAGGCCCATAGTATTTTATTTATTCTCATCGGTCTTCACCATAATGGAGCTTAAGCTATAGATGTATACACATACAGTTTTAGTCAGCTAATAAAACTACACTCTGAGGAAATGTAAAGTGGGAACGTATAAACCCCACACAGACATTTCAGTTGGAGCTAAGGCAGCGATGTTAACCAAAGTGTCATATAAAAGGAGCGCATGGATGTTTTCATTGAAGAAGGTGACCTCAAAGTGTCTAAGCTGGCATGTGACCCATGCTGCTAGATGGACAGCCCTGAATTATATGCCCGCTTGTGGATACTTAAAATGAAAGATAAAGTTTTTTCCCTTCTCTTGTCAAAACTCTCAAATTCTGGATTCAGATCTCGCCAATGTGCTTTTAATTAGATTCTTCACTGCACTTGGTCTGTAAAGTGATTTCACCTGTTAAATGTCCACATAAATGAATGATTGGACTTTATTCAATCCCTTAAGTGCTAGAGGTTGGCTTGGAGCACCCAAGCACAAAGGATTAAAGAGGCAGATCATCTAGTATACAGTTAAACAAAAAGCTATTTTAATGTGAGTGTGACAAGTTAACAGGATGTAATGCATAATATGGCAGGTATTTTTCAGGCTATTGGCTTGCATACACAGGCAACATTGTAATCAAACGGAAATAACATTAATGTGAACAAAAGGAAGTTCCGGAGATTTTAGATCAGAAATTATGTTTTCGTTTGACAGATAAATTCATAATGTACAGTAAATAACCAAAGTCAGAATTACAAATCTTTTTGAATAGACTTTCTAAATGCATAATTCACTATAGTGTCATGTTGTAATAACACTGTATATTTTATTTAAGCCAGAACTATAAAACTAATTTTGAAAGAGCTCAATATTTATTTTATGTCATTATCAGTAGTTTTCTTTACTGTATAAAAGTATCTATTTTAGAGTTAAATCATTTTAATCACATCACATCACAGGATTAAACAACTCTCCCCTAACCCGTTACAGAGAGATAACATCCTCCCACAGTGAGTATGACACGGGATGCAGTCGCCATGTCAACATTCGATATGCCGACAATAATAATGTCGACACAACAATGTCAACAAGTTCACAATGTCAATATGTGATAAGTCGACATTCTCCAGAATGCAGACATTAGGGTAGGGTTTGAGAGGGTTAGGGTAAGGCACTAGAGGGAGGGTTAGTCTGTGGGAGGGATGGGTTAGGGTTAGTCTGTGGGAGGGATGGGTTAGGGTTAGGCACTAGAGTGAGGGTTAGGATACTCACTGTTGCTGGATCAGATGATGGAACATAATGAGGTAAGTGAAGCCGCTGCAATGCCTGGACACAGTTTTGTTAACATTCTAATCATGTGTCATCAGTGTCGACATGAGGCATGTCAACATGGTAAATGCAGATAAAACATACCCAGCCCGCTTGACACTGGTCCACAAAACCTGGCTTCTCAGTGGAGTTTTACAAGGTAAAGAAGGGTTATGCTGGAGTTATTCTTTTAGAAAAGATAGTGAAGAGGTAGTGAATAGAATATGCTAATACTGGGAGGGTGCACTACCCCTGCAGTCTGTGGAGAGCCTGCGAGGGTGCACTACCCCTGCAGCCTGTGGAGAGCCTGCGAGGGTGCACTACCCCTGCAGCCTGTGGAGAGCCTGCGAGGGTGCACTACTCCTGCAGTCTGTGGAGAGCCTGCGAGGGTGCACTACCCCTGCAGTCTGTGGAGAGCCTGCGAGGGTGCACTACTCCTGCAGTCTGTGGAGAGCCTGCGAGGGTGCACTACCCCTGCAGTCTGTGGAGAGCCTGCAAGGGTGCACTACCCCTGCAGTTTGTGGAGAGCCTGGGAGGGTGCACTACCCCTGTAGTCTGGAGAGCCTGGGAGGGTGCACTACCCCTGCAGTCTGTGGAGAGCCTGGGAGGGTGCACTACCCCTGCAGTCTGGAGAGCCTGGGAGGGTGCACTACCTCTGTAGTCTGGAGAGCCTGGGAGGGTGCACTACCCCTGTAGTCTGGAGAGCCTGCGAGGGTGCACTACCCCTGTAGTCTGGAGAGCCTGCGAGGGTGCACTACCCCTGTAGTCTGGAGAGCCTGCGAGGGTGCACTACCCCTGTAGTCTGGAGATCCTGGGAGGGTGCACTACCCCTGTAGTCTGGAGAGCCTGGGAGGGTGCACTACCCCTGTAGTCTGGAGAGCCTGCGAGGGTGCACTACCCCTGTAGTCTGGATCCCAAATAATAAATATTTAAAATGACTTTGGTTTCATCATATCAAAATGCGTCATCAGTGTAAACCAGGAGGAGGTAAAGCACAGATTAAAAGGCATAAGTGAAAGTGTTTTTAATTATTGTTGAGACTGATAAGGAGGTAGTGAGGTTGAATTGGATACTGGGAGCTACCATGGGGATTTGCGGAGTCGTGCATTGGCTTTGGAGTCTTGCAAGTGCATTTCAAATAGTTTGAAGAGCGGAAAGTTTGGTGAGGGGAATGCCTAAATGGAGGGTAGCGTAAAAGTCAAGGACAGCATTGAAGAGAGAATGAATAAGAGTTTTGCCTGCACACAATGAAAGAACTTTGACTTTATTTTGAAAAGGTTTTTCAGAATTTGTAAACTGGAAAATCCCTCTTCCACAGAAGTTGTTTTGTAGTGGATTCTAATTCACCAGTGTGTATATTATACACAGATTGGTCATGTCTGACAAGTAATCCCTGGACGTCGGGAAAGCCGCAGAGCATCGAGATAGGAATGTCAGAAATCCCTTTGCACAGGGAGAACTTGTAGAAAGATTTCAGCTGGCTACACACATGCACTAAAGACTTATTCTTGTATCACGAGTCATTTCATAGCAGAATACATATCGTTCCACTATCCAGACTGGCCAGCACGTGAACTAAAGGGCTAGTGTATATTTAGAATAATGACTATGGCGTTAATCTTGGAAAAGGCATAAGAAAGGCTAAAGTTATTTTTTCTAGTGCTCAAAATTTACCACAAACTGGTGCTGATGACTGCAGCCCCTATTAGTTACTGGCTGCGGAAGCAAAATGCCCCACATTCTATAAAGAACCCCATGTAGTGTTCATTCTAGCATCCTGCACCTGTCACAAACCATGCAGTTCCCCCTTCCTGCCTGGGGTGTTGCTCAATGCTCTGGTGCTTCTAGCACACCCCGACTATCCGTCTACAGACCAGAGTGTGCTAGAAGCACCAGAACAGAGAGCGACATCCCAGACAGGAAAGAGGAATTGCATGGGTTGTGCAGGTGCAGGGTGCTAGAATGAACACTACATGGGGTTCTTTATTGAATGTGGGGCATTTTGATTCCGCAGCCAGCAGTTAGTGCTTCAAAATGGCGAATTGACTTGAGGAAAATGCGCTTCTTAAGCTGATCGTATATATCGCTCGCTTGAGATTCAGCATTTGACAGTTACTGGTAAAACCTTCAACATATACGATGCATACTTTTTTAAACATAATTGTATGGTGGCAACTTATGTTATTTGTGCCATTAATATTAAACGAATATTCATGCAACTTAAAAAAAAAAAAAAAGGAAGAAGGATTGCAGGGCTCACAAATACATCCTTAAAAAATTGTTGGTGAAAAACATTTTGCCCCAATTCCAACTTTCAGATAAAAGCTGTATCATATCCCAACTGCCGTAATCCCGGCCGCCAGCTTCCCGACTGTCTAATCCCGGGAGGGGTCTAATGACAGACGTCGAAATCCCGATGCCTGTCAATAGACCTATGCCGGGAGCCCGACAGCCGGCTTACCGATCGAAGGTAAGCCGGACGCGGACAGCTGCAGGCGGGGTGGACTTAGGGTTAGGCACCCCCAAGGAGAGGTTAGGGTTAGTCACCCCTAAGGGAGGGTTAGGGGGTAGAACTGCCCCCCCCATAAGGTGTTCAATTGTCCTCCCTTTTAGAGCATCTATCAAAACAAAAATATTTTTCCAAAAATCAGGGTGGCTAAACTAAGCAAATACAACTCCACATAATTCATGAACACACTCGTTACAATATTAACTATTCCAGTCTTGGACAATCCAATATACGCATGCATGCGAGTGCCAATATTACACCTGTCACTGACCATTCTGCTCTACCCCAGCGGAGATAGAAATCTATCCCGTGTATGTGAGTAGTACACCTAGCTTTCATGATTCAATGAAAATTACATTCTACAAACAAGACTTATATTATGTCAAGCTCTGTCCATTGACTTTTGTATTTTTTTACTTAATCAAAATGTATTAACTTTTCACCTAATTCTGCCTGAGGAAACACAGGATTGCACAATAAGTACTTTATTTAACGATACTGCCAGACCACCATACCTCAAAATCTATGAAACTGCTTTCAAATGGCCAAACTCTATGGCTTCAAGGCTGCGCCCATTAATGGTGTTTGCCAATAGCTGTCAAGGCAGCTGATAGATCAGTTTGTGACTGGTAATTACTCAGGCCTTTGTCATTCCAGGACTAATGATACATAGATCTGGGATCATTAGGACATAACCCACCTGCCTCCTGCCAATATATATCCGTGAGTTCCTTTCCAATACTTTCAGCCCACCTGTCACATAGTAAAGATTTCCTGCCCCCGCCAATGTGATATGTTGGTTTAGATCAATGTCACTTTGTCACAGTAAGGGTAGTGGCAGGATCTAACATATACAACAGTTACACTTGTCTATCTCCCATACACCTCAAAAGCTTTTCCTGCAATATTCATTCAGGGTGTACTAGTCTCGTTCCAGTATTTTTAAGTTGACGTTTTCAGAATTGTAGCCGCTAACAATTTGCACTGAGGATCAGCTACTTCTGCAACTTGTTTAAAAGACGTTAGACTTTGATCTCTGGCGATTTAATCCCTTCGCTGTTTTAGAGGAGGAAAATCATTCGGAATGGTTGCAGCAGTCACCATGGAAACCTCCAATCGTGAAACGGCCTCAGACAATCTTCCTGCTCTGTTCTTTAATCCTGAGAGCGCTCCGAGATCCCACTAGAAAGAAATCAATTGGCATTGTCTATGCAGGAGAAAAGACAGCTTCCTGCATCAAACACTCAGCCTGCCAAACCTCCAAAAAGCAGCGTCCCCTACGTGGCCCAAAATATGGAGCACTATGGAAACAGCATTTTCTTGATACATGCACTATTGGCCATTCACAGTGCCCATGCTGACATCCATTTAAAAAGTTTACTCTCTGTATAGCAGTGTACGACAGTGAGAATCTTCATTAGCTAAACAGTGAGGCTTTCATATAAAGATGTGCTTACAGATCTATGACCAGACAGATGACACAGGTCAGATATAAACACATCTCTGTCTAGTGATTAATAGGCGTACATAGAATGCCTCAGTAGCAGTAACTCAGCATGTACCTGGCTTCATACGTGCCGGAAAAAAAAATAATAGATATAAGCACAGTTTTAAAAAGGGGTTCAAATGCGTGGGAGCCGTAAACGTGTCCTGCTGCCACAGCAGGTAAAACACTTCCTGCTGAGGGTCCCAAATACAAACAAATAGCTTGAAAAGATCTGTACAACATGACATTCCCCCGGATTTATCTCATACAGCATGGGGATTTCTCTAAAATGTTAACTCACAAATCAACTGGATTAGCAGGATTAGCAGGAAGGGCACCCAATCGCGCAGGGGATCTCTAGTCACTCGATAACTTGCTCTATCTGGTTTGAGATAATACTTATGAAAAAAGCAACTGAAATGTCAGGTATTCATCCTCGCCATGTGCACAATTCACTTATTAGGAAGGCAACCGCTGCTGAAGTTGTGCGTCCCTTTATTGATCCAAGTAGATAATGTGCAATTGCTGCTCTTGCTTGATATGCATGACAGTTCTAATAGATTAATTAAACTATAGGAGGAGCTGATGCAGCATTAGATGCATTAAAAAAAAACAATAAGATTCAAAAAGCTGTATATAAATATAAGTGGATTAATTCCCATATGTGGGGGTCTAGGTGGTGCTGACTGGTGATGCCTGTAACAGCGGTAAGGCAGGTAATACTGGTCTCACCTAGAGGTGCCAAGTTCTGTACATGTATGCAGTACTGTGACGCTATACACAGTGGCGTGCGCCAGGTCGCACATGCACAGTGGCGACTCAGTGACGTCATCCCGCCGGGGTCACAGCACAGGGAAGTGGAGACAGCGCAGGCTGGCTCAGTTTGCAGTTATGCAAACACCATACTTACAGTACTCAAGCCTCTGTCTGCATGGCCACACCCCTTCCCCCTCTTCACACACAGTAATATATATATCAGTGATGTGCGGTCAGGTGAGGCAGAGCCTCTCCGGTCATACTTCGGTATGCTCCAGAGTTTTGACTTTAAAAATTATAAGAAAAATGTAAAGAAAATATTATATCTTCTTTGTATTATTCTAATAATTTTTACAGTCAAATCTCCGGAATAATAAGTGTAGGGCTGGTGAGGCACTGCCTCCCCTGTCCACCTTTTTTGCACATCCCTGATCAAAACACACTACATTTCCAGCACTATATACTGCTGCACCTTTGTATACTGCCCACATGAATCCTCGGGCTCATATATGCATCTGTAAATCTGGCCCTGATACTATCCAGTGCCTCCCCAGCCATTTACCTCACCGCACGTCACTGATCGATCGATAGATCTCTCTCTCCACAGAAATGTTGGACAGATGATCCGACACTACAAGAGGTGCACAATAATTGGCCCATTGTTTTGAAGAAATGTCATGGTCAGATCCAACCATCTGATCTGACCGATGTGGAGCAATAATCAGTCACAGGTGCTGGGTACATTCTGAAAATCAGCTGCAATTATTGCATAGTGTGTACCTCACTTAAATCATCCATGAGGTGCAAACCAACACGTCTGTTAGGAATCAGAGAGTAGACGCGGGATGCAATCAATCATCGTATCCAAACCCGCCAAACGCTGGGTGCATGTACATTTAAGCAAAGGACAATTCTTCCAATAAAAGCTGTCCTTTGCAGTGTGTGAAAACGCACGGGTTTGGATCCCTCTCAGGGAACTCTCCGATAAGTATCCCATGGCGTTTTCGGAGGTTTGACCGCATTTTTCAGTATAGTGCATCCCGCTTAAAATGAGCTGATCAGTTTCTATCGGAAATACTTATAGCGATATAAAAATATCACTGAAAATGGGTATAACGGGAGCGCTACTTACGGAACTCGCAAAATGAAACATAAGAATGACCAAAAAGAAAAAAAAAGCATTGGTCTGAAAATCCCTGACATATATATTACAGGGTTCTACTTCGAAAATGCTTCTTCACCTCGATACTCTGAGTAAAGAGTAATTCAAGTCCTTGAAACAGTCTGTCTGTCTCAACAAGGCCTAGTATTCCACTCCGACACACCACTGCTACGCATCTGTCAGGATGGAGAGAAAGGTGGAAAAAAGTCTACTAAAAAGGAAACCATTTCTGTGAAAGATGCTGCGTGCATGCCCAATGATCTCTTCAGCTGAAAGCAAATCGCTTCATGTTCTGTGATCAAATGGCTTGTAATGCATTACATAACCTTGTATAATCGCGCAACATGGCTGGGTCACTGGTTGATCCAGAAAAAAAAAAAAAAAACAGCATGCAAAATAAAAAAAACAAAAAAAAAAACAAACAACAAGGGAGCTGGCAGGGCCTGTTCAATTAGCATGCTGCCGCATTTCTGTTGCGTCATAGCGAGAATATCCGGGTTGATGCATCTCGTACACATACGCTGAACAATACGGTGACAGGTGCTTGCTATAATGTGTCATCGCAGTACTAAAATAAAAAAAAAGGCAGTACACCGAAAACGAAGGGCCTGATTCATTACGGATTGCAACTGCAATAGTGATTACACATACAGTTCCACTACGACAGTATGCTAATCCATTGCGGACGCTATGCCGTTGCAGCACCACGTAAGGACGCCCACTTTTCCTTACACACATCCATAATGTTTAGCAAGACTGCGAATCCATCGGTACAATCAAGTACCATCGCAGCCTCCCGCACACTTGCACAAGCTCTGACCTTACTCCGAAATTGCTAACTTCAGCGCACAGGCTGCGTATGGCATTGCAGTGGATAATTTATACTCACCCCTGCAACAGCGTTCAAACGCGCTGGGACGCCTACGTTTCCCCGACCACCCCTCTGTCACCGCCCACAAATGGTGCTTCCTGTCATTCACTCTGCGATGGATCTGCAATCACAGTGGCCAGTTCGCGCATGCGCACTGCGATGTATGCACACGTGCACTGCAATGCATACGCAGCACGCAACAATCGGCCGATTGCGTGCGCATTAGCAACTGCGATCCTTGCCGAATCAGGCCCGGAGTTTGAAAATGTACTGTGTGTTGTAGTTACATCCTGTATCCTGGGATATGGAGCTGTAGCCCATATATAATAAATGCACATATTCAGCTGGCAATGCACCATTGGAAAAACCAGTCTACTGGGGGGCATCCACTAGACGATTTTATCCCTGTCCAACCTCTTAACGATTTTCCCTTGAAGTTTCCCTTGAAATTTGATCTTCCACTCTGAACAATTTGCAAAGGATCTAACAATAAACTATGTTGTTTTAATCTGTGATTGAGAGCTTTCAGCTATAGTGGGCAGACAGTGGTCCATCGTTTGATCGTTCAGCATGAACGATGTGTAAACGATTTGTAAGCAATCAAGTGAAATTGACCTGCATGTTCAGTCGATGGAGGAGACGATCAAACGACCAGCGGGAGCGCGCATCGTACATCGTTAGAAACAATTACTGCACGATTTGCAAACGATGTTCAAACGATGTTCGAACGATTATCGAACGATTTTATCATTATCGTTCAATCGTTCAACTTTATCGTCTAGTGGATACCCCCCTTACCTCACAGTACACCCGGGGTAGCATCCCTAACCAGTAGTTTATATAAGCGGGGGGTGTCAGTAAATGGATTGTATACCTTCAGTAGCCGTCTGCCTTGATCATCAGATGAAGAGAGGGGGGAGGGGGGGGGATACAACGGTCAGTGCTGCATTTTTCAGGAACTGAATATTGAAAGCTTTCATGACCTATTCCGGTGGATTTAAGGAACAACTCCCATTAAGCCACAAGAAGAAGCTCGAATTCAAAAATATTAAAGAAGAATTATTATTATTTAGTTGAGAATAAATTGGTGGATGGACTTCAATAAAAGTTTAATAATTTTGTTTATGTTTTATTTACATTATATTATTACAGACCCTTAGCATTATACAAGGACCACTGAGGGGTTACAGCTGTCATTTTAGCGCTCCAGCTGTTCTCCATTTACCCCAGCACTCACTGTCTGGGCGTGTAAGAGCCCCAATGCTTAGTTTGTTTAACCGGATGCTGGGCTTCAGTGTGAGGACCCCACACTCACTGTCTACCTACCACCTTTAGGGGGAAAGGAACTCAGTGCCTGGCTTACTAATTGGGGGCGGGAGGGCAAACTGTACTGTTTCAATTAAAAAGACCATTTGGTTCATCTATCCTGGAAACCCCATTGAAATTAATGTGCTGTTGAAATGGGTTGGGTATGTAATACCGCCGGATGTCAGCCCGGCGGATGAAATCCCGACACTAGCAGGCCGACTGATGAAGACCCCGACAGGGGCGGTAAGTAAGCCATCACTACCCCTCTCTCCCCCCTAACCCTCACTTAAAGGTGCCTAACCTTAACCTCTCCTCCTAGTGCCTAACCCTAACCTCCCCCCAGGGTAGCCTAAACCAACCCCCCTCCCTCCCCACACCCTAAACCTAACCCTCCGGGTGGGGCCTACCCCTAACCTCCGCCTGATGGTGCCTAACCTTAACCCTGCCAGGGAGGGCCTAACCCGAAGTCACCCCGGGAATCCCTAAACCTAACCCTCTCCCCCGCGCAGCTATAAGCTCCCGACGCCCGGCTTTCCTACGTTCGGTATGCCGGGCGTCGGGATTTCGGCGTGGTGCTAATGGTAGGACTCGGTATTTACATGTCTACCTTTAGTCCCATGTCGGGTTTTCAGTGTCGGGAAGACGGCGGTCGGTATTTCGCCCGGCGACTTCCTGACTACATCCCGTTGAAATGAATGGTAAAAGCTCAGTGCTGTTTCCACTCTGAATGCATTCGCCAACAATCAGGAAAACATCTACCCCATATCAACCGCAGGTATACTGCATGTGAGCTGCATACCAAACACATATGCACTTGCATTTTGGAAACGAACACGTCGCCAGTGGGGAGCCACCCTAAAGGGGGTAATTGGAGCATGGTGCTGCTAATCTAGTGCACTTCATTATTTGATCATCAGGAATAAGAGATACCAGCCCTGTATGAGAAAGAAGTGTGGTCAGGAGCAATCAGATGCAAAGGAGAAAGGACAGCTGCGATGATCCCAGCGAACATACTGTCACTGCTCATCAGTCTGGAAAAGGTTATCCATAATTCTACAGTGAGAAATATTATTTACAAACGGAAGTCACTACGGACAGCTCACAATATACCAGAGTTTTGGCATCCACACAAATGCTCCCAGAGATTATTTATCGCGCACACATATTCCGCAGCGCTTTACAAAAAATATTCAGTCACTCACATCAGTCCCAGCCCCTGTGGATCTTACAATCTATAATCCCCATCACTTGGAGACATATGCACACAAGGGTTAATTTGTCAGCAGCCAATGAACCTAACAGTATGGTTTTTTTTGAATTGAGAGAGTAAAATCATAGCACCTGAAAAAAAAAAAAAAATAAGAAAATGCAAGAAAACCCAAAAAGCTACAACTGGGGTCTAAATGAAATGAGTGAACAAGTATGGCTCTTACGGAAGGGTGACAGAATAAAGAATCTTATCTCTGGACTGCTGCACGACACATGCCGGCAACGATGATCTGATATTGTGCCACAAATGCAGTGTGTATAGAGGATCCAATTCAGAGAAGTAAGCAAAACCGATGATTTGCATATATCTCCAATATTTTGGGGCATGCGCAGGACCATATCTTCCATTGGGCTTGTTGGGCAGTTGCTTGTAGGTGCCCGCCAACCCGTCCCCCTGCAGCCGCGGCCAGTTGGTAAATTTGTAATATTTTTATAAGCCAGCCGCCAGTGCACTGTATTCTGATCTAAACTCCCCCCGGTGACAAGTACTCACCTCAGTCCCAGTTTCACTTCATCCACTGGCTTCAGACCAGTCTCTCTGCATGTATGGGAAGTCTGATGGGCATGCATGACAGTTTAATTTTATTGACCATTTACATTATTTCCCCGTGAATGGGTGGGTAGGGGCCCCGGTGCATTGCTTTGCCCAGGGCCCACACTGCTGTTAAGTTCAACAGAACGGGGCCCTGCAATCTCGCGCGCAGATCCCCCAAGCTGCGGCATGATTGACATGCGGTGTTTGGGGGGGTAGAACGGGGAAGTGTCTGAGCAGAGTTAAAAAAAAATGGTGACATGTCGCGCCATTTTCTGGGAGGGATAAGGCTAAAGGTCTGCTTTGATGGACGCAAATTTCCTGGACTAGCAGAACCTGCCTGGCTAAGTAAATCTCAGCTTACGCAGCCTGACCAAAGGAACAACCATCGCGCTGATCCAAGGCAGCGTCCGACATAGTCCATTTAATCATCACCTCCACCTCAACAATCTTTAGGTACATTTATCAGATATGAACGATAAGTGGAGTAGTGCTTACACTGGAAATCAGATGTTCATAGGATCAGCTCTCTGAAAATAAATTAACAAAAGTACGGATAGTTTCACTAATCTGTTAGGGGTGTACCTAGCTTTAGACACTTTTCAATCATTGCGTCAACTTTTTAAAATATTGTAGGCCATCTGTTTAGGATGGCTACAGAATAGGAAACTACAGGAACTGAGTCTTAAAAACTGAATGGCTAAAACAAAAGAAACAAGGCTTTGGAATGGTCCTACCTTCAATCCCCTTGAGATGCAGGCCACTAGCATTAAGAATGTGCAGTGGCAAAAACAGTGTTCTATAGGCACAATGGAATAACTAATTGGACCCATACATCTGCAACTGATAGCCGCAATTCCCCATTCTACTTATGGTGGGGTTGGGGAATTGGGGATATTCAACATGTTGAAAAATCTTGATTCACCAAATCATGACCCGAAAATAATTGGAATCTGTGAGTCACGTATTCTTTACATGTTGAATGTCCCAGCTCCGCCGATGGATCACTGATCAACGATGGCCGCCAATCAGATCAATAGATCGGGGAATCGGGGCCCCAAAAGGCATTAACATAACACCGCAGCGCCCAACCAAAAGAGGGAATAAGGGCCATTGTCACCACAAGGCCCCATCCCCATTTATGAACATTAAAGAGCTGTGTTTAAATCTGTGAAAAGAAGAATTGTTGTAAGGAGAAGGGGGGCAGAATTTATCAAATACTATGTTAGAGTCTGATATATTGACTTCTAGTTATTGATACTAAAAGCTGGTTCTTCAAGACGTATCTTTTGTTAATAAATAACTTCAAAGTAAAATCTGTTAAATGTTGTCACATGAGATTATACTTATAAAAAAAATGAACATTTGGTCCTCAGCAAATCATAGACGTTTATATCCTGATATTTTTTAAACACGACTATATACATGAAGTAACACACATCAAGCACATACATCAATGTGCAAATCATTAAATGACAACACTTTGTTAGAGACATAATTCCAATAGCATTCGTAAAGTCATTGTGAATTTCTACAACTTAGGCAGGTACCTAGAGATAAATCTTGCCAGGTCTCCTGCATAACACTGGCATATAAACATAGGAAATGAGACAGATATCTGCCATATACGTCTTGGATTTAAATGTAAATAAAGCATGAAGAATGAACAAACGTGTAACATAAAGTAAGCTTCGCACTGTGAGATTTATTGTACCAGATCTGGCTGTGCCCTACAATACAGCAAGGACAGGACCTAAATCGTGATTGACTTAATCTCACCTCGGGGAGCTACAAGGGTGAGTACAGTATTTATGGTAATTCCAGCTCATGTTATACACAAAGGGTTTAGCCAGAGCGAGAGAAAAAGGCCAGGAATATCCCTAATGCACAGAGAGAGCTGGAGATAGCTCACATCGGAAGTGCTATGTTTAACTCTTCTGTTCATTATTTTGTTCACTCTATTCAGTAGCATTTCTGGAATTTATTTTCTGTTTTAATCTGAGGCTGCTAAAAAAAAAAAAAATACAAACGTTCAACCTTTTGTAAATACCAAGTGTGCTCAGAGCAGTGTACTATGAGGAGCAGTTCCTTAAATGCAACTCTACACGGGATGAAATAAAAAAAAACTTGTGCAAAATGACCCAAAGGCTTCAGCAAGTTAAAACGGACTAAGAAGCTTTTAAAAAGTGTAATGTTTCTTTATGTCGCATTTGTCCTCAGCTATAAGATGAATGGTAGCAGAAATATGCAGGGAGTGTGCACCTAAACGCATTACATTTCAGAAGGGAAACCATGAAGAATATCAAATAGACAAAAAAAAAAAAGCATACCGCAAATATCATATCACCACTGGCACTATATAAACAAACTGTGTAAATACTAGTTTTAAAAGACACAATGGGCCACTCACATCAACATAATAATTTGGCCACGATCCATTTTACTGATCACAAAGCGCTCAAAATAAAACAGAGGGTTTTTTATTAAAGCTGGAAACTCAAAATTAAAATGCGGACATAAATTTTAAGGAACAGTTCTCTACACTCTTTGGGGTATATTAAGTTAGGCAATTTGGATGTTAGGATAGGAGAACCTCGCTTATTTTTGCTCATAAGGTTTTGGCTACCATAATAACCTGAGATGTGCGCATCCACATACCACTCAAGGTTTCGTATGCCCTGTTGTACAGTATATCCATTAGTTCACTATTTATAAATTATACGCAGCAACATAAAAAGTGTTGCTAAGAAAATACTGTATAATTGTAATAAACAACAAGAAAAAGCCCTAACAAAAATAACGATAATAATAATAACAACAAGAAATAAGTGTTTACAGAAAAAAGTCAAAATAAATAAAAGTTATTTAGATGATGTGGCCATTTCTGCACTGTCTACAATAAATGAATGTGACATATTCACAAGTAATTAAGTTGACAGACAAGCCAGAGTGCAGTGTTGTCACAGCTACTTTGGATGAGGTGATAGTATCCATTTCCCTCCAATGTAAATAACAATTTTGGCTGAAGGTAATAAATATTATAGACTAGAAAGGAAAATAATTAAAAATAAAATAAATAAATACAATAAGACACCTGAAAGACCTACAGTCTCACCTCTGTTACATAATAAATAAGGCTTCCATTGTACAATCCTACATTTTCTTTATTCCCTCCCAACTCAATGGGATCTGCCTACTGATGAGGCTTGAAAAATCTCTGCTTGGAAGGTTATATGTTTTTAGGTTTACATCTAAGCTGCAGCAGACACATCGGGGTCTCCAGGCACGCAGAGGGTTCCCCTGCTGCGAGCAAGGACGCAGTGGACTAGCACAAAATTGTATAAACGGTCCGACGTGCCTGTGTTCTTCTAATCACGCCACAGTTACCCCCCCCCCCCCAAACACTACCGGTCACTGACTTTGCGAGTGGATCCTCTATCCAATAGTCATCGCAATTCAATTGCTCCACATGCGCAATGCAGCTTACAATGATGTGCAATGCTAACAATCGCTCTATCTGCAGAAATATCGCCACCGCGTCCAGATCTGAACCAGGCCCTATATTTGTATGCAGCGCTCAAAGCTGATTGGCTGATTTCTGTCCATTATTCTACTAGTAATGCTCAGATGTGCAATAAAAATAGTAATTCTTTATTTATTTATTTGTTTACTTAGCGTCAGTATATTCCGTTGCAACTGGGAATAAAACCGTACTAAAATGAGATAACAGACAGAGAGGTTAGATGAGGGTCCTGCTCGCACAAATTGACTCTATATGGAATAAGAATAGTGCGATAAGGTAGTGCTTAGTTTCACATTATGGTGGAAGCCATCAGTTATGGTCCTGCATCCGGAACTCTTGTGTACCCTCCCCTACAATACAGCTTCCTATTAGCATGTAGTGGTAAGGGGAGAGAGAGCTTGAGGGCTATGAAGTAGTCTTTAATAGATGAAATAGATCAGGTTGTCTAACTAGTGGTTTCCTTTTTCAAGTAGTCCAACAGCCCTCTTACAGGACAATAAAGCAAGAAGGAGCTTGGGATCGCAGGTGAAGGCTCATAAGGCCGCCTGTTACCGGCTACTGCTATAACCCAGTCAGACAAAGAAATAGATGAATTATTATTGCTCATTTATCCTTGGTTTGTGTGCATACACACGGTCAGATGTGTCAGATGAACGATTTGATGAACTATTTGAACTATGAACGATTTTTGACTGCATTAAAATGAATGGAATCGTCCAAATCTGACTGCAAACACATCAGATGTCAGATATCGTTATCTGACAAGCGGGAACGCGCATCGTTCATCTGACAAACATGTCAGATTTCCCTTCAGACATGAACGTTTGAATGATTTTTAAAATCGTTATCGTTCAGATCTGAAGAAAAATCTGACTGTGTGTATGTACCATTACAAAACATATGGGAGGCTGTGCATCTTACTTGCCTGCTTTGAGGCTCTCCTCTCTGGGAGAAGCCAGGAGGGGTAATGCAGCATACCACTTTAGAGAGTGGGGCTAGACTGTTGCGTCATTAGGCCCTGTTCCTGGCACAGCAAAACGTAGTGATCGTGTTATTTTAACCCTGTCTCCGCCCTAAAGAACCAAGATTCCCGGCAATTATCTCCCCATTCTGCCCACCTCACTCTGTTGTTGTATTTGTGCACCTTGGGCGGTATCCACCTACAATTCGGGTGGTTGTTCATTGTTGATTTGTGCTGATGTTGGCCTCCCTTTCTTTGCCACCATACTTTTCCTCTTAAATATATATTTTAATAAACCGCTAACAATTTTTCTGCCAAATTTACGGCTCAGGGTCCCATTTAACAACCATCCTAAATACCAGCGGCATATTTAGTTTAGGAACGCAGTGATAAAAACGAATACACCACTGGTATTCATCATTACTAACCTTGCGAGATCCAGCGACGTCCTCCTTGTCAGCGAGGTCCTCTGCTCACCTGCTGGCAGCCAATGGCTGCCAGCGACGGGCTATTCTTCCATGTGCGACAGTCCGCCTGCGCATGTGAACTACTGATTTACCTGGCGGGAACTCGGCACTGTTTCGCTGAAGCCGAAAAGGCTGCTGCCGGATCCACATTGCAGGCAATTAGGACCGCATCGCTCTACAGCGACAAGCAGCGGTAATCTTATATTACCGCTGTTTATTAAATACAGAAAGGATTACATAACGCCTTTAGCGAGTGCTAACAGAGTTATGCATCATTGTTAAATGGGGCCTTTAGTGTCTTTCTTTATGATTATATATTGTATATGATAAAGTGATTTGCACACAACATCCCTCATCCCATAAAAGGTTTAGTGAAATGACAATCGGCAGAGGAATAGGACTTTGCTTTCTGTTCTATGTATTATTGAATTTTGCTTATATTACAATCAGACCATGACAAACAGTGGTGGAGGCTCCTTCTGCACTGAACACAGTACATTTACCTGACCCCCCCCCCCCCCTTGTTTGGTGACCCATTGTTTTTTTTCCAATACAGGACTTAGCAAAATCTTACTTGTTTCAGTCAATGGACAGCAAACTGGGGCTCACCTAATCTATGCACATGTAACCCTGTCACTTACAAGAGGAAAGTGCAACAGGAAACGGTGTATTGTGGGCGATGTGGTTGGAGAAGATGTAGGTGATCCGAAAATAGATACACACACACACTTGTTTTGCGGCATAATTTTCAGACTACATTGTAACTGCTTTTACTAACCTTGTATATAAAAGGTTGAAACAATTTTTCTCAAATTAACCCCTTGTGTATTCCGATGCTTACCAAGTATGCATGTACTGGATTAGAGTACTGACTTTCTAGGTTTGTTACATGGAGCCTCTATGAGTGAAGAGAGACGTTCTTTTATAAAAGTAAGCCACAAGATTTGTCCACACACATAAAGAGGCGTAATCCATTAATAAAAAAAAAAAAAAAAAAATACTGAAGCCACTGCAAAAACACTTCTAGTAATATACTAAAAGTGGGTCTGTCATCACAAAATGGAAATATTAAAATTCACGTATTTACCACCACTGTACTACCACTAGATGTAGCGAGAAATATCTGGCAAAAATTAACATTAACAGGCTCCTCTGTAATAGAGAAGGATGTCTGTCCCGAGCCTTATGTGCCAATTGCAGGGTGTAGGGGCGATGATACAGGTAGGAAGGTGTTATTACTGAAGCTGGTGCTCAAGTCGTGAGGTTTTCTCACTCTTGCAACGCTATAATGAAAGTCACAGGTTTTCATTCGTAGATCCTGAACTATGTAATGCTGTAACACAACAGCTGACATAGAGGACATAAGAATGATTTTCTTTGTGACACATTTAGAATAAAAAATAAAATAAAAAAGCTACAGATGTGTCCTTATATAGCTTTGCTGCAGTCGCACTAAAAAGCCCCTTTCGAAAGGGCAGGTTTTTTTGCCAAAAATGCGTCTAAGTCACAATGCGATGTGCCTAGGACGCACCAGCATCAGACTGTGCTGATTAATGTGATATGCAACACTCTATATCTGTGTGCGACTGAGTCTCTGAATCTCTATACAAAGTGCTACAATGTAGCGGCCGCAGCGCTTTTCATTCCCAGTTCCGTTATGCTTCATATACAGACTCAGTCGCACACAGGTATACAAGTGTCACATGTCAAATTAGATGCATATCCGGCAAAGATGCTCAACGTTACCAGAGTAGCACGGGACCAGATGGCTCATTCACGGCAGGCAAGCCACGCTGTGTGGCGTATTGAGGCTAGATGTATGAGGACACATCTGTAATAAATAATACGAAAGTCCTTATTAGATGTTAGTTTGATAAAGCACCTATTTTGCTTTATTTACAAATTATATATTCTCGGCTTATAATCTTTACGACGGGTCAACTCTTTATGGTAATGTTTTTCAGCCGGTTACTCGGAAATTCTTGTAACCCTTCCAGCCCGCTGTTGCGACATATAAATGTGACCTGATCTAATACAATGGTTGGAACTCACTGATTTAGAAGTAAAGAAAAGTATTCATCAGTCTAACACAAAGAAGATATTGGTATGGTTACTTTTCTTCACTGTGGCATGTGCAGATCAATCCTATATAACCATTTGATCTGTTCTGCAATAGGATTACTCAAAGAGTTCAAAATCAGCTTTGGGTGGTCATTATCAAGACTATTGAATATTAATCAACTAAGATATGGTAAGGCCTCCAGATTTATATGCAGCCACCAGTTCAGGGTGCGGGTCATGGTCCAGGTAAGGCAATGCTCCCATCAATTCATTAGTCCCTAGTCCATTTCATACCACCTCCTATGTAGAGGTCACATTCACACAACTAGGAGGTTCATGGAAGAGGGCCACTGACCGCTATCTGTTGGAAGAAAGGCCGACTACAGCAGCAAGAGGAGGCACATAAACCAATTCATTCTACTCTGTTCAAACCAGAAAACATCGTGTGGGGGACGCGGCAGATGAAACGGTCACTGACAGAGGGTCCACTGAAAATGGCAGGAGAGATGCAGGGGCGGTAAGGCCTATATACACTCTAAATAGATAAAGTTTAACAAGTCAACTAAAGTTGCCTTTAAGAGACTCCAAATGAATACTAGGGACACGGTCTCATATACGGGCGACAGACTGTCAGAAATGCACTGGAGTGTGGGGGATTACTTCTGTCAGCTCTGGTTTGACACGGAAATCCCAGGGGGCGCAGTGTCTAATGGGGAACTAATCTTTGCCTGGGTCCCTCACAAGGAGGCTTGGACACTGCTGCAGATGCCTCGCAGGTCACAGCCCCCCGAGCGAGCATCAGACATGACTTTCGGGAGACAAGAAGAGAGGAACCGGAGAGGTATGAAGTACTAGGGAATGACTGGGTAAACTTAGTAGACATCACTGCACAAATAAAGTCTCAGGAGCTCAGCACAGAATAGTGCAACTTGGAATGCTAGAGTGCAGCACAGAGGGTCTAAGTCAGCAAGGAACGCAGTGGCTAATACGCACGCAGTTGGTCGATGAATTCACACTGCGCATGCATCGCAGCACGCCAGACGCTCCAGTCAGAACTGCGTGCACAGAGGCTACGCAGACGCATGACACAGTGATTGACAGGAAGTGTGTTTGAGGGCGGTGACGGGGGGGGGGTGGTCGGGCGAACACAGGCGTGCCAGTGCGTTTCAACGCCGTTGCATGGGCGTGCATAATAGCCACTGCGATACCAGATGCATCCTGAGGTCTCAATGTGCGCAGAAGTTAGCAATTTTTGAGTGAGGTCTGGGCTTCCTTAATTGTACATCTGGGTCCGATGTTACCGATTGTTTCGCTATGTTGCCTAAGTATACGGATGTGAGTAAGGGGAAGTGGGCGTCCTTATGTTAGGCTGCGCACGCAATGTGAATGCACGTATTTAAATAGCACCGCTGACCTTCGCAACTGCGGTGCGTGCGTATAAGCAGAATAGCGATCCGTAGTGAATCAGGCCCACAGACACTACAACAATGCTGGAGCAACATACGCAGGTGTTCGATGAGGACTAATGGAGCATACACACGGTCAGATTTGTCAGATTTATCAGATGAACGATTGAACGATTTTGCCAAAGTTTTGAACGATTTGAACGATTGAACGATTTTTGACTGCATTAAAATGAATGGAATCGTCCAAGTCTGACTGCAAACACATCAGATGTCAGATATCGTTATCTGACAAACGGGAACGCATTGTAGATCGTTCATCGTCCAGGCACGTCAGATATGTCAGATTTTCCTTCAGATATGAACGACTGAACGATTTTGAAATAGTTATCGTTCAGATCTGAAGGAAAAATCTGACCGTGTATATGCACCATAAGGAACACTGCACACAAGCTGCAAGACAGCTCACAGTGATACAGATGTGTCCACATACATCTATCCTCCGTGCGCAACGAGTTGCATTACATAACGCGCGAGCGCTGTGTGACTCGGTAGCATTGAGCTTCTTTTTCCCTTCAAATGCATCTTATTCGCACAGAAATGCTAATAGGTCGCACAAGCAGCTCCTGCCGATTGAATATAGGCATGCCGCATATCATTTTAGTGTGCGACTGCGGGTGTATCAGGTACTAATATTAGTGTGAGCAGAAAGAACGGTAACAGTGGCCGTCTTGCTATAGTTCTCGAGGTGTTCTCCCCACCAATACATGGCTTAGGCCAGTGGTCTCCAACGTTAATTGAGGTGTGAGCTACTTTAGAAAAATGAAACCTCCTGAAGAGCTACTAAAAAATTGTAGAAAAATAAATCTGGCTAATAACTGAACAATTGATGGTAACTTAATGAAAATGAAAAAAATGTTTAAAAAAAAAATAAAAATGTATTTTATTATTTTTAGAGTGATATTGTCGTAAATGTAAATAAAATTTAAGAACCGGCACATTTCACTGTTAATTACTGGCTCCAAGGAGGTGCGTGCAGTAGAGGAGCAAAAGTTATAGGCAGGGCTGCTGTGTGATTTTCCGACAGGGCAGGGCGGGAGTCACTCACTATGCCGTAGCGTAGACGCCGTAGGCGCGAAAACGTGGAAGAACGTCGGGTGATTGCTGTAGAGTCTACATGGCTTCACTCATGGCGTCAATGCCACGGGGGAACACACGTCAGAGGTCACTTCCTTCTAGTTTATTTGGCAGTACTGCAGCTAGGTGAGCTACCAAAATGAAGACCACGAGCTACAGGTTGGAGACTACTGGCTTAGGCTGAATCTACCCCGCTGGGCTCAGCGGCACTACTGTTCCAGATGGGCCCTTATTTTTGTGTCATTGGGGAGGAGGGTATACCTGGAGTGTTGTGTGATGGTTTCGGCAGGCGGCCTCTCATTTAGGCCTTTTGAATAATACTGGAGGATGGTGATACTGTGAGTAGGGCAGTTTTTTGTTGACAACTATACTTTACTCTCTTCAAGTCTATACATACTTTACTTATAATTAGGGATGTGCAGGCTCGGATAGGTTCGAATTTGCACGCAGAGTTCGGATTTTTCCCTCCAAAAAACGGGACTCAGAAAGAGGCAAAACGTCATCTTGCATGGTCAAACATCATCTTTCCTGGACAAAAGATGATGTTTGACCATGCAAGATGACGTTTTGCCTCTTTCTGAGTCCCGTTTTTTTGGAGGGAAAAATCCAAACTCGGCGTGCAAATTCGAACCTATCCGAGCCTGCACATCCCTACTTATAATAAATCTGACTCTTTTTCTCCTCTCCAGATAAATCTCAATGTTTTTATTCTTAGTACAGATACTTAGGACATCCTGTGATGCATCGCAGGCGCAGAATGACACATGCACTGCGGGGGTGTGCTGGGAGGGATCAGATTGGATCCCTCTCACAGCACTCTGCAGAGAGGAGTCCATAGGCTTCTATAGGGCAACGCCATCTGAAGATGGCGTTACCCACCGCATCCAAGCCGCTTGGTGAATATGAGAAATGCGGTCAAACCCGCAGCTTATAACAGCTTAATATGTATACTTTAAAGCTGCACTATCACCTAGGGTGCAGCTCCCGTCTATAGCGCAGAAGCTATCCAATAGTTTGTGCCGCCGGCGTCCATTATTGATCACGTATATCGCGCCAAAATGTACCAGGAAAGCGGCTAAACCCATGAGAACTACCGAAACGTACTGCCTCAATATGCCACAAGACCCCATGCTCCGTGAGGTGTAGCATACAGTCTTTCATTAAATTTTGCATCTAATGGCGCATATACAGTTAATGATATTGCGCATGTGAGCTCATTCAGACCCTCTCGCTAGATGCGAATGCAAATCCAGCACACGCCCAGCATGGTAGGCGATCGCACGGCAAGGCATTAGCACGCCAACTATGTCTTGGCAGGCGATCACTATGTGAATGCAGACAGGCACCAGCCATTCATAAGACGCCCACTTGCGCACGGCATCTCCTGGAAGTGCTGGAAACCATTAGTACATCGAGCACCGTCAGATGCGAACGCAGCGCTTAAGGTAGACCATACCCAGCCGCAAGCACTGCGATCACTTCAGTGTGTATTTCAACCAGGTGACGTGTACAATGGCACTGCCTGTTAATTATGCACACCTCTGTAACGGCGTTGGGACCTCCACTCCCGTTTCTAGTGGCCTGCCCCTTTTACCACCCACAAAAGGCTTGACCGGTCACTGACTCTGCTGCTCGATCTCTCGCTGAGGTTCGCGCACGCGCAATGCGATGCTTACGTAGGTCGCAACTATCGGTCACCTACGAGCATTCGCATCATAGCGAGAGAGTCTGAATGAGCTCCATGGAGCAAATCGTTAAGTGTTTGCCGGGTTCAATGTCATTGAGCCTATACACTGAACGATATAGTTAACGATATCGCTCAGTGACGTCACCGGCAGCATCCCTGAACATGCATATCGCCAGGTTGGCCAGCATGTTCAGGCGAAGAACGTTATTCGTTGACGATCCACGAGTGTGTGCATTGTTACCGATATCTTGCATACACACTTGCCGATATTGTGACCGGTTGAACGATAACGTATGCGGCATTATTCGCATCACAGATGCAGCGAAACACAACGCACAGTGCACTACAGACCCAGGGGTTCGACTTAAACCGAACATTACGTTGCCACGCTCCCCCAGCACTGCCCACTTCTCCCACGACATACCCACCACAGTGCCAATCGGCAAGTATGGTGCAAATAAGATACGGTATGCAAACAAGCGTACCGCTCACACTGCATCAGCCCCATTGTGCATACACGCCTACTCTCCCGGAAGGCTCCCGATTTTTCGGGTAACCCCCCGCACCCCCGGAAGAGTAGGCATATCTCCCGCATCCCGCCAACTTCCTAGTGAAGTGGGCAGGATTGGAAGATTTTATCTGGAATTTTCGGGTCCGTCGAGAAGGGGCGGGGCTAAATGGGGCAAATCGCGTCATTTAGCCCCGTCCCCTCCTCACAGACCCACGAATCGCTGGGGTTTACTGTAAAGGGGGCGGGGCCTAATGCCATCTATCGTCTGGTCCCGCCCCCTGAAGAGGAGAACATCAGGTTCTCTCCTGCTGCTCCCGGAAAGCTGCCCAGGAATGTCGGAAAGTATGCCATTGTGTACAGAGCTGCTTAGAATCTGTAAATCTTAGACGCTCTATAGAAGTCAGCAAGTAAAACACATATATGGGAAAGGAAAGGATTTTTTTAGGCAGTTAAAATGTGTCTTTACTAACAAACAACTTTCTCATGATGTGCTGCTAAAAATACTGCTCCAGGATTTGGCCACACTTGCATAAGCAGAAATTAAAAACTGAGAATCCCCTTTACAATATTGGACCTAAAAGTTCGGATTAGCCTGATGCGCTTGCCAATGAAAGTTTCTTAGAATGAAACAGGACGACTACACATCATTCCTCATAGACGAACCCCTGGGATCAACAGCCAACTTCCTTCTTAGTGGGTTTCAATAGCATGAAAGGAACTCGCTGAACAATGGCATCTGTCTCTGACACGGCTCTTTGATGCTGAATTAATTATATTTCATCTCATTTATTAATACTGTGCATGTAAACCCACTTTCATTGGACCATTGTAGTATGACGTACATGCTCTGTATTCAATAGAACCCCCTCCCAAAAAATAAATAAATAAATTGGGAAACGTATGTTCTGATGCACAATGCTACTCCAACTGTGTCAGTTACAGAGACTGGATTTAAAGCAGCAATTACTGTAGATTTAATACAAAACTAGGCATGTTGTAGTAGGCTGCCTGTGGTACTCAAGCGTCTGTTGAACTAGATCTTCCAGTATGCCCTACCTCAACACTGTTTTGCTGTTACGGCATGCTAAAGCTGTGGCAGGGCATGCTGGGATGTGTAGTTCCACAGTAGCTGGAGTGTCAAAGGTTGTCTGTCCCTTGGTATAGAATATAATGGTCCATGGCCCTCATTCAGAGGCGGTCGCAAGAAGCGAGCGCTCGCTCTGAATGAGGGCGGCCGCTTGACTTTTCAAGTGCGGCCTCCTGGTTGCTAGCTAAGCTGTGTTTTAGCGACCGACCAGGTTGATGGTCGCGATGGTCAAGACCATCGTGACCATCAGGGTTTGCGAAGAGACCTTAGGGTCTCGGCAACCGCAAGCCCCAGGGAGCGTCCTGCTCTGATCGAGCAGGAAGCTCCCCACTGACATCACTGCTGATGTCAGTGCGGCCGCCCACAAAACGGCAGGCGTCCCTTAATGAATGCCTCCGTTCGTGAAACCACCGCCCCGCCACACCTACAAAACGGATCGAGCTGTCGATCAACATCGACAGCCGCCTTTTTTGTAGTGAGCTGTGGAGCGTGCGCAGGGCCTAGACGTCGACCCAGTTGCGAGCGTTCAGCGCCTGCGACCGGGTCAGAATGAGGTCCCATATGCTTATGTTAGATATGAAGAGTAATACAAGGTGTCCTCATACATCCAACGTCTATATGCCGCTCGGCGTGACTGAGCCGCACCGAGAGGTGTAGCGCTCCATCTTGTGCTTTAAATTATGTATCTTATTCACATTGCAGACGCAGCGAAACACCACTCACAGTGTACTACACTCAGACTATGGGCCGAGACTTAAACCGCACAGGAATTAGTTTTAACACGCACAAAGTCGCTGAGGAAGCGCAACGGAGATTGATGAGAGAAAAGACGCCACATCCTAACAATTCTTATACAGATTCAGGGGTATATTTACTAAAGCTTCTAAAACAGAGTGATGGTGTTGCCCATAGCAACCAATCAGCTTCTGCCTACCATTTTCTGGAGCGCAATAAAAAAATGTTAGCTATGGGCTAAAATAGCTTGTCTGTTTTAGAAGCTTTAAAAGGTGCCTACACACACAGCGATATTTTACACAATTTGCCCAATTTCGACAAATCGTGACAACAAATCGTGCAAAATATATCCTAATCGTGAGTCCCCACTCACGATCACGATGCGATGCGCGTCCCCGCTGGTCACACATCGCATCTTCAGATCTGCCATGCTGTAGGGCAGATCTGCCAATCTGGAACACGATGCACTGAAAAAAAAAAAAAAAAAAAAAAGAAAGGATGCACGATGGATCGTTTGTACATACACAAAATCGTGTGCCAAATCGTGAGCAGGACTGCCGGGGGAGTTTCTTACACGATGTCGGATCGTGAGCACATCGCTATGTGTGTAGGCACCTTTAGTAAATCAACCCCTCAGACTCAGTCACACACAGATATACAAATGTGCACATCAATGTGATCAGTGTAAAGGTGCCTACACACTATAAGAAGATATTTTACACGAGTCGCCCGATTTCGACGCATCGGAATGACAAATCGTGTAATATATGTCCAAATAGTGAGTGTCCGATCACGATGCCGATGCTCGTACCCTTGTGCCGTACATCGCATCTTCAGATCTTGCCTACTGCAAGCAAGATTTGCCAATCTCATACACGATTTTGTGCAGATTGATCTTTAGTCAGATTGGAAACTTTTTAGCACCATATCGTGTCCTGGAGAGCCTGGGAGCTGCTGGGAGCCTGGGAGCTGATGTGTTGCTCACACATCATCTAGAGTGTAGGCACTTTAAGCTAGCAACGCAGTTTTGTCGCCCCCAATTCCTTTATTTACGCTACACATTTTGAGCGAGAAAGACACAGAGGACAGATTGGGCGGTATTCAATTGTTCTATTGCGCACGGTCTACCGTCTAAAGTGACAGGAGTTCGCGGGGCGATAATAGATTTTCGCCCCAATCGCGCCCAAAGAGGTCTGTTTTAGCTGTGTAAAACAGTGAAACCCGACTAAAGTGTTGGGCGCAAGCGTGAAAAGTGCTATTTGTGCAATGAAACGTGTCAGTTTTCGTTTTTCAGCTCGCCACCCACGGGGCGTGCGAGCTGAAATACTGGCGCCGACAGCTGCAACAATCAAATAGCTCCATCGGGCGCTAAGGGTGTACAGCTGCTGGAGCCGACAACTGAATACCACCCAGAGATAGAAATAATATATATGCATAAGGTGAACGTCTTTGTGTATATGCCCTTCATGAGAAAAATAAGTGAATAATAAATATATATATATATATATATATATATATATATATATATTTATTATTCACTTATTTTTCTCATGAAGGGCATATACACAAAGACGTTCACCTTATGCATTTAGTCTGAACACTGATAGTCCAAATCAGTGGTGGGCTGGGCCGGGGGTTAGGTGCCATGTGCCCCCCGGGTCGCAGCGCCATGCGGGCCGCGGGCAGTCTGGGTCACTGTGACACAGGCTGCACCGCGCGTGTAGTGATGACCGGACGGAGTTCGGTCAGCGCTACACAGTGACAAACACACAGCCGCCGGCTCCGGCAGCTGTGTGTTTGTTTCAGCAGCTGATGAGAGTCTGTCAGACTCTCATTGGCTACTGCTGCTCCCACTGCGGGAGCCATCCTCCGGCTCCCGCAGTGGGTAATGGGAGAGACGACATGATGTCATGACGTCTCTCCCATAATGCAAAGTGGCCCGGGAGGACGGACGGAGGAGCGGATAGCAGCGGCGGGGTATCAGGTAAGTGTTTTTTTTTTTATTACGTGTCTTTCTACTGCGGGGGGACTACTACTGGGGACACTACAAGGGGAGGGAACTACTACTGGGGGCATTACAAGGGGGGGGGGGACTACTATTGGGGGCACTAGCACTACAAAGGGGAGAGCACTACTGGGGGCATTACAAGGGTGAGAGCACTACTGGGGGCACTACTACCGGGGGCACTACAAGGGGGGAGAGCACTACTGGGGGCACTACTACTGGGGGGAACTACAAGGGGGGGTTACTACTGGGGGCGACTACAAGCTACAGGGGGGGCTACTACTGAGGGAACTGCACAGGACCACTACTGGGGGGCACTATGTAAGGGGCTTACTACTGGGGGCACAAGGGGCACTGCACAGGGGGACCACTACTGGGGGCACTGTATAAGGGGCACTGCATAGGAAGATCCCTACTAGGGGCACTACTGGTGGCCTGCATAAGGGGGTCCTCTCCTGGGGCACAGGGGGCACTGCATATGGGCACCACTACAGGGGGCTGTCCCATATCTTTATTTTAACTTGACATTAATTCCAAATGGAGCCACCTCCCCCTGGAACACTTGAGCGGGGGGGCGCCTAAGCACGCACGTGCTCCGGGCACCCTGGCTACACGCTACTCCTCTGCCAGGGCCACCTGCATGCATTTGCCCCCCAGGCTAAAAGTTGCCAGCCAGCCCCTGGTCCAAATCTAACGCAAGCATATGGACTTGTGCCCACGTTATTTCTAAGGAGATATTGCTTTGCTTCAATTTCTACACAGCCTTCAGCGGTACAATAGCATAAATACTCTGTATCGGATCGCTCAGAAAGTACAAAGTACACTGTGCTGCAGTGAGGATTTGAAAAAAAATGCTTCAAGCTACTTTATTAAAGACAAGGACAAAGTATAATGCTTACCCTATTCTTCTAACAGGCTTTGTTTGTGTACGAGACCTTGTAAATAAGTTTTTCTAAACCTCTTCAAAAGGAGCAATTTAGTGCTTAAAAGGGAAGATGACCCTTGTCGCCGCGGAAATGAAGGAGAAGAAAAGTTTTGTTTTTTTTAAACAAAAAGTTTTTATTTATTTTGATGTTTTAAAGCTGTTGTTATACAATTTTAAATAATTAGATTTTCAAAGTGTCAGTCTCACCACTGTGCCCTGGAAAATAATTTAGATCCCCCCCACCCCAAACTCCCAAACAGTGGTCACATGTTGCTGCCGTAAATTCTCAAATTTCAATAGTCTAAAAGTCTAAAGTAGGATTGTTGGCGCTGACCCAGAGTACGAAGTGCCGTATAGTAGAAAAGTCCAGATTGTTGACCCATGTATATTGTCTTCAATCCCAGCCAGACAGTTGGCCTCACTATAGCCTCTCTAATAAATGCTGTTCTTGACCTGCAATAAAAGTTTAGGAGGCAGGCCTGACCTAATCTCTGTGCATGTGTATTGTCATTCTTCTTTCACTTCTGTACATGGGCTGCACTGACATGCGAGCGATATCCAGTACCTTTGTAATAGTTTCATACCCTTCCCGGGATTTGTGCTCCTCTATAATCGTGGACTTGTTTGTAAATTTTTTTGCTTTTTTATTTGGTGTTGGGGAAGAAGCTGCTATACGGTCCGACAACTTTTTTTTTTCTTATTCTATAGACTGGAGATACACTAATAACGTAATAATATAATGTAATAACTTTGATTACCATTTTTCGGAACATGCAGAAAGGTTTCAGAATATTTGTATGGGAGAATCACAAGGAAGAGGTCCTGTACGTTAAAAAAAAAAAAAAAAAAAAAAAAAAACACATATATGTCTACATATATCTAATAGCCTGCAAGTTCCAGGCATCAGCGTGATTTCAGCTATTTAGTCTGTAGATATGAAGCAGCAATAATTTAAAAGAAAATAAAAACCAACAACAACAACAACTTGGGGTTTGGGTTTAAATAATTGCCGCTTTAAATTTATGGGTTAATCGCCAGAATCGTATTGGTGTCTGCTATTAATTCCGGCCCTTAGACTTTACGGCAAAGAGTTGTAAATTGCCATCTAGAAGAAACTACAGAGATGTGGCAGAAGGTCTTATGGGTCTTCGGTGTGACTTTTTGGCCTGAATGCGAAGTAGTAGGATAGGATAGGCCAGTGGTACAAACTTTTTTTGACTCGCGGCGCCCTAGAGTATTAGAATTGTTTTAACGGCACCCCTAAGCCAAAAGTTTGTTATTGAGAATTTCAGGGGAAAAAAAAAAATGTAGTAAAGTGAAGTAAATTGTGCTGACCTGTCATCCTTTGGGTCAGTTATGTGGTGGTGGACAGGTTTGCGCTTCTATTTGTCCAAATATTTACATTACATTCACCATAAATAATTTGATTTTGCGCTGGATCACCAACCTGAGGCACCCCTGCGAGTGTCCCAAGGCACCCCATGGTGCCACGGCACACAGCTTGGGACAAAGTATAATGGGCTAGGCTGTTTCAGTGGGGCACCTATTCCTGCCCAAATCATGAAGCTACAATTAACACTAGGAAATATGTATGAAGCAAAAATACCTGCTAACTTAAGGCTAAACTCCAGGACACAGATTCTGTATGTACCCAAGAGCTTAAAGCTGTTATGCTTGATCTTGATAATAATGTTGTCATTTTCTCCATCCAAGGGGTCTACAAAGTGAAGCTCTTAGGGAGATGATTTGCCGGCTATTCCACCATATTGTCTGAGAGGAGATTCTCAGCAAGGGTAGAAAACTGGAGGCTAGTGAATTTAATGGCATCAGAATCCACATCTTCCCCAACTTATCATGGAGCACCCTTCAGCAGAGACCTTTACTCAAGCCACTTACTGACCTCATTAAACAAAAGAGCATTAAAAGGTCCAGTGGAGCTCCCTGCTCAAAATACTAGTTTGTCATAAAGGGCAACATGCTTTTCTTCAGGATCCTGATGATCTAGATACATTTTGTGTGACTAGATATCCAAAGACGGCCTCTGACAGACTGGAATCAGATGAGCTCTAGAATGGATCCCTCATACCCTCTGTAACGTAAGCAATAGCACCCAGCACAGAGGAACACGCAGAGCCCTACCTCACAATGTCCAGAGAGACCAGATATGAAGACCTGGACGACGTAGGATGATGTGCTTTTGCTCCAGTTTCTGAACTCCACCCCTTTGGAATATTTCTGACCGCTTTATAAATGGAGTGAATTCTCCAATTAATATATTGAGGTCCTTTAGCCCAATTACTTGACTTTGCTTTATATTAAATATTTATATACTTATCTGTTTCTCTCTTTTTCCATTTCAGGTTTCTACCAACATGTTTGTGCTTATTTCGAATGCAGGTTCTTACAGTTTCTATTTTACGTAATGCATTCACTTAGGTTATCTACGTTTGATAATAGTGTAAAGTGAAAAACTACTAATTATATTTTTGATGACCCAGGCGGCGGGTGCTACCTTCCTACGCCAGTTGGGTTAATCCACTCTTACACTCTTGGACCATGGGCTTTCTTTTGGCACCCATCTGGTCCGACAGTGGCCTTATTTTTTACAATTGTTATGGTATTCAATTTGTGGTATTTATTTCTTTTTTTGCGCCCCCCCCTTTTCTTCTAATCCTTTTTTCTTGTCCTTTGATGCCTTTGTTTTATTGTTTTCTCTGTCCACCGCTATATTGCCTTTGTTGTTTTGTCTTGTAGTGTCTCTTGCCATTTTTCTTTTATGTGACCAGCTGGACAAATGTCTTTTTAACTCCTGGTCTCGTGGCTGCCACTAGAACGGCTTCCCTGAAACCATTTAAGGGCTTAAGGACCATGAAAAGAATTCCGTATTGTTAAGAGAACTCCACTCAGGTAGAGTTGATATTGCTTTTCTTTAAGAAACTCATTTTAAGTTGAACTTCTCCACATAACTTAGCAATTACTGCTGTCCCCAACTCTTTTGTAATAATGATAATTCAGTCAATAAATCCTTGGGAGTTACGATTTTGATCTCCCAACGTTTACCCCTTACAGAGTTCTCTCATCACATTCTTGAAGAAGTTAGAGGACAGGTCCTTCAGTGCAAAACCTTTCACCAACCAGTCATACACATTTGTTAACCTGTACACTCCAAACAGGAGTCACCCTCAGTGTTAGTCCAGAATGCTGCAGCTTCTTGAACCGTTGAGAGGAGTCCTTAGTAATCGAAGGTGATTTTGATTGTCCCTCCCCATCTACCTTTGTGTTGTCATAGAAAGGTGTGTCACTTCATTCATGATCACCAGCTGGTCTATATCAGGAGGATACACAATCCCCATGGGGGTAAAGAGCTACACATATTATCCCTCCCTCGTGCCACATATTCCAGAGATTGCTTCCTAGTGGAACATAGGCATCTACATTTATAGTAAGAGCAATTGGACAAACCACATGGTCTGGCTATGCCCCAATACAGGTCTTGTTATAGTTATGCTCTGCTCCTTCTCGACACTGTTTCCTGGCGGTTTAACAAGCTTATTTTGAATTACCCGGGCCTTAGGACAAACTGGTTTCTGTCATAGCTGATTATATAGCCCTGAATGAACATCTCGGGAATTGTAGTTTGGGAAGCACAGAAGTGTGTGATTAGAGGGAAGTGCATCCAAATAGACTTTATCAAGAAGCAGAGAGAGGCCCTAACAAAATCAGCTCCGGGATTAGTTTACAGTGCTAGAGATGACTCATAGCGTATTTGTCTGTAGACATGTATGGGGAGTTGGTCCCTGCTATTATAGCCCTTAATAAACTCCTTAGTGAGAAGACTAAAGCGACCCATACACGGTGCGATTTTTTGCACGATATGGCCGATTTAGATCAGTTGTAACGACCAATCATGTACATCACGTGCGGTATTTGTACCATGACAATGCGTGTCCCCGCCATTGTAAAGCTGCATCGTAGATCTCATGGAAAAACGGTAAGATCTCGACCAATCGTGTATGATGTGACACACATCTCATGCTGTTTTGAATGATGAACTATCCGATGTACGAGGTCTTGCAAAATCCCTGGCCACTCCCCCCCTCCATTTTGTGAGAGACGACGCATTGGTATCGTATGTACAATCGTACACCATTTGACCAAATCATATAGAGAATTTCAAGGGAAGAATCTCAAGGGAAATCGTACAACACATCTTAACGTTAGGAAACCGCATCGTGTATGGCCGGCTAGATATGAGCAGATGCGGACACAGATATCATCTTTGGGGTAATAAACCGGGTAAGATGCTTGCTAGAGCATTGTGGTCCCAAAGATCCCAAACTTATGTACTTTCCGTCCGGGATGGTAGGGAGTGTCTTAACACTTCTTCAAATTGCTGAAGCGTTACAAGCTTATTATACAAAATCTTTTAATATTCCTCACCTACATCATTTGAGTCCCTCTACTTGGCGAAGGATCCTCTCAGACATTTAATCTCAAAACTATATCATCCCTGTACAGATTGTTCATTTTTCACAGTGCCCATGTATACTCTGGCATGGAATAGCTAACTGGGTGAGGAGTAGTTCCAGATATTCCAATATTAGTGTTCATTCTAGCCCCCTGCACCTGTCTCAACCCGTGCAGTTCCTCTTTCCTGCCTGGGGTGTCGCTCTCTGCTCTAAAGTGACGGGAGATCAGGGTGGGATATTCAATTGTGTTTGGGCGCCCATGCATATTGCGCGTGCCGTGCCCAAACAGACAGGGTTTAGCCTATTTAAAGTCCTGGTTTGGGTGCCCAAACCCCCCTTTTGGACCAATTGTTTCCCAAACGCAATCTTCTTGGAGTACCAAGTGCATGGTCTCCATTTTCCCTAGTAGATGCACAGGTGTACTCATTACTGGCTAACACGTTTCAAAAGATCCACAGGTGGAGCTAATTATTTCAATCGTGATTCTGTGAGGAGACCTGGAAAACATGCACTGTTAGTGCTCCCTGAGGAATGAGTTTGGGAAACCCTTCATTAGTTCAACCGACAATGGATTGGTGAATTTGTTTTGTACTGCCACAGTACTTTCATGCTATTAGTATAATTCTATTAATAATACTTTACTGGGGGTGAAGCCAATACAGGCACATTTATGAACTGGTAAACTTGCATTCTGCAACCAGTCCCCATCAAGGTTCATGATCTATTGAAAGCAAATGCTTGGTTCCTCCAGATCTCAAACTTGGTCCTCAGGCAGTAAAGAGGAATGGCACAGGTTGTGACAGGTGTAGGGTGCTAGAATGAAGATTATGGGGGAGATTCAATTGTTTTATCGCACCCTATCTCCCATCTAAAGTGAGGGGAGATCAGGGAGAGATATTTAATTGTGTTTAGGCGCCCATGCATATCGTGCATGTCACGCTCAAACAGACAGGGTTTAGCCATGCAAAGAGGCTAAACCCGTCTAAAGTCCTGCTTTGGGTGCCCAAACCCCCGTTTGGGTGCCCAAAGTGCCAACTTATCACAAGCTGAAATGTATGCTCCCACAGCTGTACGCGCCCATTCAGAGTAACAATTGAATTGCTCTGCCGGGCGCCCGGCACCTGCAACAATTGAATCGCCCCCTAAATATAGCCGGGCTACCTCTAGTTCTATACTCGTGCTAGAGACACAGTACAAGATACTCACTAGATCAGTGGTTCTCAAACTCGGTCCTCAGGACCTCACACAGGTCACATTTTCCAGGTCACCCAGCAGGAGCACAGGTGTATTCATTACTCATTGACATTTTGAAAGATCCACAGGTGGATATCATTATTTCACTCGTGATTCTGTGAGGAGACCTGGAAAACATTCAATGTTTGGGGTCCCGAGGACTGAGTTTGAGAACCTGTGCTCTAGATGTTACAGGCACCTCACCCTTCTCAAGGCGATGTGGTCGGGTGCCTGGCACACCATTTACATATTTGGTCACACTGCTCCTTGCTGGTGGACAGTAAGGAGACTCTCTGAATTATCACTGGACTTCCGCTAACTTTTACCTCGATAGAGCTACCCATCTCCCAGTTTTTCCTTTATTCTCGATGTTATATAGAATTGTTGGAGATTATTTGTGATTTTTGTCCCAGTTGATATCGGCTTTATCTTTTGTAACTACTGCTATGACAGAAAGTTACTGGAAATTGCTATTGACTCTTATAAACACAGATTGCATTAAAAACCTGCTAACTTATTCCACAAAGCTAATAAACTGGGGAGTTATTCTATCTTCCAACAGGTTAATCACCCCAAGTTCACTGCAAGGGCAATACTGGAGTGGCTTAAAGTAATGAAAATTGTACCAGTCGGATTCCTGACCTCAATTCCCTGCATACACTAATGTAGTCTTCATTCTAACACCCTACACCTGTCGCAAACCTGTGCAGTTCCTCTATCCTGCCAGGAGTGTCGCTCTCTGCTCTGGTGCTTCTAGCACACTCAGCTGATGCAACAAGCTTCTCTGGTGCTTCTAGCACACAAACTGTTTAATCTCAGCAGTTTGTTGCATCCGCTGAGTGTGCTAGAAGCACCAGAGCAGAGAGCGACACCCCAGGCAGGAAAGAGGAACAGCATGGGTTTTAACAGGTGCAGGGTGCTAGAGTGAACACTACTAATGCAATCGCATCTGCAGCTTTACACAGAACGTAGGTAAGAAAATATGCTGTTTCCAGAGCTTAGATGAGCCCACCGCTGCCTTAGACACATGAGCAATGGCAAATAATTGCTTGATCTGAATCAGGCCCTTAATTGGCTGAGAAATTTTTTAAGTAGCAATGGGAAAATATAGGGCCTGATTCAGACCCACTCGCGAGCGGCTGTCCGCTCGCAAGTGGGTCGATGTTCTGGACTGAGCATGCGCATGACGGAGGGAGCTCCGTCGTGCGCATGCGCCAGACGCGACGAGCGAAGGAAAGTCCTTCGCTCGTTGTGTCTGATCAAAGGGGGCGTGCTGTCAATGTTGATTGACAGCACGCCCCCTTTGGTAGGCGTGCCGGGGGCGTGCCTCCCTGACGGGGGCGTTCCCACGGGAACGCCTCCCGTCAAAAGCCGGCCCACTGACATCACTAGTGATGTCAGTGGGAGTGATTTTGGCTCTGATAGAGCCAAAATCACTCCAGAGCTTGCGGTTGAAAACCTCAACCGCAGGCTCCGGCTCGCAATTTCGATGGTCGCGATGGTCTCGACCATCGCGGCCATCAAAATGCACGCTCGTATAGCCTGTGGGTGGTGACCCACAGCTATACGAGCGTCCAGAAGGACGCTCCATTTTCATGGAGGCCGGCCCTCATTCAGAGCGTGCGCTCTGCTCAGAGCGTACGGCTCTGAATGAGGGCCATAGTTCCTTTTGAGATTTTTAATAAATCTCCTACTATGGAAGAGTGAAGCTGCTCCCCACTCAACCATTTAGATTGTGGTTATCGTTTGAGCTGGGTACAAACCTGTACAATCATCGGGCCTTCCTCTGGATTCCCGACCCGTTCATACGGTATCTTGAGAGTGTACGATCTTTGATCAGGTTTTCATGGAAGAAAACTGGCCACACCGAAAGATTAGGTTTTATGTGCAGTTTAATTGTCATCCGATTCGATAGTAAATAGACCCCTCAGTCTGATATTGTACTAAGCAGTGTTAGGAGAAGTGATAAGGAAGAGATAAGGTGCCAGCCAATCAGCTCCCAACTGCCATCTCACAGGCTGTGTTTCAAAAATGATAGTTGGGAGCTGATTGGCTGGCACCTTATCTCTTCCTTATCACTTTTCCTAACACTGCTTAGTAAATAGACCCCAAAAAGTGAAGTGTGTACGCACTTATCGTTCTTTCCCTTGCCTCTGCCCATAGCCCTCCAGCAGCAGCACAACTTTGTTTTTTCAGCAGATATTTTAGACAAATGGGGAGGGGCAGAATCAATTGTTTTAATGGGCGCCCGTAGGAAAAATTGACTTGTTGCTCCGTTTCGGCGCAAGAGCCGCCTGCACACGCTGCCTCCCGAGATGAGGAGCTGACATGTTAAAAGTCCATTGTTTGGTCATCCAAATGATACTCTGGGCACACTAACCAGAACTTTAGACAAGTTTTGCGAGCTGTACGCTTTTGGGCATGACAAGCATGATAATGCATGGGCACCCAAAACAATTAAATTGCTCAGTCGGGGACCCCATTAATTATTGCCACACCCTCCCCACCCCCCAAAAAAACACAAAATTAATTCAACCCATAAGGGTCGAAGGTCACAAATTAGATTGTAAAGGTGTGCACGTGTGTATTGGCACAGTGATTCTGACTTCCGAGCGCAAGTCAGATTGAAAATAAAATCGCATTGAAAGTGTGAACTCAAGATTACTAGAATTTACTAGATAAATGATAGCTAGAATCTTGCTATGGGTATCACCTCAATTTTTTAGAAGATTGGATAAGGTATTATAATATTAATAATAATATGTTAATAGAGTCTTATCCAAAATGACTACTGGCTTTACTAACTAGGTGCAAGAAGTTCCATAACACAAGTGAGGCTGACCAATCATTCTCTCCAGACTCTCAGTTACACAACAGCAACATTTCTTACTAAGCTCCACATTTTTATTCATGACAAACTGGAGGATTAGTGGAGCTTTAAAGGCCTTAGTTACTATACCCACATACATGTAAACAGGAGGAGTCCATCTTTATAATGTATCACTATAAAAATAAAGCCACAGTTATAATTTACGCAATTCTTTCGCTTCAATTCTACAGCGTCACGTACAGCAAAGAATAAAATAAAAAAGAACCAGGAGCACAAGATCCAGGGAAGAGGAGAAAATGAAGAGCACAGTATTAAATTGCAATGGCTTCGCTGATAATGTAAGCATGATGCATGCACTCATTACACACACTGGAAAACCACAAGATTCCTTGCATTACACAGAGGATTCTGCTTAAAAAGGGCATACACAAGAGCTGAGACTAATTGGATGAGGCATTCAATCTATTATTTAAACAAATAGTCAGAAAGCCAGCACTGGAAATGAAGAGCTTCAGGGTTGTTCTGTTAGATGTATGACACTCAACTCATTAAGGAGATACATTTGACACTGCACTCCTATGACAGCGGTTTAAGAGGAGTCTTAAATCCCGACACAGTGCTGCTGGGAGATCCTGTTCTGTCCATCATCCAAAATCTCAGACTGTTCCTTCATGCTGCCTTCATTCCCCTCCCCACATCATTGCAGAGGTTGGTGGGAGCAAAAGTTGAAGTTTTTGGGGTTTCTGTACCTTCCAACATGCCTTCGGGAACACTTACCGTACAGTACGTGAGAACAGCCCAGTTACACCTAGTTATCTGCAAGTAGATATGCCGCTCATTGTGCCCGACTCTAAATTGCCCGTTGATCCACATAGGTTCACCTAGCAGGCATGCGCAGTGCCATAAGCTGATGATTTCCGTTCCACTCTAAATCAGGCCCACTGTATCTTATAAAGTCACCCCTGGTTATAAAAGTGGAAATGTTGCCCATAGCAACCAATCAGATTCTACTTAATATTTAACTACTACCTTACAGAAGATAATAGCTAGAATGTTATTGGTTGCTATGGGCAACATCTCCACTTCTAAAAACTCTCACTTAAGGAAATGTACCCCATAGGGCACGATTCTATTCTACGCGATGTGAATAGCGCAGGGAGTAAACTCCCGGAGCTATTCAATACACCGTGCTGCTAAGTACGACTAAGGATTTCTTCTCGCACCCCTCCAGGGTTGCGAGCAAAAATCCAGGCGCGATGCTGTTTTCTGCCCTTAGCGCCGGGAAAACAGCAACGCGGCGGGAAGTTTAGTCGGAGAATGCCTGTTCTGGCGCCTAAACACCCTGTTTAACCGCGAGAACGAGCCTTCCCCGACCTAACTCTGCACAGAATTGAATAGCCCCGGGAGCTGATTCCCAGCGCTATTCACATCGCGTAGAATAGAATTGTGCCCATAGAGTGCAATTCAATTAAATGCGATGTTGAATAACAATTGTCGACATCACACCCTACACTTAAGTCAGGAGATGCAGGTTATAGTGCCTAATGAAGGTGTTTAGTCGCGGTAAATTGCATTCTCCGACTTAAGTGTCACCCGCAATGCTGTTAGCGCACGCGCCAAGCTTGAAACCAACATCGCGGCACTAGTTTAGTCGGATTTCTGCTCACACCTCAGGAGGGTGCACGTAGAAATCCTCTGGTTGGCGTTTACAGCGCAGCCAAATGAATAGTCCCGGGAACTCATTCACGGAGCCATTCAACATCGCATTTAACTGAATTCCCCCCAATATTGCAGCAGAGTCTGATAAACAAAAAGAAAAAATGGAAACAAACTAAATGTTTTTAAATCTATTTGTTTCCCCCTTTTCAAACTGACAAATGAGTGAAATGTCCAGAAAGACAGAGGGAATTCCAGTGAAGTATTTACATGACATTTTTAGATTTGCAGTATAACAAATCACTGTTAAGAATAGGATATCACTGGGGTCTAAAACATGAATGACTCCTGTTTGCACTAGAAGTTTAGAGGCTAGTTTCCTGAAGGGGATGAAGTTCCACAGAAACTTTATACAGATCTGTTTAGGTAACCTGAGGCTCGTAAGCTAGTGTGGAACTACAAGTGCCAACACACTCAGACCTGTACTTCCAGAACAGCTGGACAGTTACAAGCTCTAGAGTCCATATTCAGATTCTGCAAACATTCAGCACTAGGTGGTTACGATGTAAACTAATGTAGAACCAGTTCATTAAACAAGTACAATTTGCACAAGGGGAGGTCAGATCACCTACAACAAAGGAGCATTAATTGCATGACTGTAAATAAAACTAAGTTTATCCAACAACTGTATCTCCCTACAACTTCCTCATTGTCATTTCTCACTTTCAATAAGAGAAACGGCTCCTAATTTGCATCAGACGTACAATAACAGTAACCTTCAATTTACTAAACCAGCTGAACATGATGTCACAGGTCTACTTAAATAATAGGCTCATTAGATGTGATAATTAACAAAATATCATCTGAAAGTAACTTATTTTGAGTAAAGCCAGACAAAAATACCCCCTGCCCAGCCAACAGGTGATAACAGCAAAGATATGTTATGTGTGTTACAGTACATTGTTCATTTTTCACCATGTTAATCAGTAAGGCCCTGTATCAACTCTTATGGAGATAATATAAATTGCTGGAGGATAAGAATAAAAAAAATATATCAATTGATTGAAGATATTGAAATTATTTATAACCATGCAAGACCAACATTATTTCAAAAATGTAATCCAAAAACATAATTTTATTCTATTCATTAATGCTCAGTTTCTAAGTACAAACAATATGAGATCAGGCATACTCTTTAACAACCTGCGAAAAAATCAATTCCAAGAAGAAATATTACAAATTAGTTTATAAAATATATTACAATTCAGTTGTAAACAAAAAGAAAAACATTTTACCATGGATGTGACTAATATCCCTTTTACACCAGAGCTAAAACCTGGGTTATTGCAGGGTTAACCCGGGTAGCTCCTTGGTGTAAAAGGGGACAGGGTTGGATTCCCAGGTCGAGTGACCCGGCAATCCAAACCAAGTAACTTGCAGCGTTTAACACGGGAATAACCCGTGAAACCCTGCAGTGTAAACAGCGCGATCCGGGTCACGGTGACCTGGATTGTGCCGCATGCCTGCCGATTGGCCGGCTTCAGTGGCGCTTGGAGAGGACGTCATCTCCAAGCGTCCACTTCAACGCCAGAAAACACGGGTCTGTGCTGGATTGGAATCCTGTTCCAACCTCCGGGTCAGACCAGGAATTTTGGTGTAAAAGTGGTATTAGTATTAAACATGTTGTCTTTTTCTCTCATTTGGACTTTGTTTTAGATTCCAATTTGCAGAATCAGCATATTAGGTTGCACAATTATGTAATTTTAAGATACAAAATAGATGTACAAATGGCAGGAATGGATCAGATAATGAAAAAATTAAACACAATTTTTCATATGTACAGGGGACAAATTTCTAGAAGTAGGACATAATTTTATAAAGGCTTATCCTGGAAAAATCTGTCACGTTCCAGCTGATGTTCATTTTATTGCCAATACGTTCATCTGGAGCATAGGTTCTCAAACTTGGTCCTCAGGACCCCAAACAGTGCATGTTTTCCAGGTTTCCTCACAAAATCTCAAGTGAAATAATTAGCTCCACCTGTGGATATTTCAAAACTTGCAGAATGCAAGTTTACTGGTTCATAAGTAAAACTCATTTTCATTTTAATCTCTACAATGTGCCTGTACTGGCTTCACCCCGAGTAAAGTATTATTAATAGATTTATACTAACAGCATGAAAGTACTGTGGCAGTACAAAACAAATTTACCAATTCATTTTCGGTTGAACGAATGAAGGGTTTCCCTAACAGTGCATGTTTTCCAGGTCTCCTCACAGAAACACGAGTGGAATAATTAGCTCCTCCTGTGGATCTTAAAATGTGTCAGCCAGTACTGAGTACACCTGCTAGGAAAAATGGAGACCATGCACTTGGTACTCCAAGAGGAATGAGCTTGGGAAACACTGGTCTCATGGAAACAAAACTGACAACTTGCTCTCTGTGATTTAATAAACCTAATAACACAGCTACAGTGTCCTGCGATTATTAAACATGAAACAGTTGACTGGCTGAGCCATCTACAGCCATTGGTTCCCCATGGGACAACGGGGTTGTGCTACACCGAAACTCTATCATATGGTTTAATTATCATCACACAATCCAACAAAAGTGAACCTGGACCCCTAGGGGACTGGTGGATAAAGGTCACACGCAATAATGCCCTTAAGTCACATGTATGATGATCACCTGGTACTTCTCATAGAAGTGTCAATAGCAAGTCTCAAACCTAGGCTGACAATCATATACAGGGAAAACAATGGGCTACTCAGGGTGACAGAGCCATATAAAACTTACTTAGGCTTACAACCTAATTCTGTTGAATCAATTGAGTAAAAATGCCCAAAAGGCAAAATAATCTAAAAAGATATTTTGGTGAAAATGGTATTTAAATAAAATAAAAAATTTCTCACAAAAACTGTAATGAATCAAAAAAATCCAAGAGATGCTTTAACTCCCAGACCGCTAGCAGTCCCCTAAATTTCTTTCCTACCAACACACTCCAATTTTACATCCCCTATGTCCATGTCCCGCCTGCTTCCATTATGTAGCTGTCATGTAAAGATAAACACATGTATGTTTAGTTATGTCTACTTGGAGGAAGTTCTACATATACATAAAGATTATGAATCACATAGACACTGACAGACATTACACAACTCACTGGAAATCTCTGCCACCAAAAGCGGAAAAGGGGAGTTTGTGAGTTTCAAAAATAAGAACTGTACATAAAAAGTACCAGTTTGCCGATCGGCGAACTCCAATACACACCAGCCAACAGCATCCAACCTTATAAAGTTTCTCTGGTTAAAAATGTCACTATATATTGGTTTGTTTTTTTTTCTTCTTTTCTTGCTCTCTGTGACAAACAACATCTGAAATACCATGGAGAAAGCTGTGCGGCAGCAACACAACAGAAGTGATTAGGATTAATAGGATAAGGTGCTGTCACTAACAGATTGCATCATAAAAGTATCACATTCCGCCCACAATACATGGTCCAAACACTTTCACTTTCCATCATATTTTCTTTAAGAAAATGTAGAATAAATCAATGTCGGTGAGATCTTCACACAGTAGAAAACCTGATTTTATTTATATATACACGGTATATATATATATATATATATATATATTATAAACACAGGCACACACAAAAAAAATAAAAAATCAGAATGGACAGAATAACTGTTCCACTCATGTGACACAGTAAAAAACATATTAAATAAATATAAAGAACACCAAGCAGACTTTACAATAGGCATGTTCTATCTGATCCACAACTGAAATGGCTGCACAGCATGTGAACAGTACATAATGTATGTATGTATGTATGTATGTATGTATGTCTCAGTGTCAGAGTTTATCTGTGAACAGAGATATGCAAGTAACCCAAGTCACTTCCTTTTGGCCTTACTACTGTGTTGCAATCTGACAGGCTGCAGAAAAAGTACAAACACTTCACCACCCTGCAGCTAATCCCAGCTCCATGTGTTCACATTGCAAAGTTGTGCTGCCTGTCATTTTGTTCTTATTTTCTGCAATGTTGGAAACACAGGCTGCAACATGCATTTAGCAGAGAGGAAGATGATGGGCTTACCAGATGCAATGCTGGTGGCTGAGTCAGGCAGCTAATACTCCATTCTCTTGCAGACCGTGAGAAGCAGCAGCAGCGAGGAGGAGAAGAGGGACTATTGCTCCACCATGCACCAGATTCACAAGCCTCTGGGCTGTGTGTGGCTTAGTGCACACACAGGCTCTGCCCCCAGATGACGTCCAGAAATCGCTGTCACATGGCCACATGAAAGCCAGGAGAGCGCTGGTTGTCGTAGCAACTCCAGGGCTGCTCTGAAATGATTTCAATAGGGTCATCCGTCACACTGTGTGTGCATCATTATAGGCTGCCTGCAAAATAAAATAACTCCAAGCACCCCACCTCATTTACATACCAGGGTCCTCCCCTCTTTATAAGATTTGCAGACCTTTATAATTATTTAGCAATTTGCAGTGTACTATAAGGGAATGCATGGTAGCCAGAGCCAGATTAGCAGTGTGCAGAGCTATGTGGGGGTTACAGTTCATTTACATGGCAGGCAGTGGTGGGGGTCGTGTATTGTCTGGTGTCTGCAGAACAATACGTGAGATACTTTTTCTGTGCTAGAGAGCAGGTCCAACTGAGGCACTGGAATGTATTGAAAATCAATATCCATGTAAATTTAAATTCAATAAAGGAATCCATTTTACTTATTATATGGGGGCAAAATGTATAGACCCACTAATGAGTGGAAATGAAATGAATCATGACATGTCATTTTTACACACATTATATACATATATATATATATATATATATATAAACCATATGTAGTGGTCCGGCTCTCCCTTTATAGCATAAATAGGCCGGTTGCCCGCAAGTGAATAAATAGCATACTACACAGGTTGATGCAGCACTCCTGGCGCAGAATAATCACAGATACGTCAACGTAATAGTCTACGTTCACGTATCTGTGATTATTCTGCGCCAGGAGTGCTGCATCAACCAGTGTAGTATATATATATATATATATATATATATATTTATTATTATTTTTTTTTATTAATTTTTTTATTATTATTTTTTTTTTTCTGGCGCTCAAAGCATACTACGGAGATCTGCCCCCGTTGCCCTCCATCATGAAGATCTTCTATCTTCTACACAAAGTGCCCTGATGAATATGCGCCAGCATTGAAACGTTGGCTTTTGCTACCTGGTAGTCTGTTGTGTCCTTTAAATGCCTGAGTGCCACCGATTGTGTGACTTATATAGAGAGAGAGAGAGAAAACAAGGTGAACGGCAGTCATCCGGATTTCATAAGAAGAAACACCAAGTCTAGCTGATCTTCAACGTTTCGGAACTTATTCTTCCTGATGACGGATTAAATTCCGAAACGTTGAAGATCAGCTAGACTTGCCCCTTACCTTGTTTTCTGCATGTCATTCTCTGCTGTGCACCATGGTTGTTGCTTCATTCAATAGTGCCTTCCCACAGGTTTTATATATATATATATATTATATATATATAGCGCCAGGTTAAGGTTTTTGGAGGGCCCAGGGCAATAAACCAGGGCCGCAACTAGGGGGAACTAAGGGGGCACGTGACCCGGGTGCCGGACTTGAGGGGGTGCCAGGAGGATAGGTTGCTGCTCTTGTGGGATTGGAGCAGCATGCCGGCCTTGAGAGACACAGAGACACCGTCAGTCTAATGTGGTGCCGGTCGCAAGCCAATCAGTGCGTGCGGACCGGCAGCCAATCAGCAGAGGCTGCCGGTCCGTGAGCTCCATTGGTTCGCGAGCGGCACCACATTGCAATGATGGCAGTACTGAAAGTTTCCCAGCGTGTGGTTGTCGCGTCCCGTGCCACTCCGAGCTCACCCTCCACATGGCCCTGGCAGGTAAGAGAAGGGAAATGGGGCCTTACTGTGGCATAATGTGTAACGAGCCTTACTGTGGCATAATGTGTAAGGGGCCTTACTGTGGCATAATGTGTAAGGGGCCTTACTGTGGCATAATGTGTAAGGGGCCTTACTGTGGCATAATGTGTAAGGGGCCTTACTGTGGCATAATGTAAACGTACCAAAATATTTGATCATGTGCCATCTAGTTTGAGAGGTGGTGATAGAGGAAAAAACTCCTGCAATTAGATAGCAGGTGGATATTCACATTAGATACAAAGTCTCCTAAAGGTTTGAATGAAAGCCTGGGGTTACAATGTTTTGTTTAAACCTAAGGGTGCTCACACACATAGCGATTTTTCATCCAATTAGGCCGATTTCGACGAATCGCAACAACGAATCGGTTAAAATAAGTCCAAATTGTGAGTTTATACTCACGAGCACGATGCGGAAGCGCGTCCCCGCTCGTCATACCTCACATTCTCTGATCTGCTGTGCTGTAGGGCAGATTAGCCAACCTGGAACACGATGAGAGCCGATTGTGAGGGGTTTTTTTAACTTACGACGAATCATATGATTCATCGCACAACGCAGAATTTGACTGACAGGAGCCTGGATACGCCCCTCCGCCATCTTGTGCAGCATTGTGTATGGAGGGGGAAAGAAGCACAGTCCGGAGCCTGCACACTGAAGTGTTTTTTTTGTGGAAGTTTGGTGAGTATTTGTACTGTTTAAATGCAACCACACTGACCACCAATGTGTGCCCTCCACTACCCACCAATGTGTGCCCCCCAGGTAATAAATGCATGACCCAGCCACCACCCGCCGTAATGAGGCGGGCGGTGGCTGGGTCATGCATTAAGCTCCCACTACCCACCAATGTGTGCCCCCAGGTAATAAATGCATGAACCAGCCACCGCCCGCTGTAATGAGGTGGGCGGTGGCTGGGTCATGCATTAAGCTCCCACTACCCACCAATGCGTGCCCCCCCAGGTAATAAATGCATGACCCAGCCACTGCCCGCCGTAATGAGGTGGGCGGTGGCTGGGTCATGCATTAAGCTCCCACTACCCACCAATGTGTGCCCTCACCTAACCAACTGGCCACCAATGTCATGGGCCCACCTAATAATTATTTAGAAAACAATTCAACTTTTTGAAAAATTAATAAACAAATTTATTTAAACAAGTTAAACAAATACATTACAGGAAGATTCTTCATATTGAAATAACATAAAATATTTGTCAAAACATGTAAAAAAATAAATACAATACAGATAAAATAAAAATACATTTAAAGTAATGAAACTTAAAAAACTAACAAAAAAAAAGTATTTACTGTAACCAAAAAAAACACCATACATTACATTTCAAAACACACATCATTCCTGTAAAACAGGGGTCTTCAACCTTTGGCCTTCCAGCATGCCCTGCCAAGGTTTGGAAATATAAGCATGCTAAAACTGTGGCAGGGCATCCTGGGATCTGTAGTTCTACAACAGCTAGAGGGCCAAAGGTTGAAGACCCATGCTGTAAAAGAAAGAAGAACATTAAATTACCTAAAAATAAACACATGACATTCCTGTAAAAGAAAACATGATTACTTTACCATACCAAACCTTTAAAAACCTGTAAAAAAGAAAATATTAAAACATTCAAAAATGTAACCATAACAACATAAAATATAACAAAACTATATACACTAATAATTATATGTCCTTTTATTTCCTCTTCATAGATATGTCCATGGATAGTGAACGTGAGTTAGTTAGCGGATTCATCGAAATCCTGCACTCTAATGAGTGTCTGTGGAAGATAACTTTGCGCAAATAACACAACAAGTCGCACAACTTGGCTGCATTACAGCTGCTCTTGAAGTATACGAAACGGTAAATTGTCGATGCTGACCTGAGAACTGTCCGGCAGAAAATTCAAAACTTCAGGACAGTGTACATAAAAGAAAAAAAGAAGGTGGATAACTCCAAAAAATCAGGAGCAGGCACAGATGATATATATGAGCCCACGCTCTGGTACTACCATATGATGTCCTTCATCAGTGATCAAGAGCCACAAAGGGAATCTATCGTGTTGATGGCTGAGCGAGAGGGAGAACAGGAGGTTGAAGAAGTGCCTGGACCAGTCTGCTGAAGTCTTGGTAAGTAGTGACACAGTTAATACACCAAAATCCTTAATGTTTTTGTTGTTCAATCCCAAATGTCTAATATAGTCAGTTAGTTCACAGACATTCCTCCTGCCATGGCACCGCACCTGGTCCATTGAAATAGGCCATGTACTCCTCCCTCACTTCTTTGGCATGTGCGGCCGATGTTGTAGAAATTGGTGGTGCAGACACAGATGTAAATTGTGCAGTGTCCCCCAGAGGTCCTACATCTTCTGGTCTAGCTGGGACTGGTCCTCGTTGGGTAGTTTTTCTTCACAAAAAGTTATGCAACACACAGCACGCCATCACGACCCAGTCTGTCTTCTCCACACATAGGTTGATGGTGGTGTGAAAAATGCGGAAGCGTTTGCTCATTATTCCAAACGCATTTTCCACAATGCTTCGTGCCCGGGATAGACGGTAGTTGTAGATCCTCTTCTCTCTGGTCAGGCCCCTCTGTGCAAATGGCTTCATCACATGTTCATGTAATGCAAAAGCCTCGTCAGCGACAAAAACGTAATTTAAGCTGTGCTTTGTCTGATCCAGTGAGGGCAAGTTAAGGGTTTTGTTGGTGAGTCTGTGGTAGAAAGTCGTCTGTTTTAAGGACCCACCATCCGAAGCACGGCCATTATTGCTGACATCCACAAACAGAAATTCATAGTTGGCATTCACCACTGCCATGAGAACGATGCTGAAGAATCCTCTGTAGTTGTAGTAATATGATCCGGTGTTGGCAGGTGGGTTGATGTTGATGTGTTTCCCATCGATGGCTCCTGCGCAGTTAGGGAAATTCCAACGTTGTTCAAACTCTTCAGCGATCCTCTCCCACTCTTCCACAGTGTTAGGAAACTGTAAAAATAGTAAAAAAGGGGTTAGAACATGACTATAATATTTTTTTTTCTTTGTTTCCTATATAGACTCCCACCCAAGACCTTGATTTGGGATCCACACCGGACCTCAGTCTGCTTGGGGAAAGTGATGTGGAGAATACCACAAAACTGGTAACACCCATTGCACCTGGACCCTAATCCTCTTCCCAACAACCCCCCCAAAAAAACAAGGGAGAAATGAGAACCATACGGAACGGGAGGACTTATTTGTCACGAATGCAGAACACCTGCTTCAGAAACCTCTTGATGCAATTGATGACTTTACGGCACATGTAAACAGCACTATGAGGAATATGGATGAAGAAACAAAAAAAAATTTCCTAAGGGTAAATTATGACCTATTGAGTAGGTGTATGAGCAAAAACATACACAATTCAACGTATATAGCTGACCCAATGCTATTTTCCCCTGCCCCAAATACCTATGTCAGGCCCCCCCCAGCCCAGTTAGAGATTACTCCCCCACCCAGCACCCCAAGCACTACCATTTTTAATGCTCTGCTGGATGCAGCGGATAAATCGCCCCGTTATACAGATATCTATTTTTTTTTTGTTTATTTTGTTCTTGCTTTTACTATCACCAAATTTTATGACTCCCAGTAGGTGCTGGCTGCATGGGATAGGGTGGTGATGAATCTGTTTGGACAAGGCCACTACGCACATGGCACAAGTACACATTGCTGGAAGCCGGGGCCACAATGTATACTTGTGCCATGTGTGTATTGGCCTGTTCAAACTGGCGTCTGACCCACCCTATCACATACAGCACGCTACCTATTGGGATTCATAACATTTGGTGATAATGCTGTTTTGTAAAAATGTTATTGGAATCTATATTGCATACAGTTCAGTGCACATTTTCATTAATGCAGCCTATTATTTGCTATTACTAAAACCCCCCCCCCCAAAATTCGTGAGGACATAGGGCCTGATTCAGAGCCGCTCGCTATTTGCGGTCGTTCGTTTTATAAAAAGGGGTGGCTATTCAAATGAACCGTTCGCACTTTGCGGTCTGTTCACGCCTCTAAGTCTGAACGAGCGAGCAAAACTTGCGGTTGTAATTTTGAAAAATACGCCCCCTTGCCGCTCGCACCATACGTCATGTCCGCTATTTATTAGATTAATCGAGTACATCGTACAGCATATGAACTGCTTGCTATTCTTGTGGTTGGTTTTTTCAACCGCTATTTTGCGAGCAGTTCTGAGTTAAACAAAAACAAAGTGACATGGTCAATGACGCTGCTGGATTAATTATGCACTCCCTTAAAACGCCCGTTTTGACCTTTAAGCACGCCTGCGTTCTGTTCTCCACTCCCCGTTTTCAAGCACCTTCCCCTGTTCCTCCCACATACGCCTCCTTCTGTCGTATTACAATCTGTACGCATGCGCAGATGTGCGAACATCGGTCAGAACGAACGAGCGGCCGCTTACGAGCGGCTCTGAATCAGGCCCATAGTGTGCAAGTGTTTTTTGGCCACGGTGGCTCTGTATTGTTCCAAGGTTGTTGTAGTGTTGTGTACACAAGATGGCTGCTATGCAGCACAGTTTTCTGCCTTATTGGCACAGTTAAAGAGTAAAATTTTAAACAATATTTAACAACAAATAAAAACAAATTTTTTTTCTTTAAACAAGAAAAAAATGTGTTGTGTCTTTTTTTACTTACCTTGCAATACTGGTACTGCAGCACTTTAACGATCGCTTTGCAGGTCTCCGGAATGATGACGCCCAAGGACTGAGGTGAGATGAGTGTCCCAAACTTCAGGTCTTCCAGTGACCTTCCTGTAGCCAGATACCTCAGGGTAGCCACCAGTCTCTCTTCAGCAGGGATTGCCCTCCGCCACCTTGTGTCCTGTCTCTGGATGTGGGGGGTCACCAGATGCAGCAATTCCAGGAAGGTGGCATCATCCATGTGCAGGTAGTTCCGATAGTCGTCCGGATTGTTCTCCTTGATCTCCATCAGCAGGGACATGTGAGAGCGGGTATCCCTTTGTAGAAGCTACTCCTTAGTCCAGCATGCTCTTGTCCTTCTTCGCTGGGCCCTCTTCCTAATCTCCCGGACCCCAGCTTCAGCGGCCAACACTCTATACCGATAGGGATCCATCAGCACAGAATTCAGGAACAGGATAGAATGCAGGTAGGTAGCACACACTTGCAGGTAGAATAAACTTTGTAAAAGGCAAGCCAAATACAAAGAGCACAGTAGCAATGTACAGGATTCAGCAGGAATACACCTAGCCTCATCTAGTAGCAGAGCAGAATGTACTGTACACAGAGTTTAAAGGGTGCCTGTTTTTTATACTCCCTAGATAGCCCCTCCCATTGTTTTGACTATTTAAATTTCCCACCAATAGTCAAGAGCCTGTTTTTTTTTTTTTAAACTCACGATTTGTTATGGCCAATCTCACGATGCGTACGATCCAATAGATTGTGAGATCGTAAAACAGATTGGGTGATTTTTTTTCTAAATCGTGATCATGACAGCAAGGGAGCTCCCGTGAAAGCTCATGAGGAAATTGGACAAGAAATCGGATTGTGAGCATATCGGTATGTGTGTGGGCACCCTAACATTTAAGATGTATTAATTTTGTTATACAACTGACTCTTTGAGATATTATGTTGCATACATTCTTATTCCTTATTATATATTTTCCATCTATATTTTTTTATTTATGTTTTTTAGTTGTGCCTCTTTTTGTATTGCATTCGTTTATGATGTGTGGACTAATTGTAAATATGGGTTTGTTATGTTAAATGCTAAGGGCAAAATTTACAAAGTGGCGGTTTGATGGCGGTTTCTATTCTATTCTAAACCCCGGCGGTTTGGTGGCGGGTTCTATTCTGCTCTAAACCCTGGGGGTTTGGTGGTGGTTTGCAGCGGTTTCTAAATGACAGCCCTATTTTAATCTATTCTAAAATGTGTTTTGACTGTGGTTTGGCGGCTGTTTTCTATCTGCAGATTTACTAAGGCCAAAACCGCTGCAAAACTGCCATCAAAACACATTTTAGTATAGAATAGAACAGGGCTGTCATTTATACCCCTTTCAGATATACAACCCAGAAAATTTCCTGCTCAGACCCGGGAATTTCTCCTGTGCAAAATCCCGGGTATTTGGTCAAGACCCCCCTTTCACACTACAGTGTCTACCCGGGAAATTCCCGGGTAGACCCCTTTCAGACAAGAGCAGGGGTTTTCAGAGTTTTACATAGAAAAACAGAGTTTTGTCATTATAACTGGACGTTATGCTGGCACACATTAATGAGGTCATGCAAAGGTGGGGATGTGGTACAAGGGGACTGGGAGTTATTGTTATTGAAATAAATACAAATACTTAATATTTGAAAGGTTCAAAAAATCTTTTATTTTAATAAAGGCCTTTGTTTTGCATACGAATTTTGAAAGCCTTACTTCCATATTTCTTACAAAATACAACACAATTCAAAACCAAACAATAGTATCAAAAAAAATAACAGTAAAGTGCACATTTACTTTAGAACATTGTTAAGTGCGCATATAGCTATGAGGCATTAAACAAGCCTTTAAAATAAAACAAAAAGGTAGATCCTTGTTTACACCAACTCAATATCCTATGACAAAAGCAGTAACCATAATATTTTCAACATCGTCATATGGGATATGTCTAGTTGACATCACTAGATATATTTGATCACCACAGTTAATTATTTCTGTAAATTGTAAACTCTGGGTGTTTGTCAGGAGTATGTTCCTGTGACAGAGTATTAGCTGGCAAAGTATCTTTAAATTGACCTTCGAGTACATTATCTAATGTACTATCTGTAAATGTTGAGGATGACTGAGGTGTTTGCGGATGCTTGGATATATGGGATGTAGTTTGGCCAAATGCTGGGGGGGGACTTTACTTGTTGCGCATACTGGGATGTTTGGTTAAATGCTGGGGGGGACTTTACTTGTTGCGCATACTGGGATGTTTGGTTAAATGCTGGGGGGGACTTTACTTGTTGCACATACTGGGATGTTTGGCCAAATGCTGGGGGGGACTTTACTTGTTGCGCATATAGGGATGTTTGGCCAAATGCTGGGGGGCTTTGCTTGTTGAGCATACTTGTATGTAGTTTGCCCAAATGCTGTGGGGAAATTAGCGTGCTGGCCATACTGTGATGTATGCTCAAATGAGTTGGGAGACTGAGGTTGTTGCACATACTGGGATGGTTCCCCAAATGAGTTTGGATAATTAGCTTGTTGCCCAAAATGGGTGAGTGGTGGAACATGTTTTGGTTTGTAGTGGATTGTGCTCAAGATTTGAGTAAAAAATTTGCAGTTATCGCGACTAAGCCTTTCCTGCATAGCCTTCATTTCCTTTAGCAAATTACTCGGCATTTCTCTCTCATTGGCCATGAACCGCTGCAGTCTGGCATCCTCTTGTGTCTGCCATTCCGAATCTAGGTCGCGTAGTTGTTCACAAAGAATATTTGTCATGGATTTGGTAGCAACATCAATTTTGCTCTTCTTTTTAACGTGTTGGCACTGTGAAAACTGAAAGTAAAAGAGAGAAAACATTGGGCAACAGATGTAAAAAATATTTCAAACACAAAACAATAAATGGTCCCAATTCAAAAAGCAGCACGCCTGTTTGCATGCGGTGCCCATCCTCCACTGCAAGATAAACGCAGAAACAATACTATATGCTAGAAATTTAATGACAACATTACATAGATTAATGCAGCAGAACATAAGTTATTTGAATTAAACTTACTGTTACTGCGTAGGGTGGGCTTGTCTCCCTGGGTCTGTGGCTCAGACTCAGAATCTTGCCTTTGCGTTGGAGAGATCACATCTGTGCCAGTGCTTGGTTCAGTGATGATGGTATTAGATGAGTCCTCATCTGGGTCATCAAATAGGACCTGCGATAATGCCGGGTTCTGCTGGGTGCTCTCAGGAGTTGTTGAAGGCGTGCATGTTGTTGTTGCAGACAGTGTGCCAGCGTCACTTGAAGAAGATAGAGCAATGGGGTTGCATAGTGCTGTATGCCCAAAAGCCGAAGTGCATAAATCGTATAAGGCCCACTCCATCCTTCCCACACCACTGCGATTATGATTGTGGTTATGGACCTTTGTGTATTGTTTCTTTAGGCTCTTTAGCTTATTAAGGACTTGCTGCTGTGTCTTCACAATACCCTGGCTGGCCAGGATTTTGGCAGTGTTGCAATAGATCATGGCATCTTTAACAGTGCCTGTGATTTGAGCTTTTATTTCCTCCTCTCCCCTCACATTTAAGAGCTCATGGACCTCCTCGTCCTTCCAATGTGCCATGATCACCAACCACCTGTACACAGCAAAAATAAAGATTACCGCACTAAAGAAAACCCAGAAAATTGAGATAAAAAATAAGAAATAAATAAGAAAATGAATAAAAAATAAATATTTTGTTAGGTAATAAAGTTTTCAGTATTTTAAAACAGATGCCATATATAATAAGAAACAAGCTCTTTTAATAAGGTAATAAAAAACAGTAATTTACATAGTATAACACTATGACATAAATAATAACATTAGATGCTAAATATGTTTACACACCTGGCACCACTCTCCAAACACCTGGTACAAGTTCACCTCGTGGTGTTGGGGGCCTCTCTGCAACTGTTGCAGCACCTAAATCTGCCTTGTAGCACTGCACAGGCTTCTTAGCGCTATGTTAAGCGTTTATATGGCGTCTGCCCTCCACTGTCCGGCTGTTGCTGATGATCTCATCAACAGGCAGCCGCGTCCGGCCAATCAGGAGCTGTTTGGTGAAGCCCGGGAGTAAATTCCCGGGTAGCACCATTCAGACAGAAGCAGGGTAATTTTCCGGGACTTAAGTCCCGGGAAAAACCCTGGTCGATTGCAGGGGCGGTACCATTCAGACAGACGCGGCTATCCGGGAATTTGTCTGAGGGAGGCCAAATTCCCGGGATTCTCGACAAGTCTGAAAGGGGTATTAGAAACCACTGCAAAACCGCCACCAAACCCCCGGGGTTTAGAACAGAATAGAACCCGGCACCAAACCACCGGGGTTTAGAATAGAATAGAAACCACCGTCAAACCTCCGCTTAGTAAATTTTGCCCTAAATATTCAATGATACAGTATTTGCCATGTGTCACGACCAGAGTTTCTCGGCATGGTGGTCGACGGGTATTACCTGTGAGGTCACTTGGCGGGGGGCGTCTGGCGGTGGCGCTGGTGTTTGGCGAGGGGCTTTGGCTGTGCATGGTTCTGTGCGGGCATGTTGTCACTTTGGGCTGGTGAGGCCTGGTGGTGCTTCGGTTCCGCTCCGGCATGGGCGCCGCCATCTTGCCTCCGGTCACGTGACCTAATCGCCCAATCCTGGTTTGTCACATGCTCTCTCTGGCCAGTCACGGCACTGCACTTGGTATTAAGGGAGGTTCAGAGCCTCACTTCATTGCCAGTGCAACGTGTTTCTCAGCATAGCTGAGAGAGAATTCCCTGTGCTCACCATCTGTTCCTGTGAAACGCTACCTGCCTGCCTGCTTGTCTTCTCCAACCCCGCTGGACTACCGTGCATCCTCCATTACCTTCCCCTTGCCTGAGAACCTAAGTCTGCTGTTCACCCTGCACCTTGCCTCCACTGACACTCTGCTGGATGGTTTTCCCTCAGCCTGCATTCTTCATTTCAACCACTACACCTGATTTCCCCTGCCTGTCTTTTTTCACCACCCTCACAAGACCCGGATACTGGACTGCTCCTATCTGCCACTACCTGGACTTTACTTCATTGCATTCACCTCAATTCCCATTTGCACTTTAGTGCCATCCCTGGACTTATTTTCTCCCATTGTTCATGTCTGCTAAACCAATTAAAAGTTCCACGTTTTGTTTTAAATCTGCTTCTGTGTCTGCTCCTATCACCACCGCGGGCCCACAACAAAACCAGGACATCACACCATGCTATTCCTTAACGAGATAAAATATAATTTTTGTATTGAATTTAATTATAAATTCGGAACGATTGATGGCTTATTATGTATATGGACAGTACTTTAGTTGACAGTCTGCTATTTTAACTTTCACGTGTTATTTTAATGTTCACGGGTTACTAAGGTTTCATAGCAACCATATACACGATTTGTACGTCACACTGCGTGACACCATTTGTTGACGTTATCTGAGTGAGATGCCCGCATGTGGCGCGATCTTGGAGGCAGCGACTGACGGCGTCTCCCAGGTGAGTACAAATTGGTTATCACATTTGATTAAATGATGTGGGTATATATGTATGTTTGTTGGCACTTGTTTGTATACTGTTCCCTGATGACGGGGATGCTCCACGAAACGTTGGAATAAAGAACATTTGTAGTTTTTGAAAATCTCCTGAGTGCTGCCTCTTTTATTGGACTGTATATATATATATATATATATATATATATATATAGCGCCAGATTAAGGTTTCTGTAGGGCCCAGGGCAATAAACCAGGGCCGCAACTAGGGGGTGGGCTAAGGGGGCACGTGACCTGGGTGCCGGACTTGAGGGGGTGCCGGGAGGCTAGGTTGCTGCTCTTGTGGGTTTGGAGCAGCATCCCAGCCTTGAGAGGCACAGAGACACCGTCAGTCTAATGTGGTGCCGGTCGCAAGCCAATCAGTGCGTGCGGACCAGCAGCCAATCAGCAGAGGCTACCGGTCCGCGAGCTCCATTGGTTCGCGAGCAGCACCACATTACAATGACGGCAGTACTGAAAGTTTCCCAGCGTGTGGTTGTCCCGTCCCGCGCCACCCCAAGCTCACCCACCACACGGCCCTGGCAGGTAAGAGAAGGGAGCCTTACTGTGGCATAATGTGTAAAGAGCCTTACTGTGGCATAATGTGTAAGGGGCCTTACTGTGGCATAATGTGTAAGGAGCCTAACTGTGGCATAATGTATATGGGGCATTACTGTGGCGTAATGTACAGTATATGGGGCATTACTGTGGCATAACTGTATAAGATGCATTACTGTGGCTTAATGAATAAGGTGCATTACTGTGGCTTAATGTATAAGGGGCATTTCTGTGGCATAATGTGTTGTAAGGGGCATTACTGTGGCAGAATGTGTTGTAAGGGGCATTACTGTGTGGCATAATGTGTTGTAAGGGACATTACTGTGAGGCATAATGTGTTGTAAGGGGCATTACTATGACACAAAACCACACACCCTTTTCGTCCTCTATGTTGTATTTTTTTGGGGGGCGCCAAATTATGGCCTTGCCCCGGGTGACAAGGGCCCTCATTCAGAGCCGTACGCTCTGAGCAGAGCGCACGCTCTGAATGAGGGCCGCCCTCCATAATTATGGAGCGTCCTCCTGTACGCTCATATAGCTGTGGGTCACCACCCACAGCCTATACGAGCGTGCAGTTTGATGGCCGCGATGGTCTTGACCATCGCGACCATCGCCACTGCGAGCCGGATCCTGCGGTTGAGTTTTTCAACCGCAAGGCCCGGAGTGATTTTGGCTCTATCAGAGCCAAAATCACTCCCACTGACATCACTAGTTCCCTTGGGAATGCCCCCATCAGGGAGGCACGCCCCCGGCACGCCCACCAAAGGGGGCGTGCTGTCAATCAACATCGACAGCACACCCCCTTTGATCAGACACAACGAGCGAAGGAAAGTCCTTCGCTCGTCGCGTCTGGCGCATGCGCACGACGGAGCTCCCGCCGTCGTGCGCATGCTCAGTGCACAACATCGACCCACTTGCGAGCGGACAGCCGCTTGCGAGTGGGTCTGAATCAGGGCCAAAGCTCCTAGTTTCAGCCCAGAATAAACCTGTTGGGTCCCTACCAATAAAATTGTCACAATGATATGTTGACAATGTTATTAAAAAGTATAATGTGTAAATAAATACTCCCAGTGCCACCAATGTGTAGAACACACTGTAGTGCCAACAGTTTACATTATGCTACAGAGAACCCCCACTTCATATTATGCTACAGTGCCCCCTGCACTGGGGATGTGACTATGTGTAGGGGCCCCTTGTAAGTGGGGGCCCTTGGGCACCCAACCCGGCCACCATTTTGTTAATCCAGCACTGAATATAGCAGGGTTTGGCAGCTAGGAGAGTGCAGCAATTTTTCCAATTTTGTTTTTGTTTTGGATGTTTCTTCTATATCATACTTGCCGACTTTAGCTAGTCTCAGCCCGGAGGAGGAGGAGTCATGTGGGTGGGATGGGTGCGGAGTACTGCAATACACTCCCTGCACCGGTTTGCCGTCATTACCGGCTTTTCAGCGCTTGGTACTGGGCTGCAATGGCGATATTCATAGCAAATTGTATCATTAAACACCTTTTTTTGTGTTCTAATTGTTTATTGGCAAGGGGAAAGGGGAGGTACATACTCTTAGAAACAAATGTAGACCAACAGGGGTGTTGTGAGTTGTGCCATATAAATAAATTATTTTCATTCTCAATTGGTGGCTAATGTCTAAAGGGGCTCATACATCACTGCTGCAATTCCCCGATCCCCTGATGCTGATCCGCCAATCAAAATAGCTGAATTTTAATGCAGAATTTTCTTGATGACTCGGCAATCATCAATGCTTGCCGAGTCATCATGAAAATTCTGCATTAAAATTCCCTGATTTGCCAATACTTTTTTGGTCTGGATCGGCAAATCTGAGAACTGCAGCAGTCGCAGATGTATGGGCCACTTAAGTTAATAAAAAAATATTTAATCTAATATTATTGTAAGGGGAATAGGTGTGCTAAAATATGCTAATGCTGCCAAAGCACAGCCGACATAAAGACGCCCACTGCCGCCTTCTCATATCCGTCCAATGTCGCTCTTCTGTTTAAACATCGGTACCCTTGACGTGTATCAGGCAGCCACGCAGCATTTACAGCAAGTCTGACCAGCCGCAGACACAGCAAGTCTCTTCACACGCAGAGAGCTCTCAGGCTGCTTATGCAATCACAGTGGCTAATGTATGCACTCCCATGAAACGGCATTCAAACGGACAGACCCACCTGTGTTTTTATGACCACCCACCCCCGTTACCACCCCCCAGACACTGACAGCCTAACTTTGCTCCTGTCACAGTAAGGGAGCTGGCACTACAAATACAGTGGTCCATGGGGGCAGCCCGGACCCCCGGAGAGACTTAAACAAGGGTTCGGGTGTGTGACCCCACCCCCACATGTGAGGCCATGCCCCATTATCAAGAGGCCACGTCCCATTTTTCCCACCACGCTCCCTGCTGTGCTGCCCGCACCAGGTGCATCTAAAGATAGGGTCATCACTGCTCCGGTGGCTATCTAGGATTGAATTCTAGGGATTGAATTCTTATTGGATGGAGCTCACTATAGAAATATCAGGGTTAGGACAAAAGCCAAACCCATTGATAAGATTGCCTCCTTCTTAGCGATGAACCAGATACCTATTCTGTAAATAGGTGAGGAAGCTTGCTGTTTTCCTAGGCTTCTCCCTCGGGTGACATTGTGACAGTGTAAATCAATATTTAATTTGGTGCAAGATGTGTAAAAATCGACATCGAATAGGTTGAACACTGCAGCCTTCCTAAAGTGTTGCATATATCCCATCTTAATCTGGAGTTTCCAAATTCCTAACCCTGTTTTGCGTATCCCAGGGAATGCTACAGGCTTTCTACTGTGTTATTCAGTTAAGCTGGATACACAAAGTACAGCGGCGCAACCCAGCAATGGAATGATGCGATGTAATGATACATCGTATGTGCCGTACACAGGCCCTGATTCAGAGCCGCTCGCAAGCGCTGTGCGCTCGCAAGCGGCCCGATGTTTATGAACTGCACATGCACCGCATCCGGCATGCGCGAGCCCCGCCAAGCGACTGAAGTTCAATCGCTACGGGGCGCGCAACAAGACGGGGCGGCTATCGATGGTGAGTGACAGCTCGCCCTGTTTTGTGGGCGGGTAGGGGGGTGGCTGGACAAACGCAGGCATTCCCTTAGGAACGCCTGGCGTTTGTAGGGAGGTCTTATTGACATCACTACTGATGTCAGTAGTGGACTTCCTGCTCTATTTGAGCAGAAAGTCCACTCAGCCTTGCAGCAGCCTAGACCCTACCGTAGGGTCTCGTCGCAAGTCCAATGGTCGAGATTATCGCTATGGTCTCTTGGCCGCTCGCACAAGCTCGCAAAAAAACGACCATAAACTCAGCGAGCAGGTCTGAATCAGGGCCACAGTGCACAATCCGGCAATGTATCGTTACATGCTGCATATAACTGCACCACGTCGTTCATTGCATCATCTCATCTGATGTGCAGAACATTAGACGGGATGATGCGAGGAACGATGGATTGGGCATACACACTATATAATGTGTACGATATATTGCTCCAATTCGCGTCAGAACGATATATCGTACAATACATCGTATAGTGTGTCCCAGCTTTAGTGTGAGCAAATTCCTCTCTGGATAACTGAAATAGTGTGAGACTGATTACATTTATGTGTGGCATTGGCTCGGGGCACATGCAGCTGTCCTGATCTAAAATCTACAATCTGCTTTTTGGCATCTGGTACTGATCAAGATCTTACTTAATATAGACAGAAAAACTGGAAAATATGCTGCTTTACTGATAAACAATTTATAGCGTTCTCCTGGGTCATAAGGCTTAGCAGTAAGCAGGGCCGTAACAAGGGGTTCTGTGGGCAGCACCATCACGGCCCTTGCTTCTGGCTAGCATGGCACCCTTCAGCCAGTAATGCTGCGGCAGTGCCGCCCGGAGAGTCCTTTGGACGCTACAGACAGGCACCGTGCCGTGTGTACAACTGCACTTCCTGGTGCTGGCGCCCCTGCCCCCTGTGTGCAATGTCATTACATCATGCACAAGGGCGGCATAGGGTGCTGTTGAACCCTGTTACAGCCCTGGCAGTAAGCATACTGTAACTTAGCAAATTTTATCTATCATCCTCTATAAGGTTAAAGGAGTGTCAGGTTCCTTTCACCCAAGTCGCAATCCCGTAATTGAAGCCGCTGCAAAGCCGCCAGGAGCATCCTTGGGATGTACAATTTCTACCTACTGTGCCTAGTGCTGGTGGCTAGTCACTGCAGAGCCACTCTGGCCCTCATTCAGAGGCGGTCGGAGGATGCAAGCGGTCGCTCAGAAACTGGGCGGCCACTTGCATCCTGACCGGCCGCCTCTGTTTCGGTCGCTAGGCTGTGGGTTTACACCCACAGCTCTAACGACCGCTAGGGTGATGGTCGCGATGGTCGCGATGGTCTATGACCATCGCGACCATCGGGGCTTACGACGAGACCCTAGGGTAGGGTCTCACTTGTCGTAAGCCCCGGAGAGCTTCTGGCTCTGTCAGAGCCGGAAGCTCTCTACTGACATCACTAGTGATGTCAGTGGGGCCTCCCCCAAACGGCAGGCGTTCCCATGGGAATGCCTCCGTTTGGGCTGCCACCCCCTCGACCCGCCTTCCAAACGGGCGAGCTGTCAATCAACATCGACAGCTCGCCCCCTTTGGAAAGAGACCCGCTATGACCGGCGCTGTCGGTCGTAGCGGGTCTCACGCATGCGCACGAAGGAGCCGGCTCCCTCGTGCGAATGCGCACTGGACAAACATCGAGGCGGTCGTAGACCATACGGCCGCCTCTGAAAGAAGCCCTCTGTCTCCTGGGCCCGGTGGCCTCACTACCTCATTTGACATCATGTTGTCGTCACATGTTCAAGGGAGAGGGTAGCACAGTAACACCCTGTTATGACCCTGGTTAATCCTTACCACTAAAGTGCCAACCTCTTTCCTATTCTCTGTATATTCAGCCTATAAAGTGACTATTCATTTCTCAAGGTCAAGACCAAATAGGCATAACCTAGAGTCAGCAAAGGGTAGCATTGGTGCGATATACCTAATATCAGCCCAAAACATATGCCAAAAATCACAGTCAGGTGTATGGCACCTTGGGCACGAATTATGGTCACAAGCACACATCCTGACCATGCCTACAGGGGTGTTGTATGACCTGTGTAAAAGGAAAAAGAAAGAAAAGAAAATAGTGTATTTGTTGGTACCGGCACATGGAGAAACAAACACATAACTGAGAATAGAATTTGAAGCCACTGATCATCCGTTAGGGAACCAACGTCTATCTTCTACTTACACTTAAGTGAATGGAGAGCATTAGGTATTAATCTGGAGTTGCAGTAAAGGAAGGAGATAACTTTAATGGGACCTATCAGGAGAAGCGTAGTTAAACTTATAAGAGAAGGGGAGACCAAAGATGAAAAGTCACCAAACTGGGCATGCACAGCATGACAGAGCTGAAGATATCTGAAAAAGAAGGACCAAACTCTGTTGTTAATATGATTTTAAATTGGCATTACTAAATAAATGACCAACTTTGAAGACACCAAAAGGTCACCAAATATTGTTAGAACTGAGAAGGATTAAATCTACGTTGGACTTCAGTGTCCACTAATCCCTGACCCCCACCCCAAACAAGTCCTGAGCAAAATTCCAGACCAGGACTGCCTGTCGATGTTCTCTAATACCCCTTTCAGACATGCCAAATATCCGTGTTTTTACATCAACCCGGGTCTGGCGTAAGTCTGAAAGGTGCAACCCGGGTTGACAGTCCTGGGTCTGCTACCCTGCTATCTAGCAGGGTTTTTCCCGTGACTTGCAACCCGGATAGACGGCCCAGCTCTAGTGTGAAAGGTGCTACCCGAGTCTTTTAGGGATCACAGATGCAGCAACTGATGAAGACCCTGGCCCCATCCCTCCCGCAAAACTAGGGCGATATGACCCCAATTCCGGGAATGGTGGCCAGCCAAGCCCCTGACATTGCAGCATGTCAATCATGCTGCGGCTTGAGGGGGTCTGCAAGCGAGATTGTAGGACCTGTTCGGCACATGCTATGGGTCCAGAACTGTCATGAAAAGGCATCCCTGCCAAAGAGTTGCAACAGCCAATTTTTAAGGAATTTCTCCAGCATAGATTCTTCAGTCCTCCCGGGGAGGCCCACAAATCGCAAATTATTCCTACGGAGTCTGCCCTCCAGGTCAGACAACTTGGACTTGTAGGCAGCCATTTGAGAAGACAAGTTGGTAATCTGCCCACGCTCTGGAGAGGTGAGGTCCCCTAGAAAAGAGATGCTGTGTGTTCAGCTTCCCCAACACTCTCCCTAATTTTGTGCTGGGCATGCCTAAGCTGGTATATATCCATTTGTACCTCCCCTATCATATTGGTCACTAATTTTTTGAAGGCACTAATACTGTAGCTTCTAGAATTTGGGTCAGGGATGGAGGAGGGCCACCCTCAGCACTAGACAGAGCTGCACAAGGAGTGGTTGACGGGTGACTAGGAGGGAGGCATGGTCGGATGCCGAAGGACACGCTGCATGCTTACCCCACGGTGGGGCTCACTTCGAAACGGGCAGACACCCAAGGAAGCCTGATCCGAGGCTCCTGCTTTATTCGTTTCTTCCCTACAGCGGGGTTTATTTAATTAACTCTATATAAATAGGACCTGTTTATACCGCTGCATACTTACCCCATAGCGGGGCTAACTTTAGAACGGGCGGACGCCCAAGGAAGCATGATCCGAGGCTCCTCCTTTATTTCGTTTGTAACCCATAGCGGGATTTGTTCTATTTTTATATAGATATATTTTGTATAGTAGAAGCCCTGTAAACGACAGGAGACAACACACTTATATAGTGCAACAGTTGTAATAGAGGAATGTTTTATATGTGCCTCAATATTGGTCCCTTGTTTTTCATTTTGATCATTATGTTTGTATATATGATAACCCACTAATTAACCAGGTGTGCTAAGTGAGAGGGAGCATACTTGGGTGTGTTGATTTACAGTGTCAGTAACTGCAGACATTACTTGCTAAATGTTGCCATACTTTTTCTGCTAATGCATGTCTATTCCTTTCAGCAATGACTATAGTGTATCTGCTTTTTCAGAACAATTAGGAATGCTACAATAACTAGGAACTGTACTAAAAAGGTGTCAGATTTTTATATATGATACAGAGCTGCTACATACGAATCAGTATTTGTCTTTAATTGGACACGTTTGGTTTATTGGACCTTATGAATTGCGTTGAATAGCACTTATTAGAGATTGTACCTCGACATTGCTCATATTATTTGTGACCTCCTGTTGTGTTTGATATTATCAAATGTTACAGCTTGAGAAATATATTTAATATACTTGCGTGATAGGATTTAATGTTTATGTCCTATGAGCACGCATACCTCAGGTTAAAGCAAGAGAGTAAAACAATTCCTTCTTCAACAAATGAATGTCTGTTATGTCACATGATAAAAAATGTATTAGACTTGCTTTTCTATACCTCTATTAACCGCAGGTGATCTCATTTGAGTAGTTCTCTCATTGAGTGTCCTATGCTATCAGTATGACACTCAACAGTAGAAATGAAATTTGAGCAGAACCTCTGTTACATGGTTGTTTCTAAGGGTAAACCACTTTCCGGTAATCTCTCACTTCTCACAAATAGCTTTTTGCATAGGTGAGAAGCAGTAGAATGAGGAATAGTGGATCTATACCCTGACCTTCCTTATCTCTATATTTTTAGATTTATTAAATATAGGACACTGTGTATGTATTTATTGGTTCCTTACTTTTGCAGGGCTTAGATGTTGCTAACCTCAGATTATTGATATCTGTGATATTCAAATATTTTTCTTGAATATTTCGCCTTTAGAGAAGGTTTAGTTAAACCTCATAATAAATTCTGGGATTTATTAATATATTGTATCCTAATAAATTCAGAGTTGCAGTGTTGTCTTATATTTTATTTCATTGTTCCCTATATATATATTTTCTTGTATGAAGTATATAAACATTTACTGTTCTACGTTGTATGTTTACATCTGATGTCCGAATGCTGTTTGTAGTACCTTTATTATTGATGTATGAACATTGAATAGGGATATACTACTGCAGGTACTACAACATAAAATTTTCATTATTGTCCACAGGGTGTATGTTGGATAATGTGTTAAATTTAACTCATTTTTTAAATTATTATATGAAAAGTTATATTTTAAAATAAAATTTTTCTCACAAAGGAGTGTTCACATAATAGAGTTTCTTTTCTTCTGTTTTCGTAACTTGGACTTACCTGTAGGCAGCCATTTGAGAAGACAAGGTGGTAATCTGCCCACGCTTTGGAGAGGTGAGGTCCCCTAGAAAAGAGATGCTGTGTGTTCAGCTTCCCCAACACTCTCCCTCATTTTGTGCTGGGCATGCCTAAGCTGGGATATATCCACTTGTAGCTCCCCTATCATATTGGTCACTCATTGTTCGGAGGCACTAATAGCTTCTAGAATTTGGGTCAGGGATGGAGGAGGGTCACCCTCAGGGTTAGACAGAGCTGCACAAGGAGTGGTTGAAGGGTGACTAGGAGCTGGAGTGTCAGGTTGCTGTAGAAGAACGTGCAAATTTCCCCGATTTGGCAGCAGCCTCCTAGGCATGGCTAGATTTGTCCCTGATAAACGACAAAGGGCCTGATTCAGCAAGGAACGCAAAGGAGAGAAAGCACGCACATGGCCGATGTGTTTGATCTGCACATTCATATGCATCGCACTGCACGTGCGCAAACTAGCCAGTGCTTTCGTGTTATGGTACGCAGACTACACGCAGTGTGCACGCAGACTATTCCAATATTGATTGACAGGAAGTGCCGTTTGTGGGTGGTGAAGGGGTCTGGTCAGGCGAACGCAGGCGTTATAACGCCATTATTGTGGCGTGCATAATTAAGGCACTCCGGTGGCATACGCAGCCATACCATAAGCTGCATACAGGAAGTGGCCAAAATCCTGCTGCAGGTCAGGTCAACCACTATTATGCTAATTAGTTCGATGGTTCTCGATGTTACCGAAGTTTACGCTATCTTGCGTGCTGATCAGGCTGTGAGTAAAAGGAGATGGGCGGCTTAGTATGGGGCTGGGCGTTTGCATCTTGTGCTGCTGTCTCCGTGCGTATGCATTGATTAGCATATTCTCGCAGCAGACGGGTGCGCGCGTCTGCTAGCATGCGTTCCTTGCTCAATCAGGCCCAAAGTTACAGCAACAGTCCTCAGAGGAGTAAAATTGCAGCAGACACACTGGGGCCCAAAGGATAGTTGTAGGTAGGGTGCGCATGCAGCCAACAGCTATAGAGCAGGAATCGGTATGAAATACCGTCAGCCGCAAGGCCGGCGGTTCGATTCCCGGCAGCGCCTGCCCGACCAAAGCAGAGTTCCCGTCAGCGGAAGCCCGACAGCACTGGAAATCCCGATCGTCGATAGGTAAGTATTGACTAACCTAACCTAACCCCCTAACCCTGACCCTCCTTAGGGGTGCCTAACCCTAACCTCCCCCCCAAGTGCCTAACCCTAATCCCCCCTCTAAGTGTCTAACCATACCCCCCCGTCCCCGCTGCCTACACCTAAGTCCCCCCCGGGGGTGCCTAACCCTAACACTCCCTCCCCCTAGCCTAACCCTAACCCTCCCGGGGCGGGTGCCTAACCCTAAGTCCCTCCCGGGTGCCCTAAACCTAACCCTCCGCCGCCGCGGCTGTCCGCTCGTCTCCCGGCGTCGAGGAAATGTCAGGCATTTCACCCTCGCCGGGATATGACAGTCGGGAAGCCGGCTGCCGGTATTAAGGTAGCCGGCTTCCCGATTGTATACCATAGAGCAGGGTGGACCAACTTGAGGGATCCCACAGTGGGGATACAGTGGTCACCAAACTTCACAGTAACTTGGCGCAGCAGACAGGAATCACCAGACCAAGGAGTAGCCAGGAATCCCAAGCCAGGAGAGCAAAGGACAGCAAAAGACTGCAGTGGAGCAGGTTCCAGCAAGCTGAACTATATGCATCCAAAACTGTCGCTGGAGCTCCAGACGACACTAGGAGTGGAACCTTGACAGGGGACTCCTAGGCACCGCAAACAACAGTATGAGGAAACCACTGAGTCAGAAGGGAGGAGAAGCGCTGTATCACAGGATGCATCACTGGTAGAGCAGCAGCGGAGTAAAAGTCAGGCACCGGTAACCAAGTTGGCAGCTGCAGCTGCACATTGGTCCATAGATTCTGAGGACAGGGGCATATTAACGCCCGAGGGGGCCCTCGTCTCTAAGCAGAAGACCCCACAGCCCAGCATTTTATCTTGTCCACCACAGCGCTATCTTCCCAGTGATATTCGGGAAGATGGTGCATGCACACAAAAGAGCAAAGGCTCTGGCACAGTGCCAGAGTTCTTGCTTTCACTGCGCAGCATTATGTTCCTGAAGATGTCACTGGGAGGAGGGACTCACTTGTCGGCACAAGGTAAGTATACTCTGGGTGCAGGGTGTACGGTGCAGGGCCCCCTGGACCTGTGGTTACCGCACACCTTCCACCCATTTTAAATATGCCTATGGTTGGGGAGACCGCACAGGGGCCAGATGAGCACAGTCCCCGCTCGCAGGAGGAGATACCAGGCAGCAGATGCAGACACATAGCTCCCCCATCAGGAACTCTGGGAGATCACACCAGGGACCGCAGCAGGTAAGAGAGAGAAGCTTCAGAGAGGAGAGCCAAACAGGAGCTAGGGGGAAGGGGCAGAGAGCATTTCCCTATGCCAGAGCATGTAATTTATCTCCTCATGTTTTCATGGCATTGCTGCTTTAAGTATTCATCCTCAAAACCATGTTCAATACCTTATGGGGCCCATACATCTAGACGCTATCTCTGCAATTTCCCGTTCTGCAGACACCTGAGTCAAGGTATTGTGAAAAGCCAACATCCAATCATGATTCTCCGATTCTGGCCCGAAGTCTTGGATAGTTAACATATTGTTTTTTACTGATCCCCCGACAAATCACCAATCATCGGAGTCTGGCTAATCAGCAAAATAGGGAATTGGCGTTTAGATGTATGGCCTGCATTAGAAGAAAGTCCAGAGTGCAAATTTACACCTGGACAACCTGTGTTGCAAAATAAAAGGTGCAAAATCAGTTTTATTTATTGTTCACTGAATGCTGGGAAAACACTGCCGGCTTTTGCATGTAGCACATAATTACTGAGCAGCTTTATTTGTAGTTGTACACAAATTCATTGTGCAGCTCGGACACACCCCATCCCAACTATGGGCCGAGTTCAGTTAGCCGCGAAAAATGCCGTTTGGAGAGAAGTTTTCTCCGATTTGCACTTTTCGTCTGTTTCCAAAGTATCTCCATATTCAATTCTCCGGAGATTTCATCTACGCGAAAACTCCACAGGCAAAAACAGGTGAAAAAGTTTCTCCAACAAAAGGCAGGAGAAAAAAAAGTGCAAAATACATATTTTGGGGTACAGATGTGGGGACTTTGTTCAGAACCCTTTGGACACCCCCCCCCCTAATGACTAATAGGGCAAAAAAAATTTACTTAATTCACCCCAATAAAAGACGTCTTTTTTGGTGCCAAAATGAAAAAAGTGTTGGAAAATGGAAAGAAAGTGGGGGGCCTGGTACGTTGGGGGGCTATATGGTTGGGACAGGTGTTTTTGGGATTGCACAAGGCTGCAGCAGGTGTATTTTTGAGATTTCTTAAATCTTCATTTTAGAGACATCAAAATATACTAGTACCCATTTTCAGGTACCCCAAATTTAGGGGTCTATTTACTAAGCTGTGTTAGGAGATAAAGTGAACTGTGATAAGGTACCAGCCAATCAGCTCCTAACTGCCATGTCACAGGCTGTGTTTGAAAAATGGCAGTTAGGAGCTGATTGGCTGGTACCTTTTCTCTGTTAACTTTAGCTCCTAACACAGCTTAGTAAATAGACCCCTCTACCTTGGTACTTATTTTTCAGACAAAAACATTGCTTTCTAGCATTTTTCCACACATATACAAATATGCATATAACAGCACTGTGCAACAAAATAAGTTCACTAAATACTTTTATTAGGGCTACTACTACTACTCTATATTGATTCCCAGGGTCACTGAAGCTTTTTATGGGGTAGAGACTGATTTCCGCAAAAAAAGAGGTCCTATTCGCTAGTTTTGCTTTAGAGAACATTCGCCTATCCGTGTTTTTGCGTGTTTTACAATTGAATAGGGCTAAAAAGTGGGGATGCGCATGGAGAAAACATTGCGGAAAAACAGACCAATGAGGCGAAATCAATCAGCTTTTCGCTAGACGCCACTTTTCGCGGCATATTGTATTCAGCCCTAAGAATCTGTAGCACATGTTAATTCCCTTCCTCAGCCTGGTTTGGTTGAGGTACAGAAGTGATACAATAAGCGCTCGCAAAATAACGTTCATACTACAATAAGTTAAAAGTGTTGGAAACTAATGCTGGCATACACTTTACAATTATCTGTCATGGTGCACACACACGGTCAGATTTTCTTCAGATCTGAACGATAACGATTTAAAAAATCGTTCAATCGATCATATCTGAAGGAAAATCTGACATATCTGACATGTCTGAACGATGAACGATGCGCGTTCCCGACGGTCAGATAACGATATCTGACATCTGATGTGTTTGCAGTCAGATTTGGACGATTCTATTCATTTTAATGCAGTCAAAAATCGTGCGTAGTTCAAATCGTTCAAATCGTTGGTCAAATCGTTCATCAAATCGTTTAGATCGTTCAATCGTTCATCTGACACATCTGACAAATCTGACCGTGTGTATGCACATTCAGATATCTGTCCAATCTGGCTGGTTGGAATGAAAACCTGGTAATGTATGGGAGCAAATGACAGTCAATATGGTCTTAAACACTCGAAAACGGACAAAAAACAATTGTTCAAATTGGTTTAATTCGTGTGTTTTAACCAATTTGTCTGAACGACCATTTTTGTCTGTTTTCTGGTGTTTGTGAGCAAATGGTCGACTGTCATTTGTTCCCATACATTACCGGATTTTCATTCCAACCAGCCAGATTGGACAGATATCTGATAGAAAATTGTATAGTGTATACCCAGCATTAGAAATAATGATTATTACTACTGAACTACCAGCTGCATAGTCTCAGCCACAGCTGGTGAGTCACATTAAGATGAGAGGTGCTGGAGAAACAATCCCAAACAGACAGGTGGGGCTATAACGGGATTAAGTTAAAAATCTAAATTTTACTCATTTATTTGTCAAAGAAACATAAGCATATAATTGGGATCGCCGGAGGCCTCGCTGCACTGTCAGGCAATAGTTTCCTCAACTCACAATGGGGCCTATTTGTCAAACAATCCTGCCCTTAAAATATATAGAATGTGCTGTTTCCGAATGTCTAAGGGGAGAATTGAGTGTTGCTGGTATGTAATACAGTATGAAAGAAAACAGGAGATATCAGAGATGGCTCCTGCTCCGGCCGACAGCCATCCCCAAGGTTTTCTATGGGGACGGTATTTAACAAGATTTTGTAGGCATGGGGCTTCAATCGGGCAGCCTGTTGGAGAGGGAATACATGCGAATTACCGCCGGACACAAGTCCAGCGGTTCAAATCCCGACAGCGGCAGGCCGACACGGCTGAAAATCCTGATCGTCCCCAGGTAAGTATCAACTAACCTAACCCCCCTAACCCTAACCCTCCTTAGGGGTGCCTAACCCTAACCTTCCCCCCAGTGCCTAACTCTAATCCCCCCTCTAAGCGCCTAAATCTAACCCCCCCTTCCCCGCCGCCTAAACCTAAGTCCCCTGGGGAGGTACCTAACCCTAAGTCCCACCCGGGGGTGCCTAACCCTAACCCTCCTAGAATTAGACGCCTGTCATTTAACCCTCGCCTGGATAAAGCAGTCGGGAAGCCGGCTGTCGGGCCTACGTCCGCCGGCTTCCCGATTGCATACCCTGGGAGAGGGGTGGGAGGTGATCCCAATGTGCTTTGCGTCTTCTTCGCATTGCGCTTGTATAGCTGGGTAGCTGTACATGTGCAGTAGCGCAGCTGGGTTCGATCGCATATGCTATCACTTTACTTCTTACTGATCGCCGGGACGGGCTCTTATTGGAATCTGTGTCCTGGCAATTTAAATTGGGTAAAACCCGCCACTTCTGTTCGTGTTTATGCCCAATATTTAAAAGGGCAGCGGTTTTACTAGCCTTTTCAGGATGGCCGCAGATCAGGAATACAATTAAGGGCCGGATTCAGGCCCTGATTCAGAGCCGGACGCTCTGACCAGAGCGCTAGTTAAATTTGGAGCGGCCTTTTGGACGCTCGCATAGCTGTGGGTTACCACCCACAGCTTATGCGAGCGTCCATGATGATGGTCAAGACCATCGCGACCATCGGGCTTGCTACGAGACCCTGCGGTAGGGTCTCGCTGCCGCAAGCCCTGGAGTGATTTTGGCTCTATCAGAGCGTCTGAGGCCGGCCCCACTGACATCACTAGTGATGTCAGTGGGGCCAGCCCCAGACTGGAGTGATTTTGGCTCTATCAGACCGTCTGGGGCCGGCCCCAGACTGGAGTGATTTTGGCTCTATCAGACCGTCTGGGGCCGGCCCTACTGACATCACTAGTGATGTCAGTGGGGCCGGCCCCAGACGGTAGGCGTTCCCATGGGAACGCCTCCGTCTGGCAGCCACGCCCCCAGCACGCCCACCAAAGGGGGCGTGCTGTCACTCACCATCGACAGCACGCCCCCTTTGGTGCGAGACCCGGAGCGACAGCTTGGCTGTCGCTATCCGGGTCTCGCGCATGCGCACGACGGAGCTCCCTCCGTCGTGCGCATGCGCATTTGGGTACCATCGACCCGCTTGCGAGCGTCCTGCGCTCGCGAGCGGGTCTGAATGAGACCCTCAATTAGAGGCGAAAAGTGCCGTTTGGAAATAAGTTTCCACGGGTTCCGACTTTCCGCCTGTTTTCAAAGTATCTCCATATTCAATTCCAGGACGATTTCGCCTAAGCAGAAAGTCAATGCATTGTAATAGACGGAAAAGTGTCTTCTATGAATAGCAGGTGAAAAAAAATCGTTATTTTGGGGTGCAAACATGGGAAAACGACTCAGAGCCCTTGGGACAGCCCCCCAAAGAACAAATCAACAAAAATATTATGACATGTCATTTTTGGGACAAAAAAGTAAAAAGTAGGGGGACAGCTATAAAAACTAGAGAAATAGACTTCTTGGGGTGATGTAAGGAGGAGCCAAGTGTTTTTGGGATTGCATGTATGAGGGTGGTTTTTTAACAGTTCACTTTAGAAACACAAAAATATGCCAGCACCCATTTTCAAGTACCCCAAATTTGACAGGACTTTTTTTTTTTTTTAAATACTGTTTTCTACCATTTTTCAGCACTTTCACAAATAAGCAGATATAAAGCTTTTAACATAAATTAATGACACAAAGTATCTTTATTAGGGCTAATAGTACACATCTGTATTGATTTCCAGTGTCAGTGCATCTTATTTTGGGGTACACACTGATTCCCCCAAACTATTCAGTACTTTCCACCTGTTCCGCAGTCGCCGAAAGATTCCGCCTATGAAACAGGCGAAGGAGGCGGAAAAGACTGACAGGCGGAACTTTTCAGACTTTTTGCCTTTAATTGACTACGGGCCTAAGTATCTGCGTAGGGAACACAAAACATTTAAAAAGGAAATGAACAGACTCACATGATATATTGTTAAAATAGAAGTATTAACCGTTGATCCTCACCACAACAGTAAGGCCAATCACTCAGACAATAGTCACTTCAATTACGCATTTTGTTTATTATCATTCATTTATATCGCACTTTAAAATTAGGGCACACATTTCAGGGTGAATGTAGTGTCAATGTAGTGAGGGCAGAATCATTCTCTAAAGAGAGGTCGGGACTTTTGTGTGTGCCCAACTTTGCTGTAATGGCTGTGACCTTGTGACAAAGGGTGTGGCCTTGTGGGAAATGTCATTCGCGCAAGCCAAGCCCCCCCTTCCCCACTTTCTTCATGCCCGTGAGACGCTGGGCATGCCCCCAGTCTCTCTCTCCAGGGAACGGCATCTATTATTATTTTCCTGTGAATTGCTGCCATGGCAAGAGTTAGCCACATAAATGCATTGAAAATGAAGAAACATATTTGCAAGTACCTTGTTTTCCTGTGTTTGTTCCAAAATTCCTTTGGAGTTGTTGTACGTTGGAAAGAACACTGCCCCGTGCACTTATTGTGACGAGCACCATCCTGTTAAACAATGAGACAAGTATTTAAGTTTGGGAAAAGAGAGGTGAGACTTTAGAGATAGGACTATTTCCACTAAAGAGTAATGAAAAGAGCTTAGGAAAATAAAAGGTGAACAAATGTATTAGGGAAATCTGTTATAACAGGCATGTAAGAGGAATGTTAACACAAGATAAGAAATGACATAAACTTAATTATTTCAGTATAACATTTCAGAATTTACAGGAGAATCTTGAACTCTATTCACATCTGTTACATTTGACACTGTTAAAAGTAGTCCGGTTATCTCATTCTACATTAGTGAAAAATTAAAACTATTGAATGAAGTGGAGAAATTAAAAGGTACTGAGGATGGGTGGGGGGACTAAGGGGCTGATTCAGACCTGCTCGCAAGCGCTATGCGCTCGCAAGCGGGTCGATGTTTGCCCCCTGTGCATGCGCCGCCTCCGGCGTGCGCATGCGCGAGACCTGGCCAGCGACGGGCACTCCGTCGCTACGGGTCTCACACCAAAATGGGGCTGCTGTCGATTGTGATTGACAGCTCGCCCCGTTTTGGAGGCGGGCAGGGGGTGGCTACACAAATGGAGGCGTTCCCGAAGGAACGCCGGCCGTTTGTGGGAGGCACCACTGACAGTGATGTCAGTGGTGAGCTTCCTGCTCTATTTAGAGCAGGAAGCTCACTGGGGCTTGCAGGAACGAGACCCTACCACAAGTCTCGTTGCAAGCCCCGATGGTCGTGATGGTCATGACCATCGCGACCATCACCTGGCCGCTCACAAAAGCTGTGGGTGGTCACCCACCGCTTAGCGAGCGGCCAGAATGCTGACACACACACAAAAAATAGCCGCCCTGATTCAGAGCGAGTGCAAGATACCCGGTCCTGTGCCTTCCTTGGTGTCACAGTGGTGTTGATTATAATTAGGGGCACAGAGAGTGTGTTGGATGGGTAGAGATTACCCGTGCCTGACTAGGTGGCCTGGTTCAGCCAGGGAAGCGAAGCAACATCCCATCCACAGCATGCTCTGTCACCTTGTGGTGGCACACCCATTTGTTACAGTGCCGAGTGGGCACAATTGGCCACATCCCCACTTAAGCACCGAGGTCCGTCTGCTGTACTGGAAGCCCTGGTTATAATAAAAGCAAATGGCGCCCCCCTCCAAACAACCATGGTTTAATTTGAACTGTATTGTGGGTAGGGGAAAGAGATATTACAGACCAGTAGTTTCTTCTGAGGAACCTAGGTGGCATCGGGGCCCTAAGGAGCAGCTGCATCGGGGCCAATGATTCTTCCCAGCGGACAGCCTATCATTTCAATAAAAACTAGTGACTATCATATATTACATAATGCCTCCATGATGTTACTAGTGAATGTAAAGGCTGTACTCTCAGGAACTCATAGAGTTCTGCTGTCAAAATGGCTGCCTTCACTTCACTTGTATCTATAGGTGCCTAGAAGTCTTTAAAAAAATGTTTTATGACTGCACCACTGGATATTGGAGATCATTCAGACCCACTCGCTAGATGCGTTTGCTCGCACCCTGCGTATGCAAATCCAGTGCACGCCCAGTAAGGTAGGTGATTACACGACAAGGCATTAGCACGCCCACTACGTCTTGACGTGGGATCACCTAGTGTATGCAGACGCCCACCAGCCACCAGCCATTCTTAAAACGCCCACTTGCACGCATCATCTCCCGGAAGTGCTTGAAAACATTGGTACATCGTACACCATCGGATGCGATCGCAGCGCTTGAGGTTGACTATACCCTGCCGCAAGCACTGCGATCATTTCATAGTTGAAATCCCACCAAGTGACGTGTACTATGACGCTTCCTTTTAATTATGCACACCTCTGCAAAGGCATTGAAACACTCAAAAACACCTGCGTTCGCACGTCCACTCCCCCGTTTCCAGTGGCCAGCCCCTGTCACCACCCACAGTCTATGCGCAGCAGGTGAAAGCATCCTGACCTCTCGCACTGGTTCACGCACGCTCTTTGCGATGCGTATGTATGCGCAGAAAGCGACTATAGGCCAGCTACGAGCGTTTGCATCATAGCGTGTGGGTCTAAATCAGGTCCATTGTGCAATCATGCTCATCGTGGAATAGTCTCCCTACATTTTTAATATGAGGATTTGTCCTGGTCTTCGCACCTTATAATGTGGTAACTGTAAACATTGAGGGGAATTCAATTAGAGGTGAAAAGCCATATTCGCCTGTTTTTTTGTGAAAAATTTGCCTAAAAAAAAATTCGCTAAGTTCAATTCCAGGACAATTTCGCCTAAGTGGAAACAATTCTCCAAAAAGGATTCTCCAATCAATAGCTGGTGAAAAGAAATGCAAAATCTTTATTTTGGGGTGCAAACGTGGGGAAACAACTCAGACCCCTTGGGACAGCCCCCCAAAGGACAAATACGCAAAAAAAACCCAGAAACTAAAACCTAAGAAAACCCCAAAAAAGACATGTCATTTTTGGGGTGTAAATTTAAAAAGTGGGGGGATAAACATTAAAAGTAGCGAAAAAGACTTCTTGGGGATCCACAAGTATGGGTCAGGTGTTTTTGGGATTGCAGGTGCATGCAGCAGGTGGATTTTTCACGGTTTTTAAAAGTTCACTTTAGAGACATAAAAACATGCTATTTTCAAGTACCCCAAATTTGACAGGACTACTTATTTTCACCAAAAAATACAGCTTTTACAAAAACTCTAATAGCAAGCAATTTACACAACTTAAGTACGCAAAATAGTTTTATTAGGGCTATTAGTACACATTTATATTGATTCCCTATGTTAGAGCATCTTTTTCTGGGGTACAGACTGATTTCCCCAATTCTTTCAGTACTTTTCACCTGTTCCGTATTCGCCTATTTCCGTGTTCGCCTTTTTTGCAATTGAATTAGGCGAAAAGCGGGGACGAGCATGGAATAAATTCGCCTCTGAAACAGGCGAATGAAGCGAACAGTCGGACAAGCGAAAACTTTGCCTCTAATTGAATATGGCTCATTGTGTGTGATAAAATATTGGTGATGTAAATGAATGCACATACAATTAAACAATACCTCTTTTGTGCGATTTGCTTGGAATGCACACACAATTAAATAATGCGTCTTTTGTGTGAATTTGCTTTCAGAATTACTTGCTACAGATGCAGCAAACCATGATGCAACAACTGAATTTCTAAATACAGACGAGCAATTCATTTATTAACTTATTTTTTGGGGGGAGGGGCACATTTTTCAATAGGCAACTGGCGTATGTTCATGCACAGATTATTCAAATTGTCGAAAGAAAGTCTCATTTTATTTGTCTATTTAACATACTAATACCAGCCTTGATTCACTTCGACTTCTGGTACCAGGAGAAAATACTTATAATTAAAAATACAAGTCAGTGGGGTAAATTTACTAAAGTGAGAATTTTTAGAAGTAAGTTTTAGAAGTGATTGGTTGCCCATGGCAACCAATCAGATTCTAGCTATTATCTTCTAGAAGGTGCTAGTTAAATGTTAAGTAGAATCTGATTTGTTGCTATGGGCAACATCTCTTCTAAAACTCACTTCTAAAAACTCTCACATTAGTAAATTTACCCCAGTGTGTCAATTCTAAATGTTCTCACACAACAATTATATTATTATGATAAGCTGAAGTTTATGATGCACTGTCCTTGTGTGTAATGTCATTTGTGTAAACAAATGTTTGTAAAGGCAGATAAACTGCTGTTTATTAGCACTGAGGGGAACAATCTTGAAGATGACAATGACTATGTTTGATAAGTATATTTGTTATATTCTTATATTATGCTTTTATGTAATAAAACAATCTTTCTGATAAGTTACAGCAGAGCACACAGTTTTACCATTTACCTCCAATGCTCATAAACAGGAAAAAAAATTTGAAAGTGTATTTTTATATTTTTGTTGAAAACTTTACAAGAACATAAAGGGCTCTATTTATTAACATTATTTTTACTAAAATAAAGTGAAAAAGGGTGTTTTCACACCCTTTTCACATTATTTTAGTTTCACCTGTAGTTATTACAGGGCAATTGGAGTAGAATTAGTAAAATTCTACTCCAACCCCTAGTATAACTTATTTTTAGTAAAGCAGATCGCATTTCCCATAAGTGTAATGGGAAATGTGATCCGACCAGAGTTACTAAAAATAAATTGTACAAAAATACCGGGGGAAGCACTGTGATAATAACGCCACCTGGAGGTGGCGTTATCCAGGGTCTCCCCCAGTTACCGGGCTCCCACTCTGCTCTAACGGGGAGAGCAGAGGCGGGAGCCGGTACCAGTAATCAGCTATGTGGTCTAAACAGACCGCAAGCTGATTGCTGTAAAAAAAAGAAAAAAAAAACTTGAATCCAGGGACCGGTGATCGGGCCTCCGGTGATGGCTCATCAGGTGATCGGGTCCCAGTGCAGTATGGGAGATCACCTGATCGGGAAGCCTGGAGAAGATCACCGGAGGCCAGGAGGATGCAGGTAAGTGTAATGAAGGGAAGCGGGGTCGCGGGGGGGAGGGGGGGAGCGGGGGGCCGCCTTCGCGGGGGGCGGGGCTTGGCATCGGTGGGGGGTAGCAGCGACGGTCGGTCGGCGCATGGGCGGGCTCTTAGTCGCTGTATTTTTTCCGAAAATACCGCGACTAGAGTGCGGATGGGATCCGCAGGGACAGAGCTTTATCACAAGCTCTGTCCCTGCAAGGGATTTATAGTAAATCCCTGTGATATTGCCTGAATTCGCAATGCGAATTCACTCGGTAATGTCACACTACAATCCGCATTCAATATGCGGATTGTAGTAAATAGAGCCCAAAGAGAGAACAAAAACACAATTTGCACAACAATCCAGATAAAAAGATGAAGTAAGTGCAAAGGGGCCTATTCATGATGTTAATTATTGGGGTTCGATAACTTGCCACAGCTACAGGAGCAATTCTTCATTATTCTGGCGCGGTGACAGCTGATGCGAAATCAGCTGTCCCCACGAGCGGCTTCACTGCTCCTTTAAGGAGCAGGGAATCTTTTCACTACTCCTTTAGGTCGCGCATGGGCATAAGAGCCCCGACGTCCGGCGGAAGGAGACGGACAGAGGAGGAGGGATCCAAAAGGATCCCTCTTCACATCCCTGACCTCCTTCCCATAAGGAAGGAGGGGCTTGCGAACCCGGAGCAGGAGCATACGCCATCTGAAGTTGGCGAATGCTCCCGCAGTCAAGCTCCGAGAATATTATATTTTCAGAGCTTGATGAATTCTGTCCCCATACTAGTGTATGGGGAGAGCGGGCCATTCCGCAAGAGGAAGGTAAGGAGGAGATATCTGTGATACTAGTGTATGGGGACAGCGGGCCATTCCTCAAGAGGAAGGTAAGTACGAGATATCCATGATACTAGTGTATGGGGACAGCAGGTCATTCCGCAAGTGGAAAGTTAGAAGGAGATATCTGTGATACTAGTGTATGGGGACAGCGGGCCATTCCCAAGAGGATATCTTCTGTGATATCTCCTGCTTTACCTTCATGATGAATGGCCCGATAACTTAATTTTTACAATTGCAGGTGAAAATGTAAATTTTTACCTGCTTTTGTAAAAATTAAGTAATGATGAATAGACCCCATAGTGTTTTGCATGAATGGTGATACACAACAATGTGAAAGTAGGTGAGAAATAGAAGATCAGTGATAAAAAGATCCAATGCATGGATAATAACATATAGCAGGCATAAAGCAAGGGGCAGCGGGAACACCCACAGGACTTCTTAAACAACTAGTCGACGGAGGACTCCGGGTCCAAATCATATCAGTAAGATTGAAAGAGGGACAAGTTACTATCAAATTTCAAAGGACATTTCTCTTGGTATACATAATTCATTTATGGGAGATAGTGCAGTTCACCAGACGAGCCAAGCGGAGCAGAAGGGAGCCATCCATCGTCTAAAGATACATACCCTAGCTAATTTAAAAAGAACATTGAGATAGAGTTGGAGGTACTGATTCAAAGAGTCAGTAAGACACAAACCGAATAAATAAATTCTAAGATTATGTAAGGGAATTCTAATCCCGGTCACTGTCATCAGAGATAAGGGAGCAGGACCTTAGCAGATGACAGATATCAGCATCAAAGGCTCCGCATTAGGATTTGAGATACAATCCAGTTGCCCAAGCTGCACCTAAATCCAATACAACTTATGCAGTAGATATACATAGTGGAATCTGCTGGAACCTGACATACGCCAAGGCTGTGCGGGGAGATCTAAGGATATATTCTCATATGAGAGAATCTCGCTCACTTTGACTAAGCTGCAGATACCTATAAAACATAGGGGTGGTGGCAGAGCCGTAACTAGGGTAGTGCGACCTGTGCCATGGCACAGGGCACCGCAGGGCAGGGGGCGCTGTTCAGGCCTGTCAGTTTTCCTGTTTGTTATCATTCTCACTTGTTGCTTCCTCTTCTTTTATCCCCAGCATCTCCTGGTCTCCCCTATCTCCTCCCTGGTCCTTCCCCATGAAGCCATGGCCCTTTTTCAGGTGCACTATCTTATGTTCCTAGTTAATATATGGGAGGGGGCACCAATACTCTCTCTGGCACAGACCCCACCAAAAAGTTTAGTTACGGCTCTGGGTGGGGGTGGGGGGGTGCATCAACGTTTGTAGAGATTGAAGATAGCTAAAAGTACCAACCAATCAATTTCCAACTGTCATTTCACAGGCTGTGTTTGAAAAATGAGAGGAGTTGATTGGTTGGTAATTTATCTCTCTCCACTTCATCTCCCACCAAGATTTGATAAGTTTCCCCCGTAGTCTTAGTCAACCCAAATTCAGAGCAAAGCTAGGCAAAGGACTTTTAGAACATTATTATGATATAACTGTTCCACTGCAGCAATTTGATAAAATAACCAACGGGAAGCACCCTCCGGAGTCAGAACTTCAGGGGAAAGCAGGATTGTCCCACAGTGGGGAGGAGGGGTCAATATCAGGGTCAATCTCGGCAGCTGCCTGCCAAACCCTTTGCTTCTACATTAGAATGAGGAGACATTGTGTAAGAGAGGACTCTACTACAGTAGTTACAACTGGAGCAGGGTAATTTAATCCGGCCTGCCAAAGTAATGTCCAATGTGCATATACAATTGAAGAGCAGACACCCAATCTAATAGCTGTATGAGCTGAGCAGCCAAATAGTACAATCTGATATCAGGAAGTGCCTCAAGCCACTCTCTCCCCCCATGGCGTACAGAGTACTTTAAAGGGGGATGTGGTTAAAATGCAGATGGAGGGGATTCCAGTGCTCAGAATGCCGGCACCGGAATCCAGACACCTGTCAGAATCCCGGCGCTGGCATGCCAAATGCAGACATTCTGAAGTAAGTAGCGGGGTTGGGGGGAGGGTTAGGGATACAGTTTGGGGTAAGGCACCGGGGAGGGAGGGTTAGGGTAGGGAGAGGAGGAGGGTTAGGATACCGACTGACATTGTGCTGTTATTCTAATCCTGTCTGGATGCCGGCATCGAGATTTTGACCGCAGGGATCCCAAACGCCAGCATCCAGTGCCCATCCCTTTTAAAGTTTATACTAACATGTTTATTACTCCAAATAAAAGAGGACATATATCTTGCTATAGTGGAAAAAAGGATCAGGGAAGATAACTGGGGAATGTTGTTAGACAAACAATAACTTTGGTTCAGGGTTTAAAGGGGGCCGGAACGGGGCAAAACTGCGTTCCATCAGTTCCGCCTCCTCCAGCCCACCTAACCCAGGATGTCAGCCCGGCGCCGCAGGGTAATGCTGGGCGCCTGCTGCGATTTTGTTACCAGCGGGTGCCCAGCTCCTTCCCCACAGTGGTAGCCAGAGGCTGGAGTTCACTCCTGAGCTTTGGCTTCCGGCTCCCACAGTGTGCACTATGGGAGAGAAGTCATGACCTCATGACACTCTCTCCCATAGTTCCGAAGAGCGGATGGCCAGATGGACAGCCGTGGTTGGACGCAGGAGCGGGGCTTAAGGTAAGTATTGTGGGTTTTTTTTGTGTAATGGGCACTACTAATTGGGGCACTACTGCAGGGGGTACTACTAATGGGGGCATTATCACTGGGGGCACTGCCACAGGGAACATTACTACTGGGGACACTACTATAGGGGGCATTACCACTGGGGGTATTACTACTTGGGGAAATACCACTGGGGGCATTACTACAGGGGGCAGCATTACCGCTGGGAGCATTAGCACTGGGGCACTACTACAAAGGGCATCACTACTGGGGCACTACTAATGGGGGCATTGCATAGGGGGCACTGCATAAGGGGGACTGCTACTGGGTTTACTGCAATAAGGGGTTCCACTACTGTGGGCTCTGCATAAGTGGCACTATCACTGTGGGTTCTGCATAAGGGGCACTACTGCTGTGGGCTTTATGTGTAATGGGCACTACTGCTGTGGGCATTGTACAAGGGGCACTACTACTGTAGGTATTATATGTATTAGGGGCACTACTACTGTGGGCATTGTGTATAAGGGGCACTAATGTGGGCATTGTGTTATAGGGGCACTACTGTGTGTCAGAACATGAATTAGGGACACCACTATGTTGTGTAATGTGAATCAGGGGCACTATGTGTATTGTAATGTTAATAAGATTGTGCTACTTTGTGGCATAATTTGAAATGGGAATACTATTATGTGACCACGCAAGCTCCGGGGGGGTGAGTTCCACCACTTCTCTAGGAACACTTTAAGCACTGCTTAGATTCACTGTACCCATGACCAACAAAGGGGAGTTAATATTAAATATGTGATTTGTCTTTAAGATAATTTATCTGGAGCTACAAACTTAAAGCCACATAATCAGCCACAGCATGGGTAACTTGAACACCCAAGTATTTAAATTGCAAGCACCACTGCAGGGGAAAATTATAAGGCTGATAAACTCTTGACGAACCACAGTTCAGCTTTAATCAATCTCCTGGCAACCAGACAGGTGTGCAGACCAGGAGTTATCATGCTGGGCTGTGTTATGAATCTTGATTGCTGCAGCTGAGTTCAGAAGCTTGCTGATTTCTGGACCTGTGATGATTGACTGTTCTCCCTTTTTAGGGATTTCCCACTGACACTCCTTTGTGGGTTGTAATCACTCTGATCCTGTCAGTTCTGACATTTACTTGGATACCTGCTTATGCTGATTTGTGGAGTTTATTTATTTGTGCTATTTGGAAGATCTATTATCATTTCTTCACAATGCAATCAATCACAAGGTCTTCCCAGTGTCACTTTACAGTGTAAATCCTTTGTGCTATTTGGGAGATCTATCAGCATTTCTCCATAATATATGCCAAGTGTCTCTTTACAGTGTAAATAATCTGTGCCATTTGTAAGATCTATAAGCATTTTTCCACAGTGCAATCAATTTGGGTTATTCAGAAGATCTGCCCAGTGTCTTTGTGTAAAACATCTGTGCCATCTGGAAGATTTCTCTACAGTGCAATCAATATAATTTATTTAGAAGACCTGTCTAGTGTCTCTATACAGTTTAATCATCTGCACTATTTAGGTGTCCGGAGCCCTGTCAGTATACCTCTATAGTGCAACTAATCTGGGCAGAAGATCTGCCCAGAGTCTTTTCTGTTAAGCATTTCTCTACTATGTACATTACCTATTCTATTTGGAATAGATGGCCAGCATTTATCTACAGTGCAATTATCTGCACTATGCAAAATACCTGTTAACTTTTTGCATTTCTCAACTGTGCAAATTATTTGTCCTATTTTGAAAGACCTGCCCAGCATTCTCATGCAGTGCAATTATCTGTGCTATTCTGGAAACATACTAGCATATTCTTCAGTGTAATTACTAGAGCTATTCTAAAGATTTGGGTAGCTGTTTTATATTTAGTTTTAGTATTATCTAGGGATCTATGTATTAATAATCGTGGCACTGCCAAGATTATTATGTATACATCTCGCCGGGAATATTTAAATTTTTAATGAAAAAATCCCTGCAATGTACCAATTGGAACTCGCAGGGACATGTTGTGGTTACCGCTGTCCATGCGAGTTATATACCTGGCATTTAGGAGAAGTCTTTCACAGAAATGAAAGACTTCCCCGGGGGAAGCTGACACTGTGTATGTGCACAGTGTCAGCTTCCGGGGCCGACCAGGGCTGCGGGGGTGAGATAAAAATATATCTCTCCTGCTCTCTACTGCACCTTGAGCCTCCATAGGCTTACAGTAGCTTACAGTAGTTTACACCATCTGAAGGTGTAAACTACTGGGGCTAAACTCTGTAAAGCTTTGCTTTTTGGAGTTTAGTACATAGGGGTCAGATTGTAGTCCCCATTGACAATAATGGGGAATGCGATCTGAAGTGCTACTTAGCACTTTGCCGGAGATTACATAACAACAATACATCAAATTATGCAGAGACTATAGAATCAGCTTGATATAAATGCCCCTGAGTCCTGGCAGCAGACGAGTATCAGGGAATTATAGTAGTTCCAGGAAAGGGAGTTGTTATAGGTGAAATACTCAGCAAGTTAGTTCCGTAGGCTCAGGATCACTGTAGGCACTCACAACAAAGACAGAGGGATAGAGAATGTAGATTTATTCCAGTTGATCCTTATACCTGAGAAATAACCATAGATGTCCACCAATGCCAGTAGGGAATGCTCCATATATGACAAAAATCACAACGTCATAAGCATACAGTTCAATCTTCTCCTCACTTCCCGAGACCAGCAGCCCAAGGGCAGTGAGTGGGAGATGCTCTAATTGTACAAGCTATTTGGCAATGGCCAACAGCAAGGATGACACAGGGCAGGCATGTCTGGTGCCCCTTTCAAGAGTAAAGGAGCCAGTGACAAATCTATATACACAGGCCCTAGCAGTAGGGCAGGAGTAAAGGAGCTGCCCCCAGCCTATAAGTCCATCATCCACCCCAAACCTGGATAGCACTGCCCATAAGAACAGCCATTCAACTGAGTGAAATGCCTTGGCTGCATCAAGAGACACAACCAGAGAGTTCCCCTGCCCCTCATGAATAATCTGTATTTTAGTATAAAACACCAGAGATTGACTGAAGTTAACTTCCCAGCACAAAACCTGTCTGGCCAGGGTGAATAATTTCTAGGATGATTTATCCAGCAAACAGTCAGTCCACTCCTTATGAACAACAAGCCACTCAAGCCTATTGACCGAGAGGCGACTGACAGTATACATCTCCTTAAGGGTCCGACATCAATGCTCCAGTTTCACCTCCATCTTAATATGAAAAACCTTGGTACGAACCACCCTGGAAATCAATGTGCCCTGAGAAAAGCCTTAAATATGTCGCATACATGTGGGGCAGTGACCCCTACAGGATTATCAGTAAAGAACCCCTCACAGGACACCAATAGTTTAGAAGCCACTCCCATGTGGGTCAGTTAAAGGGAATTAAATCTCCAAAAATAAATGTAAATTAAGGTCCAGCAGCAGAGGGAGGTGGTCCGAAACCCCATATGACAGATAGCCCACCAAGCTAACCACCAGTAGCAGGGAAAGGGACAATACCATATCAACGCGATGAGGAAAAATAGCAGCAACATCTGATCCCAAGGTTTCTCCGGTGCTACACATCCACTAGCCCTATTCCCGTAATCAGATGGGAGAAGAAGAGGTCCACCAAGAAGAGGGTGCATTTCCTCTCTCCACCTGTCTAATGCACCATCAAGCACAGCATTACAATCACCAACACAAATAACAGGTACAGTAGGAAAATCAGTCAAAAATTCACAGCACTTAGAAAGCACCTCAGAGTTATAGGGAATATACTCATACATCATACAGAACAAAAGGAAAGGCATGCACTGAACTGCTGAGAAAAATAAAATGTCCCTATGGATCCACCTGTACTTTATGATAAATAAAAAACATAGATTTGGACAGTCTTCCCTCTGGAATGAGAAAGGAAGGTGGAGTCGAATGACCAACCCACCCACGGCTTTTTAATGGCTAAAAGGGATAGAAAGAACAGACCAGCAGAATCAGAGACAAGATGTGTCTGCAGATGTCCCGTCAGCCCAGTGCAAATTGCACTATTACTTGTCTGCAATACAAAATAGTTGTTGCTCATACTGTATCAATTTAAGGGTATTTCACATGTGCTTGTAAGGGGAGGTGTTTACTATGACCTACAGGGGAAAAAGAGAAAAAAAGGGTTATATATACACTAGCCCGAGCAATGTGGAGGGTGAAGGCCAGGGGGCAGTGTGGGGAGGCTGAAGGCAACACTCAGCCAAGGGACAGCGCAGAGAGGGTGAAGGCGACACTCAGCCAGGGGGCAGCGTGGATAGTAAGAAGGCATCACTTAGGCTGATATCCAATTAGCCCCTATAACACATTGAGGGTGAAAAACGGGAATTTTTCCCCGATAACCCTCATTTTTGAATTTTTTTTTCCCCGTATCCTATTTGGTTGGCCGAACAAATAGGATTTTTCAGTAGAAAACACATAGGTTTTGTGATAATTTTACTGACCTGTGTGTTTTAGGCATCACGACGGTGAAAACACGGCACTTTTCGGGGATTATTTTTAAGGACACATCAAGTCTCGAAAAAAAATCCACGACAAGTGGCGGCCTTGGGCTAGCTTTCGGAGCTATTAGCACTCAAATAATGTTGTAGGCTAATTGGATACCCCCCCTAATCTCTAATTGGTAAAATAAACACCTTAACCTAAACCTAACTATAAATCAAAGCAGGAGCCAAGGTGAGGGCAGCTAAGGCCATGATGCAGTTAGCCCAGTAGTAAGGAGACATCTTGTATCTCCAAAATAAAAACCATAAATCCTAGATGAATAGGTAATAATAATAATATTAAGAAAATACATAAACATGAATGAACAACAGGCCTGACAGCACAATGCAAACATATAACACATTGGGGTTATACAGAGGCAATAGTAGCACTGTAAACAACCAATTCCACCAGGGTGCCTGGAGATCGAGCTAGGATGCATCGACATTAGGAGAGTCAAAAAAGGGAGACAAGCAGTAAAGAGCATAGCGTAGGGAAGCTGCAGGTCCCATAGGCAAAGTTTAACGGTCACAAATCCATCTCTGGATTTTTGCACATCTGTAGAAAAGTCTTGAAAGACAGCAACCCGCTGGCCATTGTATTCCAATTTAATGGACCTTGGTTCTAGCAAGGCATAGAACAGTGCCACAGTCCTTATAATGCAGGATCTTAGCTATAAATGCCCCAGGAGGTTAAGCCCTAGTAGGTACCTGATGAACTTGTTCAATCGCAAAATGAGGGGTAAATACATCCTGTCCAAACATGGTGATTAACCAGGATTCTATCAAATGTTTAGGTAACCCGACCAGTCAAATATTATTTCAGCGAAGATGCCCTTCAATATAAGAGAGCTTCTGCTTGCTAGCCGCAATCTGGGTCTCCAATCCGGTAAAGAAGCCACAGTGTCCAGTATCCGCCAACATAGAGATAAGGTTTTCAGTCTCACCAATATGATCTCTCATCTTCAGCATGTCCTGTAAAATTAGGGACAAATCAATGTGGACCTTTGCTATGTGATCCGTCATCCTCCTCTCAGCGTCGAAATAGCCTGCAGAAACTATTCCATGTTAAAAGCCCAACTCTCAGAAGATGGGAGAATGGCTTGTGATATGGCAGAGGGAGTCTGCGACAGCTGAGGTTTTCAACTTCGTACTCATGGGGGCGGCAGACAGGAGCAAAAGCCATGCCAGCAGCACAAATATGGATGATGTTTTACCAGAGTGTCACCTTAAGGAAGACTTTCTGAGATTGGAGGATCTGTTGAAACTTGACACCAAACATTGGCTAGACAGTACCAATCTACAAAAATATTTAGATAAGCAAATAATACCAAGAGGTTTAAGAATCTTCAAACCCTCTATCTTTGAAAAAGAAAGTGATTTCCAAAATAAATGGGAAAGTATTTTAGATACATGTTCCTTAACTTTATTGGAATTAATTATTAACTATAAATCCAATATAGCACAGGAAATAGAAAAAGAAATAGATGTGTTGAAAAATAAATTAACACCATTTAATAACCTAAAATAATTTTTAGAAAGAGATAGAATACTTACAGATAAAATTCCTAAATTCGAACAAAATGTAATAGAAAATAAATGTAAGAAATTCAGACGTGACATTGAAGATTATAAAAGAGGACAAGTGAGTCCTATAGATTCAATCATAGGAATAAATATCTCCAACAAACACTAGATAATGGGATCAAAGACTTAGACCCCCTAAGAAGATCAAAATATGTAAAGAATGGGATAACAAATACATCAGGGAAAAAATATGGAGAACTTCTTTATCCAGAGTGTAGGGGGAGAAAGAGGGTTTATTCTGATACCCACACTACCCCTCATCACAATAGAATCATAAGAGAACAAACCCAAGATCACAGAGATAGGTGGGAATGGGGGCAAGCTCAAAAGTAGGAACCAATCTGAACATGGAAACTAAAAAAGATACAACAGACCTTTTTTTAGGACAAAGCTAAAGAAGGTACGAGAGGGAACAAAACCAGACAGATATATGTTTCCACCAAAAAAAAGAAGATATTTAAGTATCAAAGCAGAAGGGGGGGCAAAAAAGACAAAAACTAAGAGAATAAAATAACAAACTAGAACTATGAATAATACATGTATATACAATTTGTCATCAAAAAAACTCCCAAATAGTAAACTATCATTATTAAATAAAGGTTTAAAGTTTGTTCCCACAGCAACGGCCAATATATTTAATCTCTTTGTAGAACTTAATCAATATATCTGCACATTATGTAGGAAAAGATATTTCACTAAAAAAAAAATGTATAAATGTGGGGAAGAAGCTTTCCCAATAGTACTAGACATGGAAGATGAACCAGCTTTGGAAGCCCTAACTGTACTCCTAGAGGAGGGAGATACAAGTCCAAAAAAAAAAAAATATAAAAAAATCTATGATGAATAAAGAGTCATTCAAAATGAGATCAGACTTTTATCCCATTAAACACAAAAGCACCAGTATAGAAATCTTTTACAAGACAATGCTGAATTATCTGAAGAATCTATGCAGTCAGGAGAATTTCCATTCAAAGAAAACTTAAATAATTGGGAAAAAAAAGCACTAAGAAAACTTACAAAAGATTCAGATATCATCATAAAGGAGACCGACAAAGGGGGAGGATTGGCAATTCAGGACAAGAGGGATTACATTTTAGAGGCACAGAGACAACTAAGGGATACCAATTTTTATACCAAATTTCCATCAGACCCCACCCCTGCTTTCCTTCAAGAATTATTCCAACTTTTGGACCTCGCTCTAGAAAATGGGGTCATATCTAACGATGCTAACTTTAAACCTCTGAACAATCCTGCCTATACCTTCTAAACCTTTATACGCTCCTGCCTATACCTTCTAAGTTGACACTATTTGCATACGCAGTCATACAGTAAAATAAAAACCTTCAGACATTGAAATGTGTTTCCAACGCACAAAGTGTAATATTCAACATAAAAACAGTAGGTTACACGCTGTGATCTAAAGACAATTTAGCGCAAAGAAATTATACAGACCCAAGGTACAGTTATACATATGCACGCGCACTGGGACCAGTTACCAGCATCCATAAGAAACCTCCATCAACAGTATCAGCATGAAGACTACAGATTGGAGTCGGTACGCACATTTATACTCTTACAGGGATAAGCAACACAATAGAAGAGTGTGGCATGGTTCCATTGGTTCCCAGTATGTGTGCATCTGTTACAGGATATTTAACAGGTTGATTCAAAATTTCAAATGGAAACAGATCAGCCTCCGACAGCCTTTTGTCTCCTTTTTCCCACTGCATGCAAATCTAAGCTGTTAATATTACAAAGTACATTTTAGTGTTTTAACTCTCTACAGTCCATAAGTTGAGAGTGCATGTTGCGATCTTCTCACCGATGACACCGGAAAGCTGTTGAGACAGAGTAGATCAGTACGACACTAAATACGGTTTACTTATCATGTACTAAACCTTAGTTGTAGAAAACAGTCATTTCTTTACACGCTGGCATTGTGAATGAATCATGTAATAATAACCCTTTTGCGCTACGGAACTATTGCTTTAAGTGTATGTATGCAAGGGAGAACGACACTAAATAGCGTTGTGCGTCTGGGGGTCTGTGGGGTACTTAGCGAGCAACACTAAGCTGGAAAGGTATCTCTGAGTGTATGGGACTAAGTCGGTATTGGTTGTGTAGGGATCGTTAAAAAGCTGAACGTGCTAATAATTAGCTATTTTACGTTGTGCACTGTTTAACATCGCATGTATGTGTTAATGTGAATGCAGGGAAAACACCACTAATTTGCTACTTTTTAGTGCTGTTCATATTTAAGTCTGTGGTGATTTTAATGTGTTGGAAAGTCATTTTTATGTATGTCAGACACCGTCGGTATGTGTTTGGGGAAGATTGTTAAAAATTAGCAATTTTGCGTTGTGTTTTGTGTACTATGTGGTTTTGACAAAATGGCACTGTGTGACCTATTTCTAAGATGGAGTCTTGTCGCCATTCACAAGATGACGTCGCTCCGATCTAATTTTAAAACTGATTCTGTCTCAGCCAATTATCCAGCTTTGACAGTCCTCCCTTTGATAGCAACCAACATGCTATCATACACTGGTCTTACATTTATTTTAGACTTACATTTAGACATATTATTTTAATGTTATAGTATGGGATGGCACATGGTGGTTCTTAATCCATCAATAATGTGTCTCTAGGAGGGGACATAAAACTACCTTTATACGCACTCCGCGGATCCTGGAGGATCATGGGAAAGGTGTGGGAATGCACCTATCCTATAAAGGAAGTCTTGTGGGGGAGATAGGGACTTACATTATTTGAGGTGTTTTTAGGATAACATTTTAATAATACATTTTATGCATGTCTAAACATAATACATTATATGATGGTATCTCCTAGTTCAGGGTTGTAATGCAGTTCTACATTTACCTCAGTATTCATATTGTCATTACTCACCACCATAATAATTTCGTTCTTCCGGTTTTCCTTATTTTTACATCTTCCACACTTCAACACAGTAGGAACACACCTGACACATATTCCAATTACTATGATGACAACCAGTATGAGGATCAGGAGTTTACCTATGCTTGCGATCATTTCCTGGACCCACTCTCCTAGACCTGAAAACCATTTTGCTGGGTTCAACCATGAAACCCATTCCTCTACCTTCTCTTCTACTTCAGCCACTAAGGCATTATGGTTCTTCCGAAATTCCCATTTTAACTGCAGAATTTCATCCATCTTCCGGTCTATCACCTCCTTGGGGTCACTGGTATCATTCGTGACATGCAGTCAGGTGCATAAATATTGGGACATTGACAGAATTTTCATATTTTGGCCTCTATTCACCACCACAATGGCTTTGAAATGAAACAAACAAGATGTGCTTTAACTGCAGACTTTCAGATTTAATTTGAGGGTAATTACGTCCAAATCAGGTGAACGGTGTAGGAATTACAACGGTTTCTATATGTGCCTCCCACTTGTGAATTGTGAAAGAATCATGTAATAATAACCCTTTTGCGCTACGGAACTATTGCTTTAAGTGTATGTATGCAAGGGAGAACGACACTAAATAGTGTTGTGCGTCTGGGGGTCTGTGGGGTACTTAGCGAGCAACACTAAGCTGGAAAGGTATTTCTTAGTGTATGGGACTAAGGGCCTGATTCAGAGCAGGACGCTATTTGCGCTCGCTCATTCATTAAAAAAGGGGTGGCTATTCAAATGAACCGTTCGCAATTTGCAGTCTGTTCACGCCTCTATGTCTGAATGAGCGAACAAAACTTTCGGTTGTAATTTTGAAAAAGACGCCCCCTGGCCGCTCGCACCATACGTCATGTCCGCTATTTAATAGATTAATCGAGTACATCGAACAGCGTATGAACTGCTTGCTATTCTTGTGGTTGGTTTTTCCTACCACAATCTTGCGAGCAGTTCTGACTATAAATCAACCAAGTGACGTGGTTAATGAAGCTCCTGTATTAATTATGCACACCCATAAAATGCCCGTTTTGACCTTTAAGCACGCCTGCGTTCTGATTTCCACTCCCAGTTTTCAAGCACCTTCCCCTGTTACCACCCACATACGCCTCCTCCTGTCACTCAAAATAGCAGGCATTCGCTATTTAGCGAACAAACGATTTTCGGCTGCACTGTCGGTATTGGTTGTGTAGGGATCGTTAAAAAGCGTGCTAATAATGAGCTATTTCGCATTGTGCACTGTTTAACATTGCGTGTATGTGTTTATGTGAATGCAGGGAAAACACCACTAATTTGCTACTTTTTAGTGCTGTTCATATTTAAGGCTGTGGTGATTTTAATGTGTTGGAAAGTCATTTTTATGTATGTCAGACACCGTCGGTATGTGTTTGGGGAAGATTGTTAAAAAGCTGGCCGTGCTACTTATTAGCAATTTTGCATTGTGTTTTGTGTACTATGTGGCTTTGACAAAATGGCGCTGTGTGACCTATTTCTAAGATGGAGTCTTGTTGCCATTCGCAATATGGCGTCGTTCCGATCTAATTTTAAAACTGATTCTGTCTCAGCCAATTATCCAGCTTCGACATATCCAAGGAAGAATTCAAATTTTTGTATTGGTCACATCCCACGGTTCCAATATATTATCACCTCCCAAAAATACACAAGTCCCTCACAGCACCCCCTGGTCGTCCTATTATTTCTGGAATTGGATCTCTTTCCTCTAACCTTTCATTTTATGTGGACTCCTATGTCTCTTCATTGAGGTCGCATATTAAAGACACCACTCATTTTCTTCAACTTATACAAAATGTCAAGTGGAAAGACTCATATGCATTTTTAACTCTTGATGCGCAGAGTCTATACAAATATACCACATGACAAAGGCTTTAAGGTCATTGAGGACAGATTAAGACAAGATGGTGACCTCCTGGAGAGACACATGGCTTTTCTATTGGAGTCCATTTCATACCTTCTTAAACACAATAATTTTTTGTTTCTTGACACGGTGTACCTACAGGTGATGGGGATGGCTATGGGGACCAGGTTCGTGTCGAGCTACGTCAACCTCTATATGGGTCACTTCGAGGACCAACATGTGTGGGGGAGCGAGCTCAGCGAGGTTCCTCTATGGCCATTATAGAGATGATTTATTTATCATCTGGGTTGGGGATTTAGAATCAGCACTGTCCTTTGTCACATCCCTCAATTCCAATTCATATAACCTCACATTCACTCACACCTACCACCCCACATATGTTAGCTTCCTGGATGTAACCCTAGAGATAAAAGAGGGACAAATCCTGACCTCCAATTATGCCAAGGAAGTAGGGACTAATGCCTACCTCCTTTTAATAGTGCTGACTACCTTCCTTGGAAGAAAAATATACCAAAGGGGCAATTACTTTGTTTAAGAAGAAACTACACTGATCTAGATACATTCAATAAACAAGTAGGGGACATGGTTGAATCTTTCATCTCACGAGGCTATCCAGAGGGTTTAATTGAAAACGCTTTGAAAGAAGTCAGGCTGACAAGTAGAGCAAAAATTACTACAATCCAAAGAAAAAATAACAAAAATAACACAAGAAAAAGAGAAAGATATAGCCTTCATATCAGTATTTAATAAGATCAAACGAATAATATGTAAGAACTATAGTATGCTTCAACAGTATAATATTCTGAGGAATCAGATTCCCATAAAACCAGGCTTTATTTTCAAAAAGAACAAATCATTAAAAAATATTTTAGCTCCTAGTCATTTAAAAACCATTAAACCTACAATAAACTCCAAACAAGACTCATCCTGGGTTAAACCAATTAAAGGCTTCTATAAATGTGGTGGTACCAGATGCACTACTTGCGATCATGTTTTGATGTCAACCACTATCTCAAGATTTAATGAAGGCCAATCATATGAAATAAAAAACTTCATCAATTGTAACATGACATTTTCTATCTATTAACTAATATGTGGGTGTAATTTACCATATGTGGGAAGGACAACCCGAATGATTAAAACTTGGTTTATAGAACTTTGGAGAAATATCCTCAAAAGAAAACAAACACATAGGGGCATATCCAATTAGCCGCTGGGTTTACCCCACGGCTAATTATCGCGCAGGTAAGGATTCAATGAGTGGGGACTCCATGCGCGGGTGTCCCCGAGACCCCGCGCGCGAGTCCCCACTGTCAGGCATTACCTCGCACCTTATGTAGGTGCGAGGTAAAATCTGCGTGAGGCCGCCTTATTCGGCCTCGCGCAAGCATGAATAACACACTGATTCCGCAGTTCTCGCGGAATCAGTGTGTTCTTGTGTGGAAGTCCTGTTTTTGGACGTGGGAAAAAGCAATTTTATTGAATAGCTTAACCCCGCGCCACGGGACTTTCACCCCTCAATTACTCGCGGGTAATTGGATATGCCCCATAGTGTTTCTAAACATTTTGACGATCACCATAATGAAGATCTGAGTTCACTATGGGCTCTATTTATTAACATTATTTTTACTAAAATAAAGTGAAAAAGGGTGTTTTCACACCCTTTTCACATTATTTTAGTTTCACCTGTAGTTATTACAGGGCAATTGGAGTAGAATTAGTAAAATTCTACTACAACCCCTAGTATCACTTATTTTTAGTAAAGCAGATCGCATTTCCCATAATTGTAATGGGAAATGTGATCCGACTAGAGTTACTAAAAATAAATTGTAAAAAAATACCGGGGAAGCCCTGTGATAATAACGCCACCTGGAGGTGGCGTTATCCAGGGTCTCCCCCGGTTACCGGGCTCCCACTCTGCTCTAACGGGGAGAGCAGAGGCGGGAGCCGGTACCAGTAATCAGCTATGTGGTCTAAACAGACCGCAAGCTGATTGCTGTAAAAAAAAGAAAAAAAAAATTGAAACATTTTTTTTTTACTTACCTGAATCCAGGGACGCGCAGCGGCTGCATTGCGTGTGTGCAAGCCCCGGAGCGAGAGAGAGTGGCTTCACAAACGGAGGCGTTCCCAAGCGAACGCTTGCCGTTTGTGGGCAGCCCCACTGACATCACCAGTGATGTCAGTGGGAGAGCTTCCAGCTCTATTAGAGCAGAAATCTCTCTGGGGCTTGCGGCAGACGAGACCCTACCACAAGGGTCTCGTCGCAAGCTCCGATGGTCACGATGGTCTTGACCATCGCGACCATCAACCTGGCCACTCGTTAAAGCTGTGGGTGGTAACCCACAGCCTAGCGAGCGGCCAGGAGGCTGGATCATTTTTTAGATGCGGCCGCCCTCATTCAGAGCGAGCACTCGCATTTTGTGAGCGGCTCTGAATGAGGTCCAATGTCCCAGATTTGAATGACATTTGGGCCACTGTATAAATATTCTACATTTTCAAGTATGTCCCACCCCTATACATACATATATAGACATATATTTTTTTAATATATACTATATATGTAAGCTTTGCAATATGACCACATTTTAAGCACTGAAAACTATTGTCTCTTATATTAAGAATGTCTATCACTATATATTTCCTTTGAATAAAATAAAATATGTTTCTATATAATATGTTAACCAGGAAAACAAGAATTTATTATTTATTATGTTCTACTTGTTATTTATCTTCATTTATCTCTTTGTATGTACAAGTTGCAAAATTGATATATTAAAACTCTGTACTCTAGAAGAGATACCTCTAATATGTATTAAGATTTATGCTTGCTATGCGTTTTTAAAGAAAAACTGTAATTAACAAGTGTCTGTTCATAAAAGAAATGTCTCTTTTTAGAAATAGCCATTTAAGCTTATATATAAGTATAAACGGAATACGCTGAATATTGTTGCTAGGAACTACAGTTTTCTTTGTGATATCCAATCATCCTGTCTATTGTATCCACGTGATCGGGAGGTAGCAGCAATGATTGGCTACCCCCGTGAATGTTGTTATGCACCCACAGCTTATGCGAGTGTCCATGATGATGGTCGCGATGGTCAAGACCATCGCGACCATCGGGCTTGCGACGAGACCCTGCGGTAGGTTCTCGTGGCCGCAAGCCCTGGAGTGATTTTGGCCCTCATTCAGAGCCGTACGCTCTGAGCAGAGCGCACGCTCTGAATGAGGGCCGGGCTCCATTTTCATGGAGCGTCCTCCTGGACGCTCGTATAGCTGTGGGTCACCACCCACAGGCTATACGAGCGTGCATTTTGATGGCCGCGATGGTCGTGACCATCGCGACCATCGAAATTGCGAGCCGGAGCCTGCGGTTGAGGTTTTCAACCGCAAGCTCCGGAGTGATTTTGGCTCTATCAGAGCCAAAATCACTCCCACTGACATCACTAGTGATGTCAGTGGGCCGGCTTCTGACGGGAGGCGTTCCCGTGGGAACGCCCCCGTCAGGGAGGCACGCCCCCGGCACGCCCACCAAAGGGGGCGTGCTGTCAGTCACCATCGACAGCACGCCCCCTTTGACAGCACGCCCCCTTTGATCGGACACAACGAGCGAAGGAAAGTCCTTCGCTCGTCGTGTCTGGCGCATGCGCACGACGGAGCTCCCTCCGTCGTGCGCATGCTCAGTGCAGACCATCGACCCACTTGCGAGCGGACAGCCGCTCGCGAGTGGGTCTGAATCAGGCCCTTTGGCTCTATCAGAGCCAAAATCAGCCAAAATCACTCCCACTGACATCACTAGTGATGTCAGTGGGGCCGGACCCAGACGGTAGGCGTTCCCATGGGAACGCCTCCGTCTGGCAACCACGCCCCCGGCACGCCCTCCAAAGGGGGCGTGCTGTCAGTCACCATCGACAGCACGCCCCCTTTGGTGCGAGACCCGGAGCGACAGCTTGGCTGTTGCTATGCGGGTCTCGCGCATGCGCATGACGGAGCTCCCTCTGTCGTGCGCATGAGCAGTAGGGCACCATCGACCCGCTTGCGAGCATCCTACGCTCACGAGCGGGTCTGAATTAGGCCCACAGATAGGAGCGACAAGACTTCAGTCAGCTCACCGCTCAGAGCTTACAGCAGGACGATTGACAGGTTCGTCCAGCAGGAAGCTCACTACATAAATACAGGTATGATTAAAGCTGCATACATACACAACGATTTTTTTGAACGATTATCATTAACGATATAGTTTATCGTTCAATCATAAAAATCGTCCACTTTCTGAGTTAAAACGATGAACGATTATGTAGTTTGTAGTTCAGTCAAACTGACCAACTCAACGATTTTCATTAAGGGAATATGCAAAAATCGTTTGTAGTTCAAAAAAATCGTTCATTACACTTTAAAAAATCTGAAAGATAATCGTTCATAAAATCGTTCATAAAATCATTCATAAAATCGTTGGTAACAAAATCGTTTTGTGTGTATGCACCTTAACTGTGGGTAATTAAGAAGCCAGCTAATTGATGCTGGCCCTATACTGAGAGAGAAAAATATGTGCCAAGCTCCTACAGCGGTCATGTGGTGTCTTTGTTTACATCACGTGACTCGGGAGACTGCGATATTACCATCTCAGAGGGTAATTAAACATTTTCTTCATATATTTGATACTATTATCTTTTGATATTATTATAATAAATTAAATGGGCCTGCCTCCCATATATAGTTTTTTTTAAATGTTTTAAAATGTTCTAAATGTTTATTTGTGAATTAGAAATAGATGAGAATTAATTTTCTCTCATGTGTGCTAATTAGCGCCATATTGGCTATAGTATAATAACTAGGGATGTGCAGGCTCGAATTAGTTCATATTTTCCCGCAAAGTTCGGATTTTTCCCGCTAAAAAAATCGGGTCTCAGAAAGAGGCAAAACGTCATCTTTCATGGGCAAGCATCATCTTTTTTGTCCAGGAATGATGATGTTTGTCCATGAAAGATGACATTTTGCCTCTTTCTAAGACCCGATTTTTGGCTGGGAAAATCAGAATTTGGTGAGAAAATGCATACTAACCCGTGCCTGCACATCTCTAATAAAAACCCAGCCTTGGAACACTCAGAATACCCAAATAGAGGGCATGATTCAGACCCGGTCGCTAAGCCGCAATCGCACGCTATGGCCGATAGTTGCCCATCTGCATATGCGTCGTAGTGTGCGTGCGCGAACCAGTCACTGCGATCGTGAATTGTGCGCTCATAGCACAAGACTGAGCGCTACTTTGAGTGACAGATAGTGCCGTTTGTGGGTGGTAATAGGGCAAGGTTTTGGAAAACGGGGGAGTGCATGAACGTATGCAAGCGTGTCTGAGCGTCTGAATGGTGTTCTTTGGGCGTGCATAATTAGCATGGAAGCGTCATTGTACACGTCACCTGGTTGTATTTCAGCCTGCAATGAACGCAGTGCTTGCGGAGGGGTAGGGTCTACCTCAAGGGCTTCGAGCAGCTCCGATGGGTCTCGATGTTACTGAATAATCATACACTTCCGGGAGATGATGTGTGCTAAGAAAGAGAAGTGGGCATCATTACTCCGGCGTGCCATCTCTCTCTAAGACATTGAGAGCGTCCTGAAGCATGGCCGTGCGATCACAGAATTTGCATACCCGGCCCCTGATGGCTGCGAAAGTGCGCTGCGTTGCGTCCGGGTCTGAATCAATGTCAAGGTAGCCTAGTTAGAACACGGCAAGGCAAGGTGGGTTCCAGTAAAAGTTTGTGAGCAGTCCAGCAAACCAAGCAAACCAAAGCCACTGGGCATACGCAGACACACATCAAGAGGGAGCAAAGGCCCTGATGCTCAGCACGCACCAGGAGACACCAGAGGCACCACCAAAGTTGCACTGCGCATGCATCCGATGGTTATGGGGAATGCAGAATGAATTTGGAAGCAGGGTGTGGCTAGCCAGACACGGGTGTATAGCGGTCTGCGACTGCATATTTTTCCGCAGGTGCACAGATTTTGGCGCACATGTTCAGATGGTCATTCTGTGCCTCCGTAGGGCTGGTGCAATGATCCATATTGCAACCGATGTGTTATTCCTAATTTCCAACAAATTTACCTTATCTGTCTGCCTTCCTAATTCTAATTTACTCTACTACTGGGCAAAGTGTAACTTCTCTTATTCTATATTCTGTTTGTTATTTTCAATATATTGTAAGCATACAAAAAACTGTACCACTGTTTGCTGGACAGTCTGAATTTTGAGGGATGTACTGCAGCAAAGTGACTACCTGTGGTCTTGGTAGATTAGGGATGTCGGTTAAATTTGTAGATATACTGAGAGCTGTGCACTTGATTCGCAGATGGACGCTGTTATCAACGCTACGGCGCCTTTGGACGCTAACATTTGCTAATACCGCAGGAGGCATCTGCGTAGGTGCTTCAGGAGCAAAAATATGGACATCTTCAGCTAGTGAACTTGCTTATGGACACGCAAAGATAAGCAGCACAGACGGTGTAATGGTTAGCGTTACTGCCTCACAGCAGTGAGGTCATGGGTTTGATTCCCACCACGGCTCTAACTGTGTGGAGTTTGTATATTCTCACTGTGCTTGCGTGGGTTTCCTCCGGGTACTCCGGTTTCCTCCCACACTCCAAAAATATACTGGTAGGTTAATTGGCTCCCCACAAAATTGACTATAGTGTGTACAGTATGTTTGTGAGCATGTGGTAGGGAATATAAAGTGTAAGCTCCACTGGGGCAGGGACAGATGTGAATGGTAAAATATTCTCTGTAAGGTGCTGTGGAATATGTGTGCGCTATATAAATAACTGGTAATAAATAAAATAAGCGCCCTAATAGACTTAACTAAGGATATGTGTTATCCAAAATAACATCTATAGGCCTGTGTGCCCCCACTTCTACTCCATCTGTGTGCACCCACATCTACTCCATCTCTAGGCCTGTATGTGTTATATATTGGAATCTGGCTCTGCCAGACTCATTGTTGTTTAATGCCTGCAGTACCATGTCTTACCACTGTGTTATATTCACTGCATTGTGTGACAGCACTGCTGCAAAATGTTGTTGCCTTATGGTTTGTCCTCGGTTCAGTAAAGGTGTTGAAAGCATGCTGACTACAGCTCCTGGTCTCCATGTATGTCTGTATGAATGAGCACATACACAGACACTACAGTATGCACCCACATCTACTCCATCTGTAGGTCTGTGTGCCCCCACATCTACTCCATCTGTAGGTCTGTGTGCCCCCACATCTACTCCATTTATAGGCCTGTGTGTGCACCCCCACCTCTACTGAATCTACTGGCTTTGTAGGCTTTTGCCCATTGCTGTAACATGCCAACAATACATTTTAAGGAGTAACCATTGCATTGCTTTCAGTCTTTTACCTATGACACCAGTAAAACTACAGGTTTAATTATAGAATATAAAAATATATCTTCTAAGTGTTGGTCAAGGCTGTGTATTCTTGACATTTAAGTACTGTGTGATTAATTTTCTCAGGAAGTACGGTCAGAATGTTCTGACACCTCTAATATTTACTTAACTTTAACACTCCCTTCAGCCTGTCTCCCAAAATACATTACACTAATCCCATCACTGTATATTTGAATGGTTCTGGATTTGTCCTGTAAACTGATCCTGCATTTTGCAAGGATGGGATAAATACACTATAGTCAAAACTCGCCAAGTCATTTTAAAAGTAAGTATCTGTGAAACATGGTTTATTTGAGTTTTTACAAATGTTTTGGCAAATGAATATCATGTTGTTAGACCTGCATGAGTTTCTGACAGAATGGTGCAAAATAGAAATATATTATCCATTCCTTCTTACCGCCCCCCAGAAAGGCATGATGGGGTCCTTCACCCAGAATATTAAAGCCTTTATTATTACAGTCTCATAAAGTTTTAGTGGTAATTCCACCTTTATCAGGATCTGACTATAAGACAAATAAAATTAGTAATGCTTTGCCACTGTGCATCCCACATGCTGTGTGTACGTCCCACATCCCACCACACAGACCCCTCAGCATGATCCAGTTAAATCATGATCTGGATAATTATTTCCTATATTTACCCATGAGCATATATTCCAGCACTCACCAGTACAGGCAGGGTTTAATTAAGGTTTGTGGGGACACGGGGGTCACTAACTTATGGGAGTCACCATAATTTATTTATTATTTATTACCAGTATTTATATAGCGCACACATATTCCACAGCGCTTTACAGAGAATATTTGGCCATTCACATCAGTCCCTGCCCAAGTGGAGCTTACAATCTATGGCCCTCATTCAGAGCCGTACGCTATTTGCGGTCGTTCGTTTAAAAACAAGGGGTGGCTATTCAAATGATCCGTACGCACATTGCAGTCTGTTCACGCCTCTAAGTCTGAACGAGCGAGCAAAACATACGCTCGTTTATTTGTTAAAAACGCCCCCTGGCCGCACGCATCCTACGTCATGTCCGCTATTTATTAGATTAATCGAGTACATCGACCAGCGTATGAACTGCTCGCTATTCTTGTGGTTGGTGTTTGCTACCACAAATTTGCGTGCAGTTCGGGCTATAAAATAACCCAGTGACGTGGTCAATGACGCTGCTGTTTTAAATATACACACCCATAAAACGCCCGTTTTGACCTTTAAGCACGCCTGCGTTCGGATCTCCACTCCCCATTTTCAAGCACCTTCCCCTGTTACCACCCACATACGCCTCATTCTGTCACTCAAAATAGCCGGCACTCGCTATATAGCGTACAAAGGATTTTCGGCCGCACTGACTGGTTCGCGCATGCGTACTAAAAAGCGTACGCATGCGCAGATGTGCAAACATCGCTCGGAACGAGCGTACTGTTGTTAACGTGCGGCTCTGAATGAGGGCCTATATTTCCTATCACATTCGCACACATATACACACTAGGGTTAATTTGTGTTGGGAGCCAATTAACCTACCAGTATATTTTCGGAGTGTGGGAGGAAGCCGGAGTACCCGGAGGAAACCCACGCAAGCACAGGGAGAATATACAAACTCCACACAGGGCCGTGGTGGAAATTGAACCCACGACCTCAGTGCTGTGAGGCAGTAACGCTAACCATTACACTGTCTGTGCTGCCCAATGACCACCCCCATACCTCACTGTCCATCTGACCAGTGTACACTACTAATGCTGGGTACACACTGGCCGATATATCGTGGGTGTGTCGACCAGTGTGTACAGACAATATGTCTGTGAACAACATAGTTCACAGACATATCGCGTTGGCTGTGCAGCAAAGCTGATGGCAGATGTATCTGCACATCATGCTGTGTGTACGACTGCCCATACACTTGCTGCAGAAGCCGCGGGGAGAGGTGCACAAAGCTACCCCGGCCAGCGGCACCCATGGCACCATCATCAGGGGTCCGATAGGACCCCCTGATATTCAGCAAACTCCGAAAATGTTACGTTTTCAGAGTTTGCTCAGGAGAAAAAGCGTAATTTTCAGACGGCGTTAGCTCTCGTAGTCCCGCTCCTTCCCTCCATCCCCTTCTCATGGACTCCCTGGCGGCTGCTTTTCGGAGCAGCTGTCCTCGCATCGGAGCACTGATGAATTGCTCCAGTGTAAACTATCCTTATGGCCTCCGATGATGAATAGGCCCCGGTGTGAGGTATCCCCCTGTATGTGGGGGTTCCGGGGTAACCATCTTGTCCACCATGCTGGTAATCTGGAACTGACTACAGATGCCATTGTTTTATTCCCACAGCTGTTGATTACATTCTACATTGTGACTGGATTTTTTTTTTTGTAAAACCTATATACTGGAAGAGGGTGCAGTAATGCAGGACCCAGCTCAGATAATAGGGGAGATGTTTCAAGCTTCCTAAAGGGTGGATAAGTGGACAATCAACTTCTAGCTAGCATTTATCAAATACATTCTTCAAAATGATAGGTACAAGCTGATTGGCTGCTTTGGAGAGCTTCTCCACATGTCCTTTAAAAGGTTTGCTAAATCTCCCCCCATAAATTAGTGCTGCCCAACTGGTGGATTGTTCACTCGTTCATTACCTTGTTCCAATATGTACCCGAGGTACGATATGTCAGCCCAACATATCGTACCGGTACACATCACTCAGTGTTTACCCGGCATAACAGTATGTCCATAGTCAGACAGCGTTACCCATGATAAACTGAGGAGTATTTGTAAACTCAAAATAAAGTTTCATTGTTTCAGTGTAGCATTGAGATTTCAGCAAACAGAAAGTCAGCTGTTTATATTCCCTCCAATGACTCCTTGAAAATTATTTTGGCTTCTTTGACATCTTTCATCTGCAAACCTAGAATCCTTGCATGTTAGATGAGATGACGTTGATATCGATACTGCATATGTATCAGGGCTATATTTTATATTTTCTATGAAACAGACAGGTGTCTGTTCTATGAGTCAATCGGTTTTAGAAGTCTGGGAAGTAACCCCAAAGGTATTTTTCTCTGTACTGAGAACAGCTTTATGACTAATAAATCTCAGTGATTCTGCTGGTATTCTTTCTGTCGTCATTTGTAGATTCTCTGTTTACTGGGGAAATAACTTGCAAATGGTGAAATGCGTGGTGTGTTTTGTTAATATGCTTATTGATATGTTTTTTTATATTTATATTTTGTTACTTATTTGACATTCTATAGGGATATTTTCTCATCTCTTAATGTTTAACTGTATTTTCACCCTTATTATTTGCACACTATCCTTTATATATGTGTTCCGTTAGTCATATCTCTATTTACAATTGTACTTCCCTATCCATATGTGCTACACACATATTGGCTTTTATTACATCTATTCCAGTACCTCCACTTACAGTGATCCCCAAAGAGGTAAATATTGGCCCTCTGGGGTTGATAAGACAATCCATTGGAGGGGTAAGGACTCAATAAAGTATTAGAACTACTACACAGTTTTATTCCTGCCTAGTTCTCATAGTTATTATTACATATATGTGTCTAATTGGACTACTGCACAGTTTCATTATTATACATATATGTTCATCTAAATCAGGGGTGGGGGACCTTTTCTCTGCCGAGGGCGATTTTGATATATAGAACATTATTTGTGGGCCTGTGCAGGCCACGCCCCCTCCATGTGATGTCACACAGGGCGGGGCCACAATCACTGGTGATTACAGCAATGCCCGGAACATCCTGAGGATGCTTCGGGGAGCTGTAAGGGCAGCTGTGTGACCGTCTGAAGCATCCTAAGGATGCTCCAGGCGCCACTACTGCATAGCTTCTGGCTGCAGGGTGCCATTTTAGGCACCCTGCTAGCCAGATGAGGCTAGCAGAAAAAAGCTCTGAGGGCCAACCAAATTATTCCAGGGGCCTTATATGGCCCCCGGGCCTGAGGTTCCCCATCCCTGATCTAAATGTTCTGCATTCTGGCTGTTTTCTCACTTTGACATCTTCCTTCTTTATTTTCACTTTAATTTTTTTTTTTCATTTTTTATTCACCCAACTCTACAAAACTTTTTTTTCCTATATTCACATCTCCTTTTTTATGTCACATCTTCCATCTATATTTGCCGCTATGGTACAGATGCTTAGAGGGACATACTTCAGTTTGCATAGCGTAAAGTACATACAGAAGGACAAGATGGGTATCTGCACAGATCATAAATCAAACCATCTATTCCCTGTGTATGTTTATGAGTTATTCTCATTAATTGTAGGGAGACTACACCATAGACTATATGTACCAAACAATAAAAAGTATTCTATTGTTGTCAAAATCTTCTTCAAATCCTCCAGTTATCCAACATTTTACATTTTATCATGTTTATTTAAAAAATCAGTCTTGACGCACGCAAAATATATGTGAAAATTGTGAAAATAGTGCATTCTTCAGCTTAGCAAATTGGGCAATTAAGCATCTCTTATAGAAACCTTATGAGGACTGCTTATGTGGTCAAAAACGGGGGATCACAGGAGATATCCCCTACATATCTGGGTGGTACTTATTATTTGCGAGCACCCCTCCCCCCTGAAAACACCCATTTTATGTGTTGAACACATATGCTAAATCAACTCTACTTATTCCTACCTTATATAACTAGACCCCATCTGTTCTTACTTTTTTCTACAAATTCTATATATATTGGGCCTCATTCAGAGTTAGCTGCATTATGGTCTCGCATAATTTGCACTTTTGTAACCTATTCAGATTCAGTCACATAGGAAAATCTTGAGCTGCGACTCCCTCCTCCTGCCACTTGGGTCTGATGCGCTGTATTCTGCCTGGGGACATGGTTCCAATGAGAGTGCTGAAATTGCTAGAATCCAGAAAATGCTGCATGGCACAGGATCTGAATGGGAGAGACTAGTGAGACTATTGTTTGTCAGACAAGAGGTCTGAGAGGATATAGAAGTGTTGATTTAATAAAAAAGATTCTGCATATGTGCAGATTTTAAAGGTGATGCAAAATTTGCCAGAAAGTGTGTTAAATCATCAGTGTTTAAATTTTTTTTTCTTAGTTGGAGAGTAAGAAAAAATAATAAACTATGTGTGCAAAGTTGTTGAGATTCAATTTAAAGCTGACTGTTTAACTGCAAATAAATCAGGTTCTTAAAGCAACACAGCAGTGTGCAGTTGCAGAGGGTTTAAGGAAGAAGTGCTAAGATCTGCCTCATAAGAACGGGGTGTAGTGCAAAGCAAGATATCTTTGCAAGGAGAATTAGGACCATATTTATCACAATCTGCATTAAATATTCAGATATGATAAAATAACTTTTCCTAAATTTACAATGCAACATTAAAATCGATCACAATGTGAGGGAAAGGCTATGGGGGTAATAAAGCCCTCTTTGGGAAAAAAAACTGTGTATGCTAATGTAGTGTTTATACTAGGTTAATTGATATACTGACACATGCACAACAAAATATTATTCTCTGCATTAAATACAGAGATGCCAATCCCATACTGATCCAACAGATTGATATGGGACCTCTGATTGGCCATCCCTAGGCTAAACTCCTCAAAAAGGCTAAAAATATTAATAATAAATATTCTGAAAAGCAGGCATGAAAATTATGTGGTACTTGCACAGAAATAACAAGAAGTTATTGATTTGAACTAAAAAGGTCTGAAAGTTCAGCAGGAAGTGAAAACATTAAAAGAGAAATATCTTCATTTGCTGCTGACTAGTGCTTCGTTTGTAAAACGGATTCAAAGACAATTCATTTATTTGTCTTCAAGCAAAATTGAAAAATAAATTCAAACACTTCAGACCAGCTTGGTTACTTCCAAAGAAAAGTTTGGTCTTTTGCTTTGTGCCAGAGTCTACTGCACATGTGCAGGTCTCCGGGAACATGGTGTCCATGCTATGTTGCTGGAGACATCTCTACTGCAAATACACATATCATAAATCACTGGGAAAATGGCCACAGTGCCAATGATTTCAGTCTGCAGTACCAGCTGACGAAGGACTCCGGAGAGGTAAGTGTAATAATTATATGGGTGCATGGTATGCGGTGTGGGCCACCCTGGACCCAGGGGCCCATGTGCACCGCACACCCTGCACCCATTATAGATAAGTTAATGTTTATAGTTAGGAGTCAGCAAGAAACTGCTAAGCAAAGTGAAGTTTTGGAGAAGGAACTTAACCATACACATGATGTAGCTGAGAAGTTGCAAAGAGATAATGAGAACCTTGACAAGTATCCATCAAATGCTCAGGAACTGTTAATCGATCTCCAGCTGAAAATGAGTGCCAAAGAACAAGAATGTGAAAGTAAACTGCAAAGTGCAGCATCTGTAAAGGTGGCCATACATGGTGTAGTGCGACTGCCAATACGTCAGCAGACGGATCGTGCTGTCACTGCCAGCAATCGTGCAGTCTCTGCTGATCACACAATATGCTGGCTCCCCCCTCCTCCATCTGAATGGGATTGTATATCACATCCCAGATCAGATGAACATATGGGAAGATCTGGGGATGCGATATACGATCCCGCGGGAGCGCGCAGCACCATATCAGGTACGATATCATGCCCATACATGGCACGATATAGCACCTATATCGTGCCGATCCGACGGATCGGCATCTATATCGTGCCGTGTATGGCCACCTTAAGAGCTGAACAAAAGTTGGATCTTGCTAAACTTGAAGAAATGGAGAACAATTTTCTGTAGATTCAGAACAAGTTGGAAAAAGAAATTTAGATAGTCACCTGGGTTGAAGAACAGCTCTATGCAGTGAGGAAAAGTGCCACTGTTAGTGGGAAAAGCAGAAACAAAGAAGTTGGCTGATACTCTAGAACAAGTGAAAGATGGTATTGTGCAAGATGAAAAGTACAAATTACATATAGTCCAGCTGAAAACCTATTGAAGCAAAAAGAACAAGAGAAAAGAAAAACTCATTACCAAATGTAATGCAAGAGAAAAATGTTTGAGGATCTTGAAGTGTGAATTTGGCAATTGAGACAGAAGGCTGGAAAACTTCAGCATTCACATTCCAATAATTTGGAAAAGCTGGAAGAATTGAAAACAAATGTTACTGTGGAGACACTCAGCAAGCAATCGCATGGTGAAACAAAGCATATGGAAAGCGTTAAGTGATAAGACACCTCCGACGAATGAATATGAAGTTCACGCGCTCAAACACATCTATGCATACGTTTTTGGGAACTTGCCTGTGCAGCTGATGCAGACAAAAGTGGGAAAATTTTTGGAAAAGGCAAAGCAGGCTTTGAAAAATAATCATAATGACCTAGCCAATAAGCCTAGTCAAGAAAACAAGACGGCAGCTTTTAGAAAACAGTGCAAGCCTTTTATTCCCAAGGAACAGTCAGAGAGAAGTGCTTTCTTACCAAAGCAGTTGGTGTTTGAACTATATATGTGTGCGGACCCCCATGTTTTGGTATTGGTTTTGCCACAACCACCCTCAAATGTTTTGGTTTTGGCAAAACCACCCTCAAATGTTTGGGGTTTTTTTGGTTTTAATTTTGAATTTCTTTAAAAATGTATAAAAACAGCTAAAATCATGTAACTTGGATTAGTATTATTAACAGCAATAACATTAATTTCCAGTCATTTACAGTCAATTTTGACTCCCTCTCAGCACATGAAATCATGATGTAGGGACGTAAATGCAGTCCAAAATATGCGAGATCTGTTTTTTAAATACAATCCAAATTGTGAGAAGACCCGAGTCAGGATTCAGTTCTACTGAGAACCGCAAAGTGATTCCAAACTGGGACTCGCTTCGACTCGGAACTCCAAAGTATGGGTGTGTTCGGTTTTCTCAAAAACCGAACAGCTCATCTCTAGTTTGAACATGATTCTGAAGAGGAATTTTCAGTTGGGTAGAGTTCCCAAAATCAAATTCAAAAACAAACTTGTCATGAGATGGACCAAGGAGAAGTTTCCAGAAGCTCCAGCAGAAGATATATCTCTGGCTACAATGCCGTGTGTAAGGGCCAACTAAAGAAGAGGTTCAGTGAGAAGAATAACCATGGTAAGCTGTTAGGTGACTGGCAAAGTGTCTAATTAGTCCATAAAAATAAGTTGCTAATCTGTTCACCTCTACAAATGAGAAAGTTGCTGATACAGGACTGCACTCTGCGCTGTCTTTCCCTCTACTGCTGGGTCCAGTACTCTATACCTTACGAAGGTGAGCTGATGTCATGGCGCGACCTACTGCACGTGTGGCCTATGTGCACATCTTCCTTCTCCACCCTCCATTGAGACAAGGCATGTCCCTGAGCGTCTCACTACAATGGAGACTATTTGCTGGGTAGAATATCCATGCACTGCAACTACCACTGTCACCATTGGCTAAACATTGACTACGCATCTGGTTACATCTGTATATGCCTGCTGTATACATCTGTTATATACCTGCATTAGCCCAGTGTTATACTGCAAACCTTTTCTTCCAGTTAATAAACCAATAAACCTGGTTACGTTGTCTGCCATGTGGCCTGACCTGCATCGCACACCGCTGACACCTATCAACGCCATAGGTTCTGCCAATAAAAGCTATGCAAACTGAGTGTAGTCTGGAAGAAAGATGCAGAAAATCATAAAAAGCTAAAGGCCTTAAGTAAATGGGATGAAGTGCTGGAAATTTAAAGTTCATCATTGAAGTTCCAAATGAGAAGGTGTAGCTATTACATATCACAGGTATATAATATGCAGTTTGCTCATTATCATGGAGAAAGCTCTTGATGTGGAAGTGATTATATGGAGAAAGTTGGATAAACCCTGACCATATAGATGGACAACATGTAAGGTTCCCTAAGTTCAAGCAATAAATGAGATAGGACGAGAGCATCAAATGACATAAGAATGAAGATGATGGTTTTGAAATACACTGATGAGGTCAGTGAAGAGGGACTTTGTCATGAAATGTCAACCTAGGTGGTGCTGGTGAGCCATTTGTTCTATGCTAGGAATCTCCCAAGCAGGAAGTTTGAAAACTGGAGGTGGACAGCTGAGATACAGACAGGCCTGCAGAGGGCAGGAAAGCTAAAGAAGGACCAGTTTGAAGTTGGCCACAAGGTCTGTCCCAAAAAAAGACTAGGACGAGGATACGGTACTTCTGAAAAAGAAGGCTAGCGTCTAGAGAGACTGTGATAGACTGTGTCTAAGCCATTAAGCAGTCCCATTTAGCTGCCCAGGTATAGAGAGGTTCGAAGAAGTAATGGTGGGTACACACTGGGCTATTAAAGTGGGTCCATTTTTTAAAATGATGAACGATAACGACGACGCGCGTTTCCGCAGGTCATTCGTCATCATCGTTCATCGGGTTAACATGCAGGCCAACCTGACGATGTCGTCAGGTTGCTGCATGTTGGGGAATGGGGGAAGAGAGCCCGACGCTGAACGATATCGTTAATGATATCGTTCAGCGGGTGTGCTCAATGTCATGAACGACATTGAGCACACCCTGCCGGGAACACACTAGACGATATCGCTCAGGGAGCATATCGTCTAGTGTGTACGCACCATAAGGCAGTGCCCTGAATGTGGGCTAGGCTGTTTATTATTTTCTTTTCACTTATGCTGAAATGAAAGCATAATTTTATGTTACACTAGATGCACTATTTGTGGATCCCTGGATTTAAGTGCCAATATTTGCATGCTCCAAGAAAAGCTTGTATAAAATGTCCTTCTTTGTGACTGGGTAAATACGCCTCACAAGTTATTTTTATTTCTTCTTGTATTTACAGCAAAACAATAAAAAGTTGCCCTTCAATCGGCATAAAGAAAACAATATCATAAGACCAAACTACCTATCAATAGATGAGCCGTAAAGTTACACTGGCACTCTGGATCGCTGACAGTTGTCAGCAAATGCCGTATCAGCAGAACACACATCTTCACAGCTACAGAGCACAGTATATTCCATATCCATCTCTCATCTTCAGAATGACACCAACATAACTTGGGACCTATCTTACAGGAAAGGGACAGGCGATTGCAATCATCCTGGGCTGACAGCCAACAAAACAGTACTGAGAAAAAAGCTTTAGAGAATATTATACATAAGTTTTTAGACACTGCAGAAACCAATGGCATGTGTTACAGCCCAGAGACAAAGAGCATTATTGTTTAAAACACATACTTTAAGCAGAAGATTCAGATCCATATCTTTGCTTCAGGACTTTCCCAGCTCTCTCTTACCTGAAACCTAATGTTCCAAAAATGCCCTTTTATTGAAGTCGGAGGATAGACAAATTAATTACCTGATCATGGGCCTGATTCAGTTTTGGGAATAGAGGGACTGATTTACTACAGATCGCTATTCTGCTTATACGCACGCAACGCAGTTGCTAATATCAGCGGTGATATGTAAATGTGTACATTCGCAATGTGATCGCAGCCTAACATAAGGACGCCCACATCCCCTTACTCACATCTGTATACTTGGCCAACAGAGCAAAATAATCGGTAACATCAAGTAACATCGGACCCATACGCACAGTTAAGGCAGGTCAGCCCTCACTCAGGAATTGCTTACTTCAGCGCACACTATGAGGCCTCAGGCTGCGTCTGGTATCGCATTGGCTAATTTATGCACGCTCTTGCAACGCTGTCCCAACGCACTGGCACACCTGCACTCGCCTGACCACCCCCCCGTCACCACCCACAAACGGTACTTCCTGTCAATCACTCTGCCATGGGTCTGCGTATCCTCTGCAATCGCAGTCCTGATCGCAGTGGCTAGTGTGCGCACGGCACTGCGATGCATACGCATGTGCAGTACACAACAATCGGCCGATTGCGTGCGTATAAGCAACTGTGGGCCTGATTCAGAGCCGCTCGCAAGCGGCCGCTCGTTCACTCCGAGCGATGTTCGCACATCTGCGCATGCATATGGGTCGTAATGCGCATGCGCCAACCAGTCAGTGCGGTTGGAAATCGTGTGTTCGCAAAATAGCGAGTGCCTGCTAATTTGAGTGACAAGATGAGGCGTTTGTGGGTGGTAACAGGGGAAGGTGCTTGAAAACGGGGAGTGGAAATCCGAACGCAGGCGTGCCAAACGGTCAAAACGGGCGTTTTAAGGGTGTGCATAATTAACAAAGCAGCGTCATCGACCACGTCACTTGGTTGTTTCTTAGCCTGAACTGTTCGCATATTTGCAGTAGGAAAATCCAACCACAAGCACTGCGAGCAGTTCAGATGCCTTTCGATGTACTCGATTAATCTAATAAATAGCGGAGATGACGTATGATGCGAACGGCAAAGGGCGTCTTTACAAAATAGCGAGCGCATGTTTCATTCGCTCGCTCAGACATAGTGGCGTCAACAGACCGCAAAGAGCTAGCGCTGAATTTAAATAGCCGGCCCCTTTTTCTGAACGAGCGAGCGCAAATAGCGTCCGGCTCTGAATCAGGCCCTTTGTTCCTTGCTGAATCAGGCCCAGAGTAAGACAGAGGGCCTGATTCAGAGCCGCTCGTAAGCGGCCGCTCGTTCGCTCCGAGCGATGTTAGCACATCTGCGCATGCGTTTGGGTCGTAATGCGTATGCTCCAACCAGTCGGTGCGGTCGGAAAACGTGTGTTCGCAAAATTGCGAGTGCCTGCTAATTTGAGTGACAGGATGAGGCGTTTGTGGGTGGTAACAGGGGAAGGTGCTTGAAAATGGGGAGTGGAGATCCGAACGCCGGCGTGCCAAACGGTCGAAACGGGCGTTTTAAGGGTGTGCATAATTAACAAAGCAGCGTCATCGACCACGTCACTTGGTTGTTTCTTAGCCTGAACTGTTCGCATATTTGCAGTAGGAAAATCCAACCACAAGCACTGCGAGCAGTTCAGATGCCTTTCGATGTACTCGATTAATCTAAGAAATAGCGGAGATGACGTATGATGCGAACGGCAAAGGGCGTCTTTACAAAATAGCGAGCGCATGTTTCATTCGCTCGCTCAGACATAGAGGCGTCAACAGACCGCAAAGAGCGAGCGCTCAATTTAAATAGCCAGCCCCTTTTTCTGAACGAGCGAGCGCAAATAGCGTCCGGCTCTGAATCAGGCCCTTTGTTCCTTGCTGAATCAGGCCCAGAGCAAGACAGAGGGCCTGATTCAGAGCCGCTCGTAAGCGGCCGCTCGTTCGCTCCGAGCGATGTTAGCACATCTGCGCATGCGCTTGGGTCGTAATGCATATGCGCCAACCAGTCGGTGCGGTCGGAAAACGTGTGTTCGCAAAATTGCGAGTGCCTGCTAATTTGAGTGACAGGATGAGGCGTTTGTGGGTGGTAACAGGGGAAGGTGCTTGAAAATGGGGAGTGGAGATCCGAACGCCGGCGTGCCAAACGGTCAAAACGGGCGTTTTAAGGGTGTGCATAATTAACAAAGCAGCGTCATCGACCACGTCACTTGGTTGTTTCTTAGCCTGAACTGTTCGCATATTTGCGGTAGGAAAATCCAACCACAAGCACTGCGAGCAGTTCAGACGCCTTTCGTTGTACTCGATTAATCTAATAAATAGCGGAGATGACGTATGATGCGAGCGGCCAGGGGGCGTCTTTACAAAATAGCGAGCGCTTGTTTCGTTCGCTCGCTCAGACATAGAGGCGTCAACAGAGCGCAAAGAGCGAGCGCTCAATTTAAATAGCCGGCCCCTTTTTCTGAATGAGCGAGCGCAAATAGCGTCCGGCTCTGAATCAGACCCAGAGCAAGCAACTGACACTCTTGGTAAAACCATGCTGCACTGCAGGTGGGGCAGATATAAAATGTGCAGAGAGATTTAGATATGAGAGGGGCGTTTTCAACCGAAATATAAACTGCAATGTAAAGCTGGGCACACAATGAGCGATGTGCGTACCCAGCTTAAGAATACAGTTGACCAGCATTTGTGGGCTATATGCAAAAGCAACCAGTATTTACCCCACATGCAAAATAAACGTATGTATTTGCCCCCCTTGCATTGCAGCATGGTTTGTCCAGATACACAGTTACTGGCTCTACCTTAATCTATTCCCAAATCTGAAACAGACCCTATGGTTAAAAAATCAACATTATTAGATTTCTTTTTGTGTTCCTCTTTCTTCCTCTTTTTGAATTCATTTTTGTTGGTAGTAGAGCTATTTGCTCTTTAATAGATTGCCCATGCGTCTTCAATGAGGAATCCTTGACAATTAAGGGTATATTTACTAAAGTGCAGGTTTTTAGAAGTGGAGGTGTTGCCCATAGCAACCAATCAGTTTCTACTTAACATATACTTAGCACCTTCTAGAAGATAATAGCTAGAATCTGATTGGCTGCTATGGGCAACATCTCCACTTCTAAAAAACCCCTTAGTGTTTCAAAAACCCATTAGCAGTTTTGTTATTCAGGTTTTCAACTTGATGAATAGGATCCATACTATATCAACTGATATCTATATTGTATCCCAGCAAAAACTATTACAATTGAAAGATTGTACTTATCTGCCATATTCCTATTCCTATGAGGTGTTGGATACAGTTGTGCCTCTGTTGGTCCATGTCACTTCTGATCGGCAGCCACCAAGACACCATCATCTTCAGAAGAATAAGTAAGGCGTCATGAGAGCAGAAGCTGAAAAAGAAAAGAGAGGTGGGAGAAGGTGCAGGGCAAGGGGAAAAGTGGCTTGTGAGGAGAACAAAGAAAATTGAGTGCGTGGGGCAAATGGTAGAAAAGTGTGGGTGATAATATGATGAGGTGTAAAGGGAGAGAGACACATAAAGTAGAGTAATAAAGGTCTTGCACACTCAATGCAGAGATGAGTGGGGGTTAAAGACAGACAAAGGTTCATGTACAAAATTAGAGACAGACAATAAAATAAATATTTTATTCTAAAAGTTGTCAATCACGTTGTGGTTGTGGGAGTCCTTGCCTCTCTGTCTAGGTGTGAGGGAAGAAAAGAAAGAGCCAACCAAAGATCAAATGTCCCCACATCTGCCACCAACTGCATCAGCATTCCTGTGAGTAAACCCTAGTTTGATTTTCCATTCCACCAATATTGACTGAACTACGGGTGTTACACGGCATATATGGCTGCACTGCGCCATGCAAGTCTTATTTTGTTTAAATTACATTATGTTGTTAAGTATGTAATGGATTCTTTTTGGTAAGAGTAGCAAAGTTGTGCAATGCTTTGCCAGAGAATATGGTATCTGTAGCAGGGCCAGATTTTGGGGGGGCACATCACCCCGGCCGCTCCCCCCTCTCAGGGCCCCTAGACCATTGATTAGAGCTGAAGTGCAGGCTGCAGCAGCAGGAATGCACTTCTCTAGATGTAAGAGGCTGAAAGGGAAGTGGGGTCGGTGCAGGGGGCTGGGCTACACAGCAGTGTATCAGTGCCAGGCCATCCCAGCATCAATGAAGAGAGGAGGGAGCAGAGGAGCTACTGTGCAGATGAGTAGTGTACCGTGTAAGGTGAGGGGTCAATTTATATGTGTGTGTATAAGTCTGTGTGTATTAATGTGTGACTATGTCTGTATAAGTCTGTGACTGTGTACTGTATTAGTGTGACTGTATGTGTATATTAGTGTGTGAATAAGTGTGAATGTATGTATGTGAGTAGTTGTATGTATGTGTGTGACTATATTATTATTATTATTACCAGTTATTTATATAGCGCACACATATTCCGCAACGCTTAACAGAGAATATTTGGCCATTCACATCAGTCCCTGCCCCAGTGGAGCTTACAATCTATATTCCCTATCACATGCGCACACATACACACTAGGGTTCATTTGTGTTGGGAGCCAATTAACCTTCCAGTATATTTTTGGAGTGTGGGAGGAAACCAGAGTACCCGGAGGAAACCCACGCAAGCACAGGGAGAATATACAAACTTCGCACAGGTAGGGCCATGGTGGGAATCGAACCCATGACCTCAGTGCTATGAGGCAGTAATGCTAACCATTACACCATCTGTGCTGCTCACTATATATATGTGTGCAACTATTTGTATATATGTATGTGTATATGTTAGGGGTGTGCGCCGACCCCCGTCTTTCGGTTTTGGTTCTGTATCTCCTTTGTGTTTTGGGTCTGGATTTGGTATTGGCAAAACTGCCCTTTGGTTTTGGTTTTGGATCTGGATTTTTTCAAAAAGATCATAAAAACACAAATCCCGAGAAGAGTCCAAGCAGGGTAAGCCATTTTGCAATAACCTCCGTGAGTTTTTCTAAGAGGTTGTCAGCAGTATGCCTCTTAGTGAAATAGTTGATACACTGAGTAACCTGCCTTTGAATGAGCTACTTTTTCTTAGATGCTGCTGCTGTTGGTGCCGCTGAAGGCAATACATCCACCCAGTGGGCTGTTACAGTCATGTAATCTTGCCCTTTTCCACTTGTCCACAAATATGCTATGGGTTTTATATTTACATTGTACATGTTTGCTTATTTTCTATTATGTGCCTGTGTGTATGCTTACGTATGCTAAGGTGCATTGTCTGCTACCATTAAAAGACACTGCTTTATCAAGTACCTGCCTGTCTGGAGTCCTCATTTCAATACCCCGTGTTACAGTATGTATGTGTGTAGTTGTAAGTATGTGTGTGACTATGTATTTGTATAAATGTGTGACTCTATATATGTATGTGTATATGTGTGTGACAGTATGTATGTATGTATGTATGTATGTTTATATGTGTGTGACTGTAGGCAAGATGTGCTAACGGCAAAACGCAGTCAAAACTCTGAAAACTGCTGTATTCGGATGTTTGACCACTTTCTCCATACAGTATGTATCAAGCTCCGGAAAGCAAAACTTTACGGAGCTTGTACTTGATAGCCAGTGCCTTCTATAGATAGCATTGTCTATAGAAGCCTATGGGCTTCTTTCTGAATAACTCCCCAAAAAGGATCCATTAGGATCCATTCCAGTGTCCCCCGCAGCTGTGTATGTGCAGGAGGACTCCCGGGTCATAATCCTGGAAGTCCTCACATCACAAAGGTCAGCTCTTAACAGAAGAGCTGTCCTTTGTGTAAATAATCACTTCATGCATACGCCGTTAATAATCGCCACTGCATACGGTAGATGTTTGATACATCAATTTTGTCGGGGCTGTCCTGCATTTCTGGGGGGAAAGGTAGGGAGGGAACACTCTCACCTGCTCTGCGGGGATGGGGAAGCTATTTACAGTGTGACATAAAATGGTGGCGTCATATGTGGCCATGCTCCATTTTCATGTGCGCACCAAAGGCTTGTGCATGAGAACACAATCCCCATCTACCAAATGATGCTCTTTAGGGCCACCCCCAGTCTTAAGTGTCCCAGGTCCCCCAAAGTCGTAATCCAACTCTGATCTGTAGAGTGTTAATCTATGGTGTAATCCAATTGGGATTTTTTCTTCTTATGAGAGAAATTGAAAATGATTTTTCTATTATTTTCTGGATCGAGAGAGAGAGAGAGAGAGAGAGAGAGAGAGAGCTCTAGCACAATGTTTAATTTGTAAACTGCAGCATCTTTTAAAAATATGAGCAGTATGTAATAGTGCATGCCAAACAGAAAAAAATAAAATGTTTTAACATTTAGCAGCTGGTACCATTAGGAGAGTAAAATGTCATGCTTTGGCATCACAAGAAAGAAATGTGAAGTGCAGGTCAGCCAGTGAAATGATTTATGCTATAGGAATAAAAAACACATATTTCAAATGGGCAAAGCTACTGTCTGGAACAAAGTTTATTGTACACAGGCAAACACTTCCAACCATTAAACTACAAAAGTATGCAGGATAAATGCCATTACATCGGAGTTAGGGCATAGTTGCTGACTCTGATACCTGCAAGACTTCTGAATTAAAGTAGTCTCCTGGAATACTGAGTCTGGCAAAGTCTCTGAAGCTGGATCAGAAAGGTGAGTGGTTGACAGAAGCCACGTTCTCATGCTCTGCTTACTGTAGTGTGATGATGCAAGTTGCATCATCGTTCTCTGATTGGCAGGAAGTTATGATGGAAGATGTGTCATTAAAATCCACCTACTCCCAACCTAATGCTCTACATCCCTCCGAGGGGAGGCCAGAATGTCAGCAACTATGAGTTAGGACATGTACTTACTGGAGATTGTCTCAAAATACAGATCAATATAACAATAATTTATGAAGACTGCAACCCTCCTCAAGAACGTATCTACAGACCAATTTTCCTAGTACAAACTTTACATCAATCTCTGTACAATAGCATGGTGCTTTTGTGCCATGGGCCAGCCCCCCCATCGCTGGTGCATTTAACATCATGATGTCACGCAACAAATGCAGTGGGAACAGGACAATGGGTGCTGAGAATTCCTGAGGTGTGCCTTTCTAATGTGTTCATTTGTTACAGCCCTGATCAAACTTAAAATGTGCATTCATATGAGCAGTTTTTGAGCTGAACTGCAAACTCCAGAAAATATAAAATATAAGGTATTTGACTAGTAAACAGTACAGTGGCTAGATATCAGGTGACATCATTTTACAGTGGCCATTCAAATTATACTTAGTGTGACAGAGTGGGTCTCTCCCACATTCTGAGGAAAGGATTAACCTCCCTGTAGCAAGGGAGGAACCACACACTTACCAGATTTTTATACCTTAGCTAGTCTTAATTGAGGTAAGTTTAGTTAGTCAGGGGATATGTGAGGGAGAGGTTGCACCTTTAGTAGCTCTCTATGCTGAACAATCTGACGATATTGAAATGAACCTCTATATACCCCTGCCTGTACCTTCTAAAATCCTTCCTATGAACCTCTAAGGATGATGCTAATTTGCATACGCAGTCATACAATAAATAGAGACTCCAGACTCAGAACATGTGGTTCTGAAGCACAAAGTATTATTCAAGTAAAAGTACAGTCAGTTACACGCTATGATCTGTGTATAATAAGCGCAAATAAATCATAAAGTCACAAGGTACAGTTGATATACATATGCATGATTAAACTTCAAAATACAATGAGAGACACAGAGAGAGAGAGACAGACACAGAGACAGAGAGACACAGAGAAAGAGACACAGACAGAGACACAGACAGAGACACAGAGACACACAGAGAGAGAGACACAGAGAGAAAGAGAGAGAGACACACAGAGACACACAGAGAGAGAAACAGACAGAGAGAGAGACACAGACAGAGAGACACACAGAGAGAGAGAGACACAGAGAGAGAGATAGACACAGATAGAGAGAAACACAGAGACAGAGAGAGAGAGAGACACAGACAGAGACACAGAGAGAGAAAGACACAGACACACAGAGAGAGAGACACACAGAGAGAGACACAGAGAGAGAGAGACACAGAGAGAGAGACACAGAGAGAGAGAGGCACACAGAGAGAGAGAGACACAGAGAGAGAGAGACACAGACAGAGAGAGAGACACAGAGAGAGAGAGACACAGAGAGACAGGCAGATCAAACTACAATGATAGAGATATCAATGTCTGCTGAGAGCACATGGCCAAGATGGCTGGTGATAGTGTGTGTGGGGGGGTTTGGGAATGATACATGCCCTATTGTCCAAACTGCATGGTCTCTAGACAAACTCCATTTTGAAAGTAAGAAAACCCACATTAAGTTGTAACTCTGTAAATCATATATCCATTAATGATCACAATTATAATAATTACAATATACCTATCTGACCTATACAACACCAAAACTCGGTAGAATTATAACTATAACCACAAGACTAGCAATTCACAACTTCCATTGAATCAAACACATGATTCATTGGGGAAACGTGGAGCACATGGAATTTCCTTTGTTCACCCCACATGGAGGTAGCCATCTTTAACAAACTGCAGACTATTCTTCCACACGATAATTACTTCTGACCATTCAAAGCTGTTATTAATTCAACTTCCATAATATAACACTGATACAAGCCTATGCTTACATTCATGAGTATACAACACATACCAAGGCTATCTCTCCCAAGCAGTGATATTGTTCAAGCACATGGGAAGGCCCTAACACAGCTCACCAGAGGATCTCAAACAATTATATCAACCAGCATCAATCATTACAAATATTACAAAAACTCCATAATCAATCCCTTTTCTGTATGCTGCTAAAACAACCAGTATGAACAGATTATTGTACACTACAGTGTAGATGATAATATTACAGACTAGATCACATTATATCATCCACTGTATGCTAACACAGACTTATGAATTCCCTTACCAAACTACAAACTTATTACAAACAATCTAGATAAGCTAATTACAGGTTAACACAAAACTCGCTACAGATACCCAAATAGACTAACTACTGTACAGTTTAACAACAATATACTTAGCCATGTTCCCGGGGTACAGAGTCCCATTGTTTTGGTTGTCTTGTGAGAGAGAGAACCTCTCTCCTCCAATTCCCTGCTCCAAGTGTGTCTGCTGGCCTGTGTGTTCTCAGAATGCCATACTCCTCCCCTCACCTGTGAAAAGGGCCTCCCAAACCCCCACCTTGAAACTCCTATCCCAACAGTGTGATACAAATGCTAAACAGGTCACTTCAAATGGACACAGATCAGCCTCCAAAAGCTTGTTGTCTCCTTATTCCCCCCTGCATGCATAACTAAGCTGCTAACATTTTACAAGGTACATTTTGGTGTTTTAACTCTCTATGATCCATAAGTTGAGAATGCATGTTGCGATCTTCACCCCGATGATACCGGAAAGCTATTGAGAAAGTGTAGGTCAGTACAATACCAAACACTATTTACTTATCATGTATAAATCCTTAGATATCAAAAAGTCTTTATTTAATAATTACTGAATAAACCTTGACTAGGGAACCTTTTATGTAAGTGTGCACGTTATGTTTTGTGTACTATGTGGTTTTGACAAAATGGCGCTGTATGCCCTATTTCTAAGATGGAGTCTTGTCGCCATTCGCAAGATGGCATCGCGCAAATCCTGTCTGCCAATCATCTGGCTTCGACAGTCCACCCTTTGATAGCCAACCAAGTGCTATCACAACCTAATTTGAATCTGTTTAGCCATGCATAAGAATATACCGTTTAATGTTATTATGGCATGATACAGTTTGGTCATTTGAACCATTAGATAATGTGTTTCAAGGAGGGTAAAACAACCCTCATACGCCATCTGCGAATCCTTAAGGGACCATGGGCAAGATGTGGGAACTTATCTAACCTATGAAGGATGTTTTGGGAAAGGGGGGTTGGGATTGCATTACCTAAGATGACTTAAAATAACATCAACAATATATTTATGCACAACCACACAAATCCAGATCACATTGTCATACATTACATTATAACTCAGGATTGTAATGCAGTTCTTCCTTATTATTGGTATCCATATCTCACAACAATTGACTGTACTAGAATTGGTCAGACACTCCCCTGATTTGGTATAACACTCCTCTTGACTCCACTCCATCAGCACTGCCATCAGCTCCCATTTCCTCAATCGGTCCTCCATCACAGACACTGAGTATCCCCAAACAGATCATTACAACAAAACTCTGAAAAGAAAAAGAACTAGGATGACCACAGCAGACCACTCCATTGCTGGAAGCACTGATCTACACATTTCTTTAGCTCAGATATCTCCCCGTCACCTTTTTAATCCTTCCGGCACAAGCTCGCAATCGACAGGTCCACGTTATCGGCCTTGTCTCCGCCTTGTATCTCCACCGGTTGGTTAAGCTCCCTATAGTGAGTGGAATGGACCCACGTATCTTCCTCGGCCACCCTTTGAGGATATTGTATCATCAGATACGGACCTTTCCACCGATCAGTCAAATAACCTGAGCTAAAAAAATTTGTATCATAACAAATTCTCCAGATTTGACATCATGACAGCTTGCATTAAATGTTAGTCAATAACAATTTCTGTTATTCGCATTCATCTTCGTGAGACCCTGTACAGTAACCTCATTATCATATTTTCACATGAGGCTGCCTGTTTGAACAGTATCTCAATGGGGGGCAAATAAAGGAAAAGGCAGTCTGGGATAATCTTAGTATTGTTACCCATCATCTTACACATGTTCTTGGAAATGTCACCTGTAAAATAAGTCCCCCTATCATATTTTTATTAATTTATTTTTTTTAATTCTAGGGATATAGTATCTGCATACAGGTTCCTGCAATTAAATCTTGTTATAAATAGCTACTGCTCTAAATAATGTCTGGGCCACTGGGTTGGATAGTAATCCGAGTAGTCGACCTCAGCCTGGCATAGCTGCTGTTTATCCTTAGCAACCTTGTGTCCTGTGAGTGGGAGACAAAGCACAACCGTTTAATATAATTTAAACATGACCTAAAATACAACAATAAATCATCCTCATTTTACATTAGAACAGATCCATTGATAGGTTGAAAAGATTGGAAAGATTGAGGTTGTGCATGAGAATATGCTTGTTACATTTCTATGGGTTTTTACATCGACTGTACCTACACCTCCATCTGCATAGGGCGGTGGTAGTGCACGCGGACCACTGGCAATACCTTCCACAATACTACCCTGCAGCACGTGCACGCTATTTTGCAGTGCGCCCACACCACAGTTCAGCGCTGTGTGTGTGCTCTCCTGTAATGTGCTAGTGATGCTAGTTTGTGTATCTTGCACACGTTTAAGCCACATATCCCCCTCATGCTGCCACAATTTTTAAACACTCGTTATACTTTACCTTATTCACTCGAGAATGCATCAAACAGATGTACTCTCGGACATTGCTCAGTATCTCCTTATCAAAGCTACCAATTCTAGGAAACGGCCTAACACTCTTTCTCGTCATATTAAACCATAAATCACAATACCTGGTTGCATTGGCACCGTACTTAGTATGCATAATATGTCGTGCCGACCCGAGCGGCGCTTCCAACAGCAGCAAACCTATGGAAGAAATTTCTAGATGCCTCCACTCACCTATGAAAGTTATTTCTAGATGCTTACACTCACCTATGGAAGAAATATCTAGTTGCCTCCACTCACCTATGAAAGTTATTTCTAGATGCTTTCACTCACCTATGGAAGTTATTTCTAGATGCTTCCACTCACCTATTATCTCTCAGTTCACAATCACAAGTTTCCTAGTGCGGCTCAACTACAATGCTCAAATAACCCAACCTAATTATTAAACACTGCTATCACACAGAGAGCCGGTCCCTACAACAAAGACAACATGTACACCTGCTGATGTGTATAGAACGGTAAGCTACTTACCGAGCTACTATGCCAACCCCTGTGCCTAGTACTTAAGGGTCATACAATACCCTTAACCTTAGGAACCATGTTACACCCTAAAACAACAAATACTATTACACACTCTTTTCCTGCGCAGAAAAATAAACGTTCTCCCAGACTATGACAACACCAACCGAGATACTTACAACAATGCTAGCTATCAATAACAAAACCAAATCTCAGCGGCTTTGTTCAAAACACGTGGCAGCACTACCGGAAGTACGTATACGCTTATTGTGCGACCAGCCACATACAAAATAATGCGACTACCACACAACCGTATAATGACTTTTTAACTGCGTATGCAAAAGTGCGTCTTTGCTGTGCGCAAAACTGCGACTCAGCCGTGTACTCAATACTGCGGCACCCCTTTTAAACATTAGGTTCTATCAACAAAGGAAAACAAACTTTTTCCTCTCTTGTCCCTGGATTTTAGTCAGCTTCCTTTGCTCACACGAAAACGGAGAGCGATTTTTCAGCACAAAGCAGTTGCAGGAAAACCCTGCATGTGGCCACTCCACCCTTTGCTGAGATATCGATAGCCGTATGTGCCGTGTGAGTAGGGATGTGACTTCACTCAATGAGCCCCCATCTAATGATATTGAAATGAACCTCTATATACCCCTGCCTGTACCTTCTAAAATCCTTCCTATAAACCTCTAAGGATGACGCTAATTTGCATACGCAGTCATACAATAAATAGAGACTCTAGACTCAGAACATGTGGTTCCGAAGCACAAAGTATTATTCAAGTAAAAGTACAGTCAGATACACGCTATGATCTGTGTACAATAAGTGCAAATAAATCATAAAGTCACAAGGTACAGTTGATATACATATGCATGATTAAACTTCAAAATACAATGAGAGACACAGAGAGAGAGACAGACACAGAGACAGAGAGACACAGAGACAGAGAGACACAGAGAAAGAGAGACACAGAGAGAGACACAGAGAGAGACACACACACACACACACAGAGACAGAGAGAGAGACACAGAGAGAGACACACACAGAGAGAGACACAGAGAGAGACAGAGAGAGACACAGAGAGAGACACAGACAGAGAGAGAGACACAGATAGAGAGAGAGAGACACAGAGAGAGAGAGACACAGAGAGAGAAAGAGACACAGAGAGAGAGAGACACACACACAGAGAGAGACAGAGAGACACAGAGAGAGACAGAGAGACACACAGAGAGAGAGAGACACAGAGAGAGAGAAACACAGAGAGAGAGAGAGACACAGAGACACAGAGAGAGAGACACACAGAGAGAGACACAGAGAGAGACACAGAGAGACAAAGACACAGAGACACAGAGAGAGAGAGACACAGAGAGAGACACAGAGAGAGAGAGAGACACACAGAGAGAGAGAGAGAGAGAGAGAGAGAGGCACACAGACAGAGAGAGGCACACACAGAGAGAGAAACACAGAGAAAGAGACACACAGACAGAGAGAGACACAGATAGAGAGAGAGAGACACAGAGAGACAGGCAGATCAAACTACATTGATGGAGATATCGATGTCTGCTGAGAGCACATGTCCAAGATGGCTGGTGATGGTGTGTGTGTGTGGGGGTTTGGGAATGATACATGCCCTATTGTCCAAACTGCATGGTCTCTAGACAAACTCCATTTTGAAAGTAAGAAAACCCACATTAAGTTGTAACTCTGTAAATCATATATCCATTAATGATCACAATTATAATAATTACAATATACCTATCTGACCTATACAACACCAAAACTGGGTAGAATTATAACTATAACCACAAGACTAGCAATTCACAACTTCCATTGAATCAAACACATGATTCAATGGGGAAACGTGGAGCACATGGAATTTCCTTTGTTCACCCCACATGGAGGTAGCCATATTTAACAAACTGCAGACTATTCTTCCACACGATAATTACTTCTGACCATTCAAAGCTGTTATTAATTCAACTTCCATAATATAACACTGATACAAGCCTATGATTACATTCATGAGTATACAACACATACCAAGCCTATCTCTCCCAAGCAGTGATATTGTTCAAGCACATGGGAAGGCCCTAACACAGCTCACCAGAGGATCTCAAACAATTATATCAACCAGCATCAATTATTACAAATATTACAAAAACTCCATAATCAGTCCCTTTCCTGCATGCTGCTAAAACAACCAGTATGAACAGACTATTGTACACTACAGTGTAGATGATAATATTACAGACTAGATAACATTATATCATCCACTGTATGCTAACACAGACTTATGAATTCCCTTACCAAACTACAAACTTATTACAAACAATCTAGATAAGCTTATATATAAGGTATATAATATAAGGTATTTGATTAGTAAACAGTACAGTGGCTAGATATCAGGTGACATCATTTTACAGTGGCCATTCAAATTATACTTTGTGTGACAGAGTGGGTCTCTCCCACATTCTGAGGAAAGGATTAACCTCCCTGTAGCAAGGGAGGAACCACACACTTACCAGATTTTTATACCTTAACTAGTCTTAATTGAGGTAAGTTTAGTTAGTCAGGGGATATGTGAGGGAGAGGTTGCACCTTTAGCAGCTCTCTATGCTGAACAATCTGACGATATTGAAATGAACCTCTATATACCCCTGCCTGTACCTTCTAAAATCTTTCCTATGAACCTCTAAGGATGATGCTAATTTGCGTACGCAGTCATACAATAAATAGAGACTCCAGACTCAGAACATGTGGTTCTGAAGCACAAAGTATTATTCAAGTAAAAGTACAGTCAGTTACACGCTATGATCTGTGTACAATAAGTGCAAATAAATCATAAAGTCACAAGGTACAGTTGATATACATATGCATGATTAAACTTCAAAATACAATGAGAGACACAGAGAGAGAGAGACAGACACAGAGACAGAGAGACACAGAGAAAGAGAGACACAGAGAGAGACACAGACAGAGAGACACAGAGACACACAGAGAGAGAGACACAGAGAGAAAGAGAGAGAGACACACAGAGAGAGAGACACACAGAGACACACAGAGAGAGAGACACAGAGAGAGACACAGACAGAGAGAGAGACACAGACAGAGAGAGAGACAGAGAGAGAGAGAGAGAGAGAGACACAGAGAGAGACACACAGAGAGAGATAGACACAGATAGAGAGAAACACAGAGAGAGAGACACACAGAGACACAGAGAGAGAAAGACACAGACACACAGAGAGAGAGACACAGAGAGAGACACACAGAGAGAGAGACACAGAGAGAGAGACACACAGAGAGAGAGGCACACAGAGAGAGAGGCACACAGAGAGAGAGACACGGAGAGAGAGAGACACAGAGAGAGAGAGACTCAGAGAGACAGGCAGATCAAACTACAATGATAGAGATATCAATGTCTGCTGAGAGCACATGTCCAAGATGGCTGGTGATGGTGTGTGTGTGGGGGGGTTTGGGAATGATACATGCCCTATTGTCCAAACTGCATGGTCTCTAGACAAACTCCATTTTGAAAGTAAGAAAACCCACATTAAGTTGTAACTCTTTAAATCATATATCCAAATAATGATCACAATTATAATAATTACAATATATCTATCTGACCTATACAACACCAAAACTGGGTAGAATTATAACTATAACCACAAGACTAGCAATTCACAACTTCCATTGAATCAAACACATGATTCAATGGGGAAACGTGGAGCACATGGAATTTCCTTTGTTCACCCCACATGGAGGTAGCCATCTTTAACAAACTGCAGACTATTCTTCCACATGATAATTGTTCAAGCACATGTGAAGGCCCTAACTCAGCTCACCAGAGGATCTCAAACAATTATATCAACCAGCATCAATCATTACAAATATTACAAAAACTCCATAATCAATCCCTTTCCTGCATGCTGCTAAAACAACCAGTATGAACAGACTATTGTACACTACAGTGTAGATGATAATATTACAGACTAGATCACATTATATCATCCACTGTATGCTAACACAGACTTATGAATTCCCTTACCAAACTACAAACTTATTACAAACAATCTAGATAAGCTAATAACAGGTTAACACAAAACTCGCTACAGATACCCAAATAGACTAACTACTGTACAGTTTAACAACAATATACTTAGCCATGTTCCCGGGGTACAGAGTCCCATTGTTTTGGTTGTCTTGTGAGAGAGAGAACCTCTCTCCTCCAATTCCCTTCTCCAAGTGTGTCTGCTGGCCTGTGTGTTCTCAGAATGCCATACTCCTCCCCTCACCTGTGAAAAGGGCCTCCCAAACCCCCACCTTGAAACTCCTATCCCAACAGTGTGATACAAATGCTAAACAGGTCACTTCAAATGGACACAGATCAGCCTCCAAAAGCTTGTTGTCTCCTTATTCCCCCCTGAATGCATAACTAAGCTGCTAACATTTTACAAGGTACATTTTGGTGTTTTAACTCTCTATGATCCATAAGTTGAGAATGCATGTTGCGATCTTCACCCCGATGATACCGGAAAGCTGTTGAGAAAGTGTAGGTCAGTACAATACCAAACACTATTTACTTATCATGTATAAATCCTTAGATATCAAATAGTCTTTATTTAATAATTACTGAATAAACCTTGACTAGGGAACCTTTTATGTAAGTGTGCATGTTATGTTTTCTGTACTATGTGGTTTTGACAAAATGGCGCTGTGTGCCCTACTTCTAAGATGGAGTCTTGTCGCCATTCACAAGATGGTGTCGCGCAAATCCTGTCTGCCAATCATCCAGCTTCAACAAATCTGAACCATGACTGTGCTGGTAATACTCTGCTCGTTTGAACTGCTGTCTCATGTAAATTGAACTATTGTTCCTGAACTGTGTTTGCCTTATGTAAGAAGTCACTGACTCTGCCTTTTCAAGCCTGGCATCATCTCAGTCTCCCATTGGTCGTCTAATCTTACCCGCTACATTGTGTTGTCAGAAGTGGGATGAAGTGGATCCTGTGCCAGGGATCCTAAAGAGACCACCATGGAAGCCATTTGCAACAAATGTTGGACTTTTTTAAACAGCAGCAAGCAATAGTAACTGTTCCAGTACTCCCCTAAATGCAAGCCTCATGAGGTCTTTCTTACCACTTTTAAAAGGGTTGCTTCCTTGCTAGCATGGCCCAAAGATTCCTGGGCCATACAGATTGCCCTTCTGCTAATGGGGGAGGTCCAAGCTGCATACGCAGCCCTCTTCCTGGAAGATACAAAAATATATGACAGAGTGAAGGCTGCCATAGCGGATTGGTTTGGCCTCTATCCAGAAGCATTCCAGCAGAAATTCAGGTCTGTGTCCTATGATCCTAATGGAAGGACACCCGTCCTGGCCCAGACACTGGCCGACCTCACAGTTAAATGTCTGCAGCCGGACCTACATAATTCGGCCCGGCTGGTAGAGTTGGTCACTCTGCAAACAGTTTGTTGCACGTCTCCCTGCCCTAGTTGCTCGCTGGGGTCCAGCTGCATCAAGTTGAGAATTTGGACTCCGCTGTTCCTTTAGAATGTAAGCTGGGCCCTCGTCCCTCATGTGCTTCTCCTCCCCCTACTTATATTATAATTTACTCCTAACTCCCCAATTGGCACCTAACACTTGGTTGCTGACTCCCATATAAATAAAGGATAATAATTTTGCCTGCCTGGTGTTACAACAAGAAATAAAGCTGAGAGGGCATTTGTAGAAAGAATTATACTCTAAGTCTGGTGCTTTGTCTGATCATTGAACCCTACATATGCTGAAAAGTATCATATATAATATAAAAGAGAGCATATAGTTGATGATACAAATTGGCAGAATCCACATTAAAATAAGAATCCCATTAAAAATTGGTGTAAATCACAGTTGCAGGCTATAAGAAGCAGCTTGGTGGTACTTTCTGTTTCTTTAGACTGATATTAATGATTGATAATTCTGAAGATTTTCCATAGCTTTATGTAACTACGCTGGCAACCACAGTCATATTTTATAGTGAGCAGAGAGGCTTAGAAATGCCCTCTGAGCTATGTTTTCACTGTGCCATCCTCCCCCTTAATTTTCTTCTCTACCATCACATAATATGCTGAGGCCCTTTGTGTAGCAGAATTACTGTGTTGGGCAGTCATAAATGTTTTCCCTTCAAAGAAATAAAAAAAAAAAAACTATAATGATTTGTAGGTGGATAGCCAAGAACAATGATTAATATGATTTAAAGTTAATTAACTTGCTATTTAAAGAAAAAAAACTTCTATATGGAATTGCTTTTTAAATAGTCCTTTATTATAAACAAATACCTACATGCTTATCTCTTGTATATACAATACGTACAGCTCCATTGGCGCTCTAACACTGACTTGCTTCCATCAGTTCTACTGTGGAAAGCAAACTACTTTCTGGTTTGGAGTCCTGTTTGTGTCCAATTTACTGCAGCTTAACCTAAGCATTTCATGAAGATGATGCTTGACTTTTGCCAGAGATTAGTGCCAAGCATGTCCTTAATGGTATGGGTCCAAGATGGGTTCGGTATATTTTTTTTTTACATTCATCATGTTGACATTCATATTGGTATGGTTGTAATGTCAACATGCCTTGTTGATATTTATGTCAACATTGATGAAATGTCGACATTATTAGAATGTTGGAAAAATGTTCCTGGTGATCCAGTGGTGCAGTGGTGACTTACTTGGTTCAGCGGTCCGGAAGTCCAGCGGGGTATTCTGGGTTTGGTGGTCAGCTGATGGTGACTTCTGGTGGTTCAGGGGGTATCTTGACCCCCTAGTGCCTAACCCTTGCCCTCCAGACCCACAGCCTAACACTAACTGTTGTTATTTTGAGAATGTCAACATTTCACATGTTGACTTTTCAGATCTTGTCATTTCAACAATGTTGATATCATAAATGTGAACACTGTGGTGTCAACATAATGACTGCATCCCGTTCCTGACTAATCCCATTGTGTAATTAGTTGAGTGTCTCGCTCCCTTTCCTATATACACTACCAGTTAAAAGTTTTATAATGCCACCATTTTTCCAGTTTTTAATTTAAACAATTCAAGTCTAGTGAAAAGAAACACAATATTATAGTGTTGTATTTTGGATTCATTAAAGGCCAATGATGTTAATGCCAAAAAAGAAAAAGGTTTGACCTTCTGAGTAGTCTCCTGCCAACATATCAGGGATAGTGACAAACACCATACACATCCAGGTCACCTTTGGTATTAAACTTACAGGAACAAGGTCATACTCTAAGCTTGCATGTCATAAACCTCAAATTTCCCTTAAGAACATAGTGCACCTTGTACAATCACAAATTATGTTCCCAGGTCACATCACAGGAAGCTTGCAGGGAGATGTCCAAAATCCATCCTCCCCAGCTAGTCTATAAATTCTAAATCTTAATCTTAGAGTAATTTGTCCCAATATTATTAAATTGATCTCACAGTTTTTTAATTTTCCAATTATGATAGCGTTTACTTAAATAAATATAATATATCTGTAACACCAACCATTTTATAAATTCATACTTATTAAAGTTTAGTTTAAATTTAACCTAGAATAATCAGAATGTCCAAATCCAAAACCTGGTCCATAACATGGAGCAACTCTAGTTCCCATGACTGTCCCCTTTAGTTGTAAATAGAGATTCCCCTAAACAAAAAATTATTATGCTTTAATATAAAATGTATACCACCTTTTGTGCATAAAATCCATTTGTTCTAATACTATTATGCTATCCTGTTTAAAGATTTATTTTTGCTCTGTGTATGTATGTGTGTACAGTATGTATGCATGAAGTGTTGTCACTAATTACCAACCAGTAGTCCTCTCCTCATACAACATTCTCTAATATATTTTTCTGTCTCTGATATAGGAAGTTTGCTTTTGTGCATACAATATATTTGGAGAGAAAAAATAATATTTTCAGAAACATTGATGATGAAGTAGCTAATGGCAGACACAATTGATCTCCCTGATGGGTTAATAGATATTTAAACCCATTGGTATCTAAAAATGCTACATCCAGACCAGATCTCAATAATGAACCAAGTTATCATTTATTATCAGCAGTGGGAATATTTAGTGAATCTTGAAACGTGATTGTACATGGGAGGATGTTGTGCATTTAATCCATATACATAATTTGATTTGCCCAATATTACAATATCCCCAACTTTATAGACGGTTTTGACCAGGCCTTTCAAATGTGCTTATATACTTTAATTTCCATTAACATTCCTGGAATAAAAAGTTGGATTGGAGCTTTTGTATGAATTTAAGAAGATCTATAAATATTTTAAATGTATTCAAGTGCTATTGGGTGCAAATTTTGCTCATTTTATTTATTAACGAAGCCTATGCATCAGTTAATGTATGAATGCTCAAATTGCAAATTCCTGTTCTATGTATTCCTCCAGCTGATCTGGGGGTTCAAAATTTTAGATTTCTTCTGTTTCCTCTTTTAGTTTCTGTTTACTTTTCTCTTTGATTGGTCTATTCTGTTGGGAGTTGTTTTTCCTTATATCTGTAATTACTGGTTTTCCAGGATCTGTCACTAGCAAATGATAATTATATTGAATAGTGTTGGTGTCTATATTAACATGGATCAATTATATTTCAACATCTCTTGTCTCCTTCAGGGAAACTGTCATACGATCTTTTTGTGTGTTATTGATGTTGGCAATATCTAAATGTAGCCATCCCCTCCCAGAGGAGTCTAGTACTAATTATGCATGTGATATATTTCCTTCTTCATCACATATTAAGAAGAGTTCCCCCAGGTCTTCTACTTCACTTGTTTGTCATTCATAAAATAGTTATTTATTGTGAAATAAGGTCAGATATTGCTGAAAGGTCATGTGACATTGATTGCAAGGTTCAAGAAATGTAATATACAATAGCCTTAAAAAAGCTCTTATACCCCTTCAGCTAATCTAAGCACAGGAAAGGAAAAGCATAAGGGCGCTAATCAATAGGTAATGAGTTTAATAGTAAATAGGAGCTTATATACCATTCATGCTATTTATTATTGTATCTATTTAGGTGGTGCATACTGATCTTTGTGTCTATGTATTAGGTAGTCTAAATTTTACTCTGCATATTTAGTATTCTAGTCATCATTTAGATATATACTTATTTTTATCTTTATTTTTATTTAATTTTAATTTTTATTTTATTTTTTATTTTTTGTGTTGTCTCCTGATCTTTTAGTGATGTTGTGATCACTACATGTCTTATGTTTATTTACTATTAAACTCATTACCTATTGATTAGCGCCCTTACGCTTTTCCTTTCTTGTTTTTTTCTCTTGGGAATTATCCAGTTTTCCCAAATTGGTAGGGCTAGCTGTTTAATAGGTGGAGTGTGACTTAAAGTAGGTCCTTATTGTGTCCACAGGTAGTAGCGCCTTTGGATTTTTTCTCTTGTTGCTTAATCTGAGCACAGGTCAGCTGTTACATTGCATGCATGGAACTAAATGCATTTATCCACCTGTATGCTGAGTTGTACACATAGTTGTAAGAGGACCACCCCTATTCACATAGTTTGATAATTGTACCTACTGTAGGGTTGGGTTCGGCATCCCGGTAGTCAGAATGCCGGCAGCTGGATCCTGACAGTGAAAATGCAGGTGAATTTAGGTAAGTATTTTAAGGCTAACCCTAAACCTAATCCTAACCCACCACTACCCACAGCCTAACCCTAACCCTCCATTCACAGCATAATCCTAACCCTCCTCCCCCACAGTCAAACCCTAATTCTCCCCTCCCACAGCCTAGCCCTAATCCCCCCTACCACAGCCTAACCCTACCCCCCCTCCCACAGCCTAACCCTAACCACATACTTATCATTCAAGGTTGTCAGCTTTCAGACTAATCATGATACCGCCACCTGTATTCTGAGTGCTGGGATTCTGAATGCCGTGATGTCGACTACATCCCCTACTGTACCCTCAAATCCAATGGCACATGCATTATACAGAGTGTACGCAGAAAGGTGCCATTGCGCTTGGGTCAGATGCCCAGACAGTATCAGAATTGTGGTGGAAAAGTGATGGGCGTTCCTGGGCAGTGACTAGTAGTGCACACAAAAATGGTCTGCTCAGTGGGCATGTTATGGGAGTGTCGCGGGCATGACAAATGCACAACACAAGCATAGGAGACCGTAGTCAGATGAGAGAACCTGCACCTACCATAGGGCTCATGCAAGTTTTGATGGTGGCATATAAGGACTCACCAATCGTTATTACAGCATGCATGGGTGCTAAAAGTGCACATTCTGCCACACAGATGTACACAAGGGAAAGAGTTTGCAGTGGTATTTGCATAAACTCGGGTACAGGTGAGCACCAATAGAGACGCTGCTGCGTGCGCTTTTGTGTGCAATTCAGATTCAGCCTCTCTGTGTGCTGTGAATTTGTTTACAGTGTCTTGTTCACAAATTATTATTACAGTGCTGCCCTGTTGAGACCACTGCTGTCTGTCTGTTCTAGGCCCAGATACCTGTTTATGCCATCCACCTCCTTGCTCCTGTGCAGTTCTAGAATCTCATGTTGTAAAATCTGGTGAGATTTGAGTACCCGATATATTGCACAAAGAGAAAGTTGTTCATTATAATACCAGATATATCACACAAAGAGACAATTGTCTGTTACAGTATCAGATATATCGCACAAAGAGAAAGTTGTTCAATATAATACCAGATATATCACACAAGGAGAAAGTTGTCTGTTACAGTACCAGATATATCGCACAAAGAGAAAGTTGTCTGTTACAGTACCAGATATATCGCACAAAGAGAAAGTTGTCTATTACAGTACCAGATTTATCGCACAAAGAGAAAGTTTTATAATACCAGATATATCACACAAAGAGAAAGTTATCTGTTACAGTACCAGATATATCGCACAAAGAGAAAGTTGTCCATTATAATACCAGATATATCACACAAGGAGAAAGTTGTCTGATACAATACCAGATATATCGCACAAAGAGAAAGTTGTCCATTATAATACCAGATATATCACACAAAGAGAAAGTTGTCTGTTACAGTACCAGATATATCGCACAAAGAGAAAGTTGTCTGTTACAGTACCAGATATATCGCACAAAGAGAAAGTTGTCCATTATAATACCAGATATATCACACAGAGATTGTTACAGTGCCAAATATATCACACAAAGAGAAAGTTGTCCATTATACACCAGATATATCACACAAAGAGAAAGTTGGCTGTTACAGTGCCAGATATTTTGCACAAAGTGAAAGTTGTCTGTTACAGTAACAGATATTAAAGGGAAGGAAAATGGGAAAAAGGGAGTGTCACCGCACAGGTTTCAATTTACCTTATAATAAAGTGATTAATTATATGGGATAGAAAAAGTTGCTATTGTATCCACTATATAATCAATTGTACCCTGAGGGTATATGTTGAATTGTGGAGGTGCTTCACAGAGTAATTTGAACATTTGTAAAACAAAAATGTGGGAGTTCTGAGCCAGCCACAGAAGACTCTATAAAGAGAGCACTCAAAATAGCAAGTTATCACCCATTAATGTCTGACTAAAACTTAACCTTTAATTGGATTGTTAAAGACAAAGTAAAATTGGACTCACAATTACATATAACAAATTTCAAACAATTATAGATAACTTGACAAAGCTACAGTATTGACGGTGGTCATTTTATGTCTTATTTAGGGACCCACTATTGACATATTATACCGTACCTGGTGTTTTTTACATTCAGACTTTTTAACCTTTATGTTAGTGATGTATTTATGTAAATTTTGTAATACTTCGCCTTAATATGACTACGTAACTACAGTGATTTCAATATACTGTAGCTTTGTGAAGTTATTTATAATTGTTTGAAATTTGTTATATGTAATTGTGAGTCCAATTTTATTTTGTCTTCAACAATCCAATTAAAGGTTAAGCTTTAGTCAGACAATAATGGGTGATAACTTGCTATTTTGAGTGCTCTCTTTATAGAGTCTTATGTGGCTGGCTCAGACCTCCCACATCTTTTTTTTACAGTAACAGATATATCACACAAAGAGAAAGTTGGGTGTTACAGTACCAGATTTATCAAACAAGGATAACGTTTGCTGTTACAGTACCAGATATATCACACAAAGAGAAAGTTGGCTGTTACAGTACCAGATATATCACACAAAAAGAAAGTTGTCTGTTACAGTACCAGTTATATTGCACAAAGAAAAAGTTGTCTGTTACAGTACCATATATTTTGCACAAAGAGAAAGTTGGCTATTACAGTACCAGATGTATCACACAAAGAGAAGGTTAAATGTTGCAGTTTCAAATAAATGTTAGACTGCCTCTGTCTGTGATTTCTTAGTTACCTCTATAAGCAAAGTTCCCTGCCTGCTGATATCAGTGGTTCTTACAATCTTTCAGAGAGTATTTAAAAAAATGGCTCGTAGAGCTCTAGAAAGAGCAGAAACTACTAAAAAAATAATTAAAAAAATCAAAAGAAACGCTGCAAAAGAGGAATATAAGGGCACAAGGCAATAAGTCATTATGTTCAATAACCATAAGAAAGAAAAATAATTCACTCCTTCATCTAAAAATTATTTTGCTGTCAATAACATATCTGTTTTGTTTGCAGCAATAGGATCAATAATCCATTTTTCTTCAGATGATCACTAATGACAACTGAACTACTTTGGTGTTGCCTTAAAGGCACTTTAGCTTACATAACCACTCGATTAGATTAACATAATGGCTTTTCTGTGGAGGAAAATAAAAAAATAGCTTTGTGGGTGGGAATTAAATTAACCATAGGGCTAATTACCAGCAGATGCCAATTCAATCAGATGGATTAATCCAGCATGTTATTTCCCAGAGGTGGACTTTTCCTCACAGCTCTTACGGTAGAAAAAGGCACCACTGGGGGTCACGAGGAAGCCTCTTAATTCCACAATTTACGCGGAGCCAGTGGTTTTCCGCGCAGGGAAAAGAGTATTTCATTGAATAGTTTTACTCCGCGCAACACGATAATTAGCCCCTATGAGTAATGAATAAGTTTGAGTACATACTTGGTCTCCTTTCTTATCTGAACTGTTCCCTTATTTAGGTAATCTGTTATCCTGTCTCGTCCTTTTAAGTATTTGGAAAAAAAAGTGGTGCAACTTAAATATATTAATACCGTCATCTCTTAATGTTTAGATCAGATATAAACAAAGGAAAATAAAAATAATAAAGTCAGTGTCCATTTATGTATATTACAGCCAGTAAATAAAGAAGGATGCATTTTACCCCAACAATCATGCACCTTGACACTGCAGATTATATAAAGATAACCATTTTTATCTAAGCTATACCGCATTAAGACACAAAATAATCCTATTCCATTACTCTTATTACACTGTCTATTCCATTACAGAGAACGGTAAAGTTGTCTTTTTTATTTTACTGTTGGGGTTTAGGAACTCAGATACACTCAGGATGCCAGTGCACTTACCCAGCTGTGTTCATAGCAGACAGATAAATGGTTATATTTTTGAATTCCCAACCCAGTCTTGGAGCTCAGATCATGCTACAGATCCCTATGTCATTCATAAAGACGTCTAATCCAGTAATCCATGGGCCATCTGGAAAAAAAATCTGTAAGATTACTTTCAAAGCCTTAAGTTTGGTGGATAAATATGAGATTGTCAACTGCTTTGCAACCACAGTGATAGGGAAGGAAGAGAGAGATGGCCTGAGCAAGCTCTCACTAGCGGTTATTATTGTGGCCGGCAAAAAAGTCTATAATGAAATGCATGCAAGGGTTTATTATACTTTATGTACATGCTTAGATTGCTTTATGTTCAAGCTGGCCACACATCTAAAGATTATCTGTCCAACCAGCCACCTAGTTGATTGGTTGGAATGAAAATCTGGTAAAGTATGGGAGTAAGCAATTTGCTCCTAAATGCCAGAAAACAGATGAAAATGGTTGTTGAGACAAGTTTGTTAAATGTTTGATCTAAACAAGTTGTTCAAACCTGTCTGAACTACCATTTACATCTGTTTTCTGGCATTTAGGGGCAAATTGCTTACTCCAATACGTTACCAGATTTTCATTCCAAACAATCAACTAGTTGGCTGGTTGGACAGATAATCTTTAAATGTGTGGCCAGCTTTACACTTCAGCTTTTCATTTCAATAAAAAATAGTAATAGAATGGTTAAGTGAATGAAAAATGCATGTACGTTTATTTGACATAATTCACAGATAAAAACTGTGTATATATATATATATATATATATATATATATATATATAATATATATATATATATATATATATATATATATACTGTATACACAGTGGGGCAAAAAAGTATTTGGACAGCCACCGATTGTGCAAGTTGTTGCACTTTAAAAGATGAGAGAGGTCTGTCATTTCCTTCATAGGTACACTTTAACTGTGAGAGACAGAATCTGAACAAAAAATTCTGGAAATCACATTGTATGATTTTTAAACAATTTATTTGTATATTCTTGCGGAAAATAAATATTTGGACAATCAAAAAGTTTAACTCAATACTTTGTAAAGTAACCTCGGTTGGCAATTACAGAGGTCAAACGTTTCCTGTAGTTCATGACCAGGTTTGCACACACTGCAGCAGGTATTTTGGCCCACTCTTCAATGCAGATCTTCTCTAGATGTGTCATGTTTTGGGGCTGTCGCCGGGCAACACGGACTTTCAACTCCCTCTACAGATTTTTTATTGGGTTGAGGTCTGGAGACTGGCTAAACCAATCCAGGACCTTGAAATGCTTCTTACGGAGCCACTCCTTAGTTGCTGGGTCGGTGTGTTTGGTGTCATTGTCATGCTGGAAGACCCAGCCACATTGCATCTTCAATGCTCTTACTGAGGGAAGAAGATTTTTTCCCCAAAATGTCACGATACATGTCCCCGTTCATCCTCTCCGTAATACGGATCAGTCGTACTGTCCCCTTTCCAGAAAAGCACAGTTACACACTGTCTGTAACATGTTGTTTTCATACAATACAACATTATTTATATTTTTTCCTCAGCTAGCGTGAGTGCTGCCCCTGCCTCTTCCCTGCTGGATCTGGTGAGTGTTTTGCATGATTTTTCTTGTGGACATGGCACCAAAGTTTATTCATTGATGAGTGCTGCTTTAATCACTGACTTTATATACAATATATATATAAACCAAACAATTCTTTTTCCTGCGCTTACAATTAAATCATAATATTTAAATAGTCTGCTAAAATAAATTAGATAAATAGTTTTAGTACAGGATCTAAATTACACATACACAGACAAATACAAAGAGGGCGCCAAAATCGCTTGTGATGGACTTCAATCTTTATAACCCTTTAGGTGACGATCCTTGTCGTGCGCACTCCATTAAACTTAAGTTAAGTCCTTAAATAGGCTAATAATTCCTCAGTAGATGTAGTTCTTCTTTATTCAACCAGAGGTGGAGGGATATAGTTCTTCACACAGTTCGCTCCTCTTTGGAGAATCCTTCCTATTTAGTGGATCACTGAGAGTATATCCCTTTATTTTAAATCTGAGATCAAACCATTATACCAAGAAAGCACCCAGAAAAGTGGCCAAAAAACACACGTTAACTTCTGTTTTAAAATATTTTATTCTTTGAAATTGGTATTTAGGAACAGAAAATCACATAAATAGCATTGTAGCCCCACTGCTGGTGTGATGTAATAAGCCTTCTGTCTCACCCTTAGAAGGGTGCGAGTGCTCAATAGTGGCTGCCACCCCAATGGGTATGTAGTTTCTACAGCTTCACCCTACACATTTCATCTTGTGATAAGACTTCTTCAGGAGTAAATCAGATAGTAGATGAAAAGGTGTCTTACAGTACTATCATACAGTAATCTGCAACTTCCACTGGCGTCCATACCCCAAGTGTACCATGCCAGTGACCCCCTTCCTGCTGCTGACACTTTTGAGATTGGGAAGCATTAAATACTGGTTACAAGCCTCAGTTTATGCAATGGTACCTAGATTTCCGCTGATGCTCAGAAGTTTGCAAATCCTGCACCTCGTTTGGGGAGCAATGCAGAACATAGCTTTTATCTTGCAGAGTGAGAGTTTCGTAATGAGATAAAGTAATGGACGGCACATTTCCTGGCGAATTACTTGCTATGCCATTAAATCCTCTACACTGAGAACAGCTTAGTTCACTTTCTGCAGGGCTGGCCCTATAATTACACTGGGCACACTGAGGACGCCACGACCATGCCACAGGCCAACATGCAGGAGCTACCCAGCAACACATTGCTTATGATGTACTGAGAGTAGACGGAATCCCCTGGCTTTTCAGGCACTGTCCCTCCGGCACACCTGCGGGCTGCGTTGGGGCGGGGTTGTAAGAGGTTGGGAGGCCCCCCTCTCTCGCTGCTGATGAGAGAGTCTGGGGGCATGCCAAAAAGGGGGAAGCATGGCTCATGGGTATAACTATTCCCATGAGACTATGCTCTTTTCATTTTCCAGATGTGTGCAAAAATCCACCGAGGGGCACCAAAATCTATATTCGCTTACCAAAAAATTAGGCTTTGGCCGGCCCTGTCAATGCTAGACTCCCAGGGCCGATTTCCACTATAACCAGAAAGATTCCCATTGGAAACCCCTGTCATGCTCCAGGCTGGTCAGTGCCTTTAAAAAATGTCCACCTTCCCAATTCCATCTCGACCAAGTAACAAATAGGTGCAGGCGAAGTGGTGAGTTTTGCTCAGCTGCCTGGTGATCTTTGGTTGTGATGGAAGATTTATAAATAAGCTCCGTTATGCCCAGAGATAATTTCATAATTAAGAGTTTTTTGTTAACTTTTGCTGGGGGGTGGGGGTCAGATGTAGCTATTCAATTGTTCCATGTTCCTGGTGGCAAAATGAATATAGCATTGAATTTTTCTGGCAATGTAATTAAACATTCTGCTTTCTTAAATGTCTGTTGTTTTGTTACTGTATAAATCTCCTTTCACATTTATTTCCATATTTACTTTTAAACCAAAGCATTTCTCAAACCTCCCACACATATTCTCTCTGTACAGTTATCATAACCTCATGTCTGATATACAGTCAGGAGACTGAAGGAGTTCATAACAAATGGTCAGAGTGGAGTTTTGCAGCAGAAGTGAGCAATGCTGTAACCATGCTGTATGCTTTTCATTCTGCTGACTAAGCTCATAGGGGCCTATTCATCAAAACATAATTATCACATGTGATAATTATGGTTTGAACTTGCTGGAGTTCAAACACAGTTTAGGAGGCATTCATCATGCCTCCTGCCCTAAACTATCACTTCTGAAAAACTGTTGTTTCTACGAAGCAATTTTTTGGAAGTGAAATACTTTTCTCCTAGTTTTCACTGCCTGTCTTCAAGCACCATTAGAAGCGAGGTCTGAAACTAAGCCAAGCATCATCCATGTCAGAGTATTTGGAGGCAAAGCATATGCTCACATACCTAAAGACAGGGCCGGACTGGCCATCGGGCACTTCTGGCATATGCCAGAAAGGCCAATGGCCTAAGGACCGGCTCGAGGAGGGATGAAGCAAAAGACCACCCACCCTCCACCCAACGTCTCCGAAATCATTAAGATTTCACGGAGACGGAAGGGGAGGAGGCATGGGTGGGCCGGCGGCTGCTGTGTTGGGCCGGGGAAAAACGAGGGCGTGACTTGCGGCACGCCCCTTTGATTAAACCATGCCCCCCATTACACGCGAATGCAGGGCGGACTGCCAGGGCTGAAGTACAGCCCCAATCCGTCCCTGCCTAAAGAGAAAAGATGCAAGCTGGATCCTAAATCAGTGGAGTGTATCATGTTTGGATATTGTCAAGAGAGTATATGGGAAAGATTTCTAGACTACACAACCTGAATTTATATGTATGTATATATATATATATATATATATATATATAAAATGGGAGGTGCTACCTGATGAGACTAATTGCAGGCACAGAAACAGACAAATCTCAGGTGCACAACTCCAAATTATTAATAATATATAAATGCAATGAAATTTTACAACCAATAAAGGTTTTTAGCATAATCATGGCCAAGGTTATGGGCCACCATATCCAGGTAACCTCTTTAGGGTAGGTCCCTAACAAACTAGGGTTCAAATCCAGAGTGCAGGACCTCCCAAAACTGGCCCAGCCAAGCTGCCCCAGGGCACCACCATAGTAAGAAAAGTGCAGTGTAAAGAGATAGTTAAGAGCAACTACAGCTGCATATAAAGAATGAAAATAAAAAAGTGAAGTACATATATATTAAACACACAGTGAAGTGTTAAAATGTGTTATAAAAGAAAAATGTGTTATAATGTGGTGCCCTGAAACAGATCAACCAATGCAATCCAGGGGGACCCACGCCCCAAAAATGAACCAAAGTTGCACTACAGTATATAACTTGTAGGACTTACATATAACACATTTTTCTTTTATAACACATTTTTTTAAGTATAAGCTATCACATGCAAAACCAAAGTCTACTCCCATTGACAAAAGCACTAAACTGACCAAAGCCATGTCACCCACAAGTGAAGCAGAGTTAAAGGACAAGAGAGATGAACACTATCAAAGTGCTACTGGAAGTTTAATGTATGCCAGTGTAGCAACTTGTCCAGATATCATAATGCTGTGAGCTAGGTGAGCCAATTTGCTATTAACCCAGGGAAGCAACATTGGACAGCAGTTAAAAGAATTTTCAGATACTTGAAGAGTTTTTCTTCCTTAAAGCTAGAATTTTCCGAATCTGTAAATTCCACATTGTAATCATTCTGGATGTCAACTGGGTGTCAAGCCTGAGGGTTGGTTTGGGTTGGAATAGGCGTGGGAGGCTGAAGAGGAGAATTAGGAGATGTGAATAAACCTGGGTGGCTTGAGAAAGGACTTCCTCGTGTATTGCTGTGAGGCGGTAGAGGAGCTGCAGAGGATGATGGACCCGAAGGCGAGAACAAGAATGCAATGTCCTTATTAAACAGCAGGTTGGAATGAGAACTTGGGATGATAAAACTGAATGAATGAGCAGAATCGGATTGGGACCGATGATGCTGGATTGAGAGCTGGATTGGTTTGAGACTGATTTTGATGATTTCGAAGAACTTGATGGATTTGAAGCTGATGTTGAAGAATTGATGAACTTGATTAGTTTGACACCGATGTTGATGAATTGAAGAACATAACTGATATGAGTCCGATGTTGATAAACTTGATCGGTTGGGACAGATGTGGATGAATTGAAGAATTTAATTAATATGTCCAATTGCCGGTAGATGGGATGCTGAAATCCCGCCGCTCGGCATAATGCCGATATCCCAAAGGATATCAGGATACCGGCATTGGCATCCCAAATGTCCAGACACAAGTAAGTTTTAGCTTTAGCTGTGGGGGTGGAGGGTTAGGTTTAGGCACCCCCGGGGGGACTTAGGGTGAGGCACCCCCCCGGGAAGGGTTAGGTGATGGGGAGGATTGGTTAGGGTTAGGCACCACTGGGGGAGATTATGATGAGACATCCCCCGGGAGGGTTAGATTTAGGGTACAGGAAGGGGGAGTTAGGGTTAGGCACCACCCAGGGATGTAGGATTAGGCACCACTAAGGGAGGATTGGGGGGGAGAGGGGAGGGTAAGGGTACTTACCTGCCCTAGTCGGGATCTTCAGTGTTCGGGATTCTGACATCGATATTTCAACCGGTGGCTATTCAGCCGCTAGCATCTCATATCCAACCCATATTCATCATTACTTAATTTCTATAAAAGTAGAGGAAAACACGGGCCCCCCTGGACCCAGGAGCCTGTGTGCCCTGCACACCCTGCACCCATTATAAATACGCCCCTGCAACTGCTGTTATATCTGTTACTGCTGTTATCCATAATAAACCTGCAAGCATGGTTAAAGAAAAACTGTCTGGCCTAAATTCCAATTTACAATTCCACTGCTGCCTGTTTTTCTACTCCAATAGGACATAGCAAAAGTTGATTGATTTGTGAGGTCTTAAATTAAGCCAAATGAAGTTAAACTCTCTGAGGCTGTGTTGGCCACGAATTGGGTGTCATTTATGCTAAACAAAAACGTGCACACAGACATGGATTTGTTGGTAACTTTAACCTGGGGAGGGGGCAAACACAAGCAAATGGGCCAGTCATTTCTACTAAAGCAACACAATAGAAAACATACAGGCACGATTTGTCTAATATGTCTGTGGTTTATATATCACCATTGATTTATATGAAAAATTACTTTGTTAAACCACAATAATCAAAAACAGGACCTACCAACCCCATCTGACAAAGCCGAAACTGTTCTAGTCACCTCTTTACAGTACAGAGAGCATTCCAGTGACCTCTATATAATGCCTCTATTTAATACATTCTGCTGACCTATATACAATACTTTGTTCCAACGGTACACCAAGGCATCTATCTCGGCATATGAGAAATCAGTGTCAAGCGCCTGAAGCCAGGACATGCCTGCCTGCTCAACTTCACCGTTGATTGCGAATTGCCTTCCACCATGGTGCTTCTCCAATGGTCCAAACTCCAAAGAGATGAAAATCACTCAATGCCAGATCAGGGCTGTAGGGAGGATGGTCCAGTAACTCCCAATGGTACCACCATAACCACTCCTGCATGCGATTTCCTGAGTGTTGCCTGGCGTCATCGTGCAGCAATACAATGCCTGTTTGCAGCTACCAAGGTCATTTTCAATGAATTACCAACTGCAACCGGCTCAGTGTCTCCCAATGATCTTCTTTGTTGATGAAGTTGTTTTGAATTTCTTTGACAGTGAGGACGATGCGTGCTTCCAATTTCCATGTCATGGATACTTGTTTAGTCTCCCGTGTCACATGATGTGTTTCATCATCTGTAACAATAAGCTGCAGAACCTGCACTCCCTCCTCATGGTACTGTGTCAAGTGCACGAGAGACAATCCCATCCTGATGGTTTTGTGAACTTCTGTGAGTTGCTTTGGTACCCAGGGTGAACACTTTTTCCTGTACCCCAGTTGCTCATTAACGATGTGTGCAAAGCACCCACTGAGGTGCTCAGTTTGTCAACATTATTGCTAACTCAAATGCATCTGTCCCCCTGAATCAGACCTTTAATGCGCCACAAATTGTCATCTGTGGTGGATGTGGTTGGCTGGCCGGATCGCTGCTCATCTTGAACATCTGTCCTGTCGTTGTCATGGGCAGTGCACCAAACCCAAACCTGTTTCCGTGACATGACATTATCACCGTACACCTGGACAAGTGGGCGATGAGTTTCAGCTGCTGATGTGCCCTTTAGATGCAGAAATCTGATCACACTACACACCTCAATGTGTGACCATGTGTCCGCCAGCCCCGCCATCTTACACATGATGTTGGTACAGTATGACTGATATGAGCCGCAGTCTTATGGCCGTCAGGGGAAGCAGTGGTCTACCTGCTCTGGTCTGGCGGGAAATGAACCGATATAGAGATAATTACATACGCGAGAGATCTTGCTACCGTACTTATTGAACCACCCTCGTATATAAGAGCATGTTTTTCACTGTACCGGAGACACATAACAGGCCCACAGCCACATGAATCTCAAACAGGCCAGCCAGATCCCATCCCAAATAATTAAATAGTGGTCAGGCTGGATGGGTATGTGCCCCCCTGTCACTTCACCCAGTGAGCTCCAGCCCTCAAAAATAGTGCATCTACACCCATATGCTGAGGCATATCATCACATACATGTAAATTTATGCATACGTGTAAAGCATGAAACGTTATGAAGCTTCCCCATCCATCCAATGTGTTGCCAGCACCCTATCCTTGCCTGGTAGTGTATGGCCAGGGTCCGGGAGTCCGTCTAGGCCCTATGAAGCTTTAGGGGCTATGATAATGTGAAATATTTTTGATGCGTTTTGAACTCTCCTGCCACACGCAAAGACTATACTTTTGGTCACTCTAAAATAAAAATTTGTTCTATGTCATCAGTGTCACTTCTACTTATTTGTCTGCCACACCACAGATTTGTTTTATGGGGTCCCCTCAAACAAGTCTTTGTCATTGGGTGACATTTTATTTTGCAACCCAGATGTATCTTGTGTGCTTGAGAGTCTTTTTTGATATATATGGTGGTTTCTTTGTAACAGGGAACCTCTGAAGAAATTGTGCCTCCCTGGGCAGACAGTGGACCTGATTTAGACCTGCTCGTTAACAAGCGGCCACTCATTGCAGACGATGTTCGCTAATGTGTGCATGCGTGTAGTTCGTAGTGCACGTGCGCAAACTAGTACGAGCGGATTTCCAATTAAGCTGCTGGATATTTGGATTATACAATACATCATCACTGTGCTAGTAAAATTGGGACTCATGTTAGTCTATTGAACTGTATTTTTGGAACTTTGGATGATTTCTTCTTTTTTATTTTGTTTTTTGTATTGTATAGCTGGTATAGGCTATATACCTCTTAGTATTTTAATATTACTATTGAGTTTTATTGGCCATATGCACTATATCTTTTTTATAATTGACCATTGTTGTCTAGAGTTTTATGCACTCTAATAAATGTTGACTATATCATAGCGCTCTCTTGTATATTACTTTACTGTGATATTGTTTGTTACCTTTATATGTGGGGTGTTCCCAAACGCCCCTTTTTGAGAGCTGCTGTATCAGCTGTTCTTGATTATTCCTATAAGAGTGCACCTGATATATGCTCTTTGGAGCATATATAGTTTTTTTGTGCACAAGGATGAGCCCGCTATGTGCGGTTCTTAATATAGCTTGCTTGTGGACTAGTGGTTAGGTGATTGCTTTGCAACAATGCTGGTCCCGAGTTTGAGCCCTGGAAAATAATATTTTTTTGGACACTATAGTGAAACTACTGTAGTAGTGGGCTGTTTAAAAGTAAGGCATTACAAATGCAAAATTGCGGCGCTGTCTCAGACTTTTACACTATGCAGATTTCTCATGACTTCACTAATTGGTAGTGGGCTCTGTTTGAGAGAGTTGTCTCTGTATTACAACTAATTGTGCGTTTAAAGCACAAACTTGCGTCAATGTCGGCGCTGTCCCAGACTAGGACACTATAGTGATTTCATGACTTCAATAACTGGTAGTGGGCTCTGTGAGAGAGAGGTCTCTGTATTACAAACTGATTTTGCATTTAAAGTGCAAACTTGCGTCAATGTCAGCACATTGACGCTGTGGTGGCTGTCAGCTCTGATGGGTTACAAATGGGATCTCTGGCGCATGCCCAGTGGAGGGGTTGCAATGGGATGAGGATGCCGATTATTGAAGGATCTGCGACCGCCACTGTGTCTTCGTCTGCTAATGCTTGGATTTGCAAAGCCGCCGGTGGGCGTCTCAATAAAAATCTTTTTATTGTGTTTTTTGTATTGTATAGCTGGTATAGGCTATATACCTCTTAGTATTTTACTATTACTATTGAGTTTTATTGGCCATATGCACTATATCTTTTTTATAATTGACCATTGATGTCTAGAGTTTTATGCACTCTAATAAATGTTGACTATATCATAGCGCTCTCTTGTATATTACTTTACTGTGATATTGTTTGTTACCTTTGTATGTGGGGTGTTTCCAAACGCCCCTTTTTGAGAGCTGCTGTATCAGCTGTTCTTGATTATTCCTATAAGAGTGCACCTGATATATGATCTTTGGAGCATATATAGTTTTTTCGTGCACAAGGATGAGCCCACTATGTGTGGTTCTTAATATAGCTTGCTTGTGGACTAGTGGTTAGGTGATTGCTTTGCAACAATGCTGGTCCCGAGTTCGAGCCCTGGAAAATAATATTTTTTTTGGACACTATAGTGAAACTACTGTAGTAGTGGGCTGTTTAAAAGTAAGGCATTACAAAAATAAAAAATTGCGGTGCTGTCTCAGACTTTTACACTATGGAGATTTCTCATGACTTCACTAATTGGTAGTGGGCTCTGTTTGAGAGAGTTGTCTCTGTATTACAACTGATTGTGCGTTTAAAGCACAAACTTGCGTCAATGTTGGCGCTGTCCCAGACTAGGACACTATAGTGATTTCATGACTTCAATAACTGTTAGTGGGCTCTGTGAGAGAGAGGTCTCTGTATTACAAACTGATTTTGCTTTTAAAGTGCAAACTTGCGTCAATGTCAGCACGTTGGCGCTGTGGTGGCTGTCAGCTCTGATGGGTTACAAATGGGATCTCTGGTGCATGCCCAGTGGAGGGGTTGCAATGGGTTGAGGATGCCGATTATTGAAGGATCTGCGACCGCCGCTGTGTCTTCGTCTGCTAATGCTTGGATTTGCGAAGCCGACGGTGGGCGTCTCAATACAAATCTAGGCATCTGTGACATTTGCGTATTTTCGCAAAGCCACTGCATACACAGACGCAGCAGCTGCATTAGCATACATCTCTGAATCACGCCCACTATATTTAATAGTGTAAGATAGAATCAATAAATGAAACCATGTACAATTTAGCACTTGCTTCTAGTGGAGCTACAATGCTAATCAGCAAAAAGGAGGCCTATCTGCAAATAAGCAATTAGATCCGTTGGAGTGTAGAGTAGCCAATCAGAGAGGTTCTCTCACACCAGAAGATCAGAAATAAGCTGCTGTGATTGGCTATTTTCAGACAGGCCCCTTTTCCTTCATTTGCATATGCTTCATAAAGCTACAGGCATGTAACATATGTTGATGCTGATGACTGAATTCTTTACGTTCTGCTTTTGCCCTGATTCTCTGGTGTATGTTGTTTATTGATCAAACAGGCTCCATTGCCAATGGCAGATACATAAAAGCATGAATGATGCTGGCGCCGTGGGAAGTTAGCAGTTTTTTTGGAAACTATCTTATGGTCAGGCTCAGTAGCAGACGATCTTGTGGATTAACATTACCACTATGTCTACTGCCATCGCTGAGCCATACTGCGCATTTACTAATAAATGTCGGCTTTAAATAAATATATATTCAAATACAGTAAATAAAAATAGCAGATGTCCATCACAAAACATACATATTAAATGCTGGCGGGGTCATAGGCGATGATGTATCTATCCCATTGTTCTGTGTACAGAGACAAGATTCATCTGCACTATGGTTACCACTGATCTTAGTAATGCCATGACCATTATAATGATGGGGACAGGAAATAATGGTGGATAAAGTCATAAGATAGTCCTAGGGTGAAATGTGAAAGTATCATAAGATCCACTTTGGGGTTAAGCTCTTCGACCGTGTTCTTTCTAGTTCAGCAGACACGTGCTATGTAGATCGCCTAAAGGGTCTATGTACTAAGCCTTGGAAAGAGATAAAGTGAACAGAGTTAAAGTACCAACCAATTAGCTCCTAACTGTCACTGTACAGGCTGTGTTTGAAAAATGACAGTTAGGAGCTGATTGGTCCATGATATCTCTCTCCAAGGCTTAGTACATAGACCTGTAAATCTTTAATTAAGGGAGCTTAAAATGATATCACCACATAAGAAATGCGAGTGAGTGTATTTGTTATTATTTATTATGTACAGTCGCACAGATTTCACCATGGTTTTTAAGTGACCTATAATTTGAAGAATGCAGCACACTGAAAGGTTAAATTTAATGATGAAGTTATTTTTTCACCCTAAGAGCATCTTTATTCGTTCTGAGCCTGTGTCTGTGGTCATGACAACATGTCATCAGGATTACATTCCCTCTGGCGGCTGGAGTACAGCTGCAGTGTTCAGTGCTATTTTATTATTAATTATAGTCAAGGTTCTTTCTACAGTTTACACAATCTCTTCTTTTATTAGGGTTTGTTTCCATTTGTCAAGGTTAATGTGTCAACTTTTGTCAATGTGCAAAAAAAGTAAACAATTCACACATCGGTCTACAAACCTCATTCTTTCTAACCTGGCAATCTCCAGCTCTGTGTCATTGAAGGAAAGAATTCAGTGTTTATTAACAAACTGTAGGTTCTGTATTTTCTCCAGTCATTCCAATATTAGAAATGACTCAGGGCCTGATTCAGACCTGCTCGCGAGCACTGAGCGCTCGCAAGCGGGTCGATGTTGGCCCAGTGTGTATGCGCACGACGGAGCCGGCTCCGTCGTGTGCAAGCACGAGACCCGGATAGCGACGGGCAAGCCGTCGCTCCGGGTGTCGTACCAAAGGGGGCATGCTGTCGATGGTGAGTGACAGCACGCCCCCTTTGGTGGGCGTGCCGGGGGCATGGCTGCCCAGACGGAGGCGTTCCCATGGGAATGTCTACCGTCTGGGGCCAGCCCCACTGACATCACGTGATGTCAGTGGGAGTGCTCTCGGCTCTGATAGAGCCGAAAGCACTCCAGGGCTTGCGGCAACGAGACCCTACCACAAGGGTCTCGTCGCAAGCCCAATGGTCGTGATGGTCTTGACCATCGCGACCATCTTCCTGGCCGCTCGCTATAGCTGTGGGTGGTCACCCACAGCTATACGAGCGGCCTGGAGGCCGCTCTAAAAATTAAGAAGGATGGCCCTGATTCAGAGCGAATGCTCTGTCAGAGCGTCCGGCTCTGAATCAGGGCCTCAGTTCCAACACTATTAGATTATAATAAATGTCTTATATAGTTTTTTATAAGGTGCATTTTACGGGATGTAGTCAGCATCACTGCGTGCAGGATGCTGATTGTTGAAATACCGGCGTCAAAATCCCGACACGTCAGGATCCTGGCACCAGTATCCCAACCGTCGGCATCCCGAAGGTAAGTATTGGGAGTTAGCGGAAGGTTAGGTTTAGGCACTGGGGGGGGGGTTAGTGTTAGGCAAGAAAGGGGGCAGGGTTAGGTTTAGGGTGCGGGGAGGGGGAGGTTAGGTTTAGGCACTAGGGGGGAGGTTAGGTTTAGGCATCAGGGTGGGAGTGTTAGGTTTAGGGTGCTGGAAGGAGGAGGTTAGATTTAGGCACTAGGGGGGAGGTTAGGTTTAGGCACCGGGGAGGGAGTGTTAGGTATAAGGTGCGGGAAGGAGGAGGTTAGGTTTTGGCACCGAGGAGGGAGGGTTAGGGTAGTGGTTAGGGTTAGTGCTACAATACTTACCTATGGGTGTCGGGATTCTGACTGTCGGGATGCCGCTGTCGGTATTCCGATCTCCGAGATGCCATACCTAACTCGTATTTTACAAGGGTCTGAGCTGAGCACCTCATAGTATCCAGTCTTCATCTCTAGGCTATTTGGGAAAGGAGGGTGAGGATAGAATAACCTCTATCCAATTATAAGCAGATAAAGGGAACGCTCCAATTTTCCAGTCAAAAGCCATAGTATTCTAAAGGAAGATTACACTGCAATACCCTCACTCAGCTTCACATGGGAGTGTATAGGGAATTATGGTCTCCAGGGTCTGGTTCAGAGGAGTCAAAGGGTGTGGTCAGTAGCGCATGCAGGGGGGGTTTCTGAGTACTCAGAAACCCCCCCTGACAGACCAATTTTTTTTTAGAGATGCAGACAGCACTGCAGGCGCAACAGAGCTGCTGCAGCTCCATAGACAGAGAGCTCTGGTTGGCAGAGCTCTCTGCCAAGGATACAGGTGCAGCGCGTGCCGGGCAGGTAGCACTGTTGTGTGTCACTGTCAGTGCCTGCTGTGCTGTGATTGGCTGGCTGTGAGGGGGCGTGTTGGTGCGGCGGTAGTAGGGGGCGGGGCAGCTGCTTGTCTCTCTGTGTTTCCCGCAGAGGCGTAACTATAAATTTTGCTCCCCCCTGCCAAAAGTTTCAGATGCGCCCCCCCCCCGGCCATAAAACATACACACCCAAAGATGACGTTTAAGGTGTGTGGTTTCGTGATCCTAAGCACACGAGTGACGTCATGACGTCACCCACGCACTGCATGACTTGAAATGCTGGCCTCTGAAGAGATCGGAGGCTTCCTTAGCCTCTGTCCACATGAGAGGCCAGCGCACTCAGTCATGCAGTGATGAAGCATCGGCCCCCAGTGCCCCCAAGCCACCGCTGGGGCTGTGGGGGCCGTAGTTATACCACTGGTTTCCCGTCATGCTGTGCGGGTGATCAGGTGCCATGAAGGCCGCAGCTCTCATCGCTGTGGTCGTCGTACTGTTGCAGCCACTCTAGTTCTGGCTCAAGTCCTACATCTTCGGGAGATGATCGCCAGGAAGGAGCTGCTATGCTTGCCGAGCAACAGCAACTCGGCTCACATGGGCTCCGGCGGTGACCCACCTCCTCCTCCTCAGCCCTTGGTAATTATACTGATGTTTATGTGTATGTATGTACAGTATGTATGTATGTTGTGCATAAGTATGTATGTATTTGTGTGTATGTATGCTGTTTGTAAGTATGTTTATATGTAGGTATCTTGTGTGTAAGCATACTTGTGTTAGTATGTATGCATGTATTTATGCATGTATGCTGTGTGTAAGTATGCTTATGTGTGTGTATGTACGCTGTGCGTGAATATTTTAATAAGTTATGTGTGTGTATTTAATGCTGTATGTGTGTGTATATATATTTACTGTATATATATATATAAATATATATATATATATATACTGTATATATAATTTTTATTGTGCCCCTTGCTGTCTATGGAAAAACACATATAATTTGTTTACATATATATATATATATATATATATATACTTTTTAAATATTTTAAATATAATTCATGACGCTGCCCGACTTATAGATTTCTGAATTATATTTTAAGTAATATCTGCTATGTATTTAATTTGACCTATTTTTAATCCTTTTTAATTGTTGTTGTTTTTTATCATTAAAACAATGTAATATTGGTGTCTTAATTACATCTATGTAGTTTGTTACTACAGATTTCAAACAATGTTTTATTCAATGTATATTTGTGACTACCTATTGGTTTAAGGGTTTTGCTTAATGATTAGTCACACTGTGTGTAGATATGTTGTAGCGTTGCAGAAATGTTGCCCTTTGCAATTGCACATTATTGAAGCCAATGTAGTGATTGGCTACATTGTGTTTATATGGAGATATCTGGATACGCTAGGCCAGCCCTCTGGCGAAGTCCTAGTGAAGAAATGCATAGGGAGGTGGCCTACCATGACTACTACTACTATGTGATACAGTCTCCTAGCGTGACTACTACTACTATGTGATACGGTCTTCATCGGTGAGATAAGCTGCTAGTCCCGGAGACTCGTTTTATGTGTGCTATTTATACCGGCGGTGGTCTGACCGCCTCTGTTCGGGAGAAAATTATTATTAATGAAATTTTACTCTAATAGACAGGATATTGAATCTAATCAAATTTCTATTTTTGAACAACCAGATTTAGAGGATGGTAGTTTATCTAGTGTCCCAAATTTTTTTCCTCGGAAGATAGACAAGCTATACAAATGTTAGGGGATTTACAGGGGGACGTAACTGATTCCACCCCTACAACCAGACCCATCTGCAGGAAGAAGGGTACATTTTACCCACAAACCAACATTTGTTCTGTGGTAGGAACTTTCATTGATTTAGTATCTAGAGATCTTGACAACTTATGGACTGAGAGATCAAAACATGTAAGGTCTAGAAATAATCTCAGCAAAGAGGAAACCATTGCCCTCAGAGAAATGCAATCTTGGGACGATGTCATAATTAAACCCCCAGATAAGGGGGGCAACGTGGTACTTTGGTCAAAAGATAAATATATAGTGGAAGCAAATAAACAATTAAAAGATCTAACTTGCTATAAACAACTACTCTTTAATCCATTGGAGGATTATAAAAAACAATATGAAAATATAATCAAAAAAGCCCTGGATAACGGCACTATCACTAAAATTGAATATCAATTTTTGGAGGTAGTAGAACCAGTGATAGCAACATTTTATATGCTTCCAAAAATACATAAAAATGATAAAAATCCTCCTGGATGTCCAATTGTATCAGGTATTAAGAGTCTGATGGAAAAAGCTAGTAATTTTTTGGACACTCACTTGAGGAAGTTTGTTATTGAATTACCATCGTACACTAAAGATACTATGGAAGTGTTACAAAAATTAAATGAAATACATTTGGAGGAAGGGGTGATACTCGCAACATGCAATGTCGAATCCCTGTACACTAGCATCATACATGAGAAGGGTATAGAATCAGTGAAATATTATCTGGATAAAGAGGGTATTACACCCTTTGGATATTTTTTGATGGATCTTCTGAAATTCGTTTTGACCCAAAAAATTTTTGTTTTTAACGATAAATTATTTTTGCAAATTCGTGGCACGGCGATGGGGGCAGCGTGTGCCCCCACTTATGCCAATATTTACCTAGGTTGGTGGGAGGAGGTCATGGTATTCAATGAAGCAAACGAGGAGTATACCCGACACGTATTAATTTGGTTGAGGTATATAGATGACTTGCTGATTATGTGGGATGGTCCCGAACATCAATTTAGGGAATTCATTGATCTCTTGAATTTAAATGATTTAAATCTAAAACTCACGTACGAGACTAGTAAAACAGAGGTTACATTTTTGGATCTAAAAATCCAAAAGACAGAGGATGGGAGTATTCAGACTGATCTCCATCGCAAACATACAGCTACAAATAGTGTATTACATCGGTCCAGTTCTCATTTTCCGCCGGTATTAAAAGGAATTCCAAGAGGGGAATTCTTAAGACTCAGAAGAAACTGTTCAAGTCTGGAATTGTTTATGAATAGAGCAGAAGAACTATCTGATAGATTAATCAATAGAGGTTATAGTAAGAGGTCAGTTAAACAGGCTAAAGTTCAAGCTTTATTGAGGGATAGAGATGGGTTACTATATCCGAATAGAGCACAGATTATCAAGGAAAATCAAACTGTTCGGTTTGTGGGAGACTTCTGTACGGAGTGGCAGGACATCCAGAATATTATCCAAAAACATTGGTCTACCCTAACATTGGACCCGGATTTGAAAGGAACTCTTGGACCTAGAGCATTGATTAGCTGGAGACGATCACCTAATTTAAAGGATAAGTTAGTACATAGTCATTTTACTAATATGAAAATAAAAAAACAGTTGTAGAAGGCTCTTTTAAATGTGGGAATTGCAAAGCTTGCAGTTACATGCAACGTACTACTGAATTCAAAGACAGATATAATAAACTACACAAGATAAGACATTTCATTAACTGTAATACAACAGGGGTAGTTTATTGTATAACGTTCCCATGTGGAAAAAGATTCATAGGGATGACCACTAGACCCCTAAAACAAAGAGTGCTAGAACATGTGGGTACAATCAAGAATGCCAAGATGGACCTGGCAAGGTTAAAAAAATTAACTAGTGTGGCGAGACATTTTTATGACAAACATCATGGAAGCCCAATAGGACTGAGAGTATTTGGATTAGAACAACTCAGGATGGGCATTAGTTGGTAATATCACCCAAGAACTTTTGAAAAAAGAAAGCCACTGGACATTCTTGATGGGAGGTCTTCAGCCCATGGGTCTTAATGAACAGATCTATTACGGAGCATTTTTGTAAACATCTGTAATAATAATTGGTATTAACAACCATATGTTGACTTTGCAAAGTAATCATTAGCTATAAAGATAGTAGTCATACCAATTTTTTTATTATAATTTTATTTATATTTTTTATTTTTTATTATTTATTAGTTTTTATGTACTAGTATAGTCAGGATTGTTATTAAATATGGATAATAAGATAAACAATAAATATAATGACATTGATCATATGAGACTATATACTATATAAGTAGTTGAAGTCTATATTTATACACTATATGGAGGGAATCATAATGATATAAATTTATAATATTAAGATTGTGAGATAATTTTGATAATATGGCCACTTATTATAGGTCAGAAATAAGATGAACCGTAATAATAATATTTTTGTTTAATAATATTGTAACTAACCATAATCAAATATTAATTGCACATATTTTTTATAGTATTGTAATGTTTTGATTAGCTTTGCACTATTTCACGTTATTTATTCACTTTTTTGTGATATTATTTTATTTTATTTTGTATTAAATTATAAGAGATCACGTAATGTCATATAAGTATTATGTTTTATTCACATTAATTATATTACACGTCATCACTATTTTATGAAACTCACAATTTTCCTATAGTCACTGCATTTTAAACACAATAGTTATTAATATTGTTAGTCCTTTAAATATAAGTAATAAATAGATCATTGATACATTAGGATTCAATATATTTTGGATAGTTTAAGATGATCCTATACAGTGTTTTGCCATAGTCCTATGAGATAGTTTGGTGTTTTGTTATGATTATTTAGATCTATGTGAAGAATTTTTGACATAATAATGGGATATTATAATTGACATATATTTATTATATATTTAATAAATGACATATACTAGTATAAATTATTATCTATAGCATGAAAATAATGATTATAAATTATGATGGTTAATAGAGCCATAATAACTGTGAGGATATCAATAACAACAGAGACTTTAGTAGACCTTATTATTTTATTTGATTAATCTCAATGAACTATTCCATTTTCTTAATTTACTATACACATTATCACTGTGGATTAACCTAGCCAATAAGGGAACTGACAGGCAAATCTAATAGGCCTTTAGGATTGTCAGTCAGGAAGGACTTCAGCCGATTGGCTATGATGAATGCCAATCAACTAGTAATGCACCTGATTGGCTGACCGCTGGTATATGAGACCTGTCAACCCAGTGTACGGGTTGACTCTATGATTAAGCAACTAAGCAAAACGCGTGTCAGATGACACGCGGCAGGCGGCACACGCTGCTGCAATATACACATTAATGTGTGTCTCTATGTTGATATGTTTGTCTGTGTATGTATACTGACCTAATTGGAGTTTGAGCGCCGGACGGAGGCATGCGGCACGCGATACACGCTGCCACCATGCATAGGTCTCACTTCTTCTAAATAAGGTTCTAATGCTGGGCTGAGTTGTATATCTCAAACTCCCCTAATAGTTCTTTAGACCATCAATAACACTGACTAGGATTACTATTAGGTTAATCCAGCATTATGATACATGATTGCAACAATTGGTAACAGTGTATAAGGGTGGTCAAGGGATTATAGAGCTAAGACACTAGATGATTCCTCTTGATACATTTGGATACTGAGCTAAACTATCCCTATAAGAAATATGTGATCTAGGATCAATTGTGTATGTGAGCTAAGTATTTAAGAGCATTGACGCCAAAATGTACCAAATACAAAAATCACACATGGAGTGGAATAAAATCGACACAGACACATAAGTCTATCCTTTTGATCACAGGAACAATGTTATAAGAATATTAATATATTAACTTTAGTATGCTTATAATGAGTGAATGATTAATTACATACCATAGATATATAGTGTCGCAATTGCAATCCCTATTAATAGTATAGGGGAATTGTTTATGGGGAGGAGTAATAGCTCATTCAAGAGCATGGGATTGAAGGATTGAGTGGATCAGTAACCACATTTTGTTTGACATATAATAATAATATATAGTGTTACTGAGTATATCTACATTAGGATTGATATTACAATTGATCTGGTGGAATAATTATAAATAATACTACTCTATACTGCATCAACCCACTCCCAGGTTATATCTATTGGGTTTAACTTACACAGTCATTCTAACCAATAGATGATACTAATATCATATGTTTATAATATTTGGCCTGAATAGAGGACCCTTTATGAGGTCAATATATATATTAACGTACATCATCTTTGGAATGATATATACACCATTGTGGTGAGAACAGTGACAACATTGGAAATTGGATATTAATAGTATATTTTATTTAGAATTTTGTGTGGTTTTTGTAAAGATATTTCGCTAGCTATATTTTAGACTTTATATTAAAAGTTATATTTTAAATCTATCATCATTTCCTATTTACTGTAATAATTTCTGTCTGAACATTCATATCAATATCCGTGAGTGCCCCGTGTAGGAATATTCTTTCTCTTTTTAATGTTTTGATTACATTTATTATTCCTGGGTGCACCTCCCTATTATTAGAATTGCAATAAGACTTAAATATCAGGGAAGGATTAATTTACATTGAGAATCTGTGCGGGTATTTTGTTCTGTTCTTAAGTGTTTATCTTCACCATACTTGCTACAATGTAAGTGCTGCAAATACAAACATTACTTTTACATGTGGTGTAAATTATGACAGCTTAAAGGTGGATGAGGCTGCCCAATTGGAGTCAGAGGAAGATAGGGAAGGAGATTGGGTAGGGGAAGGACATTGGGCACGGGAGGGGGAGTGGACAGGGGGATGTAGTCAGGAAGCCGATGGTCTAAATGCCGACTGCTGGCTTCCCGACTCTCTAATCCCGGCGTGGTACTAATGACAAGCTTTGAAAACTCAACGCCTATCATTAGCCATACACCAGAAGGCAGACGCCCGGCATACCAAATGAAGGTAATCCGGGCACTAGGCGTGGACAGCTGCGGAAGAGGGAGGGTTAAGTTTTAGGGCTCCCGGGGGGACTTAGGGTTAGGCATCGCCCCGGGAGACTTAGGCTTAGGTAGCGGGGAAGGGGGGTTAGGTTTAGGCACTTAGGGGGGGTTTAGGGTTAGGTACTTGGGGGGAGTTTAGGGTTAGGCACCCCTAAAGGAGGGTTAGGGGGTAGAATTAGGTTAGCTATACTTACCTTTTCTCGATCTTGATTTTCACCCTTGCCGGGCAGCCTCTGTCGGGATTTCACCCGCCGGCCACATGGCACCCTGGACAGGGGAGGGGGAGTGGGCAGGAGCAGGGGTGCGGACAGGGGAGGGGGAGTGGGCAAGGGAAAGGGAGTGGACAGGGGAAAGGGTGTGGGCAGGGGAAAGGGAGTGGGCAGGGGATGGGGAGATTGGGGCAGCAGGCCTCCTGCGACACCTCGCTGTTATCAATGAAAAAAAATCATAATGTTTCTAAGTTAATTTAACCACATGATATAAAAATATATATATTTTTATATATATATATATATAGAAAGAGAGAGAGAGAGAGAGAGAGAGAGAGAGATCTATATATACACATATCTCTATAAAAAATATATAAATACAGTGGTGCTTGAAAGTTTGTAAATCCTTCAAAATATCTGCTAAGCCTAAAGGTTTCACATACTTTTGGCACTCACAGATATGTGATATTGGATCATTAAAAAAATGAGCATGTCTACTTTAGGATACAGCCCATCACAGCCGGTGATTTATGCTAATTTATTTAGTTTCATCTGATTTTATTCTACTTTATCATACCTGGATTTGTCATATCAATAATTGTTAATTATGTACCCCTGATGTAGTCCATATGAAGAAACGCGTACGGTAGTGCTTTCTTGGGGGAGAATCCATGTGTCTACAGGAGGAATCTGCTAAAGGAATTTTGACCCAGAAGGGTTGACGGCACGATTAAACTACCTTGTCCTTGATTATGACAATGGAAAATTGAATAATGATTGAGGTAAGCATTTTTTATTTGGTATTAAATATGTACTAATCAGTACATGTGTTTTAATAAATAATTCTTGATTGAAGAAATATATCTAATTATTGGCCTATGAGCCTTTCTTGGGTGTTTTTGGTGAGAGGGTCCTTTTTCAGAGTATTCAGAATATTCCAGTATTTGACATCAGAGGACGGATAGAGGTTTCAGAGAGAAGAACACTACTGGAGTTTTATACGGACATCTGCTGCTTCCTACATATATGGACATTGGCTTATTGCCCAAAATTATAAAGGTTTCCTTCAAAATTGAAGTATGTTGGTCATCCCTGAATATCTTGGCCCTCTAAGGGCCATATTCAATTACAAGCGAAAAGTCCGTTATTGCCAATACTTTATCGCTGATGACGTATTTTTCACCATTTTCACTTATCCCCATATTCAATTTCAAAGACTTTTCGCAGGTGCGAAAATTCTTTGTAAAAAAACAGGGATAACTTTTCACCATAGAATAGGTGACGAAAATAAGTGCAGAATTGGGGTTTTGGAGTGCAGACTTTAAAAAAAATTCCCTGCAGCCCTTGGAATGTCCCCTAAAAGGTATCTGTGTAAAAATTTTTTTTAAAAAAAGTACCATAGGACACCTCAAAAAAAGTGGTTTCGTTTTGGGGGTGAAAAAAAATAAGTTAGGGGACAAACTTAAAAACTAGCAAAATTGACACAAGCGGGGTCCCCAAGTATGCGGCAGGTGTTTTCTAGAATGCGGTTGGTTGCGGCAGGTGGATTTTTGAAGATTTTTTGAAGTTCACTTTAGGGACTTCAAAATACGCTTGCACCCATTTTCATGTACCCCAAACTTGATGGGACTAGTTGTTTTTAAAAAAAACTGTTGCTAAATGCTATTCTTCACCACTTATTCAAAGTGCACCTGCCGACACCGTTTAAAAAACCCTAATACCTTCAGCAGGTCAATTTGGGTGTACCCATAGTGATCCCCCATGTCATACCATCTTTTGGGGGGTGACAGGCCGATTTCTCCAAAAAGTGACAGGACTTTTCGCTACTTACCTTTCCGCTTGGTCTCGTTTTCGCCGAATCCTAATTGAATACTGGGATACGCGGGCACGCACCCTTTACTTCATCCCCAGGAAAAACGGTGATGATGGCGAAAAGTCCGATCTCTGAGTTTTCAGCTCTATTTGAATATGGCCCTAAGTGTTTTTGTATATATATAAACGTCGCCAATGTGTATGTATCTATGTATATATATATATATATATATATATATTTATACACACACAAACATAAATTATTAGTGATATATATATATATATATATATATATATATATATACATTCTGTAGATTTATATAAATCAACATATGTTAGAGAAAGATGTATACAAATACATGCAGATATATGTACCTATACTTTAAGAAGTTCTACAGGTTGGAGCTGTGAAAATTTAACTCAGGAATGCATTTCAATGCTACATTAAAGCAACAGCAACTACACATCCTACAAAATGGCTACACAGGACACAAAATGTCACAAAATAGCATGATAAGAACACTAAACTTGTACATACAGAAGTACGCCCGCACAGTACAGGCACATGCATACTTACTGCATCCAATTAAGGCCCGCAGACGGGCCAGAAGATCATCCTGGCGCCTCCTCAAGTCACTCCATCGCCTCTCCAGCTGGGCGATGGTACGTCTGCATCGCATCCTGCAGAGTCACCTCCGTCCCTCCCGGAAGGCTCTGACTTTAACCGTGTTGCCTATATAGGGCACCGCATAACCTCCGTGAGTATGCGGAGCTCTCGCTGGCTGAAGCATGCGGCTCTCATATTGGCATTGGCGATTATTACAGTAGACGCACATTATAAAAACTCTGGTGCTTTCTGATTGGCTGTCTACATTAAAATGGCAGATTATGACACGTAGCTAGTTATGAGATAGTTAGGCTACAGCACTCTGTATTTTAATTCTTATCACCACTCAACATATAGACAGGTGTCTTACAAGTTGCCTGTGTATTTCTTCTCATGGGCAGCATGTAGGAGATCTGAGTGACCAATGGTGAGTCTGCCTCGAAAGCATGGTTTTATAGCCAATTGTTCAATGCATATTGATTGCGTATGAATGCCCCGCACGCCACGTGTACGCATGTGCGTATAAAAGGCTCAGATGGATCTAGAACTTTGGCAAACATGGAGGAAAAAATCTTTCAGACATACAAGAATTTCTGAAAGGATTTGTAAGGGACTTGCCAAATGAAGTTCTCTCGTTAGACATATTTGCAGATGTTGATGGTGACCCTGTTGCTGTTGCCTCACCATATGGTCCTCCTTCCGCTCCTCACACATCACCTCCACGTGGGTCTGTCAGAACTGGAGGAAACTCAACAGACTCAACAGATGGCAACATACAAGCACCATGTATTAGTATGAGAGAAAACAAGGTCCTTATAGAAGAGGCAATATACAGATTTCATAGTGGGACCAAAGTTCGGCCTAAAGATCATGGAAGGATCTGGATTGAAATTGCCAAAAAAAATTCATTTTGTGAGCTCCAGTTATCGTACCCCAACATACTGTATATGCGAAAACGGTAAGAATTACAGAAAGACCCAATAATAAAAATTATGTATTTTTTTTTAAAAAGAATACATTTAAACAATAGTGTGCGGGCTTATAATAATTTTAGGACCTGTTTACAGTCTAATTGTCAAATATACGTATTGCTTTTGTTGTTATCAGTAGACGTGTGTTAAATGTTTTCAAGTGCATAAAATCAAAAAGAAAAATTAGTAAATCCATTATTTGTATCATTTATTTTTTATTCTCATATATTTACCTAAGATTGAGTGACCTTCGCAGCAGACTCAGGAGCCAACCGGAATCCCAGATCGAGCACAAAAAAAGGCCAGGTGGTCCCCTCCTTCAGATCTTGGAATTGACCCCACAAGATTTGAAAATTTTGGGGACCTTAGAATGGGGGTTGTTGGCAGATGCCCACCTACAACATCCTGTGGTGCCTGCCTCTGATGTCCCACATGCTGTGTCTGTACTAAAGTCTATCTATATATCTATCTATCTATCTATCTATCTATCTATCTATCTATCTATCTATCTATCTATCTATCTATATATTTTTACTTTACAAATTGTAAACATGTTTCTTCCTTTTTTAGGAAATGACCACAGTCAGTGGCTGTAGTCGGATGGGGGGGGGCACAACCTCCACTATCAGTGTCACCCCCACCCACCACTGCCACCCTTGTAGAAGTAATCAATGGGCTTAGGGTGGCAGTGGAGCTGCAGTCAATTGAGTCAATGAATGACAAAATCCGGACCAGCATTCGGGAGAGAACCTCCGTTCTAAGGGAAATTCACCAAGATCTGAGGGAGATGAAAGAAAGACTACCTGGCCCAAGTGCAAGCTCCCAAGAGGTGGACCTGTGCCCGACCCAGCCAGTAACCAGTTCTGGGCAGGGTACACGACAGTCCACCGGGATGGGGAATAAGTCAGGTCCTGAGTCTGCTGCAAAGCTTCAACGCACAGAATGAACTTTTTGGCAAATTCACTCCAGAACATTCCATGATCTATTTGAACTTTGGTCTACAATTAACTCTGGACATTGCATCTTTGATGTGCCTTCCTCTTACTAATACCTGGCACTAGTATGTTGCCATCATACTGTATGTTGGGTCTATTGTTGTTCTAGCAGACACATTTGGAGGTGATTATTGTGTTGGAGGAAGTGGAGCAGGAACATTCGGAAATTCTTCTATGGAAAAATGGCCAATGTTTTTTTTTTTAATTAATGCTAATTTTGAATTGAAAAACAATTTAATAACAAATAATAAAAAAAACTGGCACACACACACTGAGACATGTCTGTGATTTTTGTTTACATAAACCCTAATTCTATCTTGTTTGTACACAGGGATGGACTGGGGCTAGAGATAAGCACTGGCAGTCCGCCATGTGCACGCGCCTTAGGTGCGCTCACGAAGGGGGCATGGCGAAGTTCCAAGGGGGCTTGCTGCGAGGTCTTGCGGCACACCCCGTCTGTTCCCAGCTGAGCAGAGCGCACTGGCCCATTACTGCCGCTTCGCCACCCCTTCCGTCTGAGCTCACATAGGGAATCCAGTGACAGGGGGTAAAGGGCGGGGACACTTCCGCCCTCCTCGAACTGCCTCGAGGCCATCAGCCCTACTAGCATTTGCCAGAAGTGCCCAATGGCGAATCCGGCCCTGTTTGTACAGTTATATGAGCATGACATTTATTATTGACACATTATCTAGTGTTTTTGCCAAGGTTTTGGCATTATAGTTTATACATACTACATTTTAACCAAAAAAATGCTTATGTTCAAAGTTATGATACTATGACAAAGAAACAAAGGAATACATTTAAAGTAAAAAAACAAACAAACATAGGGCCTAATTCAGAGCCGCTCTCTGAATGAGGGCGGCCGCTTTTTTAAAACAAAAACGGCCTCCTGGCCGCTCGCTAAGCTGTAGGTGACCACCCGCAGCTTTTGTGAGTGGCCAGGTGGTGATTGCAATGGTCACGACCATCGGACTTGCGACAAGACCCTTGTGGTAGGGTCTTGTCTGCCGCAAGCCCCAGTAAGCTTCCCACTGGGGATGTCAGTAGGGCTGCCCACAAACGGCAGGCGTTCCTTCAGGAACGCCTCTGTTTGTTCAGCCACGCCCCTACCCCGCCTACAAAATGGGGCGAGCTGTCGATCAACATCGACAGCCGCCCTGTTTGTAGCGAGCCCCGGAGCGAATGAATTTCGCAATGCACAACCATCAACCCGCTTGCAAGCGCATAGCGAGCGGGTCTGAATCAGGCCCATATTGTGTTATGAGATTATAAATGTCTTTGTTAAAGGTGAGAGAAATGTGTAGCATTCTTAATTGTCATTTTTGCAAATTGTGCTAACAACTTGCATTGAAATAAAAGTGCAACGAGAAAACCTCTCAGGACAGTACTCTACATTTCATACATTTGCCAGAAATACGCAAACGTATGCATTGCAGAAGTATACATAAGTTCATACCTGTGTAAAACAACTTGGTCAGCAGGATTCTCTGCACCTGTGGTTGCAATCACCCTGATAGATAGCACCTGCTGTACTTCCCATCTCTAGCTTTGTCCTTTGATGCCCTTTGAGCTCTGCATACGCATCGGTACCATTGGCATACATCGGTCCATGGCATGGGCCCCGTCATGCACATTTACAGCAGGTCTGACCAGCCGCAGAAACTGCAAGTCTCGCCAGATTGAGTTCTCAATCTGCGTAAGCCATCGCAGTGGCTGACTTAAGCACGCCCATGAAATGGCGTTCAAATGGCACGCCTGCGTTTCTCTGACCACTCCCCTGTCACACCCCCAAAAGCTGACCTCCCGTCACTCACTCTGCGATGGCTTTGTTTCTGATTGCAGAGCGACCGCAAAGCTGACTCATGCACACGCACTGCGATGCATGCGACCGATCTGCATACGCTGTTGCAGTTGCGATCCATGCTGAATCAGGCCCTTAGTACCTATACCCCTACCTCCAAACCTGCTTAAGGATATGCTGTCTGGACCAATCTTCTATTCAAATTCCACTGGTGCCTATTTATCTACATCAATAAGACGGATTGGGTATGAAATCCCGGCGGTTGTTCAGCCGCCGGGTGAAATGCAGATGCCGGAAGCCCGACATACCTGACATGGGCAGGTAAGTATACTAACCCCACCCTTGAGATTTCATTTCCCAATTGCTCAGTTTAGAAGAGGGAACAGTGGGCCTCATTCAACAGCGTATGCAAAGTGATTACGGACGCAGTTGAGCTATTGCTTGCCATTGCGCATGCGTATAAGCCGCACTGTCCATGTGCAGCGTTCGCATTGTGATTACGGACGCACCGAGGAATCCATCGCAGAGTGAACGACAGGCTGTCAGCATTTGGGGGTGGTGACAGGGGAGTGGTCGGAAAAACGCAGGCGTGCCTGTCCATTTGAACGCTGTTTCACGGGCGTGCATCAATTAGCCACTGTGATGGCACACGCAGCTTGAGTACTCACTTCGTGCGTCTAGACTTGCAGTTTCTGCGGCTGGTTAGACCTGCTGTAAATGCTGTGCGACGGGTCGATGTTAACGATGTATACGCAGGAGTGCGAGGTTGGGCGGATATGAGAAAGCAGCAGTGGGCGTCCCTATGCCGGCTGTGCTTTGCCAAGCATTAGCATATTTTCCCAGCTGCAGTCCATACGAAATCGCAGCTGCGATCGGAATTGCATACGCTGCTGAATTAGGCCCAGTGATCCCATATTACTACAATACACAACACCATATATTTAGAATTCATTTGATACCTCGTTTACGTTTCTCAGCCGGACTAATGCATTATCTTAGATCACACTCCTCGTTCCTTTGAACAGCAAAGTGTGTCTAGCCAGAGGTACATTACTTATTTTAAGCAAATACTTGAGTCTCATGTTTTCAAAAAGTATAATAGAGCATCCATCACTTGGGAACTTCTGGCTTTGACTTAAAAAGCAGATCCTCCCTGCTAAATATAGAATGTATACTGTGAAAATAATGTATTGTCATATCACATAAATATGCATGGAGTGTGCTTTCTCACTTAATGCAGATTGATGGCATCTGAGTGCTGCAAGCTGTACATTTATAGACCTCATCGTGCCTGACTACAATTTCAGAATTCAGGAGAGAAGCTCTCTCAGGGCCTGATTCAGAGCCGGACGCTCTGACCAGAATCAGGGCCCTCCTCCATGAAAATGGAGCGGCCTCTTGGCCGCTCGCATAGCTGTGGGTGACCACCCACAGCATATGTGAGCGGCCAAAAAGATGGTCGCGATGGTCATGACCATCGCGACCATCGGACTTGCGATGGAGACCCTGCGGGCTTCAGACGGTAAGCGTTCCCATGGGAACGCCTCCGTCTGGCAGGCACGCCCCCGGCACGCCCACCAAAGGGTGCGAGACCCGGAGCGATGGGAAGCCCGTCGCTCCCCGGGTCTCGCGCATGCGCACGACGGAGCTCCCTCCGTCGTGCGCATGCACAGTGGGGAACATCGACCCACTTGCGAGCGTGCTGCCGCTCGCGAGTGGGTCTGAATGACCCCCTCTGTTTTCTCTTTTCAGTTACACACTTTGGGGTCAATCCAATTAGGTGCGAATTGCGAGGTGCGAGTTGCTATTTTCTCTTCAGATTCGCATAGCGAATTCATTTTGCAATCCAATTAGCAACTCGCATTGAATCAGTCAGACTGAATTAGCATTCTTCTATTCGCACCTCCCTGAGGGATGGAAAGGTAAATCTTTATATTAAGGTTACAATGTTGGAACACAGGGGGTCATTCAGACCCGCTTGCGAGTGGCAGGCTCCGGGTCTCGCACCAAAGGGGGCGTGCTGTCGATGTTGGTTGACAGCACGCCCCCTTTGGTGGGTGTGCTGGGGGCGTGCCTGCCAGACGGAGGCGTTCCCATGGGAACGCCTACCATCTCAAGCCGGGCCGGCTTGTCAGTGGGAGTGATTTTGGCTCTGATAGAGCCAAAATCACTCCAGGGCTTGCGGCAGCGAGACCCTACCGCAGGGTCTCCGTCGCAAGCCCAATGGTCGCGATGGTCAAGACCATCGCGACCATCATCATGGATGCTCGCTATAGCTGTGGGTGGTAACCCACAGCTATGCGAGCGTCCATGAGGACGCTCCAAAAAAAGGTAGGAGGGCCCTGATTCAGAGCGAGCGCTCTGTTCAGAGCGTTCAGCTCTGAATCAGGCCCACTGTGCTGAACCTCTTGGACCCCCCCTAATGACTAATTAGGCACTTGGAAGTTTCCAATTAGCTTAAATAGTCAAATAATTACATGTCATTTTTTAGGGTAAAAAAAAATTGTCCTCAAATTACCAAAAAATAAACCTTTTCGTTAGTTTAGGCACCCCAAATTTAATGACAATATTTTTTAATGGAAAAATAATTGCCCTCAAAGTGCCCTCAAATCAACTTTTTTTTCTACTTTTCATTTAATTAGTTTGCATTTAAACCCCCCCCCCTCCCCCACACACACAAAACAGCCATTTGACACCATTTAAAAACCTACAGTACCTTCCTAATGCCCACAAACAGCCTTCTGTACGGCCCTGGTAACAAAATTATCCATTTTGGGGGGTCTAGGAAGTCACTGTGAGTCACTGTGACTAGTGGCAGGCCGGTAGCCGTGGGTCCCTTCTCATAGGAGGGCAGTACAAAAGCTTCAGCCCTGCTCCATTTACAATCTGCATTTCTGCCCGCCTTGTACTTCCTTCTCTCCTGCAGTGGATCCCTCTCCCCATCCCCTTCCTAAGTCCTGCCCCCTCCCTCTCTCCTACTCTGCTCGGCCCCCCCTGCAGGTTGAGTGTGAGGTCCCATCTCCCTGGCCCTCCCAGAGTCCCCACCTCCTTCCAGATCCCCACCCCCTCCTGTTCTGCCTGGTCTATCCTTCTCTTCTACAAGTAGTGAGGTCCTATCTCCCTGCCCCTTCCAGAGTCCCCACCCCCTTTCTAAGACCCCTCCCCCTCTTGCTCTCCCCGGCCTGTCCTTCTCCCCTGCAGACTGCAGCCATTGTGTGCGGGAATGCGAAGCCTCCTGTAATGCTGCAATCAGAGGGGGGCTCTGTACTTATTCATGTGGATGAGGTGGGGATATAAACTGGAGGGTGAGGTGGGTTTAGGGGTGTAATGTATCAGGAGGGGAGCAAACATATTTTCTGAGGATGGGGTGGGGGGTATAGTAATGTATCAAGAGGGTGAGGTGAGCAGAGGGTTATTGTAATGTCACTAGGGGTGTATAGCCCCTATCATCTTCCTCAGCCAGACCCCATCACCTTCCTTAGCCAGACCCCATCACCTTCCTCAGCCAGCCCCCAGCCCTCATCACCTTCCTCAGCCAGCCCACATGACCTTCCTCAGCCAGCCCCATCACCTTCCTTAGCCAAACCCATCACCTTCCTTAGCCAGCCCCCATCACCTTCCTCAGCCAGAGCCCCCAGCCCTCATCACCTTCCCAAGTCAGCCCCCATCATCTTCCTCAGCCAGCCACCAGCCCTCATCACCTTCCTCAGCCAGCCCCCATCATCTTCCTTAGCCAAACCCCATCACCTTCCTTAGCCAAACCCCATCACCTTCCTTAGCCAGTCCCAATCACCCTCCTCAGCCAGAGCCCCCAGCCCTCATCACCTTCCCAAGTCAGCCTCCATCACCTTTCTTAGCCAGCCCCATCACCTTCCTTAGCCAGACCCCATCACCTTCCTCAGCCAGCCCCCATCATCTTCCTCAGCCAGATCCCATCACCTTCCTCAGCCAGATCCCATCACCTTCCTCAGCCAGCCCCCAGCCCTCATCACCTTCCTCAGCCAGCCCCCACGGCCCCATCACCTTCTCCTTAAGCCAGACCCCATCACCTTCCTCAGCCAGCCCCCATCATCTTCCTCAGCCAGATCCCATCACCTTCCTTAGCCAAACCCCATCACCTTCCTCAGCCAGCCCCCAGCCTTCATCACCTTCCTCAGCCAGCCCCATCACCTTCCTTAGCCAAACCCCATCACCTTCCTTAGCCAGCCCCATCACCTTCCCAAGTCAGCTTCCATCGCCTTACTTAGCCAGCCCCATCACCTTCCTTAGCCAGACCCCATCACCTTCCTCAGCCAGCCCCCATCATCTTCCTCAGCCAGATCCCATCACTTTCCTTAGCCAGACCCCATCACCTTCCTCAGCCAGCCCCCAGCCCTCATCACCTTCCTCAGCCAGCCCCCATGGCCCCATCACCTTCTCCTTAGCCAGACCCCATCACCTTCCTCAGCCAGCCCCCATCATCTTCCTCAGCCAGATCCCATCACCTTCCTTAACCAGACCCCATCACCTTCCTCAGCCAGTCCCCAGCCCTCATCACCTTCCTCAGCCAGCCCCCATGGCCCCATCACCTTCTCCTTAGCCAGACCCCATCACCTTCCTCAGCCAGCCCCCATCATCTTCCTCAGCAAGCCCCAATCACCTTCCTTAGCCAGTCCGCATCACCTTCCTCAGCCAGCCCCAGGACTCATCACCTTCCTCTACCACCAGGTTACTGAGAAGGGAGCTGATCGCACTTACAGTACCGGTACATGTGGTCACTGACTATGGGCTGTCAGCCGCTTTTCCTTCATGCTGTCTAAACCACACAGATACGGGAGCTGTTCGTAATTGCGGTTCCCTGGTACATCAAGCCGTTCCACCGCGTTGTGCCCAAGCACATTGTGCCCAATAAAACCACATTCTGAAATCAGTTATTAGCAACAGCAACATTTAGCAACAGCAACATTTGACTCTTATATTGATTTATTACAACTGCTGCTTATCGGAATATCATTCCCATTTTTACTGAGGGTCTGATCAACTCTTTGTTTAAAATATATTTTTTATCCTTCTATTATTTATTTTCATGTATTAGGATGTCTATATGCATATAATGTGTATTTGATATATTGCTCCACGAACACCTCTAAGAGATATATGCACATTTGTCTAAGTATAGTACATTTATTATTTTTTATATAAATGGTTCGTGTTCTTGTCTTACTAATTGTTTTTTATTGATTAAAATTTCTATATGCTTAATTTGGTGTGTGCTATACTAATGTCCCAACATTAGTATTAGAGTGCAGAATAATATTGTTTTGAAAATGTATCTGGGGTTGTATACTTATATTATGTGGGAAATGAAATGGGTTGAGGCACGGCCAAGACTAGGAATTTTGTTACCTGGGACAAGGCAATAATTTGGCAACCCCCCCCCCTCCCCCCTTGGTGTCTCTGCAGCAGTTTGTGTGTCATTGCTCCTTCCTAAGGTGGCGATGGCAGGCTCGTCACACTACATCAACTTCCTCTGCCAGCCCCCATCACTTTCCTCAGCCAGCCCCCATCATCTTCCTCAGCCAGCCCCAGGCCTCATCACCTTCCTCAGCCAGCCCCCATCATCTTCCTCAGCCAGTCCACAGCCCTCATCACCTTCCTCAGCCATCCCCCATTACCTTCCTTAGCCAGACCCCATCACCTTCCTCAGCCAGTCCCCATCACCTTCCTCAGTGAGCCCCCATTACCTTCCTCAGCCAGTCCCCAGCCCCATCACCTCCCTCAGCCAGTCCCCAGCCCCCATCACCTTCCTCAGCCCGCCCCCAACACATTCCTTAGCCGGTCCCCATCACCTTCCTCAGCCAGTCCCCAACCCCAATCACCTTCCTCAGCCAGCCCCCATCACCTTCCTCAGCCAGTCCCCAGCCCTCATCACCTTCCTCAGCCAGTCTCCAGCCCCATCACCTTCCTCAGCCAGTCCCCAGTGCCCATCACCTTCCTCAGTGAGCCCCCATCACCTTCCTCAGTCAGCCCCTATTACCTTCATCATCCAGTCCCCAGCCCCATCACATTCCTCAGTCAGCCCCCATCACCTTCCTCAGGCAGTCCCCAGCCCCATCACCTTCCTTAGTGAGCCCCCATCACCTTCCTCAGCCAGCCCCCATCACCTTACTCAGCCAGCCCTAATCACCCTCATCAGCCAGCCCCCAGCACCTTCCTCAGCCAACCCCCAATGCAGTGGCACCCCCATTCGGTTGTACTGGTCGAACGGCCCTGGAGCCATCCCCCCTTTAAATCCAGTGTCCAGGGCATGTGCCCCCATAGCCCTTCCTAGTTGCAGCCCTGGTTAAAGGATGTAATGTATCAGGGGGTGTATACCTATTTTATCTGGTAGGGGAGGTAGGTTGGGTTCTGTAGTAATGTATTGTGGGTGTTTTAATTACAAATAGTTTTTTGGGGTATGAGGTGGGTTGGGTAGTATCTGGGTAGTTGTGTATTTTGTGTGGTGGGGTATGTTAATATTATAATATTACGGGTTGTATACTATGTTCTATTGGGATATATTGCAGTTATTTGGCATCTCTCTCTCTCTCTCTCTCATTCTCTCTCTCTCTCTCTCTCTCTCTCTCTCTATATATATATATATCTTGGGGGCATGTAGTAATGTCATGTGGAAGCTGGATAGTCCTTTGGAAGTTCCAGGTATGCACTCTGCCGTCTGTGCAGCCACCTGGAGCATCCTCAGGGCGCTCCAGGCAGTGCTGCACTTCCCGGTGCTGGCGGCCCTGTACCCTATGTGTGACATCATGATGTCATGCGTATAGGGGCCGGCACAGGACTCTCTAGGAGCCTTGTTCAGACACTGACTATGGTTGTTTCTCAATTTAATTCACTACCAGTAATAAGACTGCCTATGTGTGGGAACATATTTAGCAACTAGCATGACAGTTCTTGCTTTTGCTTTTATTTTCATTTTTAAAGTTTGTAAAAATGGTTTAAATAATTTTTTTAATTATTTTTTTTTGCTTTTTATTTCCTGTTTTATGTGTGTTTATATGTTTAGAGCTCCATACAGGCACTTCCTGTATTAATTTGGCAGATGGAGTGGGGGAGGGGATAGGTGGGTTGAAGAGGTGGGGGGCCCTGCTTGTTTCGTTTGTACTGGGCCCTACATTTTCTGATGGTAGCCCTGCTGCCACCACTTCCTAGGCAGCCATGATTTCACTGTAAAAGCTGATAGGGATGGAGTCAGCATCCCAGCATGATGAAAAAAACGGTACCAGAATCCCAACCGCTGGCATCTCCAAGATAAGTATCGGGGGTTAGGTGTAGGGGTAGGATTAGGCACCGGGCAGGGGGAGGCCTACCACATCCTCCTTTACCACCAGAATGAGCAGCTGCAGGAACACGGTGGGCAGTATTGAAGAGGTTGTTGAATTTGGTGCTTGTATTGTTTGGGTTGTGTCCTTGAGCTGTGATGGTTGTTGAATGACATGCTGAAGACCTCAGGCAGAGAAACATACTCTGAAAATGGAGACACTGTCATCCTGACGGACGGCCTGATCAGCCACGGCTACCACGTTAGCCCACAGTAAGTCAGACTCCAATCCCAGGACCTCGCCACACGAGTTCAGCGCAGCAAGGTACAGCCTCATACTTTCTGAGCAGCACCAGGTAGAAATCGCCGCATGACCCCGGTACAGAGAGACCGGCGTCTCCCCCAGCCAGGAAGGGTAAGTACCTACAGGTCCTAGAGGGGTCAGAACTCGGCATCACTACAACATCCCAAAAAGGGTAAGCAGCCACAAGGACACCGGCTCAAACGGAGCTCCCCATCACGTCAATCGGAGCACTTTATATTGGACATATTCCTTTACAATCACCGGGGCCTTTTACATCATCCATCCCATCATTCCCCACCCCTTCCCACCCACACTAGTCACTGTTGTCCCTGTCTTTATTGCACATCCCCACACATCCACCCCCCTTTCCTCTGTGTACATTTGTTCACACGTAATGTCATGTTGTACGGATGTCCAACTCTAAACACACTGAAAGCCGGCTGCTACTCAGAAAACACTATATAAATGCATTTTATTTTATCCAATTGAACTGCACTATATTAATACTATTCCCATACTGCATGACAAGTGTTAATATCTTAATAAATAGAAAACTCAAAATAAGACATTTTGATTCAACAGCTTATTTATTAACCACATTTAATATAGGTTTGAGCTAGGGGTGAGCGGGTTCGGATTTCTGAAATCCGAACCCCCCCGAGCCCCCCCGATCCGAGGCAGATCCGAGTCAGGCTCGACTTTTCCCGCCTGACTTGGATCTGAAATCGAGGCAAAACGTCATCATCCCGCCTTCCGAGTCTCGCGGGTTTTGGATCCTATATAAGGTACCCGCGTCGGCGCCATTTTCTCACTCGGCTGTGTCCCAGTCCTAAAGGGGTGCTGTAGTGTTGTCCAGGGGGTGCTCTGTCCATCAGGGGTGCTCCCCCCAAGTGCTAAAAAAATAATATATTTTCTGTGTTTGTGAATTGTGTGCGCAGTATCCGCACGTGCATCAACAAAGTAGTGCCAAGCGTGCGCCTGTGTCATAAGTAAAGGGCCGGCTGGCTTGACCGTTAAAGGGTGCTGTAACCCCCGAAAGTACACTCCAGTCCAAACCAAAAAAAATTATTTTCTGTGTTTGTGAATTGTGTGCGCAGTAGCCGCACGTGCATCAACAAAGTAGTGCCAAGCGTGCGCCTGTGTCATAAGTAAAGGGCCGGCTGGCTTGACCGTTAAGGGTGCTGTAACCCCCGAAAGTACCCTCCAGTCCAAACCAAAAAAAAAAAATTTTCTGTGTTTGTGAATTGTGTGCGCAGTAGCCGCACGTGCATCAACAAAGTAGTGCCAAGCGTGCGCCTGTGTCATAAGTAAAGGGCCGGCTGGCTTGACCGTTAAGGGTGCTGTAACCCCCGAAAGTACACTCCAGTCCAAACCAAAAAAAAATTATTTTCTGTGTTTGTGAATTGTGTGCGCAGTAGCCGCACGTGCATCAACAAAGTAGTGCCAAGCGTGCGCCTGTGTCATAAGTAAAGGGCCGGCTGGCTTGACCGTTAAAGGGTGCTGTAACCCCCGAAAGTACACTCCAGTCCAAACCAAAAAAAAATTATTTTCTGTGTTTGTGAATTGTGTGCGCAGTAGCCGCACGTGCATCAACAAAGTAGTGCCAAGCGTGCGCCTGTGTCATAAGTAAAGGGCCGGCTGGCTTGACCGTTAAAGGGTGCTGTAACCCCCGAAAGTACACTCCAGTCCAAACCAAAAAAAAATTATTTTCTGTGTTTGTGAATTGTGTGCGCAGTAGCCGCACGTGCATCAACAAAGTAGTGCCAAGCGTGCGCCTGTATCATAAGTAAAGGGCCGGCTGGCTTGACCGTTAAAGGGTGCTGTAACCCCCGAAAGTACACTCCAGTCCAAACCAAAAAAAAAAATTATTTTCTGTGTTTGTGAATTGTGTGCGCAGTAGCCGCACGTGCATCAACAAAGTAGTGCCAAGCGTGCGCCTGTATCATAAGTAAAGGGCCGGCTGGCTTGACCGTTAAAGGGTGCTGTAACCCCCGAAAGTACACTCCAGTCCAAACCAAAAAAAAATATTTTCTGTGTTTGTGAATTGTGTGCGCAGTAGCCGCACGTGCATCAACAAAGTAGTGCCAAGCGTGCGCCTGTGTCATAAGTAAAGGGCCGGCTGGCTTGACCGTTAAAGGGTGCTGTAACCCCCGAAAGTACACTCCAGTCCAAACCAAAAAAAAATTATTTTCTGTGTTTGTGAATTGTGTGCGCACTAGCCGCACGTGCATCAACAAAGTAGTGCCAAGCGTGCGCCTGTGTCATAAGTAAAGGGCCGGCTGGCTTGACCGTTAAAGGGTGCTGTAACCCCCAAAGTACACTCCAGTCCAAACCAAAAAAAAAATTATTTTCTGTGTTTGTGAATTGTGTGCGCAGTAGCCGCACGTGCATCATCAAAGTAGTGCCAAGCGTGCGCCTGTGTCATAAGTAAAGGGCCGGCTGGCTTGACCGTTAAAGGGTGCTGTAACCCCCGAAAGTACACTCCAGTCCAAACCAAAAAAAAAATTATTTTCTGTGTTTAGCCGCACGTATATATCAAATCGATATAACATAAATGGAGGACCAAACTTTCTCCGATAAAAATAAAATAGAGAAAGATCAAGAACCACTTCCTCCTAGTGCTGAAGCTGCTGCCACTAGTCATGACATAGACGATAACATGCCATCAACGTCGTCTGCCAAGGCCGATGCCCAATGTCATAGTAGAGGGCACATACAATCCCAAATGGCAAAGTTCAGGAAAATGACCTTGAAAAAGACATTTAAATCAGCTGAAGAGAAACGTAAACTTGCCAATATGCCATTTACGACACGGAGTGGCAAGGAACGGCTAAGATCGATCCCTAGTATGTTCATGACTAGTGGTTCAGCTTCACATGACGATGGAAGCCCTCCTCCCACTAAAAAAATCAAAAGAGTTAAGCTGGCAAAAGCACAGCGAAGAACTGTGCTTTCTAAGAAGATATCACAAATCCCCAAGGAGAGTCCAAGTGTGGTGGTGGTTGCGATGCCTGACCTTCCCAGCACTGGACGGGAAGAGGTGGCTCTTTCCACCATTTGCACGCCCCCTGCAAGTGCTGAAAGGAGCACCCACAGTCCACTTGCTGATATGCAAATTGAAGATGTCACTGTTGAAGTACAACAGGATGAGGATACTGGTGTAGCTGGCGCTGAGGAGGAAGTTGGCGAGGAGGATTCTGATGGTGATGTGGTTTGTTTAAATCAGGCTTCGGGGGAGACAGTTGTTGTCCGTGGGATGAAAAAGCCCATCACGGTCATGCCTGGGCAGAAGACCAAACATTCCACCTCTTTGGTCTGGCAATATTTCTATCCAAATCCGGACAACAACTGTCTTGCCATATGTACCATATGTAAAGGTGAAATAAGTAGGGGTAGGGACGTCAACCACCTAGGAACATCCTCCCTTATACGGCACCTGCAGCGCGTTCATAAAAAGTTACTGTCAAGTTCAGAAACTTTGGCTAAGACCGTAAGCAGTCCAGGGACACCTAAATCCCGTTGTCCTGTTGTATCCAAGCGCCTGCAAACCACACCGTCAACTCCCTCCTCGTCAATTTCCTCCTTAGTCAGGATCGGAAGTAGTCCTGCAGGCCATGTCACTGGCATGACTGACTCACCTATCCGGGATTCCTCCGGAGGATCCTGCATTGCTACGCCTACTGCTGTCGCTGCTGCTGTTGCTGCTGCTGTGAGTTGTTCATCATCCCAGAGAGGAAGTAGGAACACCACTACTTTTACTAAACAATTGACCCTCCAACAGTCCTTAGCGAGGAGGATGAAGTACGACAGCAGTCATCCTGAAGCAAAACGTATAACTGAGGCCTTGACTGCTATGTTGGTGTTAGACGTGCCTCCGGTATCCGCCATTAGTGCAGTGGGATTTAGACAATTGATGGAGGTAGTGTGTCCCCGGTTCCAAATCCCGTCTAGATTCCACTTCACTAGGCAGGCGATACCGAGACTGTACAGAAACGTCAGAAAAAGTGTCCTCAGTGTCCTGAAAAATGCCATTGTACACAATGTCCACTTAACCACGGACATGTGGACAAGTGGAACAGGGCAGACTAAGGACTATATGACTGTGACAGCCCACTGGGTAGATGTATCACCTTACGCAGCAACAGCAGCAGCGTCACCAGTAGCAGCATCTCAGAAACGCCAGCTCGTTACAAGGCAGGCTACGCTGTGTATCACCGGTTTCAGTAAGAGGCACACCACCGACAACCTCTTAGAGAAACTGAGGGAAATCATCGCCCAGTGGCTTACCCCACTTAGACTCTCCTGGGGATTTGTGATATCTGACAACGCCACCAATATTGTGCGGGCATTACATCTGGGCAAATTCCAGCACGTCCCATGTTTTGCTCACACAATAAACTTGGTGGTGCAGAATTTTCTGAAAAGCGACAGGGGCGTGCAGGAGACGCTTTGGGTGGCCCGAAAAATTTCTGGCCACTTTCGCCATTCAGCGACTGCGTGCCGAAGACTGGAGCGCCAGCAAACACTCTTGAACCTGCCCCGCCATCACCTGAAGCAAGAGGTTGTGACGCGGTGGAACTCAACCCTCTATATGCTTCAGAGGATGGAGGAGCAGCAAAAGGCCATACAAGCCTATACATCCACCTATGACATAGGCAAAGGAGGGGGTATGCACCTGACTCAAGCGCAGTGGAGAATGATTTCCGTGTTGTGCAAGGTTCTCCAGCCCTTCGAACTTGCCACACGTGAAGTCAGTTCAGACACTGCCAGCTTGAGTCAGGTCATTCCCCTCATCAGGCTTTTGCAGAAGCAGCTGGAGAAAGTGAAGGAGGAGCTAAGACGGAGCGATTCCGCTCGGCATGTGGGACTTGTGGATGAAGCCCTTCATTCGCTTTGCCAGGATTCCAGGGTGGTCAATCTGTTGAAATCAGACCACTACATTTTGGCCACCGTGCTCGATCCTAGGTTTAAAGCCTATGTGGTGTCTCTCTTTCCGGCCGACACAAGCCTGCAGAGGTGCAAAGACCTGCTAGTGAACACACTGTCAGCTGAAGCGGAACGTGACACGTCAACGGCTCCTTCTTCATTTTCTCCCGCAACTGGGGCTGCCAGGAAAAAGGTATCCTAAGCAACCCGCTGGCAGTGATGCAGGGCAGGCAGGACCAAGTTTGGACATCTGGTCCGGACTGAAGGACCTGGCAACAATTTCTGACATGTCTACTGTCACTGCATATGATACTGTCACCATTGACAGAATGGTGGAGGATTACATCGGTGATAGCATCCAAGTAGGCATGTCAGACAGTCCATACCTGTACTGGCAGGAAAAAGAGGCAATTTGGAGGCCCCTGTACAAACTGGCTCTATTTTACCTGAGTTGCCCCCCCTCCAGTGTGTACTCCGAAAGAGTGTTTAGTGCAGCCGGGAACCTTGTCAGCGAAAGGCGTAGGAGGTTGCTTCCACAGAATGTGGAGAAGATGATGTTCATCAAAATGAATTATCAGCTCTTCCAGGGAGACCAGCCTCCAGAAGGTACAGAGGGACCTGTGGTGGTGGATTCAAGTGGGGACGAGTTAATACTTTGTGAGGATGAGGATGTACACACTGAAGAGGGTGAGGAATCGGTGGATGAGGAGGATGAGGATGACATCTTGCCTCCGTAGAGCCAGTTTGTGCAGGGACACATTAATTGCCAGCTTGTTTTGTGGGGGCCCAAACGAACCAATCATTTCAGCTACAGTTGTGTGGCAGACCCTGGCGCTGAAATGATTGATTTGTTAAAGTGTGCATGTCCTGTTTATACAACATAAGGGTGGGTGGGAGGGCCCAAGGACAATTCCATCTTGCACCTCTTTTTTTTCTTTGCATTATGTACAGTTTGGGGCCTAGTTTTTCTAACTGCCATCCTGTCTGCCACTGCAGTGTCACTCCTAGATGGGTCACGTGTTTGTGCCGCCCACTCGTGTCGCTTAGCATAGTCATCCAGCTACCTCGGTGCAACCTTTTGGACATAAAAACACTATTGTGAGGTGTGAGGTGTTCAGAATAGACTGGAAATGAGTGGAAATTAAGGTTATTGAGGTTAATAATAGTATAGGAGCAGAAAAACCTACAAATTCTGTGATTTTTAGCTGTTTTTATGCTTTTTTTCAAAAAAATACAGATCCAAAACACAAAACCCAGAACCCAAAACACGGAAGGCTGGTTTTGGCAAAACCAATCCAGATCCAAAACACGAAGAAAGATCCAGATCCAAAACCAAAACACAAAACACGAAAAGTGGCCGGTGCACACCCCTAGTTTGAGCGCAAAGTAAGCTCTCACGAGCATAGCCCTCTTCCCTCATGTGTTTTTCCTTCCTTTACTTAGATCGTTATCTACTCTATACTCCAAATGTTTATATACCATGTACTTGTCCTGCAATGTCTTGTACTGTATGTCACTGTTTTCTTGTTTTGTTCAACTGTTTATGTACTTTATTTATGTACTTTGTAAGGCGCTGCGGAACCCTTGTGGCACCATATTAATAAAAGATAATAATAATAATAATAATAATAATAATAATAATAATAATAATAAAAAAGGTATAATAAGAAATCTACAGGGGGAGGTTAGGGTTAGACACTAAAATGAGAGGGTTAGGGTTAGGCACCGGGGAGGGAGGGTTAGGGTTAGGCACCGGGGAGGGAGGGTTAGGAGTAGGGGTAAGGGTTAGTCTTACCTTACTTACCAAAGGGTGTTGGACTTCTGACTGTCGGGATGCCGCTGTCGGTATTCTGACCAGCGGCATCCCGATAACCGAGATCTCATACCCAACCCAGCTGATCTCTGTGGAGAAGAAACACTTAGGGTTGTTCTATAGTTCTCCAGTTATTAAATGTTAACGGAACATGACACAAACCATTGCTACAAATGGTGACAGTGAAGTCTGCAGCTTGTGCAGAGAATTTCCACAGGATTTATTTATTTTCTTCACGTATCTGGCTGGATAATTTGTAGCTGTCACACCTAATGCAGAAATTGTCACTGCTTAGCTGGCTTCCATGCTCCTGCTGACAATCCTTTCACACATGCTGCACAAGGCAGAACAAGCTGTGTACAGGTCAGTGTGAGTATCGCATCTCTGCTGGGCGGCTGCCCTCTTTGTCTCACCTCCTGGCATGGGAACTCCGTGTCCTTGCACCTAGTGAGATGCCTCATTGACTGTATATTTCTGAGAGTAAAAAAATTAATATGGATATTTAACTTTATTCCAGCAGTAAAAATAAGAATGAAACCTCTCTCAGCATCTTTTGTACTGTACGGTTTTGCAGAAACTGGCGAATCACAAACTCTGAACCATTGTGCCTATTTAGACTGCTGATTGTACTGTGGACTATGCTATGTGATTACAAATAGACAGATAAACCAATTCGCAGAAACAAATGTTATAGTGGAAACATGACCATGTTTTGGCTTTATTCACAGTGAAAGTTTCCGAATATATCCAATGTTGTCTGCTCTATGTACACGCACAGCAAAGGAGCCCAGAACTAAAGTGATTCGTGAACCCTTCATTGCAGCTCTATCTGTCTGGATGGGCCTCTCATGATGGTCGGTAGAAGGGAGTATGGATAGATGTGAGATTTTAGGTCTGAATGGGCTTACAGAAGTCCCCCATTTTTAAGTCTGATTGGGATGGCAGAAGGCGCCTAAGTTGGGCTGATGGGCTGGCAGAAGGCCCGTAAGATGGGCTGATGGGCTGGCAGAAGGCCCTTAAGTTGGGCTGATGGGCTGGCAGAAGGCCCCTAAGATGGGCTAATGGGCTGGCAGAAGGCCCCCTAAGTTAGGCTGATGGTCTGGCAGAAGGTCCCCATTGTCATCCCAAAATTTTGTTAATATTCTAGGCAGGTGGATTGTTAGCTTAATAACTGCCCGTTCTTTCTTCGCCACCATACATTTGAATTAATTTGCATAATTCACTATATAAAATAAAAGCTGACCTTATTTGCCCCACCAAAACTTGTCTGGTCTTGTTATTTTAGATAATCTTAGCATTTCCTTTAAGCCTAGACAATGATACATTTCTGCTTGCAAAGCACCTCTGAGATTTCCCAAGGTAAACAAATCATCAGCTTAGTGCTCACCTGGTCTATTAGATCTGGACCACTCCTATTTAAACCTGCACCTGGAGCTGAACCATTGCTAGAACAACGTCATTCCTCCAGGGATCATTCTCGTCTCCAGGCCTCAGTATCTGCTGTCCCCTGGAATTTGTTACTTGTGTCCCCAGTGGACTCTGGGCCTGATTCAGACCCAGTCGCAAGCGCTGTGCGCTCACAACCAGATCGATGGTGGGCCAGTGCGCATGCGCACGACGGAGCCGGCTCCGTCGTGCGCATGCGCGAGACCCAGATAGCGAAGGGCACTCCGTCGCTCTGGGTCTCATACCAAAGGGGGCGTGCTGTCGATGTTGAGTGACAGCACGCCCCCTTTGGTGGGCGGGCCAGGGGGGTGGCTGCCCAGATGGAGGTGTTCCCATGAGAACTCCTACCGTCTGGGGGCGGTCCCACTGACATCACAAGTGATGTCAGTGGGAGAGCTTTCGGCTCTGTTTGAGCCGAAAGCTCTCTGGGGCTTGCGGCAACAAGACCCTACCACAAGGGTCTCAACCCAAGCCCGATGGTCGCGATGGTCTGACCATCGCGACCATCTTCCTGGCCGCTCGCTATAGCTGTGGGTGGTCACCCACAGCTATGCGAGCAGCCAGGAGGCCGTTCAAAAAAAAAATAGCCCGGCCCTGATTCAGAGCGAGTGCTCTGTCAGAGCGACCGGCTCTGAATCAGGGCCTTTGTTACCTGTGTCTCCCGTGGACTCCAGTACCTGCGTTCATCTGCCCGCATACTCCATCTGCTGCTGCATCCAGGTGCCGCTGTATTCACCTAGCTCCATCATCCCCAGTTTGACTATTACATCTGTGGGTTATCACCAACTGCTGCTGTGAACATCACCAGTTTCCATTCCTGTGGAATCTACCAGTGCCTGTACATCGTGGAACTTGTGCCCCAGCATTACCTCCGATACTCTGCAGTATACCAACCAGCCCACAGTGGGTCTATTCAGGTTAGCGGTTATACTACCTTGCTGGCTGAATATTGCTTTCCCTGTGCTGTGTGTTACCATCTGGGGCTGGTTCTGATGCTGGTTCCAGGGCTGTGGTCAGTGTGCCAAGTACAGGCTGGTGTGCTGGGGTGGCCGGCAAGCCTCTATTTCCAATCCTGGTCCTTCATTGCCTGGGTTCTTAATTGGGTTTAAACCCTAGGTCTTGCGTTAGAGCAGTCCCAGGGTATTGGCTTCCACAAGTCTTACCCTGGATATATAATACTCCTGAGTTTTGAGTTCCAACTCTGCCAGTACTGTATTGCCTTGAGTTCTGTGACTGTCTCCAGAGCCCTGGAATGTGGACTTGGCTCTGCTGGATTATATGAGGTCAATGGGCCAAGTTACACCCAGAAAGCTTCAGGCTGACACTGCTCGGTTCAAAGTCATTATCACTGTTTAACTCAGGCCAGTGGTTTCTAGGCCACACCTCTAGTGTGCTGGGCTACCTGTATACCTCATATCACCTGCACCTCAGTTAAACCCATGGGTCCCGGCACGAACCAACAGAATCCTAAACCCATAACAAATATGTACAGTAAGTTGCTGTTGCTGTTGGGAAGGAGTAACAGAAATTGCCATCGGCCATGGTGAGTTTATACAAAGTGGGTTAAATATTTAGGGAAAAACTTTCTACGTAAAGGTAACGCAGGTAAGAATATTAGTAAAGTGAATTTTCTTTCCTAATTATATCTCTTTTTCCCTATAGGAAAGCTATTCCTGTCACTAAGCTTCCTAAAGGAAGCCTCTGTTTACAATTTTAATTATGTGGACTAAGAAATACTGTACCTGTATTCCCTGTGGAACAGGCACATTGCAACAATGTGAAAATTGATCTGGTCATTAAGTTAAATATGAAATGAAGCGTAAAATAAAACAAAATGGTAATAAATGTCCAGTTCACACATGTATTTAAATGCAATAATAGAAAACTAGTCAGCTCTCATAATAAACATTAATGTGTATTATTCAATGTTAATGCAATGGGTGCCTGCTGGTACATTACACATTATGCTTCCGTGCCAGCCATCAGCTCTGGAAAGGTTTGTTTCATTTGTATTAGGGATGTGCAGGCTTGGATAGGTTCGAGTTTGCACGTGGAGTTCGGATTTTTCCCTCCAAAAAAACGGAACTCAGAACGAGGCAAAACGTCATCTTACATGGACGAACATCATCATTCCTGGACAAAAGACCAGGAATGATGATGTTCGTCCATGTAAGATGACGTTTTGCCTCGTTCTGAGTTCCGTTTTTTTGGAGGGAAAAATCCGAACTCCACGTGCAAACTCGAACCTATCCGAGCCTGCACATCCCTAATTTGTATAAATAATTTCAGCTGCATGTTGATTGCATAATTTATCTGGGCAATGAGCTAGGAAGGGCTGCACAGAAAAAGTTACAAGAGGACACACAAGCTGCATACAGTGGGCAAAAGACATGGTCCAACTGTATGAGCAAAGCTATAAGGTTATACAGGTGAGTTTTAGTTGTACAGAGAGTAGAGGACGCACTATAGTATAGTTATATCAATCATCAATATATCTTTACTGTTAAAAAAAATTAATATGTATGAATGAATGAATTAATTCATTCATGTGTATTGGCTAGCGGCAAGATATCGCTAAAGCAGGGGGCAATGCAGAAGCGGTAACCAGCTCCAGGCTTTTGCAGGGCTTTATTGTGGTCAAATGCTATTCATGATATCTGGGTGCTGCTCCTGAGATTCAATCTTATCAGTGTTATAGGCATACCTTGCCAATTAAAGCTACTCTGACCTTACTGTCTGCTGCCTGATTTTGAACTCTTGCCTGTGACCCTGACTTTGCTATATTGCTGCCTGGACTAACCTATTGCCTGTGACCTGTATTGTGCCTGTTTGCCTCCTGGACTGACTCATTGTCTGTAATCTGGGGTTTAAGTGTACTAGAGGTCAGCTTTCCATCAGTTTCAAAACCAACGGCAGACCCGTCCAAACAGAAGCACTGCACAGATTACTGTGATCTGTGCAGGCTTCTTAGGGTTAAATACAATTAAAAAGTTAAAAATAATATTGAATGGCGTGGGGTCCCCCATAAAACCATAACAAGTCCTGGACCTTTCATGGAAAATATGGGGAAAAACCGTTGTGGGGCACCCCTTATTTTCGATCGGGCTGAACTAGCCGGGGTGCTAACACTATAGCAGGGGGGCATAACATGGAGTCCCCCTGCCATCACATAAAAGCAGACTCAAACCAGTCAGCCCAGGGCTGGAAATCCTCGGAAAGTGGTGACCCAAAAAGAAATTGGGGTCTCCTTCCCAGGGCTCTTCCCCTCATGTAAAATATAGATTTAATATGGTTCTTTACAGTAGAATTACAGGTCCTAGCAATGACCTGGTTAACTTGTTAAAAATTGCACCACGAGCTGGGTTTAACCTATGTTACTTCAAACATGCTCGTTACCCAGGTTGAAACGCCGGGTCGCTCGACTCGGGTTATTTCAACTGGGCCCTTTCACACTGCACAGTAACGCGGGTTGCTGCACGTTCACGCTAAATAACCCAGGTTCTTGCAGCAAGTGTGAAAGGGGTATGAGTCAGACACTCTCAGCCAATCAACAGACAGTTTCTATGGCAGCATCAAGGAAAGCCCAGGACTGGTGGATCCTCAGACGGGGAATCCCCACTTTTTTTTAACTCTTTCATTGCATTTAATCCTAAGAAACCTGCACAGATAGTGATCTGTGCAGTGCTTGTTAGTTATTATTTAACTGTGATTAAGGGGCTTATTCATCATTAAATAATTATCATTAGTGATAATTATGTTTTAAACTCGCTGCGAGTTTAAAAAATCTGTGATATTTCCTGCATTACATGAATGATGAATGGGTCCAACACTTAAATTATACAAAAGTAGGTGAAAATTTTATTTTTCACCTTCTTTTGTATAAAATTAAGTGATGATGAATAGACCCCTAAATGTGAAGCTGTATAAAATATTTCATCTGGTGATGATGCCCATTCCCAGTTGCTGCCAGCTTGCTCCATTGTGCTCACTAAGTATTCACCATCTCTGATGTCCTTGATCTCACCTGGGTAACACTTTCCACCATATTCAACATAGAACCAGTCATCAACGTTACCTACATCATCTGAAGTCACTGTGAGGTCTATTCATCATCACTTAATTTCTACAAAAGCGGGTGAAAAAAAACATTTATATATCACAGATCTCTCCTTCTTACCTTCCTCTGGCGGAATGGTCCGCTGTCCCCATACACTAGTATCACAGATATCTCCTGCTTACATTCCTCTGGCGGAATGGCTTGCTGTCCCCATACACTAGTATCACAGATATCTCCTGCTTACATTCCTCTGGCGGAATGGCCCGCTGTCCCCATACACTAGTATCACAGATATCTCCTACTTACCTTCCTCTGGCAGAGTGGCCTGCTGTCCCCATACACTAGTATCACAGATATCTCCTACTTACCTTCCTCTGGCGGAATAGCCCGCTGTCCCCATACACTAGTATCACAGATATCTCCTGCTTACCTTCCTCTGGCGGAGTGGGCAGCTGTCCCCATACACTAGTGTCACAGATATCTCCTACTTACCTTCCTCTCGTGGAATGGCCCGCTGTCCCCATACATTAGTATCACAGATATCTCCTACTTACCTTCCTCTGGCCGAAAGGCCCACTGTCCCCATACACTAGTATCACAGATATCTCCTGCTTACATTCCTCTGGCAGAATGGCCCGCTGTCCCCATACACTAGTGTCACAGATATCTCCTACTTACCTTCCTCTGGCGGAATGGCCCACTGTCCCCATACACTAGTATCACAGATATCTCCTCCTTACCTTCCTCTTGCGGAATGGCCCGCTGTCCCCATACACTAGTATCACAGATATCTCCTGCTTACCTTCCTTTGGCGGGATGGCCCACTGTCCCCATACACTAGTATCACAGATATCTCCTGCTTACATTCCTCTGGCTGAATGGCCCGCTGTCCCCATACACTAGTATCACAGATATCTCCTACTTACCTTCCTCTGGCGGAGTGGCCCGCTGTCCCCATACACTAGTATCACAGATATCTCCTACTTACCTTCCTCTGGCAGAATGGCCCGCTGTCCCCATACACTAGTATCACAGATATCTCCTGCTTACCTTCCTCTGGCAGAGTGGGCAGCTGTCCCCATACACTAGTGTCACAGATATCTCCTACTTACCTTCCTCTCGTGGAATGGCCCGCTGTCCCCATACATTAGTATCACAGATATCTCCTACTTACCTTCCTCTGGCCGAATGGCCCACTGTCCCCATAAACTAGTATCACAGATATCTCCTGCTTACATTCCTCTGGCAGAATGGCCCGCTGTCCCCATACACTAGTATCACAGATATCTCCTACTTACCTTTCTCTGGCGGAATGGCCCACTGCCCCCATACACTAGTATCACAGATATCTGCACTTTACCTTCCTCTTGCGGAATGGCCCGCTGTCCCCATACACTAGTATCACAGATATCTCCTGCTTACCTTCCTCTGGCGGAATGGCCCACTGTCCCCATACACTAGTATCACAGATATCTCCTGCTTACATTCCTCTGGCGGAATGGCCCGCTGTCCCCATACACTAGTATCACAGATATCTCCTACTTACCTTCTTCTGGCAGAGTGGGCAGCTGTCCCCATACACTAGTATGGGGACAGAATTCATGAAGCTCCGAAAATACAATATTTTCGGAGCTTGATTGCGGGAGCATTCAGCATCTTCAGATGGCGAGTGCTCCCGATACCTCTGACCCCTCCGCCCCTGTCCGGCTCCTTCTGCCGGACTTCGGGGTTCTTGTGCGCCTGCGTGACCTGTAGGACGCGCATGCACACTCCAGTCACTGTTCCGAAAGGAGCAGTAAAAAGATTCACTGCTCCGAAAAGCAGCTCGAGAGACAGCTGATTTTCGGATCAGCTGTCACCGCGCCGGTGCAATGATGAATTACTCCGGAATCCGCGGCGAGTTAGAATGTCAATTATTGGGGACCCCGATAATTAACATCATGAATAGGCCCCTCAGACAGTTACATTAAGTTCATCAGTAGAAAGAAATTTACTTGAAAATGTCTTGGTATCTGACTTTTGTTGCATTCTGCTTTTCCTTTTGCCACTGATTTGCCAACTTCTATCTACTGTTCAAATGTTACCAATTTAAAACCACTCATCTCAATGGTTAGCATTGCTGCCTAACAATGCTGGGGTCATGGGATGCATTCTGACCAGGACACTGTCTACTGTACATGAAGTTTGAGCTTTTATGGGCTGCCCCCGTGCACCCATAAATACAATCCAAAGACATTATTGTAGGTTTATTGGCTTCTGCTAAAAATAAACCATAGTGTGCTTGTCAGTCAGGAAATATAGATTTCAAACTCCACTGGGGCAGGTAATGATGTAAATGACTAAATATTCTCTGAAAATCAAATGACTTACTACTGTGTATTGCAGAACTGTGTTGCTGGTTAGCTGCATGTATTGCATGGAATCAGTATGTAATATCAGCGGCTGTTTAGCCTCCGGTTTAAATCCCGACATGAGAAGCCCGACAGCAGGTGATCCCGACGCTGGCTGGTAAGTACCCTAACCCTCCACTCTCTCCCCCTAAACCTCCCTTAGGGATACCTAACCTTAAAACTCCCTAACCCGGGGTGGTGCCTAACCCTAAGTCCCCCCCCGGGGGTGCCTAAACCTAACCCCCCCTTCCCGCACCTTAAACCTAACCCTCCCGGGGGGTTCCTCACCCTAACCTACCCCTTGGGGTGCCTAACCCTCCCCCCTATGGGTGCCTAACCCTAACCTTCCCTCCCAAAACCTAACCCTAAACTCGCTACACTCCCTAAACCTAACTCTCCCCCCCCACGACTAACGCTAAGGATGCCCCAGACTTACCTCGTTCGAGCTATTGTCCTTCGGCGTCGGGATTCAGATAGGTGTCGGTATTTTGACAACTATCTGAAGTCCCCCATCAGGCTTCTCGTGTTGGGATATAAGCCAGCGGCATTTAGTCCGCTGGTATATAAACTGCAATCCTGTATTGCATACTGTATTGTGATTTCCTGCATATCAGCTGAGTGTTCAGTCCATTGAATTTTATTGGTGCATCACTTCCCCTTGCTTCCATTTTACCCTGGAATGGGGCCCACAGTTCTCCGGGCCTGATTCAGAGATGTACACAAACCCGTTCTGTGCATTTGCAGAACTGGTTCTGCGTCCTCACACACTGTGCCTCCAAGCCGCAGTGTGTCAACCATTTTGGGGGCATTTGGGAGGCAGCATGTTAATAATTGTGGGGGCGGAGCGGGGACCTGGTTGGCCCGCATTTCCCATTTTCTGGGAGTACCGGAGCCATGGTCTGTGTCTTCTGCCGCAGACTTCCTGAGCCCGGCTTAACAGGTACGTTAGCGTTTCTCTGAGTAAGTTTCAGCTTACTCAGATGGGTGACTACTGCGATGGTGATCCGATGCTACATCTTTGAGGGCAGCACTCGGATCGGGACAATAGGGGTCTAGTTCCTACAGACATCTCTTGATGCATTTGAATATTACTTGGACAGTATTGCACAGTTGCTTCCATGTGACTGTGCATAACCGTCCATCTCCGAATCAGCCCTTCTATCCTGTTAATCACCATCTGATAGGTTATTACTACTCCAAGGTTAAGTCCTGGGGGCAATCAAGTACCGGCGAACTTATAGCATTCCATGGGAAGGAAGGTTGATTTAGTTTAAGCAAGTTGTCAACATCTATTCCGATAACTCATCTAGTGTAATGTTTAGAGACCTGGGCCCTCATTCAGAGCCGCACGTTACCAACAGTACGCTCGTTGCGTTCCGATGTTGACTAACCGCGCATGCGTCGGTGTTACACTGCGCATGTGCGTACGGCAGATTGCAAGCTTTTTTTCTCTCGTTCCTAAAATAGCATACAGGAAGTGACATGTCAAATGTGATTGACAGAACAGGGCGTTTTTAGGTGTTGACGGGGGTGGAGATGGAAAAACGCAGGCGTGGCGAGGCGTTTTTGGGGTGTACATACATTAGCAGATGCGAACGTCAAATGTGTTCGGACCGTCACATACGTCACTGGAACATCCTCTTTCCCTTCAAAATGCTCGCACAGTTTAGGGTCTGGATTACTCGACCACATTGGCGATGGCCTTCTCCTCCGTCCCGGGACTCCATGATGTTGCAGCGATTAATCGCGGGTGGTCACAAAAGCAATTAGTGTTGTATTGAAAACCGGCTTGGTATGTGTTTGGAAAGCAGTTTATTGGGATAGCACAAAACCGTACGCAGGTGGAAATCATACCTGCTAATGTCAGGATTACACAATCAATTGGCGTACATTTTTGGGGGGGTTTTTTGGCCTCAATTTGTTGTTTATGGCCTATTGTGACAATAATGTCATCATGTTTTAATTAGCTCCCCTTTTTTTTTTTAATGTGGAATTTGCATCGTTATGTGATTTTTTAAACGTTCCTTCAAGAGGCCTTTTTTTTTTACAAATGAAATGTTTTTTTGTGTCCTTTTTTGCCTTTAGGGCCAGGATTAAATGTAACCCATTTGTACAATAATGTCACAATACAATGTCAGATTTTTATCATAAATTTATTGTTTAAACACAAACCAATTGGCATAATATTTTGTTTTCTTTTTTTCTGGCAAAGATAATCAATAACTGCTAACATAAACGTACAAAAATAAATTAAAAACATTTCACAAGAAAGGAGAGGGAAGTTTTGACCAGAAAGGAATATGAGCCAAGCACAGAAGGAGTGTGGGAAAAGTCGCCATTGCTGTCACCGTTTTTTCGCCCGTTTGGATGGGGGAGGGTGGGCGCCAGACCGGGTCCGGGATGCCATCGGGCTGGCCTGTCCAGAGGCAGATGTTGTGGCCTCTGGACTAGGCACAGGGCTAGGCACATTTGGAGGATTGGCTGATGTTGTGCCAGAGGTGGAGGATCCTGATGTTCCGGCAGGAAGGGAGGTCGGCTCCACCATGTGCTGGCGAACGAGCTGCTCCAGGGCATCGGCGATGCGGATGTTGGCCCTGGTATTTTCCGCCAGGGCCTGACCAATGGTCACGTTGGCCGCAGCATTTTGCTCCAGGGCCTCAGCCACCCGTACCAGACTGGCGTCCATCCTCTGCAGAATCTCCGTATGGAAATCCGATTTGAACTTGAGTTCTGTGAGGAGGCCCACTGCCTGCGAGGGGGCACGCCCTGGACTGGCTTCTGCAGGGTCCTCAGCCGGATGTACTGGTTCCTCCCCTGCAGAGCCAGCAGAAATTCTGCGGCCAAGGCTTCCCTCTGGAGCAGACTCATCCGCCTGTGTCTCTGTTGGAAAAATGAGAAAAGAGTCACATTAGAATCTACATATTGGCACAATAGCATTTCAGAGTTGGTGACATCACAATACTTACCTGGGCCAACATGAGGAGCCGCAAAGTCTGGCATGTCCGTATCCATGTTGGACACGCCAAACACCTCCACAGGCTGCACACACCCCTGTGCCAGCTCTTCTAAATCCGTCAACTCCAATGACACAGGGGTGGGACCCCCACCTGTCCCCCTTGCATGCCTAGCCCTGTCCGCGAGTTTTTGCTTTAGGCGATATTTGAAGTCGCCCCATCTGTGGGGAAAAATGGAAGCCATTATCCTTTGGTTTAAAATGGGGTTTGTTTTTAGGGGGGGCAAGGGTTTACTTAACGCCGTTTGACATCCCGGGCTAGACGGACATAATCACCCACTCTATTGACAGCAACGGCTACCTCTTCCCACATTCTCCACTTCTGGCTTAGACTCATATTCCTGTCTGCCTGTGGCAGGATGTCCACACACTTCTGGATCAAAACCTCCATCTCCTTTCTTGTGAAATGTGGCTGCCTTTTTTTTTTGGCCGCTTTGGCCGGAATACTGGGCCCAGCAGCCTCTTCCATGTCATCCTCCTCACCTATTTGTGTAAGTTTACAGAATTCACAAAATCACAACTTGCCTAATCTTATGTTTCAAATTAATCGTTGATAGAAAATGCATGAAAGACTTACCGCCTGACTCTTGGGCATTTTTTCCCTGGTCTGTCGCCATGTCTGAGGTCCAAACAAGAAATACACCAGAATTTGAATGTGTTTTCGTGACGTATTTATACATGCGTCCTTATTTTGCGGCCGCATCATTGATTGTGCGGTCCTATGATCCCTCCTTAATTTGTGCGGGAAACGAAACACTATTTATGGCTTGGTGTGTCTCAAGTCGAGGTGGCGTTTTTGGATTGTTGGAGGTTATCTTGGCTGGAGTTTATTGATTGCGTAGAAAGGAGTTGGAGGTTGGAGATTCGTTTGTTGGTTAGATTTGCGTTTTTTTTTCCGTTATCTTTGTTGGTTTATATTTTTGGGACCTCGTTTCTTGATTTGGTAAGTTTTGTGAAGTCTAACTTTTGTTCAATTGTTGTTTCATTGTGTTTCGTATATTTTGTAATTTTTGGATCCATAATTTCTTCTATTTTAGATTTTGTTTATTTTCGACCCCAAAGACCTTTTGATTTTGCATCTTAGATATTTGCTCTTGGTAAGTCCATTTTTTATCTTGTATTTGCAAACTAATTAGCGCATTTTTAGTAGTTACTCTTGTGACTTGTATTAGCGAACTAATTAGCGCATTTTTAGTAGTTACTCTTGTGACTTGTATTAGCGAACTAATTAGCGCATTTTTAGTAGTTACTCTTGTGACTTGTATTAGCGAACTAATTAGCGCATTTTTAGTAGTTACTCTTGTGACTTGTATTAGCGAACTAATTAGCGCATTTTTAGTAGTTACTCTTGTGACTTGTATTAGCGAACTAATTAGCGCATTTTCAGTAGTTACTCTTGTGACTTGTATTAGCGAACTAATTAGTGCATTTTTAGTAGTTACTCTTGTGACTTGTATTAGCGAACTAATTAGCGCATTTTAAACAGCTTAATAATCATTCTAACTTTTTGGTGGTTTATCTTTCGCTTTTTGAGCCAACATTTCGACCCGTTTTAATGTACTGTGTTAAATGTCGCTTTGCGGTTTTGCTAAATGGGTGTTTGGCATATTTTAACTTTGGTCTAGCACAAAATTTATAAACAAAAATGCACAGAGTGAAATGTGTCAAGTAATTTTGGTGTTTATTTTCAGTTTGGACGTATCATGACAATACCCCGGCATGTAAGCAGCAATGGATGGTATCATCAAGCTAAGTTGTTTTAATATAGTTTTGGGGTGGGTCAAAAGCTTTACTTTGAAATCTTTGAATTTCAGGTTGATCTGGGGCGGATTGTTCTGGCCATGCTCCCGGAAGCCGACCAACCTCAATCTCATCCCAGGCGTAGGCATCGTAGGCATGCAAGGCCCCAGATATTTCGAACACGTGTCACCCTTTTTGGAATGCCCGATGATGAGGTTTTAAGACGCTACCGTCTACCTCCCAAAATCATCATAGACACTCTCTGATTAATAGAAAGTGATCTTGAGCGGCAAATTGACAGTCCAACAGCAATACCACCACTGACGCAATTTATGGCGGTGTTACATTTCTGTGCCTCAGGATCGTTTCAAACAACGGTGGGAATAGTGGCGGGCATCTCCCAATCCTCCTTTTCCCGGATCCTGAGGGCAGTGATGGAGGCACTTTTCAAGCACCTCCATCATTTTATTCAAATGCCTTTGGATATGGGTGCCCTTAGTGTGGCCAAGGCCAATTTTTACCAAATAGCTGGCTTCCCACACATCATAGGGGTTGTGGATGGTACTCACATACCACTTCAGCCTCCAGCACGGCTGGAGGCAATATTTAGAAACAGGAAACACTATCACTCCCTGAATGTAATGGTGGTATGTGATGCCTCCCTCCAGATCCTGTCCCTGAATGCTAAATTACCAGGAAGTGCACATGACTCCTTCGTCATCCGGCAATCAGGGATATGGCAGAAATTAACCAACCTACAAGCTGGTGATGCGTGGCTTCTGGGTAAGTGGAGACCTTTAGTACATAACAATGTTAAGCTTGATACACAGTGTTCCTGATGTTGTCTCTTATTTTTCACAGGAGACAGTGGATACCCTTGCATATCCTGGCTGCTCACTCCTTATTTGGCTCCCACACCAGGCCCACAAAGTGAGTATAATTCCGCACTTACAGCCACCAGGCAAGTGGTGGAGTGCTGTATCGGCCTTTTAAAAGGCCGATTCAGATGCCTCCACCGCTCTGGTGGCGAGCTCATGTATTTGCCGGATATGGTGTCGAAAATTGTGGTCCTGTGTGGGATATTTCACAACATCGCCATAAGGAGTGGTGTCCCAATGCAGCCAGAGGATGCCTTATCTGAGGATGGCCCCCCCGAGGTTGGTCGGAGGTCAGTATGTGGGGGGGCCATACGCGATGATGTGGTGGCCAGATTTTTTAGGTAAGTTTGACCCAAACTACAGTGTTTATACCTAATGTGTTTGTGTTTGTTTGCGAACATCTAATTTATTTTTATTTTTTTCACCATCTTCTGTTTGTTCACATAATCTTTGCCACTCCAACGCTCACTACTTCCTGCTACCCTTACCAAACCTGGATCTGGTGATTTTGGGCATATATTCTGGAACCCATATCGCAACGCCATGTTTGTGGAATCATGTTGGCATGGTCCTTCGTCAACCAGTTCTTGATTGTTTTTTTTATTTAAATATTTTATTTGTATGTGTTGTATTTGAGATTATCACTGTTTTTTTTTTTTGGGAGTGACCACTTTGATTTCTCATTTATGTTGTGAATAAATGTTTGGAGAGTGAAATGGTCTTCCTTTTTTTGGACGTTAACAGCAAGTGTAACCAGGTTAACACACCTTACATTTGACTAAGGGGTAATCCAGTACTGACACCAGTTGATGTAAACTGAAATATGTTTTCAGGTTCCCAACCCACACCAAAAGGAAGCCTGTCCAAACCTTTGGATTTTGAAGATTGGCCTAAGCAGCTTGCACACCAACTAGGAACCTGTAAAATGTCGAAATATCTAATTGACACTACACCCAAAAAGGGAAATGACATTGTTACTGTTATGTGTTTCTTGTGGCTGTTTAACATACAAATACAAAACACAATCTAACTTTTAAAAAAGGGAAATCCTTGCAGGAACAGTCTACTTATGTCAGGGAAAACAATTTTTGTTTTGGAAAAAAAGAATGAGCCAGAACGTATATTAGAACTAAAAAATTTATTTAGAAAACAAAAATAAACAAAAAAAACTACTGGCGAAGGATGCCAGACAGCCGGTCAAGGCCCACAAGAATGCCAATGACATGTTGGCGCATCTGGCCAACACATGCGTCCACCTCTTGTCGACGCCTCTGTTCCTCTGTGGGTGAGAAAAGTGTGTGGATTAATAAAACAATAGGGAATCCACATTAAAAAAACAAAAACACAACGAAATCACTCCTAAACCTAAAAAAAAAAAACCAAAACAAAAAGGGGGTGCTGCCAAAAATACAAGGCCTATGTACAAATTCCCACAGGTGTGATATGTGTATGTTGAAATCAGCAGGAAGAGGTAAAGGCAAACTGCTAAATCACCAAAAGTAAACCAAACAAGCACGAATAAAGGCACGACACATGATTACATACAAACAGTTTGTGGTTAAAAAAATGTGAAAGAAAAACATACCGGGAGCCAAAACGGGAGCTCCGGAAGTCCCTCCATGTTCCTCCTCGGAGGAGCCTTCATTCCCCAAAGAACGGGGAGGGGTAATGACAGACTCCGGGGAGGGGGTAATTGGAAGAGGGGTGGGTGGAGGAGAGGGGGAAGTGGGACGGAGGGGAAGGAGGCCCGACAGTTCCGGGAGAGGGTCTTGGAAGGCTGGGGAGGAGTGGGGTATAGGGGAAATGTTTGGGGTGGAGTGTTGGCTGGGGGTTGGGGATAGTGGCCGGGAACGCCGTCTGGCCGGACGGTGACGGCGTAGTCTTGGCTGTCCTCCTAAAATATGTAAAACAAATTGAGGTTAGTTTCTGGGCAAATCCGGGGCCCAAATAAAAAAAAAAAAAACACCAACAAAAAACATGCAAATAGGAGTAGAATGAAAAAAACAGAAATAGAGGGAAAACAAGCACACGCAGATATGAGGACAAATAATAAATAGGACAGACAGGAAAACATGCACACGCAGATATGAGGACAAATAATAAATAGGACAGACAGGAAAACATGCACACGCAGATATGAGGACAAATAATAAATAGGACAGACAGGAAAACATGCACACGCAGTTTGCCCCACAAACACAAACATGAAAACCACAATACATAACACTTACTTTCCAGGATCTGCATGCGAAAGCATGCCAGCAAGCGGGGCGTTCGCCGTTGCAGGTCTGACCACCTGCGCTCCAGCTGCCCGATGTTGTGGCGTGAACCCAAGGACCGCAGGCGGGACCGTGCCTCCGCATACGCGGAGCGCTTCTGCCGGTTGGTGATGGGTGGAGGCTGGCTGGTGATACGGCGATCCATCACCTCCGTAAGCACCAGCAGCTCGCGCCTGGTGAATGCGGAGGCTCTCATGATGGCAATGGAGTTTTTCATACAAAACATTTTTGATAAAGTGTGCAAAAAATTTCTGATTGGCTAATGTATTTTGGAAATTAACAGGAGCAATTTTATTGGTTAGTGTATGAGTCATGTGTTCAACAGGGCCAGAAATCTCTGGAGAGTTATGATAGGCTTGATGCAGTGACATGCGTTTGCAAATTTAAATAAAGAAATGAACCCCGGAAAATATGCGGGGATCCACACCAATAGAACAATTGTTTAATTGTGGTTCACATGTTTTTTGAACAATAAAAGCGAATGTTCCATCCGTACGTATTCTGCGGGTAACACAAACACGGACAAGAGTAAAGTTTCTTGCATTGTGTTGAAAAAAAAAAAACAATTAGGCTAATTGATACATTGATTGGCATGATACGATTGAGGGAGGTAGGCAGAATAAAGGAGCAGGTCATCGACATCTGACAAGGCCACTTCCGGTTTCACTTGTGCGTGCGTTCCCTTCAAGCCATTTCGGGGATGTACGCTCACTATTTCGCACGCTCGTTAGTTAGAGGAGGGGTCGCCTGAGTTTAGGGAGGAATTTTAGATGCCAACGAAAATACGAGCGAGCCATTGAATTTAAATAATTTTGTACGTACGCCTAACGTACGTGCGCCCGCTTGCGAGTGGGTCTGAATGAGGGCCCTGGTCCTACAGGAATCCCGTAACCTAAAGAATCCTGTAGGACCGACACATTTATCCACATTAGTGATTAGTATTTTAATATATTATTAATTTACTGTAAAAAAATAGCTCCTAAAACTGAATGTTTAACGTGTTTAATGTTTTTATCCAAACATATGTAAATTACAGATGAGCAGTTCGGTTTTGCTCAAAACTGAACACACGAACTTTAGGGTTCTGAGACCAACCAAGTCTCAGCGAGGGTCTACCCATAAGTTCAGATCTCGGATCTATAAAACCAATCTCGGGTTTTGGATTGCATGTAAGCAGGTCCAAGTTATGTGATTTTAGCTGTTTTTTATAAATTTTAAAGAAATCCAAAACCAAAACCGAACCAAAACACTTGAGGGTGGTTTTGCCAAAACACGGGGGTTCTTTTCTTTTTTTCTGTTCTTATTAATTATTTACACTTACATGTCCCATCGATACATGTCCCACCCCCATATATGTCCATGTTAGCATATACAATTTAAATCATAATATTCTGTGCAGAAAAAATCCAAAGGAATGATTAAAGAACCTGTTACATGACAATGGAATGCCATTACCACACTATTGTATTCTGCTTACAATAAAGACACTTGAGTAAACAGACATGGCAGGAGGATTGTCACGAATAAAACAAAGGCTTGGGGGTATTTCAGCTGTTCTTTTCACGAAAATAACTGTCATCTGTCACAACTAATCATCAGAAACAGTCATCACTCTCTGTAAAAGGACAAAGACTGATGCCCTCAAATGTCATGTGAGAATCCCCTTTGGTCTGGGATGAGAATATTTTTGGACAAGTAGAATAAGACCGTTACTAGAACATAACTCTTAGTTAAACTGTTTTTCTATAAAAGCATAAATAACAAATGGTATTTTATTATAGACCTTCTAGTCCTGATTCTGAATCAGGCGCAGCCATGTCCGTTTGTGCGTCTTTTGCCGCAGCAGTGTCTGTGACTTTATTCTAATGCCGCTACAAAGCCCTTCCCTGGTATACAGTCGTGCGTCTTTATGTGTAAGGGCTGAGATGCCCACTGTGAGCGTCTTCAGAAGTGGCAATCATGCTGGGACAGTCTTTAGAAGCCACCATCGGTCCCACGTATAAAAAATCACTGAAGCTAAAATATAAGGATGTACTAAGACTTATACAAATTGACAAAATGGAGAGTTATAAAGTACCAACCAATCAGCTCCTAACTGCCATTTTTCAAACATAGGGCCCCAATTACAAACAAAATATAACCCCTTTAGCACTTGCTAAAGGGGTTATACCATCTTCCTGTATTTAGTAAACAGCGGTAATCTTAGATTACCGCTGTTTGTGCAGCATCGCTCTTGCCATCTAAAAGATGGCGAGAGCGATGCGGGCCCCATTGCCGGCAATGGAGACCCGGCGGTGCCTTTCCGGCTTCAATGAAGCCTTCCAAGCACTGCCGGGTCTCCATGTCATGCACAAGCGCAGACGGACCGTCGCGCATGTGCATGACACTGGCGCCAGTCGCAGGCAGCGTTAGGCTGCCAGCAACCCAGTGGAGGACCTCGCTGAGGACTTCGACTTCGCGGGACCTAGCCGGAGGGGTAAGTATTACTAAATACCAGTGGAATTTTCGTTTCTATCACAGTGATACTAAACGAAAATTGTCACTGGTATTTCCCTTCGTTTGTAAATGGCCCATAGCCTGTAAAGTGACAGTTAGGAGCTGATTGGTTGCTACTTTATCACTTTCCACTTTATCACTTTTCCAGGCTTAGTACATCTCCCCGTAGGTGTGTTATATCAGAAGGCAGCTCTTATGAGCAAACATTTGGGCACCCCAGCCAAATTACATGACCCAGCTCTAGATATTTGAATGCAAATAGGATATTTGAATCCTATTTGCCAAAGTTAAAAGAATGAATAAAAATAAAACAGTGATATGGCATTTTCAAAAGTTTGAGCACCCATCCGGTTTATTAATTCATTCTTATTTCTCAATATATGATTCAGTCGTTAGGCTTGAAATGAAGCCAGGTGAAGACAATACCACAGATGAATAAATACTCTGACCCATCTACTGTAACAGCCAAGGATGTTGCACCTACTCTCAACAGCCATCTTCAAAGCAGCTCACTGAGAGTCTGAAGATGTTTTCTTGATATAAAGCGAGGGAAAGACTATAAAAAGTTCCAAAAATTCTACTGACAAAAACATCATGGAAATTGTAGCCAAGGCAAGATCTGGAAGACTCAGAAAGATCTTGGATAGGGGTCTATTTATTAAATTATGTTTGCAGGATATCCCCGAAAACACCAGTTTTCAGGGAGTTCCTGTAAATATTAAGTATTGGCCGCAATGTACCATGGATGGAGTGCAGAATAGACCTCCATATCTGCTGTGGTCCTTCCATTCCAAAAGCAGCTGCAGATTTTTCAACCAACATTGACGCATGCGCAGCTGGCCGAAATAGAAAGCAAAGTGCTCGTGGATGCAATCACATTAGTTTTACTGAGCGCCGCGACTCAGTAATAATACATTTAGGCGAATAAGCATTCCTTATAGCTGCGAATTGTGCCAATAAGGAATACGTATTATCGGAGACTGGCAGCATCTATTAATATATATACCAGGGGGTGGTTCAATACAGTGCGGTGATGAAAAGCCCCAAGAAGGAGCTTCCAGAGCTATTAAACTCACTGCGCTGTTAAAACCACTTAAGTTGCAGAATGCAGGATACCGCATCTTAAGCTGGGTGTTTGGTCACAGTAACCAGCATTCTCCGACTAAAGTGCCGGCTGTGAGGCTGCTAGCGCCGTACTAAGCCAGAAAACAGCATTGTGGCTGGGACTTAAGTTGGATTTCTGCTCGCACCTCAGGAGAGTGCGAGCAGAAATCCTGTAGTCGGACTTAACAGCGCGCTGAATTGAATAGCTCCAGTAATTCCATAAAGCCTGAAAAGAAAGACTCATAGGGATATATTTACTAAAGTGCTGGTTTTTAGAAGTGGAGTTGTTGCCCATAGCAACCAATCAGATTCTAGCTATTATCTTCTAGAAGGTGCTGGATAAATGATAAGTAGAATCTTATTGGTTACTATGGGCAATAACTCCTCTTCTCTAAATTCGCAATTTAGTAACTATACCCTATAATGCCTGATTGTGAGTTGCACACAACTGTGTATGGAACTCATTAATTTTTATCAAAATGTACATATGTCAAGGCCTGCATAGGTAACTTATAGCATTAGCTATTATTATTATTATTATTATTATTATTATTATTATTATTATTGTTTTTATTATATTTTATTTATATGGCACCACAAGGGTTTTGCAGTGCCTAACAAAGTACACACAAAAATAAGTAAAAACAATGAAAAAAAGAAAACAGTGACTTGCATGACTTGTGACAATGGGGGAGATGTACTAAGCCTTGGAGAGTGATAAAGTGGAGAGTAATAAAGTACCAACCAATCAGCTCCTGTCAGTTTACTTGCTGTGTTTGAAAAATGACAGTTAGGAACTGATTGGTTGGTACTTTCTCGCTCTCTAAGGCTTACTGCATCTGCATGAAAAGTAACAAAGAAAAGGACTCAGGAGACCAGAAAAGACTCTAATCGGGAGCACTTTAGATTTGATTTATTATAGGCTACAGAATTAGTAAAATAGACTCGCAAAAACACACAGTACTAAGGGGTTAAGTGCAAGTGATAATAGGTGAGGGAGAAAGAGGCGGTCGGATATTATTTTTGGGTCCCTTTGGAAGGCAAAATATGACAATACAATAACAAAATGACATAAAATACACATATAACAAATAATGCAATAAAATACACCCAGGGTCCAGATATTAAGTCAAGATATATCAAATGTTGAACAATGTTAAATAGTAGGAAGAAATGATAGCAAATATTGCTGCAAATCCGAAATGACCGGATAGATAGCATCAATAAAGATATAATCAGGGGTGTGGAGAACTGTATACATCAGGTTCTGCTGCTTTCCGTCTTGAAAAAGATATAGGATAGGGAGTGAGAGATCTATAGTTAACAGCAACCCCTAGAAACAACAACTGATATCAGTTCCTGTGTGTAGCGTTTGCTTCTAATTTCAACTGTCATGCCTTAGGGTATAGGACAGCTGATGAGAGAACTATTTGGCCGCCTTGGGAGCTGATAGGGAAAGTAGGATATAGTGACAACCAAGCAAGGTGTCTAAAGCTGGGTCCACACTTACCAATCGTCTGCCCGATGTGCCAGGCTTGACAGCTCAACTGGGTGGGCATTTCAATTTTTCAGGCCAGTTGAGCTGTCAATCACCACCGGGTCCCTGCAGCATGTGTACGGGTGATCGGCTGGTCGCCTGCACACTCCAGCAGTTGACCGAAATATCTTTCAGATATATCGGCCATCTGCTGTGCTGCACATCACATCGGATACTTCTGTGAACGACGTCGTTCATAGACACATCCGCTGTACACACCCGGTGATGCCCTATAGATATATTGCCCGTTCAATAGAACCGGTGATATATCTATCAGTGTGTACCCATCTTAATACTTGTAGATTAATTAGATAAATTATCATAATCCCGACACCACTGTCGAACTTGTTAAAATGCTAATTAAAGCATGTTAGCAGCATGTACAGTGATATTGCAAACAGCGTAAAAATGCTTTAATTAGCATCTTAACAAATTCGACATAGTGGTGCCAGGATTAAGCTTCTGACAGGTCCATTGTCTGTAATGTGCTTGTCGACATTCCATACCCAAACCACTTTCATAAATAGACCAATTAGAGATTCATGAGTTTGGGGAACATATAACTGAACAGGGGTGCACAAATACTTGCTACAGGTTTTGTCATTAGTAGCAGTTTCGAATGAGCTCACTCAGAGGGATGAGAGGAATATTGTTCAGGGCATTTATACTGAATTGTGATTTGCACTTTTATTTACTCAGTACAGGTTGAGTCTCCATATCCAAAATGCTTGGGACCAGGTGTATTTTGGATATTGGAATATTCTGGATTTTGGAATATGTGCATACTATAATGAGATACCTTGGGAATGGGACCCAAATCTAAACACAGGATGCATTTATGTATTATATACACCTTATACACACACCCTGCATATAATTTTATACAATATTTTTAACAATTTTGTGCATCAAAAAAAGTTTGTGTAGATACATGAAATTCATTTAGGTTTCATCTACACCTTATACACACATGCTTATGGTTCTTTTATACTGTATTTTTAATAATTTTGTTCTTTAAACAAAGTTTGTGTACATTGATCCATCAGAAAGCAAAGGTTTCACTTTCTCAGTCATGCTAAAAATATTCTGTATTTCGGAATATTTGGATATGGGAGACTCAACCTGTACTAATAAATTACCATTAACATGCTACATCTTACAGGTGTCTCTATATTGTGTACCATTCATAAATAATTTTGTTAATTTTTAAATATCATTAGTAAGTAAATCAACTTGCATTTCAGCAGGTTTTCAGTCCTGTAAAGTATTATTATTTACGCTCTGTAACAGAGATTGTGACGGGACCTCTGTAAATGCCCAATGATGAGATTGGCTTCCAAATAAGAACATGGATATCCTAGAATTCTTTGTTCATTGTGTTAGGTCTATCTTACACAGGGCATCTGGCATAGCGAAGTAGAGAGAACCTTGAATCTAACAATCCCACTGTTTTATCATGACAATATCAATCACAACACAAGACTGGACCTGTCATGGCAGATGGAAGAATGTAGCCAAATGGCAGCCACAGTTCAATAGCTTTGCAGTACATGACAGAGGCAGGCAGGAATTATAATTAAGATATCACAGTGAGGCAAAGTGGTGTAGGGCAGACAGCATAAGTTCAAAACAGGAGGAATGATAAAAGACAGGAACATTTGTGTCTTACTGTAGATGACACATATCATGAATGATGAAATAGGGTCAAATACACAATCACATAGTAGGATTATCATATACGATTTTTTTTTATTTAAAGTAATCGGAAAGGCTTCTACAAGTTCTAATATGGTCATCTAACTAGCAAAATTCAACAATAACCTGTTTAGGTGCTACATGTGTGATACCCCTGGCTCTGATAGGAGCCAATGGACGTTGCAATATAAGAGTTTGCCACCAAGTGGAGCCATTACATGCCAAAACTGAGACAAGTCAGTAACAGGACAGTGTGTTTGTGGTTGCACATGCACAGTGGAGACCGGTAGATACTGAGGAGCAGAGTGCAGAGCAGGGAGGGCTGCCGCAGGTCTGCTGTGACAGACACAAAATTTTGCAAAGTGTTATTGCTGAATGGTGAGGTGACAGAAGCCACTGAATGCCCGCTGATGGTGCACTGAGTGACTGCTTCAGAAGCACCATCTGAGACAGAGAGCCAGAGACCGTGTGTCAGCACTGGGAGCTGCAGTTTAGATCCGTAAAGGCTGTGAGTAAAAGAGCTGTAAAAGGGAGACATCCCTACTGAGCTGCAGCACTATAGATACTTGTTTTGGAGCTACTGAGAACTGTTATAGAGCTATTGCAAGAGTGTATGAGAAATATAGAGAATTATCAACAGATACTGGGAATTTCAGAGAGATATTGAGAACTTCTATATGTCAACTACTGTGTAATCCTGACTTGTGCGAAATACTGAGTTTGAGAAAACAGCATGATATTCTTCTTGTTTGAGCTACTAGAGAAACAGTTTCTGAGTGTATCAGTTTAAGGAACTGCAGCCATTTTGTGTGAATACTGAGCTGAGTTAAAGAGCACTCTCGGTTATTGCTACTGTGCAGTGCTGAAGATAATTGCTATATATTGCATGTGGAACTGTGTTTATTGTGCCTTTTTATTGGAAAACCAAAACTATTGCTCCCTGGAATCAACACAGAACAGCATTCGATGCTAAGCTTATTGATATTACTAATTATGGATAACAAATACACGCATGTTATAGGTAAGTGATCATTCAGCAACAGAGCATTCCAATGACAGAACTTTGCGTGCACTTAAAATAATAAACAGTTTTGAGGTTTTTGCTAATAATCCGTGTTGCTATTACCATATATCCATGTTTTGCAAAGGTTACTGTGTTTTTAAAGTGTAGTATTTCGGGCCTAATTCAGAGTTGTACGCTAATGCTCCTGCAGGTGCAATGTGCAAAACTATGCTAATGCTACAGCGGCTGGGACTTGTATTAAGATGTCTACGTCAGCCATTATGGCTATCAGCAACTGCCTTCACATTTGCAGCATCGGATGCAGATCATGCAAACATCGACTCCTCGAGTGAGTCTATGGTCACCAAGAATGGCAGCCTTAACTAAGATACTGGAGCCATGTTTCCTGCACAAGTGATCACAGATGCAGGATGTGACATCCCTGAAATGGTCGGGACATGCCTGCATTTTTTCACTGTTTTTGCCTTCCTCAAATGCTCCCTGTTTGTCAGTCACACTGTTAATAAAGACTCACAGCATAAGACTATGGTAATGTACCATGACGCATGTGCAGTAGCAAAAAATCGCTGCTGTTTTTGCAGTTGAGGGCTTATAAGCTGTCTGTGCATGTTTCTGAGTCACACTGCGCATGCGTCAAGGTACATTACCATAGTCACTTACAGCGACTATTCACAGTGTGATTGACAGTCAGGGAGGAATTTAGAGGAGGCAACAGGAACTGTTACGACCATCTCAGGGACCTCTATACGATCCTGCCTATACCTTCTAATTCCTGCCTATACCTCCTAAATCCTGCCTATACCTTCTAGAATTATCGCTATTTGTGTACGCAGTCATACAGTAAATAAATGCCTTCAGACTTTGAAATGTGTTTCCAACGCACAAAAGGTTATTATTCAACATAAAAAACAGTAGGTTACACACTGTGATCTAAAGACAATTTAGCGCAAATAAATCATACAGACCCAAGGTACAGTTGTTACATAAGCACGCGCTCTGGGACCAGATACCGGCATCAATAAGAAACCTCCGTCAACAGCATCAGCAAGAAGACTCCCAATTGGGGTCAGAGATCGCACATTTATACTTTTACAGGGATAGGCAATACAATAGGCAAGTTTGGCATGATTCCATTGGTTCACAGTGCTTCTGTTATAGGACATTTAACAGGTTAATTCAAATGGACACAGGTCAGCCTCCAACAGCCTTTTGTCTCCTTTTTCCCGCTGCATGCAAATCTAAGCTGCTAATATTACATAGTACATTTTAGTTTTAACACTCTACAATCCATAAGTTGCGGACGCATATTGCGATCTTCTCACCGATGGCACCAGAAAGTTGTTGAGACAGAGTAGATCAGTACAACACCAAACATGGTCCGCTTATCATGTACTAAACATTAGATACCAAATAGTCTTTATTTCACAACATTAGTAATAAAAGAATAAACCTTGAATATTACACTTTGGAGCTATGGAACCTTTTATGTAAGTGTGCAGTGTATAAGTGTTAGGGGTTTGGGAAAGGACGCTAGTTAGAGTTCACAATGGTAAGTGACTATCTGTATTTATGTAGGACTTTTAACTTGGGGAAGATGCGTACGCATGAAACTAATAAACAGCGTTCGTACTCGGGGTATTATGCAGTCGCTAATGTGCGTACTTAGGGCCTGATTCAGAGCTGGACGCAATTAGCGCTCGCTCATCCTGAAAATAGGGGTGGATATTCAAATGAACCATTTGCTGTTTGTGGTCTGTTCACGCCTCTAGGTCAGAACGAGCGAACAAAACTTGCGGACGTTTTTTGGGAAACTACGCCCCCTGGCCGCTCGCATCCTACATCATGTCCGCTATTTATTAGATTAATCGAGTACATCGAACAGGGTATGAACTGCTCGCTATTCTTGTGGTTGGTTTTTGCTAGCACAATTTTGCGAGCAGTTCTGGCTATTAAATAACCCAGTGACGTGGTCAATGACGCTGCTGTTTTAATTATGCACACCCATAAAACGCCTGTTTTGACCTTTAAGCATGCCTGCGGTCGGATCTCCACTCCCCGTTTTCAAGCACCTTCCCCTGTTGCCACCCACATACGCCTCATTCTGTCACTCAAATTATCAGGCATTCGCTTTTTTGCGAGCACATGAATTTCGGCCGCACTGACTGGTTCGCGCATGCGTATAACGATCCGTACGCATGCGCAGTTGGGCAAACATCGCTCGGAGCGAACGAGCGGCCGCTTACGAGTGGCTCTGAATCAGGCCCTTAATGTTTATATGAGTTTTGATGAGACATGCGTTCGCACAATGCTAATAATAGCAGTGCCGTATGTACTTAAGTGTGAGTTTAGCTAAAATAGCACTGGGCGGCCATTCGCAAAATGGTGTCATGCAGATCTCAATTTCAAGATGGAGTCTTGTGGCCATTCGCAAGATGGCGTCGCTCCAATCTAATTTTAAACTGACCTTGTCTCAGCCAATTATCCAGCTTCGACAGTCCACCCTTTGATAGCAACCAACATGCTATCATACACTGGTCTTAAAATTAATTTAGGCTTACATTATGACATATCACTTTAATGTTATATTATGGGATGGCACAAGTTGGTTCTTAATCCATCAGTAATGTGTCTCTAGGAGGGGACATAAAACTACCCTTATACGTACACCGCTGATCCTGGAGGATCATGGGAAAGATGTGGGGATGCACCTATCCTATAAAGGAAGTCTTGAGGGGGAGATAGGGACTTACATTATTTGAGGTGTTTTAGAATAACATTTTAATAATACATTTTATGCATGTCTAAACATAATACATTATACAATGGTTATAAGTTTACCTTATTTTTACATTTTCCACACTTCAACACAGTAGGAACACACTTGACACATATGACAATTACTATGATGACAACCAGTATGAGGATCAGGAGTTTACCTATGCTTGCAATCATTTCCTGGACCCACTCTCCTAGAGCTGAGAACCATTTCACTGGGTTCAACCATGAAACCCATTCCTCTACCTTCTCCTCTACTTCAGCCACTGAAGCATTATGGTTCTTTTTCAAAACTCCCATTTTAGCTGCAGAATTTCATCCATCTTCTGGTCTATCACCTCCTTGGGGGCGCTGGTATCATTTGTGACATAAGTGCAACACTTTATTCCAAATTGGGTGGCCAAAGTTACACAAAACCCTCCAGTGACAGCTGTTAAATAATTTAACACTAGTCTGTGTTGCACCAATTCTTTCTTGTACGCTTGCAGCTCCCTACCTGTATACCTGAATGTGTCATCATACATCTCGGTGATATTATCTATAAATTTAGCAAGGTCTTGGATATATCTAAAATTTAGTTTACCCCGAGCAATCCTAGTGGGATCCAGTGCTGCTAAAACTTGAAAGCCAGTTGTTTCACTAATTAACTGTGTGGCTTTATGCACATCACCAGGTATCATATTTCTTTTGCCTCTGTGTTCATACTGCGTATGAAAATATGTTGATGGTGTGTTTTTATGAATACCATGCATTTCAACATGTGTGAGGGTCATAACCTCTGGGATTACTCTTCCCAGGTAACACAAACCTTCGGAACTCGGAGAGAGCCACTTATACGCTTTCCTTCCACATATAAAAAATACATCATCAGGGAGAACATAAGGAATAGTATGCATCATTATTATTAAACACATTTCCCTCACAAATAATCCTATCTCAGGTTTTCCCATCTGGCAAATACATGTTTATGGTTGTATAACCTTAGCACAGTACCCTTCTGGTATTCTACCAACCATTTCTTTGGTATCACTAAGAGTATACAGATACCTAAAGTGTCTCCCATTAGATCTAATTGTGCGTAACAGATCATAATTCATAGGCTCATTATCAGCTCTCAGTGAGAAGGTCATCGTCTGGTTATTCCCTGTCACTTCCCAACTCCCTGGTTTATTGGGGTTGGCTATGTTTAAACACAAAAGTGATCTATCTACTTGGAATTGGTGGAGTTTGAAATGAGGTGGTTTGTATGAGAGGAATTTTCCATCCAACGTTTTCCCTTTTTGCAATTTTAAAATTTCCGTAATATTCAGCGGAAATGGCACCAACCCTACATTATGCTATCCCTGTGGAACGTGTGAGCACACCCAACAATCAGTCTGATTTAAAACTTTGCCTACCATGCTATGATAATCCTCTATAGGATACCCACCCCAGTACTGGTTATATTTAGGCTGGCACCATTGGATACATTTCTCATCAACTAGGGACCCACAAAGTTAACAAATACAGGAATCTTCAGACAATAAACCTTCACACTGTCCCCGAGTTTAAGACATTACAGATCTCTTAACAATGACTTTACTAAGATTGGTCAGATACCACCCTTGGGACTGTATTACTCCTTCTCCAGACTCCACTCCATAAATGTTGTCATCAGCTCCCCTCTCTGTTATCCATCCTCCATCACAGAAACTGGATATCCCCAAACAGATCATCATGACAAAAACTCTGGAAGAAAGGACTAGGATGACCACAGTAGACCATTCCATTGCTGGAAGCAAAAATCTACACATTTCTTTAGCTCAGATATCTCACCACACCTTTCAACTTTCCCGGAACAGGCTCGCGATCGACAGGTCCTCGTTATCTGCCCCAACTCCGCCCTGTATCTCCACCGGTTGGTTGACCTTTCTGCAGTGAGTGGAATGGACCCAGGTATCTCTCTCGGCCACCTTCAAGGATGTGGTACTCGTCAGCAACACCTGATACGGACCTTCCCACCAATCTACCAGACAACCTGAGCATAAGAAATTTCGGATCATAACAAATTCTCCAGGTTTGACATCATGACAGTCTGTTTCTAGCATATCAGGTGACAACAAGCTGTTTTAACTGCTTACTCATTGTTATAAGATACTTTACAGTAACCTCATTGTTACATTTTAGATCTTCCTGTGGACTTATAATCAAATGAGATTGTCTACTAAACAGAATTTCAAAGGGGGACAAGTTAAGAGGAGGTCTAGGAGTTGTCCTGATACTGTGAAGGACCTACGGTAATGCTTCTGGCCACCCCAGTCCAGTCTCTGCCATAATTTTATTACCCATCAACTTATACATGCCCTGGATAAGGGGTTACCTTCTATGATGTCCTCATCATTTACAACTCTCCAGTGTCAGTTTGTCTATGACAACTTCCGTCTGTGTAAAAAAATTAATGTCAATTTCTCTAAAAGTGTGTATGTCAGGTCTTGCAGTAAGGGTCTGGTTCAGATAATCCATACAATCATGTACATCAATATACCCACTGAACTCACTTCCTGCCGGCCACTCATCTCCATCCACCCTTTGTGCATCACGTTGCGCACATGGTAAATACATTGCTGGTTGGAATGTACTGCATAGTTCAACAGTGATGTTTGCAGGTGCTGTAAGAGCTAGTTCCTACTTAGTGGACCTAGCTGAAGAGACGTGTCTGGTTTGGGCAGAGCTCAGCAGGGCAGATACAGCATGGGGAGTATAGACAATCATATCATGGCCCAATACCACATCCCCACTTTTACTCACCAATAGAGCAGTCGCTGCTACACTTTTTAAACACGTTGGGAGTGATCTTGCCACAGTGTCCAATTGTGCACTGTGGTATGCTACGGGCCTACTGGCATCACCATTTTTTTGTTTCTTTTATTGCGAGGACACCTGTTGTGCACCCATCAGCTTCTGTACAATACAAAAAGGTACAGATTTGCTGCTGGTTGCGTGGCAGTGTCATGTTTTGTATGGCTTGGGTTTGATCAATAGTCAGATGTCTTAATCCCTGGGCTAGGCAATGTCTCAAGTATTTAACTCTGGGCCAGCATGGCTGTAGTTTGTCCTTAGCAACCTTGTGTCCTGTTTGTGAGAGATGAAGCAACAAAAGTTTAGTATCATTTAAACATGACATAAACGAATCAGAACATAGCAATAAATCGTCTACATATTGTATTAGAACAGATCCATTGGCAGGTTAAAAGGATTGTAAACAGTCGTGTAAGGCCTGAAAGAAGATACTGGGGCTGTCTATGTAACTCTGGGAAGAATCGCTGTTGTATGGTTGGAGCAGTAGGGAAAGATTGTGGATGAAAATAAAGATTTTGAGGGTAATATGGTGGCTGAAGATATTTGTGGCTGTGTATGATAAGTGGGATAGGGTTGTGTTTGTGGCTGAGTGGGATTTGTGAGGGTGTGTAGTTGTGCAGGTGCAGGTGTGTCTGCTGGCTGTGATGTTACAGTCATTCCTTCTAGAGCTTGGATACTGACAGCCATTAGTTTCTCGCTCTGGGTCTCTCTCTTTTTAGAGATGTTTTTGTCATGTTCAATTGCGGATTCTATGAGGGTGTCTACAGTGACTCCCCTTCAGCCTGGCTGTGAGGTCTGAACCCGGGTCTTTAGGTTCTCTTTAAGACCATCCATGAGTACGGTGACAATCATTCCTCTGTGGTGAGTGCTATCTTTAATATCTTCTAACCCAGTGTACTGGGTGATAGCCTGCAGAGCCCGGTTACAATAATCTTCTGCAGATTCACTCTCTTTTTGTTTTATGGTGAAAATTTTGCTCCAGTTAACTACTACTGGAAAATATACACCTAATTGAGTTACAATGCGGGAAATGTTACCTTGGTTAATTTTGTCTGTTAAGGGAACATCTCCATCCAATACACAATCCATGATAAATTTTCTCACATTGGTATTGCGTGGAAGACAAGCCCTTAACACCACTCGCCAATCTTTACTGGTTGGCTCTTGAGAACTACCCAAATTTTTCAAAAATCTTTGACATTTGGCTAATTCCTTTTTGGGATTGGGGAAATCATTCATTATGAAATTAAGCTCTTCTCTTGTCCAAGGACAATGTATTGCTACTTCCCTTGTGGGCACTACACCGTTCGCATCCGCATTCCCATTCGGAACAGTTATTGTCCTTATGGGATGCAGATGGGCCACGCTGCTACTTTTGACCTTATTACCTGGCTGGGGGTTTAGTCTGTTACTGCAACGTATAGGGTTAACAACTTCCTCTACAGGTGCTGTGGATGTTAACACTTCCTGTACTATCACTGATGGAGATGGTGACACCACCAAATAAGCCTAACCGATTACTGAATACTGTAATTACACTGAGAGCCGAACTCTAACAAAAATAACAACCCATACATCTGCCTTGTGTAAAGTAAATGGTAAGCTGATACCAAGTTGCTAGGCCGCTCGTTACTCCTAGCACTTAAGGATCCTACGATACCCTTAACATTTAGGACCCATGTTACACCCTAAACAAATACTCACAGTTAAATACTTTTTTCCTGCGCAGAAAAATACACGTTAACCTAGTTATACAACAATTGATAATGTAATCTCAACGGCTTTGTTTAAAACATGTGGCAGCAAGACCGGAAATACGTATACGCTATTGTGCGACTAGTCGCATACACAAAAATGCGACTACTACACAACCGTATTATGACTCTTACGCTATATTACAACTTAGCTGCGTATGCAATAATGTGACTTCCCCCTTTTTAACACACAAAATAAAATACATAAAAACTATCGACGAAGGAAAACAAACTTTTTCCTCCCCCGTCCCTGGATTCTCAATCAGCGCTCCTAAAGTCACAGTAACAGGTAGCGCACTCTCAGCAACAATGGTAGTAACAGATTCCAAATGCACAATGCGTTCTCCTGCCAGGCGCCTCCACCCTTTTGCTGAGAGTTCGATACCGAGTGTTACAGACCGGTTGCGTGATTAACACTGCGAGCACCCAACTATCGATACTGGATTTAAACCTCTATACGATCCTGTCTATACCTTCTAAATCCTGCCTATACCTCCTAAATCCTGCCTATACCTTCTAGAATTATCGCTATTTGCGTACGCAGTCATACAGTAAATAAATGCCTTCAGACTTTGAAATGTGTTTCCAACGCACAAAAGATTATTATTCAACATAAAAAACAGTAGATTACACACTGTGATCTAAAGACAATTTAGCACAAATATATCATACAGACCCAAGGTATAGTTGTTACATACTCACGCGCTCTGGAACCGATACCGGCATCAATAAGAAACCTCCGTCAACAGCATCAGCAAGAAGACTCCCAATTGGGGTCAGAGATCGCACATTTATACTTTTACAGGGATAGGCAATACAATAGGCAAGTTTGGCATGATTCCATTGGTTCACGGTGCTTCTGTTATAGGACATTTAACAGGTCAATTCAAATGGACACAGGTCAGCCTCCAACAGCCTTTTGTCTCCTTTTTCCCGCTGCATGCAAATCTAAGCTGCTAATATTACATAGTACATTTTAGTGTTTTAACTCCCTACAATCCATAAGTTGCGGACGCAAGTTGCGATCTCACCGATGGCGCCAGAAAGCTGTTGAGTAGATCAGTACAACACCAAACATGGCCCACTTATCATGTACTAAACATTAGATACCAAATAGTCTTTATTTCACAACATTAGTAATAAATGAATAAACCTTGAATATTACACTTTGGAGCTGTGGAACTTTTTATGTAAGTGTGCAGTGTGTAAGTGTTAGGGGTTTGGGAAAGGACGCTAGTTAGAGTTCACAATGGTAAGCGACTATCTGTATTTATGTAGTAAGGACTTTTAACTTGGGGAAGATGCGTACGCATGAAACTAATAAACAGCGTTCGTACGCGGGGTATTATGTAGTCGCTAATGTGCGGATTTAATGTTTATATGAGGTTTAATGAAACATACGTTCGCACGATGCTAATAATAGCATCGCCGTATGTACTTAAGTGTGAATTTAGGTAAAATGGCGCTGGGCGGCCATTTGCAAAATGGCGTAGTGCAGATCTAATTTTCAAGATGGAGTCTTGTGGCCATTCGCAAGATGGCGTCGCTCCGATCTAATTTTAAACTGACCTTGTCTCAGCCAATTATCCGGCTTCGACAGGTCCCAAATACAAGAATAATGCTTATGGTGTCTAAATTCACACATCCAATCTACGGGACCATAGACTTACTGAGGACTGCAACAATCCAATGATCTGTGACCAATGCTGTGTCTGTGTATGCAGATGCTGCGAGATGTTACACAGATGCTTGGATTTGCAATGCTGCAGGTGGCGTCTCAATACTTCTCCCAGTGGCTACGACATTTGCATATTTTCACATAGCAGCTGCGTACACAGATGCAGCAGCGGCATTAGTGTACAAATCAGGCCCAGTGCCCATTGCCATTCACTACTATATTGCTAAGTACAGTGTTGAAATTGCTATATTCCCTTTTGTGCTGCAATCTCCTGTTATCTGTATAGTGGTCCTTATTTTCATACAGTGCCCCTGCCCAGTGGCGTCCCTCCCCGTGGTGTCACCTAGTGTGGGGAGGGACGTTTTGAGCGCAGCGTAGCCGTGCGCTCCCTGAAAAGGAGTGGCCTTGTGGCCTCGCGGGAGGGGGTGTCGCAGCCTGGTCCCCAGTAGTCCCGTTCTTAATATTATTGGGTGGGAAGGGTGCAAGGGATGCTGGCTGCCTTGTGTTGCAGTTCCAGCTCCCTTACAGTGTCAGAGCCGGGTGCTGCACTTAATACTACAGTACAGCACCCGGCTCCTGTCACTGTGGGGGAGTGTCAGTCTGCACCTTGGTGTCACCCCGCGGCGGGGGGGGGGACACCTGGGTGCAGCCCGCACCCCTCTTGTGATGCCACTGCCCCTGCCTGTACCTTCATCCTCCTACCCCCCTTTATTAAATATTCTTGATTATTCTATTTACCAAGACAGTCATGTTATGTCATGTTACTGTGTGTATGGGACTAGCCTCTCTGCTACAGCCTGAGGTGATAAAACTTGTGGAGTCATTGCCAAAGGAGAAGGAAGATCCATTGGAATTGCCGCCATAGCTGTAAGGTACCATCTACACCTAACTTATTGGTAGGGTACCACACACACATTTGCTAAATATCCAAAATGTTCTATCCTCTTTGTAGTGACAGCCTATTCCTTTCATTTATATAGCACACCATACTCCACAGGTAAGAAGGCCCTGCTCACAGTCTTACCATCTACATACAAATGTTAGGGGCACTGTTGCTGTCATCTGGTACTTGTGTTTGGCTTGCAGAGTGCCTGGATGCTCCAGCTTCTTGGCTTCTCATTGGTCCAGGTGGTCCCTCCCCTCGGGCGTATTAAGAGAGGAGGGGGCCCGTGTGCATTCCCCGTCCGGGCCCCCTCCTCTCTCACTGGCAGGCGGCAGCAGACTGACGCATCTGACTAGTCTGTGCCCAGAGTCTACTGTGCATGTGCAGGTCGCTGGGCAGCCATTTTGTGCAGGGCTGAGACACCTGACATGGGACCATGGAGAGGTAAGTATTAGATAATATGGTTGCAGGGTGTGCAGTACGGGACCTCCCTGGACCCAGGGGCCTGTGTGCACTGCACACCATGCACCCATTATAGATACGCCCCTGAATAGGGGGCAGTGCCAGCACAGGGTGCATTTTTGCCCTTCTACAGCCCTGGTCTATACACTCAATATAATTAATTTAACTGATACAGTTTATCTTGTATTGTGTTCAGTATCCATTTACTTACATAGTGTTCATATTCCATCACGGTGGTGGAGTTAGGCTCCTCTTAAACCCCCAATGTACTTTGATTTCCATTCCTTCTGCCTCTACCTCTCCTGTCCACCTTCGCGTTGCCATCAGCTATCATTCCCACAGTCCCTTCTCCCAATGCCTTGATAACTATCCTGCTGTTCCCAGCTCACTGTGGGCCTGATTCAGAGCCGGACGCTCTGAACGAGCGCCCGCTCTGAATCAGGGTGTTTTTTGTTTTTTTTTGGAGCGTACTCCTGGACGCTCGCATAGCTGTAGGTTACCACCCACAGCTTACGCGAGCGTCCATGATGATGGTCGCGATGGTCAAGACCATCGCGACCATCGGGCTTGCGACGAGACCCTGAGGTAGGGTCTCGGTGACCGCAAGCCCTGGAGTGATTTTGGCTCTATCAGAGCCAAAATCACTCCCACTGACATCACTAGTGATGTCAGTGGGGCCGGACCCAGACGGTAGGCGTTCCTATGGGAATGCCTCCATCTGGCAGCCACGCCCCTGGCACGCCCACCAAAGGGGGCGTGCTGTCAATCAACATCGACAGCACGCCCCCTTTGGTGCGAGACCCGGAGCAACAGCTTGGCTGTCGCTATCTGGGTCTCGCAGATGCGCAAGACGGAGCTCCCTTCGTCGTGCGCAAGCGCACTAGGGCACCATCGACCCGCTAGCGAGCGCTCAGCGCTCGCGAGCGGGTCTGTATCAGGCCCTGTGTCCCTTCAGCTTTGCCCTAGGAAATCATATCGTTCATCATTTCTCTGCGCGTTTTGACATGTCCATGCTTGAGAACGATCCTTGAATGGCCTATTATGGGTTTTATTGCTGCATTTCAAAGGAGAAATAACGTGTCAGGAAGATTACTGAGTTGAAGACTTTGAAAAGTAAACCTATCATTCATTGCCATATTCTGCCTTATTTGTTTAGCATCTGGGATTTATACAAATGAGCCTTCAGCAATAAATATTTTCTATTAGTTATGCAATATTCATATATATGTATAAGCCATATACTGCTATTTAATATAGATTGGGAATAATTAATGTTTGTATGCAATGACATTTACAATTGCAATCTTAGAAGGCGAAGCTGCCGCCCCGAGAAAAGAAAACAGAGGCCCATCGGAGCCATCGCAAACTCATTAGCAACTGCGTACAGATACTCAGTCTATACTCAAGAATGAGGAACATCACCTGCTAGGGTAGCCCTTTGGCTATGCGGACTGGCCGTGGCACTAGCGATGCAGGCGCCATGTTTCACTAGGCAAACGATCGCAGCTGAGAACAGATACACACCCCGATAGTGGCCATGACGCGCCTGCATTTTTGCTGTCACTCCCCACATCGCCCCCTTAAGTGGTCACTTCCAAAAACATCTGTACGCATGGTAATGGCTCACTTGCGTGGACATCAGCGATTGCATACAAACATGAATTAGCCCTTTGCTTCTTTTACTCATTATTCCATATACTGTATGTGTTTTGCATGATATCTTTTTCTGTGGTGATGTCTATTCCTTACATCATTGGGTTACTGCTATTTTGTATCTTGCAAACTATTTGTAACTGTTTATAAATTTAAATCTACACAAATTAACAATAAGAGTATTGACATAGAGGCGTCAACAGACCGCAAAGAGCGAGCGCTCAATTTAAATAAGCCGGCCCCTTTTTCTGAACGAGCGAACGCAAATAGCGTCCGGCTCTGAATCAGGCCCTCTGTGCAATTTCAATAGGCACTCCTGGGAGGTGACTGAGGGCTGATTTTCGTCAGCAGGCTTGTCAGCGGATATGCTGGTGTACCGTGTCAGGGCACCAGCTGCTATGTATTGACAGACACATGCCGTAAGGAGGGAGCAACCTACCCGGCTTCAAAAGTGTGTGTGGAAAGAGCTGCACAACAGCTCGCAGTGCAGGTGATCCCCGCCCTCCACCTACCCACTTCCAGTAATGGTATGCGCCCAGGGAGAGGGAGCGGGGGAGGGAAGGGGTGGAAGCGGAGGGCAGCAGCAGCAGTGTAGCACAGGGCAAGTAACGTTCGTTGAGGAGTAAAGGCACAGTTTCCACATGTAACTGAAAGCGCATGCTATTTCTCCTAACATGCAATTTGAAATATAAAGCACAGTCCCCACATGCAGTTGCTATTTGTTAGAAAGATTTCACCACTGATAACGATTAAGCACTTAGATATTAATATGTTTTCTTCTTGTACAGTAGTTGCTGGTAGGTTCCTATAGTGCAGCATAACTGAGTCCAAACTGTGAAACTATACGTGTGTCATACTGTACATCCTTGGGGAATATGAAGAGAGGATATCGTCAAAACCACAAGAGCCTTGTAGACGGATTCAGTATAATTGACCGCCGGCCGCATGAATCCTGAACGTCCCAAAGTAGTATCCCAGAAATGGGGCGTGTCCACCCTGTTTTCTGGGAGTTTCAAGGCCAGAGGCACGCGGCGTCCTGGCCATAGCAAGCCTCAGTAAGCTTAGGCTTAGTTAGCTGGCTGGTGGCCCGGCGGCATCCACCATGGCGGCCATCAGCCACTGATGGTTGCGATGGTGATCCCAGCCAGCGACCTCCATCGCAGTGCTGGGATCGCAAATGCAGCAGGGGGTGTCATACACCTACTGCTGCATTTGCATAATAGCATACCTCCTAACTGTCCCGCTTCTGGTGGGACAGACCCGCTATTCAGATTCTGTCCCGCCGTCCCACCCGCGGGCTATTCACTATTTGGGAAGAGCCATGGGGGGAGCCCAGCAATGCATCTCCGTGGATGTATGTAATAGCAAGGACGGAATTGCAAAGCTGACTGCATGCAGCTTTGCAATTGTGATCCTTGCTGAATCATCCTCATAGTGTGATACTTTCTCTAGCTACAATATACAGTACGGACCGGGTCCTGACTTTCCTCCCACATTAGTCAAAAGACTATAAACATCAATATCATTTATGATTATTTTATGTTACACATTTATTATGCCTAATTTATCCATATAGCGCTCATTCTCATTTTTATATACTCGTAGAAGTGAGCTTACATCAGTGCAGCTTCATTTTCATCATTCTGTGTTTTGTGAGGTTGGCAACACCTCTTATCAGCTGCTTCACATTTATAGCTTTAAAGGAGTCAATCAGGTGCTTAGTAAATTTATATACATATGATATATCCCGACAGCGCCGTAACAAGGCAGCAGTTCGTCCTGTGCCAGCCCCGCCACCTAAACACTTGATGTGCACTATCCGGAATGTCCACAGGTTTCATGGTGCTTCCCAGAGCATCCCCAAGGCCACAGTGTATGACGTTATCACTTGCACACCCTAGTTACAGTCAGGGCCGCTGAGAGCAGCGGCGGGCCTGGGTAATAGGGGGCGTGGCCTATTCGTGGGAGGCATGGCCATGCCCCCTTCCCAGAAAAAAAAGATATGCAGCGCTGCGAAGCGGCGCTTTGCGCTGGTGAGGGGGGCGCTCTGTGCCCTCTCAGCCCTGCTCAAAGCCAGGGGGGGCGCGATCAGTGTGATCGCTCCGCCACACAGGCATAGGAGACTGCTGTGGCTGCTGCTCAGCAGCCAGGAGCAGTCTCCACTGCAGCTCAGCACACGCGGTGTGCTGGGCTGCTGTGAGGGAGGGGGAGCAGCGCCGGGCCCCTCAGGAAGCCCGGGCACGGGTAATCTGTACCCGCTCCCCCCCCCCTCTCGGTGCCCCTGGTTACAGTCCTGTATCCTGATTTTGCTACTACCCAAATAATATGCAGCTCATGGTGGTCAAAACAGACAGTGGATTTATGGTCTGATTCTGAGGTTGGAGTAAAGCAAAAAAGAGCAAGTAACTGTGCACCTGGACAAACCATGTTGCAATGCAAGGGCATGCAGGGTAAATACTGGCTGCCTTAGCATGTAGTCCACAAATGCTGGACAGCTTTATATTTACACAGCAATTTAGATCTGAGGGCCTGAATCAGACCCACTCGCGAGTGCTGAGCGCTCGCAAGCGGGCGATGTTGGCCCAGTGCGCATGCGCACAATGGAGGTGGCTCCGTCGTGCGCATGTGCGAGACCCGGATAGCGACGGGCAAGCCATCGCTCCGGGTCTCGTACCAAAGGGGGCATGCTGTCGATGGTGAGTGACAGCACGCCCTCTTTGGTGGGCGTGCCGGGGGCGTGGCTGCCCAGACAGAGGCATTCCCATGGGAACGCCTACCATCTGGGGCTGGCCCCACTGACATCACAAGTAATGTCAGTGGGAGTGCTCTCGGCTCTGATAGAGCCGAAAGCACTCCAGGGCTTTCGGCAACGAGACCCTACCTCAAGGGTCTCGTCGCAACCCCGATGGTCGCGATGGTCTTGACCATCGCGACCATCTTCCTGGCTGCTTGCTGTAGCTGTGGGTGGACACCCACAGCTATACGAGCGGCCAGGAAGCCGCTGTAAAAATTAAGAAGGACGGCCCTGATTCAGAGCGAGCGCTCTGTCAGAGCGTCCGGCTCTGAATCAGGGCCTGAGTTTGGACACACCCCTCTAAAATCAAAATCTCTCTGCACATTTTAAATGTGCCCCATCTGCAATGCAACATGATTTTGCCAAGGTGCACAGTTACTTTCTCTTTTTACTTTCACTCCAGAATCAGGCCCTAAATGTTTTCAGTATCACCTCTATATGAATAACACACAAATGTATCCTTTTTCTCTGGACCTAGCACCAGGGTCGACGCTACCATTAGGCAGCTGCCTAGAGCGCTGGCCACTGGAGGGCTCCACTGGGTCCCAGTCAGTAACAAACACCGTCCCAGTCAGTAACAAACACTCGTACTACCCAGCGGCGATGGGTTTGTTTTAGCAGCCAATGAGAGTCAGACACTCATGAGCTCCGTCTTCCGGCTCCCGCATTGGTGATGGGAGAGATGTCATGACGTATTTCCCATAGTGCCGAGTGGAAGGACGGAGGAGCAGACAGCAGTGGGCGAAGGAGTGGGGATTGTTGTCTGTGCGTAAGGGACACTGCATAGGGAAGACCACTACTGAGGGCACTACATAGGGGAGACCACTACTGGGGCACTACATAGGGGAGACCACTACTGGGGGCACTGTATAATGGGCACTGCATAGGGGTGACCACTACTAAGGGCACTGCATAAGGGGAGACTACTGTATAAGGGGCACTACTGTGGGCACTTTATAAGGGGCACCACTGGGGGCATTGTATTAGGGGCACAGTATAAGAGCAACTACTGGGGGCACTGTATAAGGACCACTACTGGGGGCACTGTAGAGGGGGGACCACTACTGGGGGCACTGCATAGGGGGGACCACTACAGGGGGCACTGTGTAAGGGGCACTACTGGGGCCACTGTATTAGGGGCACTACTGGGGGCACTGTATAAGTGGCACTACTGGTGGCACTGTATAAGGGGCACTACTGGGGGCACTGTATAAGGGGCACTACTGGGGGCACTGTATAAGGGGCACTGCATAGGGGGACCACTACTGGGGGCACTGCATCGGGGGGGCCACTACTGGGAGCGCTGAATAGAGGGGACCACTACTGGGGGCACTATATAAGGGGTTGTGTAGCTATCAGAGGGAAGGGGGGAAGCTAGGCTGAAGCTAAGCCTAGGGTACCAAGAAACCTAGCACCAGCCCTGCTTAGCACCATCAATGTTGGCCAGCATTACTGAATGTCCTTTATGTCCTTTTTGTTAGCAAGGTCCTGTGCTCCTATGCTATCTCCTGGTGGGATGACGTCACTGTTATCCTAGTGAGCATGTGCAAACTCCGCAGAGCTACTGTATAGAGTGCCGCAGTACTGCAAGGATGTGCAGTACTTAGCTCCTCTGTGATGCCTGTTAACACTACCCACAGCCATTACCTGCATTACCCCTGTTAAACCTGTGCCCACCGTTGTTACTCTGTACACCGCTGTTACTCCTGTGTATACTGCTGTTCCCCACCATCCTGGTTAAGGACATCTGTGTAAACTAATCTTTATTTCACATTCCGCTGATGCCTATTGTAACCAATCAGGTTCTAAAAATAGGGTATACAAATAGGTTATGGGTCCAGTACCCCGAGTGTGAAGTATACAGAAAGTTCTGTATATGAATCAAAATCAAGAAAAATCCCTTATACAGGTGCTAATAGATAATTAAATAGTGAATTATAATAAAGTACCGGTCATACAGCTGTGGGGGGTTGTGTCAAAACTCCAAATAAAGTTCACAAGGGGATAGTTATAAAAAAAGGGGTACCTCCGCGCTTTGGTATGTGCAGCAGCTCAATAAAATTGGTAAAACTGTATAATAAAGGATGAGTGCTAACTAAAATGCATAGTTATATATATGTGGCACCTGTAAAGAAATTTTGATTAGAATAATGTTTATAGCTCCTTTGTGGAGATATGATATAGGTGGGTTCCATTTAGCAGTCACTGTGCCCTGTGATGGAAATGGGGCTAGCTCTCCCTGCCTTACCCTTTCTAGTAGATCCGGTTCCTCCATTCTCTCTCTAGAGAGTCAGTCCGGGCTACAATCAGGGAGCTATTCACTTGAGCCGGGCCCTGGCTCTGAGCTCCACGAGAACTGCCGGCGTCTGGTTACGTGTGGCCAATGTTGATGACGTCAGTGGGTCCATGACAGGCAGGCTGCGTGAGCGGCTGTGCGGCCAAGGTGTGCAGTATGCAGGGAATAACCACCAGTTGCCTCCAATGCGTTTCGTGCGCGTGTGCACTTTGTCAAGGATGGCATCATTGTCAGCAAGCTGTCTTTAAATACACAGTAAACTTTATTGATTTAAAAAAAAACATGACTTCCTCCAGGAAGTGTGTTTAAAAAAGCGGTATCCATGTGCTTTTCCTCCATCTTGGAGTCTCTATTTTAAATGTATTAAATATAACTAAAACTATTTTTATAAAGTGCCACATAATATTAAAAATAATGAAATGTATATTGGTAAGTTTTAAAATATCAATAAAAATAGAATATGATGAGAAATAAGATAGAAATATATATATATATATATATATATATATAGCTAAAGGGTTGATGATAACATTAAGAGACTACAAATTTCATTTTTATAGAAAAGCATTCAATTCTATGTCTATATTCAATCCATGAGGTTGTAGGGTTTGTAGTTCATAAATCCACTTAGTTTCTGTTTTTCTTATAGTAATTGGAGAGGCGGAAATATTGTGAATACTTTAAAAAAAACAGAAACTAAGTGGATTTATAAACTACAAACCCTACAACCTCATGGATTGAATATAGACATAGAATTGAATGCTTTTCTATAAAAATAAAATTTGTAGTCTCTTAATGTCTTAATCAACCCTTTAGATACATATATTTCTATCTTATTTCTCATCATATTCTATTTTTATTGATATTTTAAAACTTACCAATATACATTTCATTATTTTTAATATTATGTAGCAACTTATAAAATAGTTTTAGTTATATTTAATACATTTAAAATAGAGACTCCAAGATGGAGGAAAAGCACATGGATACCGCTTTTTTAAACACACTTCTTGGAGGAAGTCATGTTTTTTTTTTTTTTAAATGAATAAAGTTTACTGTGTATTTAAAGACAGATTGCTGACAATGATGCCATCCTTGACAAAGTGCGCACGTACACGAAACGCGTTGGAGGCAACTGTTGGTTATTCTCTGCACACTGCACACCTCTGCCGCACGGCCGCTCATGTTGCCTGCCCACCACGGACCTGCTGACATCATCAACAACAGCTGCACATAGCCAGACGCTGGCAGTCCTCGTGGAGCTCAGAGCCAGGGCCCGGCTCAAGTGAATAGCTCCCTGATCATAGCCCGGACCAACTCTCTAGAGAGAGAACGGAGGAACCAGATCTACTAGAAAGTGTAAGGTAGGGAGAGCTAGCCCCATTTCCATCACAGGGCAGATTGACTGCTAAACGGAACCCACCTATATTATGTCTCCACAAAAGAGCTATAAACATTATTCTAATCAAAATTTCTTTACAGGTGCCACATATATATATAACTATGCATTTTAGTTAGCGCTCATCCTTTATTATAAAGTTCACAAGGAACTGAAAGAAATAAAACTCAGTACCATTAAATCAATTAATAAAAGATAATTTAATATTTAGAATATATTATGACATAAGTACACATATAAATTCAATGCAAAGCAGATAAAAATGGAAACATAAAAAAGTCAAAACCAATAGCAGTACTGGGATAGCTAGTGTTACTAGCATGCATGAATAAATAATTTGCCAATGGGTATAATCCGGGTAAGCTGGAGAGTTGGAACTTCCTGCCCTCCTCAGGAGGTCTCCTATGTTGCTTATCCTAGGACGACAATTAATCCCAATGAAGTATAATTGAGCCAGGTACACTGAAGCCTAGGACTGGCAATAAAGGTGAGTGCTGTATGAATGAAAAAAGGCTCTCACCTATGTGTAGAATAAATTAATGTCCAGCAGCGTGGCCTGTGTCTCCAGCTAACTGGCCAGTGCACGGAAGCGAGTCACATCAGCGTTGCTTGTAAGGTCCAATTGTGGCAGGTGCGGCAGTGTGTCTAGCCGCGTGTGTGTCCAGCTGGCTGGCAGCGCAATAGCGGAACACAGCCTGGCAACCTGACAGCCTGTAAAGTTAGGCTGGTCTGTAAATACAGCATTGCAGCAGTGGAAGTCCCAATTGTCTTAAGGGAACAATGAAATCCTGGCTGCTGGCAATGGTGGGCCGATATGAGCAGCCGTCAGCACAGGTAGGTAATGATCCTTCTGCAAGTAGGTAACAGCGGCAGTGCCTGTTGGGTTTCCCTGTGGCTCCTCCCATGGCTTTGTCAGGCATATTTGTATCAAGACAGAAAATGCACAGTGCAGTAGCCAGCATGAGATTTGTAAAACTGAGAGGCTCATAGAATTACGTCATGTGGAAAATCACTATAGGGATGCAGCTAAAGTGAGAAAAGTTGTGGAAGATCACATATGATCCAGGTGACAATTCAAATCCTGATGAAGTGAATAGAGCCATGAGAACAATTGGCCTAGTGGAAGAACAGCATGTGTATTTCATAATTAATGGGAAAGTGTCAGCACATGACATGTGGATAGGCCTGTGGGCAGCGTATGAAAATAAAGGTCTGATGAGGATAAACCTGAGGCTACACTGTATATTATCAAATTAAGTTCATGCAGAAACATGAACGAGTACATTGACAAGATGTTGTCCATATCTTAGCAATTGAAATTTGTAGGAGTTCAGGTGGACAGCGAAGATGTTGCAATGGCGATGCCGCAAAATCAGACGCCTGAATTTGATTTCTTAGTAGTGGCTTTGAAATTCTGTGTGAGTAAGCTATCAGCAGAGATTGTGAGGGCTAAACTGCTACAATTTCAAGAACTTATACCGGTTAAGACAAGACCTGAGAGACTCACAATGGAAGAAATCAAGATAGGTGCACCTTTCAATTAATTAATAAATTCTTGATCAAACTGGCTGCTCACACAGGTTCTGCAACCTGCTAAATTAATCTAGGAAAAGCTAAAAAGTGGAGCACTGGTTTGAATAAGTGACTAAATATATATTTTAAATATTGATTAAATATGGTGGTCTGTTCAATCAGTAAAGAACCAGCAGCTGGCAATGTGAAGACCAAGTTGTCCCTCCAACAGTGCAATAGCAGTCAATGCGGCTGCAGCAAGAGATACCTTCAGGAGCAAGGAAAATGCTTAAGCTCTGTCTCTGTATAGCACTGTCGGTGAAGCCGCTCTAATTGATAGTGCTCTGTCTTTATTTAGCTGTCCAGGTAGAAATGCATCCAGTGGCCAAATGGGGTATAAAATAACTGTGCCTGAGCAGTCTCCTTTCCTATACTTGACACTTTTCTCCGGTTAAGTCTCCATCATGCAGGGGGTTGGGTTAAATAGCTGTAGTTGTTATCTTAATTAATTTCAATTAACTTTCATCTGTCATTAATAGAACTCATACATTTTGTGAGACATCATCAGAGAAAAATGTAGCACCTCAAAACAATATATTAAATGAGCTTATATGAAAATAAATAAAAATAACAACAATAGGCAGTTATTTATAAACAGAAGTGACAGCTACTTGGATATAAACTAATTTAGTAAAGAAATACAGATTTGACATAATAAGAATAAATGCAAAGATGATGGTATAAATTATAATAAAATTACATAAATACAAATAAAAACATCACAATTCAAAAAGGATACTTAGGCAAAATAAAAATATTAATACATGCAGAGACTTAAAAAATCAATAATAAATAAAGTTAAAAAAGATACACTGAGAGGCAGTATGAACGGTGTTAGAAATATAAAAAGTATAAAATCAAAATATATACTAGTCTTGGAATAACAAGGAGCAAATTTGTTTATATTCACCTCCACTATAATAATAGTGTTAAATCAATGTTCCCTTCCAATTATGGGGAGATGAGGAGGGTAAATTTATTCTATTATATTTTATTTTAGAATCTAGTTCTATAGTTTAATTTAATTCATATAGAAACAGGGCAGGGATCCAATAATATTTCTGAATGTTTTTTATACCGATCTCCTCCTCTCACAGTGGAGGGTATCTGTTCAACGACAATCGCTTTAAGAAGTTCAGAGTTAGCAACATGTTCTTGTACAAAATGACGGGATACGCTATGTTTTGTCATGCGGTTCACAATATTTCATTGGTGTTCTAAGAATCTTATTTTGAATTTTCCTGTGGTTCAGCTGACATATTGTTTATTGCAAGGGCATGTCAATATATACATATCAAAATCAGTTTCACAATTAGTTAAAGTATTAATTGATAATAATTTCCTGTGCTAATTGAACAGATTTTTGTTGTCGATTTGCTATGTGCTTATTTATGATACACCTCACATGGTTACATTTGAAACACCCTATTGGTTTGGGGCCCAGGGGATAGTTCTTGTATTGTTTATTTTTTCATCTTGCCATTTAAAGTGGCTCGACACTAGATTTTGTTGCAAATTGTAATATTTTTAAAGATTATAGTAGGTTTCTTTTGCAACTCATTTCTTAGGACAGGGTCTAACTTAAAGATGGAAAAATTACTGTTGATAATATTCCTAATTTTATAAGACATACTATTTTGTTTTGAAACATACTGTATACAGTAGATCCATCAAATACACTTGTCCTTCTCACTTTACTTTTGTCCCTATGTAATAAGAGTGTTCTATCTAAGGCAAGTACCTCATGTAATACATCCACAGGATAAGCTATACCTTTGAATGAATTTATCATAGAGGATGTTTGTTCAGTAAACTTAATAGTATCCAGTGGCGGATTTTACCTAGGAACTGCAGCCGCCCCCCCAGTAAAATCCTCCACTTCAGTAAGCCAGTACATTTTAATCCTTTAAGAAGTAAATTTGTTTGTGCTTCAGTAATATTTTTACTAGATAAGTTAAAAATACCCTTTTTAAATTTTGATTTAACTTCTTGATTTGTGATCTCTTCTTTTTTTAGAGAAACCACCCTCCCCCCTCGCTTTCTTCTAGAACTCCATTGTTTCTGTCTTTTGGTGTTCTGTCTGGTTGGATCAATGTTTGATTCTGATTGTATATCTGGGGGGATGTTCCTGAGTGGTTCAAGTCCCTGTCTGTTTGGATGAAAAGGAACATGTGTCCCTACTTTCTTGGAAATTCTTGCTCCCAAATCTCTCAACTGACTACCAGACTCCCTGCATTCTCTATTATGGTTATCTGTAAGCCTTAATCTATTTCTTGATTATCTTGTGTATCATCATGAAAATGTATCTTATAGTAATGATAATTTGAATTAAACCGGTCATTACAGACTATGTACTTATTCATTATTCTGGTTCTACCTTGTCTGGAATGGTCTCTTATTCTCCCTTGTCTCTTATGATCTCTCTCAGTATTAGTATTTCTGTTATAATTTCTAACTCTGTCATCTACATAGTCTTTATCATCCCTATTGTGTTTAGAGTTTTTGTTTTATCAATAATCTCCTTCTCAAATTTCTCAACCTTCTTATTCACCTTTGCATCTTTCTCTTTAAATGTTGGGTGCTCCTGGAACTCACAAAGGACTCTAATCCCACAAGGCAACCCAAGTACAAGTGTTTTTCATATGTCACAAAGTGGGACATAAAGCCTCTGAATGCAGTTTGAAAGAGTCAAGTGGCGCGCAAAGAAGCATGAAAAAAAACTAGTCAGCTTTAAATGTCACAGACAAATGCAGGAAGGATTGCTGGACCATGGACTCGGGAGCCACAAGACATTTCAGTTGGAATCAAGAATGGTTTACATCATTAAGCACATGTGACCCTGTATCAGTTAAAGGGATCAAAGGCAAAGACACACAGTAGTGTTATACAATGGCGGCTTCTGATTCAAGCCAGTCTATGGAGTTATGGCATATGTGATGAGGCCAGCTGGGGTATGATAATGTCCAGAAACTCCTTGATGGGATGGTGACGAGAATAGCCATGAACAATCCAAAGAGACCGGCATTTGATTCTGTGTACAGGTTAAGCAAACCTGTTTTTCCTTTCTAAAGTCAGCAGCCAGAACTTAGGCGCCATTAGCATTGACGCATACAGACATGTGTGGTCTGATGTAGGTAGAATCAATAAGTGGATACTGATAGTTCCTGACATTCATCGATGACTTCACAAGAATGACACACATTTACTTAATTAAAGCTAAAAATGCAGTAATAAGAAAAATTTCAGACTACAAGGGGTAAATTTACTAAGATTCAAGTTTAGTCGAGATTGCAATCTCAGGTGAGTTTAGGCATTGTTTTCAACTCGCAAATTTATTAAAGACAAACTCGGGTGAGATTTCTCTCTTTTCACGGAAAAATTCGGGTGAGATAGCAACTCAATTAAACTCACCATCGGCCAAACTCGGAAGTACTTTCCATGAAAAAGATACAACTCAGAAAATTACTAATAAACAAGATTACAATCTTGGGTGTAATTGTAGCAAACTCGCAGCTAATTAGAAGTCTCAAATAGACCATATCCTGAGCTGCGAGTTTGGCAGAAACATACACAGATCAGTGTGATTTGTGTATGTTTCTGCATGTAAACTACCTAAATTGTTAATTTAAAAAAAGAAAAGACAAAGGGTCCACCTCCAATAAGCATAATCAGCCCTGGGCTGCTCACCCAGTCCTGGTTCCTAAAAACATGTGAAAAAAAATATATAGGGTTTCCCTGTATTTTAGGAACCAGCACTGTGCTGCTGGCCAGTCCTGTTTTTAAAAATAGGGGGAAAATATTGTGTAGGGGTCTCCCTATTTTTAAAAACCAGCACTGGACTGAAATCCAACCTGGGTGTAATGCTGGAGCCCTCAGCCAGTCAGCACCCGCTCTATAGTTAGCGGCTGCTGATTGGCTAACGGCTCTGGGTACTGACTGTTCACACGTGGGGGCCCAAAGTCATTAGCTGGGTAGCGATGTATGTGTCAGCAGCACACACATCACTACAGTCCATTTTTTTGCAAAGACCCGGGGATGCTACGGAGACAAGCGCCAGTATGGAGGTGAGCATAGGATCTTTTTTTACAGGTACACCCATGGAATTCTACTTGGACAAGGGGACCGATCACTGGACAGCAGGTAAGTATGTGTGAGTGTGGTAGGTATATGTAATAAACTTGTACTTTCTACAGTGTGTGTGTATCTTGTGTGTTTTTAACTATTTTTTTACTGCAGGGGTGTGGGCGCTGGTCACCTGCTGGCACTTGTAGGGTCACAAGTGCCAAAGGGCAGGCACACTGGCACTTGTAGTTTCACGGTAAAACACAAGAGTTTCTATTTTTTTACACCACTATTATCCACACACCCACCACTCTAGGGGTGCGGGAAGAGCCCTGGGCTTCAGACTGGGGTGCTTGGGAGAGGGGGGACCCCTTTATTGGGGGGGTCCCCACCTCCCCTGAGATCCCCGGCTTGGGCTGACCAGCTTGGGGTGATAATGCTTTGGCTGAGGAGACCCAGTGATAGGGTCCCCTGGCTGTGGCATTACACCCTGGTCAGATTTGAGTCCCGTGCTGGTTTTTAAAATAGGGGGACCCCTACACAATTTGTTCCCCCTATTTTTAAAACCAGGACTGGTCAGGAGCCCAGTGTATTTTTTTTCCAGTATTTTTAGGAATCAGGACTGGCTGAGGGGTCCGGGCTGGTTATGCTTTTTTGGGAGGGACCCTACGTAATTTTATTTTAAATATTAACCCTATTTTTTTACAGGTAAAACATACAAGCAGCCTTCACATATCTCACTGATATGTGCAGGCTGCTTGTTTGGAAAAGTTTGGCAACTCGGGTGAGTAATCTCTATCTAAACTTGCTACTCAGGTGAGAAATCTTGATCTGCTTCACCATCGGCCAACTCGAACTCAGCTAAACTAACTTCTTAGTAAATTTGAGACTTTCAGAAGCCTCAAATTACCTGAGTTTTGGTGATGCAAATCAAGTTTAATAAAAACAATATGATCAGACTTGATTCTTACTAAATTTACTCCCAAGAGTTTGGAAGAGACGCAGGGGTAAATTTACTAAGCTCAAATGAATTAGAATGCAGATAAATCACACATTAAATGCATATTCACAATTTACTAAACGCTAAAATTGGCCGAATTTGTCCCATTCAAAAGGGTCGAGAACACTTGAAACTTGGACGGTAACATGTTTTTGGACAAATAGACCATCGATCCAACTCGGAAGCCTTTAGCCATAGACAGCAATAGGACCTGGAAATTTATTAAGGATTCGAATTTGTCATCACGGCCGAAATATAGTGCAAATCGGCCACAAGAAACGCTAAAACTAATCCAAATACAAATCTCAAATAGAACACCTTTTTAAATTTGATTTTGACTTACTTTACCATCACTGACAACTCAAATCTGTGGCCACTACAAGGGGGTTAAGCATATGCATACACTTTTCTGTGCTAGATGGAGATCTTGTGGGGGCTGTGAGATACCTGAGGCTTTGCCACCAGGCTGGTAGAAACCCCAGGGTCATGAAACTGAGTAGCAACGGCTCCTGCCCTCTTACATGAGTGGGGCTGCCGCTGCTGCTAGCTTGGGTCCCGGCACCTGCTCAATGAATCTGGCAAGCGTCGGGACCGGCACATGTGCATGAGCAGTGGTGGTGCTGTGCATGCACACGCCTAACACCAGCTTCTCAGGGCTGCTCACAATGCCCTGTAGGGCTTGCCGAAAGGCAGAGCAGCGGCTTCCACTGGAAGCTGCTCTCTGCTGATCGCAGCCAAGACTGGCAGTTCCAGGGGGAGGAGACACCTCCCTCTGGCTGCCTGTCTTCAGTGTGACTGGCAGGTGGTGCTTCCAATGGGAAGCCACCTCCAGTCACAGCCCCTATGTAGGATCTGCCACTGAATCTGAGCATGGTCAGCATTGGCCAATTATGAAGTCATACATGCCGTGGCATGACTTGGTAGCGCCGAGCGTCTTTTTGTGTGACTTTTTACCTTCAAATGCATAATAGGTAGCACAAGCAGCTTCTGCTGATTAAAATGATATGCAGCATGCCTATATTCTGTGAGCGACACAGAACATAGGCATGCTGCATATCATTTTAATCAGCAAAAGCTGTTTGTGCTACATATTTGCATCACAGTGCGAAAAACACATATTCGAAGGAAAAAAAGTCACACAAAAAGACGCTCGGTGCAACCAATACACATCTGTAAGTACCCAGAGTTTTTAATTTAACAGCAAACCAAAACATTACATTACACAATAGCAAACTAACAGCATACATTAATATGTGCCAACCACTCGTATGACACTTTAAACCAATCATGCATGGTCTCTTTCGGAACTTGCAAAATTGGCCATGTTAGAGTGATTGCGTATGCATTGGCACAATACGAACGAATGCAAAATCCTGCCATGTTCGGCCAAGATTATCAAACTGGAATGCAAAATGCAAATGAAAATTACGAATGGTTATGAATGAATACACCATCGATCAACACGAATGACAATAAATCAGCAGCTTAGTAAATTCAGTAACCTGTTAGAAAAGTTAAACACATGAATATGGGCAATATCATCCGAGATTGATCTCGGATGACACAGTATAGAAATCGGCACCATGGTAAATTTACCCCTCAGACAGGTCAGAAACTGAAGATCTTCAGATTTGACAATGGCAGGGAATATGAGAACAAAAGTGTAGCTGTCTTGAAATATGGCATAGAGTACAACTGACCATTGCATACACTCCAGAATAGACTGTTGTCTGCGAGCGGGCCAACTGCCCAATTGTGAAGAGAAGGTGGAATATGCTGAGTGACACAGGCCTAGAAAACAGTTTTTGGACAGAAGCAGTGTCTACCGCAGAATATCTGAAAAACCATGCAGCCACATAGCTGTGAAAGGTAAAACACAGCTAGAGGCATGGTCTGTAAGAAAGCTAAGCATCAATCATCTCTGAATCTTTGGGTGCAAAGCATATGCACACATCCCTAAGGATAATAGGCATAAACTGGATCCCAAGTCAGTAGTGTGTATCCTGCTTGGATTCTGCCAGGAAAGTAAATGATACAGATTATTGTGAAATTGAAACAAGAAAATGATAGAATTCAGGGATGTTGTGTTCCATGAAACAATGCCACCTACTGTAAAGCTGGAACAAAAACCGCAGAACAAGTTTATTTCAACAGCTGGAAGTGTGCCTGAGTTAGAGACTGCCGGTATGGATATCCAATTGCAGAGCAGGAGTTCTGTGAGAAGCAATAGAGGAAAAACCCCTAGGGGAAATGAAAAATGTGTGTGGGATGTGTACAGGAAGGGCAGCACCCACTATATGTTTAATGTATCTATTGGAGGCCAAGGGGGATGCTGAATGTCTCAGGGGCTGGTGGGCAGGGTAGGTGATTTATGTCCCTTTTGCTGGGGTAGCAATTAGTGTATGTCCCTTGGGCTAAGGTGTGTGTGGGGGGTGGGTGGGTAGTGTATTTCCTTGGTGGTAGGGGGGGCAGTATATGTTCCAGAGATGGGAGGGTAGTTTGGTTAGTGTAAATCCCCAGCAGGGTTGTACTGAATGTCTCAGGGGCAAGGGGTAGGATGGGGAACTTATGTAACTAGGACCAGGGGGTAGGGTGGGCAGTGTATGTCTCTGAAGCTAGGGGGGAGGGGAGTGGTAGAGTAGGTAGTGTATGTCCCTGACCTGGGGGGGTACTGTATGTCTACGTTACCTGGGGTAGGATGGCTATTGTATATCCCTGGGGCCGGTGGTAGGCTGGGGAGTGTATGTCTCTGGGAGTGGGTGGGTATTGTGTCTCTGGGGCCAGGGGTAGGGTGAGAGGTATATGTCTCTGGGGTCATGGGGGGGTATGGTGGGTATTGTATGTCCATGGGGCCAGAGGGGTAGGGTATATCCCTGAGGCCGGGTATTTTTCAGAGGCTGAGAAGGTAGGGTTTGCTCTGGAGGCCAGGAGAGGGGTGGTAAGGGTGGGTACTGTATGTCCCCAACCGGAGCAAGTGTTTAGAGCATGCTAATACTCCTGGCTAATGCCACCTAGAAGTGACCTCTAGCCAGAGCAGATGACAACTTCTGGTTTGCATTCCACAGTGGAATGCAAATCCCAGAAGCATGGCAGCAGGCAGTGTGAGGCATGAGCCAGCCCGGCAGGTAGTCTAAGCCAGCCTGGCAGAGGGGAGAAAGGGACTGGCCCAGTGGGAACTTTCCTGCTTTCCCAGTTGCCCAATACACCCCTAGCCCTGCCTCCACTTCATAGACCCGTGGTTGACCACATGTGTTCACATGTAAGAGCAATCAGTGGCTGAAGCTGAATATTGAAGGTAAACATCAGTATAAATAACTTGTAACGTTAGTTACAAAACATGGATAAGTTTCCTTCAGCTTTGTAAGATGTGTAATATGTAGATACTGTAAGGTAAATGAGGATTCTGGGCGTCTAACTAACACCTCAATGTCCATTAATGGGCAATAAATAAAATAGCTTAACTTATAAATGGGAACTAATGTTACATATTTTCTCTATAACTAACGTTGCTGTCTTCTGTCACTATTATTACTTGTATAATTAAGCCAATATCATAGACTACATAAATGTTATTATCTCCTACTTTGTCCTCTTTTATAACTACAAGGGATAAAGCACTTTGAGTGTGAAAATACAACGGGCTCTAGAAAACTGTAGTTCATTTTTTTATTATGAAATTCTGAAATATTAAAATAAACAAAAGTTGGAAGCATTGGAAGGATGAGGATTATTTGAGGGCAAATTTTTGTGGTTTAATTAATCACCAGCCAATTGCAGAAAATTTATACTCATTCATATAACATAAGCAGGCAAGCTTCAGTACTGAGGGCCCCAAAACAATATATTAAGGAGGGAACAGTCATTTTATTGATCGACTTCCCTGAAAATTATGACATTCAGTATCAAAACGAAGTCACGGCAACCGTAATAATATATACAGCTGTTGCATATTTCTGAGAAGAAGGAAATCTAAAAGAAAAATCCTTTGCCATTATTTCAGATGCAAAGTCACACACCACTACAGAAGTAGTAATGCATAACTATCTACTATGACACATCCAGAAATATGGACTGATGGTGCATCCCAACATTTCAAAAACAGAAAAGCAATGTCATATCTGTCACATTTGCAGGCTGACAAGCACATTTCAGTTAGATGGAATTATCATGAATTATAGCATGGTAAAGGCCCCCATGATGTGTTGGTGGCACCTTATAGAGGACAGTCTGGAAACTTGTTTTACAGGGCAAAGCTGCAGTGTGGAACTACAAAGAATTTTTTGAAGTCGCCAGCCAATCCACATAAATCCACTGTATTCTTGTTGATTCTACTCTGAGACAATTCATATATGACAATCAAGAATCAATGCTCGCCGACCTCTAGGATGCGTGGAGAAATACGTGGAATAAGATGTGTGGTTCCTGTCAAGGAATTTGTTGTAAAATTATACGAAAACAATGATAAAGTCAGTGGCGCCCTCCCTGCATGCCCACACGGTAAGGGGGCATGGCCTCACGGTAAGGGGGATGGCCTCATGGCCCGAACCCCCATTGTTATCATGTGGGGGTGCTGGAGGTGCAGTCTGCTGTGTGCAGTGCCGGCTCCCTTACTGTGTCAGGAGCTGAGTGCTACACTTAATGCTACAGTGCAGCACCTGGCTCCTGTCACTGTGGGGGAGTCGGCACTTAGGTGTCACCCCTCAACGAGTGACACCCAGGTACGAACCCACACCCCCCTTGTGACGCCACTGGTGAAAGTGCTCTTCTTAGTACATGCAAATGAAAACACAATTCTGATGTTGAAAAAAGTTCAAAATACAACCTCTAAAGAACATGCAAATATTGATCAATCTTCTATTATAACTGCTAATACCCAAGAAGTTGAATCTGATTTGCCATGTAATATTGTGTTTTGTTAAATGTTTATTGTTATACTGCACAAAGTATAATGTATATTCTTTGTGTTACGTAGTTATATTATGTGATCTTAGATATAAAAACATATGCCTATTTTGATAAATATTAGGCATAAACATACATCTTACTTCTTTGCGCGTAAAATAGCCTTCCTAGTCCCGCCACTCAGTAGTGCCAAGCATCTTTTTGTGCAATTTTTTACTTTCAAATGCACATTATACACAAATTGATGTGAATAGAATGCGCACGCAGCTTCTGCTGATTAAAATGATATGTAGCATGTCTAAATTCTGTGTGCGACTGTGGCTGTATCTGCGTGCGAAATGCTACGTTTCAGTCACTGACACTGTAACGTAGTATTTCGCATGCAGATGCACCCGCAATTGCATACAGAATATAGGCATGCCACATATAATTTTAATCAGCAGAAGCTATTCGCATTGCTTTGTGAATAATACGCATAGGCACGCGTCATATTTAACGTGACTTGTAGCGTACGGAGGTAGTATCTATGTGGATACATCTGTAATTGGAAATTTATGACATTTCATTTAACTAATTATACAAACATAATCTTAAGTAGGACTACTGCTGTTGTAAAGGCCATTTACTGTATCTCAGACAACAAATTTATCAAAACAACAAATTTTAATACTGAGGTTTTTTAATCATTCATGGCATGTAATCCTAACTTTTAAAACATATGTGAGAAACATTATTGAGTAGATTGAGTTTATTCTTATTATACTATACAGATAACTAATTTTCCTGTATTATATTCTCTCTGTGTAACGTTAGTTATATGTGTGTAATGTTAGTTAAAAGAACATCAATTTTATAAATATTAAACACCATTGAAACTAATGATATTTCATTTAAATAAATATACCAACATGATCATATTTAGTGCTGCACTAAAGTTAAACAAAAAGCCATTTACATCAACTATATAGAAGCAAAAATTTAAATTGTAACAAAGGTTATTACTTTTAATCACTCATTACAAGTAACGTTAGTTACAGCAAGCTTGATCAGAATTTTGAATTAAAATGAATAAAGAAAGTAAATAACACTTATTAAAACACATTAAATTCCACTTATCTTGTAAAACTATATTTTATACATCTTCTATCTATTTGGAAGTTATGCAGTATTGTTCATGTAATGGACTGTAGATATGCAACATTAGTTACTTTGAAATGGACCAACTATTCTCGGTATTGTATGGTGGTCGCTGATGCTCTCTATTGTATTGTAAAGATTCATAATGTCACAAGGCCACTGTCAGAATTTTGTGCCATGTCTCTAGATCATAAATGACCCCATTAGATTCTAGCTCTCTTCCTAATAAATGATTTTATGATTAATGCTGGATTATTCTTATAGTGTCACAATCTTATTAGACACAATTCCAGTCAGTTGAAATTAAGGAATTAAATAGTTAGAATAAATATGAGCTTTGACTTAAATCTTTCTTTGAATTGCTTGTTCCCATTCCTAATAAGAACACTGTCTGTGTTTAGCTTTCATTGGTAATAACAGCCTCATTACAATGTAAAGTGTGGTAGAAATGGATCATTGCCCCCAGAAATACTTCAGTCAAGTCTATAAATCTGTAATGAATAATACTGCATAAAACAGAAATTTTTGCAACATGTTAAAAAGTACAAATATAATTATACACCTGGATTATTCATATACTCAGTTAAGTTTCATATTGATGTGAATGATGATTACTAAGAATAACAACTGAGTGCACCCAAGATGGCTGCCTTACCCTCTGCAATAATGTAAAGTGATTCCAGTCCTACTGGGAGAAATGTGCTATGCAAACAAAAAATTATTATTATAAAAATTATTATTCTGTCTCAGCTGAGAAACACAAATAATGTATGTGCTTTACCTGGATAACCTGCCTTACTTATTTGAGTATACCACATTATTGTCAATTGAATCCATCTACCTGCATATGTGCCTGATACTCCAGTGTGGTGATTTTGGTTTATAAAAAGTAGGGATGTGCAGGCTTGGATAGGTTCGAGTTTGCACGTTGAGTTCGGATTTTTCCCTCCAAAAAAACGGAACTCAGAAAGAAGAAAAACGTCATCTTGCATGGACGAACATCATCATTCCTGAACTTTTGTCCAGGAATGATGATGTTCGTCCATGCAAGATGACGTTTTGCCTCTTTCTGAGTTCCGTTTTTTTGGAGGGAAAAATCCGAACTCAACGTGCAAACTCGAACCTATCCGAGCCTGCACATCCCTAATAAAAAGTTGGGAGCATGTATTGTATTACATTATTCTATTTAAAAAGATTCACTTTGGGATAACTTCTCCTCATTAGGAAATTGGCTCACAGGCACTTTCAGCTTCCAAATACCCCATCCCTGTGGTACAGGAATCGGTATGATTTACCGCCGGACCCCTGGCCGGCGGTTCAAATCCCGACAGTGGCATCTCGACAAGGATGAAAATCCCGATGTAAGTATTCACTAACCTATTCCACCCCCTAATCCTCCCATAGTGATGCCTAACCCCAACCTTCCCCCCAGTGCCTAACACTAATCCCCCCTCTAAGTGCCTAAACCTAAGCCCTCCTTCCCCACCGCCTAAACCTAAGTCCCCCAGGGGGTGCCTAACCCTAACCCTCCCTCCCCCTAGCCTAACTCTAACCTCCCAGGGGGTGCCTAACCCTAAATCCCCCCCGTGAGCCCTAAACCTAACCCTTCCCCCCGCGCGGCTGTCCGCACTCGGCGCCGGCATCCCTTCGATCGTGATGCCGGGCGCCGGTCTCCTGGCATTGGTAAAATGACAGGCATCTAGATTTAGACACCTGTCATTTAACCCTCACCGGGATTAACAGTCGGGAAGCCGGCTGTCGTGATTAGGTCCACCGGCTTCCCGACTGCATACCGTGGTACATACATTGGTGCTAATCCATTGTATTAATACTGTCCACAAAGCTCATACAGTGTATCAGTGTTAGTAATAATAATATATTTATGGTATACTAGTATTGTTGAACCATCATTTGCAGAGTCGAACGTTAGCGAGACCACCCCCTGTGTCACTTTCTTTTAAGACCTTCCCCCTCTCACTCTCTTTCACCCCAATTACCACCTTCTCTCTCATTCTCTTGCAGCTGAATAAGCTTACCCAGGTGGAAGCAGGGAATTTGCATTTAGGTTAAATGTTCTGAGGGTGTCATGGGCGTATAGGCTTAACTGCGGGTGTGATTTCAGATGGATCTCTGGCACCAGCTACAGGGCTAGTGCAAATGAGCTCTGTGTGATGTCTATGTTACCTTTAACCAGGTGTTGTACCATAATAAGTAATATTCTCCAAACCAGTATACTTAAGAATTTGTAATTTTATTAATTAATTAAATAATTAGATCAAGCCCTTAACTGGGACATATTCTCCCAGGGTTAATGCAGCAGTCAACCACGATAGACATTGTCTCACAATATTTAGACTCGAATCTGAATTCCTTTTGAGTGATACTCATGGCGTGCTGCATCCCATATTTAGTCTGAATAGTTTCCTCAGCACAAGGACACATATATGGGCATGATCTCGTTCACTTTGTTAGATAAACAGTTTCCTTTGGGAGCGGCCTTAAAGACATACACTGATTTCCATTTAAATCTGAGTTTGGACAGAGAAACAAAATGGAAGTACCAATGCCCTATTACATCTCATGTACTGCTTCATTACACAGCATAAAGCATATGTAAATATGGAATTATGTAAATTAGTCTTCGACAGCTCCACCCTTAGATAAGCACATTAATTACATGTGCTATATCTCATCTCCATTTCTTATATGTTTTCATTTTTTATTTTTTTTTAAGTAGCCATCTGAATACAGCATAGGCCACCTACAAAAAAAATCAGGATTAAGATTTCAAGAATAAACTTTGTCTGTACATAAAATATGTTAAAAAAACATTTCTAAACCTGAAAATCAAAAATTAGTAACTAATCATGATCATCATAAATCACTTTAGAGTCTCTATCACAATGTATGCATAGAAATTCTTCTTTTATAGTATAAGCCTCATTTATGCAACTGATAATAATGGTTTCTTCATCTGTAGTATTATTGGTCAGATAACTTCAACAGTGAATTTTCAAGATTTGTATAAAAAGTTCAATAATATCCTCCAGTCTGTACAATTAAGCAGTCAATTGTGTCCGGTGTTGTAGTAGTAGTTCATTCCAGAATATTTTAATAAATGTCCAACATATATGAATGTCTTATCATATAAAGTCCAGTATCATTGTCAATAAATTTGTCCAGTTCAATAATTTCATGTTGATTATACAAATATCCCCAATTATCATACGTAAGGATGTTAGCAAAGTTGTTTCCAACATGATGTCTCACTGAAGTATCAATCTGAGAAATATATTTTTATTCACTGGATCAATATCTCTTGTAAAACGTCTGGCATCCTGCAAAAGAACTTATCACAAATTATTATGAGTTATAACATAAAATTGTAGTATCATTTTGCCTAAAAAGGAAATATCTTCTGAATTAATTGGCAATAATTTGTAAGCATACTTTCCTCATAGGTAATATAGATCATCTGGTAACAAGAAAATAACATCAAACCCAAATATGTTAGTAATTAGCATTCCTAATATGTCTGAACTATATGACCTGTATCACTATTTGGAACACTCAATATTGGAACTAATCCCTAGCAGTGTATAATCAAATGCCTCATTGTAAAAATACATTGTACATAATAAGCATTTAGTCCTTTTAAAATCTTCCTTACATTGTTCATAAAAGCAAGGAATTTAAGGTTTGTACACAGTAAAGATTTTATTACAATATTATGACTCAACATTTTCTACTTGTATTGGACTAGTAAACATTCCTGTAGTTATTCAGATCTGAGGTGTAGTCTGCTTCATTTCATATACTTCCTTATTAAAACAAAATGGAATGCGTTCACTTACATATGAAAATAACATAATTATTAGTGGTTTTGCCAAGTTATAGTTATCAGTAACCCCTTTTCCTGTTTACAACTTTTAATTACACAATTCTCACATGTTTTATGTTAGTTATCTTAGTATTTTCAGTATATTTCAACTCAAGAATGGTTCTATTTAATACTTTACCCATCAATGAATATTTTTGTAGAATTGGATTCTCTTTTGTATAATATCCATACACCATAGTATACACATTTCTTCTGGTTTAGTACAGTAAATGCAAATGCACTTTTCAATAGATGATAAATCAGATTTCTGATACCGATCATTTTCCCTGCTTAGAAAAGAGGAAGGAAAGGACTTATTAGAATAACCCCATCATCCACAATACTGGATGTGTAGTCATACCAGACCATGAACCCTTGCTCGCCCTCTCTCCAAAATAAAAATAAGTCTCAATGTTGCAATAAACACGATTGTTTCCATCACGCAGCTAAGAAAAATTATGCTTCCGTTGTCATCAGTCTATATCATAGTCTATTGTGAGCAATAATCTCCATCTTGATTGAAGAGTTCTCATAGTCTTATATCACAGTATTTATAGCTCAGTCTCTATATCAGCACTTGAGTCTGAGAATAAGTCCCCTATAAAGCTCGGATCTCTCTCTGACCTTTTTCAATGTGAGCCATGGATCCAGGTGTCCTTCTCAGCAACCTTTATAGCTGTATCTGTTGTCAGCATCACTTTGCCATGCCAAGGACCATCCCATTGATCTGTAAGGGAACCAGAATGTAACAAACTTCTCATCATACCATCATAGTCTCTAGACTGTATTTCATCTTCTTCATCAAATGCTGATGTTGGTTGAATATCCTGTTGAGCTTCCCCAAAAGTCTACTTGTTGTAGCTGCTTAGACAATTGTATAAAATATTGAACAGTCAAATCATGTTGTAATCGTAAATCAGTCTTTGGTTTAGCAATACATCTTGATTGTAGTTCAAAAAAACAATTAATAATAAGGAGAGATTGAGATAAGGCTCAGGGGTGATTCTATTACTATGAAGCACCAAATGTAGGCCTTCAAACAATTCCTGTCTCTTTTGTAAGTTTAAACTCATTTATTTTTTATAACACCATTGTGTGTAACTTTCATTTTATTCCCATCATTTCACTTATTTTAAAAACTTCCCCTGTGTCTTTCAATAACACTTACAGTAAGCAAACTACACCTTACATACAAATTCCTCCAAAATCTCTTCTCTTAGCATTATGAAGCTATAAATTCGGTAAACTCCAAGAACATGCTAACACTATATTTGAATCCTCTTTTTCGACATGCTCCTCTCCTTTCTAATCAACATACTCCAAATCCTTCTCATCGACATACTTCAAATCCTTCTCATCGACATACTCCAAATCCTTCTCATCGACATACTCCAAATCCTTCTCATTGACATACTTCAAATCCTTCTCATCGACATACTCCAAATCCTTCTCATCGACATACTTCAAATCCTTCTTTTTTTTTTTCATTGGTAACTGAATAACATCAATTATCAATAGTACTTTGAAAATGTTCTAGTAGGTACCATTTTCTCTTCATTACTTATCATCTGAATGACATAAACATTCACATTTTCACTTTATCTCTGGCTCGAGCACACCAGTAAGATTGTACAATGTGATTCATATTATCTGCTCTTAAATGTACTAACCCATGAACAACCTCTATATGGCTTGTAATAATTTCAATTCTACTCAAATACCCATTATCATCCTTTCTTGTAACAATGCTTTAATTTCCAGACATTGACCTCATTGTGAGAAGTATTTTCCTGATATTGTCTTAATTGGTCAAATGTGATATCCTTAAACAACATCAACTGAGTTTCTATAACTGATTCATCATATGTACTTAAAATTACCTTTCATACTGCCTTACTACCTTGTAAGCTAATATGTTACCCATGAGAATAATATCAATCTCTTTAGTTTGTACCCAACACTTAATTACTACAACTTATTTTTAGTAAACATATTGCTTCTTTCAGTTCTTTAACTGTTTGTACATATAAAATTGTAGTTCCCAGAAGCTATGCGGTAACCCCTATGGTTCCAATTGCTATAATCAATGCTGTACATTACATCCAGCTAACTACGTTGAATGTGGTAGTCACTGTAATGCATACCCTGTAACCAAAAAAAACATTATGTATCTGTCTGTAACAGTTATCATCAGTAAAGAGAACTAAGTCAGGATTATCTAATGACACTTTCCATTACTGAAAAATATTTTTATATTTCATTATTGCAAACATGTTCATTGTCTTCCTTTTTCCTCACCATTAACTATTATCAACCATATTCCCCCCTGTTGAGGATAAAGAAGATCAATGTAGCACAATTGAAAATATGACATATGTAAGATGATATGAGTCTAACATATTATCCCCCATCGAAAAAAATCTGACTGTAGGAACATGTTTAAGTTGAGCATTATTAAATATATGAACAACAGTATGTAAAACCAATAGATGCAATTCAACTTAACAATTAATACCACCCTTTAAGGATATAAATGTCTTCGAGATGGTGGAAAACAATGTCCTGTATATTTAAAATTATCAGTATATAGTTTGATTTTGTCCCATTAAACTTTTAACTTGCTTCTGCAAAAGAAACACAATTGTTTGTTAGTATCTCTTATTGAAGTTTAAAATAACTTTGAATATAATCACAGATCACTGTTAGATAAGGACTGCGTCAACTGTAAGAACATAAAAAATTGCAGATTATTTTGAAAATATTGTAAACTGTTTGTAAACTTTTCCAGAATATATCCTTTTGCTTTATTAAAACATTATGTAGATACTGCGTAATAGGGCATTGGTACTTCCATTTAAATCTGAGTTTGGACAGAGAAACAAAATGGAAGTACCAATGCCCTATTACATCTCATGTACTGCTTCATTATACAGCATAAAGCATATGTAAATATGGAATTAGGTAAATTAATCTTCGACAGCTATGATCCATGTTTATTTCTATGGAAATCAGCCCCTCGGTCCTTTAGTCGATCCTGAAATGCTGGCATTCCAGGCAACCACCTGAGTTTGTCTAATGGTAGTTACAGTTCTTGTATTTTGCCTCTTGCATATTTTTTATGACAACTTTATTTTATTATACACCTTAATTATTGCACCTTTTTTTACATTGTGGTTATATTTTTGCTATTTTTGCTATTCTTGCATATCCTATAGTTTGCTTGTTTTCTTTTTTTTTTTTCCAGTTGGTTTCTATATGTCTTTGTACTATGCTCTATTTACATACTTTATTGTGCATCTGAATTTTGTGGCACCATATATATAAATTATAATATTAAGTGCCTACATTGCCTGATATATACAGGCAAAAACGTTTTGGGGCTGTAGCACCCCTATATGACTAACCCTACTTAGAGTTCTCTCATGTAGGAATTCTGTAGGATTTTTCTTCCTCGGACATCCACCTTTCCCTGCATATCATTATCAGATTACAAATTTTTCAAGATACGGGAAATATTCAGCATGGGAGAACTCTATAGAGCGAAAGGTTAGTAATTACAAATTTTACATACAATATCCATTTAGCGGTTATTTGATTTACTTGTCTTGTTTAATTCCTAACACAGTGCTCCAGTTTCTTAATATGGACCAAAACCATACTGGTATGGTAGATCAATTGGCTTCTGAGTAAATTGGCCCTGGGATGTGAATGCTGTGGGCGTGTTGTAGAGAAATGGAGTGGTAGCAGGGAGTTATGTAGATGATTAAACATTTTCTGCTAGAACTATGGAGATAATATGTGCATGGTAATAATTGCATATTTATGCTGGTTTGCAAGCTCTTGGGCCCTGAGTCAAAGCTTAAACTAAGCGCCTCATGTTACCATTCGCCCTCCCAACTCTTCTTTGGTGTTATGTTCTAGTCAGTATCTGCATGGTCATCTGGTGGTTCAGAGGAAGTATGAGGAGCACTTGTGGTCATAGATGTTCCATGGTACCTTCAGGTTATCAGCAATCAAGGAGGTTCCAGACTAGACAGAAGTAAACACCACCACATGGGATGTGCTGCTGGGGTGGAAAGCGGAGGCAATTGGGATTGCTTGGGCTCTAAGGGGGATAAAATGTTTAATAAACCACATTGTAGTGTATCTACTACAGTGAATTTCAATGGGTTTGCAGTCAGTGGGCCTGATTCAGCACTGAACGGATTTGCAAAGCTGCACGCAGGCAACTTTGCATTTCGTCCTTGCAAATATGCAAATGCAGCGAGAGGTGTCTGACCCCTCCTGCTGCATTTGCGATCCCAGCACTGTGACTGTGGTCGGACGGCGCTGGCCAGCTGAGCAAGCCTCGGCTTACACATGGTGACCAGCTTGCGAGGTCAGGAAACTGCATCTGTGGATGCAGATCCTGGCCATGTCACTCCCAGAAAATGGGGGCGACACGGCCCCATTTCTGGGAACACCGGCTATCCCCCGCAGCGCACCAAAAATGCCTCTGCCTGTCAATCAGGCAGGGGCTGCATGCAATCATGCAGGACCCATTCTGCACATGCGCAGAATGGGACCTGAGAACGCGCAGATTCCCGATAAACGGGAAGCTGCGTTCAGCGCTGAATCAGCCCCAGTGTCCTCTTGGTACTTAGCTGGAGAGACAGCTACACTGAAATTTGATCTAGAATTTAGAGATATCTGTATCTAGATATACTGTACACCTGATTTACAATATGCAATATAACATTGATTTTAGAAATTAAATGGACATTTGCAGCTCAATTGAAACCATATGTAAAACAGATGTATCACCTGCCTGAAATTTGGATAAAATAACGATTATATATTAGCAGAAATGTGAAGCATGCAAATGTAATCATTAAGGCTAAACAGTTTTATTTCATTCAACTTTACCCAGCATTAGATTTAATTGTTTTTCCCACTTTACTGGAGTATTCCATAAACTCAAGGTCAGACTGATCCACACGAGTGCAGGGGAAATCCCTGGCAGTCCCACTGCCTGGGGACCCTCCTCCCCTAAGGGTCAGGTTCCAGACTGTGCACTCAAATTACACATTGTTACTCTATTAGAGGGTCAATTACCTGGTATAGCAGGGTCACTATGGGTAACATGGGTGCTTGGATCCCTTCTATAGAATCTACACCAAGTTTAGCCCTCCTGCAAATCAAAGTGGGTGGTCTCTACTCATCCCCACCCCATCCTCTTGTTGGCTATGGGCTTTAGGATAATGAGCACAGTTTCTGCCAGTGATTGGAATGGCTTCGTAGCTCTGTATTCATTCACTAACCGACAATCAAGTTATCCAGTGGTGAGAGCTTAAATAGCTGATTTTTTTCATTATTCTTTTTTTACAATGGAATGTATTTGTATTTCTCCTTTACTAGACCTAATGCATTTCTCAATGAGTTTTAGACACTGGCCAGTCAGTACTGGGGTCCAGTATCATAAATACAGTCAGTTATTATGTTATATATAGATAAGGTCACCATCATGTGCTCAATTATAATAAATATGATACATTATACTGCATTCCCAGGACTATGGTGTATTCACTACTGTACACTGCTGTTATCAATCGGGTACATAATCATGAATGCACCGTCAGAATATATATATATATATATATATATATATATATGTATATATATATATATTTATAAAGGAGCCCAGACCATGCACTCTCTAATTGTTAGCCAAGCCTCTCTAGTGGCTGACCACACCCCCTGTGCTGGCTGGCCTCACCCCCTAAGTATGGGCCCCTACCACTACATTCTCCTGGTGGGCTCTTCATGGCCCTGTCAAACACTGCATAAACGGACATCCTACTGTTACAATTTATTATTACCATTTATTTATATTGCACACACATATTCCTCAGCGCTTTACAGAGGCAATTGACAATGGGGCCTATTCATCATATCTAAAAAATCGATGGAGGTAATTAGGTTTAGATCTTGCATGGAGTTCTACCTAATTACCGGAGGAATAAATCATTCCTCCTCTCCATCAGTATCTATTCCGAAAAGCTGTCATTTTTGCGATGACAGCTTTTCGGGAATTAGATAGTTTTCCTTCTCTACAGTAACTTGTCGCAGCTGGAATCTGTGCTGTGCATGCGCTGTTACATCTGTAAAACCAGCACATGCACAGCACTGCCTACACCTGGGGTAATTTTGTGTCCCCTCCCCCGCATACCTCCCCCCTGTCCCGCACTTACCTGGCCGCTGCAGCGCCTCCGGCTCCGATGGCTGCTCTGACACGTGTTCTCCCAGCAGAACACAGTCATTCAGACCCTATCGCAAGTGCCTATGCGCTCGCAAGTGGTCCGATGTTGAGGCCCTGCGCACAAGCAGCGGCCGCACTGCGCATGTGCAAGCCCGGAGTGAGAGAGAAATTCTCTCGCTCCGGGGCTCACTACAAAAGGGGCGGCTGTCAATGGTGATCGACAGCTCGCACCATTTTGTAGGCGGGGCGGGGGGGTGGCTACACAAACGGAGGCGTTCCCGACGGAACGCCTGCCATTTGGGGGCAGCCCCACTGACATCACTTGTGTTGTCAGTGGTGAGCTTCCGGCTCTAATAGAGCCGAAAGCTCACTGGGGCTTGCGGTAGATGAGACCATACCACAAGGGTCTTGTCGCAAGCCCCAATGGTCGCGATGGTCTTGACCATCGCGACCATCAACCTGGCTACTTGCTAAAGCTGTGGGTGGTCACCCACAGCCTAGCGAGCGGCCAGGAGGCCGGCTCTGAACATAGAAGCGGCCACCCTCATTCAGAGCGAGCGCTCACATTTTGCGAGCGGCTCTGAATTAGGGCCAGTGTCCGAGCAGCCACCGGAGTCAGAGGACAGACCAGAGCGACAGAGCAAGAAGCCGGGGGACTTGCACCACGGTGATACATGAAAATTTTAACTTCTATTCGCTTCCTCACAGTGGCGCATAGTAACTCCATCAAATTCCAAAAATACATAATTTTCGGAATTTGATGAATAGCATAATTTCCATATCCCCATACTAATGTACTCATGTATATCAGTGATATCTCCTGTGTGTCTCTTCATGAATACTAAAATAATGTTAATTAAGGAAAATTTCCTTAAAAACGTTATTTTAGTGTTAATGAATAGGCCCCTATGTGTCTACGGTCAGTAGGTTTACGTAAATGCTTATTCTGTACCTGAACAAGACAAAAGCACCAACAGTATAAACACCACTTATGATTATGTGTTGATGAGGTATTTTTCTGCTCATTCTCAGTATTTTTAATCAGAGATGGGAGCAGTGAAATTATTACTTTTCATGTCCATATCCTGTACAATGTACTTTACAATGACATTATGTAATATAATAACCAGTCTGGCACTGCGGCAATTCTAATTTTGGAATCTAGCTCCTGGGTTCAGGAGTCATATCCTGATGAAAACAGAAGAACCCCCCGTCAGACTGTCATCCTTAATTTATGAGTCATATTCCATGGTTGAGATCTGGAGTGAAAGTTCAGATCCTGTTACAGTGTATCACAGTTAGTTACAGTGTTAAATCAGGCAATGAAAACTGTCCAAACCATCACTAGCTAAGCTTTTGTTATGTCAACATGATCCAAATGTCAACATTAAAAATGTCGACATTTATGTTATGTCGACACATCTGTTACAAGTCACAGTCACAACTTGAATCCTTCTAACAGGTTGCCCTAGACAGGATGGGGTTACTTCAGTTGTTCCTGTTACTAGACGATCGGCACGCCTCAGGAAGTGATGTATTCCACAGTGCAAACCTGATTGGGACTTCAGCCTATTTATACTCACTGGACTATTGCAGCTGTGCCAACTATAGTGTGTCTGTGAGTTTCATCTGCTTTGCTGCATGGTCAGTTTGTTTGTTTCTCCTCGTGATACAGCTCATCAACTTCCATATGGCTTTCCAGCTGCACCAAGCAGCCCCCGTGCTGCCATCAGCTCATCAGCTTCCATACGGCTTCCTAGCCGCACCAAGCAGCCCCTGTGCTGCCATTGGCTCATCAGCCTCCATACGGTTTCCTAGTTGCACCAAGCAGCCCCCGTGCTGCCATCGGCTCATCAACTTCCATACGGCTTTCCAGCCGCACCAAGCAGCCCCCGTGCTGCCATCAGCGCATCAGCTTCCATACAGCTTCCCAGCCGCACAAAGCAGCCCCCGTGCTGTCATCAGCTCATCGGCTTTCATACGGCTCCCAAAGCCATTACCAAAACCTAGACTATATACTAACAGCTATTGCCGCACCATTGGCACAATTGCCGCACCATCTGCACTATTGCCACACCATCGGTATAATTGCCACACCATCGGCACAATTGCCGCATCATCAGCTTCCAAAGTCATTTCCAAAGACTAGACTGTTTACTAATGGCTATTGCCACACCATCAGCACAATTGCCGCACCATCGGCACTATTGCCGCACCATCGGTACAATTGCCACACCATTGGTACAATTGCTGCACCATCGGCAGGTTTGCTGCACCATCGGCATCCGAGGTCATTGTCTAGACTTTCTCTATTTCACCAACAGCAATTTCCGCACCATTGATACTATTGCCACATCATCGGCTGCTGTGCTACTTTAAACCACTTCAAGTCATACCATTGGTCAAATATCCACTCTTCTTTTCCTCAAAGCCTTACCATCACCTGCATCTGTTCAAACTGTAAATTTCATCTATTGAATTCCCTTGTACCTCCATGTGAGCCGCTACTACCCCGAGCATAAGTCTAGGCGGCCACCTAAGTACCGGTGAACGTTTCCAAGTTATAAGGGAACAACGGGCGGTTGTTATTGGTGAAGACCTTGCTAGCCGGGTTCTTGTGGTCTCACATGGAGTAGGCATTGGGATTCGTAACATTATAGATGGCCAACTTACACAGGTACACTTGGATATAGATGCAGAAAGAGTCGTGTCGGACTTATAGCTTCTGCTATCATGGAGCAGAGATAGAATCTTGCCCGGTGCTTGCAGCCCAGATCCAAACTCTTACTCAGAAAGTCCAGGAACTCACTATATGAGTTGAAGAGAACTGTTTTCCTGTGCATGCAGCTCATTATCTTGAACCAAAGATGAATTTACCAGATCGTTTTTCTGGGGATCGCAGACAGTTTTTAAACTTTCGTGAAAGTTGCAAGCTCTATTTCCGACTTTGTCCGGTCTCTTCAGGGACACAATTACAACAAGTGGGACTGGTAATCTTTCTCCTTCAGGGGGATCCACAGACTTGGGCCTTCGGACTGCCTTCAACCCATGCAGCATTACAGACCATTGAGGCTTTCTTTACAGCCTTGGGCCTATTGTATGATGACCCGGACCGTGCTGCTTTGGCTGAGTCCAATTGCGTGCCCTCAAACAGGGTCAGAAGGCAGCAGAGGATTACTCATCAGAGTTCCGTAGATGGGCAACTGTTGGAATGATCCGGCTTTACTTAGCCAAAATCGTCTCGGTCTTTCTGAGGCTATCAAGGACATTCTTGTTTAACATTCATCTTCTGAATCCTTGGATGATATTATGCAACAAGCCAAGTAGATGTGAACAAAATCTTCCCATCAAAAACACCTCTTTCTCTCGCTTGGGTTCCATCTTCGGTCACAGAGGAAACAATGCAAATTGGCGCCTCTCGCCTAGCATCAGAAGAGAGATGCAGAAGATGGTCTCTTAGCCTCTGTATGTATTGCAGTGACAAGGGGAATACTGTGTCCACTCAGACCAGTAAAAGACAAGGCCTAAGTGTTCGGAAGGATTTACACTTAGGCCTGGCATCCATTTCCTCCCAGAATTCTCTTTTAGTCCCAGCAGCCATCCAACTCACCAATTCCACTTTGACTACTTCAGCCTTCATTGATAGTGGGGCAGCAGGCAACATCATGGATTTTCTTTTCTTTCGCACTCTGGGTGTACCAGCTGTCCCCTTGGAACAAGAAATTCCTATCTGTGGTCTAGACGGAGGTTTGATTTCATCAGGTCATGTGAAGTTTAAGACAACTCCTCTCCAGTTATTGATGGGTTTTTTACACTCAGAAATTTTGTCTTTTTATCTCCTCCATTGTCCCTTGGCTCCAGTCGTTCTTGGTTTTCCATGGCTTAAGGATCATAGTCCTGTGATTTATTGGCAATCTGGTGAGATAATTAGATGGAGTCAGACCTGTCAGAATCGTTGCTTGACCATGCCTATTTGGTCTGTATTAACTACGGTTGCTGAGACGCCTCCAACCATTCCACTTAAGTACTGGGATAATGCTGATGTTTTCTCCAAAAAACTTGCGGTTGTTCTTCCTCCACATAGATCTTACGATTGTGCCATTAATTTGATTCCAGATGCCAAATTACCAAAAGGCCGGTTGTATTCCCTTCCAGTCTCGGATGGAAAAGCTACGAGAGAGTACATCGAGGATGCCTTGGCAAAAGGATTCATCCGTCCCTCAAAATCACCACTGGGAGCTGTTTTTTTCTTCATGGGAAAAAAGGATGGGTCTCTTTGTCCCTGTATAGATTACAGAGGACTCAACAACATTACGGTAAAAAATTCATAGTCATTACCTCTCATTCCGGTACTGTTTGATCAGCTGCGTCAGGCTAATATCTTCTCCTAAATTGACCTCCGAGGGGCATACTACCTGATTTGAGTGGGGACGAGTGGAAAACGGCCTTCAGTACCCATTCTGGACACTATTAGTCATGCATTTTGGCTTATCTAATGCTCCAGCTGTTTTCCAGGACCTGACTAATGACATTCATTGTGAGTTTTTGGGAGTATTCTGGACGACATTCTAATTTTTTCCCAATCGCTGAATCAACATCATCAGCACGTACATCAAGTTCTTCAAAAATTGCGGGAGAACCAACTGTACTTCAAGTTGGAGAAATGTGACTTTGATGTCACTCAGGTTTCTTTTCTGGGATATACCATCTCGCCCCAGGGATTTTCAATGGATCATGGAAAAGTCAAGGCTATACTCAAGTGGGACCAACCAACTTCCCTTAAAGCCATCAGTGGTTCCTCGGCTTTTATATTTACTATTGCCGATTCATTAAATCCTTTTCCAGCATTGTGGCACCCATTGTATATCTGACCAAAAAAGGAGTGGATACTTTAAATTGGCCAATCGAGGCGATGCAGTCTTTTAAAACTCTCAAAGTCGCTTTCACTCAAGCACCTGTCCTTCGACATCCTGATCCTGACCTTCCTTTTATTCTAGAGGTAGATGCCTCTAAAGTAGGAGCTGGAGCCATTTTGTCACAGAAAGACCCGGCAGATAGTAAGTTGCACCCATTTGCATTCTTTTTTTGGAAATTCTTCTCAGCTGAATGCAATTATGATGTGGGAAATCAAGAATTACTAGCTATTAAATGGGCTTTCGAGGACTGGAGACACTGGCTGGCAGGGGCCAAACACAGAAAATTGGTTCTTACTGACCGCAAGAACCTGTCCTACATTCAGTCTGCAAAAAGGCTGAATTCCCGACAAGCACACGTTGGGCATTATTAACTTCCTCATCTCCTTCCATACTGGTTCCCAGAAGATCAAGGCTGATGCCCTATCCAGGAGTTTTGGACCAATTCAACAGACATCCAGGTCAGAGGAAGCTATCATTCCTGACTCTTTTTTTCCATTGTGCCCTCACCCAAAATCTGGCAAATCTTATTCAGGCATGTCAATCAGAATCACCTCCGGAGAAGCCTTCTGGTCGATTGTTTGTTCCAGAGAAGTTTAGAAGAGCAGTCCTTCTGGATTTTCATGCTTGTCAAGTTTCTGGTCATCCAGGCATCAGTAAGACCTTAGAATTACTCTCATGCTCTGTTTGGTGGCCATCTTTGACCAAAGATGTGCGTGAGTTTGTCTTGGCATGTGAGGTATGTGCCTGTAATAAAACACCACAGACAGCTGCTTCTGGTCTGTTACTTCCACTTTCCATTGATATATACACAAAGAAGAAATACAGGTGCACAACTCAAAATTAACTGATTATATATAAATAAATAAATTTTGCAGTAAATACAATAGAGGTTTTTGGTATAATCTTGGCCAAGGTTATGGGCCTGCCCGCCATATCCGGGTAACCTCTTGTTGGGCAGGTCCCTAACATACTAAGGCTCAAATCCAGAGCGCAGGACACCCCCAAACTAGCTCAGCCAAACCACCCCAAGGCACCGCTCTAATAAGAAAAGTGAAGTGTTAAGAGCAGCCGCTGGCCGCATATAAAGCATAAAAATAAAAAAGCGAAATACATATATATGAAAGAAACAGACAGTGAGGTATTAAAATGTGTTAAAGGAAAATGTGTTATACTGCGGTGCCCTGAAGCAGATCAGCAAAGCAATCTAGGGGGACCCACACCCCAAAAGTGAACCAAAGTTGCACTACACAGTCTAAATATTAACAGGACTTACCTATTATTGTGCCTCTGACTGGTGTGCATATTACATTACCAGACTCCATGCTGTAACCAATGTAGTAGAAGTGCTAGTCTGAGTGGGAAGTGGCTCAGGCTTCCCAGGTGTGCAAATCAATGCACTAATTGGTTTACAAAGAAAATGGATCTCAGACTGCACATTCTTGACATATATATATAATTGGAGGAGCTACCTGTGGAGACCATTGATATATACACAAAGAAGAAATACAGGTGCACAACTCCAAATTAACTGATTATATATAAATAAATACATTTTGCAGTAAATACAATAGAGGTTTTTGGCACAATCTTGGCCAAGGTTATGGGCCTGCCCACCATATCCGGGTAACCTCTTGTTGGGCAGGTCCCTAACATACTAAGGCTCAAATCCAGAGCGCAGGACACCCCCAAACTAGCTTAGCCAAACCACCCCAAGGCACCGTTCTAATAAGAAAAGTGAAGTGTTAAGAGCAGCCGCTGGCTGCATATAAAGCATAAAAATAAAAAAGTGAAATACATATATATGAAAGAAACAGACAGTGAGGTATTAAAATGTGTTTACTGCAAAATGTATTTATTTATATATAATCAGTTAATTTGGAGTTGTGCACCTGTATTTCTTCTTTGTGTATATATCAATGGTCTCCACAGGTAGCACCTCCAATTATATATATATGTCCAGAATGTGCAGTCTGAGATCCATTTACTTCCACTTTCCATACCTAGGAGACCCTGGACCCACATCACCATGGATTTCATCGTTGACCTCCCAATATATATGCTCGATGTTCCATTATCTGGACAGTGGTGCACAAGTTTAGTAAAATGGCACACTTCATACCATTACAAAAACTTCCTTCTGCTAAGGAACTTTCCAGTCTGTTTCTTTAACACATTTTTCAGGTACATGGCTTACTGATGGATATCGTTTCGGATGGAGGATCACAATTTGTGGCACAGTTGTGTTCTGTTCTTTGGCATTGACCTTAGTATTTCTTCAGGTTATCATCCGCAGTCCGATGGACAAACAGAGCATGTTAATCAGTGTCTGGAACAATATCTACGCTGTTATGTTTCCAAGTGTCATAATGACTGGGTATCTCATCTGCCGCTTGCTGAGTTCGCCTTTAATAATTCATGCCATTCTGCACCTTCAGTATCCCTATTCTTCTGTGTTACAGGGCAACATCCGATGTCTAATGCCTTTGACTCTGGTTCATCAGCCTCTTCTTCTGTCTCTCAGCTCCATCATATTTTTAGTAAGGTTCATCAAAGCCTCCGGAAGGTATCTCTCCGCTCAAAAAGGTCTGTTGACAAACATCGGAGATCGTGTGGTTTAAAGAATGATGATTTTGGTTTGGCTCTCCACCAAAAACATCAAGCTCTATCCACCCATGCAGAAGTTGGGTCCCAGGTTTATTGGCCCATTCCAAATTATTTCACAGATGAACCCGGTATCCCTCAAACTTCAATTACCCAACTCTCTCCGTATCAATAATACCTTTCATTGTTCCTTGCTCAAACCAGTCTTCTCTTCAGTAAAGTTCAAACCCAGGTTGTCATCCAGGCCTTCTTCAGTTATGGTCCACGGTCAGCATGAGTTCATAGTAGAGAGATTCTTGGACTAGAATTTCCAGGGGTCATCTGCAATTCTTAGTCCACTGGAAGGGCTATGGTCTGAAGTAATGTTCCTGGATTCCTGATTTTGTATTACATGCTCCCAGGTTGAGAAGATGTTTCTTTCAGGATTTGCCAGACAAACCAGGTTCTGGGGGTCCTTCAACCCCCCGTCAAGGGGGAGTACTGTTACAAGTCACGGTCACAACTTGAATTCTTCTAACAGATTGCTCAGACAGGACAGGGTTACTTCAGTTGCTCCTATTGCTAGGCGATCGGCATGCCTCAGGAAGTGATGTATTCCACAGTGCATTGCTGCACCATCGGCACAATTGCCGCACCATCAGCACTATTGCCGCACCATCGGTACAATTGCCGCACCATCGGTAGGTTTGCAGCACCATCAGCTTCCGAGGTCGTTGTCTAGACTTTCTCTATTTCACCAACAGCAATTGCCGCACCATCTATACTATTGCCACATCATCGGCTGCTGTGCTACTTTAAACCACTTCGAGTCATACCATTGGTCAAATAGCCACAGTGATCTATTGAATTCCCTTGTACCTCCATGTGAGCTGCTACTACCCCGAGCATAAGTCCAGGCAGCCGCCTATGTACCGGTGAACGTATCCAAGTTCTAAGGGAACAACGTGCGGTTGTTATTGGTGAAGAGCTTGCTAGCTGGGTTCTTGTGGTCTCACATGGAGTAGGCATTGGGATTCATAACAATGTCATGTCAACATTAGCTATGTTGACAGTAAACACAATATTAATCAATTAACTAGTTTAACACAGGTGACTGCAATCATAAATCTAGTGGGAAGTCCAGGACCAGAGCATTTTTTGTACCTGATGGAAGGGGTCATGTTGGTTAGTCTGTACATCAAAAGTAATTTTATTGGGATATGAAACACAGAACAATTGGTTGCAGTACAGCATACTTGTGCAGTCAGGGCTGTATTAAGGGCCACATATGGCTGGTGCTGAAAATGTTCAAGGGCCTATTATGACTATCCTAAATAGGATCTGGTCTTGAATATAACAAACTGAATGGGAAATACATCATTCACACTGTTGGTATGGACACAAAAAATTAAAGTTCACTAAGTGACCAGATCTTTTGTTGAGTAGACCTGCAGTAACACCTACCATGTGATTGGACTCCTAGTGTTTGGATCCATCTCTGTGTCTTGCAGGCGCTGTGGACACGTGGGATGGCAAGTCTGATCATATGACCGGATGTAACCATCAACAGATCTATGTGGTAGTTGCTGTATATGGTGGTTACCATGGTAATATGGGAGGGCCTATAGGTCATGTGACTGGACTGATTCCTCTCAAGATTGGCCCAGCGATCAGGAAGCTGATATTGATTGGATATGATATGATGTTTGTATCCGGTTACCGGGCAACGAGAGGTTCATACATACACCGACTGGCTGTTTGTGTTAGGAGGGAAAGTTGGTTAGATAGATGCATCTTGTTTAGATTAGTCATGTGATGTTTTACTGCTGATTGGACAAACAGGGTATTTAAGGATGGTTCTGGATGATATCTTTACTTACCTGCCTTACCTTGAAAAAGACCCAAAGCTTTGGCTGAAATGTGTTGGCTTCTTTTGGTGGTTTCCAGAGCAGTGGTGGAGATTGTTAATACGGTAGTGTGTTACAGAAACCAAAGAGGATCCTGGAACTCCACTTGGGCTCACACATCATGCTTTATAAAACTGGCTACCAACAGTTCTGAAAGCAATTCCGGTAATGGTTCTCTAAATTGCCACTTAAGGATTCCACATTGTTTACTTTATGTCAACTTACTTCTTGTCCATATGTTATGTGTCTATATCTGTTACATTTTTATCTGATTAAAACTAATTAGACTATACAAGGATTTCTCTATTTTATTTGAGTTTAACAGTAATTGTATACTAAATAACAAAAAATGTTCAAGTCTCCTGCACTTCTGGACTGTAGCCTAGTTCACGCTCTTTTGAGCACCACACCTTCAGAAATACAGAAATAGAAATATGAGCGATTCCAATGGCACTGTGTTTTGAGGGGATCACTTCTGGATGCAGCTCTTGAGTTACACCAACCCCATAAAAAAGACACTATTAGTCACAGATGATCTATATCCTATAGTACACAGGTGTAGGCAGTGCTCTCCGCTCACATAATCATAAAGAAATTTGTTCCCTGAAAGGTATCTTTGTGTATTCAACTCCTGTAGTTAAACATGCTTGTATCAACATACATGCTAAGAAGCTAATCCAACCATATTGAATGATGATAATTTCTTTGTATTTAAGAAAAAATCAACGTTTTATCCCACCCACAGAAAAGGTTGCCTCATTGAATCTTTTGAACGTATAGTGAAAGATGATCTAGAAAAAGCTGAATTTAAACAAATTAAAAATCTGAATATGACAAGGGAAGAAAGAAATGCTATAAAACCCTTAGGGAAAATAAAAAGATAGTAATCAAACCTGCAGATAAAGGGGGAAGTGTGGTGATTTTAGATGTAGAGGAATTTAATGCTGAAATTATCAGACAGTTGGCAGATAGTTCCACCTATAAAAAACTGAGAGGTAATCCTACAAATGCAATAACTCAAAAACTAGAGGTGTTTTTAAGATTATACACATCTAAGAATATTATTACCGAAACTGTTCGAGATTACATCCAAATCGATACACCATCTATACCTGTGGTATATATATTACCCAAAATACATAAGAACAGGGAAAAACCTCCAGGTCGACCAATCGTAGCGGGAACGAACTCAGTCTTATCAAATCTTTACCATTTTATAGATCATCTCTTACAGCCTATGGTACAGAAAACATCTTCTTACCTGCAGGGCACAGTATCCATCATTAAGGAACTTACCAATGTAGAGTGGAAAATGGGGTATATATTGGTAACTGCAGACGTTACATCCCTATACACCATTATTGGCCATCACTTGGGCTTAAAAGCTGTTAAGTTCTTTTTAGATAGTGAGGATGTGTCAGAAGAATATAAGAACTTTGTAGTGGGAGGGATTTAACATGATCCTCCAAAACATTTTTTTCTGGTATGACAATACATTTTACCTACAATTGAAGGACACAGCCATGGACACCAGGTTGGCTCCGAGCTACACCAATTTGTTTATGGTGTGGTGGAAGACACATTCTGTGTGGAGTGGTCATCCCTTTGGAGCCAACCTGGTGACCTGGCAGTGATACATCAATGATGTCTTTTTTGTTTGGAGTGGAGAATCATTTTACATGGAATTGGAATGGAGTTGGAATCATTTTACACATACTTAAATAACAATGAATATAATATTAATTTAACATTTAATAGCAATGTAGAGAAAGTAGACTTTTTGAATCTCACCATATATGTGGACGGGGAACAATTAAACACCATGAATTTTGCTAAACCCACAGATTGTAATTCGTTTATCAAATTTGATAGTAACCATCACTAGAATTGGTTGAAAAGTATTCCGAGTAGCCAGTTCCAATGCATAAGGCATAATTGTACAGAAATGGAGATGTACAAACAGCAATCAGAGACACTAAAATAACATTTTATATCTATAGGTTATGATACTTAACTGGTGAATATAGCAAGAAGAAAAGGTGAAGAGCTAGATAGAAAAGAAGCTATATTTAGAACCAAACAATATAAAAAGACAACAACAAAAATGGGGATTCCATTTATAATATAGTATAACAACCAACACAAACAGTTTGAAGCAATTATTAGTAGGCATTGTAAAATTCTAACTAATGATGCCCTATTAGAGAATCAAATAGAGACACGACCAAGATTTGTATATAGGAAAGCTTGTAACATTAGAGATAATATAGTGAGAAGTGCTATAAATATTCCAATGAACATGAGTAACATCAAATCAAAGGGTTTCTACAGGTGTGGAATGTGTAGTATGTGCAGAACTTTCAAAAGTAACGAGAGTAAAATTATTAATTTCAAATCCACTCAAACGAATAGGTCATTTACTATTGATGATTTCATCACATGTAATTCCAAATACTGTGTGTATTTATTAGAATGCTCCTGCGGTAGTCAATATGTGAGTAAAACCACTAGAATGATAAAATTTAGACTCACGGAGCATTTGAGAAATATTAAAAAGGGATTAGAGTCACATAATGCCTCCCTTCATTTTAAAAATAAAAATTCATGTAATATAAATTATATAGTTTATTTTTGTGGTATTAAATCAATAAAACCAAATTGGAGAGTGAATGACAGAGATACCAGGTTAGCTAAGATGGAGATGAAAATGATATACTCATTAAAAACACTAATACCTAGAGATCTCAATGCTGACTAAATATCTAAATTTTAATAGTTTTATCTTGTATTTTATCTTATATTTCATATTTATATATTCATATGTACTTATACTGTGTCCATTTATTTTTATGTTCCTCCCACTGACTGATTCTCTATAATCAGAAATCGAGTTTCTACTATTTGTAGAAACCGACTTACCCAAAATGGCTGCTGGCTAGTACACTAGAGGCCGATTATGAATTAAATACAAAAGACCCACCCAAAATGGCCACCTGGAAATACTAGAGATCCCACGCGCACCAGCAAGACATCTCAAGCATTCCACAGACCGGAAGCTGATGTCATGTGACACGCAACGTGCGTTCATGCAGCCCACATGATCGGGAAACAGCTGTGGTTAACAGAATATGCAGCGCCAATTATGATGGGATGATCAAGATCCACTCCATGTGGTATTCACTAATTACAGACTTGAATAAGTGGCTGATGTATTTTATGTAATTTATGTGTGTTTCATATTTATCGTACTGGTTGTTTATATATATTAGTGGATGGAGTTTTAGTTATGATTAGGAGGGTATTATTTATACTTTTTAGACAAACAGAAATGTTTTATTCTTACTGGATTATCTATGTTTTAGTGTTTGCTCTAGAGTTAGCCCAGCCCCATTTTTAGTGCTAGGGTATAAATATAATTCTATGAGGTGAACCCCATAGACCCTGATAAAGGACCCAGTAGGTCAGAAACGCGTTGGACACTATACCATTTGGAGAACTTTTCCCATATTTCCATCCTTTTTGGGCTGGCCATTTTTTTGCTACTCATTCCGGGTGAGACGCATATGTATGACTGTGAGATAGCTCCTATGTGCTGAAGTGTTAAAACCTGAAAAGAATATCCATTTGTTTTTTATCTTTTGGAACATTTGTGATTGTTTTTAAAACCTTTCTGTGGAATAAATTTACATGAAGAAAATTATTTTGTATGGTGAATTTTCCACATATTGAAGTGTAAAGAAACCTTTCAAGGAACACCTATATTTATATCCAGGTGAGCTTGGTCCTAACTGGGAAGCCATTTATGTTGATACAAGCATGTTTAACTACAGGAGTTGAATACACAAAGATATCTTTCAGGGAACGCATTTCTTTGTGATTAGGTGAGTGGAGAGCACAGCCTCCACCTGTGTACAATAGGATATAGACCACCTGTGACTAATAGTGTCTTTTTTTATGGAGTTGGTGTAACTCAAGAGCTGCATCCAGATGTGATCCCCTCAAAGGACAGCGCCATTGGAATCACTCATATTTCTATTTTACTAATTGAACACTGCATGGAGAAGTGAGATGGATAAGATAAGTAACATCTAGTCATAAGGATTCAACTCTAAGGAAGAAAAATCACCTAGATGGAGGATTGTTCTAGAACATTCACTTATCTGAGGAATGTGACTAATTTCATGAGTTTGTATATTCATTTAATATTTCCATCATTGTGCATATGATATTTGGAGCGCCTATGGATAGCCCTGGATGCCTACCCGGAACAAAGATGATTTGGGAAGTATTACATTGGGAAGAGGTATGTGTTTTATTTTAAATAAATTGCTACAACATGCAGTGTCCATGTCTTGTGGTTTTTTCAATATTTTCATTACAGGTGGAATATAGGTGCCAACGGGTCCTTCCTGTCCAGGTATTATGGCACTTGTTGTTCCACAAGTGCCATCATGCAGGGACAGGCTTGCTGGAACCTATAGTCCACCTGTAAAGAACAATATTAGTTACTATTTATTTATCATTAACCCTGCATCCACTGCCAACAGGGATGCGGGACATAGGACTGGTTGTCCCTTTGGAGGGGGACCCAATTTTTTTGGTGGGTCCCAACATTTTGAGGGATGCCAGTCTGGGCTGACCAGCTTGGGGCCAGTTGCCATTATAGATGGGGGACCGCAGGCCATGTATTCCCCTGCTATAGCATCAGCCCCTGACTGGTTCAGCCCAGTGCTGGATATTGGAGAATAGGGGGAACCCCACACCATTATTTCCTCCTATTTTCCAATTCCAACCCAGTCTCAGAGGTCCAGTGCTGGTTATTGATTTAGAAGGGGGGGTGGGGGTCCCACACAATTTTTCTCATTGTACCTCTTCCTTTGCTTTTAAACCTAACAAAGCCTGCACAGATCATAGTGATCTGTGTAGTGCTCCTCCCAAACATCAGGGCCATACTATTCATAAGGCTGACTGGTCTGAAGCCTAGGGGCCCCGCAGGGAGAAGTTGAAAGGCACACTCGCAGTCAACTGAGGTTTGTTTTGAGGAAATTGAGGGGAGATGCAGCAGACCAACAGTGCACTGGCATCAGGCTTGTTACACCTCCATGAGAGGACACGTGACCGGCGCCATCACAGCTGCTGTCACCATCGCTAATCCCCAGTGTGTGACTGCACTATCAGTAGATGCTACACTGCTGACAGACAATGGAAGAGCCATCTTATCTCACCAACAACCTCTCTGACATCAGTCTTCCCGCACTGGACATTATGGATAGTTTAATGTACATTTTATTGGGATTGTCTGCAGCACTGGGTATCCATTTTTGGCAATCTAATAAGCAGAAACTCACTCTATGCTGAATCAAGCCACTCCATCACTGCATTAGTTTGTATATTCTCCCCGTGCTTGCGTAGATTTACCCCAGGTGCTCCAGTTTCCTCCCACACTCCAAAAATATACTGGTAGGCTAATTGTCTTCGGCAAAAATGTAACCCTAGTGTGTATGTTTGCTTGTATATGTGGTATGAAATATAGATTGTAAGCTCCACTGGGGCAGGGACTGATGTGAATGGCCAAATATTCATGTAAAGCGCTGCGGAATATGTTTGAGCCGTACAAACAACAGTTAATAAATAAATAATACCCCTCCTAAACAAAAAAAAAGGAGAACACAGACGCCCAGATTCAGATTCGGACGTTAATTAGCTGTAATTCTGGGAAGCCATGGAAGCCAGACTTACCATGTTATGCTACTGTAAGACTAATGCGAGTCCCTGGTCCCATGCTAGGTGCAAGAGATCCATCAGTAACAGGCTTCCCTTTGCTGTACGCACACCTCAGAATCTCACGGAACTCTGGTTACACACCAACGGACAGTGGTGTAACTACCGTAGGTTCAGGGTGTGTGGCTGCTATGGGGTCTGGACCAACCTAGAGCCCAGCCCTACCCCTGCACCTACCATGCCAGGCCAAAGTCCATCCATCCCCCAACACTCCCCTCCCCGCACCCTCCTCACTCCCCTCGACTTTATCTGCTCCGTGGTCATGAACCCCCCTCCAGGGCTGCCATCAGAAATTGTTGGGTCCGATGCTGACAAAAAAGACAGCCCCCCCACCCCTTTAGGTAAATGTGGGAGGATCTGTGGATAATGTGGAGGTTGGGCATCAATTGGTGACCAGTTTAAAAATTCACAAAGTTTAGGCTGTTGTCGTGGGTGTTATTATAACATATAAATCTATCATATAATATAGGAAACTATAAAAATATATAGGCGAAAACTGCTGTAATATGACACTCACAGAAAACCAGAATCTATAATAAATATATAGCAAAAGCCACTTCAACTCTACATACATACATAAATAAAAGAAAACCCGGATTAAAATATAAAATATATGGAAATAGCCAGGGCTTGACCTGTTAGGGGCACAGGGATGGCTAGACATGGTGGGGGGTGGCACAGGGCAGGGAAGGCTAGGCCTTAATGGGGCAATAGGGCAGGGAAGGCTAGACTAATAGGGGCTACAGGACTGAGGGCCTGATTCAGGCCCATTCACGAGTGCATAGGGCTCGAAAGTGGATCGATAGCCGGGCAGTGCGCACACGCGGAGTGCACACTGCACGTGCGTGAGCCCCGGAGCGAGTGAGAACTTCATTTGCTCGGGGCTCGCAGCAAAACGGGGCGGCTGAAATCCAAACCCGCCCGAGCCCCCCCGATCCGAGCCGGGAACCGAGTCCGGCTCCAGAACTTGGAACTGAAATGAAGGCAAAACTTCATCATCCCGCCTTCCGGATCTCGCGGGTTTTGGATTCTATAAAAGGTCCCCGCATTGGCGCCATTTCTCACTCCGGCTGTGGACAGTGAAGAGAGAGGGTGGGAGTTAGGGCTGGCTGGGCTGTGTTGTGTTGTGCTGTGCTGCTGTTGTCCATAGGGGCTGTGTCCACTCCTCCAAAGTCCATAAGGGCTGGCTGGGCTGTGTTGTGCTGCTGTTGTCCATAGGGGCTGGCTGGGCTGTGTTGTGCAGTCAGTTGTCCATAGGGGCTGTGTCCACTCCAAAAGTCTCTAGGGGCTGGCTGGGCTGTGTTGTGCAGAGTCCCATAAAGGCTGTAGTCCTAAAGGGGTGCTGTAGTGTTGTCCAGGGGGTGATCTGTCCATCAGGGGTGCTCCCGCCAAGTGCAAAAAAAACAATTATTTCTGTGTTTGTGAATTGTGTGCACTGTAGCTGCACGTGCATCAACAGAGGAGCAGCACCAAGCGTGCGCCTGTGTCATAAGTAAAGGACCGGCTGGCTCATCTCTTAAAGGGTGGTGTAACCCCCAAAGTGCACTTCAAAAAAAATAAAAAATTCTTCTTTTCTGTGTTGTGAATTGTGTGCGCTGTAGCCACACGTGCATCAACAAAGAAGCAGCGCCAAGCGTGCGCCTGTATCATAAGTCTGTTAAAGGGTGGTGTAACCCCCAAAGTGCACTGCAAAAAAAATAAAAAATTCTTCTTTTCTATGTTGTGAATTGTGTGTGCTGTAGCCACACGTGCATCAACAAAGAAGCAGCGCCAAGCGTGCGCCTGTATCATAAGTCTGTTAAAGGGTGGTGTAACCCCAAAGTACACTCCACAAAAAAGAAACAATTCTTTTTTTCTGTGTTTGTGTGTGAAATGTATGCACAGTAGCCGCACGTGCATCAACAAAAGAGCAGCGCCAAGCATGCGCCTGTGTCATAAGTAAAGGGCCGGCTGGCTTGTCTGTTAAAGGGTGGTGTAACCCCCAAAGTGCGCTCCACAAAAAATAAACAATTCTTTTTTTCTGTGTTTGTGTGTGAAATGTATGCGCAGTAACCACACGTGCATCAACAAAGGAGCAGCGCCAAGCATGCGCCTGTGTCATAAGTAAAGGACTGGCTGGCTCGTCTGTTAAAGGGTGGTGTAACCCCCAAAGTGCACTTAAAAAAAATTAAAAAATCTTCTTTTCTGTGTTGTGAATTGTGTGCGCTGTAGCCGCACGTGCATCAACAAAGGAGCAGCGCCAAGTGTGCGCCTGTGTCATAAGTAAAGGGCCGGCTGGCTCGTCTGTTAAAGGGTGGTGTAACCCCCAAAGTGCACTTAAAAAAAAAAAAATTCTTCTTTACTGTGTTTGTGTGCACCTTAGCCGCACGTATATATCAATATAACATAAATGGAGGACAAAACTTTGTCCAATAAAAATAAAATAGGGAAAGATCAAGAACCACTTCCTCCTAGTGCTGAAGCTGCTGCCACTAGTCATGACATAGACGATAAAATGCCATCAACATCGTCTGCCAAGGTCAATGCCCAATGTCATAGTAGAAGGCATATAAAAAGCCCATCACGGTCATGCCTGGGCAGAAGACCACACATTCCACCTCTTTGGTCTGGCAATATTTCTATCCAAATCCGGACAACAACTGTCTTGCCATATGTACCATATGTAAAGGTGAAATAAGTAGGGGTAGGGACGTTATCCAAATAGGAACATCTTCCCTTATACTTCACCTGCAGAGCGTTCATAAAAAGTTACTGTCAAGTTCAGAAACTTTGGCTAAGACCGTAAGCAGTCCAGGGACACCAAAATTCCATTGTCCTGTTGTATCCAAGCTCCTGCAAACCACACCGTCAACTCCCTCCTTGTCAATTTCCTCCTTAGTCAGGATCGGAAGTAGTCCTGCAGGCCATGTCACTGGCATAACTGACTCTCCTATCCGGGATTCCTCCGGAAGATCCTGCATTGCTACACCTACTGCTGCTGTTGCTGCTGGGAGTCGTTCATCATCCCAGAGAGGAAGTAGGAACACCACTACTTTTACTAAACAATTGACCCTCCAACAGTTCTTAGTGAGGAGGATGAAGTACGACAGCAGTCATCCTGAGGCAAAACGTATAACTGAGGCCTTGACTGCTATGTTGGTGTTAGCCGTGCGTCCGGTATCCGCAATTAGTGCAGTGGGATTTAGACAATTGATGGAGGTAGTGTGTCCCCGGTACCAAATCCCATCTAGATTCCACTTCACTAGGCAGGCAATACCGAGACTGTACAGGAACGTCAGAAAAAGTGTCCTCAGTGTCCTAAAAAATGCGGTTGTACCCAATGTCCACTTAACCACGGACATGTGGACAAGTGGAACAGGGCAGACTAAGGACTATATGACTGTGACAGCCCACTGGGTAGATGTATCAGCTTACGCAGCAACAACAGCAGCATTACCAGTAGCAGCATCTCAGAAACGTCAGCTCGTTCCAAGGCAGGCTACGCTGTGTATCACCGGTTTCAGTAAGAGGCACACCACTGACAACCTCTTAGAGAAACTGAGGGAAATCATTGCCCAGTGGCTTATCGCACTTAGACTCTCCTTGGGATTTTTGATATCTGACAACGCCACCAATATTGTGCGGGCATTACATCTGGGCAAATTCCAGCACGTCCCGTGTTTTGCTCACACAATAAATTTGGTGGTGCAGAATTTTCTGAAAAACGATAGGGACGTGCAGGAGATGCTTTGGGTGGCCCGAAAAATTTCTGGCCACTTTCGCCATTCAGCGACTGCGTGCCGAAGACTGGTGCACCAGCAAACACTCTTGAACCTGCCCCGCCATCACCTGAAGCAAGAGGTTGTGACGCGGTGGAACTCAACCCTCTATATACTTCAGAGGATGGAGGAGCAGCAAAAGGCCATTCAAGCCTATACATCCACCTATGACATGGCAAAGGAGGGGGTGTGCACCTGACTCAAGCGCAGTGGAGAATGATTTCTGTGTTGTGCAAGGTTCTCCAGCCCTTCGAACTTGCCACAAGTGAAGTCAGTTCAGACACTGCCAGCTTGAGTCAGGTCATTCCCCTCATCAGGCTTTTGCAGAAGCAGCTGGAGAAAGTTAAGGAGGTGCTAAGGCGGAGTGATTCCGCTCGGCATGTGGGACTTGTGGATGAAGCCCTTCATTTGCTTTGCCAGGATTCCAGGGTGGTCAATCTGTTGAAATTAGACCACTACATTTTGGCCACCGTGCTCGATCCTAGGTTTAAAGCCTACGTGGTGTCTCTCTTTCTGGCCGACACAAGCCTGCAGAGGTGCAAAGACCCGCTGGTGAAAACACTGTCAGCTGAAGCGGAATGTGACACGTCAACAGCTCCTTCTTCATTTTCTCCCGCAACTGGGGCTGCCAGGAAACAACTTAGGTATCCTAAGCAAGCCGCTGGTGGTGATGCAGGGCAGGCAGGACTAAGTTTGGACATCTGGTCTGGACTGAAGGACCTGGCAACAATTTCTGACATGTCTACTGTCACTGCATATGATACTGTCACCATTGACAGAATGGTGGAGGATTACATCGGTGACAGCATCCAAGTAGGCATGTCAGACAGGCCCCTGTACAAACTGGCTCTAATTTACCTGAGTTGCCCCCCCTTCAGTGTGTACTCCGAAAGAGTGTTTAGCGCAGTCGGGAACCTTGTCAGCAAAAGGCGTTGGAGGTTGCTTCCACAAAATGTGGAGAAGATGATGTTCATCAAAATGAATTATCAACTCTTCCAGAGAGACCAGCCTCCAGAACGTACAGAGGGACCTGTGGTGGTGGATTCCAGTGGGGACGAATTAATACAATATGTGGAGATGAGGATGTACACAACACTGAAGAAGGTGAGGAATCGGTGGATGAGGATGATGAGGACGACAGCTTACCTCCGTAGAGCCAGTTTGTGCAGGGACAGATTAATTGCCAGCTTGTTTTGTGGGGGCCCAGACGAACCAATAATTTCAGCCACAGTCGTGTGGCAGACCCTGGCGCTGAAATGATTGGTTTGTCAAAGTGTGCATGTCCTGTTTATACAACATAAGGGTGGGTGGGAGGGCCCAAGGACAATTCCATCTTGCACCTCTTTTTTTTCTTTGCATTATGTACTGTTTGGGGCCTAGTTTTTCAAACTGTCATTCTGTCAGCCACTGCAGTGTCACTCCTAGATGGGCCACGTTTTTGTGCCGCCCACTTGTGTTGCTTAGCAAAGTCATCCAGCTACCTCGGTGCAACCTTTTGGCCTAAAAACAATATTGTGAGGTGTGAGGTGTTCAGAATAGACTGGAAATTAGTGGAAATTAATGTTATTGAGGTTAATAATAGCATAGGAGCAGAAAAACCCTTTGGCTGTTTTTATGCTTTTTTCAAAAAAATGCAGATCCAAAACCCAATACCCCGAACCCAATACATGGAAGGGTGGTTTTGGCAAATCAATCCAGATCCAAAACACGAAGAAAGATCCAGATCCAAAACCAAAACACAAAACACGAAAAGTGGCCGATGCACACCCCTAATATATATATAAAACTACAGTAACCTTTCCACCAGACAGATTATATGCAAACTGCGCACCTGCCCTATCCACTCACCTGTAACAGAGTCCAGCCTGCCCCAAGGTCGGTGCTCCGAGCAGAACTCACTGTGGTAACCCGATTACACCTATCCTCTGCTGATCCTGCCAGGCAGGGGGCGGGTTCATGCTCGGAGACGCCAGAGCTGAGCAGCTGCTGAAAACCCCATCTTTAGCCACTGCTGTGACACCTGCCCGGCCGGAGCTGCACTGCTCCAGCATCAGTACATTAGTGGCTGAGACAGCGGCAGCATTTGGAATATGGCGCTGGCCGCGAGTCAATCACAGCAAGCGGACCAGCAGCCATCATGAGCTCCAATTGGCTAGCGTCCAGCCCCATATTCATAATGTCGCTGCCGCCGTCTCAGCCACTCACCGCCGTTTCTGACTGCCCGCGCACCACCAGCTGGCGGACTGGCATAAATGCGCACTGCTGCTACCTGGGCCCCCCTCTCTACCGGGCCCGGGACTCTAGTGCCAGCAGTCCCTCCCTGATGGTGGCCCTGCCCCCCTCCATGGTCGCATCCTCCCGGTTGGCTCCGCCTCTGGCTCTCCTCATTGACTGATACTGGGAGGTGGCATGGCCGCCTCCTCCCTCCATCAGTCAGTGAGGAGAAATGGAGGTGTGCTTGCCCGGAGCAGGTAAGTCGAGGAGATCCAGCCAACATCCTTCAACTGGAGATATACGTAAAAATGCACAAATTCACTTCTGCATATGAGCGGTTTGCTAAAACTCACTAATTGTGTCCTTATACAGAGGCACCGATGTCATATGTCACAATGCGGTACTCCACACCCATTATCAGCTTGAACAGCATGGGCATCTTATTATAGCGGCTATTTGAGCATTTATTTTTCTTTTTTTGTACCTGCTACGGAAAAACTTGCTGCAGTAATAAGAGTCTGGGTGTCTCAGCCCTAAAGTGTGTTATGACAACAAGCTGAAACTGTTAGGGAACAAATGTACTTAGTAATTTCCTGGCTGAGAGGTAACGGAGAGATTTATGTTCTGCTCCTGTAGTAAACACAATTGTTCTTTGGTGAGGGCGACTTACAAACCACCACAACATCAGAAGTAACACGGCGGACGCCAGTTTTATTTCAGCGCTATCTGATAAATAACAGCATGCTGGAAGTTATTGTTTACTAAATAAACTGGTGCCTGTGTGTGGTTTGACTCCTCTTCCACAGAAGTTATCTTGGCCGATTACATCTACTGTCTGTTCTTGCTAAGAGAATATAACGACCTGTTATTTCTTTATGTTTCAGTCACTTTTCAGAGCCTATGAATAAAATCAGAGCATCTATCCCATTTATTCTGCAAGGAAAATATAAAGTGGGCGGGGCTAGAACAATTAGATGGAGTTTAAGAAGGGGGAGATTTATTAAAGCTTGGAGAGAGATAAAGTACCAACCAATCAGCTTCTGTCATTTTACAGGCTGTGTTTGAAAAATAACAGTAGCTGATTGGTTGGTACTTTATCTTTTTCCTAGCTTTGATAAATTTCCCCTTCCGATATATCAATCCTTCAAAAGAAGACATGTGGAGGTGTTTCCCATAGCAACCAATCACATTCTACCTATCATTTAACTAGAGATGAGCGGGTTCGGATCTCAGAGATCCGAGCCCACCTGAATTTAGGGGATCCGGGGCGATCTGAGCGAAGCTCGGATCTCCCTGCCTGCCCTGGATCCCTCACCCGAGGCAAAAGGTTTTCTATTGAGCGGGCTTAACGCTGATTGGCGGAGAGTGCCATCTGTCACGGCTCTCAGCCAGTGTTAAGCCCGTTCAAAATGCAGAAGAAAAAGAAGATGGTGCCCGCCATCCCCCGCCGCCTGACACTTCCGGAACCCCCCGCTGCCGACACTGCCGGCACCCCCACTGGCAGCATCTCCCGCTGTCGACACCACCACTGCTGACACTGCCGGCAATCCTGTACTGAGGACACCGTCAGCGACCCCCACACTGCCGACACTACCGACACGCCCACACTGAGGACAACACCAGCACCCCTGCACTGCCGACACTGTCGGCAAACCTGCACTGAGGACACCGCTGGCACACTGCTCTGCTGGCACCGCTGGCACTCTGCATTGAGAACACACCTGCACTGCTAAAGACAATGCTGGCACCCCCGCTCTGCTGACACCGCCGGTACTATTCACTTAGAACACTGCTGCCATTCCATGTACTGAGGACACTGCCAGCAACCCCCACACTGCCAACACAGCCAGCAAACCTGCACTAAGACACCACTGGCACCACTGCACTGCCGACACAGCCAGCAAACCATCACTAAAGACACCGCTGGCACCACCGCCAGGGCCGGATTACTAATGGGGCGGGTGGAGCTACAGCTCCAGGCCCACCCATGGAAATAGGCCCACAGCTTTCTCAGACAGTGTTGACAGGATTTTTTTTTCCTGTCACCATCCCAATCACTCACTTCCCAGCTGCCTGAAGCAATACCCATTCACACAGAAAGTGCTCAGTCCCCCAGCCGCCTGAAGCCCCGCCTACTCACAGGTCTGTCCGAAGCTCCGCCCCCCAGACTGGCTGAAGCTTCTCAACATGGATTCTGAATCCCCGTCCTGAAATCACCCAAAGCTCCGCCCCCTCATATCGTTCTAAGCTCCTGTCACCACCCAAGCAGCACCCATTCACACAGATATACCTGAGCCGTCTGAAGCCCCGCCTTCTCACAGGTCCGTGCGAAGCTCCGCCATGGCCGGACTGACTGAAGTTTCTCAACATGCAATATGAAGCCCCGCCCCAAAACCACCCGAAGCTCCGCCCCCAAACCACCCGTAGCTCCACCCCTCAGATCCTTTATGCTCCACCACCATTCTGGGACAGGCAGTGAAACAAGGAGGCGGCAAGGTATAGCGAACTGGGCTGTCACTAAATGGGGCAGGTGGGCTCCCGCAGTAAAATATTTTGTGCCAGCCAGCCTGAGATGGCATCTTTCACAGCACAGCAGATTGCAGGGCTCTGCTGTCAGTCTGCTGGTAGCAGCTCAGCCAATGGGCAATGAATGGAATAAGAAGGAGTCCGCGTTTAGCAAGAGGAGCGGAGATACCGGCATCTAATAACAGCTCAAGGGAGCAATAAGAGGCGAGTGTGTGCAAGGAATGGGAGTCCACATGAGAAGGAGAGCAGAGAATCAGTGCCTGCTGGTTTGTCGAGGTCTGGGGGTGCAGGGAGAAGTGAAACCTGCTCTGGGACAGAATGAAGTGAGTGTCTTATCTATGTATTGTGTGAAACACCTACCAAATTGGCCGCTCGGTCGGCAGGACTGCCAGTCGGCCACTGAATCAGGGCGTTTTTTTTTTTTTATGGCGCGGCCTCCTGGCCGCTCGCTTTGCTGTGGTTGCCACCCACAGCTAATGCGAGTGGCCAGGATGATGGTCGCGATGGTCAAGACCATCACGACCATCAGGCTTGCGACGAGACCCTTGTGGTAGGGTCTCGTGGCCGCAAGCCCCAGAGAGCTTTCGGCTCAAACAGAGCCGAAAGCTCTCCCACTGACATCAGTGGGGCCGCCCCAGACGGTAGGCGTTCTCATGGGAACGCCTCCGTCTGGGCAGCCACCCCCCCCCCCCTGCCCGCCCACCAAATGGGGCGTGCTGTCACTCAACATTGACAGCACGCCCCCTTTGGTGCGAGACCCGGAGCGACGGATTGCCCGTCGCTATCCGGGTCTCGCGCATGCGCACGACGGAGCCGGCTCCATCCTGCGCATGCGCTCTGGGCCACCATCGACCCGGTTGCGAGCATTCAGCGCTTGCGACCGGGTCTGAATCAGGCCCAGAGTGAGAAGTGATAAGGTGCCAGCCAATCAGCTCCCAACTGCCATCTCACAGGCTGTGTTTGAAAAATGACAGTTGGCAGCTAATTGGCTGGTACCTTATCACTTTTCACTCTGTCTCCTAACACTGCTTAGTAAGTAGACCCCTGTGTCTGTACTCAGATTAAGGTATCATATTTGATGTAGCTGTGGCCTAAAATTATCTAAAATTATAGCCACACCCCCTTGCATGGTGGTCATGCCCACTTTAATGGCTAATGTGGAACCCCCCCCTCTAGAAATCCTGCGTTTGTCTCTGTATAGACAGATAGATCTACCAGCAGCTTGTTGTTTGATTTATTCCACTGCAGGGGCCATGGTATGTAGCTGTGTATAACAATCACTTTGACGCTTGGTGTATTATATGACGTGTACTGACATTCTTTGTATTATACTGTATGGCAATCACTGCAATTCTGTTTTATATGGCGGTCACTGTAATGCACTCTGTATTATTTGTATATGGTGGTCACAGCGATGCTCAATGCATTTTATGGCAGTCACCGAGATGCTTTCCGTATTATATGACGGTGACAATAGCAATGCCCTCTATGGAGTTAGCCACACCCACTGCACATGCCAGACTCCTTGTGTAGACCACACCCACACCACACTGGTCATGCCCCCGCATCACTAGTCACACCGACACGGCGCTTGTCACACTCCCCTGCAGCGGCACACAATAGGCCCTTTATAAATTTCAGCTCCAGGCCCATGTGTACCTTAATCTGGCACTGACCACCGCACTGCCGAAATCACCGGTACCCTTCAATGAGGACACTGCCAGCACCGCAGCACTGCCATTCCATGCACTGAGGACACCATCACCAACCCCGCTCTGCTGATACTGCTGTCACAGTAAGTGCACTATTGGTGTGTCCAACCCACACTGTATAACACACTGTATCCGTGTTGGAAATTAGAAACTGAACGGACACATACTTCCTTTTAGAGATCCCGGTCTGTGATTTATTGGTGATTTTTCCGCAAGGTAAGTCCTGGATGTGCATTTCATTTTACAACTGACAGGCACAGCATGCAATGGCGATGGTGTTTTAATTGTCAATTTCACAGTCGCCATTAACCAGACCTGCTACCTCTTCCTCCACTCCCCTGAATCTTAGGCTCTCACTCAGTGAGGTCCCCAGTTTAGTACAAAAAAAAGAATAATCTCGGGCTGCAGCAGGACATTACACAGAGGACACACTTGTCGCTTAACGGGTGATCCAGCCCTGATGGTGCCCCCAAGTCCTCCTGCTGTAGGCTGCAGCCTGATCAGCTTAATGGTTGATCAGGTGCTGTTCACCCTGCTGTCAGAAGAAAGCAGGTCCCCATCATTCTGCTTAGGAAACCACAATTCTGCATAGGAAACCTCATTTATCAAACAGTGTGGTAGTAATTTGGTTATCCCCAGCTTTGCCATAAATTTACAATATACTATTATCATACAGCCCCATGCACAAACCCCCTCTGGCAGCATGCTGTCTACAGTACTATGGGGTCCACCTAGTAATACAGGACACACCCCTCAGCAACACTACATATGCAGATGAGTGGAGTTAGACCCACCCCTTGGTCAGAGCAGGACATGCCCACTTCAGCACCACCTAGTTTCTATTTGCACAAATTCCCTGAAATTAATTTTCAAAAGTAGGCAAGTATGAATATCATGGGAAAAAGGGGGGTCTGTGCTGCACACCCTAATTTCAAACATAATAATAAGTGCTACCATGCTGAGACCTGTAGTACTACAGCAGAAAAAGGGGGATATGCAGGTGCACACTATAAGTACTAAGAATCTAATGATCGAAATATTTATAATAAACTCCAACAATTAATAACATGGTTTTTAAGTAAGGTCTCTTAGTACATGTTTGGCCAAAGATGTTTGCCCACCTACCACGTCACGGTGAACCTTATAACAGCCCTAATACCGACACATTAAATAAATGTATGTAGTACTTACCTGTATAACATGCCCTGGGGACACTATGGGTCATGCATCTATATACTACATTTTTACAACGCTCTAAAAAATGGCATTTAAGTGACCTGTTTGTGCGGCCTCAATATTGTAAGTCACATGTGCAAAGAATTGGAAATACAGCTCATCTAATGTCACAATTCATTTAGTTTTTCCTTTGTGACATGCAAAGTAAACATATAGGGTCAAATGTAATAGGGTGAGAGTTTAGAAAATGTGAGAGCTTAGCAGTAATCTCTCACATTAGTCGAGTTTTATCTTCAAAATGGGAAAACATCTGGATGAGAATTAAATCGTGAGAGTTTTTGAGCCTGAAAGACGTACGAGTCTGCATGTTCTCGGTCTCTATTATTACATTAGCCAAGTTTAAAAAGTGTGAGAGTTTACTCTCACATTATCTAAACGCTCACCCTAAAACATTTGACCCATAGGACCTGATTTAGAGGCGAACACAGACGAGGCCACTGCTGCATCTTTTGGTGGTTGCGACGTTATGCAAATGCAGCTACAAAGTCCTTCCCTGGCTTATGTCTGTGTGTATGAACGTGCAAGGACTCAGGCGTACACTCTCAGCAACCAAACTTGTCATATTAACTATTGTCATTACCGAACACTTGCTGGGGCAGCCAGGTCGCCATAGCGCAGGAGGGGGTGGGGGGGGGGGCGTGGCTGGGAACTTTACCCAGTGGAGCGGGGGGCCTGACCAAGTCATCGTGGCCCCGTCTCGCTAAACAATGTCGGGATTAATGGCATTGTAAAGCAGGGGAGGGGCCATGAGGACGCAGATCAGTGTGATAAGGGGCCTGGGAGTAGGCGGCCGGCCGGGAGACTTGCCCGCTTTTCGGTCTGCCTACTCTCTCGAAACAGCCAGGAGGATCCCGAGAATTGAGGGGCGCTCCCGACCATTTTGGGAGAGTAGTCAGGTCTGCATTACAGATAAAATTACTTTTCACTCCTATGTTCAGTACATCTTATAAATCCAGTTGGTGTTCCGTACTGACTTTGGCCAGATGGTATAAACATTTATAGAGACTTTACAAGTGTTGATTCCTGTACTATGTGTGATGCAGATTAAATAAACATCACATAACACTTTGTTTTAACTCTTGAACAAAGCGTTTTTATGTACTAGTTGCCAAACAAAATGTAACCAAAGTTATGAAATATCTGTCTGCCTCAAAATTCATTAAAGTCTTTTGTCTTCTAACCACAAGGTATTTACTGCTTAATTAATGAAAATCCCAAGAAGCTTGGGTGGGCTAATATTATGCATCACACTATAATAACTTTTATTTTTCTGAAACCATTGGAAACAGCTTCACATGAAGTGTCTTGCAGGGAATTAAAGCAGACAGATTAAAGCAAATATTTCATAATGGATTTCAGTCAGTTTTACAAAAAACTTTTTTCCATACAAGTTGAAGAATGTATCAGGGAGGAAGTGAGTCATGTTTGTTTATGGTGAGGTCTCAGCAGAAATATCAATGTACTTTATTGACAACAATACAACGGCAATTATATCCCTGCTATAGTTATAACAATGGAGCGCAATGGTTTATATGTAGAAGTGCAGATATTGCTAAATAGCGGAAAACCTATCTGCATCCTACTGGTCCTCTTAGTAAAGATACTGTAGGCGAAGTGTAAACAGCTTAACAGCACAGACAGACTTTGCAAACAGTTTTGTCAATAACCTATTTGTGGTTCTCATGTTGCTGTTTATTATGCATGGTGCACACTTTACATAGTGTGCACCATGCATAATAGTGAAAATTGTAGTGAAAATATAATGAGCCTGATTCTAAGGCACACATAATACGAACACAACTCCGGAATCCTAGGGGTAAATTTACTAAGATTCGAGTTTGATCGAGTTTGGTTATTTTTTAAACGCGATTTCCATCGCCGAAACTAGGGTGATATTAGGCTTCTGAAACTCTGAAAATGTACTAAGAAGTGAGTTTAGCTATGACAGAGTTGGCCGATGGTGAAGCAGATCGAGATTTCTCACCTGAGCTGCAAGTTTTTAATGAGATTTCTCACCCGAGTTTGCAGTGTCTTCTCTTAGCAAAACTCTCCCGAACAAGCAGCCTGCACATGTCAGTGAGATATGAAAAGGCTGCTTGTGTGTTGTACCTGTAAAAAAAGGGTTAATTAAAAAAAATAAATGACGTAGGGTCCCCCCCAAAGCATAACAAGCCCCTGACTGCTCAGCCAGTCCTGGTTCCTAAAATACGGGGGAACCGTACACATTTTTTTCCCCGTACTTTTTGAAAGCAGGACTGGCTAGGGAGCCCGGGACTGGTTATTCTTTTTGGGGGGGTGATCCGACGTCATTTTTTTTTTTAATCAACGCTTTAGAGAAAGTTATCATGCAGAAACATACACAAATCACACTGATCTGTGTATGTGTCTGCCAAACTCGCAGATCAGGAGGTGGTCTATTTGAAACTTCAATTTAGCTGTGAGTTTGCTACAATTACACCCGGGGTTGTAATCTCGTTTATTAGTAAATTCCTGAGTTGTATCTTTTTCATTAAAAGTATTCCGAGTTTGGCCGATGGTGAGTTTATTCGAGTTCCCAATTTCACCCGAGTTTTTCAGTGAAAAGAGAGAAATCTCACCCGAGTTTAGTAAATTTGCGAGTTGAAAAAAACTGAACTCACCTGAGATTGTAATCTCGACCAAAACTTGATTCTTAGTAAATTTACCCCCTATTGTGAGTTTAATGCGAACGGAAAACTCATGCGACTATACGCACTGCCCCAAGACTGTAAGAGTCATCAGTATTATCGACACATAACTTCCCCATACATACGGAGCAGGAGATCAACCTCAAATTGGCGTCCCCTGTCTATATGCGCTACTCAGAATAGATGGCATCTCCTGGAACATAGCCAGAATGCACCCAGACACACCTACAAAGCAGTTCTCTTGTTTATGTTGGCTTTGATGCCGTCGAGTTGCTCATTTAGCGTCCAGAGAGAAAAGGCTGAGATGCTCATGATGCAGTCACTGCCGCTCTGAATGATAGCATCAAATTAACAGAAATCCTCCTCGCCACCTTTCATGCTGGTCTGTATGGGACCTATCAGCTGCCACTGCCGTCATCACCAACAGTCCTATAATGCCTGTACAGAGGTGCCATGAGGCAGGTACTAATTATCCAGGCCTGGGCTTATCTGCAGGGCTAGATGGGGGGTGGTGCCAGCTGTTAGGGAGGTGCAATGTGCCCAAACAACAAGTTGTACCCCACGTATTGTAGTGGGCCCAGATAAGTTAGGTGTAATTGGTACCTTACCTTCTTTCTCTTTCTCTTTTAGCAATGAGTCCACAAGCTCTATCTACCTCAGGCTGTAGCAGAGAGGCTAGCCCCATACACACAGTAAAATAGCATAATGCGACGGTCTTAGAAAATAGAATACGCAATGAGATTTATCAAATGGGGGCAGGAGGATGTAGATATACTGAAGGACACAGTAGGAAAATAATGATCACCATATATATAACAGTAGAAGCAATACAGTAGTGAATAGGAAATGGGCAATACTCCTTCCATTAGTCAAATAAGCTTCTATATTTTTGCTGCAGCAACTCTTGGCTGTAACTAGAAAAATGACAAATTCTTGGTAGTTTTGCTATACTATACTTTACTACAGTCTTTGGAGTACTCTGTTGCTGGATATTCACTGACTTATAACATGCATGTATTTGTAATCTACAACTGGTAATAGCAATATGCTTAGCATATATAACTGTTCCTTCCTGATTTTAGAAAGGAATGGCAATGCACAATAAAGAAAGTTCCACTTGCAAATATTCCAATTGTCTTTAGCACTGTACAGTAGCAATATCTCAATTCCATACCTCCCAACTGTCCTGATTTCAGCTGAAAAGTTCCACTTTTCGGTCATTGTCCCGCAGTGTCCCATGGGTGGGGGGAAGGTTGGGAGAGCTGAATACTGAATAGATGCTATGCATGGCACCTAAACAATGCAGGGAGGAGAGTCTGGGGGCAGCCCAGCTGTCAGGAAGCACTGGGCACACCCCCAGAGTGACAAAAACATGGGAGGTGCTGTGAGGCCACACCCCTCCTCCAAGGCCCCTTTTCAGATGTGCAAAGTAACAAGTCCAACATTGTTGGGAGGTATATCAGTATTCGCACAAAATGGCTGCTGACAAACTCCGGCACTGTTTCTCTAGTAGCTCAAACAATAAAAATATGCTGTTTACTCAAACTCAGTCTCTTGCACAAGTCAGGATTACACAGTACTTGAAATATAGCAGATCTCAGTATCTCTTAGCAATTCTCAGTGTCTGTCGATAATTCTCAGTATCTCTCATACACTCTCGCAATAACACTGTAGAAGTTATCAGTAGCTCTGACACAATAGGGACATCTCTTTTTACTCACTCACAGCCTCCATGGATCTCTGTTGTGGCTCCAGGACTCCAGGGATGACACACTGTCTTTGGCTTTCATCCTCAGTATCAGCTGGCATTTCTGCAATGGTCACTCAAAGCACCATCAGCAGGTATTCAATGGCTTATATCACCTCACCACTTCAGTGATAACCCCTTTCCCAGTTTCTTGTCCCTCACAGTTCACCATGCTCTTCATTCCTCTCCTTGGCATCTTTCAGTCTCAACTCTGCATGTGCAACCGTCCTGTTGCTGGTAGTATCAGTTTTGGCAGCTTTGTGGCAGCTTCCTATATTTGCTCTTGTCAGAGCCAGAGTTATCACAATGTACAGTTGGCATCTCCCGGTCTCAACTGTGCATGTGCAACCACAAAAACACTGTCCTATTTCTGACTTGCCTCAATTTTGGCACGTAATGGCTCCACCTGGTGGCAGCCTTCTAAAATTGCCATGTCAATTGGCTCCAGTCAGTACCAGGCTTATAACAAATGCAGTGTTTGCAGTGCATATTTTGCTGAGCAGGTGCAGCCACACCTCCCTCCATGCCCACATCCCCAGTCTAGCATCGGGGCCTGCAAAATATCTCTGCTGAACTGGTTCTGCATAAAACATTGAAATTATAGCTGGATACACACTATATGATTCTTGGCCCAATGTGGCTATATCTGTCAGTTCGGCCTGATAATTGTGTAGTGTGTACCCAGCATTGTCACTCTAATACCAGTCTGATTGGCTCCCAATATAGCATGTGCTGCACATGCTATGTTGGTCCCGTCATTTTGGTATCACCCATGAAGTGCAGTGTGTATGGACCTCTGCCTGTTGTCTGACGATAGTTTATCATAAACAAGTCTCGCTTGTGGACATTTTGTATTTAAATCAGCTATGACGTGACTTCCCTTGGCTCATCATCAGACAATCAATTGTTATGTCAGTAGCGCAGGGGAAGGTAGTGTGCAGCACAGCCTTTTGCCGTGGAACTACATATCTCAGCATGCCTTTCACAGTGATATGTACCGTGGCAGGGCATGCAGACATGTGTAGTTCCACAGCAGATGGAGTGTGGCATGTGGTCAACCCCTGATGTAGCCCTTGCAGGTGGCAGGAGTGTTAACAATGTGTCATCTACATCACCCCAAGTGAGTGCACTCGCCTTCTTCTGAAGAAGCTGGATATATATTGGCAGTGAAACGCGTTAAGATTTTCTCCTATCGCTACCTTCTTTGTGGACCACGCCATCTATTCATCTGGGACATCCTGACACATGGTTTGATATTGGGACATCGGCTATAACATCAAAGGATAACAGCTACAAGTGGGTCCTATCCAGTCTACACTCTGTGATTACACTAACAGGATTTGGATACATCATACATCATCTTGACTGAGAATTCAGGACAATCCACTTGGTAAATATTTGCTGAACCCTATACATGGAATAACAATTGTCCTACAACCAGTATCTTACTATTTGGATCTACAAATTCCCCCAGTAGCGACTTCTTTGGATATTCGTTTACATGCTCCTATTGTCAATGGATTTTATATGTTATATCTATTGGTAATATTTAGTATATAACCAACTATTAATTTTATTGTTATGAAATAAATGTGACATTAATTGAACACACATCCGTATTTTAATTGTACACAACTCTATATAGCGCCGGTATTCAACATTTGTATATTCTATATATTTTTGGGGCCTGACAACCCCTTCCGGCTGCTTTAAATAACAGCGCATTGGATAATCTTTTTATACTTCTGTTTGTAGAATCAACAGTATCTGTTGGAAATGTTTGTACAACTTGGTGTTGTGGCAGAGTTTTGTACATACCAGCGGATTTACATAAGGAAGCTAAGTAGCCAGTCCAGTGGAACTTAATTAGGATTGTATGTTTATTGGTGGACACCAGTACTCACTGTTACATTGGTCACCTCCTTGCATGGAGCGGAGCCTGTAGTGGAGCGGGGTTTGGCAGCTTACATATACTGGGTATTGGTAATAGTGCAGACTCTGGAACAACATTAAATAGCGATTACTGATCTTAGGACCTGATTCAGACCCGCTCGCTAGGAAGCGTTCGCACGCAGACTGCCGATGTTTGCATTTTACGCAACACAGCACGTGAACCAGTGCGAGCGATTGGGAAGCGTTCGGTCGCTGCGCATAGACTGCCTGGCAGAATGAGTGACAGGAGAAGCCATTTGTGGGTGGTGACAGGGGCTGGTCATTAACAGCGGGGGAGTGGAGGTGCGAACGCAGGCGTGCCTGAGCGTCTCAACGCTGTTTCAGAGGCGTGCATAATTAAGAGGCAGCGTCATAGTACGTCACTTGGTTGTTTTTTTCACTGAACCGCTCGCAGTGCTTGCGGCAGGGTATGGTCAACCACAAGCGCTGCGTTTGCATTCGATGGTACTCGATGTTACCGATGGTTGCATACACTTCCTGGACATGACGTGCGCAAGTGGGCATCTAAAGACAGGCTGGTGGGTGTCTGCATACACAATGTGATCGCATGTCAAGACATAGTGGGCGTGCTAATGCCTTGCCGTGCGATTGCCTGCCTTGCCGAATTTGCATACGCATCTAGCGAGCGGCTCTGATTCAGGTCCTCAGGTCTCAGGAGCTAAGAGGATGACAGCCTTCCTCCACTGTATTGCTCAAACACAGTAAAGCAAGATGGTGCCCTCCATGTGCACATAGAGTAGCAGCAGCCATCTTGGTAAGGGAACAAAAGTGTCCCTTGAAGAGCAATATTGCTGGAGACTGCGCAGTAGCGCACTTCATTTCGAACAGTATCAATAGTAGATTGCAGCAGCAGATGGTATTCGGATCGACAATGTAAAGGTTCGCAGTAATTGGATCGACACTTAACGGTCGATATGCAATAGATCGACAAGGTCAAAAGGTTGACGGGTACAAAAGGTCGACAGGTTAAATGGTTGACATACAAATGGTCAATACAAAAATGGTCGACACATGTTTTTATGGTTTTTCAATGTTTTTAAGGTAAGGGTTAGGATGAGGGTTAGGCACTTGGGGGAGGGTTAGGCTGCCGGAGGGGAGAGATAGAGTTGGGCACTAGGGTTAGGTTTAGGCAGAAGGGGGAGGGTTAGGGTTATATTACAAAAATTGTGTTGACCATTTTTGTGTTAAGTATTTGACCATTTTGACATTTTAATCTGTCGACATTTTGTCCCTGTTGACCTATTGCATGCCAACAAATAGCGCAACAGGGTCTACTCAATACAACAAAAATACCGTAATGACAAATAATGTACTTTCTCTTCCTGTATTGCCTGTGCAGTCCAGCCCACTATAAGTAATTAGCATCTTCCAAACATGAAAGAACAATTATATGACAATGTGTGCGGAGACACTATATCAGCTAGCCAATTTGGAATCCAAAGGATCGTTTGGAACGAAACGATTAATGAGTGGTGTGTATGGTGTATATTGGTTGTTTTCTGGATCATTTTGGTCGGTCTAAATTGGTCTAGTCATCAGCACCATTTGGCAAAGTTTTATAGTGTGCACCCAGCATATTTTAACTCATCTAGGAAAGTTTATATGTTATCGCAGCTACTTCAAGATGCACTCTGTATTAAAACCCAGGAATGTAAGTTCAACACGTTCATCTGATCCTCTCGTGTCAAAGTTTTCCCCTCCTGGCTACTTCCAACACTCATTTTAAACATTAATTCAACAAGAACCTCAACATAATTATTGCAATTATTTTCTCAACAGATTGTCTTACAGTATCTATAGAATATAGCTTTTCATGGAAAGTACCCAGGCAATAGCATACCAGGGGAAAACAAGAGAATCTTCTAGCAGCAGCTGGATTTTATTTATTTATTATCGGGTATTTTCTGTATATAGGGCACACACAGTCGCGGCACTAGGGAGGTGCGGAGTGCACCTCATGTCAACATCCGAGGGGGTGTCACCAAAATTCTGCCTCCTCCTTAGTGACCAGAAGCAGGGAGCTGCACTGTGCAATGTTATTAGGCAGCGCCTAGCTCCCGGGCACTGAGGAAGAGCCAGCAGTGCGGGGGGAGTGCTGGGAACACACCCAGAGTGATCAAAATGGGGGGGGGGATTGCAGTGAGGGCACACCCCTTCCCAAGTGGTCAAACACTCTTTTTGGGTGTGTGGGACTATTGGTGCACTGGGTGACACCAACCCCAGTGACACCACTGGGCACACATTCTATAACCATCTACAGAGAGTGTTTAGTCATTCACATTAGTCCACTGGAGAGGGGACCAACAATAAGAATCTGATCATAAACTCTATAGTGAAGAAGTTTGAGTTTTCATGCAACCTAGGTAGCATCCTTCATGTTGGGCACAAGTACAGAAAACAAAGCTTGACTGTATAATTTATACATACAATATATTATTTACAGAATTAGCATTGGAGATTGTACATTATTGTGAATTATAGGATGTGAAGTATTTTCATTTCTGACAAAGTATGTTGACTGTTACATATATACTGTTATAGATTTACTTTGAAGAAAGCTGCATATATTTTGTGTTTAGCGCTCTTCTCAGCAAGGTCATTTAATCCCGTCCATTTAATTAACTGTGTAATGTAAAATATGTACGATAGGAGTCTTTCATCCATGTTTTTATTGAAACAAAATTATAATTTTAAAATACAATATATTCAAAAAGAGTCAGTATTACCAGTTTAAACTCCTTATTAAAAATGTCTAGGTTCCACTATGAAAACCTTTTGTTATCTGAAAGTAACAGTAAGAAAGCCTGAAGCAAAGCCTGCAGCACTCGGAGGATGTGACTCTCGCGGGGATAGAACTCAGTCCGTGCGCTTGTTTTTCAAATAGATTCTGAATTTACAATTTGCTTGGCTCTGTACATGAGCTTTAATTCTGAATCATATGTCATCTTCAGCATCACCACTCAGTCACAGCCATTAATTATAGTCTGCATTCTAAAAATTAAACTTGTTTTATTTTGAGACAAATCTATGTTGATGTGATATTTCAAGGTGATAGTCAAACTATTCAAACTATATTCCAACTATTCAGTAAAGTAGAGATGGGGAATCTTTTTCTGCCGAGGGCCATTTTGATTTTTGATATATATAAAATTATTAGCGGACCAGGTGGAGACCACGTCCCCTCTGTGTGACAACACATTGGGTGGGGCCACAATCGCCAGTTATTACAGCAATACCCGGAGCATCCTGAGGATGCTCTGGGGAGCTGTAAGGGCAGCAGAGTGACCATCTGAAGCATCCTACGGATGCTCCAGGCTGCACTGCTGCATATAATCTGGCTGCAGGGTGCCCTTCTAGGTGCCAGATGAGGCTAGCAGAAAAAAGCTCAGAGGGCCAGACCGAATGATCCCTTATACGGCCCCCTGGACTGAGGTTCCCCATCCCTGCAGTAAAGGGTGCAACAGACCTCTGACATAAAATCGGGATGATTGTTGATTTCAAGAAGAGGGATTACTGCAGCCCTGGGTTTCTGCCTGGCTGCAGTGAGAGCTGCCAGGAGCGTGACACTGAAGTCACAGCGTCACATCACACTTTCTACTCTGGAGCGGAGAGAAGCTGATCTGTCGGCCACGCAGTTCCAGCCGTGCCCCTGCCTGGCTTTCAGGGGTGGGCTGCCATCTGAGGAAGAGCAGCCCAAAGAAGAGCATGCAGGCTGTCAAGCAAAGAAGGTAAGTGGAGGGGACCAGAGAGGAAGTTGGTTCTTGATGTGACACAGGAGGCTGGAAAGACAGGTGGCTGGAGTGGCAGGGGGCAGGAAGATGGAGTGACAGGGGGCAGGATGCTGGAGTAATGGGGCAGGAGGCTGAAGAGACATGTGGCAGGAGGCTGGAGAGACACAGGGAGCAAGGAGGCTGGAGGGGATACATGGGGCAGGAGGTGACACAGGGGTACGAGTCTGGTTGAACCTCTGTTGTATGATGATGACATTGGTCATATTCTTACACAAACAGGCATCTTCCGGACCATGTGATCTCCTACATGAATAGTGAATACTGACTAAAGACGCTGTCTGCTTAGGGAGGATCAATTTTTTCAGAGGTTCCCCGTTGCAGAGAAACCACCATATAGGTAAGGTGTATTTTTATGTAGTGCACACAAAAAACAGTATAGATTTCTTTTTTTTAGAGGGGCGCCAAAGGAACTTTTTGCTCTGGGCTCTACTTGATCTAGAACTGGCCCAGCTAGCTTTAGATCAACTGTAATCAACCTTCGTATGTAAATTCCAATAGTGACTGTGTTCAGAAGTGACGAAACCGTATAAATTGGTTGCGATCGCTTAATTGCGCATGAATCGCAACACGACATCCATTGGACGATTTGATCGTCCACGGCCATTTTATGCGAACACAGGCTCCCGCCGCATTTGCGCACACACTTGCGCACGCGCAATTGCACATGCTCGCTATACATGCACACGCATCCCATGCCCCCGCAACTCGTCATATTGTGAATGGCGAGCCATGCTTCTGTGCTCACAACAGTTAAGCGCCATTTTTACATTACATAAACACATAAAGTTAGTACAGCAATACTGTTTAAATACTGTTTTGCGTTTCAATCGCATAGCCAGCTTTTAAGTATTATTGCCGGAAACCTTACCCGACGGACAGCAGCCTTTCCTTACAATAAACTTATATCCCATTTAACCCTAAACTGACTGAGATACGCACAATGCTATGTGTTTTAAAGGTATGCAGTGAATGTTACATGTTAAATAGCAGTTATATGATATCTGGGATTAGGAATAAGATAAATGGGTCATGAGTAGTATCTACCGATTTCCCTCTGTCTCAACAGGAATATGAAACCAACAGAATGAATATGGAAGGGATCACTATCGAGTTATGAAGACCTGCCAAGAATTATACTCTATACTGTATAAATCACTGTACACCTCCCCTGTAGATTTGCATGCCAAATGTTAGTACAAAGGGATTTTCTAACAGTTCAACCTCCAGTGACGTCAACCATTTGCTAACAAATGAATAGCAACAACCATTGTGACTCAGTAATGAAGGGCCAATAGGGAACCCCTCTGAGTATTCAGCTTATGTTCAAAGGTAATTGTACACCTTTAAATTGCCATGCAGTCTGGATCCCAGCCCCTTTTCCTTTGCTACCTTTCTCCCTGCCTGACCCTAAAGAAACACACAGCAATCCTGGTGGACAGCTGTTAGTCTAGGATCCAGACCGCATGGCGAAGTGTTGGTAATTGTATCTTTGTCTTTATCCTGTATATAGCTGCATTGTATAGATTAAGGCTGATTATACCCTTTTTACAATATAGTATCTTTGTGTGTGTTGGAACCGCAAACTGTTTCTGTGTGACAAAGTTATTTTATATTGAAATGGGAGGTATGGGCAATCTGGTCTGTGCAATCAAATCTCTCTAATATCGATGCTGTTCAAACGGTATCAATAAATGGGGGCTCACCGAGTTGGATATCACCCATCACTGTGTTTTTGAGCTGCTCCCCTCGTCTTGGAACAAAAGACTGGAAAGGCGCCCGCAGATTTTTTTCCTGCGTTCCTATTTTTGTTCAGAGACGGAGACTCTCAGTTTGCGAATTCAGAGAGGGATGATTAGAATCTGGGATAGTGGAGAGAGATTTGTGCTTGCCCACGTTGTTGTAGAACGGCCGCGCATTGCATGCGCAACCGATCGCACAATAACGCCACAAAGGTTTTAGTGTACACCACGTGCAAACAGTCGCAGCATAGTGCGTGCGACCGGATGTACGGCCACTTCCTGCCATGTGTAGTGATTACATCTAATTGTTTGTAACCGAACGCACAATAGCAAGTGAAGCATGTGACTAGCATTTCTGTTAGAATTCAAATAAATCATCAATACTGAAATACGTCATATTGATAGGGCTGTAATCTCCAAAAGGCTATTAATCAAAAGAAAGGTATTTTTTTTTATTTTTGTTATTTGGCCACAATATAGAAGTGTGTAAGGTGTATGATTGAGATTGTTAAATAGGTTGTGCCTTCGTGGTCCCTATTTTAGGTAATAAATATAGGGTATACATAACAGGTATACTGGCAGAGGGGATCCTCCTGGTTTCCTATCGTTAAAGAGAGTAGTTGTAATATTCATCAGTCAGTTAGGGCCTTTGAGTGTTGCGACCGGACCATACGAGTGTGGCATCTCTGACTGAGGCTGGTTGCGGGGACAAAAGGACAATAGGTGGTTACTGTGGTTTTATCTATAGCTAGATAACTCCTGTGTTCCCTATTATAGGTGGTACTGTGCTTGCCTTAGTAGGTATTGCTGTGTTCCCTATTTTTAGATATTAGCTAACTGTAGAATAGGTGCGTGGAGGCAGCCTATCGGTTAATTCTTCCACCGGTCTCATCATTGTTGTTGTTTTTTTTCGCAAAATGGGCGCAAAACAGTCAACAGGGATGGTAGACGATGCGCTGTGTATGCAAGGTCCGACCGGGTCGGCTCTTCATATAATGTACACTAAATATGGTGCGTACGCAGCGACGCACTGTACTGTGTGGGTTAAGATGACGAGTAAGAGTGAGAAACCTTTCCCAAAGATTGGAAGCTTTAATATGGAGATTTTAAATAACCTTAGGGATCACATATGTAGAGTGAAATCCCTAAAGAAAAGAGTGGAGTATGATGATTCTTTGAAACTCTGGCTGAATGAGAGTCGCACATGGGTTAATGGCGTGCATGGGGCACCGCGTGGAGCCACGTGCATGCCTAGGGGTGATGCGCACGCAACGCTACACAGCGTAGCGTACGCATCACAGGGAAATGCAAACTTGCGGCACGGTAGCGTTGCCAAAGGTATTGCGAATCGCGCTTGCGCACCCCCGCCACCTTATGTGGTGGGCGGTGATGATACATTACCACATAACAAAAACTATAAAAATTTTGTAACTGAACCAAGTAAGTTGTACCCGGTCCTGAGTTAATATTTGGAAAATGTCTATGATGCAGAATGTGATCCTGTAGCAATGTCTGCTGTATCCCATGCTGTGCAGTTATTAAATGTCCCTTCCCAGCAAGTACAAGTAGCTGCCCCTATGGCATCAAGAGGGGGGGAGGGATCCTTAGCTCATGGGGGGGAGGCCCTAGTAGAACCCATGGTGGGGGAGGCTCCTTTAATAAGGGTGCAGGAAGTATTAGAACCAACTGTTTCAATAGCGGAGGTTACTAATACCGTTCGCTGCAGTAATAGGCTTAAAGGTATAGGGGTGGGAGGCATCCACCCTGTAAGTACAATTATTGTCCCTAATGGGAACGCAGATGCGAATGGTGTCGTACCCACAAGGGAAGTAGCGATGCACTGTCCTTGGACACGGGCGGAACTACATTCCATTATGTCTGAATTTCCTGACCCCAAGAAACATCTGGCAAAATGTCAGCGTTTCATAAAGGATCTAGGCAATTCCCATGAGCCAACCAACAAGGATTAGCGAGTGGTGTTAAGAGCATGTCTCCCAGAAGGTACAGATGTGAAAAAGTTTATCACAGCATGTACTCTGGATGCAGACATCCCCTTAACTGATCAAGGTAATCAGGATTGCATTGCCCGTATAGTTGCCCAACTAGCCATATTTTTCCCGTTAGTTGTTAATTGGAGTAAAATCTTCTCCATTAAACAAAAAGAAAGTGAACCTGCAGAAGATTACTTTAATCGTGGGCTGTAGACGATCACTCAGTACACTGGGATCGAAAACATTAAGGATAGCACGCACTACCGGGGAATGGTCATCACTGTTCTAATGGACGGTCTAAAAGACAGTTTGAAAGACAGAGTTCAGACCTCACACCCTGGTTGGAGAGGGATAACAGTTGACGCGCTCAGGGAAACTGCAATAGACCATGACAAAAATATCACCAGGAAACGTGAAGCTCAGAGCGAGAAATTGATGGCTGTTAGCATTCGAGCTCTAGAAGATATGCACTTACAGCCAACAGACAGATATCCACCTGCACAGTTACAAGTCTTAAACACCTACCATCCTGCGCAGGCCCAACCCATACAATTCCCTCACACATACCACACCAGACCACAACACACTCTTCACACACACCCAAAACCATCATACCCACACTCAAAATCCCCTCCTCCCGGACTTCAACAAAATTTCCCCAACAGATCAGCTAAGAAATGTTTTAACTGTAACCAAGTAGGACATTTTAGGAAGGACTGTAGAGTCATAATTCAGGAACCCCACATGCAGCAATGTATTGATGCATCTCGTAACCATAAGAACTACCAGATAAATCCTGCCCACATAGTTGCTGCAAATGCCTTGCTGGGGGAAGATAGCCAACTATAGGGGTTAGGTCATACCTATAGTCTGCAGGCAGTCAGGATAACGGGAGGTACTAGGGAAGAGCCGGTAATAAAGGTTAATGTAGCTGGTACTGAACGTTCCTTCCTAGTAGACACAGGGGTGACAAGGTCTGTTTTAAAATCTCTTGAAAATCTACAGATAACAAACCAGACAGTACCAGCAATGGGTGTAACAGGTAGCGTACAGCATTACCCTTTAACCAAACCCACGGAGGTTACCATTGGGCCTTTGCATGCCAGGCATTCTTTCCTCCTGGCAGCAACAGCCCCTACTAATCTCCTGGGAAGAGATTTATTGTGCAAAATGGGATGTATTATCTATTGTACCCCTGACGGGATATTTATGGATGTCCCAGGAAGGTTTGCACACGAGGTAAGGGATGTGCTAGACACTCCCCAAAGGTTAATGCTGCACACCATAACATCAGACAAGGGTTCAGCTCAGGTAGATGAAATGTTAGAACAAATACCTAGTTTCCTTTGGACTAAGGATGGACAGGACACTGGGTTAATGGCAAATGTAGCTCCCGTCATGGTAAACTTGAAAAACGGTAGACACGCTCCTAAAATTCCCCAATACCCATTAAAGTTAGGGGTTCACCCCATAATTGAGCGTTTACTACAACAGGGAATTTTAGTCCGTACAGCCAGTGTAGCCAACAGTCCCATCTTCCCTGTGAAAAAGAGTGGTGGGAGGGGGTACAGGCTGGTACAGGACCTTAGAGGGGTTAATAAGGTGGTAGAAAGCCAATTTCCCGTAGTGCCTAACCCAGCTGTCATCCTTATGCAAATCCCATCAACCGCAACCCATTTCATGGTAATAGATTTATGCTCCGCTTTCTTCTCCGTCCCCCTTCATCCTGATTGCCAATACCTATTTGCCTTCACATACAAAGGCGTACAGTACACATGGACACGACTACCCCAGGGCTTCATTGACAGCCCCAGTATCTTCTCCCAGGCCTTACATGATTGTTTACAGTCTTTTCAACCTGCCAATGGATCGGTACTAATCCAATATGTAGACGATTTGTTGTTATGCTCTGATTCGTTTATGTCATGTTTAAATGATACTAAACTTTTGTTGCTTCACCTCTCGCACACAGGGCATAAGGTTGCTAAGGACAAGTTAGAGCCGTGCCAGACCAGGGTTAAATACTTGGGACACTGTCTTACCCAAGGCCTCCGACATCTGACAGCGGACAGAATCCACGCCATACAGACCATGACACTACCGCAGAACCAGCACCAGATCCATACCTTCTTGGGCATGTGTGGGTATTGCAGGTCATGCATACCCGGTTTTTCCATTCTGGCTTTACCACTGCAGGAGTTAGTATCTTCCACAAAACCAGACAGTGTCTTGCACTCTGAAGAGTCAGAGCAAGCCTTCCTTAATCTTAAGGACAGTCTGATAAGAGCACCTGCATTGGGGATTCCAGACTATGGGAAACCCTTTGATTTATTTTGTACGGAGGCTGCTGGTTGTGCGGCAGGAGTTCTCACACAAAAACATGGAGATGCCAATAGACCAGTAGCTTACTACAGTGCCCAGTTGGACGCTGTGGCAAGAGCACTCCCAACGTGTTTAAGGAGCGTAGCTGCAACCGCACTCTTAGTGGAAAAGAGTGAGGATGTAGTGTTAGGCCATGACATGACTGTACATACACCACATGCTGTTTCTGCCCTGTTAAATTCGGCCCAGACCAGACACGTTTCCTCCGCTAGGTTCACTAAATGGGAACTAGCGTTAATTGCACTGACCAACATTACTATAAAGAGGTGTAATACTTTAAACCCTGCTACATATTTACCAAGTGTGCCTCATGATGCACAAAGGGTGGAAGGTAAAGGTGAATCGTTACCAGTGGTAGAAGGTGAGTTTGGTACAGGAATTAATAGGCATGACTGTATGGAGTATTTAAATCAAAATTTTACAGCTAGGCCTGACATTCATGACACACCGTTAGAAAATGCAGACTTAACGTTTTACACGGATGGGAGTTGCCATAGACAGACTGATACAGGTGAGTTATGTACAGGTTATGCTGTGGTTGATGACAAGGACGTTATAGTGGCCGAACCACTCGGTCCACCCCATTCAGCGCAGGTGGCGGAACTCGTGGTACTAAGGAGAGCGTGTGAGTTGGCCGAAGGAAAAACGGCCAATATTTACACAGACTCCAGGTACGCTTTTGGGGTGGTGCACGATTTTGGGGCCCTATGGCATCTAAGAAATTTTCTAACGGCAGCAGGCACACCAATCGCACATGCACATCACATAAAACGACTGTTGACGGCAATACAGCTACCCAAGACAGTAGCTGTCATTAAGTGTAAAGCCCACACCTGCGAAGATGATCCAGTATCATTGGGTAACAACAGGGCTGATGAAGCTGCCAAATGGGCAGCAGGTTTAAAACTTAATCAAATGGATAAAGTGTTGGTATTTGAAACGGTTGACATGCAGAAACTGGTTGAAATGCAAGGTGTGTGTACCCATCAGGAAAAGGCAAGCTGGAGATCCAAGGGATGTGAGCAAGAGTCCTCTGGGCTCTGGAGAAATGGACAAGGGAAGCCAGTAGCTCCTAAGGCATACTACCCAAGCTTAGCAGAAGCAGCACATGGTCTGACCCATCTGGGTAAGCAGGGTATGTGTAAGTTAGTGAAGGCATACTGGTATGCACCTGGCTTTTCTTCCCAATGGAGAAGAGGGCAATGTCCTGTTTGACCTGCTTAAGGAAGAATATAGGAAAAACTGTACCCACCGAACCATCTCACATCCCTCCAGCAGACGGCCCTTTCCAGGTCATACAAATTGACTTCATCCAGTTACCACCCTGCAGGAACTTGAAGTATGTTTTGGTTTGCATAGACGTATTCTCTAATTGGGTAGAGGCATACCCAGCTGCTACCAACACTGCTACATTCACGGCAAAGAAAATAGTTCAGGAGTTTGTATGTAGGTATGGTATCCCTAGAGTAATTGAAAGTGATAGGGGTACCCATTTTACCGGAGATGTTTTTCAATGTATGTGTAAGTTGATGGGTATTAATAGTAAGCTTCACACCCCATATCGACCGCAGGCCAGTGCCAAGGTGGAGAGGGTAAATGGTACTATTAAAAACAAGCTGAGTAAAATCATGGCTGAAACTGGTTTGGGATGGCCAGAAGCTCTGCCTCTTGTGCTCCATAGTATCAGGACCACCCCTAGATCCCCTCTTAATCTTTCCCCATTCGAAATACTGTTCGGGAGGCAACCTCATTTAATTATAAGTCCTCAGGAAGATTTGAAAAGTAACAACGAGGTTACTGTGAGGTACCTTATAGGGATGAGTAAGCAGCTCCAACAGCAGCAGCAGAAACTAAAACTGTTATCACCTGATATGCCTCAAATGAACTGTCATGATGTTGAACCTGGAGAGTATGTTATGATCCGAAACTTTTTACGTTCAGGTTGATTGACTGACCATTGGGAAGGACCATACCAAGTGCTACTGACAAGTACAACATCCATGAAAGTAGCTGAGAGAGACACCTGGGTCCATTCCAGCCATTGTCGGAAGGTCAAAAATCCTGAGGAGAACCAGACCAGGGGAGAGACAGAGAACCTGGACCTGTCGATTGCAAGCCTGTTCCGTGAAAGCTACTAATTGTATCAGTAGCACTTGAACAAGGCTGGTAAGACCTGGTATGGTGATGGGGTTTCAGGTTGTAACTGCTTTTGTGTATCCTCCCAGAGTTCATATCATACTGTTGTGTTTCGGGATGTCCTGGTTCTGTGCTGGTGGTCGGAGGATGGAGAGAGAGATCGGTAGTGGTGTCGGTGGAGAGGAGCTGGGAGAGAAAGAGCTACAAAAACAAGGCCAGTACCTGACCAATATTAGCACTGTAATGGTTAAAAGATCTGCTCTCTTGGAATGTCGGAGGCAGTGTGAAGGTTTATTGTCTGAAGAGTATTGTATATGCGCAAATTGTGGGCCTGTAGTCAATGATAAATGCATCCTACGATGTCAGACCCAGAGTAATTTATACTTGGGCGAGCATCCGTTAGAGGACTAACATTCCCTAGTAGGCAAGGTTTTGAACCAAACCAAATGTTGGGTATGCTCCCAGGTTCCTCAAGGACAGCATAATGTAGGGTTAGTCCCATTCCCCTTAAAGGTCTCTGAAGTCATTGACTTACAGGGAGGCAAACCGGTGGACAGAAAATTTAACATATCCGATTCCCCTAATTTGAAGCTCCACCAATATCAAGTAGATAAATCCCTGTTATGTTTCAACTTCACCAATCCCAACAAACCTGGGAATTGGGAAGTCACAGGAATTAATCAGACAATGACCTTCTCACTGAGAGCCGATAATGTATCTATAGACTCAGCACTTTTATACAACATTGTTACAAGTGGGAAATTCTATAGGTACAGGTATACGCGGAGTAATGTTAAAGTGATGGTTGGAAGAGTACCACCCGGGTACTGTGCGAAGATCATACAACCTGATACTTGTATTAGCCAAATGGAGGAGATAGGGATGGGATCATTCATAGAAAAGATGTGTACCGGTATCATGAAACATTCCATCCCATTCATCCTCCCAGATGATGTATATTATATTTGTGGTAGAAAAGCGTATAAATGGCTCTCTCCAAGTTCCAGTGGACTATGCTATTTGGGAAAGGTACTCCCTGAAGTCATGACTCTTGCACATAATGAAATGATTGATGTCCATAGGAACATACCTTCTCCATACCTTCATACGCATTATGAACACAGAAATAAGAGAAACATGATTCCTGGTGATGTGCATAAAGCCACTCAAATGATAAGTGAGACGACTGGCTTCCAGATTTTAGTTGCACTTGATCCCACCAGGATTGCTCAGGGATCTCTAAATTTTAGGTATATTCAAGATCTCGCAAAATTAATAGATAATATCACCGAGGTATATGATAACACCTTTAGGTACACTGGTAAGGAGTTGCAAGTGTACAAGAGAGAGCTGGTCCAACATCGTTTAGTGCTGAATTATTTAACTGCTGTCACTGGAGGTTATTGCGTAACCCTAGCCACCAAGTTTGGTGTTAAATGTTGTACTTATATCACCAATAGCTCTAGTGACCCCAAGGAGGTGATAGACCGGAAAATGGATGAAATTCTGCAGTTGAAACGGGAATTTCGGAAGAACCATAATGCTTCAATCGCTGAAGTGGAGGAACAGGTCGAAGAGTGGTTCTCCTGGTTGAACCCTATGAAATGGTTCTCGGGTCTAGGAGAGTGGGTCCAAGGACTGATTGCGAGTATAGGGAAACTCCTGATCCTAGTGTTGGTGGTCATCCTAATAATTGGCATATGTATCAGATGTGTTCCAGTGGCTATGAAGTGTGCAAAAGGTTGTTCCAATGGAAACCAGGAAAATGAAATAATGATGGTAGTTACCCATGATGCTGTGAATACTAATGTAACTAATACCCTACATTATAACCCTGAATTAGAGAGTACGATCTAATGTTTGCTTGCATATTGCCATGTATAATAAAGTATTGTCAATGTTTCTTTAGAACACCCTAGTTTAAATGTAGTCTTCATCTCCCCTTTCTTCCAAGGTTGTCCTCTCCATGGAGTGGTGCTTTCCCACACTAGCTCCCCATTGGTCCTCGACTTAGAGTCCACGTGGTATGCGTACGAGGGGCTACTTTATGTCCCCAGGGGCGCATTATTCAACGATTCAAATGACCACACGGAGTCATATCGTTAAGAACATTGAACAATACTTTATAATACAGTGTCCACATGAAATAAGATCCGAATGATAGTAGAAGTCCCATAAGAACAGGTATCTTGTAATGATGTGATTTGAATTTGTTTAGCAGTGCATAAAAGTGTTATTAATGCTATTTCAAAACATCTTAAAATGAAGTCTCTACACAATTCAAAATTATCCTTATGGGTTAGGTGCATTCCCACATCTAACATATGGTCACGACCTCTTCAGTCTGGCCTGTGGTGTGCACATAAGGCTAGTTTTATGTCCCTTCCCCCAAGAGCACTCCATTGATGGGTAAATTAACAACTCATGCCATCCCATAACAATAACATTAACTAATGTCTTATAGTATGGCTAATCAGATAACCAATTATTAATTGTTGCTTGCGTATGGTGATAGCGTATAATTGCTATCAAAGGGTGGACTGTTGAAACCGTATGAATTGGTTGCGATCGCTTAATTGCGCACGAATCGCAACACGACATCCATTGGACGATTTGATCGTCCACGGCCATTTTATGCGAACACAGGCTCCCGCCGCATTTGTGCATGCACTTGCGTACGCGCAATTGCACATGCTCGCTATACATGCACACGCATCCCATGCCCCCGCAACTTGTCATATTGTGAATGGCGAGCCATGCTTCTGTGCTCACAACAGTTAAGCGCCATTTTTACATTACATAAACACATAAAGTTAGTACAGCAATACTGTTTAAATACTGTTTTGCATTTCAATCGCATAGTCAGCTTTTAAGTATTATTGTCGGAAACCTTACCCCGACGGACAGCAGCCTTTCCTTACAATAAACTTATATCCCATTTAACCCTAAACTGACTGAGATACGCACAATGCTATGTGTTTTAAAGGTATGCAGTGAATGTTACATGTTAAATAGCAGTTATATGAAATCTGGGATTAGGAATAAGATAAATGGGTCATGAGTAGTATCTACCGATTTCCCTCTGTCTCAACAGGAATATGAAACCAACAGAATGAATATGGAAGGGATCACTATCGAGTTATGAAGACCTGCCAAGAATTATACTCTATACTGTATAAATCACTGTACACCTCCCCTGTAGATTTGCATGCCAAATGTTAGTACAAAGGGATTTTCTAACAGTTCAACCTCCAGTGACGTCAACCATTTACTAACAAATGAATAGCAACAACCATTGTGACTCAGTAATGAAGGGCCAATAGGGAACCCCTCTGAGTATTCAGCTTATGTTCAAAGGTAATTGTACACCTTTAAATTGCCATGCAGTCTGGATCCCAGCCCCTTTTCCTTTGCTACCTTTCTCCCTGCCTGACCCTAAAGAAACACACAGCAATCCTGGTGGACAGCTGTTAGTCTAGGATCCAGACCGCATGGCGAAGTGTTGGTAATTGTATCTTTGTCTTTATCCTGTATATAGCTGCATTGTATAGATTAAGGCTGATTATACCCTTTTTACAATATAGTATCTTTGTGTGTGTTGGAACCGCAAACTGTTTCTGTGTGACAAAGTTATTTTATATTGAAATGGGAGGTATGGGCAATCTGGTCTGTGCAATCAAATCTCTCTAATATCGATGCTGTTCAAACGGTATCAATACAAGTCACTAGTCATTGGGGTAAATTTACTAAGAATCGTGTCTGCTCGAGACTGCAATCACAGGTGTGTTTAGCCCTGTTTGCCAACTCGCAAATTTACTAAAGGCAAACTCAGGTGAGAAATCTTTAAACTCTGTGCAAAACATGGATGAAAACACAAATAGAAGTAAATACACCATCGGCCAAACTTGCAAGTATTTTCCATAGACAGGAATACAACATAGGAATTTACCAAGAATTGTGATTGTAATCACGGGTGTAATCTAAGCAAACTCGGTCAAAAATAGAAGTTTTAAATGGACTACCTTCTGAGCAGTGTGTTTAACAGAAACATACACAGATCAGTGTGATCCGTGTATGTTTCTGCTGCTGTTTAAGCAAAAAAAGGGTTAAATTAATTTAAAAAATGGCGTGGGGCTTCCACCCAAAAGTATAACAAGTCCCGGGCTCTGTGAGCCAGTCCTGGTTCTAAAAATATGGGGGATAAAATGTGTCAGGACCCCTGTATTTTAAGAATCAGCACTGGGCTCTGTGAGCCGGTCCTAGTTTTAAAAATATGGGGGGAAATTGGTGTCGGGTTCCCCATATTTTTAAAACCAGCACCAGGCTCCACTAGTTGGAGTGTAATACCACAGCCAGGGGACCCTTTCACCGGGTCCCCTGGCCAAAGTATTAACATGCCAAACTAGTCAGCCCAGGCCAGGGACCCCAGGGAAGGTTGCCCCCCCCCCAAATAAAGGTGTCCATTCTCTTCTGAGCACCCCAGGCCTGGGCTGAAGCCTGGGGCTTTTCCCTGCATCCCTGGCCAATGGGTTCAGGGGTAATAGTTATAATAATAAATAATAATAAATTGTGTAATATTGTTTTTTTACAGTGAGACTAGAGGTTCCAGCATGCCTGCCCTTTGACACTTGTAGAACTACAAGTGCCAGCAGGCAACCAGCACCGGCACTGTAAAAAAATATTAAAAGAAGCACAGTACGTCCACACTGTACACAGTAAAAGTTTATTACATACAAACACACACACACACTTTACTCACCTTGTCCCTGGTGTATTATTATTATTATTATTATTATTATTATCCTTTATTTATATGGCGCCACAAGGGTTCCGCAGCGCCTTACATAGTACATAAACATAGTACACTAACATAGTTCACAAAGAGTTGAGCAGAACAAGAAAACAGTGTCATACAGTTTAAGACACTAAGGGCTCTATTTACTACAATCCGCATACTGAATGCGGATTGTAGTGTGATAGTGTGATATTACCGAATATCACAGGGATTTACTATAAATCCCTTGCAGGGACAGAGCTTGCGATAAAGCTCTGTCCCTGCGGATCCCATCCGCACTCTAGTCGCGGTATTTTCGGAAAAAATACAGTGACTAAGAGCCCGCACATGCGCCGACCCACCATTGCTGCTACCCCCCACCGACGCTAAGCCCCGCCCCTGCGATCGCAGACCCCCACGACCCCCCCTCCCCCCCCGCGACCCCCCCTCTCCCTTTATTACACTTACCTGCATCCTCCTGGCCTCCGGTGATCTTCTCCGGGCTTCCCGATCAGGTGATCTCCCATACTGCACTGGGGCCCGATCACCTGATGACCGGGCAGCAGTGCACTGTGGGAGACCAGCTGACTGGAGAGGAGCCATCACCGGAGGCCCGATCACCGGTCCCTGGAGTCAGGTAAGTAAAAAAAAAAAATTTCAATTTTTTTTTTCTTTTTTTTACTGCAATCAGCACACCCTTTCACACCCTTTTCACATTATTTTAGTTTCACCTGTAGTTACTATAGGGCAATTGGAGTAGAATTAGTAAAATTCTACTCCAACCCCTAGTATCACTTATTTTTAGTAAATCAGATCGCATTTCCCATAATTGTAATGGGAAATGTGATCCGACCATAGTTACTAAAAATAAATTGTAAAAAAATACCGGGGGAAGCCCCGTGATAATAACGCCACCTGGAGGTGGTGTTACCCAGGGTCTCCCACAGTGCACTGCTGCCCGGTCATCAGGTGATCGGGCCCCAGTGCAATATGGGAGATCACCTGATCGGGAAGCCCGGAGAAGATCACCGGAGGCCAGGAGGATGCAGGTAAGTGTAATGAAGGGAGGGGGGGTCGCGGGGGTCCGCGATCGCGGGGGACGGGGCTTAGCACCAGGGGGTGGGGCTTAGCGCCGGTTGGGGGGCAGCAGTAATGGTGGTTCGGTGCATGCGCAGGCTCTTAGTCGCGGTATTTTTTCAGAAAATACCGCGACTAGAGTGCGGATGGGATCCGCAGAGACAGAGCTTTATCACAAGCTCTGTCCCTGCAAGGGATTTGTAGTAAATCCCTGTGATATTGCCTGAATTCGCAATGCGAATTCACTCGGTAATATCACACTACAATCCGCATTCAACATGCGGATTGTAGTAAATAGAGCCCCATGTGTGAATTCTATAAGGCACATTTATTGATTTGGAGGGTGATGGGAGACATGTGAGGTTTGCAGGATATTTATTCCATAGTAAATCCGCTTTATGTGTGTGGGGCCTGGATTTGGTGATATGTCACCAGATAATAAAAGCAGAAGGATGGAGAAGTAGATATAGTTGTAGGTGTGTAAAAGTTTTTATAGTGACACAATGAGGCTGTAATAGTAAATTTTTGATGAAAAGACAGCTCATTAGTTTTTAGAGGAGGTGAGTGACTCAATAGGGCGGCAGTGTGCCCAGAGAGGTGAGATGCAGGGAGAGTTAGGGATGTTATATCCTTAGAGAAAATACAAAGGAGGGAGTTGATAAAAAGAAATGTGTAGTACATGGTGATTTTTCGGTTTGTTATTTTTAGACAAATTTTAAAGCAATCATTTTCTTAATCTGAAATTACCTGTTTGTTCAACTGTTTGATTAACTATTATGTAATCACACTTTGTGCATTAAACCACAGCTGCAAACAGCCCCAGCTGCCCCTAGACTGAATATAAAGGAGTGGTATCCCTTGATTAAGACAGGCTGCAACTGACTCAATTGGTCTGCTGATCAAAGGAGATAACTTGCACTGAGTTGGAGCAAAAACCAGGCCAGATATATACCATAAACTATGCTTCACTGACCAATATAGACTACACAGGAAAAATAAAAAGAAACAAATCTATGCAAGAGAGACAGTCACATACATTTAAATCCACACACGATTGCAAGCATGAGGTAAGGTCCCCTTGTCCAGTAGCATCCCAGTTTTTCCATAAAGAAAGAAATTAATACTCACCTACCTCTTGACGCAGGTCGGTCCTCTTCTCCAGTAGAGTCCCAGCCATTAAAACAAAAAAATGAAAGATCCCAATCCGTTCTAGATAGAAGTGCTATATGTGTTTCCAGATACAGCTCTTCCCTGGCATGTGACGGAACCCACGAACTTTCCTGCACTTGCCTGCCCGCCAGCCAATCAGAGGCCACCACTAAAGTAAGCAGCCACTGATTGGCTGTGATTGGCCTGACTGTCAAACACAGTGACGGGAATCTCATGGGTTCTGTCACTTGCCAGGGAAGAGCTATATATATAGCCCTTCTGTCCAAAATAGATTGGGACCTTTTGTTTTTTTGTTTGCAAAAAAAACCAAAATGCTACTGGACAAGGAGACCATACTCTGGGGACAATATATAGATATAGTGTGTGTGTGTGTGTGTTTGTATGTAATAAACTTTTACTGTGTATGGTGTGTGTGTGTGTGTGCACTGTGGTTCTTTTGAAAAAAAAATGTTACCATAAACTATGCTTCACTGACCAATATAGACTACACAGGAAAAAAAAAAAAAAAGAAACAAATCTATGCAAGAGAGACAGTCACATACATTTAAATCCACACACGATTGCAAGCATGAGGTATGGTCCCCTTGTCCAGTAGCATCCCAGTTTTTCCATAAAGAAAGAAATTAATACTCACCTACCTCTTGACGCAGGTCGGTCCTCTTCTCCAGTAGAGTCCCAGCCATTAAAACAAAAAATGAAAGATCCCAATCCGTTCTAGATAGAAGTGCTATATGTGTTTCCAGATACAGCTCTTCCCTGGCAAGTGACGGAACCCACGAACTTTCCTGCACTTGCCTGCCCGCCAGCCAATCAGAGGCCACCACTAAAGTAAGCAGCCACTGATTGGCTGTGATTGGCCTGACTGTCAAACACAGTGACGGGAATCTCATGGGTTCTGTCACTTGCCAGGGAAGAGCTATATATATAGCCCTTCTGTCCAAAATAGATTGGGACCTTTTGTTTTTTTGTTTGCAAAAAAAACCAAAATGCTACTGGACAAGGAGACCATACTCTGGGGACAATATATAGATATAGTGTGTGTGTGTGTGTGTTTGTATGTAATAAACTTTTACTGTGTATGGTGTGTGTGTGTGTGTGCACTGTGGTTCTTTTGAAAAAAAAATGTTATGGTGGGGGCCTGCCCTTTTGCACTTGTAGAACTACTGTACAAGTGCCAGCAGGTGGCTGGCACCGGTACCCCCACCATAAAACAAAATATTAAAAGAACCACAGTACACACACCGTACACAGTAAAAACTGTATAAAACAATATTACATATTAAGAGCCCCAGGCTTTAGCTCAGGCCTGGAGTACTCAGGAGAGGGGGGGTCTTTATTGGGAGGTCCCCACCTCCCCTGGGATCCCCAGCCTGGGCTGACTAGTTTGTGATGTTAATGCTTTGGCCAGGGGCCCCAGTAAAAAGGTCCCCTGGCTGTGGCATAAAACTCTGACTAGTGGAGCCTGGTGCTGGTTTTAAAAATATGGGGAACCTCACGCCATTTTTTTCCAGTATTTTTAAAACCAGGATCAGCTCTCAGAGCCCAATGCTGGTTTATAAAATACGGGGGACCTCTACACATTTTGTCCCCCGTAATTTTTAGAACCAGGACTGGCTCACAAAGCCTGGGGCTGGGTATACTTTTGAGGGGGAACCCCACGCCAATGTTTTTAAAATTTTTACTCTTTTTTTTTACACTATACACACGTGCAGCCTGCACGCATCTCACTGATATGCACAGGCTGCATGTTCAGGAGTGATTGGCTGCGGTCAAGACACAGGGAACACTGGGGATAAAACACGAACACATACACCATCAAAAAACACTATTCAGCAAAACACTATTCTTCGTAAATTTGAGTGTTTTAACTGTCAAAAGTCTCCCGTGTTCCTGCAATGCTGCACGTGTTTATACTCGGGCAATCTCAGACCAGACACGATTCTAAGTAAATTTATCCCATAGCCTCACTCAGTTTGAACTGAATTGCATAGTATACTGTACTTGCTGTGAGAGGCTTTACCAAATATATTAGCATTGAGCATGGTACATGTGCTGGGGTTTTGGAATTGCAGAGAGAGAGAGTCCAATGAGCTGCAAAACAAAAGATGTGAAAAAGCAATTCAACAGATGACATCTTATTTGTTGCAACTCATTGCTCTGCTCTATCTCTGCAATTCCAAAACCCCAGCACATGTAATATGTGCAATTCTAATGCACAGACACGCTCCCGTGACAAATGACCACATCTCTCGTGATTTGTGACTGGTAACAAAGTACCAGCAAGAGATATATTTAACTTGCACCACTGATTGAAAGACATATTTTCAGAGACTAATATAGAGAATGATGTTATGCTGGGTACATACCTTACAGGTATATCTGCAGATTATAGTTGTTCATACACACTGACCATCTGTCCTATGGCCGCAGGTCCAGTTGGCCGGGGAGCATGTCACACCCCCTTCCCCGCGGCCTCTGCTGCAAGTGTACACAAAGCACGATGCCCAAATATATATGCAGATACGATGCCCCAATATATCTGCATATATGATGCCCCAATATATCTGCAGATATGATCCCCCAATATATCTGCAGATATATTGGGCATTGGATGTGCAGCACAGCCGACGCGATATGTCTGTACACACTGGCCAATGGGCACAAGATATATTGGCCGAGCAATTGCCAGTGTGTACGCAGCATTAGTGATGAGGATCTCTCAATGGTTTTGAGAAAGTTAGAATCCCATCTTTTGAAAACAAACCAATTATGGTAGGAGGTGGTAACCCTAGAAAAATACTAGGCTGACCACCTCATACCAAAAGGATTAATGATTAAAAGACCCCAATTCTTCAATTCAGCTAGTGACTTGTTTTAAAAAGAATGGGAATCCATTCATACAAGCTGCTCCTACTCTTTATTAGAATTCATCTAGAAAGAACAGAGAGTAAAAGTAAAGTATATTAAGTGAGGAAATAAATTCTTTGCAGAATCTTACATATCCCTTTAAGGGTCTATAATATTACAAATTATCTGAGAAGATCCTTTCCAAGATCACCAAGAATACAAAAGTACTTAAATAAAAAAAAATTAAAAATGTACTTGAGGGAAGTGTATTTCTTGAAAAATGCAGAAAATCCCATAAATACAGATAAAAGGAATACAAACACTCTTGATATATCTCATTATATTCAATATGAATCATCTTATAGACAAAATTAAAGAAAGGGGCCTTTCTTCAAACAGAATAGTATGTATCCTCAGAGGACCAGAGAATACCAACAAACAAGAGAAAAAAGGAATTGGAAAAATCCCAGTAGGTATAACCATAATGGGAAATACCATAACAATACTTACCCACAGCATCAATATAAGTATAACCAATTCAATAAGGAAAACAGGAGATGGAGGAGTCCATTAAAAACTTTGAATTCAAATCTTGGAACAAGATGTAGACTGGAGGCATTTTGTTAGAATGGGAACAGAGACTGAGGAAAGGTGTTTAGTTTCTAAAAAGAAAAATAAGAAACAAAACAGAGAAAAAGAGAAGGTGCTAAGAATAAGAAAATTATTTACATTAATATTAGCAAAGGACTGCCTGTTATCCCACCTAGAAATATTTTTCAATTTGACAGAAATTTATTTTTTAAAGATAAATAGAAAAATCTAAATAAAGAAGATAAGCCTGCAAGATTTAAATTTAAAAATAAATCCAATTTTTACCCTACACACCTGAAAGGGAGTTGTATAGACTGCTTTAATAAGGTTGTTACCAATGAGATAGAGAAAATTGTGCAATAAAAGAAATACAATATATAAAAAAATAAATATGGCATTGCACTCTTTAAAGATTGATGAAGAGTTAGTCATCAAACCGGCAGACAAGGGTAAAGGGGGTGACCAGAAGTGACTATATAGGAGAAGTAAAAAAACAATAGTAAGACATATAGGGGGCTCTAAATGTATCCCACTTTGAGAATCTTAAGTTTTGACAAAATTCACCATGAAAGCTGTAGAAAAAGAGATTATTAGTGAATTAGAATTTAAGCATATAAATATCAATCTCTACAATAAATGTGTTGCACAAAATTCATAAAAATCCCCTCCACCCACCTGGCAGACTCATCATATCTGGGCCCAACAGTTTAACTTCCAATTTAACCACAATTATTGATTCATATCTACAACCATTGGTCGTAAAGAACAAGTTTTACCTTAGAGAAAAATGACAGAATGTCCAATGGAATCCAGATTGTTTTTTGCCACCCCTCAAAGTAAGAATATATATTTATTTATTTTTAGGGATGGTATTATTGAACACTTTACTGCACTGTATGTGGGCACTACTTTTTTTTGGAATAGGGGTACTATGTGAGTCCTAGGAACAGGGGCACTCCTTATTTTATTATTAGGAACCAGGGGCCTGATCCAGCAAGGATCGCAACTGTGATTTTGCATGTAATCAGCAGATCGTTGTGTTCTGCACATACATCACAGTGTGCATGCACTAACTGGCCACTGGAGCTTTTTAGAAAAAAATGGAGGGTTGGCGAAAGGGACCTAAACCTGTGTCTTGACAGACACTTCATGGGATTTTGATCAGTCTCTGTCTGGGAGTGATGAGGTATTCTAGTCTTCATGGGGACTGCGGTGGAGAGGGAGATCAAGGAAGTTGGACCACGTGGAAGGAGGTCAGAGGGTGAAGTGAGGAAGGAGGCAGGAATGACTTATGGTGGATGGTCCTTAGAGATAGGCCAGCCACAAGGAAGAGCAGTGATGCCTGGGTTGCATAGTCCAAACCCCACCTTCTCCCCAGGCAGCAGTTTGGCTTGCTGCCTGAGGAGAAGCATATGTGTGTCTAGCCATGCCAAGGCCGGAACATTATAGGATCAACCCAACTTGTCTCTGGTTGGCAGATCTTTAAATGCCTACTTATGATGGGTACAGGTGTTTTATGGTCTGTACTGCATATCATGAATCAGTGAATTCACTTTTTCTTAGTGAGTAAATGACAGATGCTCTTTAAATGTGGACCTCTTTTGCATGTTGAAACTTTGACCAATTATTGTCCTTGTATTCTGTCTTGCACAGTTGGAGGTGATTCTTTTGGAATTAAACACTTACTTTTCCTCATCAGTATTTCAGGTTCCACAACCTTAAATCTAGTGTTTGCATGCATTGGGGGAAAATGTGTCAATCATCAACAACTTAAAAACTGCACTTGTCTCGTGGAGATACAATTTTAACATTTGGTAAGGACCATATTGCAAAAATATGTGTTTCCTACATATTTTACATTTAAAAAGGGGAAAACTTAACTTGCATTTGCAGTTGTGTCCTGTACTGTACCTGAATGTGAATGCCCCTGATCCATTCCTTTAAGAAGAGGCGGCAGCTCAAATTACTGATACATGTTGTGCTATTACAAATTGTACGTAATGCAAAAATCTACAACACGCAAATGCAATTGAGTACAACTCTAAATCACCACTCTAAGCTTTAGAAACTCATTAAGACCTTCTGAAATGCTTTGCAGTTGGCCAAATTCCATACACCAGGTCTCACAGGGCAAATATCAGACGCTTACCCTTTCCTGTGAGCTGAGCTGAATTAGACCAGGAACCTGTAAGCAGAGAATGAGAACAATGAATTAATGATGAGAAGTGGAATAGGCAGAAGTTCATGGAACAGAGGTGCCTCCGGTCTGTAAAAACAGTACAAGCAGTTTCCTCAATGTTTCAATGTCTCATGTATTTATTTCGGTAGTAAAATGTACAGTGTGTAAGTGCAACCATTGGTTTGTCAGACAATGGAGAATCAATACTAAAATTTTATCATGGATGATTTTATGTTTTAAAATCTATAATCAGCCAATCAAAAGCCTCTAGCTAACAGTGTTGTCTCTCATCACCCTCAGGACCTCATTCAGAGCCGCTCGTAAAATGCGAGCGCTCGCTCTGAATGAGGGCGGCCGCTTCTCTGTAAAGAGCCGGCCTCCTGGCCACTCGCTAAGCTGAGGGTGACCACCCAGAGCTTTAGCGAGCAGCCAGGTTGATGGTCGCGATGGTCAAGACCATCGCAACTATTAGGGCTTGCGACGAGACCCTTGTGGTAGGGTCTCATCTGCCGCAAGCCCCAGTGAGCCCTCAAATGGCAGGCTTTCCTTCGGGAACGCCTCCGTTTCGCCAGCCATCCCCCCACCCCACCTACAAAACCGTACGAGCTGTCGATCACCATCGACAGCCACCCCTTTTGTAGTGAGCCCCGGAGCTAAAGAATTTCTCTCTCGCTACGGGGCTTGCGCAAGCGCAGTGCGGCCGCTGTGAGTGCGCAGAGCCTCAACATCGACCTGCTTGCGAGCGCTCAGCGCTTGCGAGCGGGTCTGAATGAGGCCCTCAGTGTGCATATGCACCAGCCCTCAGGCACCCGTAAGTGACATAGCTACCGATAGACCCTTCCCTTCCTGCCCCCAGTCAGACCAAGCATAAAGTGGTGTATTATTTTTGCTCAGTATAAAATTTGCATAGTTTATGCAAACAGGTGTACATCTTACTCATTGTTGGCTCCTCAGTTTTTGTTATAAGGCACACTTACACAAGTGTAATAAAAAACTATTCTGCAACCTATAATAACACACCACTTAGCTGTAAATGAGTCCTGGTTCTATCAATCGCTTTGCATTTGGATAAATATCACCAGGTAAGTATAAATCTGTGGGGTCTATTTACTAAGCAGTGTTAGGGGACAGAGTGAAAAGTGATAAGTGAGAAGGTACCAGCCAATCACCCCCCAACTGTCATTTTTCAAACACAGCCTGTGAGATGACAGCTGGAAGCTGATTGGCTGGCTCCTTGTCACTTTCTTATCACTTTTCACTCTGTCTCCTAACACTGCTTAGTAAATAGACCCCACAGATTTATACTTACCTGGTGATATTTATCCAACACTGCTTATTAAATAGACCCCTATAACACTGGGGAACAAAAAAAAATTATTTTTTCTTGCCAAGGATTCAAGATCGGTTTGAGAGTACTCGCAGGTCTTATTTTCGCATTAGATCTTTGCTATAGCTGAATTGGCTATAGTTTTCAACTTGAAAATTTATAAATTAAATTCTTTTCTCCATTTGAAGTACTTTACTAGTCTAGGCCTGCTTTACTTAACAGTATCGACTAAAGGCCCCCATACATCAGCAATTGATTGAAGCAATCGTGCAATTTGCAAACGATTGTATATAAAAATATTTCCCTTTTTCAGTCGATTGCAGATTGCAGAATTGCCACAATCGATTGAAAAAGGGAAAGATTTTTATACACAATCGATTGCAAATTGCACGATTTCTGCAATCAATTGCTGATGTATGGGGGCCTTTAGTTTTGCTTTTGTAACAAATACCCTCTTTCAACAATAACAAAACTTTGTTTTATTTGTGATAACGTAGCTGGTAAACACATTAAAATCTCTTCACTAACGCTGGGAGGAGGCGTGGCAATGCACTGCTGAGCCTGCTGGGACATCCTCAGACCACAGCCACGCCTCCTCCCAGCATACACAGAGGAGCAACGGAGAGGACCGAGTGATGCAGTTAGCACACTTCCTGTTCCTTTGTTCGGCCCTCTCTCTGTCCCACCACAACCAATTCCCACCGTTTGGGCTTGTTTTGTTCAGTACGTCCTCGGCTTTTGTTGGGAGTTAGCACTGAATGTGTGAAACAAAACGTTTTTGCCGTAAAAATTAGTTCTTCTCGGAGATGGTGTACTAACAACCCTGATGTTTTTTGTTATATTTGTGGTAAATATAGTGTTGCAAAAGAAAGAAAAAATATAACTGTATTTGTAAAACAAGCATATCAGGCTTATTTTGGACGTCACATAACCTAGCAAGACAAGATTTGGGTGCCTCACAAAGTTTGTAAAACCTGCGTGGAATCACTCCGCAATTGGACTAAAGGTGATCGAAAAGGACTTAATTTCAGCATACCTATGATGTGGTGTGAGCCAAAAGATCACTTGAGTGACTGCTATTTTTGTGCTGTAAATGTGAAGGGTATGAATCAAGTTAAGAAATGCACATGGGAATACCCAAGTATGAATTCTGCAAAACAACCGATACCACATAGCGAAGATTTACCTGTACCATCGTTCAGTTCTTTGTGCGAAGTTGAATGTAATGATGTGGAAATGTTAATTTCATCCAGTGCAAGTGACAACACAGATGAAAGTGAGTTTGAAGAAAGTTCCTCTACTCCAAACAAATGTTCTCAAAAGGAACTAAACAATTTAATTTGTGACTTGAATTTATCGAAGAAAGCAACTGAGGGCTTGATTCAGAGCCGGACGCTCTGACAAGAGCGCTTGCTCTGAATCAGGGCCCTCCCACCTAAAATTGGCCGCTCGCATAGCTGTGGGTGCGAGCATAGCTGTGGTGCGAGCATAGCTGTGGTGCGAGCGGCCAAAAAGATGGTCGCGATGGTCAAGACCATCTCGACCATCGGGCTTGCGACGAGACCCTGCAGTAGGGTCTCGCTGCCGCAAGCCCAGGAGTGCTTTTGGCTCTATCAGAGCCAAAAGCACTCCCACTGACATCACTAGTGACACTAGTGATGTCAGTGGGGCCGGCCCCAGACGGTAGGCATTCCCATGGGAACGCCTCCGTCTGGGCAGCAACAGTCACTCACCATCGACAGCACGCCCCCTTTGGTGTGAGACCCATAGCGACGGCTTGGCCGTCGCTATGCGGGTCTAGCGCATGCGCTCGATGGAGCTCCCTCCGTCATGCGCATGCGCACTAGGGCACCATCGACCCGCTTGCGAGCGCTCAGCGCTCGCGAGCGGGTCTGAATCAGGCCCTGAGCTTTTAGCATCCAGACTTCAAGAAAAGCACTGTCTTGAGCCAGATGTAACAATAACGTAATATCGAAATAGAGAGCAAGCCATACTGTCGTTCTTTAGCCAAGATAACAATCTTGTGTATTGCAACAATATTCCAGAACTTCTCCAGATGTTTCATAAATTTCATAAATATTAAAGACATGTGCATATCTCAAAAGTTAGAGCCAATTGAAAATAAGCATGGCACATTCATGATCAGGAGCACAAAATTAATCGGAATCGTCCCCTAAATCTTTGGCAACAGATTGACTGTTCCCCAGTGTAACAGGAGTTTACCTGACTTCTGCAAATGTGTTATTGTATGCCCCAAAGTCTAATTTCACTAGGGAGCTGTTTAATTTCTCTTACTTTATAATACCATTATCGCTTCTAAATCAAGACACAGTATTTTGGTACCATGACCCAGTGAAGAGATTGAGAACCATGGGGAAATTTGTGCCTATAGGGTGGATGTAGGACTTGAAGATGATGGATAGCAGAGAGTAGGGCAGTGTGAAGCTAACACCACTGCAGTGAACTGGAAGCTCCTAAAGTCCTTGTTTGCAAGAGCAGGAGCTTCAGGAGGATTATATATCATTATTGGACCCAGCAGTGGATGAACATATTCACTTAAGTTTGTTAATAGAGAAATAACATAGAACTATGGGGAAAATGTATCACACCTTTTAAAGAGTGAAGAAGTGGACAAGTGGTTGCCCAAAGCAACCGATCACAAGTGGTTGCCCATAGCAACCAATCAGCTGCTAGGTAGAATTTATCAAATAAATTCTATGAAATGATAGGTAGAAGCTGATTGGTTACTATGGGCAACTTCACTTGTCCACATTTCTGCTCATTTGAAGTTTTGATTCGTTTCCTTCTATAGTTGTATCAATCCTTGGGGGAGATATAACAAAGCTTGGAGCAGAGATAAGTGGAGAGAGATACATGGGGAGATTTATCAAACATTGGAGAGAGAGAAAGTGCAGAAAGATAAAGTACCAACCAATTAGCTTCTAACTGTCATTTTACAGGCTGTGTTTGAAAAATGATAGGAGCCGATCGATTAGTACTTTATCTCTCTCCACTTGATCTCTCTCCAAGCTTTGATATATCTACCTCTTGGAGAGTGATAAAGTGAAGCTATGCAAAGCAACCAATCAGCTTTTAACTGTTATTTATCTAGAACATTTTTTGAAATGACAGTGAGAATCTGATTGGTGTTGGCAGCTACTCCACACTTTATCTCTCTCCAAGGCTTGATACATCTATCCTTGCATCTTTATCTGGCCACACTTGATCCTGTCGCTCTGTGCATTCACTGAGCAGACAGATGTTGTCAAAGTTGGCCAAGTGGTCAACTGGACACTGATGTTGTCATTTGGAAGTTCAGGATCAGAACAAGTATGGCTAATGCCGCCCATACATTTAACAAGTGAATCCCCGATTCCCCAATGTCGTTACGAACTGTCAATCATCAGACTCTGATCATCAGTACTTTCTCGGGGGATCACCAAAATACAGCATGTTAAAATCCCTGACTCGCTGATTCTGATAATGATAATATCAAGATTGCCCAACATGATGCTTGATGTATGAGACCTATAACATAAGAGATACAATCAAGGAAGTCCAGTTGTTGTTATAGTGTCTGTAAAGTATATACAGTATATATACATGCAGTGAAAGTGTAAAAAACCTTCCGAATCAGATATAAGCTGTTGTTGAATGTTCAGGTGCATTTTATTTCGTAAAGCACAAAGCAAAAAGTTAACAAATTTGTGCTGGTGTGTTATGAGCCACCTCTGCGGCTCATACTTCTGGTGGGCCCTGGCCATTACTAGGTGACCAGGATGCCACATCAGGCCAGCCGCACAGTCTGATGGTGACCGGGACTACAGCGACTACAGTGCTTGTTGGTCCCAGCAGCTGGGACACTAGGGATACGTGAAGCACTTAGCTGCATTAGATTTATTCATTAGAAGGCCAGTCTCTGAAAAGACTCCAGATTGGTCCACATTCAGTTAAAAGGCAGAGTCCTGCCAGTGATAGTTTATACTTAGTGTAACCTGCTGGTCCTGTTCTCTCACTCTGGGCGGGATGTATTAAGCTGAAAAATGCGATAAAACCCTTGAAAATGCAGTCTTACTGCATTTCTCATATGGACTAAGGCCCTGATTCAGAGCCGCTCACTATTTGTGAGCGCCCGCTCTGAATCAGGGCGGGCCGTTTTTTTTTTTTAACCCCGGCCTGCAGGCCGCTCGCTAAGCTGTGGGTAACCACCCACAGCTTTAGTAGGTGGCCTGGCAATGGTCGCGATTATTGCGACCATCGGGCTTGCGATGAGACCCTTGTGGTAGGGTCTTGTCCATCGCAAGCCCCAGTAAAATTCCTGCTCTAATAGAGCAGCAAGTTCACTACTGACATCACGTGTGATGTCAGTAGGGCCGCCCACAAACGGCAGGCATTCCTAAGGGAACGCCTCCATTTGTGCAGCCGCCCCCCCGACCCACCTACAAAACAGCGCGAGCTGTCGATCAACATCGATAGCCACCCCATCTTGTAGCAAGCCCCAGAGCGAGTGATTTCTCGCTCACTCCGGGGCTCATGCGTGTGCACTGCCTGACCATTGACCCGCTTGTGAGCGCTATGCCCTCGCGAGCGGATCTGAATCAGGCCCTCAGCACCAGAATGTTGTGCATTCTTCATCCTGGTGGGTAATGTCATCTCCCCCCACAGCACGTCCATCTTTCTGTGCATGCGCAGAGGGATGCCAGTGGGACTTCTGGTTCATAGACTTGGAAGTCCCTCTATTTCAATAATTGGCGGTACGGCAAGGCGGATGCAATGCTTAGTACATCCCACTCTGTGTGTTGGAAACTTCTGCTGGCTGTCTCCCTCTGTGCTGTGTGCACATGGTCCCATCTATGTCTACTATTCCTGAGCAACCTTGTGTATACTTCACTTCTGCCATATATTCCACCTGAAGGCTATCCCAGCTCCAGCCTCGTGGTCACCACCTGCAGCTATACTACCACAGATAGCTACTGAGGCTGTAGTCCTGCCTTGGCTTATCCTGTGTCTGTCTACCTCCAGCTTAATCCTGCAATTCTCTGTTAATTATAAGCCCCTACTGTCCAGGAGGTTAAGACCTGGTGGCATCCTAAGTATCAGTGAGTACGTCTACCTCTAAGGGAAAAACGGGCATCTGTTATAGGCAGGAGTCCTTCCTATCATAACTGTAGGGGTTTTATATAATTATTCAGGGATATCATAACATGGATGCAACTCTTCAAGTCACAAAACCCACTATGGCTTAGACTACTACCTAAGTTCATGTACTGTATTGTCTAATTTTTGTAGTAAGTCTGCCAAGCTTGGTCTTTAAAGCAGACAAATTTGGAGATAAAAAAACTAGGACAACCAGGCAATTCTAGAAAATAAAATAATCTCAACTTTATTGTAGTTTTAGGAAATGAAGCATTTCTTATATGCGTAAATGTTGAAACTATCAACATCATTAATATAAGCAGTACATTATGAGTTATGAGGTCTTATCGCCATATCCATTCATCTCTGAGATGTAATGCGAGCCCCAAGCAGGACTCTTATTTTAGTGGTTTTGCACTTTGGCAAGATAACTGCAAATATTTTGGGTGATTTACCAAAATGCATTATTGTACGATTAATTCAGGGCATAGGATAAGTGTTAAATTTAGTAATTACATGTTTTTCTAAATCACTTCAGAAATGATTTCCAGTTTTTCTTTTTTACCTCCACTATGAGAGTTAATATTTTATTTAAAAAAGATTTTTTTCTATATAGCACCAACATATTAACATGAATCAGTCTCACTTAAAGCTATCATATGTCTGAGATTTTTTATTCTAGGTTTTGACACTCAAATCTGGTACCGGTTTACGAAATTGGGAGGTAATATTTGCAATATTGAAATATTAATTGTAAATATTTCAAATAATTGCAGAACAGAACCTTTGGGTCCTTAAAAGCGACCACAGAGATGGAGTTTCCCTTTGTGCAACTGTTTTTATCGTTGAGTTGTATTTATTTTAGCTACACTAGCAAGCCCATCACTGCGAACAAGATTATTTTCTAGGTTCAGTCAAATTAACTACCCTCTCATAACAACAACATGAATTGTAATTAATCATCTTCTTTCCATTCTGTGTTTTTCTGCTTGAAGCTCAACAACTCACATTGCCAAAATAAGGAGACATACATTTTTAATTAAAAAACACAATTCAATATCCCCGGATGTTCTCATTAATTTGTTCCAGCTGAAATGTTGTTGATATGTTCACGTTAAGATGTGCTCTCCTCAATTATAAATATCGTGTTCCAATATTTGATTAAATGAGTCTATCTTCTATGTCATTCCAGAGTAGTCTTTCGGGGGTGATAGGGGGGAAATATACTGCTCCATTTAGCATCTTGTCTAATGGCAGAGCCTATTGTTCACATTCTATTTCCTCCTGCGATATACATCTCAACTTGACTTAATTTCACCAGAATTTCCTTCTTCTGTAATTTTACTTATTATGTATTAAATAATGTTAAATTAATTAACAATTCCATCCATTCTTAATTGAGTAGTTTCTCATCCATTGAAGCAAGGTGAGCATAGAGACAGCTCGATGCAGTGGCTGTAAAAGAGAAGATGAATCTTTATTAATAACTTAAAAGAATGTCTTATTGGCCAGTAATAGAGCTTATGGGTAGTGAGACCGGCATCTGGGTGATAATAGTACCGGCAGATGTTAGCACTATTTCCCCTCACTATAGCGGTGTGTACTTGTTGCAGCTTTACAGCCTCTGCACAAGGAGAGTCTCAGGGTTGCACCTGTCAATGAGAAATGTCCGTCGACCATGTATACCTGTCGACCTTCTTCCATGTTGACCTTTATTTTGTCGACCTTATGTCCCTGTCGAACTATTGCTGTCTAACATCTGGGGCCAAACGTAATAGGGTGAGAGTTTAGGAAATGTGAGAGTTTAGCAGCAATCTCTCACATTGGTCAAGTTTTATCTTCAAAATTGGGAAACATCTGGATGAGAGTTTAAATCACGAGAGTTTTTTGAGCCTAAAAACAGGTGAGTTTCCATTTTCTTGGACTCTAATACATTGGACGGGTTTAAAAAGTGTGACAGTTAACTGTTAAACTCTCACATTTTCTGAACTCTCACCCTATTACATTTGGCCCCTGGTGTCTATCTAGACATTGTCAAACTTTTCACTGTCTGTCTATAGTCCGGATACCTATTTGTTCAAGCAACTCAGGTAATAACCTAATGAAAAAGCTGATTTTCCACTAGTAACTAGTTTAGTGACTTTCTAGTAGTTCAGAGGACTGGTTTTCAGAGTCTCTCTGAACATTTCCCAAATCAATGCTCCATTAATAGAAAGTTTAAAAGTTGGCCCTGTCCTAATTTAAGTAAATACGCAAAACTTTGCTTGTGACTCACCACTGCATACCCCAGCCAGCTTCAGCAAGTTTCCCTACCCCCTCTTAGCTCTCCTTCCGGAATTGGTATAAAATACAGCCGGCCACATGGCCGGCGGTTCGATTCCCGGCAGCAGCAGCCTGACATCAGCAGAGATCCCGGCAGCGGAAGCCCGACAGCGCTGGAAATCCCGATCGTGGATAGGTAAGTATTGTCTAACCTAACCCCCCTAACCCTAACCCTCCTTAGGGGTACCTAACCCTAACCTCCCCCCCAAGTGCCTAACCCTAATCCCCCCTCTAAGTGCCTAACCCTAACCACCCCCTTCCCCGCTGCCTAAACCTAAGTCCCCTGGGGGGGTGCCTAACCCTAAATCCCCCCCAGGGTGCCTAACCCTAACCCTCCCTCCCCCTAGCCTAACCCTAACCCTCCCGGGGTGGTGCCTAACCCTAAGTCCCCCCCGAGAGCCCTAAACCTAACTCTCCCCCCCGCGGCTGTCCGCTCGCGGTGCCCGGCATCACTACGAACGGGATGCCGGGCGCCAGTCTCCCGGCATCGAGGAAATGCCGGGCGTCTACATCTAGACGCCCGGCATTTCACCCTTGCCGGGATATGACAGTCGGGAAGCCGGCTGCCGGTATTTAGGCAGTCGGCTTCCCGATTGCATAACCTCCTTCCCTGTATGTGATTGTTATTGGAATGTTTAGTACTTTGTTATATACTTATGCTATATTCAGTCGTTGTGTATTATACTTACACTCTCATAATCTTATTGGAAATTTTTGTTGCCCTGTACGGCGCTGCAGACACTTTGTGGCACCTAATAAATAAATCTTCATAATTATACAATATTCGATCTCCCAGCTCCAACTGAGTCAATGAAGTTTTCTTCCTGTACAGAGTTTGTCAATTGCAAGTTCAATGGAAATAATACTATATGGACCTACTGCCAACATAGTCTGCAGAACAGTAATATTACTTATTAAAATAATGACATCATCAATATTAATAATAATATAAGTTGAAGATATTAGATATAAGCGGTCCGGTTTCCCTGGAAACCGAACACACCCGAACTTAGGAATTACGAGTGGATCTGAGTCCCAGCTCGGGTCTCCCCGCCAAGTACGGATCCCAAAATGAGGCAGAACGTCATCTTCCCGGAGTTGGATCTGGCGTGTTTTGGATTGCACATAAAAGTCCCTCCCTCATGACTGGGCGCCATTTTACACAGGAGAGTGGAGGGAGAGAGGGTGTGGGACTGTGGACTGGAGCCATTAGAACACCATCAGGGCACAATAAGGGCACCATTAGGACTGGAGTAGGAGTCTGTGTAGGACTAGGACAAAGGGGAGTAGCTCACTGAGATGGGTTTCTGTAATGATATAACACTTAAATGGATCTTCAGCGCTAGCACAGCAGTACTTTAAATTATTTATCTTCTGTTTGATTATGCCATGGCAACAATTTATTTTCTACTTCCTGAGATCACCCTTTAAAGAATAAAAACCTATTTTATATTGAAAACAGGCTGGGATTGGCTGGAAAAGCTAACAGAGGATCCTCCAATGAGTAGATGCTTCCCATTTTATTTAACATCTAATTAACCTACAAATATGGGAGCACATACAAACCCCATACTGTGAGTCCGCAATGCCAATCACTGAGCAACCGTGCTGACCGGTATATGCGTTATGCCAAGGACCATGTAACTGACTTATTTGTGGGCCCTTTAAACCCCTGCTCAATATTATTCAAAATAAATGTGTATTTCCCTGATCATTTAATAGGATGTTGATATGGGTAAAATTTCCTAAAATCAAATAATTTTGTCAGCTAAAACAGTAAAGTGTTAATATTAAGCAACTCTAAGTGCTTGGTCTATCATTCTCCAATACACACGGCAATTACATTAACTTCAAAGGAGCATTTCCGATTTACTTTCAAAGGAAACAGAGCCGTCATTTTGTCTTTAATTTAATTGATTTTGAGGCTCTGTTGCTAATTGTCCTGAGTATCTGAAAACTTGGTGCCTGTTAATGGATCACTACAAAGGATTCAATTTTGTTCAGTATTTCATATGGCAAAAAAAGCTCTTATCCAATTATAATGTATAATGAATTGCCTAAATAATATTGTATAACAGGGACATTAGGTAAAAGTGCGGAGCTGCTTTATGGTTTCATAATGGAAGTTCGGGCAGAAACAGATCATCCCATTTACGGCAAAGTAGGTAATAAAAGTTAATCATTTATTGCATTAATTATAGTTACTTATCCTGATTAATGTATTACATTTATAGCTACTCCAGTGAATTTGTACTGTACTGTGCCATTGAAAGTCAAGGACCTCATCAATCTACCGTGTACTCACCCAAGCTGAAGACCATCAAGGTTTAACTCAATACCTTCTACTATTGTACAGCAAATAATAGCCCCAGAAACTTTTCCAACTTCATCTTTTTAACTTACAGTTAGGCAATGTTAAAGGATAATGTTAATTTAGATTAATTTGCGCTATAAGTATTAGTATCATGAAGTCTGATATGTGAAATAAAGAATACTTGTATAGTACACAACAAATGTTGTTTTATTTTCTAACACATAAAAGAGTATATAAATTCACATTCAATACAATCTACAAAATAGATACAACCGGTTGTATTCATAAAACCATGGTATACTGTATATCTCTATACACACAATTATGTTAATCCTAAAAAAAACTATATAAACCTGAGCGGATTGTAAAGAATAAAATCACTCTTAATAGCTGAATTCCTTCTTGTAACTTTATAAAGATATTGTCCTCTTTGTATCAATTAGATGTTAATTTCCACCTGGTCTCTCACTTTTCACCTATCATTCCACTGAAGTTAAAACATGTAATGTGTGGACAGGATAAATGGTTGCTAAGGAAATTAAGGAAATAACTGACTATAAAATGGATGACATCTTACAGCTAAAATGGGAGTTTCCCTTTCTGCAGTGGGGGAAAAGTTAGTAGGTTAGGTATCATGGTTAAATCCTATAAATTGGTTCTTGGTGAGTGGGTGAAAGAACTAGTCTCAGCTTTGTTATAAGCTCCTTATTCTTATATTTGTTTAGTGTACCGTTAATAATTTATACATTTTACAAGTGTGTTCCTGCTGTGTAGAAGTGTGGAAAAAGAGTAACCATGGTAACAACTGAAAGTAATACTATTGATGAATAGGACTATGGTAGAGATGTGGGCTACCAACATGGAAACAGGGGTCCTACATTATGATCCCACATTACAGCATGTGATGTGAGTTTATATAGACTATAAAAGGGGGACTGTTAAAGATAAATTAATATATCTTTCAAATAAATTAATCCAAATTGCTTATAAAGTGTTTCCCCTGTGTGCGATGTGATTGCAATTCGCCTGGACTAGTGATCACATGTTACCATAAAGGTAGTTGCATGTAATTGCGTCAACAAAATTAAACCACATCACTTATTATTTTAATATCACTGTTCCATCACAGAGGGTGCACACTGGCCGACGTGGACGATATGTCGTCCGATCCGCCAGATCAGATGACGTATGGTCTAGTGTGTACCCGGCTTAAGAGTTGCTCTCCATTTGAAGGGGTTTAACAATCAGTACCAATGCAATACTAACTTTAGACATTAGAAATACTTAAGCTGTACCAATATTAATTTACTGAGTCTTTGTCCAGATTCAACATTATCTTGTATTGGTTAGTAAACAATTCTTATTGTTCTTGTCTGTGCTAAATTTACTAGCTCTTAGGCCTTCTCCCTTAGGTTGTAAAATCTAAGCCTTGTGTAGAAGGGATATAGTCAAAGGTCGACAATGACAGTGCCGACAATTATGCAGGGAATAGGTTAGCGTTAGACTGCGAGGAAGAGGTTAGGGTAAGGCTGCAGGGAAGAGGTTAGAGTTAGACTACGGGGAAGAGGTTAGAGTTAAACTGCAAGGGGGTAGTTAGGGTTAGGCTGCGGGGAAGAGCTTAGGGTTAGGCTGCGGGCAATATGTTATGGTTATGCTGTGGGCAAGAGGTTAGGGTTAGGCTGCGAGGGGGTGGTTAGGGCTAGGCTGTGGAGAAAAGGTTAGGGTTAGGCTGCATGGAAGAGGTTAGGGTTAGACTGCAAGGGGGTGGTTAAGGTTAGGCTGTGGAGAAGAGGTTAGGCTGTGGGGAAGAGGTTAGAGTTAGGCTGCGAGGGGGAGGTTAGTGTTAGGCACCAGATGGAGGGTTATGGATAGGGATTAGGGATAGGGGAGAAATATTTACCCAAATGCCAGAGGATCGGAGGTCTGACCCGGAAGACACAGAGGTATATTTATTAACATTATTTTTACTAAAATAAAGTGAAAAAGGATGTTTTCACACCCTTTTCACATTATTTTTGTTTCACCTGTAGTTATTACAGGGCAATTGGAGTAGAATTAGTAAAATTCTACTCCAACCCCTAAGTATCACTTATTTTTAGTAAAGCAGATCGCATTTCCCATAATTGTAATGAGAAATGTGATCCGACCAGAGTTACTAAAAATAAATTGTAAAAATATAACGGGGGAAGCCCTGTGATAATAACGTCACCTGGAGGTGGTGTTATCCAGGGTCTCCCCCGGTTACCGTGCTCCCACTCTGCTCTAACGGGGAGAGCAGAGCCGGGTGTCGGTCCCTGTAATCAGCTGTGTGGTCTAAACAGACCGCAAGCTGATTGCTGTAAAAAAAAGAAAAAAAAAATTGAAAAATTTTTTTTGTACTTACCTGAATCCAGGGACCGGTGATCGGGCCTCCGGTGATGGCTCCTTTCCGGTCAGCTGGTCTCCCATAGTGCACTGCGGCCCGGTCATCAGGTGATCGGGTCCCAGTGCAGTATGGGAGATCACCTGATCGGGAAGCCCGGAGAAGATCACCGGAGGCCAGGAGGATGCAGGTAAGTGTAATGAAGGTAGGGGGAGTTGCAGGGGTCCACGATCGCGGGGGGCGGGGCCTAGCGTCGGTGGTGGGTAGCAGTGACGGTGGGTCGGCGCATGCGCGGGCTCTTAGTCACGGTATTTTTTCCGAAAATACCACGACTAGACTGCAGATGGGATCCGCAGGGACAGAGCTTTATCACAAGCTCTGTCCCTGCAAGGGATTTATAGTAAATCCCTGTGATATTGCCTGAATTCGCAAAGCGAATTCACTCAGTAATATCACACTACAATCCGCATTCAATATGCGGATTGTAGTAAATAGAGCCCACATTCACATAACTGCCGGGACCAGGAAGATGCTGCTGCAGCCATCGGGAGCAAGTTACTGCTGAGCCACCAGGGATGATATGTTTACATTGTAGCATATCCACATTTGATCACTGTCTACATGATGAATGTCAACATTTTCAACATCAACATTTTGACCATGTCAACATGCCCGACCCGTGCAGGAGGGACCTGATTCTACAGAGAGACTCTATCCACCATTTAACCACTGTGATCTGACCTCCTGGCCTGTAAGACACTGACCTGTGTATGTGAAACCTGATGTTTGCAATGATGTAATTTATGATCTTATCCATGTGTATACATTGCACTACTCTGACCCATTGAATGGCAAAGTATCCCGGAGATGTTCTTGTGCTTCGCAAGCTGCTCATGTTAGTCTTGGTGATATTTTGTTCTGTTGATTCATTCCCTTTTTTCTGTATCTGATTATTATTTGGTTTTAGCAAAACCACCTTTGCGTGTTTTGGTTTTGGATCGGGATTTTTTCTAAAAAATCATAAAACAGCTGAAATCACATAACTTGGCCCTGTTTTTGTTCCTACAGTATTATAAACCTCAATAACATTAATTTCCACTCGTTTCATTTCCAGTTAATTTTGACCACCTAACAGCTCACAATATTGTGTTCATCCAGTTTAGGCCCATAATTTGCACCAAGCTAGCTGGCTGACTAAGCTAAGTGGCAGCAGTGGGCGGCACAAACACATCTCAGTTCAACTTCCAACATGGCACATCAGGAAACATATGTTTTAATTAATCAAGAAACCTGAGGGAGATGGAGTATGTATGTAGTTGAAGGCAGGGAAAGAAAGGGTTGATTCATAGTAAATTTAATTTAAGTTTTGGATTCCAAAGCAAATTTAAGATGGAGGCAGGTGGGGACCATTTTCAAAGAATATTTGACTCATTCACATCAGTCCTTGCCCCAGTTATGCTCTTGTGGTGGTCTAGTATTATATTTTTTTAATGAAAGGGGTATGCAGGAGATGCTGTCTGTGGTAGCACACAAAATGGAAGCTGTGATCAGGAAGGGGGCAGAGGGATTTTTAAAGTCTGGTACTAAACAGCTGTTATCATTGTACTTCTGGGATTATGGCTGGGAAGTTTGGGAGGGGAGGAGAGAGAACATCTCCAGATACCATCACAACATAGCCTTTCCATTTGGTGTTTGAGTTGCATCTGACCAAACATGGCTGTTATGATCAAGGAAAACCAAGACCACCAGGTTGGTATATACAAATCAAGGTTGAAAAATGGCATAAGAGAATTTTGCAAGTATACCTATTTGTGATTTTAGTTGAAATAAATACAGTATGAAACTATAAAAAAAAGTAAGTGTCAGTGCAGCGGCACAAAAGCATGGCAGTTAAAAAAAATATAGGACATCTATTAAACTTTTGCAACACAGCAGTGGCAGACAGGATGGCAGTTTCATAAACTATAAAATTAAAAATGTCAGGCAGCAATGCCCCAAACAGCACATAATGCAAAGAAAAGAAGTGCAAGATGGAATTATCCTTGGGCCCTTCCACCCACCCTTATGTTGTATATAGGACATGCACAGTTTAACAAACCAATTACTTCAGCGACAGGGACTGCCAATTGTGGTTGAAGCTGACATTGCTGGCAATGATCTCTCCATGCACAAACTGGCTTTACAGAGGCAAGATGGTGTTGCCATCATCATCCGATTCCACACCCTCATCAGTGTGTACATCATCTTCACACAATATTAATTCATCCCCGCTGGAATCCACCATTATAGCCTCAGGTGCCTCTGTAATTTTTGGATGTAATTGGCAGTAAAGGTCTTCCTCGTGAAATTTGTAGTTCATTTTGATGAACATCATCCCTACACTGATCGCTGACAAGGTTCCCGGCTATACTGAAAACTCTTTCTGAGTACATACTGGTGGGAGGTCAGCTCAAGTAAACAAAAGCCAGTTTGTGCAAGGGCCTCCAAATTGTCTTTGTTTCCTGCCAGTAGTGAAATGGACTGTTTGACATGCCTATTTGGATGCTATCATTAAAATAGTCCTCAACCATTCTTTGAATGGTGACCATATAAGATGGAGTCACGGTAGAGGTCTCATTAATTGTAGGCAATTCTTTTAGACCAGATGTCAAAACGTGGTTGTGTTGACTCACCTGCATCACCAGTGGGTCTTTCTTTGGGAAATTTGTTTTTTCCTGGCAGCTGCACTTGTTGGAGAAACTGAAGAGGAGCCATCATTGCATCATGAGCTGACAATTTTCTTACCAACAGCTCTTTGCATCTCTTCAGATCTGTGTCCATTGGGAAGAAAGACACAACATATGACTTAAACCTAGGATCGAGTATGGTCGCTAAAATGTATTGCTTTGATTGGGAGATCCTGACAACCCTTATATCCTGACAAAGTGAATAAAGGACTCGATCTACAAATCCCACATTCTTAGTGGAACCGCTTCTTTCAGCTCCTCCTTCAGTTTCCCAAGCTGCCTTTCCAACAGTCTGAGGGGAATTACCTGACTCAAGCTGGAAGTGTCTGAACTCACTTCACAGGTGACTACTTTGAAGGGTTTCAGCACCCTGCACAACACAGAAAGTATTTTTCACTGAGTTTGAGTAAGATACAGTCCCCACTCCTCTTCCTATATCAATCATACTTCATTTAGTAGCTTTCCACCTCGTAGCTCCCTCTTGCTTCAGCTGGTGACAGGGCAAATTCAACATTTCTTGCAGGTGCTGCAATCTTCTACCATGCACCTGCTGAACGGCGAAAATGCCCAGAAATTTTGTGGGCCAGAGAGAGTATCTCCTGCACGGCCCTGTCATTTTTAAAAAAAATTTGCACCACCAAATTAATAGTGTGAGCAAAACATGGGACGTGTTGGAATTCACCCAGCTGTAATGCTCTCACAATATTGGTGGCGTTGTCAGAAATCACAAATCCCAAGGAGAGTCCAAGTGGAGTAAGCCATTTTGCAATGACTTCCCTGAGTTTTTCTAAGAGATTGTCAGCAGTATGCATCTTAGTGAAACTGGTTATACACAGAGGAGCCTGCCTCTGAAAAAGCTGCTTTTCCTTAGATGATGATGCTGCTGCTGCTGTTGGTGCCGCTGAAGGCAATACACCAACCCAGTGGGCTGTTACAGTCATTAAAAAACACAATATTCCTGAATTATGTATTATTGCAATATATCTGAACAAAAGTAGCATTTGCCCTGTTCCACCTGTCCACATATCTGTAGTTAAGTGGACAGTGGGTACAACAGCATTTTTTAAGACACTAATTAAGTTTTTTTTAACGTCCCTGTACTAGCTGGGAATTGCTTTTCTTGTGCTGTGGAACCTAGATGGCATTTGGTAGCGGGGACAGAGGACCTCAATTAACTGTTTAAAACCCACTGCACTAATGGCAGATATCAGACGCACATCTAATACCAGTATAGATGTTATGGCGTCAGTGATCCTCTGTGTAACTGGGTAACTGCTGTCATACTTGCTCTCCCTTGCAAAGGATTGTTTAACAGTCAATTGTTTTTTAGAACTACTACAAGTAGTTTTCCTGGTCCACTTCTGGGATGAAGATCCACTCCCAGCAGTAGCAGCAGCAGGTGTAGTGCGCAAGGATTCTTCTGAGGAATCCAGGATAGGTGAGTTAGCCTTATCAAATTGGATGCAAGACTACTTCCGATCATGATTGAGGATATTGTTGATGAAGGTGTTGGTGGTGAAGATGCCAGGTGCTTGGATCTAGCAGAGAGAAGGGAGCTAGCTGACGCTGGACTGCTTGTTGTTACTTTTTTAGCCAAATTTTAAGAATTTTGCAAACACTTTCAATGGATGCGCTGTAGATGATGTAACAGGGAGGAGGTTCCTAGATGGTTAGGGTCCCTACCTCTACTTACTCTTGCATGACAACAGGTACAGATGGCTTGACAATTGTTGTCTAGATTTGGGTGGAAATCATTCCACACATATGAAGTGGATTTTTTTGTTTTATGCCCAGGCATGACAATGGGCTTTTCTTTATCATGGGCAATAACTGTTTCCACTGGGGCCTGATTTACACAAGCAACATCCTCTTCAACAACATCCTCATCAACAACATCCTCATCATCAGCATCCTCATCAACAACATCCTTGTTAGTGTCAGCTACACAAATATCCTCCTCATCCTGGTGCACTTCCACAGAAGCATTCTCAATTTCTATGTCAGCATGTTGAGTTGTGCTGCTCATCCCCACATTTGAAGATGATGCACAAGTGGTGGAAGGAGGCTCCTCTTCGAGTAAAGTATTGGGCACCCGCTGACACACTTAGACTCTACTCAGCGACTTGTGACATTTCTGAGCACATAGTTGGTTCCTGTACCTTAACGATTTACATTTTTTTTAAACCTCTACAGGGAGAAGGGCTTACATCATCATAAGAGGCAGAACCATCAGTCATAAATAAAGGCCAAGGCCTTAGCCTTTCCTTTCCACTTCATGTGGTGAAAGGCATATTGCCAATTTTATGTCTTTCTGCAGCTAACTTTCCCTTTGATGTTTTTGTCTTTACCACTGTAAAAGATTGCTTCTTTGATTTTAGATGCCCTGACTTAAGCCCTGTATGCCCTTTGGCAGATGATGTAGACAGACTAGTATCATCATGACTGGTGGCACTTCCAGCAGCTCCAGCACTAGTATGTGGTTCCTGCTCTCCTCTCAACTGATCATTCTCCATATCAACAAACACGAATGAAGTGGGTTTACAGCACACACGTCAATTTGCACCAATTTTAAATATTACACTGCAGGCAATGATCTACAGTGTCACAATATTTCTTATGAATAAGAAAAGACTAACACACTGCGCTACCACTTACAGTGTCACAAGATTTTGTCTGAATAAGAATAAGACACTGCACTACCACTTACAGTGTCACAATATTTTTCATGAATAAGAAAAGAATAACACACTGCACTACCACTTACAGTGTCACAAGATTTTTTATGAGTAAAACACTGCACTACCACTTACAGTGTCACAATATTTTTTATGAATAAGAATATGACACTGCGCTACCATTTACAGTGTCACAGTATTTTTTATGAATAATAATAACACACTGCACTATGACTTATAGTGTCACAATACGGTCTGGCCAGCAGTGTCAATAATTTTTTTTACACTGGGGATGGAGCACTCCTGGATGAGGCAGCAGCCCCTTGATGAACAACAGAGCACCCCTTTATGGACAAAAAAGCACCCCTGTGGAGTGCGGACGGACCACCTGTAGAGTCACAAATATGTGGATGATAAACTGCGATCAGGCCAGCAGTGTCACTGAACAATAATAGCGTAGCTAGCACACACAAAAAAAATTAAATAATAATATTTTTTTTCAATTATTTTTTGTGGAATGATAATTATTAATTTTAACTTTTATTTTTTTTACCCTGGGGAAGAGCACCCCTGGACTACATAGCACCCCTTTATGAACTGCAGCCCTAGCCCCTTGATTGACAAGACAACAGTGACACAGCAGCACACCCCACTTTATGTACTGTAGCCCCAGCCTGACAACACTGCACCCTTGAACAACTACAACACTGCACCCTTGAACAACAGAGAAGAACAGAGCCCCTTGATTGACAGGACAACAGTGACACAGCAGAAACCCCCACTTTATGTACTGCAGCCCAAGACCGATAACATTGCACCCTTAAACAACTACAACACTGCACCGTTGAACAACTACAACACTGCACCCTTGAACAACAGAGAAGAACAGAGCATGTTCACAGCCAGAGTGAAAATGGCGCCAATCACTGGGACCTTTATAGAATCCAAAACCCGCGAGAATCTGATAGCGGGATGATGACGTTTTGCCTTGTTTTGGATTCCGAGTTACGCGGGAACACCCGAGCCAGACTCGGATCCTACCTAGATCCCCTATGTTCGGGTGGGACACACTCATCTCTAATAATATATATATATATATATAGTAACCACACGACTGGCACTCCATAGTAATGTAGGGAATCTTGCCTCTTTGCCTTCCCTAGGGTAAACCCCAAACAATATAGCAGCAGATAGGCGGCACTCGCAGGACTTGTAAATAATCAGGAAAAATGCTGGACCTTTAGGTCATTTTAATACCAACGTTTCAGTCCCTCTCATGGGATTTTTCGCAAGGCTCTGGTTGAGCCTTGAGAAAAATCCCCTGAGAGGGATTGAAACGTTGGTATTAAAATGACCTAAAGGTCCAGCATTTTTCCTCATTATTTACAAGTCCTGTGAGTGCCGCCCATCTGCTGCTATATATATATATATTATATATATATATATATATATATAGTGTGTGTGTGTGTGTGTGTACAGTGCTTGAAGTGTGCCGGGATGAAACGGCACTTCACTTCGGCACCCAGCCAGCGCTAGGACTGCCACTGTACCAGCTCCGGTCAACAAGCGACTGCCTGTTCTCCTGTGCTCCAGCCGTAAGCAAATCACGGCTCACTGTACGGCAGCCAATCAGGAGCGGCTGGCGGCATATTGAATTTGGCACTGGCCGCAAGCCAATCACCATCCCTAATCAACGAGCTGTCTTTGGCTCGTGGTCGGCACTGAATTCAAAATGCTGCCGAGGTGTGAGGGGAAGGGAGCACTGTAGTCACCAGAGAGCAACACAGTGAGGTGAGGTGCAGTGGGAGGGGTGCTGTGCTGTGTGGTGCAGTGCAGTGTGTGCTGTGAGGTGCAGTGCAGTGTGTGCTGTGAGGTGCAGTGCAGTGTGTACTGTGAAGTGGAAATGTTGAAGTGGGGGTATGGAAATTTCAAGGGGGCTCAGGATTTGGGTCTGCTTTAGTAAACCCCCCCTTATATTTACATACCCCCCACTTCAAAATTTCCACTTCGACCACTGTACATGTATAAATATACATACCTATTATCCGGTTTTAATGGGTCACAAACTTTAAGCATGCACATAAATGAAACAATTTCATGTAGATATACATAAATGCAATTTAAAAAATTGAAACAACCTTAATAGGAAACACAATAGTGACTTCGTATTTAGGGCCTGATTAAGGATCGCTATTGCGATCACAGCTCCATAATCACACACAGGTCTATGCTGCGAAATTATGGTAATGACTGCAATCGCAATGCCGTCGCACTGCCAGCATAGAGACACACGCTGCCTCCCGCTACCGCTATCTCACATCTGTAGTACATTGCAAATCTTTGCAAACATCGGTAACATTGGTTCCTCACACAGAATTACAGCAGCCCAGACCTTACTTAGAAATTGCTAACCTCGTTGTATGCAGTGAGTATTCAAGCTGCGTATGCAATTGCAATGGCTAATTTATGCACGCCCAGGCAACGGCGTTCAAACGGACAGGCACACCTGCATTTCTCCGACCACTCCCCTGTCACCATCCCCAAACGCTCACTGCCTGTAAATCACTCTGCGATGGCTCTGCGCGGTCTCCGTGATCGCAGAGCGATCGCAGTGGTGCCTTCGCTCATGTGCACTGCGATGCATATGCATGCGCATTACGCAACTAACGGCCAACTGCGAGCGCTGTTGCAGTTTAGATCCCTGCTGAATCAGGCCCTTAGTAACTATATTAAATACAGTCTACAGAGTTGGCAAAGAGACACAAACATTTTTTTTGTGGTTTCCCAAAACAAATGAGTAATGTGTAATATAATTTCATAATCAGCATAATTGTGTTCGGATATGTGGAGCAATTTGGTACAGGCTCAATAGCCTAGAATTAATACTCTATTTGGTAATTGGTCTTTAACATAGAAGCACAGGGCCTGATTCAGCAGTGTACTCTAGTGCATTGCTGAACGTAGATTCCCGATGTTCGGGAATCTGCACAGATGCATGGCCTGTTCTGCGAATGTGCAGAACAGGTCTGCGATCCCACTCGCAGACTGTCAGTGATTCACAGTCTGCTGCCATCTGTGGGCAGGGAGTGGGCGACGATGCCCTCCTTTCCCCAAAACGGAGACTTGCCGCCGCCGTTGGGGTGGAGGGAAGAAGCCAGGATCTCCGACGGCTGACGGAGATTTCCTGGCTTCATCATCTCAACTGCGGCGGCCAGCTGCGCGACCCCATGGGTCACCTTAGCTGGCCGATGTCCCGCAAAGTATCCGATGCAGGGTTGGACAACGCAGTTCGGATACGTAATGCAGCAGGAGGTGTAATGCCCCCTGCTGCATCACCGGAATATATACGAATTACCGCCGGATGCAAGTACGGCGGTTCAAATCCCGACAGCGGCAGGCCGACACGGCTGAAAATACTGATCGTCCCCAGGTAAGTATAAACTAACCTAACTTAACCCCCCTAACCCTAACCGTCCTTAGGAATGCCTAACCCAACCTTCCCTCCAGTGCCTAACACTAATCCCCCATCTAAGTGCCTAAACCAAAGCCCCCCTTCCCCGCCGCCTAAACCTAAGTCCACCCCGGGGAGGTGCCTAACCCTAACTCCCCCTGGGGGTGCCTAACCCTAACCCTCCCTCCCCCTAGCCTAACCCTAACCTCCCGGGGGGTGTCTAGCCCTAAGTCCTCCCGGGAGCCCTAAACCTAGCCCTCCCCCCCCCGCGCAGCTGTCCAAAGCGGCGCCCGGCATCACTTCGATCGGGATGCCGAGCGCCGGTCACCCTCGCCGGGATATAACAGTCGGGAAGCCGGCTGTCGGTATAATGTCAGCCGTCTTCCCGATTACATACCGCATCACCATATCAGTACAGACGGAATAGCTAAGCTGCTTGCGAGCAGCTTTGCAATTCCGTCTGAAGCTGAATCAGGCCCCCAGTTTCTAGCAGAGCAAAGTTAAAATAAATTAAATAAAGATAATAATGCTGTGAAGAGAATGATTTCATTAATAAGCATAGACACACACATCGAAAACAGTACAATACTGATTTCTGATCAACACACATGTACTGCATTTTATAAAGAACATTAATCATTTGTACCCTCTTCTCACCCAGGGATACTTACTGAGATGATCTGTAATTTTCAATCCATATTCTTCAACATTTCTTATAACTTATAACCTAGTTCAAACAAATCTCTGGGATATTGGATAGTGAATTTATTAAGCTCTATACAGTTATAATAACCCACGATTCATACAATTCTACAGGTAACTAACTGCTGCATTTTCAAGATATCCTTCAAATTGAAAATTCCAGCTCTGCTCATCTTTCTCTCACTCTGCTTTCAAAAGGTCAGTCCCAGTTCTGTCTCAGCCTGGTGCTTCCGCCTAATAATAATTGCTCTTTTCTCCTCGCTTTGCCACGTGTGCGATATCCGGCTTTTCTTTCCCGATGCTTTCCAAGCTGATCATATAGCCTTATTGGATTATTATGCCTTATGAAGTAAAACTGGCTCATATGTAGCAGATAATGAGCTGCGAAGATGAGGGTATTGGATGTGACGTGAGTTACCCTATTTTCCATTCTCCTGGATCATCTCTTTTTTTTTCCTTTTAATGAGGAGTTGCACACATCATTAAAAACATTCAAACCTGACATTTACATTAGACCTTTTCGCACATTCCTCCAGAACTAAGGCTACGTTGGAAACTATGTAGGGTAATAATCTGACTTCTTTTTTTAAGAAAATGTTCTAGTGATTTCTGCATTTCTGCCCCGCTCTGTGCTGAGCCGGGTCATTCCCTGAGCTCCATGGCATTAGGTCTAAGCATGGTTAAGTACAGGATGATGATACTATAGTTCTCACTAAGAGGCCTATTAATTAAGTTGAGCGAGCCTGTTGCACAAACTCAAACACCAGTTTCCGCATGTTTTAAGTAAAGGGCCCATTCACCATTAGGGGCCGATGTTCTGATATTTGTCAAACTCTAAAAATGTAAAGCGCGTTAAGCAGGCCACAATATCTGGACACCTTGGATAGTTTTGGACCCTCCACCTTTATTTATCCAGCCCAGATTATTGAATTTGCCATCTTCCAGCAGCACCTACCGTCATCTGATTATCCAATTGCGAGACTCATTGCTGACACCATTAAATGGATTTCCTGGATTCATCAAGCTGGTAATATCTCACCATTTGCTGGTCAATATTCTGTATGTCATCACTGATAATATTCATCTATTTGGAACATGATTAGTTCCTTTTTGACTTGAACTATATTTGGTCCTAAATCCATTTGCTGTTATTCATTTTATATCTTTTATCAGATTAATTTATTAGCAATAATAATAGTAATAAGAGGCCTGTCACTGTTCTTATCGGTCCTATGTAGGGAAGCGCGTAAATCACCTAATGATTGACATAATACATCTACTATGATGAGGGATGATTACTTTGAGGGGCAGCACACTAGTGCACACAGAGGAGGTTTCTGAGTAGCTAGAACCCCCCCCCCCCCGTTGGACCGATTCCCCCCTACATTGGCTTCAGTGGGGTCGTATGTATGTGTCAATGTGTATATATTTGTTAGTGTGTATATACTTTATAGGTATATGTTAGTGTGTATGGTATATATTATATATTTTTACATGTTTGCTACATATATGCTTCACTTTTTCCACATTTTGTTATGTTACAACCTTATTCCAAAATGGAATAAATTCTTTTTTACACACAATACCCCATAATGACAATGTGTAAAAAGTTTTTTTTGCGATTTTTGCAAATGTAATTAAAAAAAAAAACCCTAAGAAATCACATATATATATATAAGTATTCACTGCCTTTGCCATGAAGCTCAAAATTGAGCTCAGGTGCATCCTGTTTCCACTGATCATCCTTGATATGTTCCTACAGCTTAATTGGAGTCTACCTGTCATAAATTCAGTTGTTTGGACATGATTTTGAAATGCATACACCTGTCTATAACTCTATATAAAGGTCCCACACTTGACAGTGCATGTCAGAGCACAAACCAAGCATGAAGTCCAAGGAATTGTCTGTAGACCTCTGAGACAGGATTGTCTCAAGGCACAAATCTGGGGAAGGGTACAGAAAAATATCTGCTGCTTTGAAAGTCCCAATGAGCACAGTGGCCTCCATCATCTGTAAATAGAAGAAGTTCGGAACCACCAGAACTCTTCCTAGAGTTGGCCGGCCATCTTAACTGAGCGAATGTGGGAGAAAGGCCCTAGTCAGGGAGGTGACCAAGAACCCAATGGTCACTCTGTCAGAGCTACAGCTTTCCCCTGGGGAGAGAGGAGAACCTTCAAGAACGACAACCATCTCTGCAGCAATCCACCAATCAGGCCTGTATGGTAGAGTGGCCAGACGGAAGCCACTCCTTAGTAAAAAGCACATGGCAGCCTGCCTGGAGTTTGCCAAAATGCACCTGAAGGACTCTTAGATTATGAGAAACAAAAGATTGAACTCTTTGGCGTGAATGCCAGGCATTATGTTTGGAGGAAACCAGGCACCGCTCAACACCAGGCCAATACCATCCCTACAGTGAAATGTGGTGGCAGCATCATGCTGTGGGGATGTTTTTCAGCAGCAGGAACTGGGAGACTAGTCAGGATAGAGGGAAAGATGAACGTAGCAATGTACAGAGACATCCTGGATGAAAACCTGCTCCAGAGCGCTCTTGACCTCAGACTGGGGCGACAGTTAATCTTTCAGCAGGACAACGACACTAAGGACACAGCCAAGATATCAAAGGAGTGGCTTCAGGACAACTCTGTGAATGTCCTTGAGTGGCCCAGCCAGAACCCAGACTTGAATCCAATTGAACATCTCTGGAGAGATCTGAAAATGGCTGTGCACTGATGCTTCCCATCCAACCTGATGGAGCTTGAGAGATGCTGCAAAGAGGAATGGGCGAAACTGCCCAAAGATAGGTGTGCCAAGCTTGTGGCAACATATTCAAAAAGACTTGAGGCTGTAATTGCTGCCAAAGGTGCATCAACAAAGTATTGAGCAAAGGCTGTGAATACTTATGTACATGTGATTTCTTAGTTGTTTTTTTTATTAAATTTGCAAAAATCTCAAAAAAACTTTTTACATGTTGTCATTATGGGGTATTGTGTGTAGAATTTTGAGGACAAAAATGAATTTATTCCATTGTGGAATAAGGCTGTAACATAATAAAATGTGGAAAAAGTGAAGAGCTGTGAAAACTTTCCAGATGCACTGTATATATACACAGTGTCGGACTGGCGCATGAAGGGCCCACCGAGGGAATTCAGTGACACGGGCCCATACTTATGGGTGTGCAGATACTCTCTCATATCCGGATCGCAACATTGTCTCCTGTCCAAGACTGCGGCTCTGCAGTGAGAATGAGAACCCGCTGTGTGAGGTGAGAGCACACACAAACAACATCTATCTCCCTGCAAATACATGGAGAAAGGGATTCCACACCTTTGGAATAGCAAGATACCTGCAGTGTTTTTGGACCAGTAGTGCTCCTATAGATGTCAGGGAGAGGAGAGCTGGGTAAATATACCGAGACTGTACTACTATATCATCACCCTCTTTGAAATTGCTAAATGAACCATCTTTGGTTGGCTGTAGCGAGTGTTGGTTGGTTACTTCAGGCATACTGGAGTGGACATTTAACAGCTGAAACTTGCTTGGAAATTTTACTATCTCATCTTAATCAGGAGTTTAATTATTGACGGGACTGGAGAGCATTATTGTGCTATTTGGACATAAAAACATTCTTCAAGGAGACCAATATATTTATCTATATAAGTGGACCCTTGATTGTTCACACACATTACTACTGTTCCAAATACAAAGGATATGCGAGAATGGCCATTTAGATGCTGATTTATAAATCTTCATTACATGTTTATTATTGTGTAATTTTAATAAAATATTTTACTGTATTACATTTATCCTTATGTCTATGTGAGCGCACCCTGAGGTGAATAACTTTAGAAATCACCTCTTATATTAACCAGATAAGGTAAGAAGACTACTCATTGTGTAAATTTATTCAACTGGTACATACTGTATACTGTACGTCTTGGTTAATCTGGCTTTGGTACAGTGTATTTTTCCACATACAGTAGTTCCCATATTTGTCTAAGCACTTGTTTCAACAGTACTCCAAGGCATCTATCCCATCATAGAAGAAATCAGTGTCAAGCACCTGAAGCCAGGACATGACGGCTTGCTGAACTTCAACTGCGGTTGTGAATCATCTTGACCCTGGTGCTTCTTCAATGGTCTAAAGAGATGGAAATCACTCCGTGCCAGGTTAGGGTAGATGGTCAAGTACCTGTCAATGGTAGCGCAGTAAGAACTCTCGCATGCAGTTGGCTGAGTGTGGCCTGGCGTTAAGGTGCAGCAATATGACGCCTGTTTGCAGCAACCCAGGTCAGTTTCGATTAATTGTCCTCCACAACCAGCTCAATGTGTCACAGTAGCAGTCAGCATTTACAGTACCTCCCTTCAGTGGCAAATGCAGGATTTCTAGATAGGGGTTTCCAAATGCTTGATTTTAAAGCAATTGTGGCTAGTCCATGAAGAGGGCTTAATCAGCACTTAACCAGCTATAATACAGCATATGAAGTACAGTTTACAGTATTGTACAGTATGTAATAATTCTGACATATACAGGACCAGCAATAACAATAAGCCATTCTATGAGGATGTAGGGCCATCCTGTCTGAGTTAAATGTTTTTATTTCAGATGTGGGCTCCACTGCAGATCATTTGAGCAAGTTTGGGAATCTGGAGGGGCAGAAAAAGAACCTTGCACTGCCCTGGAAATATATGTACAGATTGGTCTCCTTATGTGCTTCATAATGTATTTATTATACAGTATTAATAATCGACCTTATAGATGGTCTATATCAGTGCACTCCCAACAGTGCATGTTTTCCAGGCTCCTAGTTGGTGAACAAGTATATTCATTACTGACTGACACATTTTAAAAGATCAACAGGTTGAGCTAATAATTTAATTTGTGACACTGAGGGCATCTTAAAAATATGTAACTTTTGTATGCAACAATTTCAATTGTGGGCATCATGATGTCAGCTAGGGAGGGGGGTTTCCAGACCCTCAGTGTCACAAATGATTCCACACATAAGAAGTGGATTTTTTTGTTTTATGCCCAGGCATGACAATGGGATTTTCCTTTTCATGGGCAACAACTGTTTCCACTGGTGCCTGATTTACACAAACAACATCCTCATCAACAACATCCTCATGATTAACATCCTCATTATCAACATCCTTATTAGCATCAGCTATACAAATTTCCTCCTCATAATAGTTAACTTCCTAAGAAGCATCCTCGATTTCTATATCAGCATATTGGCTTGTGCTGCTCATCCACATATTTGCAGAGGATGCACAAGTGGTGGAAGAAGGCTCCTCTTTGAGTAAAGTTTTGGAAAAGGTCAGGCTCACACATGGCACCCGCTGACACACTTAGACTCTCCCCAGGGATTTTGTGACATTTATGAGGACACAGGTGGTTCCTGTGCCTTAACAATTTTATTTTTTTTGAAACGTCTACAGAGAGAAGGGCTTACATCATCATAAGAGGCAGAACCACCAGTCATAAATAAAGGCCAAGGCCTTAGCCTATCCTTGCCACTTCGTGTTGTGAAAGGCATATTGCCAATTTTATGTCTTTCTGCAGCTAACTTTCCCTTTGATGTTTTTTCTTTACCAATGTAAAAGATTGCTTCTTTGATTTTAGATTCCCTGACTTAAGCCCTGTATGCCCTTGGGCATCGGCTTTAATAGATGACGTAGACGGACTTGTATCTTCATGACTGGTGGCACTGGAAGTAGCTCCAGCACTAGTATGTGGTTCCTGCTCTCCTCTCAACTGGTCATTCTCCATATCAACAAACATGAACGAATTGGGGTACAGCACACACGTCAATTTGTACCAATTTTAAATATTACACTGCAGTATCAATTACCTACACTGTCACAATATTTTTTATGAATAATACACTGCGCTATCCCTTGCAATGTCACAATATGTTTTCTGAATACACTGCTCTACCACTTACAGTGTCACAATATTTTTTATGAATAATACACTGCGCTACCACTTACAGTGTCACAATATTTTTTATGAATACACTGCGCTACCACTTACAGTGTCACAATTTTTTTTATGAATAATACACTGCGGTTCCACTTACAGTATCACAATATTTTATGAATAATACACTGTGCTACCACTTACAGTGTCACAAAATTTTTTTTGAATAATGCACTGCACTACCACTTACAGTGTCACAATATTTTTTATTAATACACTGTGCTACCACTTACAGTGTCACTATATGTTTTATGAATAATACACTGTGCTACCACTTACAGTGTCACAATATTTGTTATGAATAATGCACTGCAGTTCCACTTACAGTGTCACAATATTTTTTATGAATAATACACTGCGTTTATACTTACACTGTCACAATATTTCTTATGCATATTACACTGCATTTACACTTAGTGTCACAATATATTTTATGAATATCACACTGCGTTTCCACTTACAGTGTCACAATACGTGTTGAATATTACACTGTGCTACCACTTACTGTTACAATATTTTTTATGAATATTACACTGCGCTACCACTTACACTGTCACAATACTTGTATGGTATAACTGACCAACAGTGTCACTGTACTTGTATGAATAATATTACACTGTGGTATTACTGACCGACTGCGTCACTCACAATACTTTAGGAATTATACACTGCAGTATGATGAACCTACAGTGTCACTCAGAATATGGCCATCAGCGTCACAGTACTTTGTATACACTGGGGGGTACAGCATACAGCATCACAGTGTGGGGTACAGCACAAAAAAATATTTTTTACTTTTTTTTTTCATTTTTAATAAACTTTTAGTTACATTTTTTTTTACAGTCCGTGGACGTACAGCACACTGGATGGACAGCACATCCCTTAATGGACAGCCCAGCACACCCCTGGATTAGCAAAGATAATTAACACAGCCCCCTGGACAGAGCACAGCACACCCTGCCTGGATTGAGCAACACAGCCCAGCACAGCAAACCCCTTGATGGGCAACACAGCCCCTTGGACAGAGCACAGGATAGCACTCTCTGCCTGGATTGGACAACACAGCCCAGCATAACACATCCCTGTATTGGACAATACAGCCCCCTAGCAGAGCACAGGATAGCACTCTCTGCCTGGATTGGACAACACAGCCCAGCACAGCATAGGATGTAGTTATGAGACTGGCAGCCGTATGGCCACCGGTCTCAATCCCAACAGCAAAATCCTGGCAAGGGAGTTAACATAGGCATCGAAATACCAACGCCTATGTTAATCCCAACAACGGAATGAAGAGGATGCCTGCCCGAACAAAGGTAAGTCCGGGGCACCCTTTGCGATAGCCATGGGGGGGATAGTTAAGATTAGGGCCCTTAGCGGGCTTAGGGTTATAACCGAAAGGAAGCTGGGCTCACTCTTCTGTGATTGTATTAGCTAGCGGCTGACAATGAGAGATAATCCAATCTCTAGAGTACAAATTAATATAAGTAAAAGTGTCTGCGCTTTGCTAGTGTCCCCTTATGTATATATATTAATGAGTGCCCAGTAAAGTATATAATATAATATATTGTATTGCTTCTAATGGGAAATAACCTGTACTGCTTGTAAGGATTAACTATATAAATGTAGTGCTAACATACAAGTATGATGAAAGCAACATCAATTTATGAAACTAATTGGATAACACTTTGGTGATAGTGCTCCTAAGGGTAAAAGGATGAGCAGTCACTCTGCTACTTTTTGTAGCCAGTGTCTGTTTGATAGTCTCTATTCCATCGAATTGTAGCAAAGAAGTATCAATAAAGAATAGTCTTTAGCAAGAAAAAAGGCTGTATATAATGTAGTCCAGAAAAAAAGCACACCAGTGTACCGCAAATCTCGGGGTTATGCACACCCGGAAGTGACTGGCGTCACTGACTCTCTGACATCCACCATATCGAGCGTGTGAACAGACCTTCATTAGGCTCTCCGTGACCAGCAGGTAACCTTACACTTCTAACCAGTGGGTTGAATCGAGTGACCGGCGGCAGCGTTTGACGGCCGGGGACCACACGATCCATTGAGAGCAGGGGACCCAGTAGTCTCGTAGCTACTGCGGAATAACTACAGGGATAACCAGGAGTGTGTAACACGGCACACATTCCCCGGAACAGAGAGGACAAACCACCAACAATGCACACCAATAACCAACTTATACACTGCAGCAAGCACCTGAAGTTGCTACAGGGTAAGTAAATGGACCGCCCCCCCTCCAGAGCGTTACACCCTCACATCACTATTTTTTTATGGGCTTAGGGTTAGATTTTTTTTGGGGGGGGGGTGGAGATTAGGGTTAGGCACCCCTAGGAGGGAGGGGTTAGGGGGGGTAAGGTGCGCTCTTCCTGCTAGTAATGGTGATGGTGATGACTTGTGTGTGTTTGTTAGTGGTGTTAATTAGAATGTTTCTTCTGGTGGTGGTGATGTTTTGGGAGTGAGGAGGGTGTGATTGAGTATGGAGTGTAGTTTGGAGTAATGTGAAAAGGGGAATGGAATAGGGTCAAAATGAGGCCAGTGAGACATAGTAATTTTGGGCAAAATCTTTTATTGAGTAGTCACAATGCTGCTCTGTTAAGATCCCAGGCAGGTGGGTGGGGTTCAGTGATGAGTGGTGATGAGACTGGGGAGGTAGGTGGACCCTTTTAGGGGGCTCCTTCCCGTGCGGTTCAGTGACCTTGCACGTCACCCCTGCTGGACCTATGGTCGACAGTCTAGGAAGTCTCGGGGGTGTGGGGGGATTTGCAGAGTGGGTTGGAACACCTGTGCGGCGTCCCGCGTGTTGGTGTGAGTCTTGGCAGTACTTACCTATCGGTAGGTTTTTTGTTATGGTGATGTAGGTCGACGTTGCGGCCGTTGCAGATAGGTTGGAAGCTGCAGGTTTGTTGGTGAGCTGGATCAGCGTGTTGCTGGTGTGCTGCAAGTGCACGGCTGTTCTGATTGGTCTGCGGAGGTCAGCGACCGGAGTATGCAGCTGAAATTGGCTCTTGGTCGTGCCGCTGGTGGTGCGGAGCAAGAGGTGTGGATGGGTGAGCTGCTGGGAGGCTGGGTTGCAGCGTGTGTGCTGGGACCACCCCTGGGGGGTGGTCTGCCCGGGATACTGATTCAAAAAAAGCCAGGGAGGAGGGGGGATGTGGAAAGTGTGACCGGGATGGAGCTGGTCACTGGCGATGTTGGCTGGGCGGACTTGCGGCCGGATGTGCGGGATGCTCTTATCACTGACGGTCCCTTGTGGAAATGGGGATCGACGGTGGAGACACCCCTGGCCAGGAGTGAGTTGCTGAGCACGCCTGGGAGCAGGGGGGGAGAGGGGCTGGTCCAGGGTGGAGCCGGTCACTGGAGGTGTGAGCGGTGCGGACCAGCAGGTGGGTGGGCTGAGAGCTTTCTGCACTGGTGGTCCCTGGTGGGGATGGGGATCTTTAGTGGAGGTCAGCCTGGATCGGTGTCGGGTTAGATGTGAAGGTCACCAACGCGTTTCGGCACAGGTGCCTTCTTCAAGGAGGTGTGAGAGAATTTAGGGTTAGGCACCACCCCGGGAGGGTTAGGTTTAGGGTGCAGGGAAGGGGGTAAGGTTTAGGCACCCATGGGGGGAGGTTAGGGTTAGGCACTAAAGGGGGAGGTTAGGGTTAGGGTTAGGGGGGGACAGGGGAGGTTAGGGTACTTACCTGCCCCTGTCAGGATCTTGATCCCGTCGGGCATCCACTGTCGGGCTTTCAATCCCATTCCCACAGCACACCCCCGTATTGGACAACACAGCCCCCCTTGGGTGGAGCACAGCCTGACAGCCCGGGACTCAGCAAGCAAATGGCGCCAATCACCGCTGGGAGGGACTTATATACAATCCAAAACCCATGAGAATCCGACAGAGGGATGGTGACATTTTGCCTAGTTTTGGGATCCGAGTCAGGCGAGAAAATCCGAGCCGAACTCGGATCCCGGCCCGGATCGTAAAGTTCGGGTGGGTCCGTTATATATATATATATATATATATACACTTTTTCACAGCAGTCCAAATGTAAATGACAAACAAGTTATGCAAATACAAGGATCAGACTTTATATTACATAGTAGCAATGCTAATACATAAGTACTTTTAGCTGGAGAGATCGATATGCAGGCAGCCAATCAGAATACTGGATAGCATTGCTGATAGTGATCACTGGGTATCATTTTTGTGTATCTTTGTGCAAGCTCTCCAGTACCCGCAAGATATATACTTCCTAAGAGATATATTTGGACATGCCACCAGCCAAGGCACCTCTGCTTTTGGTGGTCTTAACACTACATGATAATAGCACCCACTTTGGGTCATATATTTATTTATTTTCTTATGCTACATGATAATAGCACATATATTTATATATTTCTAAATTGAGAACTAACTCACCCAGAGGCATCTAAGGAACCTCTAATATGGCACTACAAGAACCAGCACACTATCCAACTACTGATCCCATCCATGCCTCTTAGAACATTACACTCAAAATGGTGAGTGCTCAAATCAATTTATAAGCCCATTATAGGTGCATGTAAGGTAAGGGGTTACTCTAGACAAGAAAACACAGACAACAATTCCCCCAGCACTCTGCACATTGGGCCTGATTCAGAGCCACTGGTAAGCGGCTGCTCATTCGCTCCGAGCGATGTTTGCCCAACTGCGCATGCGTACGGATCGTAATACGCATGCGTGAACCAGCCAGTGCGGCCGAAAATCGTGTGCTCGCAAAATAGCGAATGCCTGCTATTTTGAGTGACAGAATGAGGCGTATGTGGGTGGTAACAGGGGAAGGTGCTTGAAAACGGGGAGTGGAGATCCGAACGCAGGCATGCTTAAAGGTCAAAACGGGCGTTTTAAGGGTGTGCATAATTAATACAGCAGCGTCATTGACCACGTCACTGGGTTATTTTATAGCCAGAACTGCTCGCAAAATTGTGGTAGCAAAAACCAACCACAAGAATAGCGAGCAGTTCATACCCTGGTCGATGTACTCGATTAATCTAATAAATAGCGGACATGACGTAGGATGCGAGCGGCCAGGGGGCGTATTTTAAAAAAAAACGACCGCAAGTTTTGTTAGCTCGTTCAGACATAGAGGCGTGAACAGACCGCAAAGAGCGAATGGTTCATTTGAGTAGCCACCCCTATTTTCTGAACGAGCGAGCGCAAATAGCGTCCGGCTCTGAATCAGGCCCATAGGCCAGTAAAGAGATGTGCATCCTGTATAATAATAGTAATTGCAGAGATCTCAGTACATATATTTGCAAATATATGGTTGAGCCACCAAGCCACACCAAGGCGTCTCTGCTTTTGGTGGTCACTACTAGCACTACATAATAATAGCAGCCACTTTGGTTCATACATTTATGCATTTTTTATGCTACATGATAATAGCATAATCTATCTGGAAATGCGTTCACATCTACAGCAATTATGTCTCTTATACTTTACTCAGCATACACTGACGTCCCCAGTAGGTGCAGGGGTGCTGTTGCTATGGGGCCCAGAAGTTTAGGGGGCTCCGGACCCAGGTCATATAGTTGTCTATCAAGTTCCTGCAATTAAATGAACAGGTTAGAGTCCAGCACATACCAGCACTCACAATCTCCCCTCCGCCGGTGAGCCAGTGCTGTGAGTCTAGGTGGGACTCACTGCTTATCACAGCAGACTAGGGGTGTGCACCAACCACTTTTCGTGTTTTGTGTTTTGGTTTTGGATCTGGATCTTTCTTTGTGTTTTGGATCTGGATTGGTTTTGCCAAAACCACCCTTCCGTGTTTTGGGTTCTGGGTTTTGTGTTTTGGATCTGTATTTTTTTTTTAAAAAGCATAAAAACAGCTAAAATCACAGAATTTGTGGGTTTTTCTGCTCCTATGCTATTATCAACCTCAATAACCTTAATTTCCTCTCATTTCCAGTCTATTCTGAACACCTCACACCTCACAATAGTGTTTTTATGTCCAAAATCTTGCACCAAGGTAGCTGGATGACTATGCTAAGCGATACGAGTGGGCGGCACAAATACGTGGCCCATCTAGGAGTGACACTGCAGTGGCAGACAGGATGGCAGTTTGAAAAACTGGCCCCAAACAGTACATAATGCAAAGAAAAAAAAGAGGTGCAAGATGGAATTGTCCTTGGGCCCTCCCACCCACCCTTATGTTGTATAAACAGGACATGCACACTTTAACAAACCAATCATTTCAGCGCCAGGGTCTGCCACACGACTGTGGCTGAAATGATTGGTTCGTTTGGGCCCCCACAAAACAAGCTGGCAATTAATCTGTCCCTGCACAAACTGGCTCTACGGAGGCAAGATGTCGTCCTCATCCTCCTCATCCACCAATTCCTCACTCTCTTCAGTGTTGTATACATCCTCATCATCACAGACTATTAACTCGTCCCCACTGGAATCCACCACCACAGGTCCCTCTGTACGTTCTGGAGGCTGGTCTCCCTGGAAGAGTTGATAATTCATTTTTTGAACATCATCTTCTCCACATTTTGTGGATGCAACCTCCTACGCCTTTCGCTGACAAGGTTCCCGGCTGCACTAAACACTCTTTCGAAGTACACACTGGAGGGGGGGCAACTCAGGTAAAATAGAGCCAGTTTGTACAGGGGCCTCCAAATTGCCTCTTTTTCCTGCCAGTACAGGTACGGACTGTCTGACATGCCTACTTGGATGCTGTCACCGATGTAATCCTCCACCATTCTGTCAATGGTGACAGTATCATATGCAGTGACAGTAGACATGTCAGAAATTGTTGCCAGGTCCTTCAGTCCGGACCAGATGTCCAAACTTGGTCCTGCCTGCCCTGCATCACCGCCAGCGGGTTGCTTAGGATACCTAAGTTTTTTCCTGGCAGCCCCAGTTGCGGGAGAAAATGAAGAAGGAGCTGTTGACGTGTCACGTTCCGCTTCAGCTGACAGTGTTTTCACCAGCAGGTCTTTGCACCTCTGCAGGCTTGAGTCGGCCAGAAAGAGAGACACCACATAGGCTTTAAACCTAGGATCGAGTACGGTGGACAAAATGTAGTGGTCTGATTTCAACAGATTGACCACCCTGGAATCCTGGCAAAGCGAATGAAGGGCTTCATCCACAAGTCCCACATGCCGAGCGGAATCGCTCCGTCTTAGCTCCTCCTTCACTTTCTCCAGCTGCTTCTGCAAAAGCCTGATGAGGGGAATGACCAGACTCAAGCTGGGAGTGTCTGAACTGACTTCACGTGTTGCAAGTTGCTGGAGAACCTTGCACAACATGGAAATCATTCTCCACTGCGCTTGAGTCAGGTGCATACCCCCTCCTTTGCCTATGTCATAGGTGGATGTATAGGCTTGAATGGCCTTTTGCTGCTCCTCCATCCTCTGAAGCATATAGAGGGTTGAGTTCCACTGCATCACAACCTCTTGCTTCAGGTGATGGTGGGGCAGGTTCAAGAGTGTTTGCTGGCGCTCCAGTCTTCGGCACGCAGTCGCTGAATGGCGAAAGTGGCCAGAAATTTTTCGGGCCAACCAAAGCGTCTCCTGCACGCCCCTGTCGCTTTTCAGAAAATTCTGCACCACTAAGTTTATTGTGTGAGCAAAACATGGGACGTGCTGGAATTTGCCCAGATGTAATGCCCGCACAATATTGGTGGCATTGTCGGATATCACAAATCCCCAGGAGAGTCTAAGTAGGGTAAGCCACTGGGCGATGATTTCCCTCAGTTTCTCTAAGAGGTTGTCGGCGGTGTGCCTCTTACTGAAACCGGTGTTACACAGCGTAGCCTGCCTTGGAAAGAGCTGGCATTTCTGAAATGCTGCTACTGGTGACGCTGCTGTTGTTGCTGCGTAAGGTGATACATCTACCCAGTGGGCTGTAACAGTCATATAGTCCTTAGTCTGCCCTGTTCCACTTGTCCACATGTCTGTGGTTAAGTGACCATCGTGACCATCGGGCTTGCGACGGAGACCCTGCGGTAGGGTCTCGCTGCCGCAAGCCGTGGAGTGATTTTGGCTCTATCAGAGCCAAAATCACTCCCACTGACATCACTAGTGATGTCAGTGGGGCCAGCTTCAGACGGTAGGCGTTCCCATGGGAATGCCTCTGTCTGGCAGGCACGCCCACCAAAGGGGGCATGCTGTCAATCAACATCGACAGCACGACCCCTTTGGTGGGAGACCCGGAGCGATGGAGATCCCGTCGCTCGCCGGGTCTCGCGCATGCGCATGACGGAGCTCCCTCCATCGTGTGCATGCACAGTGGGGGAACATGGACCCGCTTGCGAGCGACCTGCACTCGCGAGCGGGTCTGAATGACCCCCTGTGTCCACTCCAAAGTCCTGTGCAGTGTCCCAGTCCTAAAGGGGTGCTGTAGTGTTATCCAGGGGGTGCTCTGTCCATCAGGGGTGCTCGCCCCAAGTGCAAAAAAAATAAATATTTTTTCTGTGTTTGTGAATTGTGTGCACTGTGGCTGCACGTGCATCAACAAAGGATCAGCGCCAAGCATGCGCCTGTGTCCCAAAAGTAAAGGTCCGGCTGGCTGGTCCGTTAAAGGATGCTGTAACCCCCAAGGGGCACTCCAAAAAAAATAAAAAAATATATTTTTTTGTGTTTGTGAATTGTGTGCGCAGTAGCTGCACGTGCATCAACAAAGTAGCGCCAAGCGTGCGCCTGTGTCATAGGTAAAGGGCCGGCTGGCTTGACCGTTAAAGGGTGCTGTAACCCCCAAAGTGCACTCCAAACAAAATATATATATTTTTTTTCTGTGTTTGTGAATTGCGTGCGCAGTAGCCGCATGTGCATCAACAAAGGAGCAGTGCCAAGCGTGCACTAGTGTCCCATAAGTAAAGGGCTGGCTGGCTTGTCTGTTAAAGGGTTCTGTAACCCCCAAAGGGCACTCCAAACAAAATAAAAAAATATTTTCTGTGTTTGTGAATTGTGTGCACTGTGGCTGCACGTGCATCAACAAAGGAGCAGCACCAAGCGTGCGCCTGTGTCCCATAAGTAAAGGGCTGGCTGGCTTGTCCATTAAAGGGTGCTGTAACCCCCAAAGTGCACTCCAAAAAAAGAAAAAAAAATATTTTTTTGTGTTTGTGAATTGTGTGCGCAGTAGCAGCACGTGCATCAACAAAGTAGTGCCAAGCGTGCGCCTGTGTCATAAGTAAAGGGCCAGCTGGCTTGACCGTTAAAGGGTGCTGTAATCCCCAAAGTGCACTACAAACAAAATAAAAAAATATTTTCTGTGTTTGTGAATTGTGTGCACTGTGGCTGCACGTGCATCAACAAAGGAGCAGCGCCAAGCGTGCGTCTGTGTCCCATAAGTAAAGGGCCGGCTGGCTTGTCCGTTAAAGGGTGCAGTAACCCCCAAAGGGCACTCCAAACAAAATAAAAAATTTTTTTTTTTGTGTTTGTGAATTGTGGGCCTGATTCAGAGCCGCTCGTAAGCTGCCGCTCGTTCGCTCTGAGCGATGTTCGCACATCTGCGCATGCATATGGGTCGTAATGCTCATGCGCCAACCAGTCATTGCGGTCAGAAATCGAGCGCTCGCAAAATAGCGAGTGCCTGCTAATTTGAGTGACAGGATGAGGCGTTTGTGGGTGGTAACAGGGAAAGGTGCTTGAAAACGGGGAGTGGTGATCCGAACGCAGGCGTGCCTAACGGTCGAAACGGGCGTTTTAAGGGTGTGCATAATTAACAAAGCAGCGTCATCGACCATGTCACTTGGTTGTTTCTTAGCCTGAACTGTTCGCATGATTGCGGTAGGAAAATCCTACAACAAGCACTGCAAGCAGTTCAGACGCCTTTCAATGTACTCGATTAATCAAATAAATAGCGGAGATGACGTAGGATGCGAGCTGCCAGGGGGCGTCTTTACAAAATAGCGAGCGCACGTTTCGTTCGCTCGCTCAGACATAGAGGCGTCAACAGACCGCAAAGAGCGAGCGCTCAATTTAAATATCCGTCCCCTTTTTCTGAATGAGTGAGCGCAAATAGCGTCCGGCTCTGAATCAGGCCCTGTGTGCGCAGTAGCCGCACGTGCATCAACAAAGTAGCGCCAAGCGTGCGCCTGTGTCATAGGTAAAGGGCAGGCTGGCTTGACCGTCAAAGGGTGCTGTAACCCCCAAAGTGCACTCCAAAAAAAAGAAAAAAATATATTTTTTTGTGTTTGTGAATTGTGTGCGCAGTAGCCGCACGTGCATCAACAAAGTAGTGCCAAGCGTGCGCCTGAGTCATAGGTAAAGGGCCGGCTGGCTTGACCGTTAAAGGGTGCTGTAACCCCCAAAGTGCACTCCAAACAAAATAAAAAATATTTTCTGTGTTTGTGAATTGTGTGCACTGTGGCTGCACGTGCATCAACAAAGGAGCAGCGCCAAGCGTGCGACTGTCTGTTAAAGGGTGGTGTAACCCCCAAAGTGCACTCCAAACAAAATAAATAAATATTTTCTGTGTTTGTGAATTGTGTGCACTGTGGCTGCACGTGCATCAACAAAGGAGCAGCGCCAAGCGTGCGTCTGTCTGTTAAAGGATGGTGTAACCCCCAAAGTGCACTCCAAACAAAATAAAAAAATATTTTCTGTGTTTGTGAATTGTGTGCACTGTGGCTGCACGTGCATCAACAAAGGAGCAGCGCCAAGCGTGCGTCTGTCTGTTAAAGGGTGGTGTAACCCCCAAAGTGCACTCCTACAAAAATAAAAAAATATTTTCTGTGTTTGTGAATTGTGTGCACTGTGGCTGCACGTGCATCAACAAAGGAGCAGTGCCAAGTGTGCGTCTGTCTGTTAAAGGGTGGTGTAACCCCCAAAGTGCACTCCAACAAAAATAAAACATTTTCTTCTGTGTTTGTGAATTGTCTGCACTGTACGTGCATCCTCAAAGCAGCAGCGCCAAGCGTGCGTCTGTCTGTTAAAGGGTGGTGTAACCGCCAAAGTGCGCTCCACAAAGAATAAAAAATTCTTCTTTTTTTCTGTCTTTGTGAATTGTGTGGGCTGTAGCTGCACGTGCATCAACAAAGGAGCAGCGCCAAGCATGCGCCTGTGTCCCATAAGTAAAGAGCCGGCTGGCTTATTGCTTAAAGGGTGGTGTAACCCACAAAGTGCACTAGTCTCCAACAAAAATAAAAAATTATTTTCTGTGTTTGTGTGCGCCTTAGCCGCACGTATATATCAATATAACATAAATGGAGGACCAAACTTTCTCCGATAAAAATAAAATAGGGAAAGATCAAGAACCACTTCCTCCTAGTCCTGAACCTGCTGCCACTAGTCATGACATAGACGATAACATGCCATCAACGTCGTCTGCCAAGGCCGATGCCCAATGTCATAGTAGAGGGCACATACAATCCCAAATGACAAAGTTCAGGAAAATGACCTTGAAAAAAACATTTAAATCATCTGAAGAGAAACGTAAACTTGCCAATATGCCATTTACAACACGGAGTAGCAAGGAACGGCTAAGGTCTTTCCCTATGTTCATGACTAGTGGTTCAGCTTCACATGACGATGGACGCCGTCCTCCCGCTAAAAAAATCAAACGAGTTAAGCTGGCAAAAGCACAGCGAAGAACTGTGCATTCTAAGAAGATATCACAAATCCCCAAGGAGAGTCCAAGTGTGGTGGCGGTTGCGATGCCTGACATTCCCAGCACTGGACGAGAAGAGGTGGCTCTTTCCACCATTTGCACATCCCCTGCAAGTGCTGAAAGGAGCACCCACAGTCCACTTGCTGATATGCAAATTGAAGATGTCACTGTTGAAGTACAACAGGATGAGGATACTGGTGTAGCTGGTGCTGAGGAGGAAGTTGGCGAGGAGGATTCTGATGGTGATGTGGTTAGTTTAAATCAGGCTCCGGGGGAGACAGTTGTTGTCCGTAGGATGAAAAAACCCATCACAGTCATACCTGGGCAGAAGACCAAACATTCCACCTCTTTGGTCTGGCAATATTTCTATCCAAATCCGGACAACAATTGTCTTGCCATATGTACCATATGTAAAGGTGAAATAAGTAGGGGTAGGGACATTAACCACCTAGGAACATCCTCCATCATAATTAAGCCCCAGCGATAGCATACACTGGCAGAAGTCTAGATGGTGACAGGAAGTTTAGCAGTTTGTGCTTTAGGGTCAGCTCAACCACAACTGTGCGGATGGTTCCATGTTACTCCATGTTACCGATGTTTTCGCTGATTTGGGGATGCATGTCATGGGAAGTGGGAGGCTTTATACAGGGTCTACGTCTTGGTATAGAGCTGTGGTTGCCGTGCGGTTGCATTCATTAGCATATTTTCGCAGTGAGCGGGGTGCGTCCGAACGCTGCCTTGCGAACCAACCTGAATCAGGCCCTCAGCTGTAACTTCACCACAGAAGCAACATGGGACTGGCAATGTAGGCCAGTCAGAAAATAACATTTTTAGGGGTGGATCCACAGGGATTGTATGCTGCGATCAGCTGGTCTGGGAGCAGCACTCTGAGTGGTGGAGAGTCAGGTGACTGAATCCAACATGGCTGCGCCCATCCTGAGTTTTGGAGGGAACTCTGGTGTGCAACCTGAGTGCTAGCATGCTCAGTAAACACTGAGAGCACAGAGCTGGAACAGTGTGGACAGACCTCATAGCCAGCTGGATGCGATGTGCAGTGCAGGCGGAGTTCTGTGTCATCCGGGAGTGATCGACACTGTCAGATAATAGGCTTCTTCTTGATTACAGCCTCTGTAAAGTGAGCTGGGGATGTAGTGAGCAATGTGGCATATGAGGGCACTTTAATGTGCAATAACATGTACTGGAGACACTGTGTGGCATATTGTGAACTGGGGGCACTGTTTGGCATAATGTGTACTGGCAGCAACAGAGGCGCTTTAAGAGAGACTCCGACAGACTCCAATCGGGCCCCCTCCTCTCTGGTGGTGCAGTACAGTCTGGCCTTGTGCCACAGTCTACTGCGTATGTTCCCGGAAATCTCTACTGTGCATGCACGTATTACCGGGAAAATGGCCTTGGTGGCCATTTTCCCGGTGATTTCTGCATCTCTGCAGCCAGCACCGGGCCAACAGAGAGGTAAGTATATTTAATTGGGTTCAGGGTGTGCGGTGTGTGGGCCCCCTGGACCCGGGGGCCTGTGTGCACCGCACACCTTGCACCCATTATAAATATGCCCCTGGGCAGCACTATGATGTGGCATATTGTGAAATGGCAGCACTACAATGAGGCATAATATGAGTTGGGACACTGTGGGTGTAATGTTAAATTGGGCCCTACTATAGGGCATAAATTGAACTAAGGTACTACTATTGGACAGAGAATTAAATCTGGTATAACTATAGGTAATAATGTCACTAGGCACTTCTATGAGGCATACAATCAACCATGGGCGCCAAGAGGGGGGGGGAGCGGGTACAGTTTACCCGGGCTTGCTAGAGGGCCCCCCCCTCTCTCACAGCAGCTAAGCACACAGCTGGTGCTGGGCTGCTGTGTGAGACTGCTCGCGGCTGCTGCAGCAGCCAGAGCAGTCTTCTATGGCTGTGGGGGGGAGCGATCACACTGATCACACACCCCCCCCGCTTAGCACTGGGCTGGGGGTCTAACAGCGCCCCTCTCCCCGGCGCGCAGCGCCGCTATGCAGCACTGAAAAAGTGATCATTATTGCTTTTTTTTTTCAAGGGGGCATGGCCATGCCTCCCATGATTAGGCAACACCCCCTCCATTACCTGGGCCCGGCCAGGCTCTCGACGGCCCTGCAATTAACTAGTGTACTACTATTGGTAATACCTCTAACTAGGAACTACTATGAGGCATAAAATCAACTACTACCATGGACAAAAGTTTTGAGAATGACACAAGCATTGGTTTTCACAGAGTCAGTTGCTTCAGTTTTTATGATGGCAATTTGCATATACTGCAGAATGTCAGGAAGAGTCATCAGATTAATTGCAATTAATTGCAAAGTCCCTCTTTGTCATGACAATGAACTTAGGGCTGATTAGGACTGATTCAGCAAGGAATGCATGGATGCAGATGCACGCAACCGGCTGCTGCGAGAATATGCTAATGAATGCAAATGCACAGCAATCGCAGCAGAAAAAGCAGACACCCAGCATTATATAATACCACCTACTTCCCTTTACTTGCGTCCTCTATACCTGGCAAGACAGCGGAAACATCGAGAACCATCGGACACATACGCACAATAGTGGTTGACCCTCCCGCAGACATAGCGAGACTTCCTGTGTGCAACTAGACCTCAGGCTGCGTCCGTCTCCACAAGGGCTTAATTATGCACGCCCCTGAAACGCTGTCCAAATGCACAGGCACACCTATGTTTGCCCAACCCCGCGTCACTACCCACAAACGGCACTTCCTGTCAATCACTGTGCTCTGGGTCTGCGTTGCCTCTGCAAATGCAGTTCCCATTGCAATAGCTGGTTCACGCACGCGCACTATGATGCATCCGCATGCTCAATGCGAAATAATCGACCGATTGCGTGCGTCTGCTTCTGTGCGTTCCTTGCTGAATCAGGCCCTTAATCCCAAAAACAACATTTCCACAGCATTTCAGCCCTGCCACAAAAGGACCAGCTGACATCATGTCAGTGATTCTCTCGTTAACACAGGTGAGAGTGTTGGCAAGGGGATGCAATCGGAAAACCGGCTGACGTGATCCCGACAGCCGGCTTCCCGACTGCTTTATCCAGGAGTGGGTTAAATGACAGGCGTCTATATCTAGACGCCTGTCATTTTCCGCATGCCGGGAGACAGGCGCCCAGCATCCCGATTGAAGGGATGCCGGGCGCCACGAGCGGACAGCCGCGGGAGGAAGGGTTAGGTTTAGCGCAACTGTGGGGGGACTTAGGGCTAGGCACCCACCCAGGTGGGTTAGGGTTAGGCTAGGGGGAGGGAGGGTTAGGGTTAGGCACCCCCGGGGGGGACTTAGGGTTAGGCACCCCCCTGGGCAGCGGAAAAGGGGGGATTAGGGTTAGGCACTTACAGGGGGGATTAGGGTTAGGCACTTGGGGGGGAAGGAGGCAGGTGTGAGTGCATCTTCACGCACCATGAGGCAAAGACTTTTGGAGGATGGCCTGGTGTCAAGAAGGACAGCAAAGAAGCCACTTCTCTCCTGGAAAAACATCAGGGACAGACTGATATTCTGAAAAAGGTACAGGGATTGGACTGCTGAGGACTGGGGTAAAGTTATTTTCTCTGATGAATTCCCTTTCAGATTGTTTGGGGCATCTGGAAAAACGCTTGTCGGGAGAAGGAAAGGTGAGCATTACCATCAGTCCTGTGACATGCCAACAATAAAGCATCCTAAGACCATTCATGTGTGGGGTTGCTTCTCAGCCAAGGGAGTGGGATCACTCACAATTTTGCAGAAGAACACAGCCATGAATAAAGAATGGTATCAAAACATCCTCCAAGAGCAACTTCTCCCAACCATCCAAGAACAGTTTGCTGATGAACAATGCCTTTTTTTTCCAGCATGATGGAGCACCTTGCCATAAAGCAAAAGTGCTAACTAATTGGCTCGGGGAACAAAACATCGAAATTTTGGGTCCATGGCCAGGAAACTCCCCATACCTTAATTCCATTCTTAACTTGTGGTCAAGCCTCAAGAGGCGGGTGGGCAAACAAAAACCCACAAATTCTGACAAACTCCAAGCACTGATTATGCAAGAATGAGCGGCCTCAGTCAGTATGTGGCCCAGAAGTTGATTGACTGCATGCCAGGGCAAATTGCAGAGGTCTTGAAAGAAGGGTCAACACTGCAAATATTGACTCTTTGCATAAACTTAATGTAATTGTCAATAAAAGCCTTTGACATGAAATGCTTGTAATTTTACTTCAGTATTCTATAGTAACATCTGACAAAAAGGTCTAAAAACACTGAAGCAGCAAACTTTGTGAAAACCAATACTTGTGTCATTCTGAAAACTTTTGGCCACGGCTGTACTATTGGGCATAACATAAATTATGGTACTATTATGGTTCATAATATTTAGAGAGGTGTCTCTCTTAAAGCATTGGGGACGGGGTCCCTTCAAAATGTTGCTATGGGACCCTTAAAGTTTTGGCTCCCAACCTTCCCCCATTCTTCCTTTCTAATCCACGCTCCATATAAACTAGGGATGTGCAGGCTCGGTTCTACTCGGTTCTGTTCGGGTTTTTTTCCCGAATCTTATTGGGTTTCAGCTGTCACGAGTTTTGGATAGCCAATAAGATTCGGTAAAAAAAAACGAACGGAACCGAGTAGAACCGAGCCTGCACATCCCTAATATAAACACATATGGATGCACTATTTCGTGCATATGCATAGTATAGAAACATACCTTAAAGAAAGAAGATGTGCTGTAAATGAGGCCCCAAGTGTGCATAGTTAATTATCTGCACAGAGTGCCTGGCCATGCTCTCAGCATGCCTGAATTAATTATTTGATAATCCGAAACTTCTAGTGGGCCAGAGGAAAATCTGACACTGACAGTATTTTAGGAGTTGGTAAATAACACTAAATATAGAAAATTCTCAACAATGGACAATTGGAGCCTAATTCAGTTAGTAGCATTTAAAACAAAAATAAAAGAGCAATTTGCTCCTGGAACAAACCATATTGCATGCATTGAAAAATACAGACTGCATTTGTATGTAGTAGACTAATACTGGGAAGCTTTGTTTTTGATGGAAGAGGAGTGTGATAGTGTGCACTGCAGACTCCAGTCTTCCTGTCCCTCCTAGGAGGCTTCATGCCCTGTTCTAAGATGGTCACCGAGGTCTCTACTGAGCATTTGCAAGGGCCATCTTTTCTTTACATGTGTAGAGTGACATGGTGGGAGACAGAAGTCTCTAATACCCCTTTTCCACCAAAATTCCGGGTCTGACCCGGAGTTGGAACAGGGTTCCTATCCGGGTCAGACCCGGAATTTAGCCAGCGCCGACTTGGGGTATTCCCGAGTCGGCGCCGCTCACACTGCAGTCGGGTCTGCATAGACCCGGCTTTTCCGGCGTGAAAGTGGACGCTTGGAGATGACGTCATCTCCAGGCGCCACTGAAGCCGGACCAATCGGCCGGCTTGCGGCACACTGCAGGTTATCAAGACCCGGAGTGCGCCGTACACACAGCAGGGTTTCACGGATTACTCCCATGTTAAACCCTGCTATTTACCTGTGTTGGATTGCCGGGTCACTCGACCCGGCGATCCAACCCTCACCCCTTTCACACCAAGGAGCTGCCCGGGTTGACCCTGCAATAACCCGGATTTTAGCTCCGGTGTAAAAGGGGTATTACTTCGCTTCTATAGAGAACCTGGTTATTATTACCTGCTATCCTGCACCACTACTTATTTGCAGCATAAACACAGCAGCTGGTGAGATGTATAGAACCCAGTTCTGCTCAAGCTTCGATTCATCACCAGTGTGCATGTAACAGTGAGTATGGCTGCACCGGCTATCTATGAATAAACCAACACTACTGGTTAAATAATTAAATGTTAATAGTTTGAGTCATCTGCTGGTGTGTGTCTACATAACTCTGCAATATCAACACCTGCACACACATCATTTCCAACTGTTTATGCCATGAACTTTAGAACCTACAACACGTTCTTTCCCAACTCTAATGCCAGCTACACACTTGGCCTATATCAGCACGAGTTGCCGTATCAGCATGACAAATCGTGCATATCGACTAGTGTGTATGCACTATTTTGCACTCCCGCAGGTCGTATGCGATATCTTTCAGTCGGCCATGCTGCACGGCCAACCAGAATATATCACATGCGATTAGGTGTCAATCGTGTAGTATGTAAGGCCAACAGGACGACCAAACGATATGTCAGTCCGATTTAGCCAATTTTCACGTCATATATTGCCAGTGATCGTTATAGTACGGGAGCAGCGATTAATCGTATACGAACAAACGATACAATATATCGTTCAGTCGTATGCGATATTGGACAGTGTGTATGCTAAATATTGTATGTTCTGGCCTCAAGGGAAATTGGATGCAAAATTAGACCAATTACAAGTTGTTCAGGTGTGTACCCACCCTTAATCTCTCACATTTTGAATTCTGTCCCACCTGCACTGCAACATAGTTTTACCAATGTGCAAGTTGCTCCTTTTCCTGCTCTTTATTTTTCATTTGCTTCTAATTATTTTAATCAGACACTTTTTATGTTTTGAAAAAGGTAAGTGACAACTCAGGTGTGATTGTTAACATAAAACGTTTTGCTTATGGGCCCCATACATTATCGCGATTCCGTGATCCCGATTGCCGCGATCCCGTGATGTTGCAATCCGGCATCGCAGGATAGCAGAAATCCAACATGTTGAATTTCACCGATTTGATGATCGCGATCAAAAAATGATTGCAATTGTCAAATCCACTCGGAAACGCCGGTATTTCCCATCGCATCGTCGGTCGCTGATGTATGGGCACCTTTAGTTGGGTATAGTTAGGCTTGCCATATTATCCCTTTAATTCTGGACACGTGAATTAAACAGGTTCTGTTGCTGATTAAAACCATGTGAATTGGAGACTTGAAGTCAGACAGCCACAGAACCAGCCGGATTTAGACCTCATCGGCCCCTAGGTAAGATACCAGTTTTGGGGCTCCCTCCCTCAAACATTCCATAGCACAATATTTTAATTTCTGATTCATGCTCCTGTACAGCATCGGAAGAAAAGGTCAGCTGTGGCCTTGAAACGTCGGCTATGAATGTATGTACAGTATGTATGAATGTATGTATGGGTTGGGTACGGGATGCCGACGCTCAGAATCCCGACTCCAGCATCCTAACAAGGTTAGGAAACTGATACCTGACGGTAAGTATCCTAGCCCCACCCCTGACCTACCCCCCCCTCCCCGCAGCCTAACCCTAACCCTCCCCCCCCGCAGCCTTATCCCTCTCAGCACAGAACCCCTCTTTCCTCACATCACTGGCCCCTCTCAGCACAGAACTCTCTCTTCCCCTCACATCACAGACCTGCTCTTTCACTGACCCCTCTCAGCACAGACCCTCCCCCCCATAGCACAAGCCCGCTCTTTCCTCACTTCACTGACCCCCCGCCTGTCTCAGCACAGACCCCCCTCTTAGCACAGTCCCGCTCTTTCCTCACATCACTGACCCCTCTCCCTTCTCAGAACAGACCCCCCTCATAGCACAGACCCGCTCTTTGCTCACATCACTGTAGTAGTGCCCATATGCAGTGCCCCCTGTAGTTGTGCCCATATGCAGTGCCCCCTGTAGTTGAGCCCATATACAGTGCCCCCTGTAGTTGAGCCCATATGCAGTGCCCCTGTAGTGGAGAACATATGCAGTGCCCCCTATAGTGGAGCCCATATGCAGTGCCCCCTGTAGTGGTGCCCATATGCAGTGCCCCCTGTAGTAGTGCCCCTTATGCATGGCCCCCTGTAGTCATGCCCTTTATGCAGTGCCCCCTGCATACATCCCAACTGTCCCGCTTCCAGCGGGACAGTCCCGTTTTTCTGGGACTGTCCCGCTGTCCCGCCCGCGGGCAGTAGTGTCCCGCTGTGGGGAGGAAGTTGGGGAGAGCACACCCGCTGCTCTGCCTAGCAGAGCAGCGGGTGTGCAGAAGATGAACAGATGCCATGCGCATCGCACGGCATCTGTTCACTAGCGTAGGGAGAGCCTGGGGGGCTGCCCAGCATCTCTGAGAGTGCTGGGCACGCCCCTTACCCATTATAGTGCTGAAAATGGGGGGAAGCCGCGAGGCTCCTCCCCAATTCCAGTTAGATCCGCCCCCTTTTCAGAAACCATGCCCCTTTTTTGAGCACGCACACCTTCGGCGCGCGCCCTGTCCCCCCTCCGCATTCTGAAAAGTTGGGAGGTATGCCCCTGTAGTTGAGCCCATATGCATTGCCCCCTGTAGTTGAGCCCATATGCAGGGCCCCCTGTAGTTGAGCCCATATGCATTGCCCCCTATAGTTGAGCCCATATGCTGTGCCCCCTGTAATGGAGCCCATATGCAGTGCCCCCTGTAGTGGTGCCCCTTAAAGTAGTGCCCCTGTAGTTGTGCCCCTTAAAGTAGTGCCGCCCCTCCCCTCCCACCCCCAGTACTTACCTGACTCCACACGTCCGTCGTCCGGGCTGACGCACACGCTGCCCTGTTGACTGTATCTAACTTGATCCAGCAGGCGCAGGCCCCTCATGTCGCAGGTGACATCATGACGTCACCTGCGCAGCTCATCACTGGGAATGCTGGCCTCTGAAGCGGTCAGAGGCTTCCTTATCCTCCGATCACTTCAGAGGCCAGCGTTCACTGGCCCTGTCCTGAAAGACCACCTCCTCCCCCCACCTGGTAGGAGCAGGGATCTGGCAGAGGCGTATGGGTCTGGGGCACCAGCTGGCGAGAGGAGACACAACAGCAGCACGTCCAGAGCCCTGCTCCTACCAGGTGGGGGGGAGGAGTAGGTGGAGTAAAAATGCAGGCTCTCTCCAGGGCCGGATTCCGGGGGGCCTGGCCACGGGACCCGCCGGGCCCTAGGCGTGCGCCTAGGTTGCCTAGCGGTAAATCCGGCCCTGCACAGAACCTGAGTAATTCATATGTGTCCTGAGTTAAAAGGATGATATGGCTAGCCTAAGTATAGTTCCTATTTGAAGATAGTCATTTGTGTAATATATTGATTTACAGTATAGTGATCCTAAGACATACTTGCCTACCCCCCCAGAAAGGTGGACAAGTCTCCCGGAGGCTGGTGCCACCCAGCTGCCCACGTCCCCAATGAAGAGGGCGGGACAGGTGAGCGACGACACAGTTTGCATTGAATCGCGTCATCGTGGCACTGCTCCTCGCTTCGCAATGCCGGTAATCGCAGCATTGCATAGCGGGGGGTGGGGCTATGATGATGTAATCGCTTCTCCACACCCCCAGACCCATACGCCTCTGCCAAACCTCCCCCTCCCCCCCACAGTGCCAACCTTGCTACCCCCTGGAGGATGCAGCCAAAAGGTCAGCAAGTATCTCCTAAGAGCACTTAAACTTTTCCCTTTACGCAGTGGCCAATTAATTGGTTAATTCAGAGGTAAAATTCAAGCTTTCCGCTTTCAGCCCACCTGACAGATCGCAGGCACAAAAGCTCCAGCTGAAATGTGTTTAGAAATACATATCCTTAGCTTGCACTATAAATAAACCATGTCAGATCTGTAATTAGGGCACCGTCGTGCCCCCACACACAAATACATTACACGTTTTCTATTCCAGAGGAGAAATTAATGTAAATTGCTTAGATTGGAGCATTAATCATCTCTGAGCAGAAACCGCAATTTACACATTTAGCCCTGACGTCGTTTAATGTACAAATTGTATCTTCTGCAAGACCGTAAATATTATTCACAGCCAACTGACCACATATTAAGCATATGCGGGATGCAGTCATCATGTCGACATTTATAATATCTACATTGTCGGAATGTTGAAACAGAACATGTCGACATCCTCAAAATGTTGAGATGTTCACAATGTTCGACATCTGATAGATTGACATGTGAAATGCCGACATTCTGCAGAATGCTGACATTACGGTTAGGCTCCGGTAGGGTTAGGGTTAGGTAGCGATAGGAAAGTTGTTGACATTATAATTATCTCAACATGTCATCGGTATCGACTTGATGAATGTTGACATTTGTCAATGTCAATATGCTAAACATGTCAACACATGATGAATGTTGGCAAAACATACCAAACACAGCATATGCACCTCATGCACTATATTGTAGAAATAATACATACATGTCCTTTTTGTGCTATATATTGTATGTAAATTCTATGGTATAGAGACGTGCCAATGTTATATAGGTCCAACACGCAGAAGAATCATTGATAACTTTAAACTTTGCAATATCACACAATTGTCATCTAATAGTTGTGTTGCCATGGTGATAGCAGGAAACCAACTTTATGGGACTTTCAATTAAAGTGTATTTTTTCTCCCTATAGGAAATAAAACTTCATTCTAAAGGCACGGCACTGCCTGGAGCCAGTATTGTTCTTTCAGAATTGCCAGGTAGACGTTTGGATGAAATAATATCACAAAAGCGATTCCACCAGTCAAAGAGAATATCAAATTTTCTGACTTATAAAACTTTTATTTTTAGTTCTATCTGTCTTCCCGCTGAGTACTTTTCTTATGTTATTTTTTTTATTCCAGGTCTGACCTACATATATCACAGCCAAATAGTAAAAGTTTTGCTTAGACCTTACTAAAGATCATTTACAAACTGGAAAAGATGAAGTAACACAGTAAATAATTATTGTGCACTTTTATCTGCCTTGTTTACACATTGGTGCCATCATTCCACGTTTAGAAGCCTTTTTGGGCAGTTTGTGCAGTCATATGTGGTATTGTGGCCATCATAGGAATGCTGAAGTGTGGGAGACTCATAAGTTTTAAGGCAGTCCCCTGCACTTCAGAAAGAGTGGGTGGATCTCTCTCATAATGCCAGGGGTGTAGCCAGAACTTTGTGGGCCCCATAGCAAAATGTTGGAGGGGACCCTCCTCAATGCTTCTAGAGAGACACCTATCTCCACAGTGGTTGTTAATTTTATGCACTATTAAGGTGCCCACACACATTCCGATGTGCTCACGATCCGATTTATTGTCCAATTTCCTCATGAACTTTCACGTGAGCTCCCTTGCCCTCGTGATAACGATTTTGCAAAAAAGACACCCAATCTGTTTTACGATCTCACGATCTATTGGATCGTACGCATCGTGAGATTGGCCATAACAAATCGTGAGCTTAAAAAAAATAAAAAAAGGCTCTTGACTATTCGTGGGAAATTTAAATAGCCATAACAATGGGAGGGGCTATCTAGGGAGTATAAAAAGCAGGCACCCTTTAAAATCTGTGTACATTCTGCTCTGCTTCTAGATGAGGCTAGATGTATTCCTACTGAATCCTGTACATTGCTACTGTGCTCTTTGTATTTGGCTTGCCTTTTACAAAGGTTATTCTACCTGCAAGTGTGTGCTACCTACCTGCATTCTATCCTGTTCCTGAATTCTGTACTGATGCATCCCTATCGGAATAGAGTGTTGGTCGCTGAAGCCGGGGTCCGGGAGATTAGGAAGAGGGCCCAGCGAAGAAGGACGAGAGCATGCTGGACTAAGGAGTGGCTTCTACAAAGGGATACCCGCTCTCACATGTCCCTGCTGATGGAGATCAAGGAGAACAACCCGGATGACTATCGGAACTACCTGTGCATGGATGATGCCACCTTCCAGGAATCACCACACATTGGTCTCTTGTGTAAATAAATTTATTTATTTATTTTTTTACTCAATATAAAGCAAAAAATAGCCTTCATTTAGTACAATGTGCACTGACCTGCAGGCAACTGAAAGTGTGCACTAAACTGTGTGCAATATACTTTCTTTGTAACAATTTCACAAAAGAACATTATCACCAAATTTTATGAATCCCAATAGGTAGCCGGCTGTATGTGATAGGGTGGGTCAGACGCCAGTTTGAACAGGCCAATACACACATGGCACAAGTACACATTGTGGCCCCGGCTTCCAGGAATGTGTATTTGTGCCATGTGCATAGTGACCTTGCCCAAATGGCGTCATCACCACCCTATCCCATGCAGCAAGCACCTATTTGAATTCATAAAATTTGGTGATATTAAAAGCAAGAAAAAATTTACATCTCTGTATATTGGGGCGACTCATACGCTGCATCCAGCAGAGCATTATACAAGGTCGTGCTGGTGCTTGGATTGCTTGGTGGGGGAGTAATATCTAACTGGGTGGGGGGGGACGGACATACCTATTTGGGGCAGGGGAAAATAGCATTGGATCTGCAATGTATGTAGAATTTTAGATATTTTTGCTCATACAGCGACTCAACAGGTCGTAATTTAACCTGAGAACATTTCTTCGGATATCTGTATCCATATTTCTCAATGTGCTGTTCACATGAGCTGTGAAATCATCTATTTCATCTGGGGGTTTCTGCAGCAGCTGTTCTGCATTTTGGAAAAAATTGTCCTCACATTCAGTAAGGTTCTCCTTTCTTCCTTGTTTTCTTTTCTTTTTTGGGGGTTATGAGAAGATGAGGGTCCAGGTGGAAGTGGAGTTTCCACTTGTGTAGTATTCTCCGGCTCACTGTCACCACCGAGCAGACTGAGGTCTGGTGTGGATGCTAAATCATGGTCTTGGGTGGGGGTCTATATAGGGAAAAAAGATATAAAAAATATTGTAGTCATGTTTTAACCCCTTTTTTACTATTTTTACAGTATCCTAACAACGGGGAGGAGTGGACCAGCATCGCGGAAGATTTTGAACAACGTTGGAATTTCCCTAATTGCAGAGGAGCCATCAATGGGAAACACATCCGCATCAACCCACCTGCCAACACCGGATCATATTACAACAACTACAAAGGATTCTTCAGCATCGTTCTCATGGCAGTGGTGAATGCCAACTCTGAATTTCTGTTTGTGGATGTCGGCATGAATGGGCGTGCTTCAGATGGTGGGTCCTTCAAAAAGACAGCTTTCTACCAGAGACTCGCCAACAAAACCCTCAACTTGCCCTCACTGGATCAGACAAAGCACGGCCTAAATTACGTTTTCATCGCAGACGAGGCTTTTGCATTACATGAACATGTGATGAAGCCATTTGCACAGAGGGGTCTGACCTTATTACGGCGGGCGGTGGCTGGGTCATGCATTTATTACCTGGGGGCACACATTGGAGGGCAGTGGGGAGCACATATTGTGGTCAGTGTGGTTGTATTTAAAGTTTTAAACTGTGCCAATACTCACCAAAAATTGTCCAAAACAAGAATCCAGTGTGCAGGCTCCTCAATGTGCGTGTGTCTTGCTCCATACACGATGCTGCACAAGATGGCGATGTGGCATGTCCAGGCTCCTGTCAGTCAAATTCCGCGTTGTGCAATGAATCGTACGATTCGTCGTGAGGGAAAAAAACCCTCGCGATCGGCTTCCATCGTGTTCATGGTTGGCTAATCTGCCCTACAGCACGGCAGAAATACAAGTTGGAAGCTGCTCAATCACTTCAGTAATATCACTCAGGTGCATGTAAGGGAGGGGTTAGTCTATACAAGAAACAACAAAAAGCATTCCCCCAGCACTCAGAATGAAATCAGCAATAAGATTTGAAAAACTACATGGTGGTAGATAATTCAGAGATCTCAGTTGCATATATTTGCAAAGATATGGCTAAGCCTCCGGGCCGCGTCACGGCGTCTCTGATACCGAAGATCCCTATCACTTGGTCAGAATCTGGGGTGCAGAACCCCCAAAAAGCCGGCGATAGCCAGCCACCCCAGCGAAGCACAGCAGTGAGAGACTAAAGTGTTAGTATAGGATTAAAGGAAAAACTATGTGTTAATAAGTGAAGGTGTAATTAAAAAGCTAAGAAAAATATATATATATACACACAAAATATATTGGAAAGTGTAAAAGTGCTAAATAAAGTGTTAATGTGTGTCTCACCAGAGCAGCCCAGCCACACCAACCCCAAGGGGCACCGCACCCCAAACTCATCCCCAAAACTGATAACTATATCCAATTTGGGTAATAATTGCCCAATATAAGGCCACATGATAATGGCACATACAAATATACCTGAATTGAGAGCTAGCTTATCTTGGAGTCACCCTTAAGTCCTCCTAATGGCACTACAAGAACCAGCACGCTATCCTAGCGCTGGTCCCATCTATGCCTCTCAATACAGAAATACAAGTTGGAAGCTGCTCAATCACTTCAGTAATATCACTCAGGTGCATGTAAGGGAGGGGTTAGTCTCTGAGATCTCTGAATTATCTACCACCATGTAGTTTTTCAAATCTTATTGCTGATTTCATTCTGAGTGCTGGGGGAATACTTTTTGTTGTTTCTTCTACAGCACGGCAGATCAGAAGATGCGATGTACGACGAGCGGGGACGTGCATCGGCATCGTGCTCGTGAATATAAATATCCGAACTGGCCAAACAAAAAAATCCCTCCCACAAACAGCTTAACCCTTGCGTGTCCATGCTGAGTGCGGATGTACAGTCCTGGAGGTTTAACGTCCCTCCAGTCACATACGTGACTTACGTGTTTCTTCTTAGTGAAGTGAGTGGACAGGATGGGGAGAGCATTACTGGGACTGGCGAGTGTATAGGGAGGGGGCGGGGCTAAAATGACACAACTGCATAACTTTAGCCCCGCCTCTCCTTATGGACCCGCAAATTGTGGAATTTTGTCATGATGGGGGTGGGGTCTAATGGTGTAAACAGCCCAGCCCCACCCACTAAATGTTCAGCGGTATCTCCTCTCAGTGCTTCTTCTGGGGAGTATGAGTAGTACAATTGTGCAAAGTCCTTCTACTACCCCTTTTGGACCCCTTTACATACATTTCAACATTTCTATTTTTTTTTTATACATATATTACTTTATAAAACTATTTATTGTTGTAGGCGACTTAGGCGATTATTGTTGTAAGTAGGGGTGTGCACCGGCCACTTTTCGTGTTTTGTGTTTTGGTTTTGGATCTGGATCTTTCTTCGTGTTTTGGATCTGGATTGGTTTTGCCAAAACCACCCTTCGGTGTTTTGGGTTATAGGTTTTGTGTTTTGGATCTGTATTTTTTTTTAAAAAGCATAAAAACAGCTAAAATCACAGAATGTGTTGATTTTTCTACTCCTATGCTATTATTAACCTCAAAAACCTTAATTTCCACTCATTTCCAGTTTATTCTGAACACCTCACACCTCACAATAGTGTTTTTATGTCCAAAAGGTTGAACAGAGGTAGATGGATGACTATGCTAAGCGACACGAGTGGGCGGCACAAACACGTGGCCCATCTAGGAGTGACACTGCAGTGGCAGACAGGATGGCAGTTTGAAAAACTAGGCCCCAAACAGTACATAATGCAAAGAAAAAAAAGAGGTGCAAGATGGAATTGTCCTTGGGCCCTCCCACCCACCCTTATGTTGTATAAACAGGACATGCACACTTTAACAAACCAATCATTTCAGCGCCAGGGTCTGCCACATGACTGTGGCTGAAATGATTGGTTCGTTTGGGCCCCCACAAAACAAGCTGGCAATTAATCTGGCCCTGCACAAACTGGCTCTACGGAGGCAAGATGTCGTCCTCATCCTCCTCATTCACCGATTCCTCACCCTCTTCAGTGTTGTGTACATCCTCATCCTCACAGATTATTAATTTGTCCCGCTGGAATCCACCACCACAGGTCCCTCTGTACGTTCTGGAGGCTGGTCTCCCTGGAAAAGTTGATAATTCATTTTTATGAATATCATCTTCTCCACATTTTGTGGAAGCAACCTCCTACGCCTTTTGCTGACAAGGTTCCCGGCTGCACTAAACACTCTTTCGGAGTGCACACTGGAGGGGGGGCAACTCAGGTAAAATAGAGCCAGTTTGTACAGGGGCCTCCAAATTGCCTCTTTTTCCTGCCAGTACATGTACAGACTGTCTGACATGCCTACTTGGATGCTGTCACCGATGTAATCCTTTAACAGACAGACGCACGCTTGTCGCTGCTGCTTTGAGGATGCAGGTGCGGCTACAGCCCACACAATTCACAAAGACAGGAAAAAAAAGAAGAATATTTTTGTTTGTGGAGCGCACTTTGAGGGTTACCCCACCCTTTAACAGACAGACGCACGCTTGTCGCTGCTGCTTTAAGGATGCAGGTGCGGCTACAGCCCACACATTTCACAAAGACAGAAAAAAAAGAAGAATTTTTTTATTGTTTGTGGAGCGCACTTTGAGGGTTACACCACCCTTTAACAGACAGACGCACGCTTGTCACTGCTGCTTTGAGGACAGTATCATATGCAGTGACAGTAGACTTGTCAGAAATTGTTGGCACGTCCTTCAGTCCGGACCAGATGTCCAAACCGGCCCTTGACTTATGACACAGGCGCACGCTTGGCGCTGCTACTGTGTTGGTGCACGTACGGCTACATCGCACACAAGTCACAAACACATAAAAAAAAAAGTTTTTTATTTTTTGGAGCACTTTGAGATTTACACCACCCTTTAACAGACAGACGCACGCTTGTCGCTGCTGCTTTGAGGATGCAAGTGCGGCTACAGCCCACACAATTCACAAAGACAGAAAAAAAAGAAGAATTTTTTTACTGTTTGTGGAGCGCACTTTGAGGGTTACACCACCCTTTAACAGACAGATGCACGCTTGTCGCTGCTGCTTTAAGGATGCAGGTGCGGCTACAGCCCACACATTTCACAAAGACAGAAAAAAAAAGAAGAATTTTTTTATTGTTTGTGGAGCGCACTTTGAGGGTTGCATCACCCTTTAACAGACAGATGCATGCTTGTCGCTGCTGCTTTGAGGATGCAGGTGGAATCTAGACGGGGTTTGGAACCGGGGACATACTACCTCAATCAATTGTCTAAATCCCACTGCACTAATGGCGGATATTGGATGCACGTCTAACACCAACATAGCAGTCAAGGCCTCAGTTATACATTTTGCTGTCGTACTTCATCCTCCTCGCTAAGGACTGTTGTAGGGTCAATTGTTTAGTAAAAGTAGTGGTGTTCCTACTTCCTCTCTGGGATGATGAACAACTCCCAGCAGCAGCAACAGCACTAGGAGGAAGTGGTTCTTGATCTTTCCTTATTTTATTTTTGTCGGAGAAAGTTTGGTCCTCCATTTATGTTATATTGATATATACGTGCGGCTAAGGCGCACACAAACACAGAAAATATTTTTTTATTTTTGCTGGAGAGTAGTGCACTTTGTGGGTTACACCACCCTTTAAGAAATGAGCCAGCCGGCTCTTTACTTATGGGACACAGGCGCACGCTTGGCGCTGCTCCTTTGTTGATGCACGTGCTGCTACAGTGTACACAATTCATAAACACAAAAAAATATATTTTTTTATTTTGTTTGGAGTGCCCTTTGGGGGTTACAGCACCCTTTAGCGGTCAATCCAGCCGGCCCTTTATTTATGGGAGACAGGTGCACGCTTGGCACTACTTTGTTGATGCACGTGCGGCTACTGCGCACACAATTCACAAACACAGAAAATATTTTTTTATTTTGTTTGGAGTGTACTTTGGGGGTTACAGCACCCTTTAACGGACAAGCCAGCCGGCCCTTTACTTATGACACAGGCGCACGCTTGGCACTACTTTGTTGATGCACGTGCAGCTACTGCGCACACAATTCACAAACACAGAAAATATTTTTTTATTTTGTTTGGAGTGTACTTTGGGGGTTACAGCACCCTTTAACGGTCAAGCCAGCCGGCCTTTTACTTTTGACACCGGTGCATGCTTGGTACTACTTTGTTGATGCACGTGCGGCTACTGCGCACACAATTCACAAACACAGAAAACATTTTTTATTTTGTTTGGAGTGTACTTTTGGGGTTACAGCACCCTTTAATGGTCAAGCCAGCCGGCCCTTTACTTATGACACAGGCGCACGCTTGGCACTACTTTGTTGATGCACGTGCGGCTACTGCGCACACAATTCACAAAAACAAAAAAATATATTTTTTTATTTTGTTTGGAGTGCCCTTTGGGGGTTACAGCACCCTTTAACGGACTAGCCAGCCTGCCTTTTACTTATGGGACACAGGCGCACGCTTGGCACTACTTTGTTGATGCGTGTGCGGCTACTGCGCTCACAATTCACAAACACAAAATAAAATATTTTTCTATTTTGTTTGGAGTGCCCTTTGGGGGTTACAGCCAGCCGGCCTTTTACTTATGGGACACAGGCGCACGCTTGGCGCTGCTCCTTTGTTGATGCACGTGCAGCCACAGTGTACACAATTCACAAACACAGAAAAAATAATTTTTTTTTTAGCACTTGGGGGGAGCACCCCTGACGGACAGAGCACCCCCTGGACAACACTACAGCACCCCTTTAGGACTGGGACACTGCACAGGACTTTGGAGTGGACACAGCCCCTATGGACAACTAACTGCACAACACAGTCCAGCCAGCCCCTATGGACTTTGAAGTAGTGGACACAGCCCCTATGGACAACAGCAGCACAGCGCAGCACAGCACAGCACAACACTACACTGCACTACACTACACTACACTACACTACTCTACACAGCCCAGCCAGCCCTAACTCCCACCCTCCCTCTTCACTGTCCACAGCCGAGTGAGAAAATGGCGCCGACGCGGGTACCTTATATACGATCCAAAACCCGCGAGACCCGGAAGGCGGGATGATGACGTTTTGCCTCGATTTCAGATCCGAGTCAGGCGGGAAAAGTCGAGCCTGACTCGGATTGGCCTCGGATGGGGGGGGCTCGGGGGGGTTTGGATTTCAGAAATCCGAACCTGCTCACCCCTAGTTGTAAGATGTGGATTTTCAGGGAAATACTGTACAAAGCCAGCTAAAATAATTGCAGGTCTTTTGCTAAACTGACATTAGAAGCCACACTTTGCTTTCTGCCGAACCAGCAAACAATTGGCGTAAAGCCCAGGAAAGTGCCAAAAAAAAATCAAAAATCCTTTAAAAACTTCCTATAAAATATGTAAAACATGGATATATGGCAATTGACTTTTGAAAGTGTTTGTGTTCATAAGTCTGTTCCATCAAATGTGCGTGGACCCCCGTGTTTTGCTTTTAGTTTTGGTTTTAGTTTGCTATATACTCTGCCTTCGGCCAGGAGTATACAAGCCCTTGTGATCATTGTAATGGAATGGCGCCCATTTTATTGGTTATCTACAAACTCCAAAGTGTCGGTGGCCATTTTATTAGTTATATAAGGCACACTGTAGGGTACGATATATTTATACCCTGTGGGCAGCCATTTGTTATAATGGAGATAGCAGCAAAATAACATAACATAAAAAAGGGTTACAAGATACATATAGATTAGAGATGAGCGGGTTCGGATCTCAGAGATCCAAACCCACCCGAACTTAGCGATCTAAGCCTAGATCCGAGTCGGCTCGGGTTTTCACGCCTAACTCAGATCTCAAAACGAGGCAAAACGTCATCATCCATCTGTCAGATTCTCGCGGATTTTGGATTGTATAAAAGGTCCCGCGGTCGCCGCCATTTTCATTCCTGCTGTGGAGAGTAAAGAGGAAGGAGGGGGCTGTGGTTGCTGTGTATAGGGGCTAGCAACTGTTGTCACTTGTCAGGGGCTGGCTGTTTAATGTCCATAGGGGCTGGCTGTTGTCCATAGGGGCCAGCTGGCTGTTGTTCTGTCCATAGAGGCTGGCTGGCTGTTGTCCATAGGGGCTGGCTGGTTGTGCTGCTGTGTTGTCCAGAGAGTGCTCTGTCCATCAGGGGTGTTCTTCACCCCCAGTGTGAAAATAATATTATTTTGTGTGTGTGTGTGTGTGTGTGTGTGCACATTAGCCCCACTTTTCACCAGCAATGTAGCTGCGCAGGGGTGCTGCTTGCGTCGTTTATCAAGGGGCTGCTGCCTCATTCAGGGGTGCTCTCCCCCCCAAGTGCCAAAAAAAATGAATCCAAACAATCAATCAATGTGTTTTTTTTCTGTCTGTGTGTGTGTGTTAGCCATGACATCACAAATGCCTCAGCTGAGATTTGCATAAACATTTTCAAAAGGTGAAAATAGAGTATAAGGTTTAAAAAATGGAATAAATCAGCTAATACCGTGTTCTCTGATTATAGTGTCCCTACTCCCTACCCATGGCCCCTCTACCTGACTTTCAGCGAGTCAGAGGGGCAACTCCATGCAACCGTATTCCAGAGTGCAGCTGCTCCTCCTGTAGCCCAGGTCAGAAGATGTGTAGGGGGTGTGGTGATGATATGGACTATAAATGGAGCTCACATCCCCTAAAGTGGACAATGAATCCCCAATCTAACAGGGAGCGCTGCTGTAATTAATACACAACACAGGATGGGATGACTATATAGGCTTGGGGGATGGTATAATCTGGGGTTATGTATACATCATCTTCTTCACACAATATTAATTTGTCCCCGCTGGAGACCACCATTGCAGGTGCCTCTGTAATTTTTGCACGTAATTGACGGTAAAGTATAGATGTAAAACATCAATCAAGATTAACACAATATTGCTCAAAAGATAACAAGGATCCTTATGAGAAGTAAACTATATTATATATTAGTTAAATGAAAGGAACTAAACTACATATAAAACGGGATGGCAATGGACAAAATGAGAGGAAAGAAAGTAGGGTGGAGGGGGAGGGCGTAACAGCCCATGTTTATGTAGATAAGCACACCAAATAAATAAGTATCTGGGAAATGCAATGAGAGAGAACTGAATATAAGTGAGACAAATTAATGATCTATTGTAGGTGTGGACCAAAGTTGTTTGTGTAAAAACCATTCCGTTTTCTCAAAAACTTTAAAGATCTGTGATTGAGTATAATGATATAATTTGTCTATGTGTAAGCCCCATTTCGTGTAGAAACCCACTATACCTTTTTCAACCTCAGGCAAGGTTGATTTTCTATCGAAATATAATAATTGAAGCATTTTTCGTTTTACCTCATTAAGAGATGGGGCTGATCTAGAAGTCGAATTAATTAAAATAACCTTTTTCGAAACAGTAAACAATAAAGTGAATAGTGAAATAAATGATTGCATTGGAGGGGGCAGGTTCCATATTGAAAAATGTATGCATAAACATGCTAGGGGGTCTGGAGTAAGTGAAAGTGGCATTAACGTATGATATAATTTTGTTCCAGAAACGTGTGATCTTGTCACATTCCCAGAAACAATGGAAAAAATTTGCAGGAGTTAGAGGGCACTTGGGACAACTCCCTGATACAGAGGGGCTTGTTATAAAATGTAAGGCAGAAGATATATATGCTCTCTGAATTGTATGAAGATGAACTTCCTGTAAATATGCCGAAATTAATATTCGCAGGGTAGTATCATGTGAGTGAGTGAGCAATAGAGAGGGGGGAGGAAAGAGTTGGGATGTCTTTTTGCCACTGTAAACTCAACTTTTCCAAAGTAATTCTGTGGGAAAATTAGTAAGTTCACAGTATATATATATCGTAATTTAAAAGAGGAGGAATGGCATAGTTTCAGGATTCTAAGAATCGGATCCGCACATATGGAAAGTTGAGAAGGTAGATTTAGAGACTCAACATAATGCTGAACTTGTAAAAACATGTAGAAATTGGAAAGGGAATATTTATCACGAAGTTCAGCAAAGTTTCAAATATGGCCTCCTGGGTCAAAAACTTTCGAGGCTGAACATAAGCTTTAGTTATGCCATTGCGTAAATTTAAAGTTAGATGAGGATGGAGGAAATGAGGGGATACCCCACAATGTGACATAAGGTGAAGAATTATATTATATATATTATTATAATTTCTTCCTAATTTTTTATTCAGTGCAATCCAGCAGTGATAGGTGTCTCGAAATAATATATGTTGTAAAATATGTGTAGGGATATCTGACTTCTTAAAATGTAAGGTGGCATTTGCAGAGAAGGGAGCAATAACTGATTTGTCTAGGGCAGGGTGAGTATAAGAACCTCTATCATGCAGCCAATCGACGACATAACGAAAAAAGACAGAAAGTGAATAGGAGGCAAAATCTGGAACTCCAATTCCACCCACTTTTCTGTTTGCCGTAAGTTTGGTTAAAGCAATTTTAGGTTTTTTATTCTGCCATAAAAAATGGGACTTTATTCATCGTAAATGAGCAATATCTTTGTCTAGGATCCGAGTAGGTAGCAATTGCATTATATAGAATATCTTTTACCTTGGATAAAATGGGTGAAAAGTTAGACTCATATAGTTTGTTTAAATCAGCAGTTACTTGAATACCTAGATATTTAATTTGAAATTGAGCAATATGGAAAGAAGCAATAGATGCTAGGGACGTGAGCGACGTAGAGGATAGACCAAGCGCCAACATCTCGGATTTAGTGGTATTAATTTTGTAACCTGAAAACAAGCCGAATTCAGAAATGATTCTCAGAATCTCTGGGACAGACAATGTCGGATCAGATATAAATAGCAGCATGTCATCTGCAAAAAGCACAATTTTTACATCCACATTGCCTATCCGGGTGCCTTTAAATATAGAGGAGGATCTCAGAGCCATCGCCAATGGTTCGAGAGCTACCGCGAACAGTAAAGGAGAAAGGGGACAGCCATTACATGAGATTTGAGTGCCAGGGTTAGTGTAGGGTAATTGTATGGCATTAATAAAAAAATCAAGCAAACCAAAACAATAAAGGTTTTGATATAAATGTGTCCAATTAACTAAATTGAATGCTTTTTCAACATCTACTGAAAGGATCAAATTATTTGAATTAGGGGTGAGCGGGTTCGTATTTCTGAAATCCGAACCCCCCCGAGCCCCCCCGATCCGAGGCCGATCCGAGTCAGACTCGGATCTGAAATCGAGGCAAAACGTCATCATCCCGCCTTCCGGGTCTCGCGGGTTTTGGATCCTATATAAGTTACCCGCGTCGGCGCCATTTTCTCACTCGGCTGTGGACAGTGAAGAGGGAGGGTGGGAGTTAGGGCTGGCTGGGCTGTGTAGTGTAGTGTAGTGTAGTGCAGAGTAGTGTTGTGCTGTGCTGTGCTGCGCTGTGCAGCTGTTGTCCATAGGGGCTGTGTCCACTACTTCAAAGTCCATAGGGGCTGGCTGGACTGTGTTGTGCAGTCAGTTCTCCATAGGGGCTGTGTCCACTCCAAAGTCCTGTGCAGTGTCCCAGTCCTAAAGGGGTGCTGTAGTGTTGTCCAGGGGGTGCTCTGTCCATCAGGGGTGCTCCCCCCAAGTGCTAAAAAAATTATATTTTTTCTGTGTTTGTGAATTGTGTGCGCAGTAGCCGCATCAACAAAGTAGTGCCAAGCGTGCACCTGTGTCATAAGTAAAGGGCCGGCTGGCTTGACCGTTAAAGGGTGCTGTAACCCCCAAAGTACACTACAAACCAACTAACAAAATATTTTTTCTGTGTTTGTGAATTGTGTGCGCAGTAGCCGCACGTGCATCAACAAAGTAGTGCCAAGCGTGCGCCTGTGTCATAAATAAAGGGCCGGCTGGCTTGACCGTTAAAGGGTGCTGTAACCCCCAAAGTACACTCCAAACCAAAAAAAAAAATATTTTCTGTGTTTGTGAATTGTGTGTGCAGTAGCCGCACGTGCATCAACAAAGTAGTGCCAAGCGTGCGCCTGTGTCATAAGTAAAGGGCCGGCTGACTTGACCGTTAAAGGGTGCTGTAACCCCCAAAGTACACTCCAGTCCAAACCAAAAAAAAAAATATTTTCTGTGTTTGTGAATTGGGTGCGCAGTAGCCGCACGTGCATCAACAAAGTAGTGCCAAGCGTGCGCCTGTGTCATAAGTAAAGGGCCGGCTGGCTTGACCGTTAAAGGGTGCTGTAACCCCCAAAGTACACTCCAAACCAAATAACAAAATATTTTCTGTGTTTGAATAGTGTGCGCAGTAGCCGCACGTGCATCAACAAAGTAGTGCCAAGCGTGCGCCTGTGTCATAAGTAAAGGGCCGGCTGGCTTGACCGTTAAAGGGTGCTGTAACCCCCAAAGTACACTACAAACCAACTAACAAAATATTTTTTCTGTGTTTGTGAATTGTGTGCGCAGTAGCCGCACGTGCATCAACAAAGTAGTGCCAAGCGTGCGCCTGTGTCATAAGTAAAGCGCCGGCTGGCTTGACCGTTAAAGGGTGCTGTAACCCCCAAAGTACACTCCAGTTCAAACCAAAAAAAAATATTTTCTGTGTTTGTGAATTGTGTGCGCAGTAGCCGCACGTGCATCAACAAAGTAGTGCCAAGCGTGCGCCTGTGTCATAAGTAAAGGGCCGGCTGGCTTGACTGTTAAAGGGTGCTGTAACCCCCAAAGTACACTCCAAACAAAAAAAATATATATTTTCTGTGTTTGTGAATTGTGTGCACTGTGGCTGCACGTGCATCAACAAAGGAGCAGCGCCAAGCGTGCGCCTGTATCCCATAAGTAAAGAGCCGGCTGGCTCATTTCTTAAAGGGTGGTGTAACCCACAAAGTGCACTTCTCTCCAGCAAAAATAAAAAAATATTTTCTGTGTTTGTGTGCGCCTTAGCCGCACGTATATATCAATATAACATAAATGGAGGACCAAACTTTCTCCGATAAAAATAAAATAGGGAAAGATCAAGAACCACTTCCTCCTAGTGCTGTTGCTGCTGCTGGGAGTTGTTCATCATCCCAGAGAGGAAGTAGGAACACCACTACTTTTACTAAACAATTGACCCTCCAACAGTCCCTAGCGATGAGGATGAAGTACGACAGCAGTCATCCTGAAGCAAAACGTATAACTGAGCCCTTGACTGCTATGTTGGTGTTAGACGTGCGTCCGGTATCCGCCATTAGTGCAGTGGGATTTAGACAATTGATGGAGGTAGTGTGTCCCCGGTTCCAAATCCCGTCTAGATTCCACCTGCATCCTCAAAGCAGCAGCGACAAGCATGCGTCTGTCTGTTAAAGGGTGGTGTAACCCTCAAAGTGTGCTCCACAAACAATAAAAATATTCTTCTTTTTTTTCTGTCTTTGTGAATTGTGTGGGCTGTAGCCGCACTTGCATCCTCAAAGCAGCAGCGACAAGCGTGCGTCTGTCTGTTAAAGGGTGGTGTAACCCTCAAAGTGCGCTCCACAAACAATAAAAATATTCTTCTTTTTTTTCTGTCTTTGTGAAATGTGTGGGCTGTAGCCGCACCTGCATCCTTAAAGCAGCAGCGACAAGCGTGCGTCTGTCTGTTAAAGGGTGGTGTAACCCTCAAAGTGCGCTCCACAAACAATAAAAATATTCTTCTTTTTTTTCTGTCTTTGTGAATTGTGTGGGCTGTAGCTGCACCTGCATCCTCAAAGCAGCAGCGACAAGCGTGCATCTGTCTGTTAAAGGGTGGTGTAACCCTCAAAGTGCACTCCACAAACAATAAAAATATTCTTTTTTTTTCTGTCTTTGTGAATTGTGTGGGCTGTAGCCGCACTTGCATCCTCAAAGCAGCAGCGACAAGCGTACGTCTGTCTGTTAAAGGGTGGTGTAACCCTCAAAGTGCGCTCCACAAACAATAAAAATATTCTTCTTTTTTTTTTTTCTGTCTTTGTGAAATGTGTGGGCTGTAGCCGCACCTGCATCCTTAAAGCAGCAGCGACAAGCGTGAGTCTGTCTATTAAAGGATTACATCGGTGACAACATCCAAGTAGGCATGTCAGACAGTCCGTACCTGTACTGGCAGGGAAAAGAAGCAATTTAGAGGTCCCTGTACAAACTGGCTCTATTTTACCTGAGTTGCCCCCCCTCCAGTGTGTACTCCGAAAGAGTGTTTAGTGCAGCCGGGAACCTTGTCAGCGAAAGGCGTAGGAGGTTGCTTCCACAAAATGTGGAGAAGATGATGTTCATAAAATTAATTATCAACTCTTCCAGGGAGACCAGCCTCCAGAACATACAGAGGGACCTGTGGTTGTGGATTCCAGCGGGGACGAATTAATACTCTGTGAGGATGAGGATGTACACAACACTGAAGAGGGTGAGGAATCGGTGGATGAGGAGGATGAGGACGACATCTTGCCTCCGTTGAGCCAGTTTGTGCAGGGACAGATTAATTGCCAGCTTGTTTTGTGGGGGCCCAAACGAACCAATCATTTCAGCCACAGTCATGTGGCAGACCCTGGCGCTGAAATGATTGGTTTGTTAAAGTGTGCATGTCCTATTTATACAACATAAGGGTGGGTGGGAGGGCCCAAGGACAATTCCATCTTGCACCTCTTTTTTTTCTTTGCATTATGTACTGTTTGGGGCCTAGTTTTTCAAACTGCCATCCTGTCTGCCACTGCAGTGTCACTCCTAGATGGGCCAGGTGTTTGTGCCGCCCACTCGTGTTGCTTAGCATAGTCATCCAGCTACCTCGGTGCAACCTTTTGGACATAAAAACACTATTGTGAGGTGTGAGGTGTTCAGAATAGACTGGAAATGAGTGGAAATTAAGGTTATTGAGGTTAATAATAGCATAGGAGCAGAAAAACCCACACATTCTCTGATTTTAGCTGTTTTTATGCTTTTTTAAAAAAAAAATACAGATCCAAAACACAAAACCCAGAACCCAAAACACGGAAGGGTGGTTTTGGCAAAACCAATCCAGATCCAAAACACGAAGAAAGATCCAGATCCAAAACCAAAACACAAAACACGAAAAGTTGCCGATGCACACCCCTAATTTGAATGTGTGGAGGAAAGAGAGGAAGAATGTATCGCAGAAATCACCTTTCTGTCATTTGTCACCAAATGGGCATCCCCAAATAAAGCCAGTCTGGTCTGGGTGGATAATGTGAGGAAGAATTAACTTCATGCGGTCCGCCATTATTTTCACTAATAGTTTGTAGTCAATGTTTAAAAGGGAAATAGAACTATAGGAACTTGGGAGAGTATGATCCCTAACAGGTTTAGGGAGTACTTTTAATATAGCTGAATTAAAGTAATATTGGAGGGAGTGAGAAAAAAGTAGGGAGTTAAATCCATTAAGCAACAGTTCTCCAATCCTAGATATTAGAATTTTGTGCTTTTCTGGCTTTAGCTGCTTAATGGCCACGAGAACCTCTTCCAGCATAACTGGGTTTTGGAGTGTCGCCGCCTGATCCTTAGCAATATTAGGATAGTTTAACGAATTCCAGGGGGGTGAAGTGGGAAACTCAGAAGGAGTAACAGATCCTATATTAGAAAGATGAACCTCCATGTCAGGTGTATGGGCATCATTAGGGGAGGAATCGGGCACCGAGGAGTACAGCTTCCCATAAAAGTCTCTCAATTCCTTGGCAATCTGGGCATTGGAGGTAGACAAACTGCCTTGGGGTATCCTGAGATGGTAAATAGTAGCAGGCTTGCGCAAACATCGTAAGAGCTTTGTTAAAGGGCGACTCGCCTTGTTTCCAAACTTATGAAATTTGTAACTTATAGAAAATAAGTACCGGTCACCCATATGTATGTAAGCTCCTTTGAGCAGGGCCCTCTACCCTCTTGTGCATCTCCTTACTCTACCTTCATCTACTTCTTACTCTCTACCAGGGCACCTAACACTTCATTGCTTTGCATTGTTGCTTATCTGGGTGTTATGGTCGTGAATGTAGCAATGTATATTATGCATGTCCTGTAATGTATTGTACTGTACTGTAAGTCACTGTAAATCAATCTATTTGTTTATGTACTTTGTAAGGCGCTGCGGAACACTTGTGGCGCCATATAAATAAACGATAATAATAATAATAATAATATGTTGCACTAATTCATCAAAGTGGGTTTTCGCAATAAGATACTGCTGTTTAGCATTAAGTGATAATTCAGATATATATCACTGATATGCTACAGAAAGGGACTCCTGCACCTCTAAATATTTTAACGAATATTTCTTATTAGAAGCTACTACGAAAGATATGATCTCCCCTCTCAAAACTGATTTCGCAGTCATCCAAAACAGGATTGGGTTAGACTCTAGAGAAGGTAAATTATTGTTTTTGTACTCATCCTAGGCAGCTTCTAAACAATTTCTGAACTTAATTTAATTGACCATGATAAATGTGAGGAAAATTTCTACAATTTAGATGAACCTGGTTCCATTGGGATGTGTAGGACAATTGAGACCAATGCATGGTCTGACAGTGAGATCGAATCAATTTGTGAAGCAATAATTGAGGGAAATAGAGTATGAGAAACTAGAACATAATCTACTGTATATGAGAGAGCGTATTATGGGTAGACGACAGACAAGTAAACTCTATCTGTAGGATGGAGTGCTCTCCAAGTGTCAACCACCTGCAAATGTTTAGCCAATGTAGGAATACCTAACTTAGGTAGGGAGGGAGTACGGGAAGGAGGGTTAGATCTATCCAAATAGCTAGAGGAAATTAGATTAAAGGCTGCACAAATAATAAGAGATTCATTAGAGGAAGGGCTAAGGGACCAAGTATTTTTTTTTCCAAAAAAAAAAGTTTTTTATTGTCATGCAAAGCGTAGAACATCAAAAATACAATCATGGTCGAACATGGCTATACAAAGTTGTTTAGATATTATAAATTACACATATTTGAGGAAATAACATCTGGACCTCTCAGGGCAAAATACAAATAACTATCATTATTCAATATAATATGGTCACAGTAAATCATTTGAAATTTCGTATAATAATATGGTCCTATTGGCTCAAAGGAAGTAACCATCCAAAAACATGTAAAAAAAACAAACAATACATTTGAATAAAAAAAAGGATTACAAAGAAAAAATAAATAAAAGTTTTGTTCATAGCTGTGTGCCACCCTGTTCAAATATTAATAAAAAGAAAAAGTATGGGCTAGGGACCAAGTATTTTTAAATCCCACTTATTAAAAGTTAAATAGACAGTAATAGGAGAGATATTGACATAACAAAATACTAATTTGGGTAACTAAGCAATTAACATTCGTAAGCCTTCCGGCTATATAAGCGGGTTCCGGACCATAGACAGACAGTAATTAGTTAGACAAAGTCTAGATAGACACCAGATGTTAGACAGTTAATAGTTAGACAAGTTAAAGTTAGACATGTAAAAAGTTCGATAGGTACAAAATACCCAGACAGTTAGGGTTAGGCACTTAACCAGACGGTTAGGGTTAGGCACCAGAAGGAAGGGTTAGGGTTAGGCACCAAGGGGAGGGTTAGGGTTAGGGTGAAGATTAGGGCTAAAAAACAAAAAAATAATTGTTGACCATTTTTGTGTCGACCATTTTCATGTTAAACTTTTGACCCTGTCGACCTTTTGTACCTGTCGAACTTTTTACATTTCTAACTTTAATGTGTCTGACTTTTGATTGTGTTTAACTTTTTTCCCTGTCTAACTATTGACTGTCTAACATATGGTGTCTATCTAGACATTGTCTAACTAATTACTGTCTATCTCTTATACCACACCCATATAAGCAAACTGTTATAGGAAATGAGAAACAATGATAGACTGCAAAAGGGCCATGTCAAGAAGTATGAAATCCCATCAAGGATATAAGACTCCTTATCCAGGGGCTGGATCGCTAATATCAGAATTTGCGGCTTGTGTCAGTTCACGTAGAAAAGCAGCGGCATCAGCAGGAGGTCAGAAATTCTTTATAAGTGTCGCCATCGTAAATGTGCAGTCAAGTAGGGTATAATAAGCCAAATTTTCAGCCATCAGCAATGAGTTGGGAGCAGAGAGGAGAAAATGATTTGTGAGCTCTTGTCAACTCCACTGAATAATCTTGAAATAGGTATAACTTATGTCCCTCCCAAGTGAGTGATTCACTCTCCGTGATGCAGACCAAATAGCCACTTTATGTAAGTAGTTCAAACGCTGGAAAAGAGTCAAACGTGGGCGAGATCCGTTAGGGGACGGGGTAGGACCCACTCCGTATGGACCCTCTCGATGACTAGGTCCTGGCAAACTGACCCAATGCCAAGAAGTGAGGGAAGAGTGTTACGTATAAAATCAGCGAGAGTGGGTCCTTTAAGTGATTCAGGGAGTCCTACTATTGTGGTATTGTTTCTGCGATATCGGTTCTCTAAATCGTCTATTTTGTTCCAAAGCTAGTGTTTATCAGTAGTAAGTTGTTGAATGGAGTGCTTGAGCCCAGAGATTTCATGCATGGAAGCTCCCAATTGTTCTTCTGTGTCTGTGACTCTTAGCTTGAGAGTCTGCAGCTGTGAAGTAATGTATGCTACTGCTTGTGAAAGCAAAGGGGCCATTGTTGTTTTGATGGCGTCCACCACCTCCCCATAGGTAACAGGGGAATCAGCATTGTGACATACCTGTGGATGGGAGAGGGAGCCATCAGCAACTGCTTTTTCAGGCTGCGGGGTGGTGTCAGTAGCAGTGGGGTCCGGCACGGGGGCTGTGAAGCAGACTGTAGGGGAGATTGTAGATAACGCCCCATCTCAAGTTAGGCAGCGGTAGCCAGCAATATTCTGGTCTGGTGGGAATGTAGAGGCTCTAAACAGCCTTGCAAAAGGACTTAATCAGGGATGGAGCTCGGGGAAGGAGCGTCTTCACTCCATCCAACCTGGAACCAGAAGCTATTGGTAGATATTTTTACAGTGTATGTATCAATGTGTATATAAATAATCACTTTCAGACCCTAATATGCTAGCATATAATAATTACACAACACACAATTCAAATTTTTTCTCGTTTTATTTTTCTTAACAAATCTTTATCAAACAAAAAAAAAATAAAAAAGCAACATTTACAATGCCCTCTGGATGCAGCTGATTGATCCCCCATCAGACAAACATGTGTACTCAGGAGATCCAGCTCGCTCCTGAGCACACTGCCAAAACTATCTTGTGGCACATCTGAAATTTAATGAAAAAAAAGGGAAACAACAAAAAACATTTTTAGAAAGCATTAGTTACAAAGGCCAACACTTACATACTTTTTTCAAATCTACAAGAAGCTACAAACAAAATAAAACAAAAACATCTAATGCTGGATAAACATTTTTTTTACTGTACGGACTACAGTATGTCGCTGATAAAACAAGCTGCCACACATTCTCACCCACATTGCCCACCATTCCCCAGATTTTTGGACAATGCTCTAATCTTGTACATACATGTGGTCCTTACACCAAAAATATGACATCACTAATTATTTATGGACCCATTCCGTCAAGAACTCAGTATCCTGGACTAGTAAGCTGGACATGCTGAGAAAGTTATTCTTTAATCAGCTGGCTGGAGTCCCTACCACTCCACTGTTGTAACCATCAACCACTCATGGTCACAATGATAATCCTAGCAATGCAAGCTATGTGACAGTGCTGCCTTTGCAAATGCATCAGGGGTTTTCATACACATCTAGCAGAATTAGCATGATAGCAAGAATCACATTTGTAAAGCGGCCTGTAGCCTGCTCTGCTTTTTTTAGATATTAACTGAAACAGGCTTGTTGTGTGAAATGTCTGCCTTCCCCATACATGTTTACATTTAACTTTTGCAAATACAATCATGATTAAGATATGTGTGTAATTGTTTTTTTTGCTTTTTCATGTACCTTCAGCCACAGGTACTCCCTGGGAAGAAGCAGCCCAGTTTGATTCGGCTGAGGAGTGTGATGCTGGGCCAGGGGAGGGGTAGTGGGAATGGGGTTGATCAGGGGAGGAAATTGGGGGGCAGAGATGAGGGTGCAGGGGAGGGAGGAGTGGAATGAGTGGAAGAGGGTGCAGGGGAAAGAAGGGTAGAATTAGTGCATGGGAGGGAGGGGTGGGATGAGTGGTAGAGGGTGCACGGGAGGGAAGGAATGAGTGGAAGAGGGTTCAGGGGAGGGAGGAGAGGAATGAGTGGAAGAGGGTGCAGTGGAGGGAGGGGAGGAATGGGTGGAAGAGGGTGCAGGGGAGGGAGGGGAGGAATGAGTGGAAGAGGGTGCAGGGGAGGGAGGGGAGGAATGAGTGGAAGAGGGTGCAGGGGAGGGAGGGGTGGAATGAGTGGAAGAGGGTGCAGGAGAGAGGGGTGGAATGAGTAAAAGAGGGTGCAGGGGAGGGAGGGGTGGAATGAGTGGAAGAGGGTGCAGGGGAGGGAGGGGAGGAATGAGTGGAAGAGGGTGCAAGGGAGGGAGGGGAGGAATGAGTGGAAGAGGATGCAGGGGAGGGAGGGGTGGAATGAGTGGAAGAGGGTGCAGGGGAGGGAGGGGTGGAATGAGTGGAAGAGGGTGCAGGGGAGGGAGGGGAGGAATGAGTGGAAGAGGGTGCAGGGGAGGGAGGGGTGGAATGAGTGAAAGAGGGTGCAGGAGAGAGGGGTGGAATGAGTGGAAGAGGGTGCAGGGGAGGGAGGGGTGGAATGAGTGGAAGAGGGTGCAGGAGAGAAAGGGGTGGAATGAGTGGAAGAGGGTGCAGGGGAGGGATGGATGGAATGAATGGAAGAGGGTGCAGGGGAGGGAGGGGTGGAATGAGTGGAAGAGGGTGCAGGGGAGGGAGGGGAGGAATGAGTGGAAGAGGGTGCAGTGGAGGGAGGGGAGGAATGAGTGGAAGAGGGTGCAGGGGAGGGAGGGGAGGAATGAGTGGAAGAGGGTGCAGGAGAGAGAGGGGTGGAATGAGTGGAAGAGGGTGCATGGGATGGAGGGGAGGAATGAGTGGAAGAGGGTGCAGGGGAGGGAGGGGTGGAATGAGTGGAAGAGGGTGCAGGGGAGGGATGGATAGAATTTGTGGAAGAGGATACAGGGGAGGGAGGGGTGGAATGAGTGGAAGAGGGTGCAGGGGAGGGAGGGGTGGAATGAGTGGAAGAGGATGCAGGGGAGGGGTGGAATGAGTGGAAGAGGATGCAGGGGAGGGAGGGGTGGAATGAGTGGAAGGGGGTGCAGGGGAGGGAGAGGTGGAATTTGTGGAAGAGGGTGCAGGGGAGGGAGGGGAGGAATGAGTGGAAGAGGGTGCAGGGGAGGGATGGATGGAATGAGTGGAAGAGGGTACAGGGGAGGGAGGGGTGGAATGAGTGGAAGAGGGTGCAGGGGAGGGAGGGGTGGAATGAGTGTAAGAGGGTGCAGGAGAGAGAGGGGTGGAATGAGTGGAAGAGGGTGCATGGGATGGAGGGGAGGAATGAGTGGAAGAGGGTGCAGGGGAGGGAGGGGTGGAATGAGTGGAAGAGGGTGCAGGGGAGGGATGGATAGAATTTGTGGAAGAGGATACAGGGGAGGGAGGGGTGGAATGAGTGGAAGAGGGTGCAGGGGAGGGAGGGGTGGAATGAGTGGAAGAGGATGCAGGGGAGCGAGGGGTGGAATGAGTGGAAGAGGATGCAGGGGAGGGAGGGGGGAATGAGTGGAAGGGGGTGCAGGGGAGGGAGAGGTGGAATTTGTGGAAGAGGGTGCAAGGGAGGGAGGGGAGGAATGAGTGGAAGAGGGTGCAGGGGAGGGATGGATGGATGGAATGAGTGGAAGAGGGTGCAGGGGAGGGAGGGGAGGAATGAGTGGGAGAGGGTGCAGGGGAGGGAGGGGAGGAATGAGTGGAAGAGGGTGCAGGGGAGGGAGGGGTGGAATGAGTGGAAGAGGGTGCAGGGGAGGGAGGGGAGGAATGAGTGGAAGAGGGTGCAGGGGAGGGAGGGGTGGAATGAGTGGAAGAGGGTGCAGGGGAGGGAGGGGAGGAATGAGTGGAAGAGGTTGCAGGGGAGGGAGGGGACGAATGAGTGTAAGAGGGTGCAGGGGAGGGATGGATGGAATGAGTGGGTGCAGGGGAGGGAGGGGAGGAATGAGTGGAAGAGGGTGCTGGGGAGGGAGGGGTGGAATGAGTGGAAGTAGGTGCAGGGGAGGGAAAGAATGAGTGGAAGAGGGTGCAGGAGAGAGAGGGGTGGAATGAGTGGAAGAGGGTGCAGGGGAGGGAGGGGTGGATTGAGTGGATGAGGGTGCAGGGGAGGTGGATCTTTGGGGTGAGGGTTGTCGGATTGCTTGACCCCTTCTCCTCCTACTTTGCTACTGCCGTTGCTATATATATAGATCTATATATCTATAGATATATTTATATATTATATTTCGATATATGTTTGTTTTTTTTCAAAAATAAGCTCATTTTTTAATACAAACATCGGTATATGTATATTAAGAATGCAATAACATTGATATTCCAAATTTTAAAATAAAACACACACATAATCACAATAAAATAATAATCATCAAAAAAGAAATGGCCACTCAAATATACAAAATGACAGCAAACCAAGAATAAAAAAAACACTTGAACATATCAGCAACCAAAAGACCGCCCAGGAGGTACACGTGTGTATATGCGTACAAACATCACCACTAACATGCATACAACCAGAAAAGGAACTTACTGCGTGTGTTTATGGCCCGCAAGTGGGCTAGGAGGTCTGGGGTCCGACGCCTCAGATCAGACCACCGACGCTCCAGCTGGACGATGGTGCGGCGACAGCCTATGCGGCAGAGTTGCCTCCGCATACGCCCGCACCTTAGTGGCATTCCTAGTAAATGGGGCCGCAGGCCCCAATCGCGGGTCCTTGACCTGCACTAGAATACACAGCTCCCTCCGACTGATGCTTGCGGCTCTCATGATGGCAATGGCAAATAATACATTGTGCATACTTTATATAGACTCTTGTGATATCTGATTGGCTGTTCCCATAAAAATCGCTGCTTATGAAAAGACTGTAGTTATTGTTTTATTCTAGTTACAGATAACTCCATATGTAATCACGGTCACCACACAGCAGGTGTCTTACCCAGTGCCAGAGCAGTCATACACATGTGCGGCATAATGGAGATCCGATGGAAAGTGGGTCTAACTTGGAAGGATGGTTTTATAGGCGTATGTTAATTTTGGATATACGCATATTGATTGCGTATGTAAGCGGGCGCTTTTACTTGCATTCAATTATGCCTATAAATAGCCTCAGCTGGTTTTAGAACTTTGGCAGTCATGGGGGAAGTGTTACTCTGTGGGTGACTGCTATTAAGTGATACACAATTTTTTGGAAGAATTTGGAAGGGAAGTGTCAGATGAAAATCTGCATTTGGACACATTTGCAAATGTGGATGGTGATACTGTGGCTACACCAGATGTTCCTCCTTCACCTCCTCCAAACACAACACCTCCAAATATGTCTGCCGCAACTGCAGATGATGATTCAGCAACATCAGATGGCAAGATACAAGATCTAAGTGTTAGTGGAAGGGTAACTAATATGTTTATACAAGAGGCACTTACCAGATTTTATAGTGGGACCAATGGGCCTGATTCAGACTCGCTCGCGAGCACTGTGCGCTCGCAAGTGGGTCGATGGTGGCCCAGTGCGCATGCGCACGACGGAGCTGGCTCCGTCGTGTGCATGCGCGAGACCCGGATAGTGACGGGATAACCTTCGCTCCAGGTCTCATACCAAAAGGGGCGTGCTGTCGATGTTGAGTGACAGCACGCCCCCTTTGGTGGGCGGACCGGGGGTGTGGCTGCCCAGATGGAGGCGCTCCCATGGGAACGCCTACCGTCTAAGGGCCGGCCCCACTGACATCACAAGTGATGTCAGTGGGACTGCTTTCGGCTCTGTTAGAGCCGAAAGCACTCTGGGGCTTGCGGCAACGAGACCCTACCACAAGGGTCTCGTCGCAAGCCCGATGGTCGTGATGGTCTTGACCCTCGCGACCATCTTCCTGGCCGCTCACTATAGCTGTGGGTGGTCACCCACAGCTATGTGAGCGGCCAGGAGGCCGCTCTGAAAAGCAAGAAGGACGGCCCAGATTCAGAGCGAGCGCTCTGTCAGAGCATCCGGCTCTGAATCAGGGCCAATGTTCCACTTATAGCTCATGGACAGATCTGGCTTGACATTTGCAACAAAATAAATTCTAAGCACTTCCAGGATTATATAACAACATACCTGTGGAAAAGGTAAGAATTTTTAAACAACAATATAATACCCCCAATAAAACAAACAGTCTCATACCTGTAAATTTAAAAAATAACAGTTTTTTGTTCCTAATTTTAAAATAATAAAACATATGTGTTGTTATAAATGTTAAACAGTCAACTTTTAACATACAAAGAAAATGATTTAAATTTTTCTCCCAACAAAAAAAACACCTATTAGATGGAGTGACCATTGCAGCCGACTTCGGAAAAATATAAAATCCCGGATCAAGCACCAAAAAGGGCCAGGGGGTCCAAAAGGATTTAAAAATTTGGTTACCTTAGAACGGAGGTTGTTGACAGATGCAGACCTATTATATTTGGTATTGCCTGCCAAAGATGCACCACATGCTGTGTCTGATAAGTTTTTTTAAAGCCCTGTCTCTGTATCTGTCTCTTTAGGTGTCAATTCCAACATTTTTTTTTTTGGAGATGTTGAGTCTGAAAGGCTGCAGTCCAGGCTTGCGAGCCCAGCAGAATGTGTACGTTCACGCTGGCCACTCACAGAAAATGGAGCAGACAAGCCCCATTTCTGGGAACACCAGCCGCCCCTGCCCCCGCACACGCCCCTTAAATGCCTCTACCTGTCAATAAGGCAGAGGCGTTCAAGGGCTTGCATGCGTCTTAGCAGGAGCCATTCTGTTCACTTGCAGAATGGGTCCTGCGCACATGCAGATTCCGGATAATCGGGAATCTGCATTCAGCAGTGCACATGTGTGACTGCTAAATTAGGGCCATAGTCACTTAGACTCTGTGATTTAGACCAGAGTCAATCTAAATAGACAGGTTTATTCTTGGAAAATCCACAAAAGAAGAACTATACCCCTCATGTAATTAATAAACTGGGGAGATGCCAAAAGCTCAAACATAATTTGAGAACAGATATTAATGAGTTTATTCCATGCTAAAAGAAGAGGGGGGTTCTGTCACCCATAACAAAATATTGTATCTACACCCTATCAACACACCCTGACACTTAGAGGCAGGGGCGTAACTAGAAAGTTGTGGGCCCCATAGCAAAATCTTCAAAGGGCCCCCCCTCCCACCCAAACTACTGTGCTGTGAATTTTGAATAATGCAATATTTACTATTGGCCCTGGTGAATGCACTCTTTTCTCACAAATATATATATATATATATATATATATATATATATATATATGTGTGTGTGTGTGTTTGTGTGTGTGTGTGGCAGTGCACTCATAGAGGGAGCGGGGCATACCTTTAGTCAGAGGCACTGCACGGAGGCTCAGGTTCCAGGGACCAGGATACCTTGAATCAGCAGAAGCAGCCAGCCCCGATAATCAGCGGCAGCCGGACAGCTCAGTCACCACGATCACTCCCTGCCGACTGCCTTCACGGAGCACAGCATATGACAGATGCTGTTCGGCATGATGGTACGGCAGCCGCGGTCCGATGCTGCCTAGCCCGACCCTTACACATAGCCTCATGGGATTTGTAGTTAATTTTTCACTGCTCAGAGTCTGAGCTATAGAAGATAAACTACAAATCCCATGTGACAGTGCTACTCTTATTCATTCCCTGGCCGGCTGACTGGGTGCCTTGGACTCACAGGTGAGTGGTGACCAATCCGTGCGTGACTACTGGGAGCAGGGGGAGCGGCGGGCCCTGGAAGCAACCCGGGCCCCATAGCAGCTGCACCCCCTACACCCACGGTAGTTACGCCACTGCTTAGAGGGTGTGCAGCTTCTTCAGAAGGTCCTAGAATTCACAGCAGGGTGTGGCTATGACCCACAAATGGTGCTGACCAGAGCTGGGTTAAGACTATGGACACTTAAAACTAGGGGTGTGCACCGGCCACTTTTCGTGTTTTGGTTTTGGATCTGGATCTTTCTTCGTGTTTTGGATCTGGATTGGTTTTGCCAAAACCACCCTTCCGTGTTTTGGGTTCTGGGTTTTGTGTTTTGGATCTGTATTTTTTTTTTAAAAAGCATAAAAACAGCTAAAATCACAGAATGTGTTGGTTTTTCTGCTCCTATGCTATTATTAACCTCAATAACCTTAATTTCCACTAATTTCCAGTCTATTCTGAACACCTCACACCTCACAATAGTGTTTTTATGTCCAAAAGGTTGCACCGAGGTAGCTGGATGACTATGCTAAGCGACATGAGTGGGCGGCACAAACACGTGACCCATCTAGGAGTGATACTGCAGTGGCAGACAGGATGGCAGTTTGAAAAACTAGGCCCCAAACTGTACATAATGCAAAGAAAAAAAAGAGGTGCAAGATGGAATTGTCCTTGGGCCCTCCAACCCACCCTTATGTTGAATAAACAGGACATGCACACTTTAACAAAGCAATCATTTCAGCGCCAGGGTCTGCCACACAACTGTGGCTGAAATGATTGGTTCGTTTGGGCTCCCACAAAACAAGCTGGCAATTAATCTGTCCCTGCACAAACTGGCTCTACGGAGGCAAGATGTCATCCTCATCCTCCTCATCCACCGAATCCTCACCCTCTTCAGTGTTGTGTACATCCTCATCCTCACAGAGTATTAACTCGTCCCCACTGGAATCCACCACCACAGGTCCCTCTGTACGTTCTGGAGGCTGGTCTCCCTGGAAGAGTTGATAATTAATTTTTATGAACATCATCTTCTCCACATTTTGTGGAAGCAACCTCCTACGCCTTTCACTGACAAGGTTCCCGGCTGCACTAAACACTCTTTTGGAGTACACACTGGAGGGGGGGCAACTCAGGTAAAATAGAGCCAGTTTGTACAGGGGCCTCCAAATTGCCTCTTTTTCCTGCCAGTACAAGTATGGACTGTCTGACATGCCTACTTGGATGCTGTCACCGATGTAATCCTCCACCATTCTGTCAATGGTGACAGTATCATATGTAGTGACAGTAGCATGTCAGAAATTGTTGCCTTCAGTCCGGACCAGATGTCCAAACTTGGTCCTGCCTGCCCTGCATCACCGCCAGCGGGTTGCTTAGGATAGCTAAGTTTTTTCCTGGCAGCCCCAGTTGCGGGAGAAAATGAAGAAGGAGCTGTTGACGTGTCACGTTCCGCTTCAGCTGACAGTGTGTTCACCAGCAGGTCTTTGCACCTCTGCAGGCTTGTGTCGGCCGGAAAGAGAGACACCACATAGGCTTTAAACCTAGGATCGAGCACGGTAGCCAAAATGTAGTGGTCTGATTTCAACAGATTGACCACCTTGGAATCCTGGCAAAGCGAATGAAGGGCTTCATCCACAAGTCCCACATGCTGAGCGGAATCGCTCCGTCTTAGCTCCTCCTTCACGTTCTCCAGCTGCTTCTGCAAAACCTGATGAGGGGAATGACCTGACTCAAGCAGAAGGTGTCTGAACTGACTTCACGTGTGGCAAGTTCGAAGGGCTGGAGAACCTTGCACAACACGGAAATCATTCTCCACTGCGCTTGAGTCAGGTGCATACCCCCTCCTTTGCCTATGTCATAGGTGGATGTATAGGCTTGAATGGCCTTTTGCTGCTCCTCCATCCTCTGAAGCATTAAGAGGGTTGAGTTCCACCGCGTCACAACCTCTTGCTTCAGGTGATGGTGGGGCAGGTTCAAGAGTGTTTGCTGGCACTCCAGTCTTCGGCACGCAGTCGCTGAATGGCGAAAGTGGACAGAATTTTTTCGGGCCACCCAAAGCGTCTCCTGCACGCCCCTGTCGCTTTTCAGAAAATTCTGCACCACCAAGTTTATTGTGTGAGCAAAACATGGGATGTGCTGGAATTTGCCCAGATGTAATGCCCGCACAATATTGGTGGCGTTGTCAGATATCACAAATCCCCAGGAGAGTCTAAGTGGGGTAAGCCACTGGGCAATGATTTCCCTCAGTTTCTCTAAGAGGTTGTCGGCGGTGTGCCTCTTACTGAATCCGGTGATACACAGCGTAGCCTGCCTTGGAACGAGCTGGCGTTTCTGAGATGCTGCTACTGGTGACGCTGCTGCTGTTGCTGCATAAGGTGATACATCTACCCAGTGGGCTGTCACAGTCATATAGTCCTTAGTCTGCCCTGTTCCACTTGTCCACATGTCCATGGTTAAGTGGACATTGGGTACAACCGCATTTTTCAGGACACTGAGGACACTTTTTCTGACGTTTCTGTACAATCTCGGTATCGCCTGCCTAGTGAAGTGGAATCTAGTTGGGATTTGGAACCGGGGACACACTACCTCCATCAATTGTCTAAATCCCACTGCACTAATGGCGGATACCGGACGCACGTCTAACACCAACATAGCAGTCAAAGCCTCAGTTATACGTTTTGCTTCAGGATGACTGCTGTCATACTTCATCCTCCTCGCTAAGGACTGTTGGAGGGTCAATTGTTTAGTAAAAGTAGTGGTGTTCCTACTTCCTCTCTGGGATGATGAACGACTCCCAGCAGCAGCAACAGCAGCAGCGGCAGCAGGAGGCGTAGCAATGCAGGATCCTCCGGAGGAATCCTGGATAGGAGAGTCAGTCATGCCAGTGACATGGCCTGCAGGACTACTTCCGATCCTGACTAAGGAGGAAATTGACGAGGAGGGAGTTGACGGTGTGGTTTGCAGGCGCTTGGATACAACAGGACAACGGGATTTAGGTGTCCCTGGACTGCTTACGGTCTTAGCCAAAGTTTCTGAACTTGACAGTAACTTTTTATGAACGCGCTGCAGGTGCCGTATAAGGGAGGATGTTCCTAGGTGGTTAACATCCCTACCCCTACTTATTCCACCTTTACATATGGTACATATGGCAAGACAGTTGTTGTCCGGATTTGGATAGAAATATTGCCAGACCAAAGAGGTGGAATGTTTGGTCTTCTGCCCAGGCATAACCGTGATGGGCTTTTTCATCCCACGGACAACAACTGTCTCCCCCGGAGCCTGATTTAAACAAACCACATCACCATCAGAATCCTCCTCGCCAACTTCCTCCTCAGCGCCAGCTACACCAGTATCCTCATCCTGTTGTACTTCAACAGTGACATCTTCAATTTGCATATGTGCAAGTGGACTGTGGGTGCTCCTTTCAGCACTTGCAGGGGGCGTGCAAATGGTGGAAAGAGCCACCTCTTCCCGTCCAGTGCTGGGAAGGTCAGGCATCGCAACCACCACCACACTTGGACTCTCCTTGGGGATTTGTGATATCTTCTTAGAACACACAGTTCTTCGCTGTGCTTTTGCCAGCTTAACTCATTTGATTTTTTTAGTGGGAGGAGGGCTTCCATCGTCATGTGAAGCTGAACCACTAGTCATGAATATAGGGAAAGACCTTAGCCATTCCTTGCCACTCTGTGTCGTAAATGGCATATTGGCAAGTTTACGTTTCTCTTCAGATGATTTAAATGTTTTTTTCAAGGTCATTTTCCTGAACTTTGTCATTTGGGATTGTATGTGCCCTCTACTATGACACTGGGCATCGGCCTTGGCAGACGACGTTGATGGCATGTTATCGTCTATGTCATGACTAGTGGCAGCAGCTTCAGCACTAGGAGGAAGTGGTTCTTGATCTTTCCCTATTTTATTTTTTTTGGAGAAAGTTTGGTCCTCCATTTATGTTATATTGATATATACGTGCGGCTAAGGCGCACACAAACACAGAAAATAATTTTTTATTTTTGATGGAGACTAGTGCACTTTGTGGGTTACACCACCCTTTAAGAAATGAGCCAGCCGGCCCTTTACTTATGGGACACAGGCGCACGCTTGGCGCTGCTCCTTCGTTGATGCACGTGCAGCCACAGTGCACACAATTCACAAACACAGAAAATATTTTTTTATTTTGTTTGGAGTGTACTTTGGGGGTTACAGCACCCTTTAACGGACAAGCCAGCCGGCCCTTTACTTATGACACAGGCGCACGCTTGGCACTACTTTGTTGATGCACGTGCGGCTACTGCGCACACAATTCACAAACAAAAAAATATTTTTTTTTATTTTGTTTGGAGTGTCCTTTGGGAGTTACAGTACCCTTTAACGGACAAGCCAACCAGCCTTTAACTTATGGGACACAGGCGCACGCTTGGCACTACTTTGTTGATGCATGTGCGGCTACTGCGCACACAATTCACAAACACAAAAAAATATATTTTTTTATTTTTTTTGGAGTGCCCTTTGGGGGTTATAGCACCCTTTAATGGTCAAGCCAGCCGGCCCTTTATTTATGGGACACAGGCGCACGCTTGGCACTACTTTGTTGATACACGTGCGGCTAGTGCGCACACAACTCACAAACACAGAAAATATTTTTTTATTTTGTTTGGAGTGTACTTTGGGGGTTACAGCACCCTTTAGCGGTCAATCCAGCCGGCCCTTTATTTATGGGACACAGGCGCACGCTTGGCACTACTTTGTTGATGCACGTGCGGCTACTGCGCACACAATTCACAAACACAGAAAATATTTTTTTATTTTGTTTGGAGTGTACTTTGGGGGTTACAGCACCCTTTAGCGGTCAATCCAGCCGGCCCTTTATTTATGGGACACAGGCGCACGCTTGGCACTTCTTTGTTGATGCACGTGCGGCTACTGCGCACACAATTCACAAACACAGAAAATATTTTTTTATTTTGTTTGGAGTGTCCTTTGGAAGTTACAGTACCCTTTAGCGGTCAATCCAGCCGGCCCTTTACTTATGACACAGGCGCACGCTTGGCACTACTTTGTTGATGCATGTGCGGCTACTGCGCACACAATTCACAAACAAAAAAATATATTTTTTTATTTTGTTTGGAGTGACCTTTGGGGGTTACAGCACCCTTTAATGGACAAGCCAACCGGCCTTTTACTTATGGGACACAGGAGCACGCTTGGCACTACTTTGTTGATGCACGTGCGGCTACCGAGCACACAATTCACAAACACAAAAAAATATATTTTTTTATTTTGTTTGGAGTGCCCTTTGGGGGTTACAGCACCCTTTAATGGACAAGCCAGCAGGCCCTTTATTTATGGGACACAGGCGCACGCTTGGCGCTGCTCCTTTGTTGATGCACGTGCAACCACAGTGCACACAATTCACAAACACAGAAAAAATATTTTTTTTTTTAGCACTTGGGGGGAGCACCCCTGACGGACAGAGCACCCCCTGGACAACACTACAGCACCCCTTTAGGACTGGGACACTGCACAGGACTTTGGAGTGGACACAGCCCCTATGGAGAACTGACTGCACAACACAGTCCAGCCAGCCCCTATGGACTTTGAAGTAGTGGACACAGCCCCTATGGACAACAGCAGCACAGCGCAGCACAGCACAACACTACACTGCACTACACTACACTACAACACTACACTAAACTACACAGCCCAGCCAGCCCTAACTCCCACCCTCCCTCTTCACTGTCCACAGCCGAGTGAGAAAATGGCGTCGACGCGGGTACCTTATATAGGATCCAAAACCCGCGAGACCCGGAAGGCGGGATGATGACGTTTTGCCTCGATTTCAGATCCGAGTCAGGCAGGAAAAGTGGAGCCTGACTCGGATCGGCCTCGGATCGGGGGGGTTCGGATTTCAGAAATCCGAACCCGCTCACCCCTACTTAAAACAGGGGGACCTGAAGTGGCGTATCTGTCATGGATGCAGAGTGTGCGGTGCACATGGGTCCATCTAGGACTAACCACTGTGCCTTCTGCATGGTGCACGGTGTGCCAGCTTCCTATGCTTCTTTCGTGGAGTCTTAGTCTTGTTAGTGATGTATACAGAAAGATGGCACCGCACAGGAGCTAGTAAAGATGTTGGCACTGTGCTAGAGTCTTTGCGCTCCTCTATGGAGTAATCAGCTAGGCACAGGAGCTGAACTGGGTGGAGTCTTAGAGGGAGGGGGCGGAGCCTTAAGAGGGGAAGGAGAAGGGAGAAAAAGATAACAGTATATCAGTGGATGTTGGTTCCAGGGGAGGAAGCAGCCATCATGCCAAGACTGAGGAAAGGGGGCCGGTGACAAGTACAGGGGTGTTGGCAAGGGCTTATGCAAACTGTGGCTGCCACCAGTGTTCAGTAAAATAAGGACAACAGAGACAATCCTTATTTTTGTGCTGGGAGCCCCAGTGCCATCCCCTCAGGTGCTGGCGCCCTAGGCAGCTGCCTAATGGTAGTGCTGGCCCTATACACAGTCCATATTAACGCTAATCCAGTCTGTGTGGTTACCAGGAACCAGTGCCTCTTTGATGTTACTTGTTACTGGTCAATTAACTGCCTTCTCATGAACATACAGTGGTTAGCTCTACTGCCTCACAGTGCTGGGGTCATGGGTTATACATGTGTGTGTGGTTTATATGTTCTCCCTATGTTTGTGTAGTTTCCTCCAGGTGCCTCGTCTTCCTCCCACAGTCCAAAAACCTACTATATATTAGTGTGTTTGTTGGGTGGGAAATATATACCTTACGATCCCCAGGGCTTAAGCACATCTTGCTTTAAGGGAAAGGCATCTTGCTAATCCTGGCCATACACGCTACAATTATCGGAGCAATCCGAATTGTCCAGCATGCCCGTCCAATGCGATATTTACCGGTAAACTGTCGGCCGCATCGGGCAGTGTATGCCCAGCTGCGGCCGACAGACAGACATTTCCTGTGTTCCTTCCTAAGGAAGGAACAGGGAAATGTCTCCTCCCCTGGGGGCGGAGCACAGATGTCGGGCTATACACTGTATGCCGACGACATCTGCGGCTGGCAGGCTGCCAGATAACATGTCTGTCGGTCTGACAGACATTTTATCTGGCCGTGTATGCCCAGCATAAGGGTGAAGACCTCAAGTTCTAAAGGTCTTGTCATCTCTCTACGGGTACTGACCTAACATAAACCTTATGAAAAGAATACAGTAAAAAAGGATACACTAAAATACAATTGTGAAATGTAATGAATTGAAACCACTAAAAATCACAAATGATGTTTATGTAATTAGTAAGATGTTTATTTAATAGGTGGCCGAAGGTGTTAGCAGACAATGCAGCAAGGTGACAGCCTCGGCCCAAGAGGATCTTTTCATCACCTTCTAGGGGCACATTCCAGATGGATGACAGAACGTGCGCTACAATGAGCTGTAGTCTTGATCTAATGGGAGTTCAATTAAAGTTTCAGATCATCAATTCATAGGAAGAATTAATCATTTATGTTTTAACAATAGTGAGAATACTCTAAAAATAACACCAATGACAGGGAAATTGTACCCAGAATACAATTCCCCAAAAGAATTCTTATGGAAAAATAAAATGTAATTACAAAGTTTAAGCAATCAGAGTTTTAGTCATGTAAAAAAAAAAAAAGTGTTTTTTTTTTGTTTTGTTTTTTTTAACCCCAACTCTTAAATTGTAATCCAATGGGATTGTGTTATACAGTATAAAGAATCCATAGGAAAATAATGTCATCCAATCCTACACTAGCCACTATACACTAATGATGGCTATACACTAGCCACTATACACTAACGATGGCTATACACTAGTCACTATACACTAATGATGGCTATACACTAGCCACTATACACTAATGATGGCTATACACTAGCCACTATAGGCTAATGATGGCTATACACTAGCCACTATACACTAATGATGGCTATATACTAGCCACTATACACTAATGATGGCTATACACTAGACACTATACACTAATGATGGCTATACACTAGCCACTATACGCTAATGATGGCTATACACTAACCACTGTACGCTAATGATGGCTATACACTAACCACTGTACACTAATGATGGCTATACACTAGCCACTATACACTAATGATGGCTATACACTAGCCACTATATGCTAATGATGGCTATACACTATCCACTATACGCTAATGATGGCTATACACTAGCCACTATACGCTAATGATGGCTATACATTAGCCACTTTTAGCTAATGATGGCTATACACTAACCACTATACACTAATGATGGCTATACACTATCCACTATACGCTAATGATGGCTATACACTAGCCACTATACGCTAATGATGGCTATACATTAGCCACTTTTAGCTAATGATGGCTATACACTAGCCACTATACGCTAATGATGGCTATACATTAGCCACTTTTAGCTAATGATGGCTATATACTAGCCACTATACACTAATGATGGCTATACACTAGCCACTATACGCTAATGATGGCTATACACTAGCCACTATACGCTAATGATGGCTATACACTAGCCACTATACGCTAATGATGGCTATACACTAGCCACTATACGCTAATGATGGCTATACACTAGCCACTGTACACTAATGTTGGCTATACACTAGCCACTATACACTAATGATGGCTATACACTAACCACTATACACTAATGATGGCTATACACTAGCCACTATACACTAATGATGGCTATACACTAGCCACTATACACTAATGATGGCTAAACACTAGCCACTATACGCTAATGATGGCTATACACTATCCACTATACGCTAATGATGGCTATACACTAGCCACTATACGCTAATGATGACTATACACTAGCCACTATACACTAATGATGGCTATACATTAGCCACTATACGCTAATGATGGCTATACACTAGCCACTATACGCTAATGATGGCTATACACTAGCCACTATACACTAATGATGGCTATACACTAGCCACTATATACTGATGGCTATACATTAGCCACTATACACTAATGATGGCTATACACTAGCCACTATACACTAATGATGGCTATACAGTAGCCATCAGATTATGGAATGGTTTTATACAACAGATACATAAATGATTATCTGCTTTATATGCTAGCCACCAGATTGGGGTCGTTTAGTATACAGGTCACCAGATTGGATTGCTTATATATGCAGATCATCTCCACCTTGGGATAACTCGTTTGAACACAGGATTTTTTTTATTTTTTTTCAAATTGAGAACATTTTTTTTTTTTGCTTTGCTGAGATAACAAGAGAACAGGACTGAGGACTAGTGAGCTCATCAGTACATCTGGAGGTTCTCATGAGTATTTGGGACACTATCTCTAATAGACCCTGCTCTATAAAACGTCTCTTAAACCCCAATGTGGATATGGTGTGCTCATTTACATATTATATAACTACACCTGTGTGTACTGAAGAATTTTTATTCATACACTAAGATCTCCTTTCATACACTAAGATCTCCTTTTATATATATATATATTGCACATGTATCTGGCACTCCATGTCATAAATACTTAGCTGGTTGCCACCACTTCCTCATGGTATACAAGATCCATATGGTGTGGCACTCCAAGCATATAAAGAATCACAGCTCAGTCGGTATCAGGTGATCAACGTTTCAATGCAAAATACAGCATTTTCTTCAGAACAATAAAACATGAACATATCCTACCTTATATAGGCATGCAAACACCCAGTGCACATAAACGCGGCCAGGCCGGTGCGGGACCACACACCCGACCGGCGGCGCATCCCTGATGACATCATCACATCACACTGCCAGTGAACCATCACCATAGTAACAGGACGCCTTAAAAAATGGATACATGCGGACATGGCATAAGAATGTAGCAACGAAGTCAATACATAATACTTTGTTACAAACTCCAACATAGAGCAACTATCGGGGATAGGTATAAAGTACACACTCCCTAAATCACAAGTATAAACAATGAAAATAAAAACGCAACATCATAAGCTTTAATACATATTATCAATACACACAGTGCTAGTTCTAGTCCGGTAAAACTTTCTATGAATATTAGTGATAATTCTGTCAACTATTTAGATGTCAAGATTTCGATTATAAATAGGACAATTAGCACTAGTTTGTATCAAAAAGATACCAATAAAAAATATTTATTGTGTCATAATAGTTGCCACCCTAAACCTCTGATCTTGGGCCTCCCATATTCTCAGTTTTTGAGAAGTAGGCGTATAACATCTGATGATTCTCAAGCAGAACTCCAAATGGAAGAGATGATCTCTAAATTTACAGCTCGGGGTTATGATCGCAACTGTCTAGAAGACACTAAAAAGTGTGTACTTAGTATGGATAGAAACACTATCTTGAAACAGGGATAATCTAAAAAGAAATCTCCATTCATTCCCTGGATTAATCAGTTTAATCACAATAGTGGATATATTAATAAAACTTCTAAAAATCTTCGGCCCATTTTTCAATCGGACCCAGAATTAAATTTCAAAAACACCAGAATTATGTCATGCTATAAACGTGGTCGCAGCATCCGTGATATTTTGATAAAAACGGATGTCGAGCCCTGTTCCCAAGGCAGATTTTAACATTAGAGGCAAAATAGGATACATAAGATGCACCTGTACCACTTGCAGATATTTGATTCTGGGAGATAGTTTCTATCATCCTCACACTGGACAAAAGTACACCATATGCCATAAGTTGACATGTAATTCCAATTATGTTATTTATCAAATTAAGGCCCTCATTCAGAGCCGTACGCTCTGAGCAGAGCGCACGCTCTGAATGAGGGCCGGCCTCCATGAAAATGGAGCGTCCTCCTGGACGCTCGTATAGCTGTGGGTCACCACCCACAGGCTATACGAGCGTGCATTTTGATGGCCGCGATGGTCGTGACCATCGCGACCATCGAATCTGCGAGCCGGAGCCTGCGGTTGAGGTTTTCAACCGCAAGCTCCGGAGTGATTTTGGCTCTATCAGAGCCAAAATCACTCCCACTGACATCACTAGTGATGTCAGTGGGCCGGCTTCTGACGGGAGGCGTTCCCGTGGGAACGCCCCCGTCAGGGAGGCACGCAATCAACATCGACAGCACGCCCCCTTTGATCAGACAACGAGCGAAGGACTTTCCTTCGCTCGTCGCGTCTGGCGCATGCGCACGATGGAGCTCCCTCCGTCGTGCGCATGCTCAGTCCAGAACATCGACCCACTTGCGAGCGGACAGCCGCTCGCGAGTGGGTCTGAATCAGGCCCTATACGTCCCTGTGGTCTCTCTTATATTGGGAAGACTGAGAGGGCATTTAAAGAAAGGATGGCTGTTCATAGAAGTACTATTAGGGCTGCCATCAACGGTGGTAAGAGTGAACAACCTGTAGCGAAACATTTCTTAAACGCTAGACATCCGTTATCCTCACTGAAATATCGTATGATCGATTATATACCGCCATCGATTAAGGGTGGCAATAGATCTAAAAAGCTTATGCAGTGTGCGGTTCGGTGGATATTTCGATTGGGTACACTAGCCCCACGGGGACTTAATGAACAACTGGGTCTTGGTGTATTTTTGTAATAATGGTGTGTTTATCTACCATATATGTAGGTAGCTGAAATTATTACATTACTTTAAGTCCATAATTGGTTAGGTGCTACTCACTATGGGCCTGATTCAGACCCGGTCATGAGCACTGTGTGCTCGCAACCGGGTCAATGGTGGGCCAGTGCAAATGCGAACGATGGAGCCGGCTCTGTCGTGTGCATGCGTGAGACCCGGATAGCGACGGGCAAGCAGTCCCTCCAGGTCTCGCACCAAAGGGGGCGTGCTGTCGATGTTGAGTGACAGCATGCCCCCTTTGATGGGCGGGCCGGGTGAGTGGCTTCACAAACGTTTGGGGGCGGCCCCACTGACATCACGAGTGATGTCAGTGGGAGAGATTTCGGCTGTGTTAGAGCCAAAATCTCTCTGGGGCTTGCGGCAACAAGACCCTACCACAAGGGTCTCGTCGCAAGCCGGATGATCGCGATGGTCTTGACCATCGCGACCATCATCATGGCCGCTCGCTATAGCTGTGGGTGGTCAGGGCCTATGTACCTTGTAGTATATATTATCATATTTGTATATTATGATGTTGCGCTTTTTTATTTTCATTGTTTATACTTGTGATTTAGGGAGTGTGTACTTTATACCTATCCCCGATAGTTGCTCTATGTTGGAGTTTGTAACAGAGTATTATGTATTGACTTTGTTGCTACATTCTTATGCCATGTCCGCATGTATCCTTTTTTTAAGGCGTCATGTCACTATTGTGATGGTTCACTGGCAGTGTGATGTGATGATGTCATCAGGGATGCGCCGCCGGTCGGGTGCGTGGTCCCGGATAAAGGAGGGTGAACCGCGCTCACTGGTATGGCTGTGGGGGTGGATAAGGGCAGGGGGGGAGAGGAGGGTGGAGGCTGGTGAGAGAGGTCGGGAGAGGGAATGTGCGTGTCTCTGGAGGGTAGGGAGGTTGGGATTATGAAAGTGCTGCGCCTATGGTAGGAGTACCTGTTCCTACCTTGTATAAAGACTGGTAGAATTTGGGTAAGGCGCGCTCTCTATTAGATGGGGCGGTGTATATTGTGCGTGGGTAAGAGTAAACTGTATGACAGAAAGACGTAGACGGTAGTGTTGGGCCAAAGGTTTTATTAAGTACAATGCTGCTTGAGGACAAATGACCCAGGGGCAGTGAGGGGTAGAGCAGGAGGGTGCACGGGGGGGAAGGTGGGTGGACCCTTTTAGGGGGCTCCTTACCGTGCGGTTCTGGACCAGCACGTTGTCCCTGCTGGACCTTTGGTCGACAGTCTTATCGCCCGGCAAAGTGATGGTGGAAGTCTGTTAGGGGTGGATGGTGTAGAGGCGTCCCGCAAATAGTACAACTTACCTACCGGTAGGTGCCTTGGTAGGCGTTGCGATATGGGGATGGTGATCGGCAGTCTCTAATGGTGTGTAGCGCCAGGTCAGCTGGCTGTTCTTTGTGTGCTGCAGCTCCTGGTGCGGCTGCGCCTCGTGCGTGGTCCCGCTCCGGCCTGGCTGCGTTTATGTGCACTGGGTGTTTGCATGCCTATATAAGGTAGGATATGTTCATGTTTTATTGTTCTAAAGAAAATGCTGTATTTTGCATTGAAACGTTGATCACCTGATACCGACTGAGCTGTGATTCTTTATATGCTTGGAGTGCCACACCATATGGATCTTGTATATATATATATATATATATATATACACATATCTATATACAGACATATATATATTTTTTTTTTTTTTTTTTTTTTTAATACACCTGCTAATATAGTTAGAGTTATGGAGAAATTAAGATCCGAAATATATATGTGTGACTACATTTTTTAAAATCAAAGGGTCGTGTCTGGGCACCATGCAGCCAGTGAGAGCTGTGAAGGACGTGGGGTCTCCCTTCAACTCTCGCTACACAGAGGGCCTGATTCAGACCCGCTCACAAGCGCCATGCGCTTGCAAGCAGGTTGATGGCCAGGCAGTGCGCACACGTGGCGTGCGCACTGCACATGCGTGAGCCCCGGAGCGAGCTAGAAATCACTCGCTCCGGCGCTCGCATCCAAAAGAGGCGGCTGTCGATGTTGATTGACAGCTCGCCCCGTTTGGTAGGGGTGGCTGGCCAAACGGAGGCGTTCCCGAAGGAACTGCCATTTGGGGGCGGCCCCACTGGCATCACGAGTGATGTCAATGGTGAGCTTCCAGCTCTATTAGAGCCGGAAGCTCACTGGGGCTTGCGGAAGATGAGACCCTACCACAAGGATCTCATCGCAAGCCCCGATGGTCGCGATGGTTGCGACCATCGTGGCCATTACCTGGCCACTCGCTAAAGCTGTGGGTGGTCACCCACAGCTTAACAAGCAGCCAGAAGGCCGGTCCAAAATAAATAAAGAAACTCCCTTCAGACCTTCAAGCTGCCTCCGGCAGCGAGCGGGTCTGAATCAGGGCCAGAGTTTTATCAGTAGGTCTGTCTTTTTTACCAGAAAGGATTCCATCCTGCCTAGTATTCACCAGAATGAACTCTTTTTAGTATAGTAGCCAAAATGAAAGAGGGCCCTGCTCGTGAAAGCTTATATTTATAAGGTAAAAACTGAAGTGGTGGCACAAGGAGGTGACATGAAGAGGGTAAGTATATGGGGAGGAGGTGGGAAGGGTAACAAGGACAGTATTAATTATATAGAAATAAAGGAGCATATTTTACTACAAGGATAGCTTCATTATCAAAAATGATAATGAATGACTAGATAATAGATATATTATATATTATTGGAATTTATCCGATTTTACAGGTTTATCTCTTAGTTTTATTATTTCTATTTAATTTACAACTATAATGAACTATGGGCCCGATTCAGACCCGCTCGCTAGGCTGTGTTCACACCCAGCTGGCCGATTTTGCTATCTGCGCATGGGTATAAGACGCAATGCGTGTGCGCAAACCAGTCACTGTGATTAGGAAGCGATTGAATGTTGAACATAGATGGCTCGCTAGATGAATGACAGGACGAGCCATTTGTGGGTGGTGACAGGGGAAGGTCAATGAAAACGGGGGTGTGGTGGTGCGAACGCAGGCGTGCCTGAGCATTATAACGCCATTGCAGGGGCGTGCATAACTTAGACTAAGCGTTATAGTACACATCACCTGGCTGTGTTACTCACTGAAGCGATCGCAGTGTTTGCAGTAGGGTATGGTCAACCACAAGTGCTGTGTATGGCTCCGATGGTACTCGATGTTACTGATTATTACATACACTTCCTGGAGATGACATGTGTTAAAGTGGGCATCTTAAGACAGGCTGGTGGGTGTCTTACATACAGAGCACGACGCACGCTATGACATAGTGGGCGTACTAATGTCTTGCCGTGCGATCGCAGGATTTGCATACTTTAGCAGCTGATTACGAACGCATCTAGCGAACGGGTCTGAATCAGGTCCTATGTTCCTGCAAGATCATTTCAATTACAAGAAACTAATTTTTCCTTTCTCCAAATTGTGTATTCTACAGAGGGTTCCTGACCTCAAGGATGTTAGAGGTGTCGAGTTCCTCCTCACCTTTTGATTGCCCTGTATGGTAATTACTAGAGATGTGCGGGTTCGGTTTTACTCGATATGTTCGGATCTCAAAAACAGCATCTTATTGGCCATCAGCTATCACATGATTTGGATAGCCAATAAAATAAATCTGAACTACACCGAACTTGCGATAATTTTGGTAAAAAGAAGCGAGTAAAACTGAACCCGCACATCTCTAATTGTAATGCCATTCTGTCTTTTCTTGTTTTTGTTTTTTTAAATTATTATTTATTTTTATTCTGGTTGTGACTAATGGCGCTCATGGTTTATATCCATCTATCTTGTGTCGGTACCCCCCACCCTTATTATTTACCTTTTCCCCGTTTTTTTGTACCCCATGTTCTTTGTTCTGAAAAACCAATAAAGACTACGGTTAATAATAAATACATTACATTGTTATGACAAAGAGATGTATAAATACTAGGACATTAGGAAAACATAAGTAGATACAATAACACTGAAAGCACTTACCTCAGGTATTGCCAGGTGTTTTCTTGGCATAGGGACCACGGGGGGCAATTTATGCAGCTCACCCCTAAACAGAGAAAACAGAGACCATTGTACCTAAACGACTCCATGAGAACATCAATTATATAACCTTCCTAGGCTGAATCACTTCAGTGGGACATATGGTCTGATTCAGAGCCGGACGCTCTGACCAGAGCGCTCGCTCTGATTCAGGACCCTCCTACCTAAAAATGGAGCGGCCTCCCGGCCCCTCGCATAGCTGTGGGTGACCACCCACAGCTTATACGAGCAGCCAAAAAGATGGGCTTGCGACGAGACCCTGCGGTAGGGTCTCGCTTCCGCAAGCCCAGGAGTGCTTTTGGCTCTATCAGAGCCAAAAGCACTCCCACGGACATCACTAGTGATGTCAGTGGGGCTGGCTCCAGACGGAAGGCGTTCCCATGGGAACGCCTCCGTCTGGGCAGCAACGCCCCCGGCACGCCCACCAAAGGGGGCGTGCTGTCAGTCACCTTCAACAGCATGCCCCCTTTGGTGCGAGACCCATAGCGACAGCTTGGCTGTTGCTATGCGGGTCTAGCGCATGCGCACGACGGAGCTCTCTCCGTTGTGCGCATGCACAATAGGGCACCATCGACCCGCTTGCGAGCGCTCAGTGCTTGCGAGTGGGTCTGAATTAGGCCCTTAGTCCTTCTCATTTTATACCCATCAGTTATTCTATATTATTATACAGAAAATAAATATATGACAGTGACATTTTAAGTAAAATTTAATATGCTATATGTTACTGAGATGCAAACATAGGTAATATTAGTATATGAATGGGATCCATAACTATATATAATGGTATATGATTAACATTTAAATAGAATTAGCTAAAATATTCTATTCGTATCTATAATTTACACTATTTTCATTATGTTAAATTTCTATCCATAAATCACATTGTTACATATTATTCATGTGATATCTGCACAAAGTACGTATGTGCATCTCATAAGCACAATGGGTCTCATTCAGACCCGGTCGCAAGCACCGATTTGCTCGCAACCGGGTCGATGGGAAGCCCTGCGCAAGCGCACTGCACGTGCGCAAGCCCCAGAGCTACAAATTGTTGATCGACAGTTCCTGACAGCCCCATTTTGTAGGCGGGCCGGGGGGGGTTTCGTTTTGTGGGCGGCCGCACTGACATCATCAGTGATGTCAGTGGGGAGCTTCCTGCTCGATCAGAGCAAGAAGCTCCCTGGGGCTTGTGCTTGCCGAGACCCAACCTTCGCGACCATCAACCTGGTCGGTCGTTAAGCTGTGGGTGGTACTGTCAGGTGTTCTCTTCAAAAATTAAGCGGCCGCTGTCATTCAGAGAGAGCGAACGCTTCTTGCAACCGCCTCTGAATGAGGGCCAATGTCCCTGGAATTATGGAAAAGAATACAGAAATAGTACAGTTACTATTGTGTCTGGTATATGTTTTGCATCAGTTAGTCAATGGATTATAGTTTGTAAGTATAAACCACTATTATAGTGCATACACACGGTCAGATCTGTCAGATGAATGATTTGAACGATTTTACCAACAATTTGAACGATTTCAGACAGTATTAAAATGAAAGAAATCGTCCAAATCTGACTGCAAACACATCTGATGTCAGATATCGTTATCTGACAAGCTTAAACGCGCATTTTTCATCGTTGCAGGCTCACATGTCATACTTTCAGATATGAACAATTGAACGATTTTTAAAATCGTTATCGTTCAGATCTGACAAAATCTGACCATGTATATTATGCACCATTAGTTCCTTTTGTTCCCAGGTCAGTTACTTCCTTTGCCTAATCTGCAATCTAGTCCTGTGCAATAGACACTATTCCATTACAGCAAACCGCAAGGCAGCCATTTTTTTTACTTTTCTGAAAATATATTTTCCATTTATCACTTAACCACTGAAGGTTTTTATTTTTATGTTCACAAAATGTACCATAGATAAAATATTGGATAACTATAAAGACCAGCATATGTACACACCTTACAACCGTCAAGCATGGTAACTTTTGGGGCAACTACAATTTGTATGGCTGCGATAAGCCGTGATGCAGATTCTTAGGGCCTGATTCAGACCCACTCGCGAGCGGCTGTCCGCTCGCAAGTGGGTCGATGTTATGGACTGAGCATGCGCACGATGGAGGGAGCTCCGTCGTGCGCATGCGCCAGACGCGACGAGCGAAGGAAAGTCCTTCGCTCGTTGTGTCCGATCAAAGGGGGCGTGCTGTCAATGTTGATTGACAGCACGCCCCCTTTGGTGGGCGTGCCAGGGGCGTGCCTCCCTGACGGGGGCGTTCCCACGGGAACGCCTCCCGTCAAAAGCCGGCCCACAGACATCACTAGTGATGTCAGTGGGAGTGATTTTGGCTCTGATAGAGCCAAAATCACTCCGGAGCTTGCGGTTGAAAACCTCAACCGCAGGCTCCGGCTCGCAAATTCGATGGTCGCGATGGTCTCGACCATCGCGACCATCACAATGCACGCTCGTATAGCCTGTGGGTGGTGACCCACAGCTATACGAGCGTCCAGGAGGACGCTCCATGAAAATGGAGCCCGGCCCTCATTCAGAGCGTGCGCTCTGCTCAGAGCGTACGGCTCTGAATGAGGGCCTTAGTCCACAACTATGATAAACAGAACCCTCTAACTTTTAATTGCATGGTGCAAGAATACCTGGAGGACAACTCTCAGCTGAGCATTGATTTTTCTGGTGCCCTCAGGGATCTTGTGGGCCAGACTCACATGATACGCTTTCACCTGCAGGAGGAAGGGTGGACAGCAGAGAGTCACTGACATGGGCACACTAAGAGTACACAAAGAGACAGGAGACTATAGAGTAGTAACAAGAATGAACAGGATACAATGGTGGAGTATTCCCTAAAGAGGTGGACAAAGAGTATATAATGATAAAGTTTCAACAATCACAGTTTCACACCCTGCACCCATATGCTTTAATACTTACCACTCTAAAGTCCCGCATCAGGCTGTAGCCCTGGACAAAACACCTGAAACATGGCCACCATGGCCATTTTTCTGGCATTTTATGCATGCGCACTAGGGGGATTACGGGGTTAATGGCAGGCACAACATTTTTCCGGTGACCTGTGCACACTCTAGTGCCCGGGGACTACAGCACAGGTGCAGTGTGGAAAGCTGCTGGCCACCGAAGAGGAGGCGGCCTGAGACCACACACAGGCCACCTACTCTCTAAAAAAGCCCATGCTGAAAACACTTACCTCAGGTACTGCCAGGTGTTTTCTTGGCTTAGGGACCACAACCTCAGGTACTGCCAGGTGTTTTCTTGGCTTAGGGACCACAACTTCAGGTACTGCCAGGAGTCTCAGCTGAACATTGATTTTTCTGGTGCACACATGCACACTAGGGGAATCATGGGGAAAATGGCAGGTGCAACATTTTTCCAGTGACCTGCGCACACTCTAGTGCCCGGGGTCTACAGGTGCAGTGCTGAGTGCTGCTGGTCACTGGAGAGAGAGGAGGGAGCCTGGACAGAGACCACACATGGGCCTCCTCCTCTCTAAAAAAAGTCCATGCTGAAAGCACTTACCTCAGGTACTGTCAGGTGTTTTCTAGGCATAGGAACCATGGCCTCAGGTACTGCCAGGTGTTTTCTAGGCATAGGAATCATGGCCTCAGGTACTGCCAGGTGTTTTCTTGGCTTAGGGACCACAACCTCAGGTACTGCCAGGTGTTTTCCTGGCTGGGGGACCACAACCTCAGGTACTGACAGGGGTCTCAGCTGGACATTGATTTTGCTGGCGCCCTCAGGGATCTTGTGGGCCAGACTCACAATGTGTGCCTTCACCTGCAGGAGGAAGGGTGGAAAGCAGAGAGTCACTGACATTGGCACACTCAGAGTACACAGGGAGACAAGAGAATATGTAGTAACAAGAGTGACCAGGATACAATGGTGGAGTATACCCGAAACAGGTGGAGCAAAGAGTATATAATGATAAAGATTAAGCATTCACAGTTTCACTTTTATCTGTGTAAAACTATATATATATATATATATATATATATAAAAACTCCCCAAACCCTAGTTTACATATATTTTTCTAGAAAATGTAATTAAAATGTACATGCTAAGATTTTTTAAGAAGGGAGGTTATGAGGGATATGTATAAAGCCTCGGAGAGAGATAAGGTACCAACCAATAAGCCATCGCTATGGGTCTCGCACCCAAGGGGGCGTGCTGTTGATGGTGATTGACAGCATGCACCCTTGGGTGGGCGTTCCGGGGGTGTGGCTGCCCAGATGGAGGTATTCCCATGGGAACACCTACCGTCTGGGGCCGGCCCCACTGACATCACTAGTGATGTCAGTGGGAGTGCTTTTGGCTCTGATAGAGCTAAAAGCACTCCAGGGCTTGCGGAAACGAGACCCTACCACAAGGGTCTCATCGCAAGCCCGATGGTCATGATGGTCTTGACCATCGCGACCATCATTTTGGCCACTCGCTATAGCTGTGGGTGGTCACCCACAACTATGCGAGCGGCCAGGAGGCCGCTCTTAAATTCAGAGGGACGGCCCTGATTCAGAGCGAGCGCTCTGTCAGAGCATCCGGCTCTGAATCAGGGCCATTATCTCTCTCCTATTTATGTCTCCAAGGTTTGATACATCTCCCCCTATGTCAGACAGGAAGAGGGTAAGAATATGGGGAGAAGGTGGGAAGAGTAACTACTCTCATATCCTCTAGGGCAGTATAAATTAAAAATAAATAAATGGTGATATTTTATTACAAGAATAGCTTCATTCTAAAATACTACAATAAATAACTAGATATGTTTTATATATATATATATATATATATATATATAGAATATATTTGTTTTACTAGTTTTATCTGGAAGGTTTTCATGCCTTTGTTCACATTTCTCAGTTATATATACTTTGCTTATCTTATGGACCTGTCCATTACCAATTATCTTTATTTCATTTACAATTATAATGGACTATGGGCCTGATTCAGAGCCGCTCGTAAGCGGCCGCTCGTTCGCTCCGAGCGATGTTTGCCCAACTGCGCATGCGCACGGATCGTTATACGCATGCGCGAACCAGTCAGTGCGGGCCAAAATTCATGTGCTCGCAAAATAGCGAATGCCTGATAATTTGAGTGACAGGATGAGGCGTATGTGGGTGGTAACAGGGGAAGGTGCTTGAAAACGGGGAGTGGAGATCCGATCGCAGGCATGCTTAAAGGTCAAAACGGACGTTTTATGGGTGTGCATAATTAAAACAGCAGCGTCATTGACCACGTCACTGTATTATTTTTTAGCCAGAACTGCTCGCAAAATTGTGGTAGCAAAAACCAACCACAAGAATAGCGAGCAGCTCATACCCTGTTCGATGTACTCGATTAATCTAATAAATAGCGGACATGACGTAGGATGCGAGCGGCCAGGGGGCATAGTTTCCCAAAAAACGACCGCAAGTTTTGTTCGCTTGTTCAGACCTAGAGGCATGAACAGACCGCAAACAGCGAACGGTTCATTTGAATAGCCACCCCTATTTTCAGGACGAGCGAGCGCAAATAGCGACCGGCTCTGAATCAGGCCCCATGTTTAGGAAAGGCAATTTGATTTACAAGAAACCTATTTTTCCTTTCTCCATATTGTGTAGAAATGTGACACTTGAGGAGCAATATAAGATATAAATGTCAGTGTAATAAGCATTACATTGGTATGACAAAGATCTATAAATACTAGGACATAAGGAAAGTGTAAGTAGCCACAATAACACTGAAAGCACTTACCTCAGGTACTGCCAGGTGCTTTCTTGGCTTATGGACCACAGCCTCAGGTACTGCCAGGTGTTTTTTCGGCATAGGGACCATGGTCTCATGTACTGCCAGGTGTTTTTTTGTCATAGGGACCATGGCCTCAGGTACTGCCAGGTGTTCTCTTGGCATAGGGACCATGACCTCCGGTACTGCCAGGTGTTCTCTTGGCATAGGGACCACATCCTCTGGGACTGCCAGTTGTTCTCTTTGCATAGGGTCCACAACCTCCGGCACTGTCACGTGTTCTCTAGGCATAGGGACCACTACCTCCGGTACTGCCAGGTGTTCTCTTGGCATAGGGACCACGACCTCAGGTACTGCCAGGTGTTCTCTTGACATCGGGACCACAGGGGGCAATTTATGCAGCGAAGCCCTAAAAGAGAAAACAAACACATTTGCACCTAAGGAACTCCATGAGAATGTAACAATATCTAAGGTTAATACAATATAATAATGTACCCAACGCTAGATATTATGGTGTGTTATATGGTTAACATTTGAATAATGATAGCTAAAAAAAATCCTTCATAATAATCTATTCTTATCTATAAATGACATTAATTTTCATTATTTTACATTTATATCCATAAATCACATTGTTACATATTGTTCATGTAATATCTGCACAAAGTACGTACGCAGAGCGTCTCTTAGGACCAGTGTTACTGGAACTGGATGCTTTGTCCTTATAGTCCTTATGGTCCTTATGGGCTAGCTCTATGGAAAAGAATACAGAAATAGTACAGTTACTACTATGTCTGGTATATGTTTTGCTTCAGTTAGTCAATGGATTATAGTTTGGAAGTGTAAACCCTTATTTGTTCTTAGTCAGTCGCTTCCTTTGCCTAACCTGCAACTGTAAAGACCAGCATATGTACATATCTCCCAACCACCCCAGCACTGTAAATTGTGGCACAACTATAATTTATATTGCTGAGATAAGAGGTGATGTAGATTGTTAGTGCACAACTATGATAAACAGACCCCTCGATCTTTTCATTAAAAAAAAAAACAATACCTGGAGGACGAGGGTCTTTCAGCTGCACTTTGTCTTCTCTTGCAGCCTCAGGGATTTTGTGGGGGGCACAAACAAGGTTCCTCTCCACCTGCAGGAGGAAGGGTAAACAGCAGAGAGTTAGTTACTGGGCACTGGCACACACAGAGAAAGCAGGGAGACAGGAGATTATGGATGGGTAACCTACGTGTCCTCACACAGACATGTAATACCACAGACGTAGCTTTTATGACTGACTGAGCCTGTAGTATATCTTTTTAACATATTTTAATTGGCAGCTGAATTTCTAATAGAAGGTAAAATATCACATTCCAACCAATCTTCTAATAAAACTGATTTTGAATGTTCCTAATGTTTGTTTTATTTAATAATAAATCCCTTGTTCCACCACAGTTATACCCAGTAACATAGATAAATATGTCGTTACCCCTTGGGGGCTGCTCACCAGTGTTTTGATGTGCTTGGCCTTGCTCCCGTAGGTGAGTGTGCTGCGAGAGTCTTCATAGGCAGCATCCGCAGGGCTGATGTGTGTGATCATCACCATTCTGCTCCTGCCACTCAGTGCTCCCTGTGATAGATAAAGCTCTGGTTATAGGAGAGATCACTGAGGAATCCTTACACAGTGTAATGAGCAGTTTAAATATCTACTATTGTTTTATACTATGTTTGTGAGTAACTAATGATTGCACTAATTATATAATATCATGATTGATTGCAGCCATTGTGTGAGATAAAACAACAGAACAATGTGTTAGGAGCAATATTCCTGATGACTGAGGTTCTGGCATGGATGCTATAGTCACTTTCCTTTTACCCAGGGCCTTAGCATTTTCATAGGGGACCACATATCCCGTTAGTACCAGGGCATAAAGTCTCTTAATGGCCCTGTTTGAAAACTCCCATTCATAATCCTAAATGCTTGTATCCCAAAATAATATCTAAGTGACTAATGCTACTTATTCATCAGTCATGGGTCTATCTATGGGATGGGTATAAAATACAAGCGGCTCAATAGCCATCGGTTCATATCCTTATCCTGATGCCGGAACCTGCACAGTCAAGATCTGACAAGGGTGGTAAGTATGCTATCCCTAACCCTCCCTTAGTGGTGCCTAACCCTAACCTCCCCCTAGTGTCTAACCCTAACTTCCCCTTCTAACCTAAGCCAGGGGGGGTGCCTTACCCTAACCTCCCCCCATTGGTGCCTAACCCCCCTCCCAGCAGCCTAACCCTAATCTGCCCGGGGGGGTATCTAACCCTAATCTCCCCCCCTTGGTGCTTAAACCTAACCCCCCCATCACCGACGACAGTGCAGGACAGAATGCCACTTACCTCTATCCGGACATTTGGCATTTTGCTGCCAGTCGGGATTCTGGCATCAGTATATCGGTATGTCCGCCGGCATTTTAACTACATCCCATCTCTATAATGGGTGCAGGGTATGTGGTGCACATGTCCAGTGGTCTCACACCACACACCCTGCACCAATAACCTATATGTAACACACTGTCACTGCTGCTGTAATCACCAATGTAGTCACTGGGGAAATGGACATGGTGCAGTGCCACAGCCTAATTAGCACATGTGCCTGCAGGAGAAGGGGTGGGCTTGCATGGAGACTGCACAAGGGGCCCTTCTCTCTTATCACTGTCCCTGACATCATATGTGTGTAGGAAATCTCATAGTAATAACATATCTGTAGCAGCCAGATCAATTTGGTGTCCCGATAATTGATATGGCTGCCTGGTCTCTTGCGTAGCGCCGTGATGCAATTCCTTAGGGCCAGAAGGGAGCGTTTATATAGCCACTTTCTCTCAGGGTTTGGCCAGTGTTCTTAGTCTGACATAGAAACAGAAAAGATTATGAGAACACATCTGGCTTTAGTCACGGTGTGGATGTGGTACAAACACATAAACTATGATTAAACTATTTACAATATTGGACAAATGTTTTTCTTACTGCATGTAATTTACTCCAAGCTGCTAAAAATAAATATAATTACATTATCATCATTTATTTAATATTGGTCTATGTTATCAATTAAAAAATTACTTTGAACAACATTTTATATAATTTGTTATGAGTAAGGTCTCAGTGTGTGGGGGGGGCACTGTAATAAATGTATGTAACCAAGGGGGTGGTGGCCTGTAACAGATTGGGAATCACTGCTCTATAGGGAGAAAGGCCACACTTAGGGAGGACTACAAACTAGGGTAGTGGCCGGACCATTTTTGCCGGATTTGGATTTGGCTCTAATTCATCGTCCGGCTTTGGATTTGGATTTGCCAAACTGCGGTGACTGGCTTTGGATTTGGATTTTTTTACAAAAATTGCCAAAAAAAGCTAAAATCACATAAATTGGTCCTTTTTTTTCTTTCTAGAGTATTATTAACCTCAATAACATTAATTTCCAGTAATTTACAGTCAATTTAGACCACCTCACAGTTTAAATTATAGTTTTCATCATTATTGGCCAAAGGTTGCAGTGACCTGACTGGTTACTAAGCGACAGAGCAGCGGCACAGACACCACAGTTTAAAGCATATCTATGACACATTGCCACACAGAAGTGGCAGGAATGAGAGGTAGTGCAAGATGGAATGCTCCTTGGAAGTGGGGTACGGCCAGCAGAGTCACAGTACTTGTTTACACAGTGGGCTACGGGCCAAGGAGTCACAGTGCACAATCTTATTCACATTACACCACATATAGTGCCCGATTCACATTACACCATAAAGTAGTGTCTCATTTATGTTACTACACACAGTAGTGCCCCTTTTACACAATGCCCACATTAGTGACCCTTATACACAAAGCCCACAGTAGTAATGCCCCTTATACAATGCTCACAGTGGTACTGCCCCTTATACAATGCCCACAGCAATAGTGTCCCTTACACAATGCCCCCAGCAGTGGTGTCCCTTACACAATGCCCTCAGTAGTAGTGCCCCCTATGCAGTGCCCTCAGTAGTATGCCCCCATTAGTAGTGCCCCTAGTAGTATGCCCCTAGTAGTAGTGTCTGTAGTAGTATGCCCCCAGTACTAGTGCCCCTAGTAGTATGCCCCCAGTTGTATGCCCCCAGTAGTATGCCCCCATTACAAGTGCCCCTAGTAGTATGCCCCCAGTAGTAGTGCCCCCAGTAGTTGTGCCCCCATTAGAAGTGCCCCCAGTGGTTGTGCCCCTTGTAGTATGAAATTAGAAGTGCCCCCAGTAGTTGTGTCCCTTGAGGTATGCCCCCAGTAGTTGTGCCCCTTGTATTATTCCCCCAGTAGTTGTGCCCCTTGTATTATTCCCCAGCAGTTGTGCCTTGTATTATGCCCCCAGTAGTTGTGCCCCTTGTATTATGCCCCCAGTAGTTGTGCCCCTTGAATTATGCCCCCAGTAGTTGTGCCCCTTGTGTTATGCCCCCAGTAGTTGTGCCCCTTGTGTTATGCCCCCAGTACGTATTATGCCCCCAGTAGTTGTGCCCCTTGTAGTTGTGCCCCCAGTAGCGCCGTCTTACACATAAAAAAAACTTACCTGAATCCCCGCTCCTGGTTATGACCGCAGCCATCCGCTCCTCTCTGCACTATGGGAGAGACGTCACTTGTGACGTCTCTCCCATCAGCCGCAGCGGGGGGAGCCAGCTCCCTCCGGGGACGCAGCAGCCAATGACAGTCTGCCTGACTCTCATTGGCTGCTATTACAAAAACACAGCTGCCGCTAGTGGCTGTGTGTTTGTTCTGTGTAGGACAGACCACTATCACTGCGTTCTGCCTTACACTAGAGGAGCTCTGACGTCGGATTCTCTCGCGAGAATCCGACATCAGGAGGCTGCGGCTCAGCCCCGAACGGGGATCCGAGTCAGGCAGGGAACACCCGAACAGGGTTCGGGTAGACTCGGATCCCCTATGTTCGGAGCGGTTCGGATTCCACAGAATCCGAACCGCTCATCTCTACTACAAACACAAGAAAATACAGTTATAAACATGAATGACCCTGGTATAACCCACTAACAAAGAGCTAATTTCACTACAACAAGATGCAAAAACAAACTACAATGTTCACAAGAGCTTTAATCAAAGAAAAGAGCTTATAGTACTTTTCATGCCACCTCAGAATACAGAACAACAACTACCCTAGGACCATGTAGCTCTCTAATAATTATACACATAATGAATATCATTACCATTGCACAATGCAAGAGCAGCTTTGGCCTCGCCGTGTACCTCACTTTGTGCGAGCAGGGCCGTAAGTATCTACGGGCCACTAGTACTGCCCCATGGTCTTTGATTCTGGCTGGCAGGGTGCCTGGAACCATGCAGCCAGGATTGCTTCTGCAGAACCCACACGGGCACCCTGCACAGTATATGCAGCCTATAGAGCTTACTGGAGCTGTTGATCATGGCCCGTCTGCGTGACGTGATGATGTAATGTGCGCAACATCATGCAATTATGCCCTGTAATGTCTTTGTATGAGAGTGCACCTAGATTTCCATCAAGGTTTAACTTTACCAAGCACGGTGGCTGCATCTGCGGAGGAGCAGAAGAAAATAAAGGCAAAGGGGAGGAGTTAGGAGGAGTGAAGGTGTCCCTAGCTGCCTAGCCTAATATGCATGGTGTTCGCACATCACAGCTCCTTGTCGTACAGAGCAGAACTGGAACAAAATCTTGTACAGTGCACATCTGGAGATTGTTTTCTAGTTTGTAGAGGCGTTCCCTTAGAGCACATAGCAGGCACACACCCAGATGTGCTCTGGGGGGACTATGGCCTTCATTCAGAGGCGGCCGCCGCCTCGATGTTTGTCAAGTGCGCATGCGCACGAGGGAGCCGGCTCCTTCGTGTGCATGCGTGAGACCCGCTACGACCGACAGCGCCGGTCGTAGCGGGTCTCTTTCCAAAGGGGGCGAGCTGTCGATGTTGATTGACAGCTCACCCCGTTTGGAAGGCGGGCCGGGGGGGTGACAGCCCAAACGGAGGTGTTCCCACTAGTGATGTCAGTGGAGAGCTTCCGGCTCTGACAGAGCCAGAAGCTCTCCGGGGCTTACGACAAGTGAGACCCTACCCTAGGGTCTCTTCAGAAGCCCCGATGGTCGCGATGGTCTCTGACCATCGCGACCATCACCCTAGCGGTCGTTAGAGCTGTTGGTGTAAACCCACAGCCTAACGACCGAAACAGAGGCGGGCGGTCAGGATGCAAGCGGCCGCCCAGTTTCTGAGCGACCGCTTGCATCCTCTGACCACCTCTGAATGAGGCCCTATCTGTGCTCACTAGTCCAAAACCAAAGCATTTAGCATAGTGCAGTTTTAGTAACCTTCTATATTCCTGAAAATACATTGCATGTTCCTCTTTGTGATTCCGTGGGTTCTCTCTGGGTGCTCTGATTTCCTCCAAAATCATATTGGTAGGTGAATTAGCAGCTGGCCAAAAAATTGACCCCTGTATGGGAGTGTGTGTGTATGTGTGCTAGAGAATTTTGACCATAAGCTGCAATGGGCCAGGGACTGATGTGAATGACAAATATTCTCTCTGTAGAGTAGACAGTGACAACTAGTGGTAAAGCATGAACACTGCAACAGGACAGCAAACTAATGATATTCACCTATTTCCAGGGCTGTATTTATAATGGGTGCAAGGTGTGTGATGCACACAGGCCCCTGAGTCCAGGGGGGCCCACACCACACACCCTGCACCAATATTTAGTTAATGCTTACCTTTCCGCAGTCTTTAGAGTACTGCAAAAATCACAGGGATAATGGCAGTGACCATTGTCCCAGTGACTCGTGAAAGATGTCCCTGGGAATACAGCACAGGCAACATTTTCCCGTAGACCTGCACATGCGCAGTAGAGAGGAGGGGGCCCAAATGGAGGCTGTACATGGGCCCCCACCTCTCTTTAAACACTCCTACCTCTTTGGCATTGCAAGAGGAAATTCAAAGATATGATAATGATATGTAAATCACAAGTGATACCTGGCATGGTCACTCTGATCCTGCCAGGTCTACCATGTAAAGCTTGCCGGTGAACACTCCATCACTGCTCATCTGCTTTACGGTGACTTGTAACACAGCATGGGAGCGGGATGAGCTCTTATTGGCAGCTGTGGCTGCCTTAGAGCGGCGCTTGTTCCCTTTCATCAGTAATGCGATGGCCTGAAAAAGAGAGAGTAATATAGATGCACCAACACTCTTGTGGTTACACAAAACAACTCATAAAGTTACACCCATGTGTTATAGCTACAATGGGGTCACTACACCAGCGATCACATTATCATGGGCCCTCTTATTAATTCACACATTAATAGGTTCTTTGCAGACAGCAAACCTGTTTATATTAGTCTGTACTTATATAACATTGTTATTTGTACCCCCCTAGTTCAGTGCTGCAGAACCCTTAGGGTGCCTTATAAATAAAGGTGATAATAATAATAATAATAATAATAATAATAATAATATAGACAGGGCTGATTAGTGGTGGAGCATGGACGCTGCATAAGGGTAGCACAGACTAATGATAGTCACCTCTTCCAGGCTGCTGGGGAAGAACTCAGTGATCCCTTCTATCAGAGCCGTAACTAGACTTTTTGGTGCCCTGTGCCAGAAAGAGCATTGGCGCCTTCCTCATTTTTCAAAGGGACATAGGGCCTGATTCAGACCCACTCGTGAGCGGCTGCCCGCTCGCAAGTGGGTCGATGTTATGCACTGAGCATGCGCACGACGGAGGGAGCTCCGTCGTGCGCATGCGCCAGATGCGACGAGCGAAGGAAATTTCTTCGCTCGTTGTGTCCGATCAAAGGGGGCGTGCTGTCAATGTTGATTGACAGCACGCCCCCTTTGGTGGGCGTGCCGGGGGCGTGCCTCCCTGATGGGGGCATTCCCACGGGAACGCCTCCCGTCAGAAGCCGGCCCACTGACATCACTAGTGATGTCAGTGGGAGTGATTTTGGCTCTGATAGAGCCAAAATCACTCCGGAGCTTGCGGTTGAAAACCTCAACCGCAGGCTCCGACTCGCAAATTCGATGGTCGCGATGGTCTCGACCATCGCGGCCATCACAAAGCACGCTCGTATAGCCTGTGGGTGGTGACCCACAGCTATACGAGCGTCCAGGAGGACGCTCCATGAAAATGGAGCCCGGCCCTCATTCAGAGCGTGCGCTCTGCTCAGAGCGTACGGCTCTGAATGAGGGCCATAATGCATCCAAAAAAGGGCCATGGCTTCATGGGGAAGGGTCAGGGAAGATATAGGAGAGGGCAGGAGATGCTGGGGATGAAATAAGAGGAAGCTACAAGCAAGAATGATAATAAACAGAAATTTGACAGGTCCAAACAGTGCCCCCTGCCCTCTGGTGCCCTGTGCGATGGCACCGGCCACACTACCCTAGCTACGGCACTGCATTCTATCCTGGTGTTGCCATAGGGATCCTCTCTGAGGGTCAAACATCCAAAGGATGGTCTTAAGTGATCCTGAATGGTTTCATTGTAGACCTGAAAATGTAATGAAGGAATAGTCACTCTCTGCAATACAAGCACGACAAGTGTGTAATCCACATTTACTCTCTGGAAAGGACTTGGGTTACTTGTGGTTCTCCAGGTGCGGTATATCAAGGTTTTTCGGGGCCAGTACATACATGGCAGGGGCCCATCTGAGCTTTCAGTTCTGCACCAGTCCCAATCAATTCTCAAAAAAGCAGAGTAGGGGTCCCCCTCAAACTTTGCTAGGGGGGCCTGGTGAATGCTAGTTATGCCCCTGATTGCACATGTAGAGGGGTCATTTACATCATCACTCTATGTGGTTGCATCCGGCACTACAGCACCGGTAATAGATGCACATCCCAAAATCTACCTATGCATCATGTCTAAATGTGCTGCAATATACTTGGCCTACGCAGGTTTGCCACTGCCTGTGCATGTGCAGTATGTAAATGCATATCTTATGCAGAAACCCCCAGTGCTCCATCCAACTCCAAATAAGATACATAGAATATAAAGCAAACACATATTCCTCACATATTTACCTCAGCATAGGACAATGAAATAGAGAATTTATTTGGCCCTCTCTGCTCCTCGATGGTCTTAAATAGATCTTTCATAGTGCGGAATATTACTCCGGGCTCATGACCATTGCCCATCATGGTAAACGTCTTCCCGGTGCCTGTAATAAATATAAAGGTGTTAAGCATACACTCACTGATGTTACAAGAAAGAATGGCAGATATGTAATTATACAATGTGTCATGTCAGTAATGAACAGTGACAGACATCATGTGACTAAACCAATATTCATCAGGATGCTGCTCATCAGGTCACTCTCTCAGGGATGTCACCGCTTGTTAGTGATGGGTGCACTTATTCCCTGGTCAGTGAGAGTTAGAAGCAGTTTTATTCACAAGCTGCCATGCACCTAACGCCTCACTTTGTGGAACCACATGGATAATTGCACAGCCCGTAAGGAAACTACTAGCTCACAATTACTAACAATACAGATGGTCCACATGTTTTTATCACCACTCATTTCACCAGCTCACTACTTTTACACATATAATATAAACAATTACACTTATGATTTAATAACATTGGGCCTGATTCAGACCCACTCGCGAGCGGCTGTCCGCTCGCAAGTGGGTCGATGTTATGGACTGAGCATGCGCACGACGGAGGGAGCTCCGTCGTGCGCATGCGCCAGACGCGACGAGCGAAGGAAAGTCCTTCGCTCGTTGTGTCCGATCAAAGGGGGCGTGCTGTCAATGTTGATTGACAGCACGCCCCCTTTGGTGGGCGTGCCGGGGGCGTGCCTCCCTGACGGGGGCGTTCCTAAGGGAACGCCTCCCATCAGAAGCCGGCCCACTGACATCACTAGTGATGTCAGTGGGAGTGATTTTGGCTCTGATAGAGCCAAAATCACTCCGGAGCTTGCGGTTGAAAACCTCAACCGCAGGCTCCGGCTCGCAAATTCGATGGTCGCGATGGTCTCGACCATCGCGACCATCACAATGCACGCTCGTATAGCCTGTGGGTGGTGACCCACAGCTATACGAGCGTCCAGGAGGACGCTCCATGAAAATGGAGCCCGGCCCTCATTCAGAGCGTGCGCTCTGCTCAGAGCGTACGGCTCTGAATGAGGGCCCTTAAGTTTACCTGTTGGGCCATACGCAAATATGGCAGCATTGTACCCCGAAATGATACCATCCACCAGGTTCTTCATTGTGGTCTGATAAACATGCCACTGAAATGAGACACATTTATTGATGCTACATAAGCAATCATGCAAACATTATTTAAAACATGCTCTATACTGAATAAGGAGAAATGACAGCTGTATAGGCATTAATGTCTGATGCTACAGTCACATGTGATGATAAATTGTTCTCATGCACTATTATACTCCCTTACAAGATGCAGCATGAGCAGCGCTACCATATGTATAATGGGTGTGGGGTGTGTGGTGCACATGGGCACCTGAGTCCAGGGGGACCCACACAGCACTCCATACAGCCATTATATGTATTTACCATGCAGCCGCCTCAAAAGAAATCTACCTTGTGGCACCATTTTCCTGGAGATATATGCATGCACAATAGGCTCTGGCACAGTACCAGAGACTACACCTCGCATACAATGGTTTGGGGGGACCCTTTCAGAGACTGCACACAGGAACCCTCCTGTCATAAGATGTCCCTAATTACTGTATTATATATACTATTAACTTTTATTGTTCAGTGTAAATACCTCAGGCAGTGGCGTCCCTCCCCACGGTGTCACCCGGGGTGGGGAGGGATGCTGTGCGCATGCCGCTGAAAAGGGGGTGTGGTTATACAGACAGAAACATTGCCTCATTGGAAGGGGGCATGGCCACGTGGACAGGGGGCGTGGCCTAGCAGCCTGAACCCCCATGACTATTACTTGGGAGGGAGTGGGGGGTGCAGGAGGTACCTGTTTGCAGTGCTGGCCTGCTCCCTCAGTGTTAGGAGCTGAGTGCTGCACTTAATGCTACAGTGCCGCACCTGGCTCCTGTCAGTGAGGGAGTCTGCACCTTGGTGTCACACCTCAGTGGGTGACACCTGGATGTGGACCGCACCCCCCTTGTGGTGCCACTGATCTCAGGATTACAATCACCTGGGCTGCTTGATCAAACATCCTCTCTCTGGTCCTGCAGCAACGCAGGACGTCATGAGGATCCTCGCCAGGGTCCTGCAGTAGTACTGTCTGTAAGGAAAGAGAAGACACATGTTCAGTAGATGCCACCAGGTTCTACAAGCATCGCTGCGGCTGGAGCAGAACAGCTTAAGTCCAGTTTGTATTAATGGATGACGGCAAAGTCACACATAGGAACATGATTCGGGAGTGTAAAGTGATATTTGTCAGCATTTCAGCACAGTTTCCAGAAACATTTTGCTGATATCTATAAAAGCTCTACTAGTCACTGGTTCTTAGGCCCTTAAGACACAGGATGGTCTACCTCATAAGCCTGGGGGGCCATCCAATTATAAGTGAGACATTATAATAACTTATTGGATTGTGTCTCAAGTGTTTTGCTACCTATTGTGGAACTACAAGTCTCAGCATACCCTCATTATTGCAGGGAAATGCCATATGTTACTATCCATAAAATATGTGTATGACATATTTTTTCCCTATTGAACCGAGAGCCCTGGATTGGGCAGATGGAAGATGTTGTCCGGCCTCTCTGCAGTATAAGCTTAGATACATTTCCTCCTATCACTATCTTCATATGATATAGCAATAGCTGGTGTGGTGCTGCATGTGCAGCCTAGGGGGGTGTGACCATGCAGACCAATAGGAAGCCACAAGCAGAGAGCTCACTAATTCCTACTGGTCTGTGAGGTCATGCCCCTGTCTGACAAATATAATCAGCTGGTTACTAAGAGGGAGGAGCAGCTTAGGAGCCCTGCAATGGTGTTTTGCAGCAGGCCCAGCATTTGCATAGTCCAGCAATGGTCCATGATTTCCCCATTTCTAATGCACAGAGAGACAAAACCTGGCACTATCTGAGCAGCAGGTCATTACGCTAATTTGCTTATGGGTATATGGGGACCGTGGATAGCGATCCACCTCTGATACACAAAGCAAAATATTTAGTTTATATCATATATATTTATTTCTAAACACATATATATACAATGTGAAAAATCTAAGTAAATGTTCTGTAACATAAAATAATGTCCTTTAAACAACAAATAAATCTAATAATAGTGTATTGGTAAGAAAACTATTTTAAAATGAACTGTGTTAAATATTAAACTAATTCAATTATTTAAACTAAAATAAAGTTATTACCATATTCTTACCTGTGGCCCGAGCTGGTGCATAATCCATCGGGCGCTGCTCTTAGCCTCTGTCCTATTAAATGGACGGATGCGTAGAGCGACCTGTGAAATAATAAAACAGACATAAGAACATTGAAGGATTTTTAATGCCAAGGTAATCTCCCAACCTAGCCTATTCTGTGCTGAGAGAAAGGACAATTGTCTTGGTCTGACTTAGTTATGTGTAATAAATAAAGGACTATTATACAGTTGGAGCCAGTTGTAAAACCCCAATCAGCGAGATGAGTTAGTATCTCAGGAATATGGCAGCATCGGAAATCAGCAGGAAGGATAACTGGCTACAGGAATAAAGTCACAGGGGGGAATCCAATTACAGGTGATAAAATGTTAATGTGTATTAACTGAACGGCCTCATCACCCTTTAATGTCCCTTATCGCCTGTATATTGAATTGGACGATTGTTTTGTTTTTTTTTAACACTCAAATTCTTATTGAAGCCCCACTATAGTGGCAAAAACAAAAACCACTAATATAAAGCAAACTAAACAGTGATATAGATGCACTTCCCCTTGTATAACAGCATTTCACAATATTTTTGCTTTTATTTTAAATATTTTCACAACCTCAACATAATTATTAGAAAGTCTGGAAAGCTATTAAGCAAAACACAAATACTCCATAGTAAATAGTATAAATACAGAGAAATGGGAGTATTTAAAACTAATGTATCTAACTCTACCCTGAACTTCTATGAAATCATATAACAGTGACCTATTATCATTAGCCATCAATAATACAGTGAGTCCATGGCGGCTCTATAAGAGATACTTACAGTAATATGATGGTCCTTAGGATGGTTATTTCCTGTCTTCTTCATCGCAAAATCATTTTATCCATTCAGAAATGAGAAGAAAAAAATATCTGTACTGTCACTATGACATCACTAGGTGCCCTGGCAGGGGGGCACTGCTATGTATCTCAGGCAGGGCATTGGGGGTTAATAGTATATATAATGTGATAACTACATGTCAGTAAATAAAAACACCTAATTGGGATGAGCATAAATGTAATCATTACACACAGCAGTGATGTGTATTATCTGTGTGCTGTGTTTGTCTGTGATACATTCAGGCCCATACTATGCATCTGTGGAAACATATAGAGAGAGAGGTTCATGTAGTGTTGGACGTACATCTATTGTTCTGAGTCAGATATGCATTTTCATAGCAGATAAAATATAAAAAGGTATAAAATAAGATACGGACTATTTAAAACTCCATTAAAAAAGAATGTACACATAAAATTTGCTAAAGATCAGGGAATATATCAGATGAAGGTGCTAGCATGAAAAATTATATTAAAACAATACCAGCATAAAATTTTAAAAAAGTAGTTTAGAGAATTGGCATCATAAAAAAGAGCGAACCTTTTAAAAGACATCTTAGAAGAACTAAGAGCAGACTACACAGGGAAGATTATCCTTTAAAAATCATAAAAGAATGTAAGAGCAGACTACTAAAAATATATATATATATATATATATATATATATATATATATATATATATATATATATATATATATATCTTAAAAGCATCTTAAAACCAGTATTTATAAGAAGGGGCAAATTCATAGCTGTTTTAGGTTAAAAAATCCAGACCATTTCTCACTTGGACAATCTGGTGGCCAAGTCACCTCCTCTAGGTCCCAGTTTCACCTGTTCATTACCTCTGAATAGTAAATTCTCAGGGTTAGCGTTATGATGTGTTTTAAAATGTCTGGAGACAGAAGGGCTCTCAATTTTGTTCTTAATGTTTCTAACATGCTCTTGAATCCTGAACTTGAGGTTTCTTTTGTTTTTCCCTACGTATTTTAGGCCGCAGGGGCATTCTAATACGTATATAACGGAGCACGTATTACAAATAATAAAGTGTTTTATGTTGAAAGTTTTGGAGCTGTCAAAATTAGAAAATACTCTTCTATTAGGATGTAGGTAATTACACATATTGCAATGTCCACATTTATAAGCCGCTAAGCATTTAAAAACGTCTTACCTGATCAGTTCTACTTGTTTACGCATGCTAGGGGCCAGGATGTCTTTAAGATTTCTGGCTTTTTTGCAGACAATTTGTAGGTTTATTAGGTAAGGTGTCTGACAGGATCTTAAGGATCCCAAAATGATTTTTTAAAACCTGTCGGATTCTTTTCTCTTTATTACTAAATCGTGTAATAAAAGATACCATCTCTTCATTTTTGGGCCTGGTTTTACACTTCAGAAGTTCTTCCCTTTTCAAAGGTTTCCATTTTAGAGATTGCTTCCGAGATCAGCGTTTCACGGTAACCACGTTCTTTAAACCTTTCCGCATATATATCCAACTGTTTCCAGCAAACTTCTTTAGTGCTACAATTTAGTTTGATGCTATATATATATATATATATATATATATATATAAATATATATATGGGGTATATGTGTGTGTTTCTATTTATGTGTATATATGAATATACGTGTATGAGTGTATATATATGAGTATTTGTGTAGCTATGAAACGGCATGTAGAGTACAAGTAAACAAGCAGCAGCATGTTTTTCGCTACAAAAAGGAATATGTATGTATGAGTGCGTGTGTATCTATGTATATGAATTATATGTAACTATGTACACATATATGAATGCATTGCATATGAGTGTCTATTGTGGCCCCTACCCCCTCTGTAACAGCCCATTTATAGCTCAAACCTGCTTTTTTCTAGTAAAGGGTTACTGACGACTTCGGGGGGCTGATTCAGAGGTTGATGCTAATGTAGACGCTACTGTACATTTTTTTGTGATTATTATTATTGATAGTGTGGTGGCACCATTGTTTGTTATTCTGCTGGTATTCAGTCTCCTTGTGCCAAGTGTGTTGGTAGAAGGCGTGTGTGGGAAACACACCATTTTCAGCCGTATCTTCTGCGCCTACCATGGGGTATGGGTGAGCAGGGCCATAACTAGAGGTGTGCGAGCAGTGTCTGCATGTGGCTTGCAGGGTGTCTGGAACACCACCCTGCAGCGACTAGTACTACGTTCCCTAGGCATGACGTAATGATGTCACGAGTGTAGGTGTCAGGGCGCAGTGCTGCTCTCGTGGTTGGATGACTATGAACGTTGTAATCCCATAGATCATAGATGCGTATGATTCAGAATACGAGCATCAAGTCGTACAGGACCTACGATTGTTATAGGTGTCTGGAATTGTGATCGGTGACTCAGAATCAGGCCCATTAAATCTTATATTTTTTATTTCACGGCTGGAGATTAACAATTTTTAACAATTTTATTTTATTTTGAATACGTTGTTTTTACTATAAACTAGGGGTGAGCGGGTTCGGATTTCTGAAATCCGAACCCCCCCAAGCCCCCCCGATCCGAGTCAGGCTCGACTTTTCCCGCCTGGCTCGGATCTGAAATCAAGACAAAACATCATCATCCTGCCTTCCAGGTCTCGCGGGTTTTGGATTCTATATAAGGTACCCGCGTCGGCGCCATTTTCTCACTCGGCTGTGGACAGTGAAGAGGGAGGGTGGGAGTTAGGGCTGGCTGGGCTGTGTATTGTAGTGTAGTGCAGTGTAGTGTTGTGCTGTGCTGTGCTGTGCTGTGCTGTGCTGCGCTGCGCTGTGCTGCTGTTGTCCATAGGGGCTGTGTCCATTCCTCCAAAGTCCATAGGGGCTGGCTGTGTTGTGCTGTGCTGCTGTTGTCCATAGGGGCTGTGTCCACTCCTCCAAAGTCCATAGGGGCTGGCTGGACTGTGTTGTGCAGTTAGTTGTCCATAGAGGCTGTGTCCACTCCAAAGTCCTGTGCAGTGTCCCAGTCCTAAAGGGGTGCTGTAGTGTTATCCAGGGGGTGCTCTGTCCATCAGGGGTTCTCCCCCCAAGTGTAGCCGCACGTGCATCAACAAAGTAGCGGCAAGCGTGCGCCTGTGTCATAAGTAAAGGGCCGGCTGGCTCGTCCGTTAAAGGGTGCTGTAACCCCCAAAGTGCACTTCAAATAATATTTTTTTTTTCTGTGTTTGTGAATTGTGTGCGCAGTAGCCGCATGTGCATGAACAAAGTAGCGCCAAGCGTGCGCCTGTGTCATAAGTAAAGGGCCGGCTGGCTTGACCAGCAAAGGGTGCTGTAACCCTCAAAGTGCACTCCAAACAAAATAAAAAATTATTTTCTGTGTTTGTGAATTGTGTGCACTGTGGCCGCACGGTTATCAACAAAGTAGCGCCAAGCATGCGCCTGTGTCATACGTAAAGGGCCAGCTGGCTTGACTGTTAAATGGTTCTGTAACCCCCAAAGTGCACTCCAAAAAAAAAAATTATTTTCTGTGTTTGTGAATTGTGTGCACTGTGCCTGCACGTGCATCAACAAAGGAGCAGCGCCAAGTGTGCGCCTGTGTCCCATAAGTAAAGGGCCATCTGGCTTGTCCGTTAAAGGGTGCTGTAACCCCCAAAGTGCACTCCAAAAAAATAAAAAAATATTTTTTTTTGTGTTTGTGAATCGTGTGCACTGTGGCCGCACGTGCATCAACAAAGTAGCGCCAAGCGTGCGCCTGTGTCATAAGTAAAGAGCCGGCTGGCTCGTCTGTTAAAGGATGGTGTAACCCCCAAAGTGCACTCCAAACAAAATAAAAAAATATTTTCTGTGTTTCTGAATTGTGTGCACTGTGGCTGCATGTGCATCAACAAAGGAGCAGCGCCAAGCGTGCGCCTGTGTCCCATAAGTCTGTTAAACGGTGGTGTAACCCCCAAAGTGCACTCCACAAAAAATAAACAATTATTTTTTTTCTGTGTTTGTGTGCGAAATGTATGCGCAGTAGCCGCACGTGCATCAACACAGCAGCAGCGCCAATCGTGCGCCTGTGTCATAAGTCAAGGGCCGGTTTGGACATCTGGTCCAGACTGAAGGATGTGCCAACAATTTCTGACATGTCTACTGTCGCTGCATATGATACTGTTACTATTGACAGAATGGTGGAGGAATTATTTTCTGTGTTTGTGAATTGTGTGCACTGTGGCTGCACGTGCATCAACAAAGGAGCAGCGCCAAGCGTGCGCCTATGTCATAAGCAAAGGGCCGGCTGGCTTGTCCGTTAAAGGGTGCTGTAACCCCCAAAGTGCGCTCCAAAAATTTTTTAAAATTCTTCTTTTTTTTCCTATCTTTGTGAATTGTGTGGGCTGTAGCCGCACCTGCATCCTCAAAGCAGAAGCGACAAGCGTGCATCTGTCTGTTAAAGGGTGGAGTAACCCCCAAAGTGCGCTCCACAAAAAATAAAAAATTCTTTTTTTCTGTCTTTTTGAATTGTGTGGGCTGTAGCCGCACCTGCATCCTCAAAGCAGCAGCGACAAGCGTGCGTCTGTCTGTTAAAGGGTGGTGTAACCCCCAAAGTGCACTCCAACCAAAATAAAATAATCTTCTTTTTTTCTGTGTTTGTGTGTGAAATGTATGCGCAGTAGCCACACCTGCATCCTCAAAGCAACAGCGACAAGCGTGCATCTGTCTGTTAAAGGGTGGTATAACCACCAAAGTGCGCTCCACAAAAAATAAAAAATTCTTCTTTTTTTTCTGTCTTTGTGAATTGTGTGGGCTGTAGCCGCACCTGCATCCTCAAAGCAGCAGTGCCAAGCGTGCGTCTGTCTGCTAAAGGGTGGTGTAACTCCCAAAGTGCGCTCCAACCAAAACAAAATAATCTTTTTTTCTGTGTTTGTATGTGAAATGTATGCGCAGTAGCCGCACCAGCATCCTCAAAGCAGCAGCGACAAGCGTGCGTCTGTCTGTTAAAGGGTGGTGTAACCCCCAAAGTGTGCTCCACAAAAAATAAAAAATTCGACTTTTTTTTCTGTCTTTGTGAATTGTGTGGGCTGTAGCCGCACCTGCATCCTCAAAGCAGCAGCGACAAGCGTGCGTCTGTCTGTTAAAGGGTGCTGTAACCCACAAAGTGCGATCCACAAAAAATAAAAAAATATTTTTTTTTCTGTCTTTGTGAATTGTGTGGACTGTAGCCGCACCTGCATCCTCAAAGCAGCAGCGACAAGCGTGCGTCTGTCTGTTAAAGGAAGGTGTAACCCCCAAAGTGCACTCCAACAAAAATAAAACATTTTCTTCTGTGTTTGTGAATTGTGTGCACTGTAGGTGCATCAACAAAGGAGCAGCGCCAAGGGTGCACCTGTGTCATAAGTCAAGGGCCGGTTTGGACATCTGGTCCGGACAGAAGGACATGCCAACAATTTCTGACATGTCTACTGTCACTGCATATGATACTGTCACCATTGACAGAATGGTGGAGGATTACATCGGTGACAGCATCCAAGTAGGTATGTCAGACCTGTACTGGCAGGCAAAAAAGGCAATTTGGAGGCCCCTGTACAAACTGGCTCTATTTTACCTGAGTTGCCCACCCCTCCAGTGTGTACTCCGAAAGAGTGTTTAGTGCAGCCGGGAACCTTGTCAGTGAAAGGCGTAGGAGGTTGCTTCCACAAAATGTGGAGAAGATGATGCTCATAAAAATGAATTATCAACTCTTCCAGGGAGACCAGCCTCCAGAACGTAGAGAGAGACCTGTGGTGGTGGATTCCAGTGGGGACGAATTAATACTCTGTGAGGATGAGGATGTACACATGTGGCAGACCCTGGTGCTGAAATGATTGGTTTGTTAAAGTGTGCATGTCCTATTTATACAACATAAGGGTGGCTGGGAGGGCCCAAGGACAATTCCATCTTGCCCCTCTTTTTTTTCTTTGCATTTTGTACTGTTTAGGGCCTAGTTTTTCAAACTGCCATCCTGTCTGCCACTGCAGTGTCACTCCTAGATGGGCCACGTGTTTGTGCTGCCCACTCGTGTCGCTTAGCATAGTCATCCAGCTACCTCGGTGCAACCTTTTGGGCATAAAAACACTATTGTGGGGTGTGAGGTGTTCAGAATAGACTGGAAATGAGTGGAAATTAAGGTTATTGAGGTTAATAATAGCATAGGAGCAAAAAAAAACACAAATTCTGTGACTTTAGTTGTTTTTATGCTTTTTTTAAAAAAAAAATACAGATCCAAAACACAAAACCCAGAACCCAAAACACGGAAGGGTGGTTTTGGCAAAACCAATCCAGATCCAAAACACGAAGAAAGATCCAGATCCAAAACCAAAACACAAAACACAAAAAGTGGCTGGTGCACACCCCTACTATAAACTAATAAAAACGTTTGTAATTTCCTCTTTGCTGAATTATCAGATGTAATAAGCATAATATAAAACACAAAAAGGAGAGATATTTTAATAGCATTTATTTCAATTGGATTGATGTGACATTCATAGTGCTACCATGAATATCAGGCTCAAGCTGGGTGCACACTATATGATGTATGATATATAGTTCCGACGTATATCTGAATGATATATCGTACACATCACATAGTGCATATGCCAGGTCCGTCATTCCTGACATCAGTTGGGATGATGCAATGAACAACACATTGTAGTTATATGCAAGTAATGATACTTTGCACTGCTGGATTGTGCAGTATGTACTGTGGACCTCATTCAGAGGCGGTCGATAAATGCAATCGGTCGCCCTGAATAAGGGCGGCCGCTTGCATCCTGAATGGCCGCCTCCTTGTCGATCGTTAAGCTGTGGGTTACCAGTAGGGGTGTGCACCGGCCACTTTTCGTGTTTTGGTTTTGGATCTGGATCTTTCTTCGTGTTTTGGATCTGGATTGGTTTTGCCAAAACCACCCTTCCGTGTTTTGGGTTCTGGGTTTTGTGTTTTGGATCTGTATTTTTTTGAAAAAATGCATAAAAACAGCTTAAATCACAGAATTTGTGGGTTTTTCTGCTCCTATGCTATTATTAACCTCAATAACCTTAATTTCCACTCATTTCCAGTCTATTCTGAACACCTCACACCTCACAATAGTGTTTTTATGTCCAAAAGGTTGCACCGAGGTACTGTAGCTGGATGACTATGGTAAGAGACACGAGTGGGCGGCACAAACACCTGGCCCATCTAGAAGTGACACTACAGTGGCAGACAGGGTGGCAGTTTGAAAAACTAGGCCCTAAACAGTACATAATGCAAAGAAAAAAAAGAGGTGCAAGATGGAATTGTCCTTGGGCCCTCCCACCCACCCTTATGTTGTATAAACAGGACATGCACACTTTAACAAACCAATCATTTCAGCGCCAGGGTCTGCCACACGACTGTGGCTGAAATTGGTTCGTTTGGGCCCCCACAAAAAAAGCTGGCAATTAATCTGTCCCTGCACAAACTGGCTCTACGGAGGCAAGATGTCATCCTTATCCTCCTCATCCACCGATTCCTCACCCTCTTCAGTGTTGTGTACATCCTCAACATCACAGAGTATTAATTCGTCCCCGCTGGAATCCACCACCCCAGGTCCCTTTGTACGTTCTGGAGGCTGGTCACCCTGGAAGAGTTGATAATTCATTTTTATGAACATCATCTTCTCCACATTTTGTGGAAGCAACCTCCTACGCCTTTCGCTGACAAGGTTCCCGGCTGCACTAAACACTCTTTCGGAGTACAGACTGGAGGGGGGGCAACTCAGGTAAAATAGAGCCAATTTGTACAGGGGCCTCCAAATTGCCTCTTTTTCCTGCCAGTATAGGTACGGACTGTCTGACATGCCTACTTGGATGCTGTCACCGATGTAATCCTCCACCATTCTGTCAATGGTGACAGTATCATATGCAGTGACAGTAGACATGTCAGAAAATGTTGCCAGGTCCTTCAGTCCGGACCAGATGTCCAAACTTGGTCCTGCCTGCCCTGCATCACCACCAGCGGGTTGCTTAGGATACCTAAGTTTTTTCCTGGCAGCCCCAGTTGCGGGAGAAAATGAAGAAGGAGCTGTTGACGTGTCACGTTCCGCTTCAGCTGACAGTCTTTTCACCAGCAGGTCTTTGCACCTCTGCAGGCTTGTGTCGGCCAGAAAGAGAGACACCACGTAGGCTTTAAACCTAGGATCGAGCACTGTGGCCAAAATGTAGTGGTCTGATTTCAACAGATTGACCACCCTGGAATCCTGGCAAAGCGAATGAAGGGCTTCATCCACAAGTCCCACATGCCGAGCGGAATCGCTCCATCTTAGCTCCTCCTTCACTTTCTCCAGATGCATCTGCAAAAGCCTGATGAGGGGAATGACCTGACTCAAGCTGGCAGTGTCTGAACTGACTTCACGTGTGGCAAGTTCGAAGGGCTGGAGAACCTTGCACAACACAGAAATCATTCTCCACTGCGCTTGAGTCAGGTGCATACCCCCTCCTTTGCTTATGTCAAAGGTGGATGTATAGGCTTGAATGGCCTTTTGCTGCTTCTCCATCCTCTGAAGCATATAGAGGGTTGAGTTCCACCGCGTCACAACCTCTTGCTTCAGGTGATGGCGGGGCAGGTTCAAGAGTGTTTGCTGGTGCTCCAGTCTTCGGCACGCAGTCGCTGAATGGCGAAAGTGGCCAGAAATTTTTCGGGCCACCCAAAGCATCTCCTGCACGCTCCCTGTCGCTTTTCAGAAAATTCTGCACCACCAAGTTTATTGTGTGAGCAAAACATGGGACGTGCTGGAATTTGCCCAGATGTAATGCTCACACAATATTGGTTGCGTTGTCAGATATCACAAATCCCCAGGAGAGTCTAAGTGGGGTAAGCCACTGGGCGATGATTTCCCTCAGTTTCTCTAAGAGGTTGTCAGCGGTGTGCTTCTTACTGAAACCGGTGATACACAGCGTAGCCTGCCTTGGAACGAGCTGGCGTTTCTGAGATGCTTCTACTGGTGACGCTGCTGTTGTTGCTGCATAAGGTGATACATCTACCCAGTGGGCTGTCACAGTCATATAGTCCAAGGTCTGCCCTGTTCCACTTGTCCACATGTCCGTGGTTAAGTGGACATTGTGTACAACCGCATTTTTCAGGACACTGAGGACACTTTTTCTGATGTTTCTGTACAGTCTCGGTATCGCCTGCCTAGTGAAGTGGAATCTAGACGGGTTTTGTAACCGGGGACACACTACCTCCATCAATTGTCTAAATCCCACTGCACTAATGGCGGATACCGGACGCACGTCTAACACCAACATAGCAGTCAAGGCCTCAGTTATACGTTTTGCTTCAGGATGACTGCTGTCATACTTCATCCTCCTCGCTAAGGACTGTTGGAGGGTCAATTGTTTAGTAAAAGTAGTGGTGTTCCTACTTCCTCTCTGGGATTATGAACGACTCCCAGCAGCAACAGCAGCAGCGGCAGCAGTAGGCGTAGCAATGCAGGATCCTCTGGAGGAATCCCGGATAGGAGAGTCAGTCATGCCAGTGACATGGCCTGCAGGACTACTTCCGATCCTGACTAAGGAAGAAATTGACGAGGAGGGAGTTGACGGTGTGGTTTGCAGGCGCTTGGATACAACAGGACAACGGGATTTAGGTGTCCCTGGACTGCTTACGGTCTTAGCCAAAGTTTCTGAACTTGACAGTAACTTTTTATGAACGCGCTGCAGGTGCCGTATAAGGGAGGATGTTCCTAGGTGGTTAACGTCCCTACCCCTACTTATTTCACCTTTACATATGGTACATATGGCAAGACAGTTCTTGTCCGGATTTGGATAGAAATATTGCCAGACCAAAGAGGTGGAATGTTTGGTCTTCTGCCCAGGCATGACCGTGATGGGCATTTCTTCCCATGGACAACAACTGTCTCCCCCGGAGCCTGATTTAAACAAACCACATCACCATCAGAATCCTCCTCGCCAACTTCCTCCTTAGCACCAGCTACACGAGTATCCTCATCCTGTTGTACTTCAACAGTGACATCTTCAATTTGCATATCAGCAAGTGGACTGTGTGTGCTCCTTTCAGCACTTGCAGGGGGCGTGCAAATGGTGGAAAGAGCCACCTCTTCCCGTCCAGTGCTGGGAAGGTCAGGCATTGCAACCGCCACCACACTTGGGACCTCATTCAGAGTTGGTCAAAGCGGCCGCACGGTCGTACGGGAAAAGGGGCCGGGTATTCAAATGATTCCCTCGCAAGTTGCGTCCCTATGTTCGGATCGGTAGCTGGGCGACCAAGGGGAGGAAGCGGTCGAAATTCAAAAAAATATGCCCCCTTCTCGTACGCATTGCACGTCATCTCCGGCATATAAGGATTAATCAAGACCATCGGGAACCATCGAAACTGGTCGTAGAGCTTAAGGTTGACCATACCCTCTCTTAAGCTCTACGATCATGTCAGTGTAAAAACCTCCCATGTCACATGTGCCATGACTCTACTTTGTTAATTATGCACTCCCATAATACACTGTTCGCATAATTAGGCATGCCTGCGTTCGGATCTCCACTCCCCCGTTTTCAAGCACCTTCCCCTGTTACCACCCACAAACGCCTCATTCTGTCACTCAAACTACCGACCTGGCTGTGTTCGAGGAGAGAGAAATTTCTGATCGTAACAGCTAGTTTGCACACGCGCATTGTGAACTTTACACATGCGCAGTATAGCGAACATCGGTGGCGTACGACCGTGAGGCCGCAACGACCAACTCTGAATGAGGTCCTTGGACTCTCCTTGGGGATTTGTGATATCTTCTTAGAATGCACAGTTCTTCTCTGTGCTTTTGCCAGCTTAACTCATTTGATTTTTTTAGCGGGAGGAGGGCTTCCATCGTCATGTGAAGCTGAACCACTAGTCATGAACATAGGGAAAGACCTTAGCCGTTCCTTGCCACTCCGTGTCGTAAATGGCATATTGGCAAGTTTACGTTTCTCCTCAGATGATTTAAATGTTTTTTTTAAGGTCATTTTCCTGAACTTTGTCATTTGGGATTGTATGTGCCCTCTACTATGACATTGGGCATCGGCCTTGGCACACGACGTTGATGGCATGTTATCATCTATGTCATGACTAGTGGCAGCAGCTTCAGCAATAGGAGGAAGTGGTTCTTGATCTTTCCATATTTTATTTTTATCTGAGAAAGTTTGGTCCTCCATTTATGTTATATTGATATATACGTGCGGCTATGGCGCACACAAACACAGAAAATAATTTTTTATTTTTGTTGGAGACTAGTGCACTTTGTGGGTTACCCCACGCTATAAGAAATGAGCCAGCCGGCTCTTTACTTATGGGACACAGGCGCACGCTTGGCGCTGCTCTTTTGTTGATGCACGTGCAGCTACAGTGCACACAATTCACAAAGACAGAAAAAAAAAGAATTTTTTATTGTTTGTGGAGCGCACTTTGAGGGTTACACCACCCTTTAACAGACAGACGCATGCTTGTCGCTGCTGCTTTGAGGATGCAGGTGCAGCTATAGCCCACACAATTCACAAAGACAGAAAAAAGAAGAAGAATTTTTTATTCTTTGTGGAGCGCACTTTGAGGGTTACACCACCCTTTAACAGACAGACGCATGCTTGTTGCTGCTGCTTTGAGGATGCACGTACAGTTCAGACAATTCACAAACAGAAGAAAATGTTTTATTTTTGTTGGAGTGCACTTTGGGGGTTACACCACCCTTTAACAGACAGACGCACGCTTGGCGCTGCTGCTTTGAGGATGCACATACAGTGCACACAATTCACAAACACAGAAGATCATTTTTTATTTTTGGTGGAGTGCACTTTAGGGGTTACACCACTCTTTAACAGACAGACATGCGCTTGTCGCTGCTGCTTTGAGGATGCAGGTGCGGCTATAGCCCACACAATTCACAAAGACAGAAAAAAAAGAATTTTTTATTGTTTGTGGAGCGCACTTTGAGGGTTACACCACCCTTTCACAGACAGACGCATGCTTGTCGCTGCTGCTTTGAGGATGCAGGTGCGGCTATAGCCCACACAATTCACAAAGACAGAAAAAAAAAGAATTTTTTATTGTTTGTGGAGTGCACTTTGAGGGTTACACCACCCTTTAACAGACAGACGCATGCTTGTCGCTGCTGCTTTGAGGATGCAGGTGCAGCTATAGCCCACACAATTCACAAAGACAGAAAAAAGAAGAAGAATTTTTTATTCTTTGTGGAGCGCACTTTGAGGGTTACACCACCCTTTAACAGACAGACGCACGCTTGTTGCTGCTGCTTTTAGGATGCACGTACAGTGCAGACAATTCACAAACAGAAGAAAATGTTTTATTTTTGTTGGGAGTGCACTTTGGGGGTTACACCACCCTTTAACAGACAGATGCACGCTTGGCGCTGCTGCTTTGAGGATGCACGTACAGTGCACACAATTCACAAACACAGAAGAACATTTTTTATTTTTGTTGGAGTGCACTTTAGGGGTTACACCACTCTTTAACAGACAGACACACGCTTGTCGCTGCTGCTTTGAGGATGCAGGTGCGGCTATAGCCCACACAATTCACAAAGACAGAAAAAAAAGAATTTTTTATTGTTTGTGGAGCGCACTTTGAGGGTTACACCACCCTTTCACAGACAGACGCATGCTTGTCGCTGCTGCTTTGAGGATGCAGGTGCGGCTATAGCCCACACAATTCACAAAGACAGAAAAAAAAAGAATTTTTTATTGTTTGTGGAGTGCACTTTGAGGGTTACACCACCCTTTAACAGACAGACGCATGCTTGTCGCTGCTGCTTTGAGGATGCAGGTGCAGCTATAGCCCACACAATTCACAAAGACAGAAAAAAGAAGAAGAATTTTTTATTCTTTGTGGAGCGCACTTTGAGGGTTACACCACCCTTTAACAGACAGACGCACGCTTGTTGCTGCTGCTTTTAGGATGCACGTACAGTGCAGACAATTCACAAACAGAAGAAAATGTTTTATTTTTGTTGGGAGTGCACTTTGGGGGTTACACCACCCTTTAACAGACAGATGCACGCTTGGCGCTGCTGCTTTGAGGATGCACGTACAGTGCACACAATTCACAAACACAGAAGAACATTTTTTATTTTTGTTGGAGTGCACTTTAGGGGTTACACCACTCTTTAACAGACAGACACACGCTTGTCGCTGCTGCTTTGAGGATGCAGGTGCGGCTATAGCCCACACAATTCACAAAGACAGAAAAAAAAGAATTTTTTATTGTTTGTGGAGCGCACTTTGAGGGTTACACCACCCTTTCACAGACAGACGCATGCTTGTCGCTGCTGCTTTGAGGATGGAGGTGCGGCTATAGCCCACACAATTCACAAAGACAGAAAAAAAAAGAATTTTTTATTGTTTGTGGAGCGCACTTTGAGGGTTACACCACCCTTTAACAGACAGACGCATGCTTGTCGCTGCTGCTTTGAGGATGCAGGTGCAGCTATAGCCCACACAATTCACAAAGACAGAAAAAAGAAGAAGAATTTTTTATTCTTTGTGGAGCGCACTTTGAGGGTTACATCACCCTTTAACAGACAGACGCACGCTTGTTGCTGCTGCTTTTAGGATGCACGTACAGTGCAGACAATTCACAAACAGAAGAAAATGTTTTATTTTTGTTGGAGTGCACTTTAGGGGTTACACCACTCTTTAACAGACAGATGCATGCTTGTCGCTGCTGCTTTGAGGATGCAGGTGCGGCTATAGCCCACACAATTCACAAAGACACAAAAAAAAGAAGAATTTTTTATTTTTTGTGGAGCGCACTTTGAGGGTTACACCACCCTTTAACGGACAAGCCAGCCGGCCCTTTACTTATGGGACACAGGCGGACGCTTGGCGCTGCTCCTTTGTTGATGCACGTGCAGCCACAGTGCACGCAATTCACAAACACAGAAAATATTTTTTATTTTGTTTGGAGTGCACTTTGGCGGTTACAGCACCCTTTAACAGACAGACGCATGCTTGGCGCTGCTCCTTTGTTGATGCACGTGCAGCCACAGTGCACACAATAAACACAGAAAATATTTTTTTATTTGGTTTGGAGTGCACTTTGGGGGTTACAGCACCCTTTAATGGTCAAGCCAGCTGGCCCTTTACTTATGACACAGGCTCACGCTTGGCGCTGCTTTGTTGATGCACGTGCGGCTACTGCGCACACAATTCACAAACACAGAAAAAATATTTATTTTTTTTGCACTTGGGGGGAGCACCCCTGATGGACAGAGCACCCCCTGGACAACACTACAGCACCCCTTTAGGACTGGGACATTGCACAGGACTTTAGAGTAGACACAGCCCCTAAGGACAACTGACTGCACAACAGAGTCCAGCCAGCCCCTATGGAGTTTGGAGGAGTGGACACAGCCCCTATGGACAACAGCAGCACAGCACAACACAGCCAGCCCCTATGGACTTTGGAGGAGTGGACACAGCCCCTATGGACAACAGCAGCACAGCACAATACAGCCAGCCCCTATGGACTTTGGAGGAGTGGACACAGCCCCTATGGACAACAGCAGCACAGCACAACACAGCCAGCCCCTATGGACTTTGGAGGAGTGGACACAGCCCCTATGGACAATAGCAGCACAGTGCAGCACAGCACAGCACAACACTACACTGCACTACACTACACTACACAGCCCAGCCAGCCCTAACTCCCAACCTCCCTCTTCACTGTCCACAGCCGAGTGAGAAAATGGTGCTGACGCGGGTACCTTATATAGAATCCAAAACCCGCGAGACCCGGAAGGCGGGATGATGACGTTTTGCCTCGATTTCAGATCCGAGTCAGGCGGGAAAAGTCGAGCCTGACTCGGATCGGCCTCGGATCGGGGGGGCTCGGGGGGGCTTCGGATTTCAGAAATCCGAACCTGCTCACCCCTAGTTACCACCCACAGCTTACCGAAATACCAGGTTGATGGTCGCGATGGTGAACACCATCGCAACCATCAGGGCTTACGACCAGACCCTAAGGTTGGGTCTTGGCACTCGTAAGCCCCAGGGAGCTTTCTGCTCTGATGGAGCAGGAAGCTCCCCACTGACATCACTGATGATGTCAGTGCGGCCGCCCCCAAAACGGTAGGTGTTCGCTAAGGAACGCCTCCATTTTGGAAACCACCCCCCGGCCCACCTACCAAACGGGACGAGCTGTCGATCAACATCGACAGCCGCCCCTTTGGTAGCGAGCTCCGGAGCGACAGAGTTTATATGTCGCTCCGGGGCTTGCGCACGCGCAGTGCAATGGCTGCGCGTGCGTAGGACTAACCATCGAGTCGGTTATGAGTGCATCAGTGCTTGCGACCGGCTCTGAATAAGGTCCTGCATGTGTAGTGTATTGTTACATCACAATGCTATTCTGCTGGGTCACACCATCGTATGCACTTGGCTCCTGTCACACAGGAGGAGCCCACAGTGCAGGAAGTAGTCTCCGGGGGAAGCCCAGCATCACATGGAGGGATTTCCCAAAGGGCCACACCCTCTTATGTTAGGCCACACCCCCTTTTCACCACCGCACGATGGGGATTCGGAGTGCGCACCAGGTGCCATCAGACCCGGTGTCGCCTGCGCAACAGGTTAGGCATTTTCTGCCAGCTGGCAAACATTTGGTTGTACTACTGTATATCATATGTGAGGCACAAGGTGACTTTCATTGATATTTATGGGGGATATTTATTAAAAAGAGCAAATGTACAATAACCCATAGCAACTAAAGCTGCATACACACGGTAGTATCTGCACAACCAACGATATCGCTGAACGATTTCCCTTCAACTTTCTGTAGAGCAGGACAATCAATATTGGGTGTACACACTGAAAGATATTTATGATAGATAGATATCTATCGTTCCCGGCATAAAAATGAACGATAGGAATGATTTATTGCTGAACGATATTGTTATTGTTCATAGATATCGTACTGTGTGTACGCACCTTTACTTGCAAGATATAGTGCAATCTACAAATTCAAAAGCAAATAGATTGGTTCCTGGAGATGTTTATTTTTTTTTTCAATAGCTTCTAATTGATATTTTTGTTGCTAGCAATGCCGATGTTTTTGCATTTCAGAGATTATCGGCTGCCTGAGCATCGGTCAGACTCGCACTGTGCATGCGTCAAAGAACATTTCCGTAGTCTCTCCCAGCCACTATTTATTCGCAGTGTGATTGACAGACAGGGAGCATTTGGGAGAGGTACCAAGGAGTTGCAGCGAGGAAAGCAACGTGTCACAACCGTTTTGGGTGCAAGTAATATGGGCATCTCAATACATCTCCCCGAGGCTGCGACGTTTGCATATATTCGCATACACTTACATAGCAGCAGTGGCATCAGCGTACAATTCTGAATCAGTATGTACTGTATGGCAGCTCTTAATAATGCAAATGACTTTCTGTGGATTACTGTAGATTGGTAAATATTTACAGGAAAAAAAAGAATACAATAGTTTTCATTTTTTTTTTTTTTCAAAAGTTGGAACCTATGTAATATGTTTTTAATGGTGCACTCTTCTGTAACTGTATACAATCAGAGCTGCCAAAGAGCAACCAGCAAAACCCAGTGTGGGCACAACCGTAATATGGACTCACAGTGTGTCTGCTATCAGCACCTCTTCACATCACTGCCAGAGTGATTGTTGTATCCTCTGGCAGGTAACAGAATTGTATTATGAACCTGATTTGTGCTGAGACGGAAATTGTGGACTCCCTGCTATTTACTATAGGAGAGGTGCTAGATGACAGTTCATTTGCTTTACACAGTAGATGGCACATTAAGGAAAACAAAAGCCTTTGAAGAGTTTTGTGCAGTATACAGTAAACCCACACATAGGGCCATATTTACCAATATTCAGCAATTGGTGCAGATAATAATAATTTGTTATCGCCGCATATTACAGCAATAAGAAATTAAGTATCCCTGGAATTTAGCCAATATTCATGCAATCACTTCGCTTCTGAGTTCAGACCCAGGCCGCTCTACTGCGCATCCAGAGTCACCGGACAGCCCATGTGTATGTGGACATGATCAGGTCCTCTCCCGAAAAACTTTGCAATGTATAATATATAATATGGAATTAGCTACTGGGTCCAAGTTCCGGAAAACCACGCTGCTTTTGCAAGTGAAATTTGCACTGCGCTCCCCCTTTTTTCAAAACCTGGATATACTGACATTTTGTGGGTATGCCTGGAAAACGACTGTTACTACAAAATGAATTTGATAAATAAATATATATAATAAATTAATATTGCTCATCACTCCATAGGGTCACAAGAGGGGTGTTAGGTATAGTTCAGCAGCCAGATTATTATGGCAGTATGCTAAAGGGCCAGCACTTTTTAAATAAAGATGAAACCATAAAGTCTAATGGTGCATACACACGGTCAGATTTTTCCTTCAGATATGAACGATAACGATTTAAAAATCGTTCAGTCGTTCATATCTGAAGGAAAATCTGACATATCTGACATGCCTGAACGATGGACAATCAACGATGCGCGTTCCCGTTTGTCAGATAACGATATCTGACATCTGATGTGTTTGCAGTCAGACTTGGACGATTCCATTCATTTTAATGCAGTCAAAAATCGTTCAATCGTTCAAATCGTTCAAAACTTTGGTAAAATCGTTCAAATCGTACAAATCGTTCAATCGTTCATCTGACAAATCTGACAAATCTGATCGTGTGTATGCTCCATAATTTGACATTATGGGGCTGATGAATACTTTGTCCATATGCAGAATTGTACGCAGTGCGCCTGCTTGACTGCTATGTGTACGCTTAGTTTGCTACCAGTCATCGTCAACAGTGAACAGTTACCCTTTACTACATGCAAAATATATGCCTGGAAACAGGAGTATTTACGCTCAGAGCAGTAACTATGGCTTGTGGCGCCCAGTGCAGACCACACCCCCTTCCGTATGACGTTACGTGGAAGGGGGCTACAAATGCAGAGATTTACAGCAATGCCCGGAGCATCCTCAGGATACTTCGGAGGGCTGTAAGGTCAGCAGTGTGTACAGGGCCGAATTTACCACAAGGCAACAGAGTCGGACACCTAGGACCTGGTGATGGGGCCGCATTATGGCAGCTGGGTGAACGGGTGTGTGGGGATCATCGGCTGGCCGCTGAAGCAGGCTGCAATTAAGCCAATTACCAATGTTTATGTCTCCATGCCCCCCTCCCACCACTTCCAGTCTGGCTGTCTCAATGTCCCCACTCACGTCCAGTATGTATGTCTCCATGTCCCCATCCATCCACCTCCAGTGTGTATGTCTCAATGTCCCCTCTCTCACCATAATGTGTATGTTCCCCTCGCCTGCACAGTGGGTATTTTCAGATAGAATGAAAGAGCTAAAATGGTAATTTGTTTAAAAAAGAAATAATAAAATACAATAAACTCAAATGAAAATAAAAATAGAAAACTATTAAAATAGTGATAAATAAAATACTGATAAATCAAATAGAAATAAAGTAAAATTAAAATAAGGTGTTTAAAAAAGAGATATAGATACAAGTGTGTTAATTTAAGACTAAGAGAAAGGTGAATAAACAAAGGTGAATGGACAAAATAATCTAAAAAAAAATTAGATAAAATAAATATAAACAGTGCATGCGTATGTGTAACCGAGAATAGCTACTTGTCAGATCCACAAGTGCTGCAAGAAAATATGGTACAACACAGACAGAGACGCAAGCACCCTATGCAGCGCAAAATGTGTTGGTCGGAAGCTGAACCAGGCAAGAGGGCACTAGCTGGAGCTAGCGGGATGAAAGTAACATCGACCGGCGGGCGTCTGAGGTCATCAGGAGACGCCGTGGTTCTGCCGAGCCGCACTCACACAGACCACCGGCAGCCGCTGCAATAGGAGAAGACCACAGCAGGACCAGCCTATCCTCCAGTAGGGTAAGGTTAGAGACAGTTGTAACCGCCAATTGCGGTACCCGGGACTTCTACAAAGCGGACTTCCACCCCTCCCGAGCCCATAATCTTTCACAGCTTTCCTCAAGCCAAGTTCCGTTGTGCTTATTCTGTGTCTTTTGTAAATCTAACTCCTGTGCAGTTATAGTCTCATCCTAGCGTATATAGTACACTGTTTGCAGCTTTTTGCTGATCTAGGACACAAAATTTAAAGAAAAATACTGTTTGCTACTCCTCTCAGATTGTCTCGTCGCGCTGGGTGTCTCTCACTGTATGGCATATAGGGGCCTATTCATAATCACTTAATTTCTACAAAAGCAGGTGAAAATTAACATTATCACCTGCAAATGTAGAAATTAAGGGCCATATTTATCAACGAGTTTTATCACTCAAAACGAGTGATAAAACTCACTTGGTATGATAAATGGTGCTCCAGCCAATCAGCTCCCAACTGTCATTTTTCAAACAGATCACAGTTGGGAGCTGATTGGTTGGAGCACCATTATCATACACAATAATTTTTATCACTCGTTGTGAATGATAAAACTCGTTGATAAATAAGGCCCTAAGTGTCCGGGCCATTCATCAAGAAGGTAAAACAGGAGATATCACAGATATCTCTTGCTTACCTTCCTCTCCTGGAATGGCCCACTGTCCCCATACACTAGAAACATAGAAACATACAATTTGACAGCAGATAAGAACCACTTGGCCCATCTAGTCTGCCCCATTTTTAAACATATTATTACCTCAATCCTTATTGATCTGAAGGATATTTTTATGTCTATCCCATGCATGTTTAAATTGCTCTACTGTCTTAGCCTCTACCACCTCTGATGCTATTCCACTTGTCCACTACCCTTTCTGTGAAGTAACTTTTCCTCAAATTTCCCCTGAACCTACCATCCTCCTGTTTTAGAACATGTCCTATTGTTCTAATAGTTCTCTTTCTTTGAAGAATGTCTCCTTCCTTTACCTTGTTAAAACCCTTTATATATTTGAACATTTCTATCATGTCCCCCCTATCCCTTCTCTGCTCCAAATTATACATATTAAGATCTTTTAGTCTTTCCTGGTACGTTTTGTGGTGTAAACCTTGCACCATTTTAGTTGCCCTTCTTTGTACAGTCTCTAATGTGTTAATATCCCTCTGGAGATATGGCCTCCAGAACTGAACACAGTATTCTAGATGAGGACGTACCAATGACCTATACAGTGGTATTATCACTTCTTTCTTTCTGCTACTGCTTCCTCTCCCTATGCAACCAAGTATCTGACTTGTCTTCCTCATTGCTTTGTTACAATGTTTGCTTGCCTTTAAGTCACCTAAAATAGTGACTCCTAGATCCCTTTCCTCTTCAGTACTTTCAAGTATAGTGCCATTAATACTATATTTAGCCTTTGGATTTTTGAGACCCAAGTGCATGATCTTGCATTTTTTGTCACTAAACTGTAGTTGCCATGTTCTTGACCATTCCTCTAGTCTACCTAGATCATCAATCATTTGTTTTACCCCTCCTGGTGTGTCTATCCTGTTGCATACCTTTGTGTCATCTGCAAAAAGGCATAGTTTCCCTTCAATACCATTTGCACTGTCACAAATAAAGATATTAAAAAGCACTGGTCCAAGTACAGATCCCTGAGGTACTCCACTGGTAACATTTCCCTCTTGAGACTGCACTCCGTTTACTATAACTCTCTGTTTCCTATCCTCCATTCAACTATCTTTGTATCCAATCCCATGCTTTCCAGTTTATTTAACAGTCTCCGATGTGGAAGCCTTACTAAAGCCTGACTTGTGTCAAAAGCCTTACTAAAGTCTAGATAAGTTATATCTATGCTCCCCCCCTTTATCTATTTCCTTAGTCACCCAGTCAAAAAAATCAATAAGACTTGTTTGACATGATCTCCCCCCAGTAAATCCATGCTGTTTGGGATCCTGCAAATTGCTGGATTTGAGATAATCTACAACTCTTTCTTTTAAGAGTGTTTCCATCAATTTCCCTACTACTGATGTAAGGATCACTGGTCGGTAGTCGCCTGCCTCTTCCTTGCTTCCTTGCTTGTGCAGTGGGACAACCTTTGCTCATTTCCAGTCCTCTGGAATTACTCCAGTAGCTAGTGACTGGTTGAATAATTCTGTTAATGGTGTTACCAGCACCCCTTTAAGCTCTTTCAGTATCCTTGGATGTATCCCATCTGGCCCCATTGATTTATCCACTTTCAGTTTTGAGAGTTCTGTTAGGATCTTCTCCTCTGTAAATGTGCTTGTTCCTACCTCATTTTTCTGATCACACCTGTAACTTAACTGTGGCCCCTTGCCCTCTCTCTCAGTAGTGAATACTGAACAAAAATAATTATTAAGATAATCAGCTATTACATTGTCTCCCTCAACAAGACTCCCACTTCCAGTCGTAGTCTTTTTATTCCACCTTTTGTTTTTCTCCTTTCGCTTATATACTTAAAAAAAGTTTTGCCCCCTTTACCCACTGACTGTGCCATTTTCTCCTCAGCTTTTGCCTTTGCACATCTGATTACTTTCTTAGCCTCCTTCTGTTTTACAAGATACACATCTTTGTCTTCATTATTTTGTGTCTGCTTGTATTTCCTAAAGGCCATCTTTTTGCTTTCTACCTCTTTCCCAAACCACACTGGCTTCCTTTTCATTGCGGTTTTCCTAACCCTATTGATACAAAGGTCTGTTGCCTTTAATATTGCACCTCTCCTGGAATGGCCCACTGTCCTCATACACTAGTATCACAGATATCTTCTGCTTAACTTCCTCTGGCGGAATGGCCCGCTGTCCCCATACACTAGTATCACAGATCTCTCCTACTTACATTCCTCTGGCGGAATGGCCCACTGTCACCATACACTAGTATCACAGATATCTCCTGCTTACCTTCCTCTGGCGGAATGGCCCGCTGTCCCCATACACTAGTATCACAGATATCTCCTGCTTACCTTCCTCTGGTGGAATGGCCCGCTGTCCCCATACACTAGTATCACAGATATCTCCTGCTTACATTCCTCTCCTGGAATGGCCCACTGTCCCCATACACTAGTATCACAGATATCTCCTGCTTACCTTCCTCTGGCGGAATGGCCCACTGTCCCCATACACTAGTATCACAGATATCTCCTGCTTACCTTCCTCTGGCGGAATGGCTCGCTGTCACCATACACTAGTATCACAGATCTCTCCTACTTACCTTCCTCTAGCGGAATGGCCCACTGTCACCATACACTAGTATCACAGATATCTCCTGCTTAACTTCCTCTGGCGGAATGGCCCGCTGTCACCATACACTAGTATCACAGACATATCCTGCTTGCCTTGCTCTCCTGGAATGGCCCGCAGTCCCCATACAGAATTCATCAAGCTCCGAAAATACAATATTTTCTAAACTTGAGTGCGGGAGCATTCGCCATCTTCATTCTCTATCTCGCAACCCGGCTCGATCCCTTCCCCCCTGTTCGTTTCCTTCCACCGGACGCCGAGGTTTTTGTGCGCATGCGTGACCTGTGTCCAAAAGGAGCAGTGAAGTGCTTCGGGTAAACAGCTGATTTTCCAATCAGCTGTCTCCGCACCGGAGCAATTATGAATTGATCCGGCGCACACGTCGAGTTAGTATGTTAATTATCGGGGTCCGAATAATGAATAGACCCCATAGACTCTTAGTGGATGACTACACATCTGCATATTCAATCAAAAGACACACAAGACTGCATCACCCGTATTTGCGTGCACTTAATTCTGGAGCATGAGCAATGTGAAGACATGTAACATACGTTCCACCACCAGGTGCACATTCAACTAAGCTCAGTTTACAGCCTTCTTTAATGCTCCAAATTACCCATAATCCTTCAGCAAAGCAAATGTTCAGTCATAACTGAATCAGGTGATTTGTACGTAGTTAATTTTTAATTGTGCACACCAGCACAATAGAGAAAGTCTGCAAACATAAACACAGATTTTTAAAACAAATCCAGGAATGCACTATTTTCATAATGTGTCAGTTAAGGCGTAAAGTTATCTATAAAAAATTAGGATATCATCAATTCAAAAACCTCTTAAGGAGTATATAGATTTGAATGAAGCAATGGCCTAATCTTTTATATTATAGAGAAAGAAACATATATTGCATACTAGTGTGACACACTGGTATTTGTTGATACAACAAACCGGTGTCAACAAGAGTAAGAATAGGTTCCTAGTTGTTTACAGAGAGGTAAGGGATGCAGTAATTAATAGATCCAAGCTATATCAAATTATTTATTTGTTTTATTATTGTTATATTTTCAAGGTAACCAAGAATTAAAAAAGGCTGTACAGTATGCTACAATTTGTAGTTTCTATAGCTTTTTAGCTATAAATACACATATTTAACACAATCATCAGATGCAAGTTCAGTGCTATATACTCTTGGTGGTGCATGGATCGTTGCCCGGGTTATTTAGTTTTAAATACAATTAGCGGCCACAGTATCCTTAGATCTTCTTCACTGTGTTACCCTAAATTATTGTCTCTGATACAGTCTAGTCTCCGTCCTTTCTGTAGCTGAATTTTTCTGCAATCTTTCTAAATGGTTGTTAGCAGGAGGGATACAGTAGCTAACTCTGGGTTATCTTCTAAAGTACAATTATGTAGCAATTTAATAGCAGTTAGATGTGAGGACACTTGTGTCCATTAGTCTGCAATCCCTGTTTGCTACAGTTACAGCGGTGCATAGCAGGAGTTTGACGGGCTGCGGAGGTAGATAGTTTAACTCATGTGTTACTCAAAGATACTACTGATTAATGTGCATGGATTCATAACCCACACAATGGCAGGTTGTACTATCACCAGCAGAGTACTGCCGCTATTCTCTGTGGTCTAATTTCTGTCCGTGTCTCTCTTTACTTGGTGGTGCGGCTTACTGGGGTAGTGGGTGTAGTGCAGGCTATCAATTCCGATAAGGCTCCTTATGACTGCGGGACCTAACAGTGCAGTGCAAATTTTCTCACAATGACAATGACATGGACTGGATGAGTAGTGTTCACTGGCTGACTAACTGCTGTCTGAGAACTGTGTTATAGTGTGCTTGGTGTTTCCACACACTCTCAGGGGTCTATTTACTAAGCAGTGTTAGGAGACAGAGTGAAAAGTGATAAGGTGCCAGCCAATCAGCTGCTAACTATAATTTTTCAAACACATTCTGTGAGATGACAGTTAAGAGCTGATTGGCTGGTACCTTATCACTTGTCACTCAGTCTCCTAACACTGCTTAGTAAATAGACCCCTCAGTCTCACTACTACAGTCTTTCCTTTGGTTTCCGCTTTTTCTCCCTGCCAACCAGCTGGAGAATCACCAATCTCTTACAGGTCAAGGGTCAGAGAGGGGTTCACTCCGAACTCTGGGCCTGATTCAGACCCGTTCGCTATATGCATGCGCTCGCAAGCGGCCCGATGTTCTGCATACGCACATGTGCATGCTTCGTTCTGAACGTGCGCAAACTACTCACTGCGATCGCATACCGTTCGCTCGCCCTGCAAAGACAGCCCAGGGTAATGAGTGACAGCAGAGGCCATTTGTGGGTGGTAACAGGGGAAGGACACTAATAACGGGGGGTTGGAGATGCGAACACATGCTTGCCAGAGTGTTTCAATGCCGTTTTAGAGGCATGCATAATTAACAGGCAGCGTCATAGTACACGTCACTTGCCTTTTTTTACACTGATTTCCTTGCAATGCTTGCGGTAGGGTAAAGCTACCTCAAGCACTGCGTTCATATCCGATGGTGCTCGATGTACCAATGTTTTAATACACTTCTTGGAGATGATGTGTTGCTGGTGAGCGGCTCTGCCTGTGCGATTGGGCGTACGCATACACAAAGTGGCCGCTCGCTAAGACATGGTGGGCGTGCTTATGCCTTGGCGAGCGATCGCTTCCCGTGGTGTCACTTTGACAAATTTGCATACGCATCCAGCGAGCGTATGCAGATAGTGAACGGGTCTGAATCAGGCCCTCTGTACCTCACGGTACAGCCGCCGGATACACAGATTTTTAAAACAAATCCAGGAATGCACTATTTTCATAATGTGTCAGTTAAGGCATAAAGTTATCTATAAAAAATTAGGTTACCATCAATTCAAAAACCTCTTAAGGAGTATATAGATTTGAATGAAGCAATGGCCTAATCTTTTATATTATAGAGAAAGAAACATATATTGCATACTAGTGTGACACACTGGTATTTGTTGATACAACAAACCGGTGTCAACAAGAGTAAGAATAGGTTCCTAGTTGTTTACAGAGAGGTAAGGGATGCAGTAATTAATAGATCCAAGCTATATCAAATTATTTATTTGTTTTATTATTGTTATATTTTCAAGGTAACCAAGAATTAAAAAAGGCTGTACAGTATGCTACAATTTGTAGTTTCTATAGCTTTTTAGCTATAAATACACATATTTAACACAATCATCAGATGCAACATATATACTGTGAATTGAGAAAGGTTAGTACAATAAACACACTACATTAACAACTTCTCATCTAACTTTCACTAAAAGGACAATATATACTGAATATTTATCTAACTATAAGAACTAACACAAGCTATTTTCCTATCTTCACCTAATGATGTTTAATTCCTACTGTCCAGAGAACTACTTTTAATTACAAGTTCAGTGCTATATACTCTTGGTGGTGCATGGATCGTTGCCCGGGTTATTTAGTTTTAAATACAATTAGCGGCCACAGTATCCTTAGATCTTCTTCACTGTGTTACCCTAAATTATTGTCTCTGATACAGTCTAGTCTCCGTCCTTTCAGTAGCTGAATTTTTCTGCAATCTTTCTAAATGGTTGTTAGCAGGAGGGATACAGTAGCTAACTCTGGGTTATCTTCTAAAGTACAATTATGTAGCAATTTAATAGCAGTTAGATGTGAGGACACTTGTGTCCATTAGTCTGCAATCCCTGTTTGCTACAGTTACAGCGGTGCATAGCAGGAGTTTGACGGGCTGCAGAGGTACATAGTTTAACTCCTGTGTTATTCAAAGATACTACTGATTAATGTGCATGGATTCATAACCCACACAATGGCAGGTTGTACTATCACCAGCAGAGTACTGCCGGTATTCTCTGTGGTCTAATTTTTGTCCGTGTCTCTCTTTACTTGGTGGTGCGGCTTACTGGGGTAGTGGGTGTAGTGCAGGCTATCAATTCCGATAAGGCTCCTTATGACTGCGGGACCTAACAGTGCAGTGCAAATTTTCTCACAATGACAATGACATGGACTGGATGAGTAGTGTTCACTGGCTGACTAACTGCTGTCTGAGAACTGTGTTATAGTGTGCTTGGTGTTTCCACACACTCTCAGGGGTCTTTTTACTAAGCAGTGTTAGGAGACAGAGTGAAAAGTGATAAGGTGCCAGCCAATCAGCTGCTAACTATAATTTTTCAAACACATTCTATGAGATGACAGTTAAGAGCTGATTGGCTGGTACCTTATCACTTGTCACTCAGTCTCCTAACACTGCTTAGTAAATAGACCCCTCAGTCTCACTACTACAGTCTTTCCTTTGGTTTCCGCTTTTTCTCCCTGCCAACCAGCTGGAGAATCACCAATCTCTTACAGGTCAAGGGTCAGAGAGGGGTTCACTCCGAACTCTGGGCCTGATTCAGACCCGTTCGCTATATGCGTGCGCTCGCAAGCGGCCCGATGTTCTGCATACGCACATGTGCATGCTTCGTTCTGAACGTGCGCAAACTACTCACTGCGATCGCATACCGTTCGCTCGCCCTGCAAAGACAGCCCAGGGTAATGAGTGACAGCAGAGGCCATTTGTGGGTGGTAACAGGGGAAGGACACTAATAACGGGGGGTTGGGGATGCGAACGCATGCTTGCCAGAGTGTTTCAATGCCGTTTTAGAGGCATGCATAATTAACAGGCAGCGTCATAGTACACGTCACTTGCCTTTTTTTACACTGATTTCCTTGCAATGCTTGCGGTAGGGTAAAGCTACCTCAAGCACTGCGTTCATATCCGATGGTGCTCGATGTACCAATGTTTTAATACACTTCTTGGAGATGATGTGTTGCTGGTGAGCGGCTCTGCCTGTGCGATTGGGCGTACGCATACACAAAGTGGCCGCTCGCTAAGACATGGTGGGCGTGCTTATGCCTTGGCGAGCGATCGCTTCCCGTGGTGTCACTTTGACAAATTTGCATACGCATCCAGCGAGCGTATGCAGATAGTGAACGGGTCTGAATCAGGCCCTCTGTACCTCACGGTACAGCCGCCGGATACACAGCGCAGTAAGCCGCTGCAGTAAATCCCTCAGCGCAGGTCTCTCCTCTCAGGAAGCTCCCTCAGGGTACTCTGTAACCAACTTACCTGTCCCCCTCAGCCACCTGCAGCTGGTTCTAGCAGGTTCTGCATCATGTCACATCCTGCTAGCTGGAAGAGTCCATATTTCCCCCATTGGAGGGGTAGTCCAATAGGGCAATATCACAGAGGTGGAGGACCATAAATACACTAGAAAGATACTGTAGATACGACATTGACCACATTTGCATATAGTACTTTGACATTTGTTTAAAAACACCATTTTACATATATATACTTATGGGTAACCTCAACATGGGGTGCACACAGGTACTGGGGTACCACACTAGTAATCCGCATATTACATGAAAAAAGCCAGGCTGCAGTGTTCAGAGAGTGTGGTGCCATGAAGGGAGGGGGGGGGGTCATAAATATAAACACAAGGGAAAAGCGCTATGTGTTTAATGAGAGGAAAGACAGAATTGATGGTGTGTAGATGAATAGATATAACCTACCCTATTAATGTCCTAATCAACCACGTCCATCAAATGACATCACTAAAGGAGTGGGACAAACTCATCAATCAAAATAGGTATCTACAGGGCAGGCGAGATGGACTGAGATGGAAAACGGCAAAGGCAAATGAGTGATAAGAAACAACTTTAGAAGTATAGTTACATTAATCTGATATTAGGGTTATTGTAGACAATGGAGTGAGAAAGAAATGGACTTATTTTGTGTGTAAAAAGAGGATAATGTGAATGTGGCCTCAGGGTAAATGTGAAGGTAACTAATGACAGAAGTAAATGACATAATATAATATGAATGTATGATTTACTCCAGGGATATCAGTCTAATACATTCCTGTAGATAAGCCATGCAACACTAGTAAAACTAAATTAAACCAATTAAAGAGACTATGATGCCAACGTATACCACAAGCTTATAACCAAGTGCGAGCAGAATGTACATTCAGATACTTACAGTACCTACAGCGCCAACTGTGCTAAGTTTCGCTTTCTATTTTGTACTGGAAAAGTGGGAGCCCCGTCCAAGGGGTATATTTACTAAAGTGCAGGGGTTTTAGAAGTGGAGATGTTGCCCAGAGCAACCAATCAGATTATAGCTATTATCTTCTAGAAAGTGCTAAATAAAAGATAAGTAGAATCTGATTGGTTGCTATGGGCAACATCTCCACTTTTAAAGACCTGCACTTTAGTACACATACCACTAAGAGAAGGCTACATGACAGCGCAGTTAGGTTACTCTATTACTTATAGGTTATGCAGTTAGTCTAGGACAGTGGGTGCTGTGGGATACTTGCAGGGGTGCCATGAGCTGGTGGTCCAGGACTAAATGAAATTATTTATGGTCAATGTGATAGGCAAAATTAATTCTGGTGGCTGCCAATCATAATATATGTGGACAAACAGAACCCTGTCCACCACCATTTAACTCAACATAAAACGGGAAAGCACTATTGACATAAATTAATAATTTTTAGTACATTTTCTGATAAGCGTAGGAGTGCCATGGAAAAAATGCTGATACTCTAGAGCAACATGATTCAAAACATTTTGGGAACCACTGATCTAAGAGATATAGATAAAACAATTAGTATGAGGTAGTTTAGCCCATTAATTATTTAAATTGGATTGTAGAAGCATTATAGGGTCAACCAATATTATATTGTCCTAAGTACAGAAAATTGGATGCATTTAAATATACTATTATTTTGACTATGTATAAAAGACAATTTAAAAGAAAAACAAGTGCTAGGATACAATGATCAGTGTACAAGAGGGGAGCTGGGTGAGGTCCTGCCAGGAGACAAAACCACCCCCAAGTTGGCATAATAAATTGCCCTTCTGTGTGAAATCATTTTTTCACCACGGGGCATAGCCACAGTCATGGCGATCCTCTGAATGTCTGCTTAACAGGCACGTTATAAGTTAGCAATCACATCAAACACTAAATACTGTAGTTTTTTTCGTCTATAGAGAGAGATAAGCTATATATTCAATTATAATTTATTTATTTATTTTAGCATGTCATATGTTTGGTTCTCCAGAGAAACATCAACATCATAAGCTATAAGTTTGCAGCCGCTTATAAGTTGTCGTATATCACAGCCATTTTCCATTTATTTTGTACTACAAATTGTCTAATGTAATTTGCCGGCACAAGTGACCGGTCGCTTAGCTGCTGTTGATGTGGGCTTCCAAGTGCTAGCATGTAGTGGCAGACATTAAACTTGGATATATCAATGCTTGCTGGAACTTGTAGTGCACCAGTATAAAACATAATAAATCTATTTTTTTTTATTAACCAGGTGTGGAAGGTGTGCTCCCCTGATTTTACCACTAGCAGCATAGGCTGATAGCGCTAGTGCTGGTTTTAAATTGGGTGGGGGGTCAAAGGGTGACCAACATTTTTGTTTTAACTGTTATTTACTTATACCAGATAAGATAGCTACAAATCTAGCCAGCCAGAGGCACCTCTATTGTTTGGCAAATTTTTCATATGCATTGCCCATCAGGTTCTAAAACATGAGGAAGTTGTTAACATGAGTCAAATGTGACAGGGACTTATGGCCAGGCACATTGACGAATTTTGACGACTTTGAAGCCATTCACATAATATTACAGTACATCCGGTGATTTGCAACTCGCCGGAATTGTGACAGTTTTCAAGAACCTAGAGGCTATTACATTTACTGTACGGGCTCATAACATGCCATAGGATGGCCTTCAAACCCCACAAATCATTTCTTCAAGCTAAAGAAGTCCCTGGGAGAGATGTACTAAGTCTTGATGTACTAAGGGCAGAAATGCAGTAAACCGCATTTCTCATATAGTATGTACTAAGCACCGGAATGCGATTCATTCCAGGCGGGGGTTTGTCCCAGTGGGTATTGTTGTCTTTAGATGGCGCTACCCAATAGAAGCCCATGGGAGGTTATAGAGAGGGGTTCAATATGATCCCTCCCAGCTCTCCCCGTAGCGCATTCACAGAAGGACGCCAGAGGGACTTCTGGGTCATAAACCCGAAAGTCCCTCTATCGCAAAAGACTGCCCTTACCGGGAGAGCTGTCCATTGCCATTTTCTAGGTACATACCGGCAATGCAGCAAATAAATATTAAATAAATATTACAATATTAGAATGAGACCGGAAGACCGCCAACAATTAATATTGTAGGGTGGAAATAATTCCAAATTACACCCTAAAAGCTACACCATCTCCACCCCTCATTTCTATAACCTAGCTCGTTAAATCAAATCTCATTTCTGCTCAGCTTCACTGATGCAAACTTCTGCTTCTCCAACTTTCTCTACAAACTCGTCAACTCGTCAACCTTGAAATATCCTAACTTGTGGAAATGAAGACCATGTGCTTCATAATGAAGCTCTCTAAGCTACAGTGGTATCTATAATGGGCGCAGTGTGTGCGGGGCACATGGGCCACCGGGTCCAGGGGGCCCTGAACCGCACACACTGCACCCATATTATTTTAGACTTACCTGTCTTTTGTCCCGCGTCGGGTGTCTGCGCTGCTCATAACATCGGAAAACGGCCGCCACAGCCATTTTCCGGTGTTCTGCACATGCGCAGTAGACTCCGGGCACACTCTAGTGCCCGGAGTCTACTAAGGCTCCGGTGGCTGGCTAGCCGCGTCAGTCGGCTGCCAGCCACTGGGGAGAGAGGAGGGGGCCCCGCACAGGGAGTGCACACGGGCCCTCTCCTCTCTTAAGGCGCCCCTGCTAAGCTATAGACCATTATTATGACATCATTTAGAGCAGATAAACAATGTCACACTATTATAACACAGGATGCAGAAATGGGGACTCAGACATGCAGGCACTTGGTAAAGCAGTGTCTTTAACGGCAGCAGACACTGCATTTAGCATACATGAGCATAACATAAATAGACAAATAAAGTAAATGTCCCAGCACTCCTCATGCTTAGCAGTCAGCCGTAACTTGCAGCCACCATCGGCCATGCTCTCTCAACATAGCCCTTAGTCCATGGCACTACAACACTCTCTCCTACTAACTGGCCGCTAGTCAGCATCAGTACCCAGAGCATCAGGCAGATGAGAGTTTTAAACTCTTCCTGTTCTGCTGACATCCTGCTGGCTCTGGGCGACCTGGAAAACCCGGAGTTCCATATTCTATGGCAGCTGCAGAATGTGCCGGTCTTGTTTTCCTCTCCCACTGTGAAAACCCGGAGTTCCACACCTCCACTGCTAATGCAGAATGCACGGGCTTCACTCCAGCCTCCCTTGGAGGGAGCTTATCCCAGAGGAATGTGTGCAATTCAGGTGAAAGACAACCCCTCTCACCACACTATATATAGTGATTCTGTCCTCAGGGAGTCCTCCTACAGAGATTGCCCTACACGTTGATGTTATTCTGTGGTTCCTCCAATGGATGATAAACAAGACATAGAAAAAGAACAATCATGGGACTCTGCAGTCAGACAATTTTGCTATTGTCTGCTACGCTCTCTGTTTTTTGGCTCCCAAATAGGAAGGACAATATATCGTAAATATTTATGGAGCCAGACACAGAATGAAGGACAGTGCCAAAGAAAAGAATGGCACATGAAAGCAATTAAAGTGATTAACATTTCCATGTGCAATGGAGAAGTACTATCTACAGTACTTGTTGGTGATCAGCTTAATATTTAAGACTTCTTAAAGAATGAAATGCACTTTTGTGGCTGAATATAAAGTATGGGCTGCAAAATTGTGTTCTTGCCTGAGTTCCTTAAATTTGCATGTATTTTAGGATATATGAAGACCAAAATACATTGTTAGAATGCACACGTGATATGTTAAGCACATTTGGGCCATATTTTATATTGGGCAGCTGCCATTATCATCATCATCACCATCAAGGATTAATGAAGAGAAAAAAAAAGGGCAGAAACGAGTCCTCACCTCAAAATTGACCCAAGTGCTCGCTCTCATAGCCTGGGAAGCCAATGGGGTCACAACTAGATACAGGCTGATATGTTACCACTATAATAAGGCCATCAGTATAATAGTGAGAACTAGCTCCAGCCTGGTTAGCATGAGACTGTGGGCCTGATTCAGACCCGGACGCTATTTGCGGCCGCTCGCTGGCTAAAGGGGCCGGCTATTTAAATCATGTGCTCGCACTGCATGGCGTAAGGCGCCCACTAAGTAATAGCGAGCGGCCGCACTATGCGCTCGCACCTGTATAAAGACGCCCCTTTGCCACTCGCAACACACGTCATCTCCAGCAGTTGTAGGATTAATTGGGAACATCGAGAGTCATCGGAGCTGCTCGCAGCGCTTGTGGTAGCCTTTTCCAACCACAACATTGCGAGCAGCACAGGCTAAAATACAACCCAGTCACGTGTGTAATGACGCTACTTTGCTTATTATGCACACCCATTCTGACGGTCGGGCACACCTGTGTTTGCACATCAACACCCCCGTTTACTAGCACTTTCCCCTGTCACCACCCACAAACGGCACTATCTGTCACTCAAAATAGCGGCCTGACTGCGGGCTACGGGCGAGCACTTTCCCATCGCACTGGCTGGTTCGTGCACGCGCATTGCGACTCATATGCATGCACAGATTGCAAAAAATTGCTCAATGCGAGCGAGGGCAGCATAGTGTCCGGGTCTGAATCAGGCCCTGTATTCCCTGCAAATAAACAAAACAACCCACCCCCCTTCCTCCTAGTTCACACAAACCCTGCACCGAAGGCACTTGTGTAATGTGGCACTATAGGGCCCAGCAAGTTCTGGCAGCTATTAACTGCTTAATGCATGCTTTCACTTGTAGAATACAAAAAACAACATATCCATGTCTACCAGAACCCACTGAGACCATTAATGTCAAATATCAAAGAGATACAGGGGGGTAACTAGAACTCTGTCAGCCCCATAGCAACATTTTGAAGGAGCCCCAAGACACTGCTCTTTGCGGCAGTTGTTAATTTTATGCCTCTTTGTAGTGCCCCCAGTTCATGTCATGCTACATATTGCCAGCAGTTCATACTATGCCACTTTGAAGTGCCATCTGTTCACATTATGCTACATTGTAATGTCCTTAGATTATATTATGCCACACAGTGTTCACAGTTCACATTACGCTACATTGTAATGTCCCTAGATTATATTATGCCACACAGTGTTCACAGTTCACATTATGCTACATTGTAATGTCCCTAGATTATATTATGCCACATAGTGTTCACAGTTCACATTATGCTACTTAATGCTGCCAGTTCATATTATGCCACATCTTAGTGCCCCCAATTCACATTATGCTGTGCAGTGTCCCAGCTCACATTATGCCACATTGTAGTGCCACTGGATCACATTATGCCACACAGTAACCCATTTTACATTATGCCACGTTGTGCCCCTACAAACGTCCTCATTGTAGGTATAAACAGTGCACTCCCCTCCTGCCAATGCATTTCAACCACAAATGTCTATGTCAAGGCAATGGGAGTACATGGAGACTCAATTTCCATGGAGAGCTCCTCCCATTTGGACCTGGACTTGATCTGGTGTTTTAACCGGGATTTAACATCTCCATCATCTGAATTATTACAGGCTCCATTTCCACCATGGGCTGAATTTAATAAGCCGTGAAAAGCCGAGGTCGGCAAAAAGCGCAATGGTTTCGCCTAATTCGCCTGTTTGGATGCAATGTTTTCGCCATGCGCATCCCCACTTTTTGCCCTTTTCAATTCCAAAACAGATGAAAACACGAATAGGCGAATGTAGTGAATAGTGAAACTAGCGAAAAGTACAGCGGATTTTGGGGGAAATCAGTCTGACCGTGGGAATCAATATAGAAGAGTATTAAAAGCCCTAATAAAGGTATTTAGTGATCTTATATTGAGTCAAATGCCTGTTATATGGATATTTGCATAGTGTGCACATATTATATAAAAGCAATGTTTTTACAGGTGTGTGCTAACCTAAATTTCACACTACCTGCATTAACCCCACAAGCTCCTGGTTGTTTCTGCTTGTAGCAGTATATGTGCATATCTGCATTAACCCAGTGTTACCCTGTATTGTGTTATCTGCCAGTTAATTATCCAATAAGCCTAGTTAAGCATTCTGCACTGTGAACTGACCTCCGTCACACACCGCTGACAGCACCTATCTACACCATAGGTTCTACCAAGACTTATAGGGTGATTATCAATAAGTTGATTATTGAGCCCGCCCCCTCCACCCCAAAAAAATACAAACAAAAACAAAACACATAATCAGTGTGTTATCTGGTGATCATTTCTGCACTGGAGTTAATTTATTCCCATTTACAGGTATACTAGTTATCACTATCAATAAGAAAAATAAAGCTGACTTACAGCAGGGAGGCAAAATAACGATCGCGTTCAACCAGTCAACTTCACACATGCGACTGGGCGATCGCGGGGGATGTCCGGGAGCAGCCACCACCAGCCAATAAGAGTCAGGCAGATTCTTATTGGCTGCTGCACCCAGGGCCGGCGCAATGCACTTAGGTGCCGCTGCTGCCTACTGCCAGGCGCCCGCTGAGATTTTGTTACCAGCAGGCACCCCGTAGCTCCTTCCCTGCAGTGGCTGCCAGAGGCTGGAGCTCACTTCTGACCTCCACCTTCCGGCTCCCGCAGTGGGTACTATGGGAGAGACGTCATGGCGTTTCTCCCATAGTGCTGAGCGGGAGGAACAGTAGTATGGCGTCGGGCACAGGGGCGGGGATTCAGGTCAGGATAATGTTGTTCGTGTGGCATGTGGTATAAGAGATAGACACGAGATGTTAGACAGTCAATAGGTAGACAGGGACAAAAGGTCGACATGTAAGAGGGTTGACAGGTACAAATGGTTGACAGGGTCAAAAGGTCAACACAAAAATGGTCAACACATTTTTTTTTTACTAGCCCTAATCTTCACCCTAACCCTTCCTCCTGGTGCCTAACCCTAACTGTCGAGTTAGGTGCCTGATCCTAACCGTCCCTTCTAGTGTCTGACCCAAATCCTCCAGTAAGTGCCTAACCCTAACCCTCCCTCCTGGGGTCTAACCCTAACCATCGGGGTAAGTGCCTAACCCTAACCGTCAGGCTAAGTGCCAAACCCACACCCTAAAAAAAATATATATATATATGTTGTTGACTATTTTTGTGTCGACCATTTTGTGCCGACCTTTTGACCCTGTCGACCATTTGTACCTGTCGACCTTCTTACATGTTGATATTTAGCGTGTCGTCCTTTGTCCGACCTATTGTCTGTCTAACATCTGTGTGTCCGTCATTTATGTGTAAGGAGGACTACTACAGAATAAGGGGCATTACATAAGGGCCACTACTACTGGGGGCATTGCACAAGGGGCACTACTACAGTGGACATTGCATAAGGGGCACTACTGTGGCAATGTGTATAAGGGGCACTACTGTATGTGTCGTAATGTGAATAAGAGACACTACTATGTGGTGTGAATCAGGGGCACTATGTGCATTGTAAAGTGAATAAGATTGTGCTACTGTGTGGCGAATTTTAATTAGGGAAACTTTGTGTGATTTTGGCAGGACAGACCCCACGCCCCTTGCTGTGAGGCTACGCCCCCTTTTTCGGGCTTGCTAGATCACAAATGGTTTTTAGCTTTAAAAGTAGATCACCGAGTCCTAAGAAGTCTGGCCACCCCTGAATTAGAGTATAAGGGGCCTGATTCAGAAATTGACGCTAATGCCACAGCTGCTGCAAATTTGTACACAGCGGCTGTGCGGAAATAAGGAAATGTCGCAGCCGCCAATCCAACCGATTGCTTACAAAGACAGGATCAATTCGAGATCAGTCGATGATTGAAGTTTTGAGTAACCCTATGGTTACACAGAATGGCTGCCGGAACTGAGACGCCAGAGCATTTGAAACTGCGTACGGGATCGCATTCGAATTCTGCGACACGCCCACCGAATGGTCGCAACACACCTGCGCTTTCATGGCCTCTCCCCCGTAACGTCCCACGAGCGCTCCCTGAATGTCCTTCACACTGCATCCAAATCTTCTCTGCGACCACCATCGCTCAAGAAACTTCACGCATGCTCTGACGCATGCAGATCACTGATAATAACTCATCTGTGTAGATAGTAGATATTGGTAATGCGTTCATCTCGGAATCAGGCCGAAGGTTACAATTTCTATACTATAATGAAAATCAGAAGTAAAATATTTGATATAAGAATGTAAAAGCTGCTGCTGGTTCTCCTTTATACCGTATAAGTGTATATCTGTATTAGCATAATATACATCTCCTCTAAAGAGAGCTTTGCTTATAAATCACTGAATGTATTTCAAGACATAATGAGTTTTCTTTCAAGTGCCCTGTAAACTGAATATTATTATTATTATTTTTGCAAACTACCTTGAGGCTTAAATACAATAACTAATAAAATAAAAATAATGACACATAAAAGTTCAAGGACGGAGAGGGAACCAAGAGTTCATTTTGCTTTGGGGACCTGTATGAATACGTTGTGTTTGTTTGTATTTTTATTAGCTATGTTTTACAGAAGATTTTGATCCTAAAGCCAAAGAACTAAAGAATAAATAAATAAAATAGTGCTGGAACTTACTATTTTGCATCTCATATACATACATACACTTACAATCTATTTTGAATTTTGCCATATTTTGTACTGATTGGCAGCTATAAGAAATTACTGACCGTGAACGTACTTTCTAAAATTTAAGAAAGTGCCACAAAATAAATCATCTGGACTAAAGATGACTTACAGGTACTGTACAAGTGGTTTCAGGCCTGCTTAGAAGTAGAACATATTCACAGGACCATAACTAGGATGGTGCGGCTGGTGCTGCGGCACAGAGCGTACGATGCTCTGGGGCGAAACCGGCCGCCTTCACATCTCTATATGCAGGGCTCCCACTGCTATGTATGTGCCTGATTCAGAGCTGGACGCTATTTGCGCTCGCTCGTTCAGAAAAAGGGGCCGGCTATTTAACGAAACATGAAATCGCTATTTTGTAAAGACGCCCCCTGGCCGCTCGCATCCTACGTCATCTCCGCTATTTATTAGATTAATCGAGTACATCGAAAGGCGTCTGAACTGCTCGCAGTGCTTGTGGTTGGATTTTCCTACCGCAATCATGCGAACAGTTCAGGCTAAGAAACAACCAAGTGACGTGGCCGATGACGCTGCTTTGTTAATTATGCACACCCTTAAAACGCCCGTTTTGACCATTTGGCACGCTTGCGTTCGGATCTCCACTCCCCGTTTTCAAGCACCTTCCCCTGTTACCACCCACAAACGCCTCATCCTGTCACTCAAATTAGCAGGTCCCTCGCTATTTTGCGAACACATGATTTCCGACTGCACTGACTGGATGGCGCATGTGTGAACGAGCGGCCGCTTACGAGCGGCTCTGAATCAGGCCCTATATCACTAGTAGTGCGACCATCTCCTTATATGCATTCCAGAGATCCAACTCCCAATTTGCTTTGTTTTGGGGACTCTCCAGAGCACGCGTGTGGTTCAGCGCCAGCCCTGACAGACATCCCTGGGCCAATGACAGTTTAGAGGTAGCGGGACGGCGGCAGACAGGGGTGAGGGGGTGGGAGGGCAGCAACTGACTATGACAGAAGCATGGAGGAGATAGTGGAACAGAGAAGAAGGACACTGGGGTGTCCCCTCCCCCAGTCAGGCACAGTGTCTGGTGAGTGCTGTGAGTATCAGAGATGGATGTGTTGTTTCGTGGACTGACTGTCCTTAATAGCAATCTAGCAATATGTAGGGCCAGGGCAGCCACTCTCACTATCTGCCACCCCCAGCCAGCCACCATTTATCTGCCACCCTCCTTCTATCCCCTGCCACCCCCACTATCTGCCACCCCTGCCACTCCCCACTATCTGCCACCCCTTGCCAGATACCACTATGATCTGCCACCATCCCTCTGCCACCCCCAGCCAGCCCACACTATCTGCCACCCTCCTTCTATGCCCTGTCACCCCAACTATCTTTCACACCCTTCCAGTCACCACCCCTTGCCAGTCACCGCTACCACAGCCAGGCCCCATTATCTGCCACCCTCCTTCCATGTCCCATCACCCCCGCTATCTGCCACCGCTGCCAGTCACCCCTCTATCTGCCACCTCCTGCCAGTCACACCCCACTATCTCCTATCCCTTTTCAGTCACAACTATGATTTGCAATCCTCCCCTTGCTACCCCCAGCCAGCCCCCATTATCTGCCAACCTTCTTCTATACCCTGTCACCTCCACTATCTGCTACCCTGCTTATACTCCCCAACTGCCAGCCCCTCTTTGCCCCCTGCAGCTAGGGCTCACCCCGCAGCACCCCAGAGTAGGCAGCAATGATAATCCTCATGGTGCGGCCGCTGACAGGTTAGTGCAGCCAACTGCAGGAGCTCACATCCCCCGATTACTGTGTGATACCCTATACTATGGGTTTATTCACAATGTAATCATACAATATAGTATAGCAGTAAAGATGGCAATAGTGAATCCTTTCTTATGTTTATTATACTTTGCAAGAACAAAGAAACACTTGGCAATATTCATATTTCAATAATGCATTTCAGTAGACAGTAGCACACACATTAACACTCTTATTTTATTTTTCAGGAACCTGCAGATCACTAGCGAACGCTGGACTTCGAACCTGCAAACTTTAAATGGGTAAGTATGCTCTAGTGGCAATTAACAAATGACTAATTTTGCAATTCCCTTAACATCTCTAAAATATATACAAAAACCTCACGTGAGTATGATAAACGGATAAGGGCCCTCATTCAGAGCCGTAGGCTCTGAGCAGAGCGCACGCTCTGAATGAGGGCCGGCCTCCATGAAAATGGAGCGTCCTCCAGGACGCTCGTATAGCTGTGGGTCACCACCCACAGGCTAAACGAGCGTGCATTTTGATGGCCGCGATGGTCGTGACCATCGCGACCATCGAAACTGCGAGCCGGAGCCTGCGGTTGAGGTTTTCAACCGCAAGCTCCGGAGTGATTTTGGCTCTATCAGAGCCAAAATCACTCCCACTGACATCACTAGTGATGTCAGTGGGCCGGCTTCTGACGGGAGGCGTTCCCGTGGAAACGCCCCCGTCAGGGAGGCACGCCCCCAGCACACCTACCAAAGGGGGCGTGCTGTCAATCAACATCGACAGCACGCCCCCTTTGATCAGACACAACGAGCGAAGGACTTTCCTTCGCTCGTCGCGTCTGGCGTATGCGCACGACGGAGCTCCCTCCGTCGTGCGCATGCTCAGTCCAGAACATCGACCCACTTGCGAGCGGACAGCCGCTCGGGAGTGGGTCTGAATCAAGCCCAAGGTTAGATCAAGAATACAATTGCAAACTTGTGTTACTTTTCTATAAACCTTTTTAGGAAAACGTTTTCCTCACACTACTGCACTGTCTCATACTATGCTAGTTCAGCTCTGAAATAGTTAATAGGGTGCACCCTTCGTTGCCCGGGATATGAAGAACAGTTCATAAACTGCTCCAGCTACAGTACGTGTCTGTATTTAATGCAATACTGTAATCCTCTGTAAATTATCCTGCTGCGATGGTGTTGGTATTACAGTCATTTCCTTCTCTGATTAGCAACCTTAGGCCCTCATTCAGACCCACTCGCAAGCGGGCGCACGTACGTTAGGCGTACGTACAAAAATATTTAAATTCAATGGCTCGCTCGTATTTTCGTTCGCATCTAAAATTCCTCCCTAAACTCTGACGACCCCTCCTCTAACTAACGAGCGTACGAAATAGCGAGCGTACATCCCCGAAATGGCTTGAAAGGAACGCACGCACACGTATAAACAGGAAGTGGCCTTGTCAGATGTCGATTACCTGCTCCTTTATTCTGCCTACCTCCATCAATCGTATCATGCCAATCAATGTATCAATTAGCTTAATTGTTTGTTTGTTTTCAACACAATGCAAGAAACTTTACTCTTGTCCGTGTTTGTGTTTACCCGCAGAATACGTACGGATGAAACATTCGCTTTTATTGTTCAAAAAACATGTGAACCACAATTAAACAATTGTACTATTGCTGTGGATCCCCGCATATTTCCCTGGGTTGATTTCTTTATTTAAATTTGCTTACGCATGTCACTGCATCAAGCCTATCATAACTCTCCAGAGATTTCTGGCCCTGTCGAACACATGACTCATACACTAACCAATAAAATTGCTCCTGTTAATTTCCAAAATACATTAGCCAATCAGAAAATTTTTACACACTTTATCAAAAATGATTTTTAAGAAAAACACCATTGCCATCATGAGAGCCTCCGCATTCACCAGGCGTGAGCTGCTGGTGCTTACGGAGGTCATGGATCGCCGGATCACCAGCCAGCCTCAACCCATGACCAACCGGCAGAAGCGCTCCGCGTATGCGGAGGTACGGTCCCGCCTGCGGTCCTTCGGCTCACGCCGCAACATCGGGCAGCTGGAGCGCAGGTGGTCCGACCTGCAACGGCGAACGCCCCGCTTGCTGGCATGCTTTCGCATGCAGATCCTGGCAAGTAAGTGTTATGTATTGTGGTTTTAATGTTTGTGTTTGTGGGGCAAACTGCGTGTGCATGTTTTCCTGTCTGTTCTATTTATTATTTGTACTCATATCTGCGTGTGCATGTTTTCCTGTCTGTTCTATTTATTATTTGTACTCATATCTGCGTCTGCATGTTTTCCTGTCTGTTCTATTTATTATTTGTACTCATATCTGCGTGTGCATGTTTTCCTGTCTGTTCTATTTATTATTTGTACTCATATCTGCGTCTGCATGTTTTCCTGTCTGTTCTATTTATTATTTGTACTCATATCTGCGTCTGCATGTTTTCCTGTCTGTTCTATTTATTATTTGTACTCATATCTGCGTGTGCATGTTTTCCTGTCTGTTCTATTTATTATTTGTACTCATATCTGCGTCTGCATGTTTTCCTGTCTGTTCTATTTATTATTTGTACTCATATCTGCGTCTGCATGTTTCCCCTCTATTTCTGTTTTTTTAATTCTACTGCTATTTTTTTTTGTTTTGTTTTTTTTTATTTTATTTTTTTTAGTTTGGTTGCCCTGATTTGTCCATAAACTAAACGCAATTTCTTTGACATATTTTAGGGGGACAGCCAAGACTCCGCCGTCACCGTCCGTCCAGACGGCGTTCCCGCCCACTCTCCCCAACCCCCAGCCAACACTCCACCCCAAATCTTTCCCCTATTCCCCACTCCTCCCCATCCTTCCCAGACCCTCTCCCGGAAATGTCGGGCCTCCTTCCCCTCCGTCCCACTTCCCCCTCTCCTCCACCCACCCCTCTTCCAATTACCCCCTCCCCGGAGTCCAGCATAACTCCGCCCCATTCTTTGGGGAATGACGGATCCTCCAAGGAGGATCATGGAGGTTTGGCCGGAGCTCCCGTTTTGTCTCCCGGTATGTTTTTTTTATTTTTTTTTTAAAGCACAAACTGTTTGTATGTAATCATGTGTCGTGCCTTTCTTCGTGTTTTTGTGGCTTGACTTTTGTTGATTGTGAAGGTTTGCCTTTACCTCTTCCTGGTGATTTAAGCATACACATATCATACCTGTGGGAATTTGTACCTAGGCCTTGTATTTTTGCCAGCCCACCCTTTTTATTTTTGTTTTTGGGTTTAGGAGTGATTTGGGTTTTTTTTTTTATTTTTCTGTGGATTCCCTATTGTTGTATTAACCCACACACTTTTCTCACCCACAGAGGAACAGAGGCGTCGGCAAGAGGTGGCGGATGTTGTGGGGCAGATGCGCCAACATGTAAACGGCCTTCTGGTGGCCCTCGACCGGCTGTCTGGCCTCCTTCGGCATTAGTTTTTTTTTTTTGGTTCTATTTTCCAATTAAATTTATTAAGACAAATATACGTTGTGGCTCATTTTTAAAAACCAAAACCAAGATAGTTTAGCCTGACATAAGTAGACTGTTCCTGCAAGGATTTCCCTTTTTTAAAAGTTAGATTGTGTTTTGTCTTTGTATGTCAAACAGACACCAGAAACACATAACAGTAACAATGTCATTTCCCTTTTTGGGTGTAGTGTCAATTACAGATTTCTACATTTTCCAGGTTCCTACTTGGTGCGCAAGCTGCTTAGGCCAATCTTACAAATCCCAAGGTTGGGCCAGGCTTCCTTTTGGTGTGGATTGGGAAGCTGAAAACATATTTCAGTTTTGCTCAACTGGCGTCAGTACTGGTTTACCCCTTAGTCAAATGTAACTTGTGTTAACCTGGTTACACTTGCTGTTAACGTCCCAAAAAAGGAAGACCATTTCACTCTTCAAACATTTATTCACAACATAACAGAGAAAACAAAGTGGTCACTCCCAAAAAAAATACACAGTGATAAATTCAAATACAACACATACCAAGAAATAATTAAATAAAAACACAAAATCAAGAACTGGTTGACGAAGGACCATGCCAACATGATTCCACAAACATGGCGTTGCGATATGGGTTCCAGAATATATGCCCAAAAGGACCAGATCCAGGTTTGGTAAGGGTAGCAGGAAGTAGTGAGCGTTGGAGTGCCAAAGATTATGTGAACAAACAGAAGATGGTGAGAAAAATAAAAATAAATTAGATGTTCGCCAAAAAACACAAACACATTAGGTATAAACACTGGAGTTTTGTTCAAACTTACCTAAAAAATCTGGCCACCACATCATCGCGTATGGCCCCCCCACATACTGACCTTCGACCAACCTCGGGGGGGCCATCCTCAGGTAAGGCATCCTCTGGCTGCATTGGGACACCACTCCTTATGGCAATGTTGTGAAATATCCCACACAGGACCACAATTTTCGACACCATATCCGGCACATACATGAGCTCGCCACCAGAGCGGTGGAGGCATCTGAATCGGCCTTTTAAAAGGCCGATACAGCGCTCCACCACTTGCCTGGTGGCTGTAAGTGCGGAATTATACGCACTTTGTGGCCCTGGTGTGGGAGCCAAATAAGGAGTGAGCAGCCAGGACATGCAAGGGTATCCACTGTCTCCTGTGAACAAAAATAGACCACATCAGGAACACTGTGTATCAAGCTTAACATTGTTATGTACTAAAGGTCTCCACTTACCCAGAAGCCACGCATCACCAGCTTGTAGGTTGGTTAATTTCTGCCATATCCCTGATTGCCGGATGACGAAGGAGTCATGAGCACTTCCGGGTAATTTAGCATTCAGGGACAGGATCTGGAGGGAGGCATCACATACCACCATTACATTCAGGGAGTGATAGTGTTTCCTGTTTCTAAATATTGCCTCCAGCCGTGCTGGAGGCTGAAGTGGTATGTGAGTACCATCCACAACCCCTATGATGTGTGGGAAGCCAGCTATTTGGTAAAAATTGGCCTTGGCCACACTAAGGGCACCCATATCCAAAGGCATTTGAATAAAATGATGGAGGTGCTTGAAAAGTGCCTCCATCACTGCCCTCAGGATCCGGGAAAAGGAGGATTGGGAGATGCCCGCCACTATTCCCACCGTTGTTTGAAACGATCCTGAGGCACAGAAATGTAACACCGCCATAAATTGCGTCAGTGGTGGTATTGCTGTTGGACTGTCAATTTGCCGCTCAAGATCACTTTCTATTAATGAGAGAGTGTCTATGATGATTTTGGGAGGTAGACGGTAGCGTCTTAAAACCTCATCATCGGGCATTCCAAAAAGGGTGACACGTGTTCGAAATATCTGGGGCCTTGCATGCCTACGATGCCTACGCCTGGGACGAGTTTGAGGTTGGTCATCTTCCGGGAGCAGGGCCAGAACAATTCGCCCCAGATCTACCTGAAATTCAAAGTTTACAATGTAAGGCTTTTGACCCACCCCAAAAGTAACAAAAAACAACTTAGCTTTCTGATACCATCCATAGCTGCTTACATGCCGGGGTATTGTCATGATACGTATAAACTGTAAAAAAGCCAACAATGAGACTTCAAAAATTTAGAGGGTGTTTTTTTTTTTTTTAAATTGTTGCAAGCCAACACAGAAAATAGCGGAAACACACATTTGGCCATCGATGAAAACGACATTGCACACCGTACGTCAAATAGGGTTCAAATGGACCCAAAAAATGGAAAAGGGAAAAGCAAAACTGGATTATATGATGAATAAGCCGTCAAAAATGCGGTAATTAATTCGCAAATGCAAGTCACTACACCAACAGTCAAAAATGCGGTAATTAATTCGCAAATGCAAGTCGCTACACCAACAGTCAAAAATGCGGTAATTAATTTGCAAATGCAAGTCACTACACCAACAGTCAAAAATGCGGTAATTAATTCGCAAATGCAAGTCACTACACCAACAGTCAAAAATGCGGTAATTAATTCGCAAATGCAAGTCACTACACCAACAGTCAAAAATGCGGTAATTAATTCGCAAATGCAAGTCACTACACCAACAGTCAAAAATGCGGTAATTAATTCGCAAATGCAAGTCACTACACCAACAGTCAAAAATGCGGTAATTAATTCGCAAATGCAAGTCACTACACCAACAGTCAAAAATGCGGTAATTAATTCGCAAATGCAAGACAAAAAATGGACTTACCCAACTCGAATATATAAGATTTCCCAAAAAAACTTCTTTGGGTCCGAAAACCAAAAAAAACTAAAAAAGATGAAATGAGTGTTAAACAAATTAACGAACCACAAAACAGAAGAATACACCAATTGGCCACAAATTTGACTGCACAAAACTTACCAAATCAGGAAAGGATGTGGAAAAAATGAAAAAAATGCGAACGGAAAAACCAAAGAAATGTAGCAAAAACAAACAAAAAACCAACTCTGCCAAATCCTCCAACCGCAAACAACAAAATCCAAACCACTTAACCGACAACACTCCAACAACCCCACCTCGACTCCACACACACCAAGCCATAAATAGTGTTTATTTTCCCGCACAAATTAAGGATGAATCATAGGGACGCACAATCAATGATGCGGCCGCAAACTAAGGACGCATGTATAAATACGTCACGAAATCACATAGAATTTCTGGATGATTTCATGCTGGAAGCAGAGACATGGCTTCAAACCAGGGAAACAATGGTCAAAATTGCGGCGGTAAGGCCTTCATGCATTTTGTGTCAATGATTCTTTTAAAACATAATATTGTGCAAGTTGTGAAGTGGCTAAATCTGCATATTTACCCAAATAGGTGAGGAGGATGACATGGAAGAGACTGCTGGCCCCAGTCAACCCGCCAAAGCTGGCAAAAAAAAAAGGCAGCCACATTTCACAAGCAAGGAGATGGAGGTTTTGATCCAGAAGTGCGTTGACATCCTGCCCCAGGCAGCCAGGAATATGAGCCAAAGCCAGAAGTGGAGAATGTGGGAGGAGGTCGCCGTTGCTGTCAATAGGGTGGGTGATTATGTCCGTCTAGCCCGGGATGTCAAACGGCGGTAAGTAAACACTTTCCCATCCTATAAACAAACCCCATTGTAAAAAAAAGGATAATGGTTCCAAATTCATTCCACAGATGGGCAGACTTCAAATATCGTCTCAAACAAAAACTTGCCGACAGGGCTAGGCATGCAAGGGGGACAGGTGGGGGTCCCACCCCTGTGTCATTGGAGTTGACAGACTTAGAAGAGATGGCACAGGGGTGTGTGCAGGCTGTGGAGGTGTTTGGCGTGTCCAACATGGATACGGACATGCCAGACTTTGCGGCTCCTCATGTTGGCCAAGGTAAGTCTTGTGATGTCACCAACTCAGAAATGCTATTGTGCCAATATGTAGATTCTAATGTGAGTCTTTTCTCCAATTTCCTAACAGAGACAGAGGCGGATGAGTCTGCTCCAGAGGGGAGCCTTGGCCGCAGAATTTCTGCTGGCTCTGCAGGGGAGGAACCAGTACATCCGGCTGAGGACCCTGCAGAAGCCAGTCCAGGGCGTGCCCCCTCGCAGGCAGTGGGCCTCCTCACAGAACTCAATTTTAAATCGGATTTCCATACGGAGATTCTGCAGAGGATGGACGCCAGTCTGATACGGGTGGCTGAGGCCCTGGAGCAAAATGCTGCGGCCAACGTGACCATTGGTCAGGCCCTGGCGGAAAATACCAGGGAAAACATCCGCATCGCCGATGCCCTGGAGCAGCTCGTTCGCCAGCACATGGTGGAGCCGACCTCCCTTCCTGCCGGAACATCCGGATCCTCCACCTCTGGCACAACATCAGCCAATCCTCCAAATGTGCCTAGCCCTGTGCCTAGTCCAGAGGCCACAACATCTGCCTCTGGACAGGCCAGCCCGATGGCATCCCGGACCTGGTCTGGCGCCCACCCTCACCCAGCCAAACGGGCGAGAAAACGGTGACAGCAATGGCGACTTTTCCCACACTCCTTCTGTGCTTGGCTCATATTCCTTTCTGGTCAAAACTTCCCTCTCCTTTCTTGTGAAATGTTTTTAAATTTTGTATTTACGCTTATGTTAGTAGTTATGTTTTTTTTTTTTTTTGGATCAAATATCTTGGCCACAAAAAAAGGCAACAAAATATTAGGCCAATTTGTTTGTGTGTAAACAATAAATTAAAAACAAAACACTGACATTGTATTGTGACATTATTGTACAAATGGGTTACATTTAATCCTGGCCTTAAAGGCAAAAACTGACCCTCTTTAAAAAAAAAAAAGGCCTCTTTAAGGAACGTTTAAAAAATCACATAGCGATGCAAATTCCACAGTAAACCAAAAAAAAGGGGAGCTAATTAAAAGATGATGACATTATTGTTACAATAGGCCATAACCACCAAATTGTGGCCAAAATAAAACCCCAAAAATGTACGCTAATTGATTGTGTAATCATGACATTAGCAGCTCTGATTTCCACCTGCGTACGCTTTTGTGCTATCCCAATAAACTGCTTTCCAAACACATACCAAGCCGGATTTCAATCCAACACTAATTACTTTACTGACCAGCCGCGATTAATCGCTGCACCATCGTGGAGTCCCGGGACGGAGGAGAAGGCCATCGCCAATGTGGTCGAGTAATCCTGACCCTAAGCTGTGCGAGCATTTTGAAGGGAAAGCGGATGTTTCAGTGACGTATGAGACGGTCCGAACACATTTGACGTTCGCATCTGCTAATGTATGTACGCCCCAAAAACGCCTCGCCACGCCTGCGTTTTTTCATCTCCACCCCCGTCAACACCCAAAAACGCCCTGTTCTGTCAATCACATTTGACATGTCACTTCCTGTACGCTATTTTAGGAACGAGAGAAAAAAAGCTCGCAATCTGCCGTACGCACATGCGCAGTGTAACACCGACGCATGCGCGGTTAGTCAACATCGGAACGCAACGAGCGTACTGTTGTTAACGTGCGGCTCTGAATGAGGGCCTTAGTTCATAGCGGAAGTATTACAAGTGCTGGCACTGAAGTGTCGCCCTAACACTGCTGGTAACTGTTGTACCTAACCTCCAATATGCGGTATCAGGGGATTACTCTTACTATTATGAATGCAGTCTATAAACCCCACGCTGATCTCTGCAGGGACTGCTGTGCATATGTAATGGTGGACAACTGTAGGCCTCCAGTTAATAGGCGCTAATGTCACTGAGTGTCTAATTGGGAGGTTGCAGCAGCTTCTTACCCCTCCAGTATCAGCTCTCAACCTCCGGCTCCTTTACAAGCTCAGTCTCTCTATATTTCCGCAGCTCCGCTTGAGGCACTCCCTTAGGGGTCGTCCGACACACCCCTCTTAGGCTGATTGTTCTCAGAACCTCCCCGGATGACACAACTTGGTCCCAGCGGATGTTCCCCACCTCGGAGACCTCCGCTGCTTCTCCCGGAGTACGGCCGCAGCCCTCAAGTAAGCATCAAGGCAGCGCAGCCCCTTCTCCTGTCCAGCTACCTCACCAACTGCACACACCAACTGCCGTTTTTCTCTAGTTCAAATCCTTGAGCCTGCTACAGTACTCACTGGTCCCCTAACGTCCACCACCACTGAGGGGGCAGTGCAAATAGTCCCTGAACCTTAATGAAACCAGTTAAATCATGCCCTATATTAGACAATGGCAGGAGTCACATTAATATTTTACATTTTCATAGAGGCACATCAGTGTGGGTAGGAACACAGGGTGTTGGTGGGGTGCCACAACTGTACAGCATGGAGCCCTGGGTGCACTACAGTCTTACAATTAGAGATGAATGGGTTCGGATTCCCACCAGAACTTCGGTGGTCCGAGTCAGATTTGAGCTGGCTCAGGTTTTCCCGCTTGACTCGGATCTCAAAATGAGGCAAAACGTCATCATCCCGCTGTCGGATTCTCACGGGTTTTGGATTGTATAAAAAGTCCTGCGATCGCTGCCATTTTTAATTCTGGCTGTGGAGAGTGAAGAGAGAGAGGAGGCTGTGAATGTGCTGTTGCTGACGCTGTGCATAGGGGCTGGCTACTGTTGTCATTGTCACTCAGGGTCTGGCTGCTTATGTCCATAGGGGGCGGGGCTGGCTGTTGTCCACATATTATATAGAGACGAGTGGTTCGGATACCAAACCGCTCAGAACAGTGGGGAACCGAGTCCACCCGAGCCGAGGCCCGCGTGTTCCTGCCGACTCGGATCCCCACTGCGAGCCAAACGTCAGCGCCCTGATGTCGGATCTCGGGAGAGTGCGGGGAGTCGCCGGACTCTACGCCATTTCTAATGCACGCTCAGTACTGCTCTCTGCTCTGCTACCGGGCTTTTGGCAGAGGGGACTGTACTGGCTGGCTGGCTGAGTGGCTGTATAGGGGGAAACAGTGCACGCTGATGCTGCGCTATACTCTGCTAATTAAGTGCTGTGTCAAGAGACTCACAAGTGGCTGTGCTGGCAAAAGTGACTGTGTAAGGACTGCATGCTGATGCTGCGCTATACTCTGCTAATTAAGTGCTGTGTGGGGGCAAACTGATTGCTGTGTGTGCGTGTAAAAAAAAAGTTTAAAAAGAGAAAAAAAATAAAACTTATTTTTTGGTGCTGTACCCCACTGTGTAAGTGTGTATTAAAGCACCGTGACTTTGTGGGCCTTAGCCCTCTGTGTATAAAATACAAGCACCATGACTAATTGGGCAGTAGCCCTCTGTGTATAAAAAATACCAGCACCATGACTTTATGGACCTTAGGGGGTCATTCAGAACGCTCGCAAGCAGGTCGATATTGCCCCACTGCGCATGCGCACGACGGAGGGAGCTACGTCGTGCGCATGCGTGAGACCCGGATAGCGATTGGCAGCACGCCTCCTTTGGTGGGCGTGCCGGGGGCGTGGCTGCCAGATGGAGGCGTTCCCATGGGAACGCCTACCATCTGGGTCCGGCCCCACTGACATCACTAGTGATGTTAGTGGGAGTGATTTTGCCTCTGATAGAGCCAAACTCACTCCGGGGCTTGCGGCAGCGAGACCCTACCGCAGGGTCTCCGTCGCAAGCCCGATGGTCTCGATGGTCTTGACCATCGCGACCATCATCATGGATGCTCGCATAAGCTGTGGGTGGTCACCAACAGCTATGCGAGCATCGAGGAGGACGCTCCATTTTCATGGAGGATGGCCCTGATTCAGAGCGAGCGCTCTGGTCAGAGCGTTCGGCTCTGAATCAGGCCCTTAGCCCTCTGTGTATAAAAAATACAAGCACCATGACTAATTGGGCAGAAGCCCTCTTTGTATAAAAAATACAAGCACCGTGACTTTGTGGGCTTTAGCCCTCTGTGTATACAAGCAACGTGACTCCGTGGGCCTTAGTCCTCTGTGTATACAAGCACTGTGACTCTGTGTGGTCTGTGCCACTGATCTGTCGCTTAGTAACCAGTCAGCTCACTGCTACCTTTGGCCAATAATGGTGAAAACAATATTATAAGCTATGAGGTGGTCTAAATTGACTGTAATGACTGGAAATTAATGGGGGGGAAAAAAGCCCAGTTTATGTGATTTTAGCTTTTTTTGTCAATTTCTGTAAAAAATATAAACTCAAATCCAAAGCCAGTCACCGCAGTTTGGCAAATCCAAATCCAAAGCCAGAAAATAAAATAGGAACCAAATACAGCAAAAATGGTCCAGCGCACATCCCTAATATTATATACAATATGGGCAGGCTGGCTGGCTGTTGTCCTGTCCACTCCATAGGGATTGGCTGGCTGTTGTCCATAGGGGCTGGCTGTTGTCCATATAGGGGCTGGCTGGCTGTTGTCCTGTGCACAGGGGCTGGCTGGCTGTTGCCCATAGGGGCTGGCTGGCTGTGCTGCTGTGTTGTCCAGGGGGTGCTCTGTCCATCAGGGGTGCTCTTCAGCCCCAGTGTGAAATAATTTTTGTGTGTGTGTGTGTGTGTGTGTGTGTGTGTGTGTGTGTGTGTGTGTGTGCGCGCGCGTTAGCTACACTTATCAGCAACATAGGTGCGCAGGGGTGCTGTGCTGTCTGTGTCATTTATCAAGGGGCTGCTGCCTCTTTCAGAGGTGCTCTTCACGCCCAGTGTGAAAAAAATAAAAACAATTTTTTGTGTGTGTATTTTAGCCACACTTATCAGCAACGTACGTATGCAGGGGTGCTGTGCTGCCTGTGTCTCATTTATCAAGGGGCTGTTGCCTCGTTCAGGGGTGCTTCCCCCCCCAGTGTGAAAAAAATAAAGACAATTTTTTTGTGTGCGTGTTAGCCACACTTATCAGCAACATAGGTGTGCAAGGGTGCTGTGCTGCCTGTGTCTCATTTATCAAGGGGCTGCTGCCCCGTTCAGGGGTGCTTCCCAACCAGTGTGAAAAAAATAAAAACAATTTTTTGTGTGTGCATGTTAGCTACACTTATCAGCAACGTAGGTGCGCAGGGGTGCTGTGCTGCCTGTGTCTCATTTATCAAGGGGCTCCTGCCTCATTCAGGGGTGCTTCACTCCCAGTGTGAAAAAAAAATAAAACTATTTTTTGTGTGTGCGTGTTAGCCACACTAATAAGCAACATAGGTGCGCAGGGTTTCATGCTGCCTGTGTCTCATTTATCAAGGGACTGTTGCCTCATTCAGGGGTGCTTCCCCCCAGTGTGAAAAAAATAAAAACATTCTGTGTGGGTACATGTTAGCCACACTTATCAGCAACCTAGTTGCGCAGGGGTGCTGTGCTGCCTGTGTCTCATTTATCAAGGGGCTGCTGCCTTGTTCAGGGGTGCTCTTCACCCCCAGTGTGAAAAAAAATATATTTTTTTTCTGTGTGTGATTGTGTGCATTAGCCGCAACTTAGCCGTGTTATAATTGCTTGGTGAGACTGCTGTAAGACCGCAGTGAGTATGGAGGACAGTCACATGACAGGAGAGCAGGATCCACATACCAGTCTTGTAGCTGCCGGCAGCAGTCATGATGACGATGCAAGGCCGTCAACATCATCTATGAAGGCCGATGCACCAGGGCTTAAGTCAGGCCATGTAAAAAAAATAAACTTTTACCCTGCTACAGAAAAAAAAATCTAAAGCTAAGTTAGCTTTAGAGAATCAAAAAATTGTCAATATGCCATTCACTACACAAAGTGGCAAGGAAAGGATAAGGCCTTGGCCTTTATTTATGACCGGTAGTTCTAGTGATGATTTAAGCCCTTCTGCTTGCAGGAGAGGTACAAAAAAAATAAAAATTGTTAAGACGAGTAAGACACCGGAACCAACTGTGTGCTCCGAAAAATCACAAATCCCAGAGGAGAATCCAAGTGTGCTCCCGGTTGCCATGTGTGAGCCTCACCTTTCTAATACTGTACTTGAAGAGGATCCTCCTTCCATCATTTGTGTGCCCTCTGCAAATGTGGGGATAAGCAGCACAAGTCAACATGCTGACGTAGAAATCGAGGATGCTTCTGTGGAATTGCACCAGGAGGATGAGGAGGATATTTACATAGATGGCGATAACAACAAGGATGATAAGGATGTTGATGATGATGAGGATGTTGCTGCGGAGGATGTTTGTGTAAAAACTGTAAATCAGGCAACAGTTGTTGCCTATGGTGGGAAAATTCCCATTGTTGCCATGCCTGGGCAAAGGACCAAAAAATCCACTTCCATTGTGTGGAATTGTTTCAACCCAAATCCAGACAAATTTTGCCAAGCCAAATGTAACCGTTGTCATGTAACAGTGAGTAGACGTCAGGATCTTAACCATCTAGGAACCTCCTCCTTGTTACGTCACTTGCAGCGCATTCATCAAATTGGAAAGGGTATTTCAAATTCTGAAACTTTGGGTGCAAAAAAACGATCAACAATCAGTCCAGTGTCACATAGCTGCTCCCTTCTATCTGGATCCAAGCGTCTGCAATCTCCACCACCAACACCTGCATCATCATCAGCATCCTCATTTATGATCGAAAGTAGTCCTGCATCCAATTTCCTACGGACTGACTCCTCTCCAATCCATTGTTCCTTAGAAGGATCCTTGAGTGTTACACCTGATGCTGCTATTGCTATGAGTGGATCTTCATCCCAGAAGGGGACCAGGAAGAAGACTACTTTTAGTAGTTCAACCAAACAATTGACTGTCACACAAGCCTTTGCATTTGCGAGCAAGTATGACAGCAAACACCCAGTTGCGCAGTGGATTACTGATGCCATAACAGCTATGCTGGTATTAGATGTGCGTCCAGTATCTGCCATTAATGCAGTGGGTTTTAGATAGTTGATAGAGGTCCTGTGTCCCCGCTAACATGTCCCTTCTAGATTCCACTTTTCTAGAATAGCAGTAGCAATTTCCAATCTGTACAAGGACATTAAAAAAAACCTTAATAATGTCCTCTGAAATGCCATTGTGCCCACTGTCCACTTAACCACAGATACTGTATGTGGACAAGTGGGAAGGGCAAACTAAAGATTACATGACTGTGACAGCCCACTGGGTATGTGTATTGCCTCCAGCAGTGCAAACAGCAGCAGCAGCAGCATCTAACAAATGCCAGCTATTCAGAGGCAGGATTCTCTGTGTATCACCGGTTTCACTAAGAGGCATAGCGCTGAGAACCTCTTAGAAAAACTCAGGGAAATGATTGCAAAATGGCTTACCCCACTTGGACTCTCCTCAGGATGTGTGATTTATGACAATGCCAGCAATATTTTGCGAGCATTACATGTGGGATAATTCAAACACATCCCATGTTTTGCTCACACAATTAATTTGGTGATGCAACATTTTTTTTAAATGACAGGAGCGTGCAGGAGATGCTCTCGGTTGCCCGTAAGATTTCTGGACATTTTCGACATTCAGCAACTGCGTGTCAAAGATTGCAGCACCAGCAAGAACTGTTGAATTTGCCCTGCCATCAGCTGAACCAAGAGGTAGTGACTAGGTGGAATTCTACCCTCTATATGATTCAGTGGATGGAGGAGCAGAAAAAAACCATCCACGGCTACACTACGGCCTATGACATAGGGAAAGGAGCGGGAATGCACCTTAGTCAAACGCAGTGGAGAATAATTTCCATGTTGTGCAAGGTTCTTAAACCCTTTGAACTTGCCACATGTGAAGTTAGTTCAGGCACTGCCAGCTTGAGTCTGGTTATTCACCTAATCAGACTTTTGCAAAAGCAGCTGGAGAAACTGAAGGAGGAGCTGAAATAGAGTGATTCTGCTAAGTTATTTCGGACTTGTAGATCAAGCCCTACATTTGCTTCTACAGGATCCAAGGGTCATCAATCTCTTGAAATCAAATGACTATATTTTGGTGACCATACTTTATCTTAGGTTTAAGTTATACCTTGTGTCTTTCTTTCTGTTGGACATAAATCTGAAAAGATGCAAAGAGCTGTTGCTGAAAAAATTGTCAGCTCAAGCGGCACGTGACACGGCAGCATCTCCTCCTTCAGTTTCTGCAGCTGCCATGAAAAAATTACATTTTCCTAAGAGACCCACTGCTGGTGGTGATGCAGATCAGTCAGCAAAGCCTAATGACATCTGATTGGGTCTGAAAGAACTGCCTACAATGAGTGACATGTCTACCGTGACTTTGTCTGATATGGTTACCATTCAAAGAATGGTGGATGATTATTTTAGAGATAGCATCCAAATAGGCATGTCACTCAGTCCGTTTCACTACTGGCAGGAAAAAGAGGCAATTTGGAGTCCCTTACACAAACTGGCTTTGCTGTACTTATATTGCCCACCCTCCAGTGTGTACTCTGAAAAAATTTTCAGCGCAGCTGGGAACCTTGTCAGTGATTGGCGTAGGAGGATACGCCGATCACTGACAAAGATGGAAAAGTTGATGCTCATTAAAATGAATTACAAATTCCACAAGGAAGACTGCACCTGCAAATAAGTAAAAAAAATACAGAAGCATCTGTATTGGTGGATTCCAGCGGTGACTAACTAATATTGTGTGAAGAAGAGGAGGATGCACACACTGATGGGGATGACGATGATGACATCTAATCTAATGTATTGTAAAGCCAGTTTGTGTATGGGATCATTGCCACCAATGTCCACTGCACATTGGCAGCTTGTTTTGTGGGGGGTCCAAACAAACCAATCATTTTAGCCACAAGTGGCAGTCCTTGTCACTGAAGTGATTGCTTTGTTAAACTGTGAATATCCTGTTTCATATATACAACATAAGGGTAGGTTGGAGGGCCCAAGGACAATTCCATCTTGCACCTTTTTCCTTTACATTATGTGTTGTTTGGGGCATTGCTGCCTGACATTTTTAATGTTATGGTTTATGAATGTCCACAGACAGCATCTCCTACATGCCCATTTAATTTTTTTTAAAGAACATTCATAACCAACTGCTGCTTGTTGTGTCAACCCGGCGGAACAAGTCGCACAACAGTGACATTCAGCCAAAGGTTCTCAGCCCTCAAGGCTGCTACACAGCCCAAAGGCTGCATCCTGCTTCATGGCCCAAAGGCCATCTGTCGTCACTCCTCACCAGCCCTCAAGGCTGTAATGGCCGCAACTTGCCAAGAGTTCTAGCCCTCAAGGCTGTTGAAGGACAGTTTCTGTTGCAGGACTGGTTCTTTCCTAATCATAGCTCTGTATTCCACTACTACTCAGCCCAGAGGCTGCATCAACAATTAACAATCAACTATCAATTCTTCAGCCAGTGGCTGCACCAATTATCAAGTATCAACTCTTCTTACTTCAGCCAGTGCCTGCACCAATTATCAAGTATCAACTCTTCTTACTTCAGCCATTGTCTGCACCAACTATTAATTCTTTAGCCAGTGGCTGCACCAATTATCAAGTATCAACTCTTCTCACTTCAGCCATTGTCTGTGCCAACTATCAATTCTTTAGCCAGTGGCTGCACCAATTATCACGTATCAACTCTTCTTACCTCAGCCAATGGCTGCGCCATCTATCAACTATCAATTCTTCAATCCTCAAGGGGTACCCCAACCATCATCTTTGCACAGTCCTCAACTCTATTTATCACTCAGTTTTGAGCCAGCTAGCTGGATGCAACCTTTTGGCCCTTAACTAGCTGAAAAAATCAATATTGTGAGCTGTGAGGTGGTCAAAATTGACTGGAAACTAGAGGAAATAAATATTATTGAGGTTAATAATACTGTAGGAACAAAAACAGGCCCAGTTTATGTGATTTTAGCTGTTTTCATGATTTTTTTAAGAAAAAATCGAAAACCAAAACCGAAAAACAAAACACAGAGGTGAGGTTTTGTCAAAACCAATCAAGATCCAAAACCTGGGGAGATCCAGATCCAAAACCAAAACATGAGGGTCGGCGCACATCTCTACTTATAATGAGGAGAGGGAGGAAGAGGTTACCCCGGGGCCGGGCCGGGGGAGGAGTGAGGGCTAATGCTGGGTGCTAACCTGGGCTCATGTGCCAGCTGCCTTAGCACACTGACTGAGGGTGCCCATCTCCAGACTGTACTGTATAGGGGGCCTAATTGGGGGGGCACCAATGTTCTTTCTCGCACACTGCACCAAAATGTCTAGTTACGGCTTTGTCCATTCGTGAGACACAGCAAACGATGCAGCACAAACAGTATAAACAAGACTTTAACTGTAATCAATAAGTAATTAATCTTTCAGACACACAGAGGGTGGGTTAGGAACTCTGCTCCATAAGATGACTCCGCTAAAACATACAGTGACTTGACCACCGGGACCCAGATGACACAGCTGGAGCCTCTGCAGCCATCAGCAGCAGGTAAGATATTCTATCATGGTGACATTGAATTAGAGTCTACATGATGAGTGACAACATGGCCAAATTTGACATTATGACCATGTCAACATCTCATACCACACCCTTCACCATCATCCCGAATGACTCCCTAAATACATAAATGTCCTCAGCACACTACCGTTAGTAACGCCAGCTGTTTGCATTACCTTCGGAGCATGTCCGGAGTCCTGGTCCTCTGCGCATCTCCTCTCTGGCGGCGGAAGGGACTGTGTGGGAGGCTCCGGTGGCAGGGACTGTACAGGAGACTCCATTCACAAATACTGCTGATGAGCTGCATACAGCCTCCTGGACTGTAGCCACCACCTACCTCCTGCACAGTCCCCGCTGCTGCCAGAGAGGATACATGCAGAGGACCCAGACCACAGACATGTTCTGATGGTAATGCAAATAGCCCGCGGTGCTGATGGCAGTATGCAGAGGACCCGGACCACAGACATGCTCCGATGGTAATGCAAACAGCAGGTGGTGCCATGTTCCTCTGCATGTCTCCTTTTTGGTGGCAGTGGGGACTGTGTGGGAGGTTCCAGTGGCAGGGACTGTACAGGAGGCTCCATTCATACATGGATCAACTTTTTTGGGAGTGATCCATTTATTCCCAAACTGGTAGGGCTAGCTGCTAATAGGTAGAGTGTGTTTCAAACCTAGCCCCCATTGTGTCCATAGGTAGTAAGCCTTTGGATTTTTTCTTTTGTTGTTGTTTCCATTCATACATGCCACTGTTGAGCTGAATGGAACCTCCCAGATGGTAGCCACCAGCACCTCCCGAACAGTCTCCGCCAGCACCGGACAGAAGACATGCAGAGGACCTGGACCGCAGGTATGTTCCAATGGTAAGGCAAACAACCGGCAGTGCCGATGGTAGTATGCAGAGGACCCAGACCACAGACATGCTCCGATGGTAACGCAAATGGTCAACAGTGTCAATAGTAGTATTGAGAGGACCCAGACCGCAGGCATGCTCTGATGGTAATGCTAACAGCCAGCAGCACCGATGGTAGTATGCAGAGGACCTGGACCGATGGTAGTGTAACCCATGTTTCTCTGCATGTCTCCTGTCCGGCGGCTACAGGACCTGAATGGGAGGCTCCAGCAGCAAAGACTGTGCAGGAGGCGATGGCAGGAACTGTGTGGGAGGTTCCAGTAGCAGGGACTGTGCGGGAGGTGATGGCAGGGACTGTGTGGAAGGCTTCAATCAGCTAAAATCACACATGCCCCTGCTGAGCTGGGCGGAGCCTCCAGACAATGCTGCCCTGCCTCCTGCATAGTCCCCGCCGGAAAGGAGACATGTAGAAGTCCTGGACTACAGACATGCTCCGATGGTAATGCTAACAGCCGGTGGCTCCGATGGTTGTATGCAGAGGTCCCAGGAATCAGCGGCGCCAGTGGCAACTGAGCATCATCAGGCGCTGAAACACCACATTTAGATGGAAGTCGTGGGCATCCTAAGATTGCATTTATGCAGTGGGGTGCCTCTCCAGGCACCCCACAAGCTGGAAAATTGTGCTGTCAATGCAGCAACCGCTTAGCCTCATCCGGTCCTGCTCCCAGGGCGACGGCACTGGTTTGCGCTTCATTACAGTCCTGTGTCAGACTAATGAGATATTACGCTCTATTAAGGGATGTTATATCCTCAATACCCATCCTGAAACGCAAGTCCAAATGCACCACGGCAACTATCCTGATCTTTCTGTTTGTGCAGTCATTCAGCCTAACAAAATTCAGCCTAGATTTATCGTATTTGATATTTCTTGGTCTGGTTGGATAACATGGTAGACTGATGATTGCATCAGTATGTGAATGTGAGGCGATGAGAATGCATGTTGTTTGTGTGCGTCACTCATTCCAGGGATTCACCAGACATCAAGTACAATAAAACAAGCTAAACTTTCCACAGTTCTGTAACCAGTCAAACATGTGGCTTTATACTTATCCTGACAATGTTGTATTATAAGACACATCTTGTGTCTAGCCTATAATACTAGCGCAGCTCTCAGGGCTGGCAACAGAAAACTTGGGACCCGATACACTGATATCTCTGGATAAGTATCTATTCTGAAAAGCTGTCATTTTTGCCATGACAGCTTTTCGGGAAATAGATACTTTTCCCTCTCCACTCTAACTTACCGCAGCTGTAATCAGTGCTGCGCATGCGCCGTTACATTCACAAAAGTGGCGCGTGCGCAGCACTGCCTACAGCTGCTGTAATTATGTGTCCCTCCTCCCCTCCGCTCACCTCCCTGTCCCCCACCTACTTGGCTGCTGCAGCCGCCTCTGGCTCCGGGAACCAGTAAAGTTTACGAAAAAAGACAAAACATTTTTTTGTTCTTCTAAACTTTACTGTGTTCTGCCGGGAGAACACAGTGTCAGAGCAGCAGCTGGAGCCGAAGGTGGGACCAGGGAGTGCCGGAGGGAGCCGAGGAGGACCTGCTCACACTGACAGCAGGTAAGTGTAACCCACTATATGCCACCTGAGAGTGGCGTATAGTAACACCATCAAATTCCAAAAATACATAATTTTCTGAATTTGATGAATAGCCTAATTTCTACATCATATGGGGAGTGTGGAAATTAATGCAGGCGGACTTAACTAGGAGATATCAGTGATATATCCTGTGTTAAGTGTGTTGAATACTAAAATAATGGTAATTAAGGAAAATATCCTTAAAACCGCTATTTTAGTGTTGATGAATAGGCCCCTGAGAGTGGGGTCAGTGAATGCTGTGAGGTGGGCAGTAATGGGTTCAATGTGGGCTGAAGGGCTCAGTGTACTGTAGGGTGGGTGGCACAGGAGAAATGGCATTGGAGAAACACACGGGGTTGGCACTGGGGAGACACACGGGGATGGTGCTGCAGACCAACCTGGAGAGACACAGTGGGATGGTGCTGGAGACACACAGGTAGGACCGCAACTAGAATTAGAAGAAAAGGCTGGCGTGCCTGGGCGTTTAACGCCGTTACAGGGGCATGCATAATTAAGTCTCTGCAATAACATACACTGGCAGAAGTCTACATGGTGACAGGAAGTTTAGCAGTTTCTGCAGTAGGGTCCGGTCAACCACAACTGTGCGAATGGTTCCGATGTTACCGGTGTTTTCGCTGACTTGCGGATGCATGTCATGGGAAGTGGGCAGCTTTATACAGTGGTGGGCGTCTTGGTATAGTGCTGCGTTTGCCGCGCGATTGCATGCATTAGCATATTTTCACAGCGAGCAGGGTGCGTGCGAACGCAGCCTTGCGAACCAACCTGAATCAGGCCCACTGTCTGCCCAGGAAGGAACAATGTCTTCAGAGGTTCCCCTGCAGAAAAACCACCATATCGGTAAGGTGTATTTTTATTTAGTACACACTAAAACAGTATACTTTATTTTTTTTTTTAAGGGGTATGCCAATGGGACATTACACCCTGGGCTCAACGTGGTCTTGAACTGGCCCTACAAGAAGTGACACTCTTGCATGACAGGCAGCCTACCTCAGCCTAGAGCGGCCCATGATGGATCTCTTTAACATAGCAAAATGAGGTTGTCCTTGTCTTGTAAGACAGAGCCCCCTCTCACTCTCTGCTCTGTTTAGCAAAGCAAGCAGTGAATAGATGCCTTCGGCGCCCGCAGAGGTCCCGATCCACACTTCTAGAAAGGCAGCCTGGATCACTCTCGGAAAATTTTCCAGGGCCACTTTAAATTCCCAATCTGCCCCTGCTTGCAATCTAATTTATCTTCCACACAACACTTTGGCCCATTTTTTTATCAACAGCTAATTAACCTACCAGTATGTGTTTGGCCTAGAGAATCGCAGTTTCGTTTTGACGGATAGACAATATGATGCCGTTTTTTAGATCTGAACATAACCGAGTAAAACCAAGTAAAACCGAACCGCTCAGCTCTAGTTTGGACTGTGGGAGGAAACACGAAAAGAATATAGACAGATTGGGGCCTGATTGGTATTGAGCTCATTGCCCTAGCGCTGTGAGCCAACAATGCTAACCACAGAGCCACTGTAGTGCCCAAAGTATGACATTTTTTGTTGCATTAAGGGTCATTTATGGAGGTACGAAATTAACTGCCCAGCCCTGTCTCATCAGAAAAAATGCACTCCTAGAGATGCTGCCATCATTGGTAACAATTCCATGTGCTTCCCTGCAAAAATGGGTCCATACACAAACAGGCATTGCGCTGAGTGTTCCATGATGTCTGCAGAAATGAATGCACCTAAATATGCACCCACAAGTAGATAGGAGGGTTTGTTCATTACGAGAATATTTGACCACTCAACTGAAGATCATTTTTGTTCAAAAACAACATAAAACATTGATGATTTTTTAGTTTTAAATATGCTAAGACATTTTTTTTAAAAATATTAAAATATTATAGTGGAAAAATACACCTATGAGGGTCCAGCAGAGCCCCCTCCCCACCCCGTGTCCATATGCCCACATTGTAGCATTAGACACCCCCACCCACCCCCCACCCCCACAGTGGCAGTGGATTCTCAGGCAGCAATATAGCCCGCAGTGGCTTTAACTATCACCCCCCAGTGGTCATAGATCTGTAAGTGACATTGCTCCCACCAGCCTAGTGTCCATACTGTAGCCCCTATTGGAGCCCACCCCCCAATCTACCACCCCTCCTCCCCCAGTGGCAATAGACTCCTGTATCAATAGAAATATAATCTTCCACCTGTACAGTGACAATAAATCAATTTTGGGCATTAAACCACTCACCCCCTGGCCCTGGCCATAGATACTCCCACTGGATTCCCCCTTTTACCATGCAGAGTACAGCAGAACAGGTGACAGGGGAGATGGACCATAACTTCATTTCACCTTTTTGCACTGGACTTTAATTTACTCTCTTGCGCATGCGCTCCAGCACACGATTCGCACAGCATTTTGGGACCCAAAATAATTAGTGAATTCGCCGGTCAGAGAATACTACATCACTTGCGAGAGCCGGAACACCAGCAGGAAATAAGATCTGCACTTGTGCAGAACTGAGTTCCGTTTTTAAATGACCATGTGATGGCTGTGGTTACATCCCATGTGACCGCGCCAATTACGTGGTTAAATTAGATTCCTATTGTATGTGAAATGTGCATTTCAGCCAATTCCCAAATTTCCCTCACTCTCAAGATAAATTTAAGACAGAGGCAGTAAGCTGTACTCTTTATTGACCATTTCCCATTAAACCTGCCCCTGGCCATGCAGAACAGTTTATATTCGGGGGGGAGGGGTTGGTATGGATGTTGCGTTTGCATAACACAGATAATTAGGTGGAGATAAAAAGAATAGGTACCGCACACTGGCATATATTGTGCTTAGAATAATTGCATTCCATCTGTACATATAAGTCTCATGTTATAAGTCTCATGTAAACTGTGAGTCCTTTCATTACTGCTATATTATAATTTTCTTAAGCACAAAAGATACGATGCCTCATAAACACAAATAAATTGCCTATACCTTATTCAAGAATGAATAAAATATATGAGGGAAATTGCTAGTCTTTGTGAGGTTGGAATTGCTGCTGTGTTTTAGTAGATGGTTGTGCACTTTCTTAAACACAGCCTGGGAAGTAATATGTATTTACATAAATAAAAAAATAAAAACAGTTAAAATAATTACAGGAAGAGGCCTTGAATAAAAGAATATATATCTGTATACATCCACGCCAACCAGCACTTAGCATTAGGGATGTATGAGCCTTCTCAGCTATTGCCTAGCAACCTCGCACTGCCTGACACAAGCCAACGCTGCATCTTACAGAACAAAAAAGCTTTACTCCTCATAAGCCTTTCAAGGTAGATCTAATTAGGAACAATTCTTTCCATAGAATTCACGTCAGCTTATTAAATAACTTTCAAGGAAGAACAATATTTGCAGTATTTTTTTATGTGTATGGTTTTGTGCATATGAACTGTATTATTAATACACTGAAATCATATCCAGGGGTGCCAAGAAGGGGGGGACGGTACCAGGGCCCCTTACTACGTCAGAGGGCACCTAACAAGGCTTGCCAAGTCCATCATGCCCACGCCCCCTCCCCCCACTTCTAGTACCTGCAGTGCCAGATTATGGTCCACATGGGCCTGGAGCTGAAATGTATGAAGGCCTATTGTGTGCCACTGTAGGGGATGTGACAAGTGCTACAGGGGTGTGATTAGTGATGTGGAGGCATGACTAGTGTGGTCTACATAGGGGGTGTGTTCTGTGCCATGGATGTGGCTAGCTCTATGGAGGGCATAGCTAGCGCCTACCTTCAACTCCTTTATAGTGGAGCTAAGGACCTGATTCAGAGTTGTAAACAATGCCCCTCTTTTACGGTGCACCGCACAATTTTCCCCGGGCTCTTGGAAGCGGGTCCCGGCTTGAGCGGGTGCTTCTTCGACCTCATCGGGTCTTCCAGGGGTTGCAGTTTTTGGTGCTGCGCAAGGAAGAGATGGTGGGGCCGTGGCCCCTGGCATCCTCCGCAACCCTGTGCTCATTGCGGGGCCCAGGCAACACCCTAGCCAGGACGGATCGAGAGTACAGTGGAGCCTCTGTCGGGAGAGGCTGCCACAGGCTCCTGGAGCACATCCCGGGGCTGCCTCGATTGGAGAAGCTTCCCCGAGATCCTGCGCACGGAGGGGGTTGGGGTCATGCCTGCAGCACCCAGGGGCTTGGGGAAAATATATAAATAAAAAGAAAAGGAGGGAAAAACAAAGAAAAATACCCACCCGACCCATGACGACTATTAAGCCCGGGGAGGGGGGCTACGGTGGATGCCGACCATACCGCTTCAGTCGGGGTGGGGGAAAATGAGTGGTCTGATGGCACCCTCCCCTCTGCCCCCAGCCGGCCATTAAGCCTGGGGAGGGAGCCGCCACCAGGGAATCCGGACACCGGGGGCCACCCCCTCCCGCCCTCTGCACGAGCTGCGCGGGTCAAGTTCTCTTAAGGGTGCAACCAAACAGCCCTGGGCCTTTTCCCGGTGCTGCTGGTGCTTGCAAAGTAATGATGATCAATGTGTCATGGTGCTTGCTCTCTCTCTGTCTCTGTCATGGTCAGTCTCATCACTCTCAAGCACATCCAATATTCAAGACAAACCAGTCTGACTGCACCCATCTGCCAGAGGGGTGGGCCTGGGAAACCCATCCCTCTACCGCACCAAGCCCCCCTGGCACTCCCGGTGTTTCCACATGTCTTGCCCTTTCACGCTTCCCAACCATCTCGGGGCGAGGAGGACAAGAGTGGAACCTGGACCAGCCAAAGGGGGACCACTCTGACTGGGTCCGTCAGCCAGGCTCCGGGGAACCACGAAACAGGCCAGGGGGGTGGGCCCAGGAAACCCATCCCTCTACCGCACCGTGGCCCCCGGCAATCCCGGTGTTTCCACACGTCTTGCCCTTCCATGCCTATCCCCATCTACAGGGCAGGGAGATCATGGGCAGTGCCTGAATCAGCTTAGAGTGGACCACTCCTGGCTTGGCCCTCTTGCACACTGTGGGGCAGCAGCAAGGCGGCCGGGACCAGTGGCCAGCACAGCAGGGAGAAAGGGCCCTGCAGCCATCGTACATTCAAATCCCCAGGCCATCCTGACACCCATCCCTGGGACAGAGACCTCCATCTACCAGGAGCACCCAGGAGACACAAGGGCAAACCTACCAAGGAGCAACCATCCTGGGTTCTCATCACTCCACAGCCACAGCTGTCCTCTCAAAATCCATGCCAAGTGCAATTCTCGGAAGTTGGGCCAGGTGCAATGAGTCCAGACCAACCGCACCTCTTCAGCCAGCTCCTGTCTCATCCTTTTTTTTCTCTCTGCTTCTCCAGGCCCATCCACAGGGGTGTAAGGCTTTCAGGCGACATGGTTTAATCTTTGAGACAAGCATAAGCTTTTAGTAGGATCAACCAGGTAGCTCTTGGTTGAAAAAAGGCCGGAGACTGGCACCACATCAGTCCCCAAACAGGTGCAGATAGCCAGGACACAAAAGATGTGGAGGCACACACCTTGGCAGTTATAAGTAGGAGGACAGATGGACTAAGCAGGCCCCAGCTGATGGCTGGTAGACCAAGCAGGAGGTTGGAGTAAGAGGAACGGCAGGGCCCACTCCATGTAGAACCAAGGACAGCACCCACTTACTTTTCCACCTCACCCAACAACCCATTCACTGGGAAATCAATGTAAGCCAGCCCGGGGTGTGTGTGGTTGGATAGGCAGTGGTCAGAAAGTCGCCTCAAGCCTCCCGGCTAAGATCCCCACAGTGGCGAGGCCAAGCCGTCAGCCCACAGGGAACCCCGCTCCTCCAAACCACCGCATCCCGCTCTACGCGTGACTTATTTCATCTTGTCCCGGGGGGGGTAAAGGGGGCGGCCATTCATCCACTCACATTCTAGCCTCCTGGCCTGATGGCATGCAGCTTTCACCGGCTCCATCTGTTAAACCTCCCACTCTTCCTACCGAGTCATCTCTATCGACCATGCTCACATCTTCGCATCTCTCTTGCTTTTCTCTCATCTGCGAGATTCACCTCCTGCATTTCCATGCAGCTGCCACACCAACAGCAGTGGGCAGCACACCAGGCCCTCTCCACAGAGGCTGTGTGGCCAGCTGGCGGGTGGCCGACTTCTGGTACCGGGCCACTCTACCACGCGGGGGTATTGTCAACACTCACACAGTATCATGGAACTTGTGAGCTCAACCAAGGTCTTGGGATGGACACCTATTATGCAAATCTGATGCTCCCCAAGCACCACTAGCAGCATCAGGCCCCTGAAGGGCTGGCAGACAGAGCAGACCATGCCATCTGTAGTCAGACTGGGCCAGCCTGGCTTTGTCCCAGGGATGGGTGAAGCTTAAGGCTGATGTGTCTGGAGACCAGACACCCTCACATAGAGGGTTCTTGGATGTGCAGTGGGCTGGAGGAAGGTCATGTTCCCCATGTGATGACCAGGACCCCAGGTTCTGGCTGAGTGACTAACCTTCCCGGCCGTGGTGCGGGATGCCACATCGATCAGGGTACCCTTTTCCATAGCCTACTATCATTCCCGCAGAGGAATTCCCCCAGACATCATGTTGCCGCTGCTGTGCGCCCACCTTTTGCGGTGCATGTGCCGATTTTACCCAGGCTCCTGGAGGTATTCCCCTGCCAATGGGGTCCAAATCCATCCTCATAGGGACTTCCAGGGCTGCAGTTCCCAAATCGGCCACCGGGGGTGCTGTTCCTGGGTAGATTAGGTAGGGCAGAGCATGGTGGGTGGGAAAACCGCTGGCCTGGGTCTGGAGAGACTCTCCCAGGCTCCTGGATCCTGGTCCGGGGACCAGTAACCCTATTATGCCACCCCCTCTTCCATGTAGTTCGTTACCTAACTGGGAGCAAGAGATATCAGGCTAGCTGTCTAGAAAGGGAAACTGGCTGCAGGTGGACCTTCTAGCTCCATGGGGAAGAGGATGGGATAATCTAACTATTATGCCCCCACAGGGAGTCCACCCAGCCTGCCCGCCAACTGATCCACCACCTCTTTCCGCTGCCAGACTCACCTTGGCGCAGCTCCGCATGCCAGTTGCCGGGGTCCCGGCCAAGTTCTCCGGGACCGGCCAGGCTGCAGGACGCAGGTCTGCCTGCATGGGGAACTGGGAGCAAGGGATGCCCGCCGGGGATGCCAGTTCAACTGCCTGGAAAGGGAACCTTGATGCGTGTGGACCTCCTGGCTGTATGGGGAAGGGGATGGGAGGTGGGTGAAAATCTGACTATTAAGTCACCTGGGGGGTCCCCCCGAGCCTGCCTGCCAACTGAGCCACCACCTCTGCGCCGCTCTGGGCACCAGCTGCCGGGGACCCGGCCAAGTTCTTTGGGACTGGCCAGGCTGTTGGAAGCAGGTCTTCTTGCATGGGGAACCTGGAGCAAAGGATGCCCACCGGGGATGCCAGGCCTAACTCACCATGGCACTGCCCTCTGGGCACCTGGGGATTCGGCCAAGTTCTCAATTTCTGTTGTCCTGCACCTTACCTCCTACCATTCCCAGAGAGGAATTCCCCCAGACACAGGCCAGAGGGGTGGGCATGCTGATTTTACCCAGGCTCCTGGAGGTATGCCTTTGCCAATGGGGTCCAAATCCACCTTCATTGGGACTTCCAGGGCTGCAGTTCCCAGGTCGGCCACCTGGGGGTGCTGTTCCTGGGTGGAGCAGGTAGGATAGCGCTAGGGGCACTCGAGCCCCCTTCTAAATGACACCTCAACTGAGGGCCTGATTCAGCAAGCAATGCAAATGAGAGAACGCACAGTGCGAGCCAACGTTTGCGATCTGCGCATGCATCGTATTGAGCATGTGCGAACAGGTTGCTGAGTATGGTAAGGGCTCTCTCAGAGTATGCAGGGAGCCCGCAGAGACCTTTAATGTTGATTGACAGGAAGTGCCATTTGTGGGTGGTGACAGGGTGGTGGTCGGCCGAACACAGGCGTGCCTGTGCCATTACAGGGGCATGCATAAATTGATCTCAGTGGCGCCGCATGCAGCCGGGCATCTCTCTGTCTACCCTTAGCTTAAACGCAGCTTCGATGGCACTCGATGTTCTCAATATTTACGCTGTCATTCACGGCATAGGTGGATGGCTTTATGTTTTACTAGGTGTCTGCTTCTTGTGCTGCGGTCTCTGTGCGTATGCATTGATTAGCATATTCTCACAGCTGCTGGGTGCGCGCGTCTGCTAGCATGCTTTCCTTGCTGAATCAGGCCCTGAAAATCTGATTCAGAACGCGCTCGCTAGGATGCGTTCACTCATGGCTGGCCGATTTTTGCATTGTGCGCATGCATGCACTTGCAGTGCACGTGCGCGAACCAGTGCGAGAGATAGGTACGCCTAGGAATGGCCATTGACCATCTATGGTTAAGGACCATAGATGACCATAAATGGTTAATCACCAATGGCTGATGGTTTTGGCATTGATGAAAAAGATCCAATGGTTCTCTGGCATTGATGGCACAAAGCCAAGCAATGTTTTTCTTTTCTTTTCTCATGTGCTGGGATAGTGAGCCTAATGTAGATCCGACCCAGACATGATCCGTGAAGACCCACCCCACTCCCAGATTGGCCTGCTGCCAGGCAAGAATTAAAGCAGGGGTGACCAGTGGGAGATGAAACCATCAATGGTTCCCAGCCGATGGTTTCATACCATCGAGGTCAACCACCAATTGTGGCCATTGACCAATGGTGGCCACAACAATGGCCATCCTTAGGTTTCACTCTCCCTTTGATGATGTTTCCAGCTTGTCCACACCCCTTTTTGAGTTCCTCGACTTGGCCATGCCCCTTTTTCTGCAAAACCCTTCCAGGGTTTCAGGCATGCAGTATCTTCAATAAGGAGCAATATTTAACATTGAGAGGGTGTTATTACCAATAACATCCCCTAGAGGGTGTTACATTAGTCATCTAATTTATATATATTTTTACTCTTTCAATTAAGGGCCACATTCACAAAAATGCAGTTCTTACAGTTGAAAAAAAAGTTTTTATAAATTAACTAATGAAATGAGCTGTGTTTTTAATGTAAATCTCTGTGGCAGGCCGCATGTTATAAGAAGAAGCTTGGTAAATACTATTTTCTATTGGTTTGTTTCTTCAGGCTGCTATTAATATTTATAGTGCAGCTCAGTGTAATTTGACTACCATGACAACCAGTGTGACATGGCTCATGACAGGGATGGAGTGGGGCTGTACATCAGCCCTAGCAGTCCGCCCTGTACGTGAGCGCGCTCGTGAAGGTGGCATGGTTTAGTTTCAAGGGGGTGTGCTGCGAGTCATAGGGGCCTGGCCTCATGGCATGCCCCCTCTCTTCCCGGCCCACTGCCACCACCCCTTCCGTCCCCAGGAGCTAATAGGGTGGAAGTACTTCCGCCATCCTCGAACCACCCCTGAGACCATCGGCCCTTCTGGCAAATGCCAGAAGTGCCAGATGGCCAATCCGGCCCTGGCTCATGATGTACTACAGTAAGCAGAGAGACTTTTGAACACCCCTCAGAGCTCTGTTTGTATAGTCACTTCCCCTATACCATCATAGTGATAAATTGGTTGGCAGTTTATCACTCTCCAGTTTATCACTTTTCAGAGCTTAGTACATGTGCCCCTTAGTCATATCCTCTTTCTAGGGAAATTTATTAGTGGTCAATATATGCAGTCAGCTGACAGACACACTGACAGCAGTTACCATAGGAAAAAAAACTACTGTATATAATGTTAATTGCAGTAAGAGGATAATAGTGAAATAATGACAATATAGAGGGTGAAATAACTTTGTGAACTTTCCTAACTGCATATTTTGTACATCTTACCTTACGGTACTGTATATCAATCTTTCTTTTAGCTTTGCTACATGTCACAAGAAAGCAGCTTCAGATATCACTTTTATTCTCACCTTTCCTTGTCATTTTCAGGCAGGGTCTCTGCACCCAGACAGTCTTTGGCAGATGTGCTTACATTAAATACTCTCTGAATCAGGCTGATTCTGCTAATCACTGCTGGTTTGGATTCACATTTGCATAATGGTGTTTTGGCTTGGTTCTCATCTGCAGTAATTACAGCCACTGACCTCTAGGTTAGTTTTATTCCAGAGAAGAAATTATTGTGAAAATAATTATGCTGATGAAGCGTGGATGCAAATTAGGATGAGGATCTTGTAAAGGAATTTAGAATGGACTGTATGTAGTAGGTTTAATGAATATAAGTGCTGTGTGCATGCATGAAAATACCCCATTCACTGCTTTTCATGTCTGCGGAATAGTAATTAAAAAGTTTACAGATGTCTTTCAAAAGTTTAGATGTTTGTAACTTTTTCATTGCAGAGATGAGAGTGAGAGAAGAGGAAGTCAACATAGTTACTGTAGATGACTTAGGGGCATATTTACCAAACAGATTTTTTTCCATGACTCCTAACGGTGCTATAGACATTAGTTTGTAACATTTCATGAATTTTTTCAAAAGAAACAGCCATATTTGGGTGATCCCCGCAAAAGCTAATTATTACCAGGATTTGGTAATACTTGTATCCAGTCTGATGATTACGTATGCGCAGTAGTGCCAGGCGCGGATCTAGACTGTTTTACTAGGGGGGGCGAATTAATGATTAATTCTGCCCCTCCTCGCGGCAACCCCCCCCTCCCCACGCAACCCCACAACCCCCCTTCGCGGCAACCCCCCCTCCTCCCCGCGACACCCCCCCAATGCCCCCCCCCCTGGATCCGCCACTGAGTAGTGCAGACATGGTCCAGACCCGGAAGTAAAGCAATGGCAGTAAAGACCCAATTGTAATAATTTGTATTGTTGCCAGGGATATCCGTACATCAAATAAAAAAATGTCTGCTATCAGACTGTGGCCGGGATGTACTAACCATAAAAATGCTGTAAAATCCCCGAAAATGCAGTTTTGGGGGGTTTTACTGCATTCCCCAAATGTACTAAGCATTCCGGTGCTTCCTCCCAATGGGTAACGCAACCTTCAGGTGGCGTTACCCAATAGAAGTCTATGGGTTTCTTATCAGGACGCTCCAGGCTGGGAGGAATCCAATCGCCCCCCCCCCCCCAGCCACTGCCTTCTGCGCATGCGCAGGAGGACGCCAGAGTGACTTCTGGGTGTTAAACCCGGAAGTCACTCTGTCCTGAGCCATTGCAAAGGACAGCTCTTATTGGGAGAGCTGTCCTTTGCGATATTCTTGGTGCATACTGCGGTAATGAACTGTGGTATGTACACAAAGTCTGGGGGGATGTACCAGGGATGTTAGGTCAACATTCTATTAAGTGGATATGACATCCGTGTAGGTATATTGAATGTCTACATGGTCACTGTCAACATGATAACTGTCGACCTGACATACCACACCTTTCCCACATTGTCCACCCATGTGTGTTGGGTGGACAATGTGGGAAAGCTCATGTATGGCTCTGTGGCTTAGTTCGTGCATGGCTAACTTGTACTAAGACATAGCGAGGCCAAGGTGGGTTGGAGAGTCCAAGGGCCTGATTCTGAGTTGTACGCATGTAATAATATGGACAGATCTGTAAAAAGCTGCGCATGTATTGCGCCCAGCACCCGCAGCTTAGAACAATTACAGCCATTCTGAGTCTGCCAGAACTCGGCCACTTCTCGTATAGGGGGCGGGATGTACTAAGCATTACATTGTGGATGCGGTACATCCTGCCACTTATCAGGTACAGACCAGCGTTAATAATGCTGACATGTACCTAGATGGAGATTAAAACTGCAAGGAACAGCTCTCCTGATAAGAGCTGTCCTTTGCGATAGAGGGACCCAGAAGTCCCTCTGTCCATGTGTTGTATGACACGCATGCCGCTAGGCTGCTGGGAGGGATCCCATTAAATCCCTCTCATAGCACATTGCGATAAGAAGCCCATAGGCTTCTATTGGGCAATACCATCTGCAGATGACGTTGCTTAACAGGTCCAAGTTCTAGAATGTATCGCATTCCGGAGCTTGGTACATATGGTAATGCGGCCAAAATTCTGAAAACTGGGTTGTGACCGCATTTCAGGTTTTAGTACATCCCTCCCATGGGGAGATGCATGAAACTTTAGAGCAGTGTGGCCCTCCAGCTGCAGTGGAACTGCACATCCCAGCATGCCCTGCCACAGTTTATCTGGGGGGCCGTACGTTCCCCACCCCTGCTTTAGAGAAAGATAAAGCAGAGAAGTTGTCCATGGCAACCAATCAGCTTCTAACTGTCATTTTATAGATTGTGCTAGGTAAAAGATAGCTGATTGGTTGCTATGGGCAACTTCTCCATTTTGTCTCTCTTTACGGTTTGATACACAGGAAGAAGCTTCCTATGGAAACGGGCTATTCTCAGCTACACATAAACTTGCTATCAGCAGAAGTGAGATTGCATGACCCCCACACTCAACCATAATATCTAAAGAATCAACTATAAACTTAACTAAAAATAACGACACAGACACAGTGAATGCCATTAAAATTGGTCAACCATTTTATTAACGTTAAACAATCAAATAAGTACGGTGGCAGAAAGAAAGAATGGCAAGTTGCTCAGCGACATTACTTCTTAAGCTAAACTAATGTCCACGATATGTGCGTAACTGAGCCAATTGTCCGTTACCAATAAAATTATAAGGCTCCAATTCCCCCACCAATACACCATAACAGAGCCGGCCAGTCAGCCAGTACCCCTGACCCCCAATAGGGAAGGTCAGACTAGATTAATGTACTGGTATAGAGGGCCTGATTCAGACCCGCTCGCAAGCGTTATGCACTCGTGAGCGGGTCGATGTTAGGCCACTGCACATGTGCACGCCGGAGCCTGCTTGGACGTGCGCATGCGCGAGACCATCGCAACCATCACCTAGCCGCTCGCAAAAGCTGTGGGTGGTCACCCACAGCTTAGCGAGCGGCCAGGAGGCCGGCTCTCCAAAAAAAAATGCCGCCCTGATTCTGAGCGAGCGCTCTGAAAGAGCATCCGGCTCTGAATCAGGCCCTCAGTTGCTAATACACACGCAATTGGCCAATTGTTACATACAGCACAGGCGTATGCATCGCAGTGCGCATGCACGAACTAGCCATTGCAGTCGCCGTGACTACACAGACCCATCGGAGAGTGATTGACAGGAAGTGCCATTTGTGGGTGGTGACGGGGGGTGGTCGGGCGATTGTAGGCTCGCCAGTGCATCTCAACGCCTTTGCAGGGACGTGCATAAATTATTCACTGCGATGCCCTTTGCAGCTTGAGGCCTGATAGCGTGCGAGGAAGTTAGCAATTTCTGTGTAAGGTCGGAGCTTGTGCAACTGTGTGTGATGCTGCGATGGTACTCAATTGTACCGATGGTTTTGCAGTCTTGCTAAACATTACGGATGTGTGCTAAGTAAAGTTAGCGTCCTTGTGCAGTGCTGTGAGGGCATAGCGATCGCAATGGATTAGCATACTATCGCAGTTGAACTGCGTGTGTAATCGCTATTGCATTCGCAGTTGCGTTCCTTACTGAATCAGGCCCATAGACCCCACAAAAAGATAACAGGAGCTATGCGATGGCTTACCTTCATTCCGCTTACGTGAAATAAAAGTAGACCACTGGTTCCAAGATGCTCGATACGCCCTTAACGTTTCTGGAGCCACAGACTGACACACCAAACCCTCTATCCCTGCCATATAACATGCCAACAATGAGAGGGGCAAACGTCACCAATCAGAGACGCGCCAGGAGAAAGCGCACAGAACCTGTCCTATTGTTGCCGCGAAAGAGCATCCGCTATAGAATTGTCGACGTTGGGCACATGGCGTGCCACAAAACAGACATTAAGGGCCAAACACCGCAGCACCAGATACGCCAGCAAGTGCAGGACGAGGAGGGAGGTTGATCTCTGACTGCTAACCTCCTGCACCACCCCCAAATTGTCGCACCAAAATGTCACGTGGCGATTCTTGAGGCGCTCGCCCCGCAACTCCAAAGCCATGACAATTGGGAAAAGCTCTAAGAGCAAAAGGTTCTTGGTTAGACCCACCTGATCCACTCCAACGGCCAAGGGGCAGCGGACCACGAGTCCTCAAGGTAAGCCCCGTCCAAGAGCATCCGTAAAGAGCTGAATCTGCAAGTTAGATACTGGAGGAGAAAGCCAAACTGCCATGCTGTTAAAATCTTGCAAAAACACATCCCATACCCACAAATCTCTATGCAGCTCAGCGTTAAATAAAAGTCAGTTTGGCTCCAGACATTGTCCTTTCTAGCCTACAGCAAAACACCCTGCCCATAGGAGTTACCCGGCATGCAAGATAGAAAAGTAAGGATTGACACTGTTTTAATATGACCTTGGCTCCCGCCAAAGCCAGCATAATAGCATCATGCAGTTTAGTTACTTTGTCAGCTGGCAATCTACAACACCCTGCGACAGTATCAATCTCTATACCGAGGTACGCGAGACAAGTCCAAGGGCCCTTACACCTATCGGGACTCCAAAATCGCAAAAAAGCGCACGCAAGGGAAAAAGCAACTTCTCACACCTGTCTTAGCCCGGGGGACCGACACACAGAAAATCATCGAGGTAATGAGCCCCACCTGATCCCTGGACCCACGGCACATGCACCAATGTAAAAAGCAGCAAAATTACTCAAAAAATGAACACGAAACTGAGCAACCTATGGGAAGGCATTTATCAATATAAAAGCCGTCATCCAACCTGAAGCCCATGAACCGGAAAGAGTCTGGATGCAAAGGCAGGAGGCTGAAAGCAGACTCAACATCAAGCCTCCCCAGAAGCGACCCCGGGCCTGCCACCCAAACCAAATGCAAAGCCTCGTCAAATGATTGGTAACGCACTCTTGCAGGATATTACGGTATGGCATCATTAACCGAGTGCTGTATCAACCGGTATTTACCCGGTGCCTTCTTAGGCACCTCCCTGACTGGTGACAAGACCAAATCTGGCAAAGGAGGAGCAGGGAAAGGGCCCACCATGCGCCTTAACTGCACCTCGTTGGCTACCTTCTCTTTAACAATATGCGGGAGGTCTCTGGCAGAATGCAAATTCCGAGGAGTTCCTGGCACAACGGAACCCGGAAATGGGATGCCTAAAACCCTTGCTGAAACCTTGCAACAAAAATTCTGCCTCCGAACAAAGAGGGTACCAACCTAACTACCTTGTGCATGACACTCACTCTAACCGTGGACAGAGGAATGGGGGGCTGAAACAGGACCGGTGGGCTTAGCACAAACCTTGGCAGGGTATGAGGCACAACAGCAGAGGCACTGATGTCGGAAATGGCACCTAGCTCCGGTGCCGCAGTGACTGTTGTTGTAGACGTAACAACGCCCTTTTGATCCGCTTGCAGGGGAGGGATGAAAGGTACTGTGCATAGCCACCCCGCCATGGTTGGTCAGAGCTGCCCCAGCAGCCGCAGAGGGTGGCTGTGTAACCTCAAGCCAAACCTCCTTAACCCCGAAAGCCATAATCCTAACACTGTGCTGCTTGCGCCAAAACTCTCATTGTAGCGCCTCAAAGCCGTACCCCTGGCAGAATGGAAAAGACCATGAATCAAGTGAAGATATCTCACTAAGCTCATGGACTCCTTTGACAGGGGCTCCAAATATCAAGACGAAAATATGTAAAAACCGCTTAGCCAATTAACATAGGAATGAAAAATCTCCCCAACACACCCTTATTTCTTTGCAGCTGCTAGGGCCTTATGATTCTTGGATTTCAGCAGAAAGGCTTCTACATATTGCTTTATACATTCCCATATGCGCGGCCCCAGACACCGCCATATTACCAAGCAAACCACGGTGCTCGGGCTGCCCTCCTCTGGACTGCTGCTCTTCCTAAGTCATTGCAAGAGCTTGCCCCTCTTACGCGACCTCCCATGCTGTGTTAATTTTGCATGCTTTTCGCTACTCTTTGCCCTACTACTCGCAGAGCTTGAAGCGGAATCCGACTGCCCTAGCAACCAATCAGAATCAGTCTCACCTAATGACGTGGATGCTGCACCATCACTGGTACTGACCGAGGAAGACGCCATAACTTCACTATCGCTCAGCTCACAGGACCCTGCAATGGAAGAAGATGACACAGGAGACAGTCGATGTGAGCTACAGGAGCTTTGGTGACCTCTAGGCTCCCTAATCACAGAAGAACCTCGACCAGCAGGCAATGAAGCCACAGGCGCCGCACACGAAGCCATCATCTGTGACAGGAGCGGAGCCAGAGCCGCTCTCACATCCAATCCAGGACTCGCTGCGGTCCCCCCAGCCACCTGAGCAGCCAGCAATGGCATCAGTGCTCCCATTACAGACACCAGGAGCCCTGTTACAGCACCTAAATCAGAACCTCCACTGCCAGAAGCACCAATCACAGCACCAGCGTTAAAAGCAGTAACAGGGGTTCCCAAAACAGACCCACTAGTGCCCGCAGCAAAACCTATATCTGCCCCCTGCTGCTGTGCAGCCTGCTGAACACCCTGCTACTAATTACCAACACTTCCCGCTAAACCCCACCCACCCATGGGGCCTGACCGAATGGAAGACCGCTGATGGTGGGCATTGGTTTGCAGAGTCGGGTGGGAAGACACCCCAACCAGACTCCCTATGCCTCCTGGCTGAGGCCCACCCAATCATACCCCATGCGGAATGGGTTTCACCTGGGACTTGACAGTGCTATTACCGCTAGGCCCTGCCCCCCTCGTAGCCCAGCTCGACTTTCCCAGCAGCTGCCGCTGTCTACAATGGTGGCCTCAGAGCCATAGGAGGCACAGAGGTTGGAGGATGGCCCGCGCCTCCTCCACCACACCCGCGTCTCCTCCCTGGAGCCCCAACAGCTGCAATGGCTGCCATTGCTGCCACAGCCTTTGATATGGCCAGGAGTGCACCATCGACTGCCGGAGCAGCACCATGCCCTTCAGGCACTTGAAAGGAGACCCTTCCCACACCAACCAGGCATGAAGCAGCCCGCCGAGCGCCATCCTGATATTGCATCAGAGGGCCAGCCTGGCATCGAGGTCTCGAGGCCATCATAAAGGAATACAAGATAAGGTAAGAGGAAAAGAAGGAATAAGAGGAGGTAGAAGATAATAAATCAGGAGACAAGGAGGTGTAAGAGAGAAAGAAAGATGAAAGAAACAGCTAAAGAAAAGAGAGACAGAGGAAATATCAAAAGCACAAAACACTTTTATTAATAAGGCACAGCAGAACAAATCAGTACTTCTCTCACCAAGGATCGAAGAAAAAGAGGCCGATCTAGGGATGGCCATCGACCATCGAGCATAGTTCCACACCCCAACACCCGTGAAGCCACACAACCCAGTTCTGATTGGCCCACGGGCCAGCTAGTCATAGAAAAAGGCATGACCATCGGTTGGTGAAACCATTGATGGTCATCCATTGCATAGTTGGTTACCATTGATGGCCAATTGCTATTTTGCCATTGATGGTAACTATTGATGGTTACCATACCGATGGCCATCCCTAGGCCGATCCTAACTAGTGTAAACCACAAAATGTCTTACAACCCCTACCTAAACATGCCCCTAACTATCCCATAGCTGAGCTACTTAAAAAACTGAACCCTAGCAAGTGTGAAGGTCTGTTGGATTTCCCCGTGGATGGGACTGCTGCATATGCTGATGATAGTGATGGCGGCTGTTCTCACATGCAGCGGGCCTGTCCCAGAGTTGTCACATAGTTCAGTCTGATTTAGAATAGGGGAGGATGTTTGAATGGAATTTCTGATCTCTGTAAGCAGTCAGAATTGCCACCATATTGCGTGTGACTCAGGGCCAGGCCCTATATGAGGACAAATGTCATACGTCTAATTTGTCAGCTTTTGTTGACTTTTCTTCAAACACATGTTGTCACTTTAAAAGAGATTCCACTTACAATTTCAATTTAATTAAAGATTTAAAATGGCAAGAGAGCTTCACTTTCATGACCTGTGGTGTTGAATCTTTCTATTTTAATATACCTAATAAACAAGTCCTTTTGGCTTTGGAAACTTTTCTAAGTTTGAATGAATCTCTAAGCGAAAGGAGATGTAAATTTATTTTGGATTCTGTTGAATTTATATTATCTCACAACTATTTCACATTTGGTGGTAAATTTTATTTGCAGGTGATGGGTACCGCCATGGGCACCAGGTTCACACAAAGTTTTGCCAATTTATATATGGGCCTACGTGAAGAACAATTGGTATGGAATGGCCCATTTGGTGTGAACTTGGTGGATGGTGATTCACAATCAGCCTCTTTATTTTTGAATTATATTAACACTAACACTTTTGGTTTAAAATGCACTGGCACCATTCATTAAACATCTATCACATTTTAGGATATTGCCCTCTCCATCAAAGGTGATAATCTGGTGACATCTACTAATCAGAAGGAGGTTGATTGTAAAATCTTTCTAAACTATCATAGTTGTCACTATCACCCTTGGCCTAGGAGTATACCAAAAAGTCAATATTATAGACTTAGGTGTAATTGCTCAGAAATAAATCAGTTTAGTATACAGGCCGTAGATCTGACCGAATATTTTAATCCTCAAGGTTATCCTGATGATAGTTTGAAATCAGCGTTTAAAGCAGTGACAAAGATAGAGATTCCTTACTATGTCTATCTATTAAAAACATCAATGTGAGCTCTTTAGATAAGTGTAACTTAAAGTTTATCTCTAAATATAATTCCTTCTCTAATGAATTGAAGGCTGTCATTAAAAAGAATTATCCTAGCCTCAAAACCGATAACAGTTTATCTACTTTGCTTCTCCTGGGGAGGAATAGGTAAATGTCAGCAAGTCCAAGAAACAAAGAGGCAAGGCAGCTTAAACTATGTCTGCCATCATAGTTATAGACTGCAATCACGCACACAGGTCTGCTGAGAAAATTTGCAATCACACAGCCAGCATAGAGACGCCCACTACCGCTATGTCACATCTGTAATACCTCGCAGTCCTGCTTACACATCAGTAAAATTGGACCCTCGCACTCAGTAAGTACTCAAGCTGCGTATGCCGTCACAGTGGCTAATTTATGCACGCCCATGTAACGGCGTTCAAACAGACTGGCATGTCTGCATATCTCAAACCACTCCCCAGTCACCACCCCCAAATACTGACATTCTCTCACTCACTATGTAATGGCTTTCTTTCTGCATGCGTGATCGCAATACAATCATAATGCTATCATGCACTTGCGCATTGTAGTGCACTCGCATGTGCGTTATGCACCAATGGCTGATTTTCAGACACTTGCAATTGCGCTCCATGCTGAATCAGGCCCAAAGGCTTTATCCCTCCATGTAAAAGCTTATAGGTTCGCCATGGACCAAAAATCAGACAGGACAGATAGTAACCTGTCCAAAACCTGCCTCAATACGCCCAATCATTGGCGTATCTATGGGTGCAGGGAGCGCATGGCACACGGGCCCCTGGGGGAGACCACACCACACACACTGCACCCATATAATTATTACAATTACTTCTCCGGAGTCCTGCAGACTGAAATCACTGAGAAAAGGAGCGGCAGACATTTTCCCAGTGATTTGCGCAAACGCACTAGAGATGTCTCCAGGAACATAGCACGGGCACCATGTCCCTAGAGGCCTGCACATGCATAAAGCCAGAGTCTTCTGCGCTGCAGGAGAGAAAGGAGCCTGCATGGAGGCTGCACATGTCCTCTCTTAAACCTCCACTGCGCCCAATAACTTGGGGTGTGTGCTAACATATAAATTGGGCAGCCAACAGTATAATCCCGACCCTGGAAGCCCAACAGATCATATTCCCGATGCTGGCTGGTAAGTATATTTAACACTCCCCTCTCCCCCCTGACCCTAACCCTCCCTTGGGGGTGCCTAACACTAAGATTCTGGGGGTGGTGCCTAACGCTACATCCCCCCCATGGTGCCTAACCCCCCCTCCCTGGACCCTAAACCTAACCCTCCCAGGGGGGTGCCTAACCCTAACACCCCTTTCCCCTAGCCTAAACTTAACCCTCCCGGGGGGGTGCCTGAACCCAAGTCCCCCGGGGGTGCCTGAATGTTACCCACCCCCTCAGCAGATAACAGGTCACAACGCTTGGCTAACCTACATTCGGGATTTTGGTGTGGGACTAATTATAGGTGCCGGTATTTAGATGCCTATCTTTAGTCCCATGCCAAGCTTTCAGTTTCGGGATACTGGTGGTCGGCATTTCAATTGTCATCATCCTGACTACATCCCTCTAAATACATATCTGAATAATTATTGATATCCTGACATCTACAGAGAGGTAAGTCAGCACAGGTCATCAACCTCTAATAATGTTTTATGGGCCTGATACAGAGCTGGATGCAAAGATGACCACGCATGCAGATCGAGCAATTGTTTGCCATTGTGCATGTGTATAAGCCACACCATGTGCGTGCACAGCGACTACATTGTGACTACGGATGCACAGAAGAATCCATTGCAGAGTGAGTGACAGGCTTTCAGCGTTTGGGGTGGTGATCGAATAAACGCTGGCACGTCTGTCCTTCTGAACGCTATATCATGGACGTGCACAAACTAGCCACTGCGATTGCATAATAGCTCTGCATGCCAGAAGAGCTCCAAAGGAAGCAGCAGGTCAGACCTGCCACAAGGGTAAGATGGCTGCTCAATGTGCATCACTGTTACCGATTTTTACGCAGATAAGCAACATCATACGCATATGCGAAGGCAGCAGTGGGTGTCTTTATGCTCAGGTAAGCTTGCAACCATTAGCATATTTTCGCAACTGTGATGCGTACAAAATCACAGCTGTGATCCTGAATCAGGCCCTATAGTAATTTTAGATTTAAGAGGGAGATCTATCAAACCATCTTCAGATGGCATTGGTTCCCAGAGCCCCACTCCTTCCTATGGAAATTAGTCCAGGGTTGTGAAGACGGATCCGAGCGAAAACCTACACTCTTACCGCGCCGTGTGCATGCATGAAGTCATACTTGCCTACCCTCCCAATTCCGGCCCCCTGGGAAGGCAGGCAAGCTTCCCGGTGGCCACCAACCGTCCCGACCCCCCCATCACCCCCCGCAGTAACACTAGAAATCCCCGCAGCGGAGGGGGGGCAGTCATCGCGTCATCATGGCGCCACCCCCTGCCTCACAATGCCGTTAACATTGGCATTGTGAAGAGGGGGCAGAGCCACGATGACGCGATCACACTGTCTCGCCCATGCTCCGCCCCCAATGTTGCATCATCACAGTGCCACACCCCTTTTTTGCTGTGACACGCCCCCTGCCATGGAAGCCGGACAGCTCCCTCCCGGAAGGAGGGAGCTGACAGTTGGCAGGTATACATGAAGTAAGTTCTTGCATGTGCAGTCTTCCGGATCAGCGGGGGTAAGTATCACTGCTACTTCTGTAGCAGTGCAAGGGATTACGGGGACAGCTGCTTTTTCGGAACTGCTGTCCCCGCACCGGAACAATAGTAAATTGCTCCGGTAGTTAGGTATCAACTGCCACAATTTGTGGCAAGTTGGACGCTTAGTTATTGGGGGTCACCCTGCCCTCGATGATGAGCAAACCGCTAAATGAGCTATGGACATTTACAGTCTAGCAAGTTACATGTTTTTAGCCACTTATTGTGAGTGAACCTGATGCATTAGATATTCTGTAGGCTGTGACCATGAATAAACTTTCTTAAAATACATTAATGGACATGGGTCTACTTACTAAGGGGTCTATTTACTAAGCCTTGGATGGAGATAGAGTGAACGGAGATAAAGTACCAGCTAAACAGCTCCTATCTGTTATTTTTCAAATGCAGCCTGTGACATGGCAGTTAGGAGATGATTGGCTGGTACTTCATCTCCGTCCACTTTACCTCCATCCAAGGCATAATAATAAATAGACCCCCTAGTTATCTCAATATAAATGTTGCATGTGAAATTCCATGCAATAAAATCCCTCCTCCTCTAAGCAATAAATACTAAATTCACCGAAGTTCATTACGGAAGACCACAGTGGTCTGAATGTTCCCTACAGCACGGGTACCCCATCAATGAGGACTGTGATGCAAGCCTGGGGAAGATGGAATAGAAATAGCTACATAGGGTTAAGCAGGGCAGGAGATTACTGCCATCTTGCTTTATGATGTCTTTGTTATAGATTCAATGATAATTATACGTATATGGTATGCAGTCGGGAAGCCGGCGGACCTTATCCCGACAGCCGGCTTCCCAACTGTCATATCCCAGCGAGGGTTAAATTACCTACATCTACATCTAGACGCCTGTCATTTTACGATGCCGGGAGACCGGCGCCCGGTATACCGATCGAAGTGACAGCCGCGGGGGTGGAGGGTTAGGTTTAGGGCTCCCGGGGGGGACTTAGGCACCCCCCCAGGAGGTTAGGGTTAGGCTAGGGGCGGGGGGGTTAGGGATAGGCACCCCCGGGGGGAGGTTAGGGATAGGCACCCCCGGGGGGAGGTTAGGGTTAGGCACCCCCCAGGGGACTTAGGTTTGGCGGCGGGGAAGAGGGGGTTAGGTTTAGGCACTTAGAGGGGGGATTAGGGTTAGGCACTGGGGGGAAGGTTAGGGTTAGGCACCCCTAAGGGAGGGTTAGGCACCCCTAAGGGAGGGTTAGGGGGGGGTGGTTAGTGAATATTTACCTGGGGACGATCGGGATTTTCATCCTGTTCGGGCTGCCGCTGTCGGGATTGAACCGCCGGGATTTCCAGCGGTAAATCATACCGATTCCTATGTATATACTTCACAGTCGCAAAACCAGCAACCTTATACTGATTGGTCTGCTTAACATACGTCCAACTTTATTTAATACAATTGTTTTTTTTACCTGCGCTGTGCGACGGGTATTCTTGCATGGGGCAAACAATATACAGTGTGTCAAAAATAACGTTTCCCTAACTCACACGGGGGGATGGGGGACACCTCGGTCATGGACGGAATATGCTGCCTATAAAAACCTCCCAAACAATTTCACTGTGTAATAAGACAATGTATCCAAGGTGTTTATTGCCAGTAATCAGTCTTGGCAGATACGCAGGGAACAAAGTGATATCTTCTGCTGCCCAGGCGGCCCTCTTGCCAAGATGTAATTACTACAATCAATTCAGAAAATAACACAAGCATGAACCAGAGCTGTGCTAGAGGATGACAGCGGTGCACAAATTAACATTTTAATATCTAATTATAGAAGGAGTTTCTCTGATTTGGGGGGGGTGGGGTATTCAATAGGGTAAGTTTAAAGCAAGTTACATTAATTAATGTGACAATTTCTACGTAGGGCATATTTTTGCACTGTATAATACTCATTTTCTTTTCTCTGCTTTACAGCTGAGTTATAATCGGACAGCATGTTATTCTACATTGTCATAGGAAGAGGGGAAATATTAATGGAATCTGTCACCTGGTAACAACAGTGTGGAACACCTTCTGGCAAGGGTTTGACATCGAAGCAGCTGTGCAAGCCAAGGAATAGTTCCGGGAATGGTGGGCATGTAAAATAAACGTATAGCAAGAGTCACAATGAGAACCGAAGAAATAAAGTGACATCAAAATAAATCTAATGCTGATATTCCTGAATTTTAAGTTAAATATGCTCTGCTACTGTATAAATATTTGTATATATTATTTATTTAGATGGGGGCTTTGGAATGCATACTCTAATTTTAAACATCATAAGAGCTGCAGGTACACGCCCGAAGCATTAAGAATACTGATATGCAAAATTATTTTGATAAACTCTACAATTAACATGGAGTATAAATAAGGTCCTCAGTACATATGGCCATAAATGTATGACCACCTTCCATGTCATGGTGAACCCCATCAGGTGCAGGGGCGTGTTTATAATGGGTGCAGGGTGTGCAGTGCACACAGGCCTCTGGGTCCAGGGAGGGCCCACACCGCACACCCTACACCTATAAAACTTACCTCTCCGGAGTCCCACATCGGCTCCAATGTCTGTGCCTATAAAAATGGCTGGAAAATGGCTGCCGCGGCCATTTTCCCATCATTTGTGCATGTGCAGTACAGGGAAAATGGCCGCCGTGGCCATTTTCCCGGTGACCTGTGCATGCGCTATAGACCCTGGGCACACTCTAGTGCCCGGAGTCTATAAGTGCGGCGCTGGCAACGCACCGCTCAGTGTGCAGCTGGCCGCTGGATGGAGAGGAGGGGGCCCATGTCAGGACTACACACGAGACCCTTCCTCGCTAGAAAAGCCCCTGATCAGGTGGGACCCTAACATCCCTAATAGTAACACATTATATAAATGTATCTAGGATTTAGCTATAATAGTGCCCATTCCAATATATAGACAGCAATGTAGTAAGACTAAGCAGTCAAAGCAGTAGGAGATCCTCACCTCCTCCATCTTTATTGGTGTAAATATTCTAGAAACTGTACACATAGGGGCATATTCAATAGGCTGCGAGAATAGCAAAATACCTGCAGGTTTTTCCTGCAGGTGCGGATTTTTTGCTATTCTATTAGGTGCGTGGTTTTTTATTAAACACGCCTCAGGAGGTTTTTTTTCCATGCACCTCCTGAGCAAGCGTGATTTTTCCTAAAATTGTTGATTTTAGGTTAAATCACCGACACTTGCTCTGACACCACCTGCAGCGCTGTCATCTTCATCCTGCGTCGGGAGCCGGCTCTTCTGCAGCAGTGGTGAGTATGTTAGTGTGTGTCGTGAATTTAAGTGTGTATGAGTGTGTGTGTGTGTGTCCCGGTGTCAGTGTGCCCCCCTGCAGTGCTAGTGTGCCCCCCCCCCCCGGAATGGGTGCTGGGAGAACTACATCTCCCAGCAGCCCTTGCTTCTACCACCAACCCCTGGGACTCCCAGCAGCCCCCTCTCCAGTAAGAAGAGAGAGAGGAGGCCGACGGGAGCCGCAGAGACTACTGGAGACCCCCGGAAAGGTAAGTGTTTTGTTTTTTTTTCAGTAAAACATACACGCCGCGGGGTTTTCAGAGCTGAAAACCCTGCGACCAGTATTTTTGGAATTGAATACCGCGGGTATTGGGAGCGCGCATACCAGTGGTATCTCTAAATTGGGCACGAGGGGTGCAAGGTTTTTACCTCGCTAAACCTCGTGCCCAATTGGATATGCCCCATAGAAGAGAGGAAACCTGAGATAAAGCTTTTAAGCAGTAGTGTGCAGAAATCTATGGCTTGGCTTGCACACTTTCTTTGTTCTAGGATTGCCACCTAGCAACAGTTTGTCGGGCTGTGAGCGAGCCTTCCGATTGTCACACACTGCTCTACAGCAGTGGCTTACCAGGACCGGTAGCTGAATCTCCATTTTGCCGTGAGCCTTCTCAGGCCATCCAGGGGAGCTGCCATCTTGACATATACCTGCTTTCTATTCTGTCTCTATTCCCGTGTGCCGACATTTTGGAGTAGTTCACGCCCCTGCAGCTCTTCTGAATCTTTCCAAACTACAGTATATACTTATGGAAAGGAAGAAAGTAAAGATGAAAACCTCCTGGGACCTGGAAGTAGACAACTTTTTTTTTCTTTTAAATCAAGGGTCTTATTGGAGTCTAACATATTGAACTAAATAATATATTTGTATTACTACCAAATCCCAGGAGTGATTCCCTTTCACTTTATTCCTTTATATATCAACGGGGGTCATCATATGTGTGCGTGTCTGGATATTTATCCAAGTATAATGACTGCGGACTGCACTGAAATTTCAATACCGACCAACATCTGTCTTTTTCTACTTTCCTATCAGGTTCATTGCACCCAGACCCTACCCTGAACCAATAACAAGGTCTGCGCTCCAGAATTCATGATTTCATCTTCCTTTTTAAACACAGATTTAAATAGATAAAAGAATCAGGAAAAAGTGAAGCAGACCCGTCCCCACCCCCCGCGCTTACCAGGGATCCCTAATTCACAAATTGATGTCATAGAGAACATTTCTGGTGTTATCACCAACAATGACAGAATTGCTCACTCATTTCTAAGGCTGGGTACACACTAGGCAACCCACCAATGTGACACGATGGTACGACGGCACAATATATAGGGCGGTCGGTACACACTGCATGATCCGGTGAATGACTGCCCGATATATATCGTACGCCTGCACCATTCATCTTCCTGGAGTTGACAGCTAGGTCGCGCCATCTGCCGTATATACACGCCTGACGCAACGGCCCCGATGACGGTGCACTGGAGCTTGCATAGTGCATGCACGCTAGACGATCCGGACGATGTGTTGGTCCAATTCACCATATCGCCTGAGAAATCGAATAGTGTGTACCCAGCTTTGCTTTGGTATGCAGTTATCATGTCCACATTCAGAAAGTCGACATCATAATGTTGACATGGTCTGAATGTCAACATTCATGGTGTAGACATTGTCTGAGTGTCGCCATTATGAATGTTGACACATGAATTTAGGATTAGGCTGCAATCAGGGTTAGGATTAGGCTGCAATTAGGGTTAGGGATAGGCTGCAATTAGGACTAGGGATAGGCTGCAATTAGGGTTAGGGATAGGCTGCAATTAGGGATAGGGATAGGCTGCAATTATGGATAGGCTGCAATTAGGGTTAGGATTAGACTGCAATTAGGGTTAGGGATAGGCTGTAACTAGGGTTAGGAATAGGCTGCAATCAGGGTTAGGGATAGGCTGTAATTCGGGTTAGGATCAGACTGCAATCAGGGTTAGGGATAGGCTGCAATTAGGGTTAGGGATAGGCTGCAATTAGGGATAGGCTGCAATTAGGGTTAGGGATAGGCTTCAATTGGGGTTAGGGTTAGGCTGCAATTAGGGCTAGGGATAGGCTGCAATTAGGGTAAATCTGCGATTAGGATTAGGCTGCAATTAGGGCTAGGGATAGGCTGAAATTAGGGCTAGGGATAGGCTGCAATTAGGGTTAGGGATAGGCTGCAGTTAGGGCTAGGGATGGGCTGCAATTAGGGTTAGGGATGGGCTGCAATTAGGTTAGGATTAGGCTGCAATCAGGGTTAGGGATAGACTGCAATCAGGGTTAGGGATAGGCTGCAATTAGGGTTAGGGATAGGCTGCAATCAGGGTTAGAGATAGGCTGCAATTAGGGTTAGGTATACGCTGCAATTAGAGCTAGGAATAGGCTGCAATAAGGGCTAGGAGTAGGCTGCAATTAGGGTTAGGTATAGGCTGCAATTAGGGTTAGGTATAGGCTGCAATTAGAGCTAGGAATAGGCTGCAATAAGGGCTAGGAGTAGGCTGCAATTATGGATAGGCTGCAATTAGAGTTAGGGATAGGCTGCAATTAAAGCTAGGGATAGGCTGCAATTAGGATTAGGGATAGGCTGCAATTAGGGTTAGGGATAGGCTGCAATTAGAACTAGGGATAGGCTGTAATTAGGATTAGGATTAGGCTGCAATCAGGGTTAGGGATATGCTGCAATTAGGGTTAGGATTAGGCTGCAATTAGGGTTAGGGAAAGGCTGCAAGTAGGGCTAGGGATAGGCTGCAATTAGGGTTAGGGATAGGCTGCAATTAGGGTTAGGCTGCAATTAGGGCTAGGGATAGGCTGCATTTAGGATTAGGGTTAAGGTGAGGGTTAGGATTAAATTTAGGTTAACACTAAACTTTGGTCGACATGATGACTGTCGAAGTGCAATAAGGGTTAGGGATAGGCTGCAATTAGGGTTAGGGATAGGCTGCAAGTAGGATTAGGTATAGGCTGCAATTGTGGATAGGGATAGGCTGCAATTAGGGCTAGGAATAGGCTGCAATTAGGGCTAGGAATAGGCTGCAATTAGGGTTAGGGATAAGATGGAATTAGGGTTAGGGATAGACTGCAATAAGGGTTAAGGATAGGCTGCAATTAGGGCTAGGAATAGGCTGCAATTAGGGATAGGCTGCAATTAGGGTTAGGGATAGGCTGCAATTAGTGCTAGGCATAAGCTGCAATTGGGGTTAGGGATAGGCTGAAATTGGGGTTAGGGTTAGGCTGCAATTGGGGTTTGGGTTAAGGTGAGGGTTAGGATTAAATTGTTCAAGAAACTGTGCAGCATCATTATGTTCTTCCAGGCAATTTACATTTGAATAGAATAAAAGTCAGTAAATGATAGCTGAGGTTTTGCTAACTATAGTCCACAGCCCAGTTTCCAGGTACGTGGGTACACACCTAGGCAACTTGTCCGCCAACCCAGGGATTCGCAGACTGAGCACACGATTTGTAAGCCAATACACACTTACCAATCTGCTGCTCGATATGTCTGGGCTGACATCACAACTGGGCGGGCATTTATATTTGCCCATCCATTTGAGATGTCAGTGTTGGCGGTTCCCTGCAACAGTTGGTAGGCGGGTCGCCTATACACACAGCCAGACGTGCCAATGTATCTGCAAGCTATATCGGCTGTGCTGCGGGTCCGACGCGATATGTCTGTGAACGACATCGTTCACAGACATATATTTTGTACTCACATACATATGCACTATGCAATATGTTGTTCGTCAGCTGATAGAACGACATATCGCATAGTGTATACCCAGCATAAAGATTCCAGATTCTCAAACTTTACCAGAGATCACTAACTTTGTGATAATGTTCAGCAACTTTTCCTGGCTATGTTCATCTAAAAACGATCTGGCATTCTCCCCATGGGCAGCTAATGACTAGCCTCGATGTCTTACAAACCTCTTCGTGAATAAAGAAAATTGTGTATTTAAATATTTAATAGAAATTGAAACTCCTGAATAATTACTACAACCTTCCCTGTGCGGATAATGTGAAAGTTTAATTCCGCTGCCTAACAGGAGTAAAATTTTAAAATTTTTTTGCATTTTGCAAATATATAAAAATGCTCAGTGCTAATCAAAACGGTCTATGTAAATCAATATTAAGTTTAACTTTTTTGGAAAAATCAAGCTCTAAAAAAAAACAAAAAAACAACAATTTCTATCAAAATCAGAAATCTATATATGTAGATAATGATGTAAGCATTTTGTTATAAATTGGAAATATTAAAATGAGCTCTGCAATTTGCATTAAGCTTCTGAAACCAATCACTTCCAAACAAAGGAGGAACCTGAATGCGGGAAAATTAGAAAGTAACACGTTTGTCTGAGTCATTTTGTCATGGAAATACTTCAAACAATAATATTCCTCTATCATTTTAGAAATATTCATCAGAGCCAATGGAGCATCTATAAATGTCTTATTAGTCTGGAATATTATGCGAAAATAAGTTTTCAGAGTACAAAGTTCTCACAAAAAAAAGAGCATCTAAGATATTACAGAGGAATGAGCATAAAAGAGAGCAGAGAAGAGATTTAATCAGTATGAAGTCAGGCGACGGTTTAAGGCAGAAACTGGTGGAAGTGAAATTCCTGACTATAATAGGAAAAGATAATAGATCATAAGACACGATAGAGAGTGCGAAGTTAGACAGCTTAATGCTCGGAAAAGACCGTGTTATTTATTTAACAGAAATGTTAATTAACTGAGAAAAAAATATATTCAAGGAAACATTTACAGAAGTGAATGGTAATGTAGTTAAGCGTTGTTGCGGTAATTAAACGCTGTGACATCAGAAGGCTGACTTTAGTTTTAGCGCAGAAGGTAGAGGCTGTAGCATTATGCAGGACACCTGATGGGATATCATTAGCCAAAACCAGCGAGAGTCCTGCCACTAACATCTTCTGGAGCCTAAGTGCACCAAGATGGCTGCCAAGACGTCTGTGCTGACTAATGACTAAAATCCTGGCCAGGCCTCTTATTATATATTTGAAGGAACTTACATTAAAAAAAGCCTGACGTATAAAGTGATGAGTACAATTTTGTAGATAAACTCATTAGCTGTCAGTATATTAAGTGAAGGCATGAAGAGGGAGAAGCAGGTGTGGGGGGAATCACAGTGCTGACAGAGCTCAGAGGAGCATTTCAATGCTTCTCTGCTCACTACACCTTGGGCCTGATTCAGTGTTGTAGGCTAATGCTGACGCAGCTGCAAATTTGTACATGTGCGTAAATATGCAAATGTAGCAGCCTCTGAGGAGTGTATTGAGACGTCCACGGGAGGCATCGCAAATCCAAGCATCTTGTACAAAGAGGCATCGGTCGCAGATCAGGTTGATTATTTCAGTCCTGAGTAAACCTATGGTCCTGCAGAATGGTTGTGGGAACTGAGCCACTGTAGCCATATTTCCTGCGTAGGGTGTGACGCCACCGAAAGGATCCCGACACGGCTGCATTCCTTGCTGCCTCTCCCCGTTACCAACCACAAAAGGTCCATTCCTGTCAATCACAGTGTGCAACTTATGTAATGTACCTTGACATCTGCAATGATGGACAATGGGCAATAAAAAGTGAAATGCGAAAATATTGGCATAGCGTACGACTCTGAATCAGGCCCAGGTTTTCATAATATCCATGCTTGACCACAGGTGACTTAATTAGTACCTCAGCCAATTTGATTTGACCACCTGTGCTCAAAATATCTTAAAAACATGAGCTGTGGAATGAGGGCCTGATTCAGAGCCGGACGCTCTGACAAGAGCGCTCGCTCTGAATCAGGGCCCTCCTACCTAAAATTGGAGCGGCCTCCTGGCCGCTCGCATAGCTGTGGGTGACCACCCACAGCTTATGCGAGCGGCCGAAAAGATGGTCGCGATGGTCAAGACCATCGCGACCATCGGGCTTGCGACGAGACCCTGCGGTTGGGTCTCGCTGCCGCAAGCCCAGGAGTGGTTTTGGCTCTATCCCATGGGAACGCCTCCGTCTGGGCAGCAACGCCCCCGGCACGCCCACCAAAGGGGGCGTGCTATCACTCAGCATCGACAGCACGCCCCCTTTGGTGAGAGACCCATAGCTTGGCCGTCGCTATGTGGGTCTAGTGCATGCGCACGAAGGAGCTCCCTCCATTGTGCGCATGTGCACTAGGGCACCATCGACCCACTTGCGAGCGCTCAGCGCTCGTGAGTGGGTCTGAATCAGGCCTTGAGATAGATCCCCTTCCGTTTGTGTACGATGACGTCATCAGCCAGTGTCCAACGTCATTCCATACCATCCAAGTGGGCATAGAGGGGGAATATATTCATGTGGTGAGCGAAGCGAGCCACTGTGCCTGCAGTGTGGCCGAATTTCTTATTTTCCAGGAAAGTGTGGGCAAAAACATCCACTTCCGCCCTCACTCATGTCACTTCCAGGTACAGCTACTGAAGGGGTTTTATACTCTTCCTATGAGCTGTTGAGGAGCCTTGAGGACCACATTTGGGAACCTCTGGGCTAGATCATTATATAACCTGGGCTCCATTATTAAGTTAAAGAAATGCTAATTAATGGACTGGTAGGAATATTTTATTGCAGAATAATATTAGGAGTTTCCTAAATTAGTAAAGGGCCCACGTATGGCGGAACATTATATATTTTTTTATAACAGTGCCCCTTTAACACAGTGCTCCTAATGGCTTTTTTTTAACACAGTGGGCCTAATTCAGACCTGCTTGCGAGCGCTGAGCGCTCGCAAGCGAGTCGATGTTGGCCAAGTGCGCATAAGCACGAGGGAGCCGGCTCTGTCGTGCGCATGCGCGAGACCCGGATAGCAACGGCCAAGCCGTCGCTATGGGTCTCGCTACAAAGGGGGCATGCTGTTGATGGTGAGTGACAGCATGCCCCCTTTGGTGGGCGTGCCGGGGGCGTGGCTGCCCAGACAGAGGTGTTCCCATGGGAACGCCTAATGTCTGGGGCCGGCCCCACTTCCATCACAAGTGATGTCAGTGGGAGTGCTCTTGGCTCTGATAGAGCCTAAAGCATCCAGGGCAATCCATCCAAGAGTCTCGTCGCAAGCCCGATGGTCGTGATGGTCTTGACCATCGTGACCATCTTTTTGGCCGCTCGCTATAGCTGTGAGTGGTCACCCACAGCTATACGAGCGGCCAGGAGGCTGCTCTAAAAACTAAGAGGGACGGCCCAGATTCAAAGCGAGAGCTCGGTCAGAGCGTCCGGCTCTGAATCAGGGCCAGTGTCTGAACACACATCACAGTGTTTTTTAACACAGTGACTGAAGCCCTGAACACCTGATGGGTGCTGACAACTCCGATGTTTGAAGATCTACGCATGTGCTGGATCTGTACAGTGCCTATGCAGATCTCCTTCTGCGAGCTCCCTCTCAGTGCCCGGATGCCACAGCCTGACTGACAGACATAATTACAGGGCTATTTATATGCAATTTGGCTCCCAGTGCAAAAGTTAAAATTGTGCCCCACCCCCCTAGACAGTTTGCAGTATTTTTCCTCCTTGTAGTAATGCCCCTTACATGTTATACCACACACCGTAATGCCCCTTACACATTATTCTACACACCATAATGTCCATTACACATTATGCCGCACACTGTAATGCCTATTACCAAAGAGCCACTTACATATTTGCCCCCTGACACCATTTTATACCCCACAGTAAGGCTTCTAATTACTTTTACATTTCCTGCTCATTGTCAGGGGTCTTATACAGTGCTCCCAGTAGTGGCCCCCCTATGCAGTGCCCTTTATATAATTCCCCCAGTAGTAGTCCCATCAGTGCAGTGCCCCCAGTAGTAGTCCCACCAGTGCAGTACCCCCAGTAGTAGCTCCCCCAGCAATGCCCCCAGTAGTAGTCCCCTCCCCCTCAGCAATGCCCCCAGCAGTAGTCCCCCCCAGAGAATGCCCCCAGGAGCAGCCCCCCCAGCAGTGCACCCAGTAGTAGTCCCCCCCAGCAGTGCCCCCCACTAGTAATCCCACCCAGCAATGTCAGTAGTAGCAACCCCCCCAGTAGTCCCCCCCAGCAGTACCAGTAGTAGTAACCCCCCCAGCAATGCCCCCAGAAGTCCCCCCCAGCAGTACCAGTAGTAGTAACCCCCCAGCAATGCCCCCTAGTAGTCCTCCCCAGCAGTACCAGTAGTAGTAACCCCCCCAGCAATCCCCCAGTAGTCCCCCCCAGCAGTACCAGTAGTAGTAACCCCCCCAGCAATGCCCCCTAGTAGTCCCCCCTAGCAGTACCAGTAGTAGTAACGCCCCCAGCAGTACCAGTAGTAGTAACCCCCCCCAGCAGTACCAGTAGTAGTAACCCCCCCCCCAGCAATGCCAGTCGGACCTCTAGCATCTGTCTCCTCCAAGGCGGCAGCCATATTTGGCGGGCCTTTTTCTGCAGATTTCATGCGGACGGCTAGTCCACATGGAATCTGCAGCCACAGTCCCCCAAGCCGGCAGGAGGCCACTATTTACACCAAATGCCTCCTGCGTTATTAGCAGTCTTTGGCTTTTAGCAGCGATGCTAAAAGCCTTGAACCAGGCCCATAATTCACGTTTCCATGCCTACCAATCCATTTAATAACTAAGGGGGTGATTCAGTATAGGACGGAATTGCAAAGCCGCACACAAGCAGCTTTGCAATTCCGTCCTTGCAAATATGCAAATGCAGCATTAGGTGTCTGATACCCCCGGCTGCACTTGCGTTCCCAGCACTGAAACCGAGGTCGCAGGCTGGAATAACCATCGCGACCATTGCAAGCCTCAGCTTACACAGGCTGGCCGGCTTGTGAGGCCAGGAAACTGCATCCGTGGAAGCAGATCCTGGCCTCGACACTCCAGGAAAACAAACAGGGGCGAAACGCCCCCATTTCTGGTAATGCTGGCTGTACCCATCCCACAAAGGCCTCTGCTTGTCAGTCAGGCATAGCAGGGGCTGCGTGCAATCAAGCAAGACCCGTTCTGCACATGTGCAGAACAGGTCCTGCGCACACACAGATTCCCGATATTCGTGAATCTGCATTCAGCATTGCATGTAACCGAATCTGCCCCCAAGGGTCTGATTCTGAGGTGAGAGCAAAGCAAAAAAAGCAGACGACTGCGCAAAACCATGTGGAAGTGCATGCGTCTTCTTCCCACATGTATGATAGTCAGATACATAATACAAGGAGTCATAAGCCCAGGCTCTATGTTAGCCAGGGCATGCAGATGTCCTGTGATATTATAGAGCAGTGGTTGTCAACTCGGTCCTCAGGACCCCACACAGTTCACATTTCCAGGTCTCCTGGTAAGTGCACAGGTGTATTCATTACTCACTGACACAGTTTAAAAAAAAACACAGGTGAGGCTAATTCTTTCCCTTGCGATTGAGGAGACCTAGAAAACATGCACTGTTTGGGGTCCTGAAGACCGAGTTTGAGAACCTGAGTTATAGAGATGTGGTTCTCAAACTTGGTCCTCAGGACCACACACAGTTCACATTTTCCAGGTCACCCAGAAAGGAGCACAGGTGTATTCATTACTCACTGACACATTTTAAAAGATCCACAGGTGGAGCTAATTATTTAACTTTTGATCCTGTGAAGAGACCTGGAAAACATGCAGTGTGTGGGGTCCTGAGGACCGAGTTTGAGAACCTATGTTATAGAGCACAGGTTCTCAAACTCGGTCCTCAGGACCCCACACAGTGCATGTTTTGCAGGTCTCCTCACAATCACAAGTGTAATAATTAGTTTCACCTGTGGATCTTTCAAAATGTGTCACTGAGTAATGACTACACCTGTGCACCTGCTAGGTGACCTGGAAAACGTGACCTGTGTGGGGTCCTGAGGACCGAGTTTGAGAACCTCTGTTATAGAGGATCCCAGAAAGAATTGTCTGGAAGTATATGACCCCTGAGTAATAAAGAATTATAACCCCAGATACAGAAACATAAAAGTAATGGAAAGCACTAGTGCTGGAATAAAAAGTAATCTTTAAAAAAAAAAAAAAAGAAAGAAACATTGTATTCTTCAAATCCTAAGTATCTTTGGGAGATAATTATTCCCCTCATCCGAAGTGAACTGGAAGATAGCAGCATAGGAGGGAGCCATGTGTTCTCTACATTGTTCCAATCAAGAGATACTTTTCCGTTTAATTTAAATGTAAAACAGCCTAGTCCAAACTGAAGAAGTCTCTCTGAGCCCACTGCGTGCCTGTAGCAGCTGCCTTACCACTTCTCTCAATAAGCAAAGTGAAAGGAAGAGAAACTTCTTATCTGTAATAAGATGACAAAACAGCGTGCGCCAAATCGAGTCTCAAACATTCTATAAAATTCAGATAGCTGAGGTTCAAAGTCATCATGGGCATTTGAACAGGCTCTGAGTGGGAAATTAGTTTCAGTCCTTCTTTCATTTTGGTTCACAGGTGTTTTTAAATATGGGATCTAGTGTGTTCCGAGCTGCTGTTGTGTAGAAACATTTTATCCATGCTATTGCACTTAATATTTAACTTCATTATTAATCCACTTCAGGGGGGTCCAAACGATTTTTATGGTGGGGGACAGGATATAATTTAATATTGGCGCCCCCTCTCCTTACAAACTACCTGTTGCTGGGGGCGAGTCGTTAGCACGGGGGAGGAGGAGACCAGCACCATGGAGGTAGGTGACGGTGGGACCACCAGGGAGCAGGAGGCAGGGGCTGTGCATTATAGCAATAGATTGCACAGCCCCTGTTCTGCCCAAAGGATGAGGTGTAATGTGCAGTCTTTTAGCTTAAAGACCGCACATTACCAGGGCTGTCTTAACAGCAGTGTAGGCCCTGGGCAAAGCAATGCACCGAGGCCCTTACCCACCCATTCATGGGGAAAAAATACACTGTGTCTGGGTAATTCATAGGCTACAGCGACCCAAAATGACTTTTATATAAAACACAGGCCCTGGAGTGTTGGTGGTTGCTCCTGGTAAGCAGAGGAGTGGGATCACAGTGTGGGGCACACTGTTGGTAACAGTGTGCCCCCCCCTCTGTGTTCCCAGCAGTGAACCCCCCCTCTGTGTTCCCAGCAGAGTGCATCCCCTCTGTTTCCACTCCCAGCAGGGTGCCCCCCCTCTGTGATCCCAGCAGTGTGCCCCCCCCCTGTGGTCCCAGCAGTGTGCACCCCTGTGTTCCCAGCAGTGTGCCCCCCCTCTGTGGTCCTAGCAGTGTGCACCCCCGTGTTCCCAGCAGTGTGCCCCCCCTCTGTGGTCCCAGCAGTGTGCAACCCGTGTTCCCAGCAGTGTGCCCCCCCTCTGTGGTCCCAGCAGTGTGCCCCCCCTCTGTGGTCCCAGCAGTGTGCCCCCCCCTCTGTGGTCCCAGCAGTGTGCTCCCCCTCTGTGGTCCCAGCAGTGCCCCCCCTCTGTGGTCCCAGCAGTGTGCAGCCCCATGTTCCCAGCAGTGTGCCCCCCCCCTTCTGTGGTCCCAGCAGTGTTCACCAAGGTGTTCCCAGCAGTGTGCCCCCCCTCTGTGGTAACAGCAGTGTGCACCTCCGTGTTCCCAGCAGTGTGCCCCCCCTCTATGGGCCCAGCAGTGTGCACACCCATGTTCCCAGCAGTGTGCCCCCCTCTGTGGTCCCAGCAGTGTGCACCCCCGTGTTCCCAACAGTGTGCCCCCCCCCCCTCTGTGGTCCTAGCAGTGTGCCCCTCTGTGAACCCTGCTTTTGCATTTCCCCTAAGTATTTAACTTTACTTAACCTTCTTCAGTTCTCTGTCTGTTCCTCTCTGTCCTTGCAGCCTGGCTCTTCCTCCTCCACTCTCACTCTAGTAGAACCAAGCTGCATGGGTTTTCTCTCCTCTCTCCAGTGGCAGCAATGCGGCATTAGTTAGCAATGTCATGACCGTCCTGATCTCTGTCCTGTCCTAAGTAATGTCGCGGATGTGACATCACGTCCGCGACATTACTTAGGACAGGACAGAGATCGGGAATCTGGGAAGCCGAGGACATGGGATCGGGACGTGCCGCTCGTAATTACATTGTGGTAGAGGATCATAGACTGGGCGGCTCCAACTAGACTGCCCTCCCTGCAGCCCTGAGAGGAGTGCAGGGGCGGGGAGAGGAGGGCCCCCACCCCTCTATTTGGCAGGACCGCTTCTTCCTAATGGTCCACAGGGGGGGGTTTGGTACTCATTACGGGGGGGGGTTGCGATCGGAATGCAGTACTTTTAGAAATATCAAAATGCACCAACTGGCTGCAGCTGCAGGGCCCAGGTTGGCGGGCCCCCTTAAAGCTTTGGGCTCTTGGACAGCTGCCCAACAAGCCCAATGGAAGAGACGACCCGGCACATTACTCATCCGTGCAGGGCAGGGGCTGTGCAGCCTATTGCTATAATGCACAGCCCCTGACCGTCTGTGGCTGCCACTACACTGGCCCCTCAGAAATATTTGGGAGGAGGGGCAAACCACCCCCTAGCCAAGAATTCCGATGCCTATGATCCACTTTATACCTCTGTACATGTCTAGTACAATATATGGAATAATGCATTCTCTACTGTAACTCATACTGAGGTGAACGCAGCTCCAGCTGAGGACGCTTTTCGTGGTTATCAGCAGACCTGGCCTGTGCCGCAAAAACAATTACAAACTCTTGTTAGAGTTGGAGTTCATGGACGGGTAACCATACTTTCGAACTAGTCTGAGGCATGAGCATGGAGAAGAAAAGCCTGTTTATAACTCTATTAAACACAGGGCATGTCAGGTGGTCCAATGATTGGATTAGTCAGGCATGATGGAAGATTTATCATGCATGACTGTCCGATCATCCCTGATTGGTTGCGGTCATACACTATGTAATTATCAGTCCAATCATTATCTGTGGATAGGGACGATAATTGCATACTGTATGCCTGGCTTAAGTGATAAGATCTTCTTTACTTATAAGCCATTGGGGTATGGTAAGACAAGAAGGTCCTTGTTTTAAACAGGTGGGTCTGATATTTTAGTTGATTTAGCAATGTGATTCTAAATTCTAATGTGCCACAAAAATACAATAAATAATATTAATCTCAAATTTCATCTAATCGTCTTTATCCTAACCCTGACAAAGTTCTATCATTAGCCCTAGTCCTAATCCAGTTGGTATAGGGGCCCACTAGGCTAAGATATGTCCCAGTCCCATTAATGTCTTCAGGTGTGGTGCTACCATAACGGCTGCTTCTTCTGGTAAGGCATTGTAGCAGGCAGAAGACCAGCCGGAAAATCTTTCATTCTTATGCTGATTCTCCAACTTTGATCATATACAAGTTTTCACACAGACCCACGCATCATGCTTTTGGGTTGAAACAATTAGGTGCGAGTGGGGCAAAGTGGCGTTGCCCCCCATCTCATGATGATTTCACCCTTATAGGACTGCGAACAAAAATCAGCGTACAGGGTTACCATAAGTGCCCGATATACTTTCACCCACCCAACAGACGGACCGTCCTTGCACCAACCTAACTCAAAAGCCACAGACAGGCAGGAAGAGCTAGAATCCAAGGCAGAGTAGTACTTGGTTCAATGGGTACCACCAAGCGTTATGGAGGAGATTCAATTTGCCGCTAAGCCTGAATCTGCCGATCCAGAACGGCACTTAGGTCCCTATTTATTACAAACCATATCTCAAATATGGATTGTAGTGTGATAATCTCACCTAAATCCACACTGCAAATTTTAGAATTATCACGAGAACGTATCATATCAACATTCCGAAGCAGGGACAGAGCCTCAGAGAAAGTGAATCCTAACCGCACAATTCTCACTGTATTTTTCGCAAAAAATACAGTAAGAGTTCCTCCGCGCATGTGCCGACGCTGGCTAGCGCTACTGTAGAATACTGCATACACTCATCCCACTGATAATTAAGGTTTTCAGAATAAGGTACCAGTTAGATACACTCTGCAAGTGGATATATCATCAACTATTACACATAGATTAGGGATGTTGGGCGCAAGTGGCCGATGTTATAAGTCAGCAAATGCGACTGCGCATGTGTTCCGATGATTACGGTTGGGGATAGTATTTGAATGGGCGTTTTTGGGTGACAAAAGGCGTGGGTGGCTATTCAGACCTAAGCTCGTCACGGGCGTATCGCGCGTGACGTATTTTGCAGTGATGTTCAGGCAGACGATATGAGCAACCATTGGATTGCTTTCATATCCGATGGTGCGACTTCTTACGCGAAGCAGCAGATTAGAGATGCAACCGAAGGACGTCTCTCTACAAATTCCATCAGCTGATGCATCAGCATAAATCCAGAGTTGCGCTGTGTAAAAATACGCCCTCGCAGCTGCATTACCATCCACCTCTGAATTTGGTCCTGTATTAGCAAATTAGATCCTTCCTGCATTCACTAAGGGGAAAAACTTAATAATTAGAATTGCAAACAAATTTGAGAAGGCTATTGAAGTGTTTCATCCTGTTATACACAAAGGATACTGTTGTATCTTTCTTTTTGTATAACATCTCTCACTATGCTGATTATCAGACGCCTCCATTTGAAGAGCGCCTTCAGGGTAACGCAAGTTAAATGGCACTTATATTTTTAGTAACGTAACAAAAATAGAAATATCATCTATACAACACAGCTATATTATTCTGCATGCATTAAAATATATCCCATGCCCTGTGAATTAATCAACATTTTTCAACAACCTTAAACGTAGGGGTATCCTCAAAACAGTGTCGTGCGGTGAGGTCAATGGCTGGGGAGGCACACATTATAAATCAAACCTCAATTTTTATAACAAAACTCTGGAGCATGACAGGGAGTATGATAGACGCACGTCCCTGCCTCAGAATATCTAATACACTGAAACGGGAATGAATTTGCAATTTGTAATAAAGTATGACTTTGACAAAAGATACCTGGACTTGTGAGTGAGGAATTACTATATAATCTAGAGAATTTTTGGAGTTTTTAATGCTGTTTATTACAAATTGCAATTAGGTTTGTCAACATACGTTAAAATTGAGTTTGAAGTGAACTTGGTGGGGATCTCTTCCCAAGGTACCCTGACGATTGAAGTATTGAGCAGACTATCGAACTGAGGGCCTGATTCAGAGCCGGACGCTATTTGCGGACGGTCGTTCCAAAAAAGGCTATTAAAATTGAGCACTCGCTCTTTGCGGTTTGTTGACGCCTCTATGTCTGAGCGGGCGAACGAAAAATGCGCTCGCTATTTTGTAAAGATGCCCCTTTGCCGTTCGCAACACACGTCATCACACGTAGATTACACGTAGATTAATCGGGTACATCGAAAGGCATCTGAACTGCTCACAATGCTTGTGGTAGGTTTTTCTAACCGCTATCACTGCGAGCAGTTCAGGCTAAAAGACAACCAAGTGACGTAGTCGATGACACTCCTTTACTAATTATGCACTCCCATTAAACGCCCTTTTGACCGTTAGGCCCGCCTGAGTTCGGATCTCCACTCCCCCGTTTTCAAGCACCTTCCCGTTACCACCCACAAACGGTACATTTTGTCAATCAAATTAGCAGCCCCTCGCTGTTTTGCGAGCGCACGATTTCCGACCGCAATGACTGGTTTGCGCATGCGCATTACAACCCATACGCATGCGCAGTTGTGCGAACATCGCTCAGAGCGAACGAGTGGCCGTTAACGAGCGGCTCTGAATCAGGCCCTGAATCTGTTTGGAACAAAGCAAAAAAAAAAGGTAGCATTGCACCTTGGCAAAATCATGTTGCTCTGCAGGTGTGGGAGATTTAAAATGCATATATGCACCCCTTTGCATTGCAACATGGTCTGTCCGGGTGCCCATCCACTTGCCGATAATACTGAGCGATTGCACGATTACGACATTAGAATCGTGCAATCGCTCAGTTATCGGCTGCACATCGGGCATTTAAATGTCTAAAACGACATCTATCATCGCCCGAACATGATGGTCAACCTGACGACCTTCGTCAGGTTTCCCATGTTCGTGGATGATGGATGTGCATATACTGAACGTCTGAACGTTTAGTGTATGCACTTCACCCCTAGGGAGACGACGGCACGATTACGATATTGTAATCATGCCATCGCCCCCGCATCAAGTGGATGGGCACCTTTACTCTTTTTGCCTTGCCCCCATATCAGCCCTTCTGCTACTGACATATAGCTGGAGCCTCTGCAGATCACTGTTGGCTCTGAGATTGTTTGCAGTGTGTTTATGAAAGTCGATTGCTGATTGGAAGAGCTGTGCGTAGCCGGCTGCAATAACTGCACAATGTAACCCAGTGGTTCTCAAACTCGGACCTCAGAACCCTACACAGGTCACATTTTCCAGGTCTACTGGCAGGTGCACAGGTGTATTCATTACTCACTGACACATTTTAAAAAATCTACAGGTGGAGATTATTATTTCACTTGCGATTCTGTGAGGAGACCTGGAAAACATGCACTGTTTGAGGTCATGAGGACTTAGTTTGAGAACCTGTGATGTAACCTATTCTTTGGTATTCACCAGTGGCGTAAATTCATCCCAGACGCCCGGAGGCAAGTTCTAATTTGGTGCCCTCCCCGTCATGGCCGCTGACACTGTAATGTAGCAATGCACATGCAGACAGGCTATAGATAGTCGAAGGTAGCAGCTGATGGTCTGACATGGAGCTCTCCACTAGTGTATGGTGGCTTCTCAGGTGGCGGGAAGGGGTGCCATGTATTGGGCAGCCGTGACGTTACACTCCGGGAACATAGTTACAGCCCTAAGTGGGGTGAATATGTTGTGAACAATGGAAGTGGTGCCCCTTCAGAGCTGGAGCCCGGCGGCAGGCTCCTCCATTGTCTCCCATAGTTCTGCCTCTGGTATTCACAAGCATTTATATAAAGACTTCCTGAGCAGTGCCTTCGATGACCGACAGAGGTCCCATCTCTATGCCAGTTGTTGGATCCTTCTAAGCAGAGCAAATGGTGGGTATCACTTGGGAGGGTTTGTCACAGAAATGTCTCAGAGGCTGATAAGATGTAGAAACCATATGATTTGAGCACTGCCCAAGGGCCATTGCAGATTGCATTTATCTCTCTACAGTATGTACTTCTCATTTGATACACAGAAATATATTTAATTAAACTGTGTAGTGAGAGAATATGGAAGAGGCCATCATTTTGTCATATTTCTTATATAGTCTTTCCATCATGTTGATTAAGCTGCATACGGATTGTGCTTTTTGTAGAAATTTCCACCATTGCTTTAAAAGTGCTGAATACTATAATCCTCCAGTCAATAAATCTCTCATTGCCGCCTCTAAAGCTCTCACTGCACCCTCCAGTTTATAGAGTTCCCACTGCCCCCTCCAGTCCCTAGATCTCTCACTGCCCCCTCCACAGCTCTCACTGCCCCCTCCAGTCCCTAGCTCTCTCACTGCCCCCTCTAATCCACAGCTCTCTCAATGCCCCCTCCACAGCTCTCACTGCCACCTCTAGTCTAGCCCCTCTACATATCTCGCTGTCCCCCCAGTCCCTAGCTCTCTCACTGCCCCCTCTAATCCACAGCTCTCTCACTGCCCCCTCCACAGCTCTCACTGCCCCCTCCAGTCCCTAGATCTCTCACTGCCCCCTCCACAGCTCTCTCACTGCCCCCTCCAGTCCCTAGATCTCTCACTGCCCCCTCCACAGCTCTCTCACTGCCCCCTCCAGTCCCTAGATCTCTCACTGCCCCTTCCACAGCTCTCACTGCCCCCTCCAGTCCCTAGATCTCTCACTGCCCCTTCCACAGCTCTCACTGCCCCCTTCAGTCCCTAGATCTCTCACTGCCCTCTAGTCTAGTCCCTCTACATATTTCGCTGTTCCCTCCAGTACCTAGCTCTCTCACTGCCCCCTCTAATCCACAGCTCTCTCAATGCCCCCTCCACAGCTCTCACTGCCCTCTAGTCTAGCCCCTTTACATATTTTGCTGTTCCCTCCAGTCCCTAGCTCTCTCACTGCCCCCTCTAATCCACAGCTCTCTCACTGCCCCTTCCACAGCTCTCACTGCCCCCTTCAGTCCCTAGATCTCTCACTGCCCCCTCCAGTCCCTAGATCTCTCACTGCCCTCTAGTCTAGCCCCTTTACATATCTCGCTGTCCCCTCCAGTCCCTAGCTCTCTCACTGCCCACTCTAATCCACAGCTCTCTCACTGCCCCCTCCACAGCTCTGTCACTGTTCTCTCCAGTCCATACATCTATCATTGCATGCTCCACAGCTCTCACTGCTCCAATCAGTCTATAGCTCTCTCATTGACCATTCCAAATCTCTCTCCCTGCCCCCTCTAGGGCCATAAGCAGGGGGAAGGGGTGAGCTGTGCAATCGACCATGGAGCAAGGCACTGGGGGCGGCACTGTTGCATCTGCATTTTGCTTGCAGCCAGTCACACTGCTGTAGAGCTGCCAGGAACATCTTTTGGACACTCTGGGCACACAACCTGTAGCCTGTACAGCCACCCGTAGCGTCTCTTGTACAGTGCTGTACCTTCTGGTGCAAACAGTCCTACCCCCCCCCCCCACACACACACACACACTTGTGACATCAAAATCGCCCTGCTCCAGCACTGGTCCATAGATCTGTCATTGCTTCCATAAAAGATTAGCGTTAGTTGTGGCAGCCTGGCTTCGCTGCTGCTGCCACTCCGCACTGTGTGCTCCTCCTATGCTGCTCAGACAGGAAGATAACACAGGACCTGATTCAGCAAGGAACCCACGGATGCAGATGCACGCAATCGGCCGATGTTCGCAGTCGGCTCATGCGTCTGGGTCGCAGTGTGTGTGCGAGAACCGCTTACTGCGTCTGCAAAAGCAGGCGCAGTGAATACGCAGACCCAGAGATAAGTGATTGACAGTAAGTGCCATTTGTGGGTTGTGACGGGGGTGGTCGGACGAACGCAGGAGTGCCTGTGCATTGGGACGCCGTTTTAGGGGTGTGCATAAATTAGCCGCATGCATTCATGAGACTCCATGCACACAGGAAGTTGGCAAGATCCTGCGCGAGGTCTGGTCAACCACTATTATGCAAATATGGTCGATGGTTCTCGATGTTACTGATTTTAACGCTGTCTTGCGTACTCATCAGTCTTTGAGTACAGGGAGATGGGCAGATTAATATAGGGCTGGTGCGTCTGCATCTTGTGCTGCTGTCTCCGTGCGTATGCATTGATTAGCATATCCTCGCAGCGGCCGGGTGCGTGCATCTACTAGCGTGCATTCCTTGCTGAGTCAGGCCCACAGACACTTCCACTGAGACCTATTAGCTGTGGGCCGGGATAAGCGGAGAAATACTTACTGGAACGCTGGAGCAGCACAGTTCCGCATCGGAAGTGACTGTCATAGGGCTGTCAGGATCCGGGGGAAGATCTGGAGCCGCCTCTGCCCAACAGGGAAGATAAGTGACCATTAAGCCACTAAGGATGGTTTGTCGACAGTCCATCATGTTGACATATCATCTGCGCAGACATGATGAAAGTTGACATGGCCACTGTCAACAGTTCAACCATGTCGACATGTAGCATGTCAACAATTTGACCACGTCGACATTCTCATGTTAACCTGATGACTGTCAAGATGATAACTGTAAACATGTCACACCACACCCGTGTGCAAGGAGTGATCAAAACACCAAAGTTCACCATGGACTTCCCCAGCTACATGGATGACATGAAAGGCGCTTCTACTGACTCATGGAATAATGTGACGACCAGAACTCCTACCTCTCCCTCCTAGATTGTGAACCAAGGGCCTGATTCAGACCCGCTCGCAAGTGCATAGCGTTCGCAAGCGGGTCGATGGTGGCCCAGTGCGCACGCGCAGTGAGCGCAAAAAGCTTTAGCTCCGTGGCTCACTACAAAAGGGGCAGCTGTCGATGTTGATCGACAGCTCGCCCCATTTTGTAGGCGTGGCGGGGGGGTGGCTTCACAAACGGAGGCGTTCCCATGCGAACGCCTGATGTTAGCGGGCGGCCCCACTGACATCACCAGTGATGTCAGTGGGAGAGTTTCCGGCTCTATTAGAGCCAGAAGCTCTCTGTGGGCTTGCGGCCACGAGACCCTACCACAAGGGTCTCGTCGCAAGCTCGATGGTTGCGATGGTCTTGACCATCGCAACCATCATCCTGGCCACTCGCAATAGCTGTGGGTGGGCGCCCACAGCTACGCGAGCGGCCGTGAGGCCGCTCCAAAAAAACAAAAACACAGCCCTGATTCAGAGCGAGCGCTCTTTCAGAGCGTCCTGCTCTGAATCAGGGCCCAAGTCCACCTAAGACGCATGAAATAACTCTTATATCATGGCTGCTTGGGAGCAGTAGTGTGTAATTAGTAGCAGAAACATTATTTGTATTAGGTATGGCCATCAACCATGCTGGCAATCGTGAGTGTTTGTCACAATCCTGGCTAGTTTTTACCTTTTGTGACTTACCTCTGCCAGCTGCTCCATGGATCTGTGTTTGTAATTCTTCTGGGACATCTGCTCTGGCTGAATCATGCTGGCTGTTACATCTCTGTGTGTGCAGAGCTCTCACCTCCCCACACTGATTAAACACCTGGACCCTGCTCTGTCTGTGAGCATTGCTAGTCTTAATTGGAATCACAGGTGTGGTCCTGATTCTCAAGGGCTGCAGAGATGAATACTCCCTCTGCATGCTGTGCCTTGCTCCACTCTGAATGCCACTGCCAGACCACCTGTCTGTATCCACCAATCGCTGCCAGACTCTAGGTATATAGATCCTCCTCTAATAGCACTCAGTGCTTGAACATCTTGTTATGTTCTGTGGTGTACTGCTTGTGCTATAGCTGTACCTCTGTGTGCCAGTATGTCCCAGGCTCCTGCTGGTTCCTAGACCAGTGCTATCCGTAAGCCTGCTGCGTTCAGCTATCCACGCTACCAGCCTCTCACCTACGGCTCCAAGTAGCTTCCACGCTACCAGCTTCTCCACACTGCTCCCAGGCCGCACCAAGTAGCTTCCACGCTACCATCTCTCACCCACGGCTCCCAGGCCACACCAAATAGCTTCCACGCTACCAGCGTCTACCCACGGCTATCCAGCTGCTCCACGTAGCTACCCAGCTACCAGCATCTACCCACGGCTATCCAGCCGCTCCATGTAGCCACCCAGCTACCAACGTCTACCCACGGCTATCCAGCCGCTCCATGTAGCTACTCAGCTACCAGCATCTACCCACGGCTATCCAGCCGCTCCATGTAGCCACCCAGCTACCAGTGTCTACCCACGGCTATCCAGCCGCTCCATGTAGCTACCTGTGTCTACCCACGGCTATCCAGCCGCTCCATGTAGCCACCCAGCTACCAGCGTCTGCCCACGGCTATCCAGCCGCTCCATGTAGCCACCCAGCTACCAGCGTCTGCCCACGGCAATCCAGCCACTCCACGTAGCTACCCAGCTACTAGCGTCTACCCAAGGCTATCCAGCCGCTCCACGTAGCTACCCAGATACCAGCGTCTACTCACGGCTATCCAGCCGCTCCACGTAGCCACCCAGCTACCAGCGTCTGCCCACGGCAATCCAGCCACTCCACGTAGCTACCCAGCTACTAGCGTCTACCCAAGGCTATCCAGCCGCTCCACGTAGCTACCCAGATACCAGCGTCTACTCACGGCTATCCAGCCGCTCCACGTAGCCACCCAGCTACCAACATCTACCCACGGCTTCCCAAGCCACAACAAGTAGCTTCCACGAAACCATCCGTCTGCAAGCCCATCTACTAGTAACCCAACCAGCTCAGTCAACCTTCCTGCCGGTCCCAGTCCGGTTCCTCCAAGTCCACTCACCTCACGGCTCTTTAGCTGCACCAAGTAGCTTCCGTGCTACCATCCATCTGCAAGCTCATCTACTGGTACCCCGACCAGCTCAGTCAGCCTACCTGCCGGTCCCAGTCCGGTCCCTCCAAGTTCCTTCTGGTCTCATTCCAACGTCTCCAGTTTCCAGTTCCAGTCACTCATAACCAAAGGCAGTTCTCACTGCTACCCACTTCTTATAATAAAAGAGCTATTCATGTTAACCATGGTTCCAGTCCAGCCGGCCTCCAGTGATTCCAGTTCATCACCTGATACAGGTAACTCACTAGCACCAACTGTGACAGTGTTTTCACCATCAATGTGAGGCCACCAGTGGTGAAACATCCGTGGTTGATCCCCAATGGTGAACTCTTGTCGTGCTATTCACATGCACAGGCGTCGTCTCCGTATGTGCATGGCCAAACCATTGTTAGCTCACGGTGTTGGTTAATTCCCAATGGTTAAATACCATCCACCATTGATGGCCGTTGATGATCATCACTAATTTGTATAGGCCATAGACTTTGAAAATAGGAATTGTTTCTCAGAATAAAATGTGCTTTATGGTAATTCATGTCAGAAATACAAGTTATGTGTAATCAATAAATAAATGTCATCCCCTGTTCCCAATATAATAATGCTATTTTAGGGTGGGAATTGACGTATTATATAGACTTACGTTCATCATGTATTAATTGTGGAAATTGAGGCAGATCAATTGTAAATGATGCATGCGGTGTGTCATTAGGCAACCTGAGGATCGGTGTCCTGAATTTACAGATATTGGGGAATCTAGGTCAAGGCAGGCTGTAGTAATGCTTCGTGCTTAATGTCTCTATGCTGGAGGTCTGGAAACAGCGGGGGGACGGAATCTAGACTGGTATTAGCAGCACTTAGTAATGCTGCTCATGTAAATCTAAGCATGCTAATGAAGTCATTTGTAATTTTCTGCTGGGATTATAAGAAAACTCAATTAAATGGCAGTCTTTCTGAACGTCTCAGTTTTTACTTCAAATACCAGATGTTTGGGTTTGGTTAAATGAAGAAAAGAAAATAACAAGTAATTTACATTGGAAGAGCCCTCTTAACAATCTCCCCTCAAAATAGCTAATGAATGTTATTATGTCTTGTTAGACAGAGCTTGTTATCTTATTATAGCTTTCCATAATGTGACTGTTCCTCTCACGCTGCCAAATAAAGTTACTTCAAGCGCTCACATAAAGAAGGTCCTTTACTAGTGCAAACAGTCAGATGCTTGGTGCAAAATCAGCTTCAGTCCCGCTGTGCAGTTATGTGGCCCCATTTGCTGAGCAGATATTTGTACAGGCTGATGGTGAAAATGGGTGATGTCAGGTCCTTCTTTGCAAAGTACTAAGTGGGCTCACTAAGGGGGAGATGTATCAAACCTTTGAGAGAGATAAAATGGAGAAGTTGCCAATAGCAACCAATCAGCTACTAACTGTCATTTAATAGACTGTGCTAGATAATACCCTTTTTACACCAGAGCTAAAACCCGTGTTATTGCAGGGTTAATCGGGTAGCTCCTTGGTGTAAAAGGGGAGAGGGTTGGATCGCCGGGTCAAGTGACCCGGCAAACCAACCCAGGTAACTTGCAGGGTTTAACACGGGAGTAACCCGTGAAACCCTGCAGTGTGAACGGTGCGCTCCAAGTCACAATGACCTAGAGTGCGCTGCATGCCGGCCGATTGGTCCGGCTTCAGTGGCACTTGGAGATGACATCTCCAAGCTTCCCCTTCAACGCCGCAAAAGCCGGATCTGTGCAGACCTGGCTCTGGTGTGAACGACACAGACTCGGGAATATCCTGGGTAGGAGCCGGGGAAATTCTGGGTCTGATCCGGAATTTCGGTGTAAAAGCGGTATTAATGACAGTTAAAAGCTGGTTGGGTGCTTTGGGTAACTTCTCCAAGGCTTGACACATCTCCCCTTAATACATCTCCTCTTAATACACACTAGTTTTATGGGGCAGGGCAAAATTGATTTCCTTTTCAGAAATGCTGTTATTGAAATAAGGAGCAGAGAATACACTGGACACGGCCAAATCCAATCCACAAAATTTCTTACATTTTGCATTATATAAAAGCTGGTGGTCTTCACACTTTGTCCTATATATTTATTAAATGTCCATATGCTGTGGCTGCCTCCCTGGCACCGGAGCCAGGGCCGGCTCCAGGGCTAATAGCGCCCTGTGCCGGCCGAGTGCTCCAATTACCGTAGGCCACGGCCTCCTTATGTGATGTTATCTGGGGGGCGTGCCCGCATGGCACGCATTCAAATAACGTCAGGCTGGGGGGAGCCTCACTAGCTGGGCTTCCCCCAGTCCTCTCACAGCACTGAATGGATGCCGCGCGCATGCGCGCAGCAGCCATTCAGACTTCGGGGTCCCGGCACCACCGCGGGGTCCCCAACCCCCTGATTTGACCACCTGCGGGCCACTTCGGCCCACGGGTGGAACAGCGGGACAGTACTGTACTGCTGAAATCGGGATGCTGTGGAAGGGTGCGCCCTCTATGGGTGGCGCCCCTGCTCGACCGCTCAGGTCGAACACCCCTAGAGCCGGTCCTGACCGGAGTTCCTGATATTGGGTCATTTTCTGATTACATTTGTTATCTAAGGGGCCAATTCATTGAGGTGAAGTTTCTGCATTTTTTAGGTAACTGGCCCATTCCTCATTAGTTGCTCGATAAGAGGGAACAGACGTAGTCTTCAGATGCCGTCCGTTCCAGGAGCCCCTCTCTTTTTCTATTGAATGCACTTAGATCATGCATGCCCACTTATGCCGCTTACACACTTGCCAATATTTTGAACGATTGAACGATATCGTTAGCGTTCAATCGTTCAAAATATCGGCAAGTGTGCATGCAAGATACGACCAGCGATGCGCACTCCCGCTGGTCGTTTACATGCAGCTCAATCTGGGGATATCGTGAGTGATGCCATGCTCCTGAATGCAGCATGGCCCCGCTCCCCCCCCCCCCCGCTTCCATCATCTGTTGCTGGTCGGCATCGGCAAGTGTGTACACACTTGCCGATGCCGGCACCCCCGCCAGTCCTACCGATGATGATATCCCCACATACCGTACACACATCGTGTAGTGTGTATGCTGCGTTACAGTACCCGTCTGGCTAATATGAAGTAGTGACAAAAATGTATATAAAGTGGCAGCGTTATGGATCACGGGAAAGCTGCTCTCACGGGACAGTTTTGTTATCCACCTCCACAACTCACAGCAATTTGGATACCTAATTAACGGGGAGCCACTAAGGCATGGTAATGGCACGAATAATTAAAAAAAAAAAAAGCAATCAATTTATGGAAGCCTACCGTTTGATGATGGTCACTTTCATTGCCAATAAAGTCCAATATACATTCTCTAGTGAAAAGACTTCCTCAATGACATGGCAGAAGACCTCGCTACCAACGTTCCAAGGATCCAGGTCCTGATCAATGTCAAGATCTACCTCGCCTTCTAATCTATGCGGTTCACGGCACAAATGTGCAAACTAGAGCAATCAACAATCGTGCCCCTGGCCTCACCGCTGGATCTGCTTAAACAGCGGAAAAGGTTTTACAGCATGCCAAAAGGTGCACTCCATTACTCCTCCGGTAGTGATGTGTGCTGCTGTATGCTACAAAACAAAAACAATCACAAATTATATTCTTACATTTAAAAAAAAAGTAGAAAATAAATATTATAATATGCCATACAAGAAAAAAAAAGTAATCTGCCAATTGTAAAAAAAAAAAAAAATCAGGGAAACTGGCCAGAACATTGAGCATGTTCCATTTGACATCACACCCAACCTGCACATTTATGGGATGGAAAATTTTGTAATACTATGAAACGATTCTTCCATTTCGTGTGCTGATGTCAGTGCCACATGAGTGCAAAGGATAGCACCCAGGACAATAGGTATTCCTAGTAAGAACTACCGCCACTCATTCGCTGTGGAAAATAGGAAAAATCTAGAGCTGAGACAAGGAAATGTCAGACACCTGAAATCTCTAAAATAAAAAAATCTTGTATTTGTTGATTTTAATATTAATAGTAAAATTTTCACACAAAAAAACATTATATATATATATATATATATATATATAATAATAATTATGTTTGCTGTGTTTAAAATAAAGGGTTTCTGTTTATCGAAAAGGCTTTTTGCCGGCAAAAACAAGAGGTATGTTTTCCATGATAGGGCTTATTTTTAGCTTGTCCCTAATACACCTTCAACCTTTACGTTATATCTGCCATATCTTTTTTTTTTAATTCAGTAGGTTTTTTTTTTTAAATGGAGCTTCCAGTTCCACGCATGTCCACGCCGGGCCCCATGCATTCTCTGTAGAGCAGTAACTGTTATTGCTCTGGATGTTTATCACAGTGGCAGCTGAGTAATGTAATAAAATAATTGCAAGTCATAGGCTGCATACACACGTAAAGATTTTCTGTCCAACCATCCAACTAGTTGATTGGTTGGAATGAAAATCTGGTAACGTATGGGAGTAACTGATGATCAGCAATTTGCTCCTAAATGCCAGAAAACAGATGAAAATGGTCGTCAGACAAGTTTGTTAAATATTTCATCTAAACAATTTGTTCAAACAGTTTTTGTCCATTTTCCGGCATTTGGGAGCAATTGCTGATTGTCATTTGCTTTCATACCTTACCAGGTTTTCATTCCAACCAATCAACTAGTTAGATGGTTGGACAGAAAGTCTTTACATGTGTATGCAGCTATAGAGATAAGAAATTATAGTGAACTTACATATTGTTGAACAAAACGATCCTTTCTTTGTTTGGCTGTAATTTGAAATATCAAAATCTATGATAAATAATAGCTGGTGAATTTCACATGCTCTGCATAAGGGCCGGATGTTTCCTTAGTATAGGGGAGATGTATCAAGTCTTGAAGAGAAAAAAAGTGGAGCAGTTGCCCACTGTGGGGTGATCCTCTGACTGTTGTAGTACTCCTACTGTAGTATACCAGGACCACAGCAGCCAGGGAGACCCGGACTCTTCCCTCGGCACCTGACATCCCTACAGGGCCTCTTCATCATCGAAGGCCATATTGCCGCAGATGATTAAGTATTGATCTCGCTGCGAGGAATACTTAAGCATCCAACTCGCAGCGGAGGGAAACTTGACACAGTAGCAATTCATTATTGCTCCGGTGCGGGGACAGCTGCTAAGAAAAGCAGCTGTCCCCTCGGTTAGTATCGTAGCTACAGAAGTAGCTGACCTCCACCCTGTCGGCCCGGCTATGCGTGTGTGAGCCGTGGTCACCCATGCGCACAGCCGCCGGGGAGTCTGTGACAAGAAGGTGGAGGGATCTGCTCGGATCCCTCTTCGCATCCCTGGAACTCCTTCCCATAGGAAGGAGAGGGGATCCGAGAACTCAGTTTTCGGAGTTTTCTGAATATCAGGTGGTAATGTCGGATCCCTGATGATAAAAGGCCCGGTAACCTAAATATGAGCTTCTGCATGGTTACCGGGCCATGTATCGTTTGATGAATAGGCCCCTCAGGGAGACACAGGCTTCCCCATATACCAACAGCCAGTGCCGCAGGAGTGCTACAACAGTTGGAGGATCACTAAGTCTCAGCGCGGGTCGCTGCGGCTGCAGACACACCTCACTAGACTCTGTTTGAACACTATCTGACATATCATTCTGTGCAGGGGTGACGTACAACATCTCATCATACGGAAAGGGACTTCCTTACATAGGCCCCCTGACCACCCCCTTTATCAGCACAGGTAGCCTCTCTTGTGGTCATAAGAGAACATTAAATAGGTGACGTAAGTATACATATACCATTCAGACAGTAGCCCCCTAAAGGGGCTCACTCACTGCCCTGACTACACAATATATCCTACCACCTGGTTCCAACCCGGTGCAGGGGGTGGAAGGTTGTTCCGCACTATAGGTGCGACTAGGGAGACGTCGTACCACTGGCGTACGACTAACTTTCCTGACAACCACCTACCCCAAAAGTAACCAATAGTTACAGGCATCCACCTATTTATCCTCAATTCATTTATTTTATTTTATCCTTTTCATTTGGAGCACTGTGTCTCCCTCCTTGTCTATTTCAATTTATATTACCACTATACTAATAAAATGTATTTAAATTAGGGATGTGCAGGCTCGGATAGGTTCGAGTTTGCACGTTGAGTTCGGATTTTTCCCTCCAAAAAAACGGAACTCAGAAAGAGGCAAAACGTCATCTTGCATGGACGAACATCATCATTCCTGGACAAAAGTCAAGGAATGATGATGTTCGTCCATGCAAGATGACGTTTTGCCTCTTTCTGAGTTCCGTTTTTTTGGAGGGAAAAATCCGAACTCAACGTGCAAACTCGAACCTATCCGAGCCTGCAAATCCCTAATTTAAATTACATTTCTGTAGTCAGCTACATATATATAATATTTGCGCATTCACCACCAATTCTCTAGCAGATAGCACTGTTCTTCATATCCTAGAACATTATACACCAATAGGTGAGCACTTAGTGTCAATCCCAATTTTCATATATAGTAATCAGAGACTGGATACCTCTGACTCTCAGCAGCTCCCGCTACCTGGGAGGTTTGTAGTTTACGGGCGAATCACCCCAACCCCCTAAACTCAAAATTATATGGTAACAGTACTTTATATTATGATAGTATTTATATAAAAGCACTATTTGCAACGTATAAAATTAAAAAATTATATGTTTAAAAAAAAAAAAAATCCGAAAAGGCTGAGTTTTATTAAGAAAGGTTCCGCCATTCAAACTGCATTCTTCTTAGTTTTCGAACTTAAATCAATGGCAGCTCCCATTACATGATGATTCACAAAAGTTTGCGATACTATTATCTTCCCACATGCTGTAAGTTATCTGAGAATTTCTATGAACTCTTTTTAGACTTTTTCTCTCTCTGGATATCAGTTTCCGTTTTGTCAAGAGACACCTTTTGGTTTGATTAACACAACCTCAGGCAATGCACTCTCCAAGTTTTGTTCCGATGAGCCTTAATATATCTTTAATGAGCCACCTGTGGCTTAGCAAGCCATAATGTCAGTTCTCTTCAGGAAGAGAATGTACCGTACATTTCCTTGTATAGGAACTTTCACTGAATTGCAGTAAAAGCCGCAAAGCCTTGAAAATCCTCACTCATTGTTCCAGCGATTTCTTCCCACACATTATGTAATGAATTAGATGCAAGATGTCACTTACTAGCCACCTAACCAATCACCTACATCATACTTCCAATTACGCTTGGAAATAATCTACTGTATTATCTTTATGTAGGTGTTGCCCATTATTTTATCTAAGTTTACAATCGTGCCTGGTAAATTTTTACCAGTAGTATGTATATGTAATAATGTGCACTTGTTAATTATATGGAAGCCACTTGACTCAGTCCACCTCTCACTCCAAGGAGGATTTGGATGTTTTCAGTGTGTTTGGGGAGCTGGCACTCCCTGCAGCCCACCACCAGGACTGTGGGCTGGGGGACACAAATGGATATAATGAACAGTCATGGACAGGTGACTGAGGATGGAGAGACAATAGTGCCAAGGTGGGCTTGCAAGGAGCGCAGTAGGCTGGTTCTCTTCCCTTGCGTTGCTACGAATTGCGGGTCCGTGGGGAAGGGGCTGGGCTAAAATAATGTGATAAGTGTCATTTTAGTCTTGCCCCCTCCATACGGACCCGCAATTATTGGCATTATCTCCCCATACTGCTCACTTCACTAGGAAGTGGGCAAAATTTAGGAGATCCATGTATTCTTCCGGGGGTTCAGGGTACTAAACGACGGGGTCCGTTTCGGGTCTGTGGGGAAGGGCCTGGGCTAAAACAACGAGATTCCCCTCCAAACGGACCAACAATTACCGGTGTTATCTCCCCATCCTGCTCACGTCACTAGGAAGTGGGCGGGATGCAGTAGACCCACGCACTCTTCTGGGGGTTCAGAGTACTAAACGAAAAATCGTCAGTCTTCCACGCCTTCCGGGACAGTAGGTAAGCATGGTACACGATAACAGAAACGGTAAGTTACCATCATCAGTATTATTTTTGTTATTACTACGCAGGACTGTACATCGAGGAGCTTATAATAAAGACAATTAAGTACAATGACATAAAAAAAAAAGGTAAAGATGGCCCAGGTAATGAGATTACAATAATAGCAGAATAAAAAAACCGTAGCTGGCGCTGGGAAAAGTACACGCGGCAGCTGTAAGACAGCGGCATTATCAGCCGCCAATAATAACTGAGACATGGCGACTTTGCTGTACAGCTACCGACACTGCGATACTGCTGGAATGAGGAGAAACTGTGGAAGGTGGAGACATTAAAAGAAAAAAGTCATTGAAGCTATCGTACGACAGCTTCTGGCAACCATGACTGTTCACTTTCCTGGCCTTGTTCTAGAGACCCCTATGACTTTTGTACTTTTGTGTGGAGATCACGTTTCAAGTGGTACTTGTATAGGAGCAAACGCGGGATTATTACAGGGGGGCTTCCAAATGCTTGATTTTAGAATGAGTGTGGCCTGTCCATGAAGAGAAAATAATATATATTTACACAGCACCTGGCGCTAATCAAATGGCAATTAATATAACTCAATATTAATTTTATCAGCAATGAAGCTGTTCAAATAATCATAGCAGCACATTACCATGTGAGCCCGTTACAGCTCACCAATAAACACGTGTAGAGCAGACTAAAAATACATATATAATATATATATAGGTGATGCGCTAATTAAAAAGAGGTCCCAATGTGGCAGTACAATCAATCAGACCACCATCATTCAGATTTCTTAATAGTTTACATTTTATTTAACACATAAAACATCATACATACATATAGCATAAGAACATTATATTCTTAAAAGCTTAAGATCTATTACTCACAATTCTATACGAAAAATATATATAAATAAAGTCTATAAGGTTACAAATGCCAAGTGACTAAAAATCCATAGCAGTTGTTAAACAAGAAAAAAAAATTTTTGTTTGCTACTATATATTTTTAGTCTCACCACTATGAGAGTTTTAGAAGCAAAGTTTCTGTAAGATAAACTGAGGTGCTGGATGGAAAGGATCCTCCTAGAATACACGTTTTATGAGCTGCAGCTTCAATTTGAATATATATAAATTGCAATATTAGAACATCTTTAGCCCATATAAGCTTTTCCAAGGTGATCAGTGTTAACTCCGGTTGGGCGTTTTACTCACAGTCCCACAGACCACAGCCCAGGGAAGGACCGGGAACTTAGCCTGCTCTGTGGTCATGTCTCCCGTCACTTTGAGATCTTAGTATGCGGCAAGGTAATCCAGCTCCGGGCACTTTCCGGCCAGGCAAAGTTCTGTGTGCAAAAGAGGCCCTCTGGATTTTCAAGTTGAATATACTATATCCTTAAGGCCTCAATGATAACATAGATTTTGAGTCTTTTTCGTAATTTTACACCAGGTTGGATCAGTTGGTCTATTTGTACTATGTTTCCAATGATCAAGGTAGATAGGGTTCCTATTATCCCACTGGCAGGTTATGATCGGAAGCAAAAAGGTTGTTTTTTTAAGAGCAATCACTTTGTACTTGCTGTTTCCATTCAGCTAGCATATAATTCAATCGATGGGTAAAGACGGGAGGTTACAAAATCCCTTGTTAGAAAATACCAATATTTCATATCTATATATAGACCCAAGCATGGTAATTGTATTGATTATTATATGAGAATCAGGTCGCTGATGAGTATAATATTTCCTTTTTTCCACATAAGATTAAGTATCATCACAGATATATAGAGGATCAAACCACCTAGTATGACTATTGAGTTTAGTTAATCAGTTTACATTTTTTAGGTGATTTATAAGCTATTGCACTGATAGTGCATTGGTGGTAACAATATGTGTCATCTATTGAGCTTACAGTAGGTTGTGCATTTAGTGTTGCCATTTTATCATGTTCCATCTGGTTTCAAGAACTCTGATTTGTGACAACTAAGTTTAGTATCTTCTCCTTTAACACTATTTTTAATTAACTATAGAGCTAGTGTACAGGTATTGACACTGCTTCTCAGAGTCAAGAGTTCGATTCTCAACTGTTCTAAGACATAATATTAATAGGTTTATTTTTATCTTTAATTTTACTTCCATTGGTATCTCTTTCCACCAGTGTAATATGAAGTGTATTGGATTGGTGAAGATAGGAGGTAATAATTCTTGGTTAGATATTAGGGCCTGATTCAGAGCCGGACGCTATTTGCGGACGCTCATTCAGAAAAAGGGGCTGGATATTTAAATTGAGCGCTCGCTCTTTGTGGTCTGTTGACGCCTCTATGTCTGAGCGAGAGAACGAAACATGCGCTCGCTATTTTGTAAAGACGCCCCTTGGCCGCTCGCATCATACGTCATCTCCGCTATTTATTAGATTAATCGAGTACATCGAAAGGCGTATGAACTGCTCGCTATTCTTGTGGTAGCATTTTCCTACCGCAATCATGCGAACAGTTCAGGCTAAAAGAAAACCAAGTGACGTGGTCGATGACGCTGCATTGTTAATTATGCACACCCTTAAAACGCCCGTTTTGACTGTTTGGCACGCCTGCATTCGGATCTCCACTCCCCGTTTTCAAGCACCTACCCCTGTTACCATCCACAAACGCCTCATCCTGTCACTCAAATTAGCAGGCCCTCGCTATTTTGCGAGCACACGATTTCCGACCGCACTGACTTGTTGGCGCATGCGCATTACAACCCATACGCATGCGCAGATGTGCGAACATCGCTCGGAGCGAACGAGCGGCCACTTACGAGCGGCTCTGAATCAGGCCCTTAGTTTGCAGTTATATTTAGTTCCGAGTATGGTAATTGCACAGGTTATCATGTGAAAATCAGGTCGCTGATGAACACCGCATATCTTGCGTCAGGCTAAGACTAATTACCATCAATGATTCACAGAGGATTTAACTTTTTATCATGATTATTTAACCACTGAGTTTAAACACTGTATTATTATAGGTGATTTATACTTAATTGTACTAAGAGTACACTGTTAGTAACGATGTTTGTTATTTATTGGTCTCTGAGTTCGATCCCTAGTTAGGTTGCATATACAATTTTGTTATTTCACTATGCTACATTAAATTTTTAGACATTTAATGTCTGGCAACTAAATAAGTTTAAATATCTTATCCCTTATCATTATCCTTGAACTGAGTCTAGAGGTAGTGTAGAGGTATTAATGCTGCTTCCCATACTTAGAATCAAGAGTTCGATTCTTAGCCGCCCTAAAATACTGTTTTTTAATGATACCTTATTAACATGTTGTATTTTTTATTTTAATAAACATTTAAATACTGTTGAAATATAATATTCAGAGCACCATCTTTCTTGAGTATTGCTATTTTAATATTATGCTAAGAAATGTAGTATGAAGTCTTTTTATTGTTGAAAGAAAGCTGACATTTCTAAGAGCTAAATTTGCATTTAATTAAATGATTTTAGGTGTTGCTGATTATTAGCCACCTATCAATTAAATCCAAGAGAAGAAGGTATAAAAGTCCATTTCTGAAGGACACAGACACCTCTTTGATAAAGCCCCCATTGATGGAGAGAAACATATTAGAGAATTACCTGTGACTTACAAAAGGACTTTTGCTGAGTGACATCTGTAGCCTTCCTTATTGATTGGAAACCATCTTTATTTACTGGTGGACTGTGCACTTTGGTGGAGTGGTGACCCAGAGAGACGGAGGCGGTACCTGGCCGGAAAGTGCTCGGAGCTGGATTAACTTGCCGCATACTAAGATCTCAAAGTGACGTGAGACATGACCACAGAGCAGGCTAAGTTCCCGGTCCTTCCTGGGCTGTGGTCTGTGGGACTGTGAGTAAAACGCCCAACCGGAGTTAACACTGATCACCTTGGAAAAGCTTATATGGGCTAAAGATGTTCTAATATTGCAATTTATATATATTCAAATTGAAGCTGCAGCTCATAAAACGTGTATTCTAGGAGGATCCTTTCCATCCAGCACCTCAGTTTATCTTACAGAAACTTTGCTTCTAAAACTCTCACAGTGGTGAGACTAAAAATATATAGTAGCAAACAAAAAAATTTTTTTCTTGTTTAACAACTGCTATGGATTTTTAGTCACTTGGCATTTATAACCTTATAGACTTTATTTATTTTTTTTGTATAGAATTGTGAGTAATATATCTTAAGCTTTTAAGAATATAATGTTCTTATGTTATATGTACAGTATGTATGATGTTTTATGTGTAATATAAAATTTTAAATATTAAGAAATCTGAGTGATGGTGTTCTGATTGTTCTGCCACATTGGGACTTCTTTTTAATTAGCGCATCACCTACTGTATATATGTATTTTTAGTTTGCTCTACAGTCCTTGAAGACGGCATAATTACCAATTAAGCTAAAAGTCTGCCTCATACAGAGTGAAAGTAACAGATAGGATGAGGGATCAACATAAGCCGTTAGATGCGGCAGTAGGGCCAACCTGTTTGAGCTTAAAAGGTTAAACATCTCTTAAAAAATATACATAGATAAAAGAACCAGAAGACAGATTTGAGCTCTCTAAGCACACATTCTCCAACCTCATAGCAAGATGCCTGTCTCTTTTTGCTGACAGCTGCTCTCTGGTCTCTGTGGACCAGGGCACTGATTGAGTGCTCAGATCCACCCACAGCATTTTTGGTAGCAGAAGCTGCTACCACTGGGCATGCACAGCAAATTCATTCCATCATTTATACTACATGTTCCAGCCGCAGCTCTAGTAAAATCGTAATATATACCCTTACTATTATGGTCATGATTTTAGCTGCTGGCTGGGAGGTGGGGGTTCCCGGATGACTGGAAACCCCAACTGCATGTGCCTATGCTGTATTGTGCACAAGTACTGTACCTAGTAATGTGACCCTTACAGTAAGTAAATTATAAGGAAATTACAAGTTACTTAATATGTCACATAAGTTTATCTGAGCTAAATTAAGGACACCATAAATCTCCAGGAAGTTTTGTAATCATATAAATGCACAAGATCTTTAATAGAAAGGGCAGTAACGAGGAGTGTGCAAACACAGTGTCGCCACCCAGGATGCGGCACCATTGCTGCCCTATGATACCTGAATTTGGCTTGAAGAGTGTCTGGAACATCAGTAGACCTGCTGCAGAACCACCTGAACTGTCTAAAGGACGCTCTGAGCACACAAACTGCAGTCTGTACCAGAGCATCCTAAGGACGGTCCAGGCAGTGCTCCTATTCCTGGTTCCAGCGGTGCCCCTCAGCGTGGCAAGGAACCCATTATGATGTGAGACATTAAGGAGCCTGGGGAGGAGTAGAGAGGTAGCAAGTGTATAGTAATAGCTTTAATATTATTATAAAGTGCCGTACACAGGTCCTAAGGGATGGTTGGTAAGGCAGTAATGCTAATCTCAGCCTTCCCTTTGTGATCATCAGGGTGATGGAGTGTATGAGCGGTGAGACGCCCACTTTCAGGCTGGGTGGTCTGTGCATTTGCAATGGAGTTTTTGAAATCACACCAACATCGTCGCAACATCGGTCGCATCGTCAACAATTGCGGCAGCCTAGCGTCTACTCTAATCCAACTAAACATGGCCTCTGAGGCATTGGATTTGCTTCCCAGCAGCATTTCCAGACACGCCTGCGACATTCCCATAACGCGCCCATGAAACGGACCCTTTTTGCAATCACTTTAGGTCACCTCCCAGTCTCCACCCTGACATGCCCAGGGATTGCAAACCCCTTCTCAAGTGTTAATGATTTCGTACGCAATTACGAACGTATCGCACGCATCGGTTCACATGTGGGCAATAAGGGGTTTCTAGACTTTTTGCAAGTGTGCAGTAGCAAAACATCACTCAACTGCGCAAATATCAGCACTGCGTCCTTTTACGAATCAGGCCCACAGACCATTCTATAGTGAGTATTCAAAAAGGAAATAAAAAGTTGGTGCAGGTGCATGTCCTATAGTAAAAGCCAGCACTCCATATAAACAAAAATGTACAAAAAAAACCAAAAACATTTTATGTATCCTCTAGCCAGTGAATCAGAATCTTTGATGATCATTGTAATCTTTATACAGTATATTTTATGTTATCTTTATAAGGAGCTATGCATAGTGACAATACTGCTATTTAAAGCCTGAAAAGCAGTAAAATCAATGTAATGATTACTGTATACAGCAATTGTAGAAGTACAGACATAGAAAAATCATAATTAACAATGACAAAAAAAACCCACATAAAATATATAAATTCTAAAGAGAAACAATGCAGAGGAAAACAAAAGCAGCATTAATGAATAAAATATAAATGAAGATTGCAGTAAACAGTATCCACAAACATACTTAAACATAATAACTCAAGATGAGGCCCACAGCTAAACAAAAGGTAAAAAATGAATAAAATTAATAAATATCAAATTAAATATATTGCAATTATTTATAACAAATACACACAGTAAAAACGTGACAACCATGATATATAGATTAATCAATTAGATTTATTAAAGGGGGGTAAGAGGACATGAGTACAGGGCAGGTCACTGCATGATGGAAATAATCATCACCATACATACTGTATGACACTCAATTAAAGCAAAAGGAAATATGGCAAATATAAACAGTAGTTTGCAATATGGTGATAATTAGGCAATAGCAATAATTCTCTAATAATTAAATGGGCTTATTTAACTGCTGCAGCACCTTTTTTTTGCTATAAGGGAAAATGCAGTTTCTGAACTGCTTCAATACGCTAGATTCTAAACACACAATTACCTTCACAAAACACATATATAATAAAATTGCTAAACAAATTATTATTCAGCAGACTAGCAAATCACCAGACTGATCAGTCATTTACTTTAAAGTGGACACAAAGTTCTTTCATTGAAGTGCTCTGTTGCTGGGTGGACTCTGTCCTATAACATGCAAGTATTTGTAATCTACAATAGGCAAAAGAAATAGTATTTGCATATAATGCTGGCCTTTCTTGATCCCAGAGAAAACAATAGCTTTGACTTTCCAACAATAAGCCACAATAAACACAGTTCCATTTTCAATAGTACATTTATCTTTAGCATTTCACAGTATCAATAGTGCAGTCCCAAAGTGCTCTTAAACATCTTAAGAATTCTCTCATAAAACAGTCTCCTCTATTTACACTGTTATGGTGCGTACACACGTAGCGATTTCAAAGGGCGATTTGAACGATAATGATATTGGTATAGTTATCGTTACCATTATCTTTCAAATACTTATTTTAAATGGTCACTACCAACTTACCTTCGACCAACGATGTACAGCCACGTATGGACGATAGCGATATCATCCATCGGCCGTGCATGCCGGTCAACTTGCTCAATTTCGAGCAAGTTACTATAAGGACCCGCGATCAATGATCACGGATCGCTATAGTCGGCGGTAAGTTGGTGGTGTGCTGGATGATCGATATTGATCATCCAGCATACCAGGGAGGGTGCATAACGATCTGCCAGCGATATTGTATCGCTAGCAGATTGCTATGTTACACTCAGTCACTGGTTCAATAGTAGCTCAAACAAGAAATATATCACACTGTTAGCATATTCAGATATTTAGCTCAGTCTCCTGTACATGTTAGGGTTACACATTACTGTTAATATGTTTCCCAATATACTTTTAATATCTCTCAATACCCTCGATAGCTCTCAATAGGTCTCAGTATCTCTCAGTAGTTTTCAGTAGCTCTCAACAGGGATGTCTCCCTTTAGTAGCCTCTGCTCGCACAGGTTCACCCTGCTGGCATGTCTGCAGCAGTCCATCAGTAGGTAATCAGCTGAACTTTGCACTTGGCACCACTTCAGTGTAGTCGCTTGCCTGGACTGTCTCTCAGACCTGTGGCACCTCACCCCTCCACTCCTTTGTTTCTTTCAAACTCTACTGCGCATTTGCAACCATGGAACACCCTTTCTGATGCTGGCCTGTCCCATTTTGACATATTGCAGCTCCACCTAGTGGCAGCCTCCTAAACTAAAAGGTCCATTGGCTCCTATAGAGCCAGGTGTATAAAGTGTTAACACAGGGCCAATGGAGCAAGTGAATAGAAGGCCACAAATGTAAAACAAACATTACTACATAACAATAAAACATCAATTGGATAATAAAGTAAAGTGACAAATAAAATATTCTCAATGATGCTTTCATGTATAAGATATATAAATCTACCAGTCTTTCAAATAAAATGTTAATAATCAAAATAATATAATTGATGTAACACAGATGCATACATAGTAGCAATCAATATAAACAGATCAATAAAATCAACATATAGAAGTAGAAGTAGATTATCCCAGTGGTTTTCAGCTCCAAGGGCTATATTTAAATAAAATTACAGTTGACTACACGTGCAAACAACATCATTGATATGCATAATATGAAAAAAGAACTGTAATAAACTGCAAGAAAATAACACAAAAATATGTGAAATGAAGAGCACCAAAAGCATCAAAATAAATGTAAAAATATAATTAAGCAGTCAAAAACATAGGGGGAAATGTATCAAGCATTGGAGAGAGATAAAATAGCAACCAATCAGCTTCTTACTGTCGTTTTACAGGCTGTTTTTGAAAAATGACAGGAGCTGATTGGTTGGTACTTTATCTCTTTCCAAGGCTTGATATATCTTCCCCCATAGTAACACGAAATTAAGCTTGCAAAATAACCTAAAATAGCCAAACCAAAGCATAAATAATATGGGTGTGGTAGAACATGTCGACATTCAGCATGTCAACATGTCAAATGATATCAACAGTTGGCATATGGATTTCGATAGTGGAGATGAGTATGCCTAATCCTAACCCTAAGCCTAACCCTAACTCTAATCGTAGCCTAACCCTAAGGTTAAACCCTAACCCTAAAATTATCCAAAAACCTACTGTCCGCATTCTAATGTCTACAGTCGCAATGTCGACAGTATAACATGTCGACATTCTGTCATTGTTAACATTGAGTATTACAACATATTAAATGTAGACATTCTATCAATTATTGACATGAGTGTATACCAGAATATATATATATATATATATATACATATATATGTATATATGTATATATATATATATATATATATATATATATATATATAGGTAAAAATGATCATATTGCAAAAAACGACACATGTACTTTAATTCCTTATTAAGTGCAAAGTTCCAAGCCAATGAATGCAGCCTCAAAGTGTAACAACATTTGCCCCGATCGAACCTCGTTGCAACTACGTCATCAATCGGTATAAAACAAAACTTTATTTTTATGCTCAATATAAGGATTGTTACCCTTGTATATTGCAGAGGTCATTTCAGTCACTTATATAAAACAGGATCAATGACAGAGACATGCCAGTGTTTTAGAATTGCTGACTAAACCCTCACAGAGGTCCCATTAAATGTAATTACGTGTGACCATTCTGGTTTATGGGCCTTCAGAGTCCAGCTGTAATAATTCATATACCAAGCTAAGGATAACAGACTGTAATGGTGCTGAACGGGTCTTTCTGTTGGTTGACTGGTTTGGGTTCTGTGACCTGACATATACAACATAATATCAAGAAGATGAATAGTTATTCACTAAAATGTAACAATACATGGAAAATGCTTTGGCTGTCGTTGAGGTCATCAGTAAAAGGAAGAGGAGAGGAAACAACACTAGTACACATGATATAAAGAGTCTGTGTAACATACATAGAAAATGTGATAAAAGGAATATGTATTATGTAGAAGGAATATCACCCTATCGGCGTCCAATTCAGCCGGTGTTGAAAGAAAAGATTTTGGCTTTTCCTGCATTTACCATATCTGGGCCAAACGCTTTCCAGCTATTTAGATGATCCCCCCTTGCCATTGTACCAGTGCTGCAGCTGATGCTCTGCATATTGTGTTACGGCACGTCATCACGCCATGGCAGCCTCACGCCCTTTGTCCTCCCTCACTGTCATACTCACGTTTAAGCAGCCAAGCAGTTTGGTGGCTCCACACAAATCTGGGGTCTTTGCCTATCATCCTGCTGTAATGGAAGGTCTCCCAATAGATAGATAGATAGATAGATAGATAGATAGATAGATAGATAGATAGATAGATAGATAGATATGAGATAGATAGATAGATATAATATAGACAGATAGATATAATATAGATAGATAGATATGAGATAGATAGATAGATAGCATATAGACAGATAGATATAGTATATATATAAATTGATAGATGTAGTATAGATAGATAGATAGATGTAGTATAGATAGATAGAATATAGACAGATAGATAGCTAGATAGATATAGTATAGATAAATAGATAGATGTAGTATAGATAGATAGATAGATAGATAGATGTAGGATAGATAGATAGATAGATAGATAGATAGATAGATAGATAGATGTAGGATAGATAGATAGATAGATAGATAGATATAAGATAGATAGATAGATAGATGTAGTATAGATAGATTGATATAAGATAGATAGATAGATAGATAGATAGAATATAGATAGATATTAGATAGATTGATAGGATATAGATCACAGTTTTCACTTTCAAAAATGTAAAAATACAAGGGTAATCATCAACTGGACATGCAGTAATAGAATAATTCAAATAATTTTATAAATGGACCTACATAAATACTTTTCATTTGGCTTTCTGATTTTATATACACGAAATAAATTTACAATAAAACCTTTAAGTAAATAAAAAAGACAGACTGAATTACCTGCTGTAACCAGTAAGATCACATACTACATATTAGCAATGAGCTTTTGTCCCTAGAGCTACATACGTTTCTTCTTATTTCGCTGTTACCACATCTCTCTTCAGAGACCCCCTTTTTCCTCTCCTCTCTCCCCCTCAATCTCTATCTTCACCATCTTTCTCTCCTCCATCTTTTCTGTATTTCTCTTTCTCCCTCTGACATTCTTCTATTTCTAATCCCTTTTTCTCTTTTATTTCTCTCCCACTACTTTGTCTCGCTCTTGTCCCCTCTCTATGTCTCTCTCTACACCACCTATGTCTTGTTCCCTCTCCCCTACCTCCTTCCTCTCTCTCATGCCCATAATTATTTATTCCCCTGGAATGTGTCGAAGCTGGTTTAGTGGCTGAGACAGAATCAGTGTAAAATTAGCTTGGAGCGATGCCATCTTGCGAATGGCAACCAGACTCCATCTTAAAAATAAGAATCTGCAAGACGCCATTTTAAGTTACAACTCATGAGCTAAGAACAGATGGCAATGTTTATGATAATCTTTTTAGAAGCCATGACAGGCCCATTCTGGGGACAACCTTGCATAGATAAATACCAAAACAAACACAGTATCAGTTAGCAACTAGAAAAACAGCTTCCTGAAAAAGGAATTAGAAAAGAACAATACACCAGGAACTGTGGGTGTTTTGCATGTAAATGGAGAGACCCCATATGTAGACAGATGTAGCTGTGGCAATTGTAATATGGCCCAGACACTTGAATTTGACTGAATGAACAATGGCAAGAAATCTGCTCTTTTTAACTCACTGTCAGACAGGCTGGCACCAGCATGGTTGGGGGTCTCCACCCTGTTTGAGAGTGAAGCTCACTGCCCATAACACATTTGCATTGCAGTTTGAAAATGTTAGTAAGAAATTATATATATATATATATATATATAAACGGGTGTTCGGATCGGCACTCAATCCAACTGAGATAGGTGGCCCTGGTGCCTTCTGGAATAGAAGTGGATACACAAAACTGGAAACAAACAGCGGCACTCAAGGACTTGTGAAAAAATGCAAAGGTGTATTGCACTCAATACATGATCCAACGTTTCGGGACTCACATGTCCCTTAATCAAGGTTAAGGGGACATGTGAGTCCCGAAACGTCGGATCATGTATTGAGTGCAGTACACCTTTGTATTTTTTCACAAGTCCTTGAGTGCCGCTGTTTGTTTCCAGTTTTGTGTATATATATATATATATATATATATATATATATATATTTATACACTAAATCCATCATAAATAGAATCTCATGCATAAACACTGCACATTACACACAGTTGCGCTGCTAACATGACGCACATTAGCGAATGCACAATATCCTGCATGTGAACGCTGTTTATTAGCTGCATGTGTGCACATCTGCCCCAAATCAGATAAACCTAACTAGCGTCTTTTCCCAAACCCCTAATACTTATATAATGCACACTCACATAAAAGGTTCCAGAGCTTTAAAGTATAAGATCCAAGTTTTATTCATTTATTACAAATGTTGTGAAATAAAGGCTATTTTAGTATCTAAGGTTTAATACGTGATAAGTAAGCCGTGTTTGGTATTATACTGATCTGCACTTTCTCAACAGCTTTCCAGTATCATCGGTGTGCAGATCGCAACATGCATTCTCAACTTATGGACCGTAGAGATATAAAGCACCAAAATGTATTTTGTGAAACTAACAGCTTAGATTTGCATGCAGGGGGAATAGAGGAGACAATAGGCTGTTGGAGGCTGACCTGTGTCCATTTGAATCAACCTGTTAAATATCCTGTAACAGATGCACCCGCACTGGGAACCAATGGGATCAGCAACAAACCTCTCTATTGTGTTGTCTGTTTCTGTGAGGGTATAAATGTGTGTGTTGTGACCCCAGTCTGGAGTCTTCTTGCTGATTGCTGATTGACGGAGGTTTCTTGCTGATGCCGGTATCTGGTCCAGAGCGCGTGCGTATGTATAACTGTATCTTGGGTCTGTATAATTCTTTGCGCTAAATTGTACTTAGATCACAGCATGTAACTGACTGTACATTACTTGAATAATACTTTGTGCTTTGGAAACACATGTTCAAGGTCTAAAGTCTTTATTTTACTGTATGACTGCGTACGCAAATAGCGTAAATTTTAGAGGTTTATAGGCAGGGTTTAGAAGGTATAGGTAGGTGCGTATAGAGGTTGAAATCCAGTATCCTTAAATGGCCAGAGGCTCCCGAAAAGTGTGTGGTGCACCCGGAAAGGTGGACAAGACTCCCGGGGGCTGGAGCCACTCGGCTGAGACCGTGACAGGTGCACCGCAAAGCCAATGCAAAGCAACATGATGCAAGGGAGTATGAAGTCTAATGGGGCTGAACAATTCACAGAGGAAATGTTGGAGACGATGAGTAAATGTTATGTGTAAAATCTGCTGTTAGTAAACTGATTAAACACAAGTAATTTAAATGGATACAACAGAATTACCCAGGGATTCCTGCAGAAACTTAGACTTGTGTTCTTATATTTAGCTTTGGCTGAACATGGTGACAGTCACAGAAGTGAATAAATATGTACTGGTAGGCGTAACACAGTATATTCTGTAATTATAACTGTACAAGTGATCTCACATCTTGGGCTTGTGGGTATTACATAGCGTGATTGAGTTTTATATCTATTCTTGGTATGACTGAGAAATTACTTTTAACATCTCAAGTGATTTGGTTTCATCTTTTAAAAGAAAGCGTTTTGTACCGTTGCTTGCAGTGTACTCAGTGTAGTGATGTACGTTCAGTGATTTGTTTTACAAGCAAATACACCATTTCCTGTGTGTCTCTTTTCCCTTGTGCAATCTGCTAAAGTACTTTACCTTTAGGGCAGAAAAAGGAATAATTCATATAGGAGTTTGGATTCACTATGCAAGTGGATAGAGAAGGCGGGACATCCCCATCCCACCCCCAAACACCCATCTAGCACCTCCTACGAAGGGTGTCATGAAACTACCCATGGGGTGTCTAACACCAGAGCCGTAACTAGACTTTTTGGTGCCCTGTGCCAGAGAGCACTGGCTCTGCCCCCTTTTGCCCAGCGTCCTTTGCAGCAGGTCTGACCTGCTGCTCTAAGACGCCGGCGCATGTACAGTGGGAAGCATGGGTGCCCGATATGTCTGTCTTTTCACTGCTTCCCGAGATTGCGGTGTGGCCGGATCCCGCACGAAGACGCTGGACAGGTAAGTGTACATGAATGGCTACTAAACATCACTATATATCGCATCGATGTGATGCGATATATAGTGATATTTTTAGTAGCCAGTTCTTAGTACTAACACGGTCGCGCCACATCTCCATGCGTAATCAGACGCTTTTGTTACTGTTTTCTCCTAGTGTCAACCTGCGATATATCCTGTTTTCACATGGCATAAACCTGGTACATAGGAGATTTATCAAGGTTTGGAGTAATATAAAGTGGAGAGAGATAAAGTACCAACCAATCAGCTCCTAACTAGCATTTTTAAAACACTGCCAGTAGAATAGAGCAAAGAGAAAGACTGCGCTCTAGAGTCTATGCCGGGACATCAGTTCAAAACATACAATAGAATAAAAACAGCATTTTATTGTAATAAGGCTATAGGCCAATTCAAAAATTGTATACACAATAAAGTACATGCAAGAGAGTTGATCAGACTCTCAGTATTAAGACAATAAATATATACACGAATGACACAAAGAGGTATAGTTAACCAATCTATATTGGAGTGTACCAATATAGAAACACTGAAAATGATACTAGTGACCCTGGAGATCCTTATTAGTGAGAAAGGTCTCGTATATAAATGACCAGATAAGGTATGTCCAACCTTCTAAGGAAAGTCTCGTATAGAATTCAATATAGGGAGTATATCAAAGTAATAATAAAGATTCTTTCTCCTGAAGGTACTTTCTCAATATTTCAATGCTGTATATATCGCAGCTGATTGAAACACACTTATAATAAAAATATCAACATTCAGCCTCCTCCAACATATATATATACTCACGGCTGTGTCTCTGTAAGCACAGCAATAGCTGTGGGGATGTAGAACTAGAGCCGTAGGTAGCAGGATAAGTTAATATAGGCCAGGTATATACCATCGACGTGAGGTGATACCGGCTACCAGCCCACTCCAGAGTATGCCAAATATCTCATAGCAAATTCTCAGCAGCCGGGACACTGTAAGGTGAAAGACGTGAATGATGTTTTTCACCTGTAGATGTTACGCCAGATGACATCCGTCTCAGTGCAGCGCTAATGCAGACAATGCCAGACATTGAAGTCCCTCGGCTCTGAATAGCAGCCGGGTGATGGTCGTGTCAGTGAAGTAGCGGTCATACAATGAATACGGAGGTGAGCAGGAGGTGAGCGTCCCAGCGGCTCAGTTAGTAGATACAATCTCCGCTATTTAAGCAGTAGGACTCCCGATGGACCGGAGGTTGGTCAGAGTGACAGTCGCCAGCTTGTCTTTTAGGGGGCGTGCAGACGGACGCTGAATGTAGATAAACAGGTAAGGTCTCCAGGCACCGACAGGGAACGACAATGCGTTTCGGCTACTACTGTAGCCATTTTCAAGTCAAGTGTTCCCCATTGTCCATTACATATATATATAGATGCATGTACATACACAATCACATAAACATACATAAACATACTAATCATAGAATTCAAGTGCTTCGTTGAGGCCATCTGGAGAAAGTGTTTGAAGTCTGAAAATCCACTTGGATTCAGCTTCACATAGTCTTTTGAATCTATCACCACCCCTATTGGTAATTCCTATAAGTTCTATCCCCGCAATCTTGAGACAGGCTGGATTATTCTGATGGACCTCAGAAAAATGTCTGGAAACACTGTGTCGCCAAGTCGGTTTGTGGTTTAATGGTTAATTTTTACCTGAGTTCTTTAGAAGCAGCTAATGATAGTATGAGATCCACTGGGAGTAACTACAAACCTGCAGAATTGAACTCTTAATGAGCTCTATGGACAAAACAGACCAGACTGAACTAATTACCTAATCAATTAGCTGTGTTCTAGGGCTATTTATACCATGTAATGGACAATGGGGAACACTTGACTTGAAAAAGGCTACAGTAGTAGCCGAAACGCATTGTCGTTCCCTGTTGGTGCCTGGAGACCTTACCTGTTTATCTACATTCAGCGTCCGTCTGCACGCCCCCTAAAAGACAAGCTGGCGACTGTCACTCTGACCAACCTCCGGTCCATCGGGAGTCCTACTGCTTAAATAGCGGAGATTGTATCTACTAACTGAGCCGCTGGGACGCTCACCTCCTGCTCACCTCCGTATTCATTGTATGACCGCTACTTCACTGACACGACCATCACCCGGCTGCTATTCAGAGCCGAGGGACTTCACTGTCTGGCATTGTCTGCATCAGCGCCGCACTGAGACGGATGTCATCTGGCGCAACATCTACAGGTGTAAAACATCATTCACGTCTTTCACCTTACAGTGTCCCGGCTGCTGAGAATTTGCTATGAGATATTTGGCATACTCTGGAGTGGGCAGGTAGCCGGTATCACCTCACGTCGATGGTATATACCTGGCCTATATTAACTTATCCTGCTACCTACGGCTCTAGTTCTACATCCCCACGGCTATTGCTGTGCTTACAGAGACACAGCCGTGTGTATATATATATATGTTGGAGGAGGCTGAATGTTGATATTTTTATTATAAGTGTGTTTCAATCAGCTGCGATATATACAGCATTGAGATATTGAGAAAGTACCTTCAGGAGAAAGAATCTTTATTATTACTTTGATATACTCCCTATATTGAATTCTATACGAGACTTTCCTTAGAAGGTTGGACATACCTTATCTGGTCATTTATATACGAGACCTTTCTCACTACTAAGGATCTCCAGGGTCACTAGTATCATCATTTTCAGTGTTTCTATATTGGTACACTCCAATATAGATTGGTTAACTATACCTCTTTGTGTCATTCGTGTATATATTTATTGTCTTAATACTGAGAGTCTGATCAACTCTCTTGCATGTAATTTATTGTGTATACAATTTTTGAATTGGCGTATAGCCTTATTACAATAAAATGCTGTTTTTATTCTATTGTATGTTTTGAACTGATGTCCCGGCATAGACTCTAGAGCGCAGTCTTTCTCTTTGCTCTACTCCAATTAATAAGGTTAACATAACCTTATTTGACTGCTGAATTATTGTCAGATTTCTCTATTCTATTGGCGCTAGGTTTTTTTCTTTATTTTTTTCTTTATTAGTTCATATTAAACTGCCAGTAGAATGACAGTTAGAAGCTGATTGGTTGGTACTCTATCTCTCTCCAAGAAGCGACTGCAATTGAGGACGTCTGTTTTCATGTGTATGGTCGCACCGCCCTCTTTTCTTCCGTCCACAGTGCAATCATCATCATTAGTATCAGCACTTATGCCAGCCCCATGCTGGGTGTAGGAGATCTGTCAGAAACAGACGTCCCTTCACCGGATGCATGCTTCAAACTAGCTCAGAAGTCTGGTTACATGCCCTCCACACTCCCATGAGATGGATCTTTTCCATGCATTCGCCAGGTAGCCACCAAGAAAAGCCCATTTCATGGATAGAGTGATCCCTCCATGCCCGGAGAAAACTGTCCACTCTTGTATCCTCCGTTTGGGTGTGTATTGTGCGCAGTCTGCTGATAATAAGAGAGAAATGCCTGCTTTTGTGGTTGCATCCAATGCAGAATCAGGCCTCCACTACTGTTTTGAAGTAAGACTGATGCATCCTGTATGCGTCAGTGTTATGTAGAGCTAGATGGGGCTTTGCAAGCTGTGCATCAAGGAGGCTTCAGAATCTCGGGTGGCTCTACTGGACCCAGGAAGAGTAGTCAACTCTCCCGGTCCAGGCGCCTGATGATACGATTTGTGCCATCACGCCCACCGCACCACCCACTTCTGCCGTGCCACACCCACCTCCTGGTCGACCTGGCTGCACCCTCCCAGAAGTTATCAAGTATGCTTCAGACCAACGAAGTTTACACCTGCACTTTGGACACAAAATACATCCAACTTTATATCAGCACCTGTAGGGTAAACCTAATAGTCGGCGAACTGCAGGCATCGTTGGGTTCCCCACGAGTCTGACCAATGTTTTACAGTAGCAGACATTTACAAGGCAACCCCCTTTGTGTGTGGGGTTGGGTGCTGATCCCGGTGGTCAGAATACAGACAGCGCAATCCCTACTGTCAGGATTCTAACAGAATTAGGAAAGTATAATAGCCCTAACCCTCCCCTTAACTCTAACCCATCTTTCCCGCAGCCTAACCCTAACCCCAACCCCCCTCCCCCCCCGCAACCTCACCCTATCACTCCCTCTAGTGCCTAACCCTAATTCTTACCGTCGGTATGTCAGCAGTCAGGATTCTGGAGCCGGGATTCCGACTATCGGGATCCAGGATTCTGACTGTTATCGGGATTCCCGGCACCGGTATCTGACCACCAGCATCCGGACCACTGGGATGCCAACTTCATGTACCAAAACAGAACCAGTAATTAGTTCTTTCCCATCTACATATATCCAAATAACTGTTCCAGATATGTGTATGTATGTATGTATGTATATATATATATATATATATATATATATATATATATAATTGATGTGTACAGTATTTCACATTGTGATCCTTTAAGCCAAAAATTTTTACAAAAAAGTAATATTTTCCTGCACGTTACAAGGAAGAGCTCTCACTGTGTATTCTGTCTTCTGTTTGCTGAAGCAAAAAATATTAATGATTTTTTTTGCTGTCAAAGCACCGACTGCCTCTCCTTCCTTTCCCTGGGTGGAATTCACTTGAGACAATGATTCAGTATCCCAGGAAACTGCCATCACAGGATGATATCTTCATGTGTATTACCGAAATATGCCAACCTGTTCCACTGAGACGCGCGTTGTACAGTGTCTGTGTGTCATTTTATCACAAGAGATGGAAAAGGGCAGTTAGCTCAAAATAGAACAGGGGGTTTTATTGCAATTCCTTATGTATATTTTTTAAAGTCTAATCCATTTGTATTCCAATACATTTAATAATTTATGTTACAAAATGCCTTTGTTCTTGTAACATTCCAGATGTAAAACTGCTGCCGTCGCTATGATACAGATTAATGAACATTGTAAATTGTAGCAGAAGACAGTGGATGGAATTAGAGAGCATACAGACCATCGCCATGGAAACTAGTGCGCAGTGTCATTTCATCTCTAGTGATCAACCTTTATCCTTTATTATACTAAGGAATTAGTATAACTTTCCATGTAATACCACCAATTCCCTGGTGCGCCAATACCTCACTGCCTTTATTATAGTCATGCAAAGTGGAACATACATGTATATATTTTTTTATTATTATTTTTGTTTCTTTAGAAATGCAAAACAAAGCAAATGCAGAGGTTCAATACCTGACAGTAAACTAGTCCTGGGCAATTGTGTGGACCATTAGTGTTAGTCCAGCAGAAGTACTGGCTGCTAGTGGTAACAGAGACTCATGTAATTATATTGGTGCTTTGTAAATCCAGTCAGACTCTTCACTTCTCTATAGGGCGTGCTGCCCATACTTGGTCTACTGAGCATACATGTGTGGCGGCCTTTCCATTCGATATTTTGTATACTGAAATATACTTTAACTTATCAATTAATATTTTTTTTTCTAGACACGTTAGCTCCATGCATCATTAAACCTTTGTCATAGTTCTTGATAGAGCATATGTCCACTTTTAAATGTATATTTTGCAATAGTGTGATTAGCAAATATTATTATTCCATTTTATCTGCTTCGGTACGGTAAAAACAAGATCCGTAAGTTCCCTTGATGTCCCTTATCACTGTTATTAGCTGTGACGTGGGAACGTGTTTCGGGGTTATTTAGCAATGCCCTTGTGTCTGTAGAGCTCACTCTGATGTCCAGTTCTCTTGGAGAATTTTAAAAGATAGACTTTCGCCGCTAGATCACACGTGCGCACTGTGAGGGCCGAAGGAAGCGGAGGGATTTTAATGGATCCCTCTTTACTTTGTTCACTAGGACAGAACATGCTAACCCCATCTGAAGATGGCATTAGCTATCGGTCAAGCTCCGGAGACCCATAGATTATAATTTTACATTGTATGGCGATTCTGCCACTAAGGGACCGATTGATCATATCCTGCATTTTAATTGCAGATGGGACATAATAATTGAAACTGAAAGAAAATTTTTATGAAAATTTAGTAGTATTTTATTGCGGGGACACAGGCTTTATTGCCGGGACAAGCGGCGAAGAGCTGGAAGTAAGAGTGATAGCTTATGGTACGGCATCGGCTCTTGTACATACACATGTGCAGCCATTGGCCTGCACATACATCATCAGGGGCAGGCAGAGAGAGATCTGGTGCTTCCCTCTCCAAAAGAATTAGCCATTCAGATGGTATTAGCAGCCAGGGCCAAGCCTCTGAATGCTAAGCATTCCAAGGCATGGTAAGTCCGACAGCATAGCAGCTCCTATAGAAACCTAATGGACTGATTTGTGGTCTGAAATGGAGGACCCTTAGCAGACATCGGAGTTACAGGACATGCTGCCGTCCCTTCTTTTTAAATCCTGTGGATCCTTAATATTTGCTGTATATTCTGCAAATACGCTTTAATAAATTTGCTCCTAAATGTTAACAGGCTGCCACATCATTAATTCAGCAAGGTAAAACCAGGAACCCAGGCAAGTTTTATATCGTAGTCTATTTACTAAGCCTTGGATGGAGATAAAGTGACCGGAGATTAAGTACCAGCTGCGTTTAAAAAATGACAGGAGCTGGTTGCTTGGTACTTTATCTCCGTCCAAGGCTTAGTACATCTACCAGTAAGCTTGCCGACATTCAGCCCCCTCCTTCCGGGAGGGGGCTGAATGTCAGCTTACAGCAGGGGGTGTGGCCACACGATAATGCTGTTGTGGGGGCGTGGCCGCGAGATCGCATCATCACAATGCGTTGTAAAGCGGGGGGCGGGGCCACGATGATGCGAGTCAGCGTCAAAACCCCCGCTGCGGGGGGTTTGCTATTAACTCTGCGGGGGGGGGGTAGGGAGGGATGGCGGCTTGCGGGAGGCTTGCCTGCCTTCCCGGGGGGCCGGGAGTGGCACTCGATAATCGGGAGGCTCCCGGCCAAATCAGGAGGGTAGGCAAGCCTGCCTCTATGGAATGGAAGGGGAAGGGAAAATGACTTCTATCTTTTCAAAATGAATTAACACATGCCAATGGAAATCTAGGGCCAAATGTAATAGGGAAAGAGTTTAGAATATGTGATAGTTTTCTCGCACTTTTTAAACTCGGGCCAATGTAATAGAGTCCGAGAACAAAGTAACAGCGCAAACTCGCATGTTATTCATACTCAGAAAACTCTCACGATTTATAATCTCATTCAGATGTTTTCCCATTTTGAAGATAAAACTCGACCAATGTGAGAGATTACTGCTAAACTGTCACATTTTCTATACTCTCGCCCTATTACATTTGGCCCCTATAGCTCCAAAGAAAATAGGCTAGATATAAACAGAGTTAATATATGCTTATTTGCTCACCAGAAGGCAGAAAAAAAAAAAAATGTACTGTAATATATATTATTAATACAGGTATTTATGAAACTATGCAGGGTTAGACAGTATAGTCTATTTTGCTGCTACTTCCCTGTTCATAATACAATGGTAGAATGTTAGTGTTTATTTTCAGAGAAATATCTTTGGTGCAGCGTGAATTTCATATGCCGCCTAAAGGAAACCTATTAAGGTGCGTATCCACTAGGTGATTAAAATGAGCGATTGAACGCCTATGACATCGTTATCGTTCAATCGCTCATTAGTCGATCATAACTCTGGCATTAAAATGTTGAAAACGACCAGCGATGCGCGCTCCTGCTGGTCGTTTTCCACATCAATCATCACCTGAACTTGCAGGCCAACCTGCCGATAACGACAGGTTGTGCATGTTCGGGGATGAGGGAGGGTGCCTGCACTGACCGACATATCGTTCAATGTAGGCACATTATCCACTGCACAAGATGGAGAACAATTGCACAATTACAATGTTGTAATCGTGAAGTTGTTCCACTCTCGCCCAGTGGATACGCACCTTAACAGTCACAGATTTAAGATTGGATCTCTGCGTTTTCAAAAGTTCAACTTAAAATTGTCTTGCAGTCCTCTGGTCATTTAGCAAAAGAATATTGGACTTGAGGAAACAGTGTTTAGTTGTACCTTAAAATTGTAAATCAACATCAGACCTACTTCTTACTGTGCACGTATTGCACACATAAACATAAATGTGAACAGTAAAAATGTAAATCAATCAATTATTTAAGTTTATTTCTGTGATATAACTTATTTTTTTTTTCCGTCGACATCGAAAATTTCCAGGAGGCTTAGGGTTAAGGTTATGGATAAAATGAGAACAAAACCAGTATGTCAAAATTCTAACAATGCAGATATGATCTTCCGTGTCAATGTCGACATCATGACCATGTTAACATTCTCACGTCAACATAATGAACGTCAACATTGTGACTATCGAACATATATACCAAACCCGTTTTCATAATGCCAGTTGGTAACTAGTCTAATATATATATTTTAACTTAATTATTCAAATACTATATACTAGCTGGGATACCCAGCGTTTTCCGGGTTGAAGAATGGACCTTTAAGTACATCTGCACCTTCATTTTTTACATTGCAGACCAACCTTGGAGACCCTGGCATATGAAAATGTGCTTGGAGGAAATGAGTAACTGTCAGTGCAGGTGCAGTGTGACAGTTGATCCCCGGACTCGGTGCTCTTTCGTTGGAGCTCTGCCTGCCCCCCACTGGCACATACTAGCCTGTGCCTTCAGAGCAGTGCAGTTTTAGGCACTGGAAGACATCCTGAGAGAACCTGCTTTAACCAAAATTTCAAATCAGAAACTCCACGGCCTTCTTGGTGGCCACCATGTAGACCTCCATAGCCCTGACGAACTTCAAACATAGCCAAAAACCTAATCCTCTTCAAACTACACCACAATGCCACATTTGGTGGTGCTAGGTACAAAACTCTGGCCGTGCATAAAGGACAAACATATAGACTTTCTCGCTTATTATATAGATCATTTGAAAATTAATGTTATCTTGAGGCTATATGGGAAATGGGCCTCAGACTGCACACCTTGAACATATATATACATAATTGGAGGTGCTACCTGTGGAGACAAGCATGGAGTCTGGCAATGTAATATGCACACCAGTCAGAGGCACAATATAGGTAAGTCCTGCAAATATTTAGTCTGTGTAGTGCAGCTTTGGTTCATTTTTGGGGCGTGGGTCCCCCTGGATTGCTTTGGCTGATCTGTTTCAGGGCATCGCATTATAACAAAATTTTCCTTTATTACACATTTTAACCCTTCACTGTTTGTTTATTATACATGTACCTCACTTTTTTATTTTCATTCTTTATATGCAGCATGGCTGCTCCTAACTATCTCTTTTACACTGCACTTTTCTAACTATGGGGGTGCCTTGGGGTGGCTTAGATGGGCCAGTTTGGGTGTGTCCTGCGCTCTGGATTTGAATCCTAGTATGTTAGGGACCTACCCGACAGAGGTTACCCGGATGCGGTGGGTAGGCCCATAACCTTGGCCAAGATTATGCCAAAAACCTCTATTCATTGCAAAAATGTATTTATATATATACAATCAGTTAATTTGGAGTTGAGCACCTGTATTTCTTCTTTCTACTTCAGGGTCCATAGGGGGTCCACAGGGTTGACCTTGGGGTATAGGTTGGGAACCAAATCCGGGCACCACGCAGTTAAAGCTTTTAGCTCCCAGGATGCACTTGGGTCCACTCTCCCTATAACCCCACCCCCAAGCCAGAGGCACCTCAGTTTAGGTTGGTGCCCGGCAGGAGTCGGGTCACCGTTTAGTGCAGTGTGGAGCTGATTAGCAGCCCCTAAGCTTTATTTTTTCTAAAGGACAAAGTTTTTTATTTTTTACTTTGGATTCTTCAGAGCGGCAGCGTCGGACTGTCCATAGGACGTCTAAGCTGCCGCTCCATCACCCCGTTGGCGCTGAGACGCCAGTACAGATCTGGGGATCTCAGCGGGACCCCAGAGTCTGTACTAGCCAGACTCTGCGGGCACCCAGGACTGCTGGGCGCGGGTCACCGCTTGCGGTGATCCGCGCATTTGAAATGCAGTCCTGTGCCTCCGGTCTCTGGGGACAGACCGGAGGCGCCGGCAGTGGCGGCGGGCCCCCCCATACCCCGCGTGTCCACTAGACCACCAGGGACTTAGTGTTCGGTGCAGGGAGCCAGCGTCCCGGGGGGTTAATAGCCGGCCAGGGGAGGCAGCCTTCCCTGTTACAGCGGCTCCTCCCCTCAGCTCAGCGCGCCTTTCAGTATTATAGTCTGGCGTCGCTGAGCTGCTTCCTCCGCGGGCCACGCTTCTACTGAGGTCTCCAGCGGCCATTTCTTTGTGGTGCAGCAGAAATCTCCGGAGATGGCAGTTGGTCCAGTCCCCCTGCGTACCTCACCACTAGGTCAGTGTACACAGCGCTGTAGCCTTCCCAGACACTGAATCTGGGTAAGTTGCATGCTGTGTAAAAGTGCAGTATATTATATGACATGTATATGTATATATCTGCATTGTATGTGACTTATGCTAGTGCTGACTGTCTGTACTTTATTCTCTCACCTGTCAGTGTATATCTATCCCTTTTCTTTATCTGCCCTAATACAGCTGTGCTTGGGGTGGTTCTGAGACCTCACATTTATATTAGGGGTGTGCACCGGCCACTTTTCGTGTTTTGTGTTTTGGTTTTGGATCTGGATCTTTCTTCGTGTTTTGGATCTGGATTGGTTTTGCCAAAACCACCCTTCCGTGTTTTGGGTTCTGGGTTTTGTGTTTTGGATCTGTATTTTTTTTTTAAAAAGCATAAAAACAGCTAAAATCACAGAATTTGTTGGTTTCTCTGCTCCTATGCTATTATTAACCTCAATAACCTTAATTTCCACTCATTTCCAGTCTATTCTGAACACCTCACACCTCACAATAGTGTTTTCATGTCCAAAAGGTTGCACCGAGGTAGCTGGATGACTATGCTAAGCGACACGAGTGGGCGGCACAAACACGTGACCCATCTAGGAGTGACACTGCAGTGGCAGACAGGATGGCAGTTAGAAAAACTAGGCCCCAAACTGTACATAATGCAAAGAAAAAAAAGAAGTGCAAGATGGAATTGTCCTTGGGCCCTCCCACCCACCCTTATGTTGTATAAACAGGACATGCACACTTTAACAAATCAATCATTTCAGCGCCAGGGTCTGCCACACAACTGTGGCTGAAATGATTGGTTCGTTTGGGCCCCCACAAAACAAGCTGGCAATTAATGTGTCCCTGCACAAACTGGCTCTACGGAGGCAAGATGTCATCCTCATCCTCCTCATCCACCGATTCCTCACCCTCTTCAGTGTGTACATCCTCATCCTCACAAAGTATTAACTCGTCCCCACTTGAATCCACCACCACAGGTCCCTCTGTACCTTCTGGAGGCTGGTCTCCCTGGAAGAGCTGATAATTCATTTTGATGAACATCATCTTCTCCACATTCTGTGGAAGCAACCTCCTACGCCTTTCGCTGACAAGGTTCCCGGCTGCACTAAACACTCTTTCGGAGTACACACTGGAGGGGGGGCAACTCAGGTAAAATAGCTTGTACAGGGGCCTCCAAATTGCCTCTTTTTCCTGCCAGTACAGGTATGGACTGTCTGACATGCCTACTTGGATGCTGTCACCGATGTAATCCTCCACCATTCTGTCAATGGTGACAGTATCATATGCAGTGACAGTAGACATGTCAGAAATTGTTGCCAGGTCCTTCAGTCCGGACCAGATGTCCAAACTTGGTCCTGCCTGCCCTGCATCACCGCCAGCGGGTTGCTTAGGATACCTAAGTTTTTTCCTGGCAGCCCCAGTTGCGGGAGAAAATGAAGAAGGAGCCGTTGACGTGTCACGTTCCGCTTCAGCTGACAGTGTGTTCACCAGCAGGTCTTTGCACCTCTGCAGGCTTGTGTCGGCCGGAAAGAGAGACACCACATAGGCTTTAAACCTAGGATCAAGCACGGTGGCCAAAATGTAGTGGTCTGATTTCAACAGATTGACCACCCTGGAATCCTGGCAAAGCGAATGAAGGGCTTCATCCACAAGTCCCACATGCCGAGCGGAATCGCTCCGTCTTAGCTCCTCCTTCACTTTCTCCAGCTGCTTCTGCAAAAGCCTGATGAGGGGAATGACCTGACTCAAGCTGGCTGTGTCTGAACTGACTTCACGTGTGGCAAGTTCGAAGGGCTGGAGAACCTTGCACAACACGGAAATCATTCTCCACTGCGCTTGAGTCAGGTGCATACCCCCTCCTTTGCCTATGTCATAGGTGGATGTATAGGCTTGTATGGCCTTTTGCTGCTCCTCCATCCTCTGAAGCATATAGAGGGTTGAGTTCCACCGCGTCACAACCTCTTGCTTCAGGTGATGGCGGGGCAGGTTCAAGAGTGTTTGCTGGCGCTCCAGTCTTCGGCACGCAGTCGCTGAATGGCGAAAGTGGCCAGAAATTTTTCGGGCCACCCAAAGCGTCTCCTGCACGCCCCTGTCGCTTTTCAGAAAATTCTGCACCACCAAGTTTATTGTGTGAGCAAAACATGGGACGTGCTGGAATTTGCCCAGATGTAATGCCCGCACAATATTGGTGGCGTTGTCAGATATCACAAATCCCCAGGAGAGTCTAAGTGGGGTAAGCCACTGGGCGATGATTTCCCTCAGTTTCTCTAAGAGGTTGTCGGCGGTGTGCCTCTTACTGAAACCGGTGATACACAGCGTAGCCTGCCTTGTAACGAGCTGGCGTTTCTGAGATGCTGCTACTGGTGACGCTGCTGCTGTTGCTGCGTAAGGTGATACATCTACCCAGTGGGCTGTCACAGTCATATAGTCCTTAGTCTGCCCTGTTCCACTTGTCCACATGTCCGTGGTTAAGTGGACATTGTGTACAACGGCATTTTTCAGGACACTGAGGACACTTTTTCTGACGTTTCTGTACAGTCTCGGTATCGCCTGCCTAGTGAAGTGGAATCTAGACGGGATTTGGAACCGGGGACACACTACCTCCATCAATTGTCTAAATCCCACTGCACTAATGGCGGATACCGGACGCACGTCTAACACCAACATAGCAGTCAAGGCCTCAGTTATACGTTTTGCTTCAGGATGACTGCTGTCGTACTTCATCCTCCTCGCTAAGGACTGTTGGAGGGTCAATTGTTTAGTAAAAGTAGTGGTGTTCCTACTTCCTCTCTGGGATGATGAACGACTCCCAGCAGCAGCAACAGCAGCAGCGGCAGCAGTAGGCGTAGCAATGCAGGATCCTCCAGAGGAATCCCGGATAGGAGAGTCAGTCATGCCAGTGACATGGCCTGCAGGACTACTTCCGATCCTGACTAAGGAGGAAATTGACGAGGAGGGAGTTGACGGTGTGGTTTGCAGGCGCTTGGATACAACAGGACAACGGGATTTAGGTGTCCCTGGACTGCTTACGGTCTTAGCCAAAGTTTCTGAACTTGACAGTAACTTTTTATGAACGCGCTGCAGGTGCCGTATAAGGGAGGATGTTCCTAGGTGGTTGACGTCCCTACCCCTACTTATTTCACCTTTACATATGGTACATATGGCAAGACAGTTGTTGTCCGGATTTGGATAGAAATATTGCCAGACCAAAGAGGTGGAATGTTTGGTCTTCTGCCCAGGCATGACCGTGATGGGCTTTTTCATCCCACGGACAACAACTGTCTCCCCCGGAGCCTGATTTAAACAAACCACATCACCATCAGAATCCTCCTCGCCAACTTCCTCCTCAGCGCCAGCTACACCAGTATCCTCATCCTGTGGTACTTCAACAGTGACATCTTCAATTTGCATATCAGCAAGTGGACTGTGGGTGCTCCTTTCAGCACTTGCAGGGGGCGTGCAAATGGTGGAAAGAGCCACCTCTTCCCGTCCAGTGCTGGGAAGGTCAGGCATCGCAACCACCACCACACTTGGACTCTCCTTGGGGATTTGTGATATCTTCTTAGAAAGCACAGTTCTTCGCTGTGCTTTTGCCAGCTTAACTCTTTTGATTTTTTTAGTGGGAGGAGGGCTTCCATCGTCATGTGAAGCTGAACCACTAGTCATGAACATACTAGGGATCGACCTTAGCCGTTCCTTGCCACTCCGTGTCGTAAATGGCATATTGGCAAGTTTACGTTTCTCTTCAGCTGATTTAAATGTCTTTTTCAAGGTCATTTTCCTGAACTTTGCCATTTGGGATTGTATGTGCCCTCTACTATGACATTGGGCATCGGCCTTGGCAGACGACGTTGATGGCATGTTATCGTCTATGTCATGACTAGTGGCAGCAGCTTCAGCACTAGGAGGAAGTGGTTCTTGATCTTTCTCTATTTTATTTTTATCGGAGAAAGTTTGGTCCTCCATTTATGTTATATCGATTTGATATATACGTGCGGCTAAACACAGAAAATAATTTTTTTTTTGGTTTGGACTGGAGTGTACTTTCGGGGGTTACAGCACCCTTTAACGGTCAAGCCAGCCGGCCCTTTAATTATGACACAGGCGCACGCTTGGCACTACTTTGTTGATGCATGTGCGGCTACTGCGCACACAATTCACAAACACAGAAAATAATTTTTTTTGGTTTGGACTGGTGTGTACTTTCGGGGGTTACAGCACCCTTTAACGGTCAAGCCAGCCGGCCCTTTACTTATGACACAGGCGCACGCTTGGCACTACTTTATTGATGCACGTGCGGCTACTGCGCACACAATTCACAAACACAGAAAATAATTTTTTTTTGGTTTGGACTGGAGTGTACTTTCGGGGGTTACAGCACCCTTTAACGGTCAAGCCAGCCGGCCCTTTACTTATGACACAGGCGCACGCTTGGCACTACTTTATTGATGCACGTGCGGCTACTGCGCACACAATTCACAAACACAGAAAATAATTTTTTTTTGGTTTGGACTGGAGTGTACTTTCGGGGGTTACAGCACCCTTTAACGGTCAAGCCAGCCGGCCCTTTACTTATGACACAGGCGCACACGCTTGGCACTACTTTGTTGATGCACGTGCGGCTACTGCGCACACAATTCACAAACACAGAAAATAATTTTTTTTTTGGTTTGGACTGGAGTGTACTTTGGGGGTTACAGCACCCTTTAACGGTCAAGCCAGCCGGCCCTTTACTTATGACACAGGCGCACGCTTGGCACTACTTTGTTGATGCACGTGCGGCTACTGCGCACACAATTCACAAACACAGAAAATAATTTTTTTTTTGGTTTGGACTGGAGTGTACTTTCGGGGGTTACAGCACCCTTAACGGTCAAGCCAGCCGGCCCTTTACTTATGACACAGGTGCACGCTTGGCACTACTTTGTTGATGCACGTGCGGCTACTGCGCACACAATTCACAAACACAGAAAATAATTTTTTTTTTGGTTTGGACTGGAGTGTACTTTCGGGGGTTACAGCACCCTTAACGGTCAAGCCAGCCGGCCCTTTACTTATGACACAGGTGCACGCTTGGCACTACTTTGTTGATGCACGTGCGGCTACTGCGCACACAATTCACAAACACAGAAAATAATTTTTTTTTTGGTTTGGACTGGAGTGTACTTTCGGGGGTTACAGCACCCTTAACGGTCAAGCCAGCCGGCCCTTTACTTATGACACAGGCGCACGCTTGGCACTACTTTGTTGATGCACGTGCGGCTACTGCGCACACAATTCACAAACACAGAAAATAATTTTTTTTTTGGTTTGGACTGGAGTGTACTTTCGGGGGTTACAGCACCCTTAACGGTCAAGCCAGCCGGCCCTTTACTTATGACACAGGCGCACGCTTGGCACTACTTTGTTGATGCACGTGCGGCTACTGCGCACACAATTCACAAACACAGAAAATAATTTTTTTTTTGGTTTGGACTGGAGTGTACTCTCGGGGGTTACAGCACCCTTAACGGTCAAGCCAGCCGGCCCTTTACTTATGACACAGGCGCACGCTTGGCACTACTTTGTTGATGCACGTGCGGCTACTGCGCACACAATTCACACAGAAAATAATTTTTTTTTGGTTTGGACTGGAGTGTACTTTCGGGGGTTACAGCACCCTTTAACGGTCAAGCCAGCCGGCCCTTTACTTATGACACAGGCGCACGCTTGGCACTACTTTGTTGATGCACGTGCGGCTACTGCGCACACAATTCACAAACACAGAAAATAATTTTTTTTTCGGTTTGGACTGGAGTGTACTTTGGGGGTTACAGCACCCTTTAACGGTCAAGCCAGCCGGCCCTTTACTTATGACACATGCGCACGCTTGGCACTACTTTGTTGATGCACGTGCGGCTACTGCGCACACAATTCACAAACACAGAAAATAATTTTTTTTTTGGTTTGGACTGGAGTGTACTTTCGGGGGTTACAGCACCCTTAACGGTCAAGCCAGCCGGCCCTTTACTTATGACACAGGCGCACGCTTGGCACTACTTTGTTGATGCACGTGCGGCTACTGCGCACACAATTCACAAACACAGAAAATAATTTTTTTTTTGGTTTGGACTGGAGTGTACTCTCGGGGGTTACAGCACCCTTAACGGTCAAGCCAGCCGGCCCTTTACTTATGACACAGGCGCACGCTTGGCACTACTTTGTTGATGCACGTGCGGCTACTGCGCACACAATTCACAAACACAGAAAATAATTTTTTTTTGGTTTGGACTGGAGTGTACTTTCGGGGGTTACAGCACCCTTTAACGGTCAAGCCAGCCGGCCCTTTACTTATGACACAGGCGCACGCTTGGCACTACTTTGTTGATGCACGTGCGGCTACTGCGCACACAATTCACAAACACAGAAAATAATTTTTTTTTTGGTTTGGACTGGAGTGTACTTTGGGGGTTACAGCACCCTTTAACGGTCAAGCCAGCCGGCCCTTTACTTATGACACAGGCGCACGCTTGGCACTACTTTGTTGATGCACGTGCGGCTACTGCGCACACAATTCACAAACACAGAAAATAATTTTTTTTTTGGTTTGGACTGGAGTGTACTTTCGGGGGTTACAGCACCCTTAACGGTCAAGCCAGCCGGCCCTTTACTTATGACACAGGCGCACGCTTGGCACTACTTTGTTGATGCACGTGCGGCTACTGCGCACACAATTCACAAACACAGAAAATAATTTTTTTTTGGTTTGGACTGGAGTGTACTTTCGGGGGTTACAGCACCCTTTAACGGTCAAGCCAGCCGGCCCTTTACTTATGACACAGGTGCACGCTTGGCACTACTTTGTTGATGCACGTGCGGCTACTGCGCACACAATTCACAAACACAGAAAATAATTTTTTTTTTGGTTTGGACTGGAGTGTACTTTCGGGGGTTACAGCACCCTTAACGGTCAAGCCAGCCGGCCCTTTACTTATGACACAGGTGCACGCTTGGCACTACTTTGTTGATGCACGTGCGGCTACTGCGCACACAATTCACAAACACAGAAAATAATTTTTTTTTTGGTTTGGACTGGAGTGTACTTTCGGGGGTTACAGCACCCTTAACGGTCAAGCCAGCCGGCCCTTTACTTATGACACAGGCGCACGCTTGGCACTACTTTGTTGATGCACGTGCGGCTACTGCGCACACAATTCACAAACACAGAAAATAATTTTTTTTTTGGTTTGGACTGGAGTGTACTCTCGGGGGTTACAGCACCCTTAACGGTCAAGCCAGCCGGCCCTTTACTTATGACACAGGCGCACGCTTGGCACTACTTTGTTGATGCACGTGCGGCTACTGCGCACACAATTCACACAGAAAATAATTTTTTTTTGGTTTGGACTGGAGTGTACTTTCGGGGGTTACAGCACCCTTTAACGGTCAAGCCAGCCGGCCCTTTACTTATGACACAGGCGCACGCTTGGCACTACTTTGTTGATGCACGTGCGGCTACTGCGCACACAATTCACAAACACAGAAAATAATTTTTTTTTCGGTTTGGACTGGAGTGTACTTTGGGGGTTACAGCACCCTTTAACGGTCAAGCCAGCCGGCCCTTTACTTATGACACAGGCGCACGCTTGGCACTACTTTGTTGATGCACGTGCGGCTACTGCGCACACAATTCACAAACACAGAAAATAATTTTTTTTTTGGTTTGGACTGGAGTGTACTTTCGGGGGTTACAGCACCCTTAACGGTCAAGCCAGCCGGCCCTTTACTTATGACACAGGCGCACACTTGGCACTACTTTGTTGATGCACGTGCGGCTACTGCGCACACAATTCACAAACACAGAAAATAATTTTTTTTTGGTTTGGACTGGAGTGTACTTTCGGGGGTTACAGCACCCTTTAACGGTCAAGCCAGCCGGCCCTTTACTTATGACACAGGCGCACGCTTGGCACTACTTTGTTGATGCACGTGCGGCTACTGCGCACACAATTCACAAACACAGAAAATATATTATTTTTTTAGCACTTGGGGGGAGCACCCCTGATGGACAGAGCACCCCCTGGACAACACTACAGCACTCCTTTAGGACTGGGACACTGCACAGGACTTTGGAGTGGACACAGCCCCTATGGAGAACTGACTGCACAACACAGTCCAGCCAGCCCCTATGGACTTTGAAGTAGTGGACACAGCCCCTATTAACAACAGCAGCACAGCACAACACAGCCAGCCCCTATGGACTTTGAAGTAGTGGACAACAGCAGCACTACACTACACTACACTACACTACACAGCCCTAACTCCCACCCTCCCTCTTCACTGTCCACAGCCGAGTGAGAAAATGGCGCCGACGCGGGTACCTTATATAGGATCCAAAACCCGCGAGACTCGGAAGGCGGGATGATGACGTTTTGCCTCGATTTCAGATCCGAGTCAGGCGGGAAAAGTCGAGCCTGACTCGGATCGGACTCGGATCGGGGGGGCTCGGGGGGGTTCGGATTTCAGAAATCCGAACCCGCTCACCCCTAATTTATATACTTGTTAATATTTGTGAGGTTTGTCACATACTGTTGCGTGCTGCACGTTGCCATATTTTGAGTGGAATTGTGTGTTACATACGCTGAAAATGGGTCCCTGCAGCTAATTTTTAGTATCAGTCAGGACCAGTATAGCGCTGCTTGATCGCAAGGCTTGGTCAGATATGTCTGACCAGGAGATAGAGCGTTATACTGCACCCATTTTTACTATCCTGCAAGCCATGTGCTGCAGGTGTTAGTGTGGAGGATTTAACTCTTAAAGGTTTCTGTATGTGGCGTCATCGGGTGCCGGCCCCTTTCACGACCCCCTTGGGCGGTTTGTTTTCTCGGGATCCTCTCAATTGCGGATCGCCGGGTGGGCCCCATTGTTGTACCTCACCTGGGGGTTACTTCACCATACTGCCCTTTTCATCTCAGGGTATCTTGCAGTTTCTTGCACTCTTCCCCTGTGACACAGACTATAGCTCCCTGCAGGGGTTTTTCGAGTTTATGAATTCTCCCTGGTGCCACAATAGTCTGTCATTCCCCTTGCAGGGATTACCACAACAGCCACCCTGGGTGGATGTCGTTTTCTACGAAACGCAAATTGGTGTGGTTGACGCCCTGTGGTTACTTCCCAGTTGGCTCTGTCGTGAACTGGATACTGTTTTGGGCTCTTTCCCTCTTACACGGGGGGATAATCCTATTTCAGGTATTATTATCCCTGCTTTAGGGCTGGTAGCAGGTCCATTCTGGTTAGAGTGAATGTTGACCTGCACCTGTATCATACACCCTCAGTATTACGTGCCTTCTGGTTCCGTTGCTGACTAGCGGGTGGATCGCATGGCGGGACTCTGGCTGTTGCCAGATATGAGGTATTACAACAGTGTTTGGCCTCCTGTCCCAAATTCCCTGGGGGTCATCACGAGCCCCTCCTGGGGTGGATGGGCGTGTTACTCGTCTGATTACAGACGTTACTACGCATCCCATTCCTGCGTGGTCGGATTCTTCCGATCCGTAGGTGGTGAAATCAGTATATTCTCTTTCAGGGGTTGTTACCCATTCTACCATGGCTATAGCATGGTTGGTTAATACTATTGCATACTGAGCTGATGCATTTGTAATGTTTTTTCCCCTCCAACACGTCTGGGGTTCAAATGTTTTTGGTCGCTCACGTAATATATGCAGTTGTCATAGGTGGAAATGCCTATATTGGATACCAGTCCGTTCCGGCTGCGACTGTATCCTCCGTAATACCCTATGGCTGCGCTCTGGGAATGCAGAGGTGCAGATACCATCTATAGGGTAGATCTTGTTGGGTCCTGACCTTGACAGTGGCAGTACAAATTTACCGCCTTCAGCTATGCCCACTACAGGGCCTCAGACTAAGTCTATTAAGTTTTTTTTTATCCTCTGGGTCAGCCTAAAGGTCTGTTTCTTCATAGACTGTCGGCCTTTACAAGGGCCGACATATCCAGTCCCGAGCAGGCCTGGACTGCCAGCCGATCCTGTTTCTGAACCTACGGATATATCTTCAGCCTGACGAGACAGGCCTACCACTGGGAGATGGCGATTTTCTCAGTTCGCCCGGTACTAGTGTCAAGTTGCCGCGGCTACGTGGGTAGGAGGGTACGCCCTCTCTTTGCTCAGGCGGCCTATTTCCATGTGATGGTACGCAGGCCCTTTTTCGGACCCGAACAGGGCCTTACAAATCCAGAAAGCTATACAGTTGTTGCGGTAAGCGGAGCTAATGGGCCATCCCCACGTTCTCAGCGAGGGACTGGTTGTTCTGCTTTCTTTCTGGTGCGGTGGCTGAATGGTCCTCTTTGGCCTATTCTCTGTCTCAATTCCCTGAACCAGTTCCTAAAGCTACCTGGACTCAGGAGGCAATCCCTATGCTCCATCATACTATGGGCCTGATTCAGAGCTGAACGCTCTGACCAGAGCGCTCGCTCTGAATCAGGGCCCTCCTACCTTTTTTTGGAGCGTCCTCATGGACGCTCGCATAGCTGTGGGTTACCACCCACAGCTATAGCGAGCGTCCATGATGATGGTCATGATGGTCTTGACCATCGCGACCATCGGCTTGCGACGGAGACCCTGCGGTAGAGTCTCGCTGCCACAAGCCCTGGAGTGATTTTGGCTCTATCAGAGCCAAAATCACTCCCACTGACATCACTAGTGATGTCAGTGGGGCCGGCTTGAGACGGTAGGCGTTCCCATGGGAACGCCTCTGTCTGGCAGGCACGCCCACCAAAGGGGGCGTGCTGTCAATCAACATCGATAGCACGCCCTCTTTGGTGCGAGACCCGGAGCGCTGGAGAGCCCGTCGCTCTCCGGGTCTCGCGCATGCGCAGTGCAGTGGGGGACATCGACCCGCTTGCGAGCGTACTGCCGCTCACGAGCGGGTCTGAATGACCCCCTATGTTTGGAACCTGGGGACTTTATGGTATCACTGGATATACAGGTCGCGTGCCTACGGGTACTTACAGAGACCTTGCCTCAGCATGGACTGAGGTTTGTTGTATCACAGCACTTACAATTTTTCGGGCTCTGCCTGTTGGGACTGTTCTCAGCCCCACAGGGGTTTACCAGCGTTTTGGATTTTCTGACAGTTCTTCTGTTCAGTATATCCCAATGCTCCTGTACCTGGATGGCCTCCTGCTCTTAGCAGGATCACCGGGGTACTTTACAGCCGGGTCAGGTTGACTGTGGCTTCTTCAGGGTGCAGACGTTTAATCAATGGGGACAAACTCCTCCCTGCATCCCTCTCTTGGTATTCTTCACCTAGGAGCCCTGCTGGATTCTCAGAATCTGAGAATTCTTCTGGCATAAGACGGCATCTCCACTCTTCCATTAGGAGTACATGGATGTCTGCGCAGTCGACATATGTCTTTACACTCTGGGATGCATGGTCCACTATTCAGTGTCTGCCTTTGGAAGGGTGGAATGGGCTTAGTTCCATTCCAGGCCTTTCCATAATTGGCTTATCTCCAGATGGAACAAGTTTTTTCTGTCTTATCACTGTTAAAACGATGATGCTCTCCCCGGAGGCAAGTCGGTCCCTTTTCGGGTGACTATGGCCATCTTGTCCAGGGTATTCTTTGCTAAGGACAGTGTCTGGTTCGCATCCATTTCAGTGCAGTTGGATGTCTGTCAATTCCACCCTGTCAATTAACTTGTTGGAACTTTAGCCTGTCTTGGGCCTTCACTCGGGCATAGCTCGTTTCCCGGTGAACCTGAAAAAGTTCAGTCCGACAGGGTCAGAACAGTGGCTTCCTTTTTAGCAATACTGTTCGTTGGGTGGCAATGTCAGGTATGTCATACATTTGGACATTGTCCGAGGGTCTCCTCCCAACTATCTCGACAGCGTTCATTTCAGGTGCTCTCCATTGGGAAGCGGGAGTCCTCAGCCGTCACGACGTGCATCCCGGGGACTAGTCTCTTCCCCAAGAGAGGTTTCATCTCCTGGTGAGCAGGGGGGGCCTCCTGAGGTGACCCTCATGGCTTTCTGACTCTATCACACTATGGTGTTACAGTCCAACTCTGGGGATTCTGAAGCAACCTTCAGTGACTCTTTGTCGGTGAAGTGGTCCTTCCAATTTGCGTACCCGTGTTCTCCGGTCTCCATTCTTCCTCGAGGGAAGTGTTTCAGTCAAGGCGGAGATGCTTTCCTGCTGGTGGCTCCTGATTGCCCAAGATGTCAGGGGTACTTGGATTTTCGGAGTCTTTCCATCAATACTCCATTCCTGATGCTTCACTGCCCAGACCTGTTGTCTCAGGGTCCTGGGGTTTGCCTTGGACCTGGGTCGTTTGTCTTTGACTGCGTCCCTACAGTGGTCTTACGGCTTCCCTGGCTTTGTCATCGTTGGAATGATTAGAGCACATGGATCAGCTTTTGCTGGGACCTACCACAAAATGTGGCAGCCATAATTCTTATGGTATTATACCTGTCGATACGATCCTCCGGTGTCCAGGATTTCCAGTTATTCTGGCATTCCTTCCGGCTGGCTTTGGTTTCACCCTCGGCCTGGCCTTCCTGACAGTGCGGATATCTACACTGTCAGTATGATTAAGATATGGAATTGCTCCGCTCTGGTATCCAGTTCATCCTTTGGAGTGTTTTCTGGATTATGCCTCCATTTGTCCTCCCTAGGGACTCCTTGGGAGTTAGTAGTGGTTCTTCATTTCCTCCGGGGACACTCAATGGAACCGCTGGTTGTGAGAGCCACTACATGGTCTATTGCTTTGGCTCTCTCTCTTTCTCTCAGCGTGTTTCTGTCCACCAGGTGAGTGTCGGAATTTGGAGCGTTCTCATGTGGCTCCCTCTTCTGGAGGGCATCATGTCAGGGTGTGAGTTGCTCTCGCCCAGTGTTTCTTCTTAGTGATTTTTAGGTTCCATATTATTCTGGAACTTATGGTACGGCTGTTCAGTCCCCAGTCCTCTCGGCTGGTGTGGCCTCTCTTTGACTGTGGGCCGACCTCTGTGGATTTGTGATCCGTTCAAGTTCCTTACGGAAATCGGACTCCTTATTGGTGGTCTGAGATTTCTGGTTTTAACAGGAAAGGATGGCCGGCCTATAGCCAAATGTTGGCTGGATGGCCTCGTATGTCTTCTTCAGGGGCCTACCCATGGGTAGGCCTTTCTGTTGATGAGGCTTGTTTTTTTTTCTCGGGCCATGTAACCCTCGTGGGTGGCTCGCTGTGGCGCCTTGGCTGTTTTGCCTTACTAGGTGGCCACGTGGTCTTCTGTCCACACCTTTTTTAAGGTTCTAGGAATTGGTTTCCTTTGCCTCTCAGGATGCTTCCTTATTGGCGGCGGATTCTCCTCTCAGCACAGGAGCCTCCCCACCCTTGGTTGAACTGCTTTGGGACATCCCCAAGGTCAACCCTGTGGACCCCCTATGGACCCTGAAGTAGAAAACAAGAGATATGGTAAGAACTTACCTTTGTTATCTCTGTTTCTACGAAGTCCATAGGGTCCACAGGGCGCCCGCCCTGACGCACCTGGCTTCATATGGGCTGTGTAGCTGGTCACCGGTTTTCCGTCTCCCATTTCTGTGAGTATGGTTATTGAGTGTTCCAGTTTTCTCTCTTTTTCTCTCCTCCTCCGGCCTTTGGCTACTTACAAACTGAGGTGCCTCTGGCTTGGGGGTGGGGTTATAGGGAGAGTGGACCCAAGTGCATCCTGGGAGCTAAAAGCTTTAACTGCATGGTGCCCGGATTTGGTTTCCAACCTATACCCCAAGGTCAACCCTGTGGACCCTATGGACTTCGTAGAAACAGAGATAACAAAGGTAAGTTCTTACCATATCTCTTGTTTTTTGTGCATATATCAATTGTCTCCACATGTAGCACCTCCAATTATGTATATATATATATGTTCAAGGTGTGCAGTCTGAGGCCCATTTGCATATAAACTCAATCAGTGCATTGCTTTCCACACCTGGAAAGCCTGAAACACTTTCCACTTGTAATATGCACACCAGTCAGAGGCACAATATAGGTAAGTCCTGCAAATATTTACACTGTGTAGTGCAGCTTTGGTTCATTTTTGGTGCGTGGGTCCCCCTGGATTGCTTTGGTTGTTCTGTTTCAGTGCACCACATTATAACACATTTTTCCTTTATTACACATTTTAACCCTTCACTGTTTGTTTATTATATATGTACTTCACTTTTTATTTTCATTCTTTATATGCAGCCTTGGCTGCTCTTAACTATCTCTTTACACTGCACTTTTCTTACTATGGCGGTGCCCTGGGGTGGCTTATCTGGGCCAGTCTGGGGGTGTCCTGTGCTCTGGATATGAATCCTAGTATGTTAGGGACCTACCCGACAGAGGTTACCCGGATGCGGTGGGTAGGCCCATAACCTTGGCCAAGATTATGCCAAAAACTTCAATTTATTGCAAAAATTTATTTATTTATATACAATCAGTTAATTTGGAGTTGAGCACCTGTACTTCTTTTTTTGTGTTATCTTAAGGCCCCTACACACTAGACGATGTCATGAGCGATTTGGTCGATTCCGATGCATCAAAACGATAAATCGTTCATATCGTCCAGGGTGTACACTCTATCATGATCACGATGCACGCTCCCGCCAGTCATTGGACATATCTTCAGATCTTTTGTACATGCAGGAAGATCTGTCAATCTTGTTAATGATTCCCGTTATCGTGCAGTGAGTACGCACTACCGAACGACAAATGATATGCCGTTCAGACCTGCATGATGTGGCCGTCACTTGGCAGCCATTCCCACTCCCCTCCCATACCTGCTGACACAGAAGCATGCACATATCAGTGAGTTCCGTGCATGCATCTGTGTAAAAACTTTTTAAAGTGTAAAATCAAAACAAAAAAATTAGGTGGGGTCCCCCCCATAAAAACAACCAGCCCCTGACTTTTCAGAGCCAGTCCTGGTTGTGGAAATACAGGCAACAAAAGATGTAGGGATCCCCTGTATTTAGCACAACCAGCACTGGGCTCAGCGAGCCAGACCTGGTTTTGGAAATACAGGGGACAAAATGAGTAGGGATCCCCTGTATTTTCCATAACCAGCACTGGACTCTTTCTAGTGGGGGTGTAATGCCACAGCCAAGGGAACCCTTTCAGACCAGGCCGGGGATCCCTGGGGAGGTGGGGACTTCCACAATAAAGGAGTCCCCCTATCCAGGGCACCACAGGCCTGGGCTGATAATAAAATTGCACAGTGTGTATGCACTATATCGTTAGTCCAGCAATTTGCAAGTTGAGCTTAAGAGTGTTGGTTAGAGTCGACAATGAATTGATTAGTATTTTTACCTGCAGAGTCCAAAGTAAGAACAATTATCAGCTATATGTACTGTATCTAAATGGAAAACCTGTACAGCCTCCACAGCAGAAAAGCCCCAGGTTACTGACTAGTACAGTACCTAATGTTTCATGCACAGGGAATGGGGTAATGAAAAGCATAGAACACAAGTAAAGGAAACACAAAGCCCTTTTTTCCAGGTGAAACAGGAGAATTAGAAACCAATCAAGTTTATTATTGCTGTAAGCAACAAGAAGCTGGTTCAATGTTATAATGTCATATTTGTGGCTCAGTCAAATGCGCTGATCTAGAGAGATTTGCTTGGCACATCTGTGTTCAGCAGTGTAATCACTGCAAATGTATCTACGTTTTAAATCACACCCGTGTTGAAAATTAACTTTTGTATTGTATTTTAACTTAATTCCCATTCAAGTAATAATCAGAACTCTGGTGCCACCTGCTGGTAGAAACTGACATACATTAAGTGAAAGACCTAAAGCTCCATTTCCACATATACAGGAGGAATCTTATTATTCCAAACCTCAGAAAGCGAACCAAAATAAAATATAAAAAAAATAAAAAATATTCTAGTGTCTAAGCTGATATATAAACAACTCCATTACACCTGGCCTAATACTTCCTTACAATCTAGTGATTGATATTTAGCAACTCCAACATAGAGACGTGGACAAATTTGATGATACCCTTCCACGCAAAAAGAAGAACCCATATTTTTCTCTGAAATAACTTCAAACAGTAATTGATGTCCAGCATTGTGTATTCCACATTTAATAGAAACCAGACTTTACATTTGAATTTGCTATTCTGGTGTCACTCCCTTGGATAGTGTCACCAAGCAGAGCTTCAGCGATGATGGGAGAGCCTGGGGGCTCCCAGTGTGATGCGGACGAAGGCGTGACATGCATTCATGCCCCTGAAGTAGTACAAATCAGGAGGCGTGGCCTCAAAGGCACGAGGCCATGTCCCTTCTCCTAGAGGTGTGGCACCAGGTGTCACCACCCGTTGTGACGCCTCTGCATGGAACAATAGATAGCAGCAGCACCACACAATAAAAGTTATTCTAATATTTGTATACTTCAAGGGCACATGCCGTAAATCAATTACTAAGCACAATCATATTGTATTTTGAAAAAACGAGGTCCCAACATGTCTACATATTTTTTTTTTTCTAGAACTCTCCAATATGCAATAATACAAAGTAGGGTGGATTAAAATGATTTTGCCCAGACACCAAAGCTGGCAGGTGTATATATGCAACACACCTGTAAGATTTATGACCTGCTCTGAGACCAACCACCAGTGACTACAGAGAAGAAACTCCTGTCATTGGAATTCGTCATAGGTCCGTCGACGATTTGTCTCCCCAGAATGCAAAAAATACTTACCAAAATGCTCACGCACCCCCCCCCCAAGTAAATAAATGATGAAAAATAAAATGTAAAGCAGCCATGTCATGTTATTTCAGCCATGTCATTTTAACAAACATAATCGAATCAGTTATAACAAATCACAGCCATTTAGGTTGGTATTAGATTACCAGTACAGCAGCAGCAAGTTCTGACAAGACAAAAGATTTGTACAGCATTTAATCCCATTCAGAGATATTACATTACATCGGCAATGTCCAACATTTGGTAACACATATATTATCGGATTACAACTCAGCTCAACCTCTGCCAAATTAACATAATAGTGCAATTCAGAATATCAAAAGCAAAACACAGCTGTATACAACAACATTTTCTATTCTCATTTAAAGTGGAACTAGACCCAACAAATTAACATACTTTAAAAAAAAAAAAAAAAAGCATCTATTGAAAAAAGTGAAAACGAGGAATAGATTATATTTGCTAAATTGCATGCTATGGGGGGTATCCAATTAGATGCGATATTTCCACTAATCTCCCAATAATTTAGTTTTCGCGTCTATCACGGGAAAACTACTACTTTCGGCTTCATAGTTTTCGCGGTTTCGAATTGCAAGAGAGCTTCTGGAGACATGTTTTGAGTACAGACCAATCGTGTACCACATGACCGCGGATTAAAAAGAGAAAATGGGTTATCGCATCTAAGTTGTGGTGAGGTGTGGTATATAAAGGATAACTTAATAAATTGTGGATGACTAAATTACTTAAGGGGTTATTTAAATAAAAAAAAATGTTGCTTTACCTATCAAATTAGCATGTACATACTAGAGAAAATATAGATTGTGAAGGAGAAGCCTACTCAATCACTTGTGAAATTGTGCCCCTTGGCAAGTTCATTTCTGCTTACCATCTGAGGCTGGCTGTAAGATTCTGAAACAATGAGATTCAAACTCAGGGCCTAATTCAGACCCACTCGCGAGCGCTGAGCGCTCATAAGCGGGTCGATTTTGGGCCAGTGCGCATGCGCAAGCCGTCGCTATGGATCTCGCTACAAAGGGGGCGTGCTGTCGATGGTGAGTGACAGCACGCCTCCTTTGGTGGGCATGCCGGGGGCGTGGCTGGCCAGACGGTGGCGTTCCCATGGGAACGCCTACCGTCTGGGGCCTCCCCCACTGACATCACAAGTGATAGCAGTGGGAGTGCTTTTGGCTCAGATAGAGCCAAAAGCACTCCATGGCTTGCGGCAGACGAGACCCTACCACAAGGGTCTCGTCGCAAGCCCGATGGTCGCAATGGTCTTGACCATCGCGACCATCTTTTGGCCGCTCGCTATAGCTGTGGGTGGTCACCCACAGCTATGCGAGCGGCCAGGAGGCTGCTCTAAAATCAGGAAGGACGGCCCTGATTCAGAGCGAGCGGTCTGTCAGAGCGTCCGGCTCTGAATCAGGGCCTCAGATCCATGGATCATATATTCATTATTCTATTTTATTATCCTATTTTAAAAATCTCTTAAAACAGAAAACATATTTAGATTTGGTGAAAAAGTTTTTAAAATTAATAGAAATATCAAGAATAATTCCATTAATCCTGAAAATTTATTTAAGAACATAAAAATGCATTAACCATCAAATAAAATATGATGCTATTAATAAAATGTAATGAAATTATTAATTGAGCCATATATTATGTACAAAATGTATTGAAGTAGTTTTAATTTTAATCCTCAATAAAATAATACATTTTAATACAAGTGTATGAAATTCAATATTAAATAATACATAATAATAAATATTATTACATTTATTGGAAAATTCCACTCAAAAAATATTCTATTAAATAAAATTATTATATGTACCACAATGTTATTTATTACATTTACTGAGAAGTAGTTTTTATATCCAAATATTTATGCCACTTTCTTATTTTTTTTTTTTTTTTTATACTAGAGTCTGACTGTAAGCAAATATCTACAAGGTCCTGTGACCACCTTTAATGAGCAATGCTTTCACTGGCATGCGCATATTATTTTCATTTTATTTTTTTTGCCAGACCTGGACAAGCTCTGGTGATTTGTCATTATCATAGAATTAGGCAATACTTTTCGCACAAAAACCGTCCATACTGTTCAGTTTTGTATGGGATAGCATTCACAATGTTTCCTGGCATGCAAAAACAATCATTTGCGCATAAGTCTATAGCCTCACTGGACACTAAGGCTTCATACCCACTTTCGGCAATTTTGTGCAATGAGCTAGCATTTTTAATACTAGTATTATGGATGAAAATGGGTAAGGAAAATGCAAGCCCGATTTTGTGTGCGTCAGCGTTGCATTTTTCAGAAAGCCATCTGCTTCATTTGCTTGCACTTTGGGGATTGTATTTGGGTAAATCTGGTGACTCCCAGTATGAAAATAAAATGCAACTTACACATATTGTTTCATTGGCGTTTGTACTGGTAATTTTTGATGCAAAGCAAATGCCAGATAAAGGTCATTTTAGATGAAACCCCTTCATTTTGCAGGAAATTGTTCACTTGATCAACGTGGTTGATCAATGCACGCGACCCGCCCTGGGACTGTGGCAGGTGTGGAGTTTGACTGGGGCGGTAAAGCTGCCAAACTGTAAATGCAGGTGTCCTAAGGGGAGCTCAGGGATGACATAAACCTTCCAAGGAGCAGAAGGCCACATTCATTGAGTGAAAAGGTTCCTTTGGTTGTAACTGTTCCCTACAAGCAGGAAGCTTTCACAGTCTGATATCATATTTTAGCTATGAGTCCGGGTGACGTTGGTTTAATAGTGCAAACACAGTAAAGGCTCCTGTATTTACAAGAATATAGAAACCAGATAGGTGCTTCTTTTCGGCAAAATGATAGTGATGGTTTAAGTAATATGACGATAGTTGTTATAGTCGTAGCTACCCTAAAATTAAAATTATATTACCATAAAAATGCTGTAAAAGGCATCTACTCTTAATAGGTAAGATTACTAATATTTGCGCTGAACCCCGTGTCTTCGTCTTTTTGGTTCTGGATCTGGAGTTCTTTTGTTAAAAAAAAAAATAGCTAAAAATTTTTTTAAAACAGCTAAAATTATGGGATATTTGCAATCCAAAACGGATTTAAAATGTGTATTTCTGAGTTGTGGGAAGACCAGAACGGCGACTCGGATGTGTCCGGATCGCCTCTGGAGATCAGAACAGCGACTCGGATCTATCCGAATTCACGAAATTGGAGTGGATTCGGATTTCTGGAGAACCAGAAATTATCTACTAACTATGTTATCATTAACACTGCTCAAAGGTGCAAATCAGCATTACAACCACAGAAGCCAATCAGAATTTAGCTTTGAGTTTCTACTATACAGTAGACATACAACATCTTGTTGCTGATTGGTTGGTATGGATTTGAAACAATATTACCTCAACTGTGCCGGATATATTAGGCTAATAAATAATGTCAAGTGCAGCCCACTGTGAATTATTACTGTGCGTGTTGCAGAACTTCTCAGTGTCTTTGTCATGGAGCGCTAAAAACAGTTCTAGTGCAATTTTTCTACTGTGCTCCAAAGTGGACCTGTATCCATGGTACAATAATGATGATTAGAAAAGTGCACACATACATTAAAGAGAGAATTCCTGCGTTATTAGATGAAATAAATAATCAGGTAGCTTAAGCATGTAAAGGACCACTAAACCCCTACATTTTACTCTTTTCAGATATATAGTACATAAAACATTATCCAGCAATAATCTGGCTTTCCATTACAGCTCTGTTAAAATATAAAGTATCACATCTAACTCAGATCTAATAGAAACTGATGCAGGTGACAGCACCCCTGTGTATGAATTAACCAATACTCTCTGGGCATTTCTGCCAAGCGGTCAGTCAGATGTGCCTGTGCAGTTACAGAAAATGACCTACCTATTACCATGGCAACCTGCTGCAGGGGAATGAGAGACTGTGGTGGACATTTATAAGTATAAATACAGCTATTTAATGTATGTTTTTCTGCTCAGTAATACACAATATTTGATATGTACATACTGTACATTAATGTCAAACAGTGGCTTTACTTGCTCTGTAAAAATAGCTTATTAAATATCAAATTGCTAACAGACATATATAATAGATGGGTATCATCAGTGAATAGTAAAACAATAATGTAACTTAATACCTCAGCAATGTCACTAGTTCCTGAGAAATAATCAGGATGTAGATTGGTGCAGCCAACAAAATGGCTGCTTGTTGTGCGTAGTTGAGCAAGTACAATTTCAAGACTAGGCGGCTTTGCGTGCTGTGAAGGAGTAAAGGGGAGGGGTGACATTTATTGTGTTCTATGTCCCCTGATGCAGCGAGGGAATAAATAAATCATTTTGCAGTTCACACTACAGTATATTCATCCGTAAGTCTCAGTGATTACTGTATTGTACAATAACAGCGAGTTTTTTGAGGGGTATATGATGCTTCATGGAGTCGACACAACTGACAGGATCAGGAGCTTCTGCTGACATGAGGGTAGACCGAGGCAGATGAGGAATTACTGTACGATGAAATAAAGGGGACAGGAATTTGTAGTGACCTAACTTCTTCTCCCGTGTTGTCCCCGAGACGATATCATCCTCTCAGACATGTCGCACCAGCAGCTCCGCCAATCAATTAAAAATCTGCATCCAGGGTAAAGACATTGTCCGCTGACTGTGCCATGATCGCAAAATGCTGGTACTCAGACACGCGCTTCTCAAAGAAATTGGTTTTCCCTTCAAGAGAAATGTTCTCCATAAAATCAAAGGGATTTTTGGCTTTAAATACCTGGAATGAAGACAAAGGTCACTGATCTAAGTATGCAAAACTTCTAATGATAATAGACAGTCAGGCATATATATGTATATGTTACATATAAGCACAATGCAGTGATCTATGTGACTTCCTCCCTGCAATCAGCCAAATCAATACCCATGAGACTGCAGCCAATCTCACCACTAGGGACCTGTGGCATCAATGATTTATCAGCCCCCAGTATGGCCGCCACCGCGGTGTCTAGGTGACAAATCAATCAGTTTACTAAATGCATGTGTCATTCTGGTGTTGATACTGCACAGTTATATAGGCACACACCAGTGGATGACTCAAACTATGAATAGCCCAGTTACTTAACCAGTGGCGTTGGTTTACTGAAGTATAGTCGGTACAGCCATACTCACTATTACATGCACACTGATGATGGAGCGGAGCTTGAGCAGTTCCATACAGTTCAGCAGTTGGTGAGTGTATTCTGCAAACGGGTAGCTTTATAAGCAGGTATTAATCGGGTCTCTCATATAGGAGCTAAGTAGGAGACTTCTGTGTCACTATACACAGCAAAAGAGAAGATGGCCCCTGCACATGCTCAGTAGTGACCTCTGGGACCATCTTGACACAGGGCATGAGGCCTCCCTTGAGGGGCAGGAAGACTGGAGTCTGCAAAGCAGTGCACTCCTCTGCTGAAATGTAGCTGGACGGATCAAAAGGCTCCCACCTTAAAAATAGGATGAGAACTGATCTCCACCAGTTGGGAAGTGATGCAACATGTACCTGTTCCTCCAGAGTGAAACTGGTTGTGTGCCCATCGGCAAAGCAAGGGGCGCTAACTCCCATCTACTATGTATTTACGATCGCCCACTTTATTTATTTCAACTTTATGTTCTCTTCAAAATACCGCATGGTAAATCTTAATTTCTTACTTATTGTATTAATCAGGAGTGAGGGGATATAGCTACATATGTCACTTGTGTTTAATTAATTTATCAGACTGATTGAAGTGCAGAGAAGAAACGTGCGTTCTGGTATAAAGCGTGCCTGGGATGCTCGCAAGGCTGCTTTACTGAAATTACTGTATTGCGCAAGACTCCATTTTCGCCACCTCCAAAGGCACATAAAAATAAAATACATTAATGGGGATAAAAATCTTGGGCGTTCTTCTGGAAAACCCGAGACCTCCCCCAAATGAGTCTTCTGACCACCCCTTGAATTTCAGTCAGTAATGAAATGAAATCTAGTTTTGTAGGTGAGTGTATAACTTGCAGCTTTCATGTCTGCCCTCAGCAAGGAATACGCTGACCTGCCTAACTCCACTAATCGGAAGACGCAAAATATTTTATTTATTTATTACCAGTTATTTATATAGCGTACACATATTCCACAGCGCTTTACAAAGAATATTTGGTCATTCACATCCATCCCTGCCCCAGTGGAGCACACTAGGGTTAATTTGTGTTGGGAGCCAATTAACCTACCAGTATATATATTTTTGGAGTGTGGGAGGAAACCGGAGTACCCGGAGAAAACCCACGCAAGCACAGGGAGAATATACAAACTCCGCACAGTTAGGGCTGTGGTGGGAATTGAACCCACGACCTCAGTGCTGTGAGGCAGTAATGCTAACCATTACACCGTCTGTGCTGCCCAATATTGCACAACGCAGATGTAAAAACCATTGCTCAAAGCCAGCCACTCCTACTTTTGCACCAGAGGCGTATTAACACCCAGGAAGCCTGTCTGCAGCAGCCCCCCTCCCCCCATACCTTTTGCCAGCAGCCATCTATCGGGTGTTTTCAGAAAGATGGCGATTGCGCAGAAGATAGCAAGGGCATGGCAGAAGCTACAATGGGGGGATGGGGTGCGCTGCTTTTCACCCAGTGAGGTCTATACTGGCGCAGGGAGTGTGGCACAGCAGGGCCCCCTTGCCCCAGGAGCCTGTGTGCACCACACACCCTGCACCTGTTACCTTGAAGTTGATTGGTTGCTATGGGCAACTTCTCCATACTTATGTCCAGTAAAGGGCATAATTATTTATTTTTATTTAATAGTTTTTTTTCCCCCAAAATAATACAGAACAGCAAGAATTGTAAAAATATGAGATATGGTAAGAACTTAGCTTTGTTATCTCTATTTCTACGAAGTCCATAGGGTTCCACAGGATACCTTGGGGTATAGGTGTGACGTCAGTCATCGGGCACCATAGAGTTAAGCTTTCAGCCTCCCAGGATGCACTAGGGTCCCCCTCCTATACCCCGCCCCCGAGCCAAGGCATCTCAGTTTTGTACCAAGCCATAGGCCGGAGGAGGAGAAGGAAGAGAGAGAAAGAAGATCTGGATACACACAAGAATCACATTCTCACCAGAGGGAGACGGAAAAACCGGTGACCAGAGCAAAGCCCATCTGCAGCACAGGTGCGACAGGGCGGGAGTCCTGTGGAACCCTATGGACTTCGTAGAAATAGAGATAACAAAGGTAAGTTCTTACCATATCTCATATTTTCTACTTCAGGGTCCATAGGGTATCCACAGGATACCTTGGGGATGTCCCAAAGCAGTATCCTTTAAGGGTGGGGACGCTCTTGTGCTGAAAGGAGAATCCGCCACCCGAAGGAAGCATCCTGACAGACCCTGAAGGTCTGAGAACCAGTGCCGTCTGGGCCACGCGGGAGCTATCAACAGGAGCGTCCCTCCTTCCTGTTTGAATTTCCAGATTACCCGTGGAAGAAGGAAAGCCGGAGGAAACAGGTAAGCGAACCGGAACGTCCACCGGACAGACAGAGCATCCACCAGAGACGCCTTTTCGTCTCTTGTGTGAGACCCGTACACCGGCAACTTGTTGTTGTGTCGGGACGCCATGAGGTCGATCTCTGGAAGACCCCACTTGTCCACCAGCAGTTTAAAAACGTCAGGGTGCAGGCTCCATTCCCCCGGATGAACGTCCTGGCGACTTAGAAAGTCTGCCTCCCAATTTAGCACTCCCGGGATGAAGACAGCAGATATGGCCGGAATATTGCGCTCCGCCCATACCAGGATCCGAGACACCTCTACGAGAGCCGCCCGACTTCGAGTTCCTCCTTGCCGGTTTATGTAGGCCACGGTGGTAGCGTTGTCCGACTGGACCTGCACTGGGCGACCCTGGAGAACCCGATGTGCCTGCTGGAGAGCATTGAAGACCGCTCAGAGTTCCAAGATATTTATTGGAAGCTCCGCTTCTGTCGGAGTCCACCTGCCCTGGAACAAGTGTGGACCCGAAACTGCTCCCCAGCCCCGAAGACTGGCGTCCGTTGTCAACAGGACCCAATTTGGTACCCAGAACGGACGTCCCTTGTTGAGATGGGTAGTCTGTAACCACCAGGCAAGGGACAGGCGAACCTCCGGGGTGAGCACTATCGTCTGGGATTTTAGAGACTGAGGCAGCCCGTTCCACTTGGACAGGATCAGGTGCTGCAGAGGTCTCGAGTGAAACTGGGCATATTCCACCATGTCGAACAACGACACCATGGAGCCCAGTAACCTCATCGCCGAGTGTAGAGACATCCGGCGGCTGTGCAGACAACTGCGCACCCTCGACTGTAAAGCAGAGATCTTTTCCCCCGTCACAAAGATCCTTTGCTGTCCCGAGACCAATAAGGCTCCGAGGTGCAGAATCTGCCGAGACGGGATTAGAGTGGACTTCTGCCAGTTTATTAACCAGCCGTGCCGTTGCAGTAGTGCAATGGTCAGGTCCAAGTGGCGCAGAAGGAGCTCCGGAGATCCTGCCACTAATAAAAGGTCGTCCAAGTACGGCAACATGCGGACTCCCTGCAGCCGCAGAGAAGCCGCCATGACCGCCATCACCTTGGTGAACACACGCGGTGCTGTCGCCAGGCCAAAAGGCAACGCCCGAAACTGAAAGTGGTCGCTGCGGATTGCAAACCTGAGGAACTGTTGATGGCGCAAAAGAATAGGGACATGCAGGTAAGCGTCCTGTATGTCCAATGACACCATGTAGTTCCCAGGCTCCAGCGCCAGAATGATGGACCGCAGGGTCTCCATCCGAAACTTCGGCACCCGCAAAGACTTGTTGAGAGCTTTGAGGTTGAGAATCGGACGATACGACCCATTGGGTTTCTGCACCAAAAAGAGATTGGAATAGAAACCCTGGCCCCTCTGGGAGAATGGAACAGGCACTATAACTCCAGCCTGGAGCATAGTGTGCAAGACCTTCCGCAGCTCCGTGGCCTTGTTCCGGTCTGATGGTAGACCCGTGGTGAAAAATCGAGCCGGGGGTCTGTGCCGGAAAGAGAGGGCATACCCGTGGGAGACCACCTCGAGAACCCAAGTGTCTGTCGTGGTGACCGACCAACACCGGGCGAACTGCAGCAGGCGGCCTCCCACTTTGGGATCCCCCAAAGGGAGGCCCGGACCGTCAGGCCGCAAGCTTGTCATCTGGCTTAGGGGCCGGACGTCTGGTACTCCAGGCCTGCTTCCGGGGCTTGGCCGATTTCTTGGGACCAGCCTGTCGGGGAAAAGACTGTGGTTTGGGCCTGCCCTGTGCCCTATACGACCGAAAGGACGATGGTCCTGAACCAGAAGGAACAGCGGCCGACGGGAGACATGCCGACTTGGCTGCCGCCAGTGTGGCTACAATCTTGTCCAGATCTGGACCAAAGAGAACTTCTCCGTTAAAGGGCAACGCCTCCAAACCCTTTTTGGAATCAGCATCCGCCTTCCAGGATCGCAACCACAAGGTGCGACGAGCAGCCACCGCTGCTGAAGAAATTCGAGACACCAGGGTACTAATGTCTAAGGCCGCCTCGTTGATATAAGTGGCCGAATCACGGAGATTATCAATCAACTCCGCCTGTTCAGCCGGAATCGAAGGACGCCTCCAACGAATCCACCCAGCGCTCCATAGCTCTGGCAACCCACCAAATGGCCATAGCCGACCGCGCTGCCCCCCCCCCGCAAGGGAATAAGCGGACTTCAGGCAGATCTCCACCTTGGGGTCCGTAGCATCCTTAAGGGAGGACATGGATGGCATTGGTAATGTGGCACTACGGACAAGACGTGTCACATGAGAATCCACCTGTGGAGGGGATTCCCACTTAGCAAAATAATTATCTGCGAACGGATAAGCCACCGCCAGGCGCCTCTGCGGCTGGTATCGCTTGCCAGGCTGTTTCCACGCCTCCTCTAAATGGACCACCAATTGACCCGAAAGAGGAAAGACTGTGGCGTCACCCTTCACATCTTTAAAAAAGGAATACTTGGATTTAGCCGCTGGGGGAACTTCGTCCTCAATCACCAAGGCTGTGCGGACTGCCCGAATAAGTCCAGGAATATACACCTTGGACCTAGCGTCTGCGTCCTTAGTATGGAGAGGTTCCTGATCGTAAGGATCCAGAATCTCCCCATCATCAGACGTCCCTTTGTCATCCTCATAAGGAGCCGACAGAGACGCCACCGGCCGTTTATGTGGCCGCATCACAGCCTCCCCTAGCAACACATCCGACAAGTGCTGTACAGAACTCGTCAAGGAGTTAACACACGCCGGCTCCTGAGAAACCGGGAGAGGGGAAATAGGGAGACTGCGGGGTACCACTAATTGTCTTGGGAAACCCTGCATGGGTGACGACACCACTGATTGCTGGGATTGCAGATGTGCCATCTGCGTAAACGCGGGCTGCGGAGCTAACTGGCCCACTAAGGTTGTAAGCGCCTGAGCGAAACAAGCCCAGGGCGGCTCCTGTACCGGTGCTGTAACCGTAATAGGCCGCGCCATTGACAAACACTGCCGGTAGAGGCCCTCCGCGCTACCCTCCCCCTCCGCTAAAGGTACTTTACACGTAGTACACTGTAGCCGGAGAGGAAAGTCACTTTCAGACATGATGGTAGAAAGTATGTGACCCCTCTCACCAATTGTTTTAAAAAGGTGAGAGACCACCCTGCAGCACCGCACCGCACCGCAAGGGCTTTAGCAGAAAGAACAGGGACAGAAATAAGGCTGACAGTCAGAAATGGAAAGTACAGGCAGCAGCGCTAGCACAGTCACATACAATGCAAAGAAACTCAATTCCTGCACTAACCAGCGCTGATAAATCAACTACACAGACACAGAGTCTGGTAGGACACAGCGCTGCATACACAGACCTGACCACAGCGGAGGAGAGGTATGCGGGGGGACCCAGACCACGATGCCTCCGTCCAGACTTCCAGCAGCGTTCACCATGCGTTCTTGAAGATGGCCGCCGAGGAGCAGAGAGGAGGTTGGCCTGGGGGAGGAGCGCTGCCACAGGGCCAGTCGGCGTGTTGCAGAGAGGGCTGTGTGCAGCGGGGGAGGCGCCGGCTGTGAGACAGGGAAGGCGCGCTCCCCTGGCATGCATTTAACTCCTAGGATGCCGCAGCGCTACCGCTCTGCTGCAGTCCGCTGTCCCAGGGGGGTAGTGGAAGCGCAGGTTATATACCTGGCTCCACCCTGCAGCCAGTCCCCAGGGAGCCCCCTGCCTGGGGACTCTGGACCATGTAACAGCAGGGACCCACCGCGGGACCCCGCTGCTTACCTTGCTGTCTCCCTTGATTCCGGCCATGGTCCGGAACATCTGGGGTCACCGCTAGCTGTGACCCCAGATGCTCACCAGCATCCCCGGATCGGTACAGGCGTTCTGGTACCGGCGGGGGTGTAGGGAAGACAGCATGGACGTCAGGACTGACTGTCCATGTTGTACTTCCAGATGTGCAGCCACAGCTGCATGTAGAAAACTTCAGGGGCTCTTCTTAGCCCCCACTCCAACAGGTGCACCCGACTCTAGCCGGGCAAGAAACTAAACTGAGATGCCTTGGCTCGGGGGCGGGGTATAGGAGGGGGACCCTAGTGCATCCTGGGAGGCTGAAAGCTTAACTCTATGGTGCCCGATGACTGACATCACACCTATACCCCAAGGTATCCTGTGGATACCCTATGGACCCTGAAGTAGAAAACCATATAGATAACCTTGTGTAACGTAACTCTGGAACATAAACTAATCCATTCACGATTCCTGTGTTTTAATTAGTATACTGCCTCCTTTACCTTCGGAAACCCCAGTTCCCCCAGCAGCCGATCTGCTACAAATTCTATATACGTCTTCATCAGCCTGCAGTTCATCCCGATTAAATCCACAGGTAAAGCTTCCGTTAGGAACTCCTGGAGAGAAGGACATAGCAATGGTGGTAAGGTAGACAATGTGCCAATTACAGCAAGGGTTCTTCACATTTCACTGAGTAATGAAAAATATACTTTAATTAATTACTTTATTGTTCTCTGTGTGTTTACGATGACTAGTAGGTATATTAAATAGGATTTGTACACAATATTGAAATTGGAACAATCATTTGTTGAGTACGATGGGGGCATACATTTTGATAAAGAGAAACTAACGTGACCCACCATTTTAATTTATGTTTTAAAGTGCCCCCGGGTTACAAATCATAAATATTGCCACTTTAAGTGGGACCTATAGTGGAATAGGGTTCTTGTTCTTATATATACTGTAAGTGTAAATGATAATGGACATTCCAAACGAAAGTGGATCGCTAGTTTGAATAAGTGACCATAGTTAATATAATAACAAGAGATATGGTAAGAACTTACCTTTGTTATCTCTGTTTCTACGAAGTCCATAGGGTCCACAGGGTGACCTTGGGGTATAGCTGGATCCTGGATCCTCGGGCACCACGGAGTTAAAGCTTTTAGCTGCTCCCAGGATGCACTTGGGTCCAACCTCCCCTATACCCCGCCCCCGAGCCACAGGCACCTCAGTTGGTAAGCAGCCCAGGCTGGAGGAGGAGACGAAACAGAGAGAAGGAAGACTGGAACACACAAGAACCATACTCACAGAAATGGGAGACGGAAAACCGGTGACCAGTCACAGAGCCCATATGAAGCCAGGTGCGTCAGGGCGGGTGCCCTGTGGACCCTATGGACTTCGTAGAAACAGAGATAACAAAGGTAAGTTCTTACCATATCTCTTGTTTTCTACTTCAGGGTCCATAGGGGTCCACAGGGTGACCTTGGGGATGTCCCAAAGCAGTCCAACTAAGGGCGGGGACGCTCCTGTGCTGATAGGAGAACCCAGCGCCCAAAGGATGCATCCTGTGAGGCAAAGGTGTCAAACGCATAGAACCTCAAAAAGGTCTGAATGGAAGACCAGGTGGCCGCCTTACATAGCTGAACAGCAGAGGCGCCACGGCTAGCAGCCCAAGAAGGGCCCACAGACCGAGTGGAATGAGCCTTAACAGAGGCTGGAACAGGTAAACCCTCCTGCATATAAGCCTCAATAATAACAGAACGAAGCCAACGGGCTAGAGTCTGTTTGTTGGCAGGCCAACCCCTCTTGTGAAAACCAAAGAGGATAAACAAAGAATCCGACTTCCTCACAGAACTAGTCCGGTCCACATAAACCTGGAGTGCACGGACAACGTCTAAGGAAGTCTCCCCAGCCGAAAGATCAGGCGACTGAAAGGCTGGTACAACAATTTCCTGATTAATGTGGAACCTGGAAACCACCTTAGGCAGGAAATCAGGACGAGTGCGAAGCACCGCTCTGTCCTGATGAAAAATCAGAAAAGGGGGACGACAAGAAAGCGCCCCCAAATCTGAAACCCTCCTGGCAGAAGCAATTGCCAAGAGGAAAACAGTTTTAAAAGTTAGCCACTTGAGCTCCACTGACTCCAAGGGCTCAAAAGGCGGACCCTGTAAGGCCCGAAGAACCACCGCCAAATCCCACGGGGCCACAGGTGGCACAAAGGGAGGCTGGATTCTTAAAACACCCTGGAAAAAGGTGTGTACGTCCGGCATAGCAGCAATCCTGCGCTGGAACCACACCGACAGAGCAGACACGTGCACCTTCAGTGAGGAAAGACGTAATCCTAAGTCCAAACCCGACTGAAGGAAAGCCAGAATACGCGAAACCCGGAACACCTGGGGATCATATTTTCTGGCCTCGCACCACTGAAAGTAAGTGTGCCACACTCTGTGATAGATCCTCGCGGAAGCAGGCTTGCGCGCCCTCAGCATGGTGGTAATAACGGAGCTAGAAAAGCCCCGAGACCTCAGGACGGCTGTCTCAAGAGCTACGCCATCAAAGATAGTCAACCCAGATCCGGGTGAAGACAGGGCCCCTGAGACAACAGGTCCCGCCGTTGAGGTAGGAGGTACGAAGCGTCGATGGACAGGCTCCGCAGATCGGAGTACCACGGCCTTCTGGGCCACCAGGATCAGTGTGCCTCCGTCCTGTTTGAACTTGCGCAGGACCCGAGGCAGCAGAGATATCGGAGGGAACAAGTAAGCCAGTTGAAACAGCCATCTCACCGACAGCGCGTCTATCAGACTTGCGCCTGCATCCTTTGTCCTTGACCCGTACACGGGCAGCTTGTGATTGTGACGGGACGCCAACAGGTCCAGCTCTGGCAGCCTCCACTTGTCCACGAGTAGTTGGAATACCTCTGGATAAAGCGACCATTCCCCGGGATGCACGTCGTAACGGCTGAGGAAGTCTGCCTCCCAATTGAGGACTCCCGGGATGAAGACTGCCGAGAGAGCTGGAAGATAGCGCTCCGCCCAAGCCCAAGCGGGACACCTCCGACATCGCAGCTCGACTGCGAGTCCCTCCCTTGTGATTGATTTACGCCACCGTCTGACTGCACCTGAACGGCCCTTCCGTGAAGAGCGGTGCCGGACGACTGCAGGGCTCTGTATACTGCCCGCAGTTCCAGGATGTTGATGGGAACAATCGCTTCGTCCGCCGACCAATGACCCTGAAGTGACAAGGAGCCTGTCACCGCCCCCCAACCCCGGAGACTGGCATCTGTCGTGAGCAGAACCCATTCCGGGATCCAAAGGGGGCGCCCCTCGAGGAGATGAGCCGTCTGCAGCCACCAGGCTAGTGACAGACGCACCTCCGAGGACAACACCAGCATCTGAGAGCGGATCCTGTGTGGCAATCCGTTCCATTCCGAAAGAATCAGCTCAGACAACTGTGAATTCGCAGCTGTAAGGAGGAGACCTTCTCTGGAGTCAGAAAAATCCGTTGCTGACGAGAGTCCAGCAGGGCCCCCAAATGAACCATCCGCTGTGATGGGATGAGGGAGGACTTCTTCCAGTTGATCAACCAGCCGTGCGCCTGTAGACAAGCGACCGTCAGGTGGAGATGCTGGATCAGTACCTCCGGGGAGCTCGCCAGCAAGAGGAGGTCATCTAGATACGGTAGCAGCCGTATCCCCTGGCTCCGAAGGTGAGCCGCCATGACCGCCATCACCTTGGTAAATACCCTTGGTGCCGTGGAGAGACCAAAGGGTAGAGCCCTGAATTGGTAGTGGTTGTGGAGAATAGCAAACCGCAGAAACCGTTGGTGCGATGTTGCTATAGACACATGGAGGTAGGCGTCCTGGATATCCAGGGAGACCATATAATCCCCCGGTTCCATCGCCAGAATGATGGAACGCAAAGTTTCCATCCTGAATTTGGGAACCCTGAGAAACCTGTTCAGGGACTTCAAATTGAAGATGGGGCGATGAGAGCCATTGGGTTTCTGCACCAGAAACAGCGTAGAGTAATACCCCATCCCACGTTGAGACTGTGGTACGGGTATAATGCCCCCGCCGTCAGCAAGGCCTCTATGGCTTCCTGAACCTGCAAGGCCTTGGTTTTGTCCTGAGAAGGACTTGTGCAAAAAAACTGGCGAGGCGGCCTGTGCCGAAAAGACAGGGCGTACCCCTGGGAGACCACTTCTCGCACCCAGGCATCCATGATGGTATTGTGCCAGCACTGGGCGAATTGAAGAAGTCGGCCTCCTACTCTGGGGTCCCCCAGAGGGAGGCCCGTCCCATCACGCAGAAGGCTTATCTTCTTGCTTGGAAGAAGGGCGCCTAGGACTCCAGGCTTGCTTCTTTGGCTTTGAGGCGGTCTTGGGTGCGGACTGCCTCGGGAAGGACTGACCCTTTGCCTTGCCCTGAACCCGAAAGGAACGAAAGGCCGAGCTCCGGACCTTAGCAGGTGTAGCAGCTGAAGGGAGGAAGGCTGACTTGGATTTTGCCAGGGTATCTACTATTTTGTCCAGGTCCGGACCGAATAGTAACTCTCCATTAAAAGGTAAGGCCTCCAAGCCTTTCTTTGAATCCGCGTCTGCTCTCCAAGACCTCAACCACAAGGATCTGCGAGCAGACACTGCTGCCGCCGAAACCCTAGAGGTCAGCAGGCTAGCATCCAAAGATGCTTCTCCAATGTAGGAGGCGGCATCTCTCATCTGTCCTAACAACGCCCTCTGGACATCCGGAGCTTCATCCGTAAACGTGTCCTCCAAGGCGTTGGCCCACCCCTCAATGGCCTTTTCCACCCAGGAGATGGCCATGGACGGCCGGGCTACAGCCCCTGAGAGAGAATAAATAGATTTTAGACCAGTCTCCACCTTCTGTCCGTAGGATCCTTCAGCGAGGATATAGACGGCAATGGCAAAGTAGCACTCCTGATGAGGCGTGTTGCATGGGAATCGACCGCAGGCGGAGTTTCCCATTTCTTACAATGCGCTTCCGGAAATGGATAATTGGACGCCAAGCGTTTCTGTGGCAGGAATCGCTTACTGGGCGTCTGCCAGGCCACCGCCATGTGATCAGTCAACTGATCAGACAAGGGGAGCGCTGCAGAAGGAACCTTAGCTTGTTTAAAGCTAGGATACCTCGACTTGGGAGCGGGTGCCTCATCCTCAATCAGAAGAATGGCCCGCACCGCCCTAACCAGAGCCCGCACATTGATGGAAGACTTAGTGTCTAACTCCTGGACTGAGGCATCTGAGGCTGAGTCATCCTGCACCTCACCATCATCCGAGGACCCCTCAGAGTCCGAAAAGTGCGCAGCCTGCGCCATAACTGTGCGTTTAGGCGCCCTGGAGGGCACGTCACTGCGCAACATCGACTGCCGCCAAATCTTGGACAGTGTGGGAAAGCGCATCCACCCAGGGTGGAGGAGCTGCCCCAGGAGCTTGAAACGGCACCACAGCCTGCTGCGCCACAGGGGTGGACTGTATATACATTGGCAACCCCGCATAGGGACCAACAGGCTGAGACCCCGGGGGAGTCTGCAATAATTGTGGGACACCCGGGGAATGGGGGATGGCAGGCTGGGGCAACGCCCTAGTAGGGGCGGCAGTCGGGACCGACAGACGGTCCGCGATGGACACCAGCACCTGGGAAAACATCGCCCATGGTGGCTCCTGCGACATAGGAGGTTTAGACATACCAGGGACCGCCTGGCACCGTCCGCACAGGCCGTCCTGTGACAAATCCTCCCTATCCACTCCTGCAGAACAGCGCCTGCAGGAGAACAATACCGGAGCCCCGGAGTGCTCAATCTCCTCCTCAGACATGACTTAGGAAGAAAACGTGCGCACTCACCCGTGTGCTGGACAACAGCCCCCAATATGGCACTGTGTAGCACACAACTGTATGTGACGGACCTCACAAATACGTGATCTATATAAGTGAGGTCAGTAGAAACACCCTTCCCCCGCACACCTGTAGGGCTTGTAGGAGAAGGAAAGGGATAGGTATAGGCTGACAGTAAGTAGAAAAAAGACACAGACAGGCAGCACTAGCAAAAGTCACATACCATGCAGGAAGATATATTCACTGCACCTTTCCACTACAATCAACCTCCCAGATTCAGTGTCTGGGAGGGCTATAGTGCTGTGTACACTGTCCTTTTGCAGGGGAGAGGTACACAGGGGGACCGGTCCGCGTGCTCCCTGAAGATCTGCGCTGCCACTTGGAGAAAATGGCTGCTGGAGACCTCAGAGGAGGAGTGGCCGAAAGTCTGCAGCTCAGCGACGCCAGACTGCGTGCTGAAAAGCGCGCTGAGCTGAGGGGAGGACCCGCTAGACAGGGAAGGCTTCCTCCCCTGGCTAGCAAATTTAACCCCCGGGTTGCCGGCATCCCGCTTGCCGTTTATTTACCCTGGTGGTCTAGTGGTCTGGCGGGGTATGCCTCCGCCGGAGGGGGGGCCCGCCGCCACTGCTAGCGCCCCCGGTCTGTCCCCTAGACCGGGGGCATGGGACTGCATTTAAAAGGAACCTTGATCTCCCCGGCGTCTCCGGCAGCAGTCCCGGGGGAAACCAGAGTCCGGCTAGTACAGACTCTGGCTTCCCCCGCCGCGATCCCCAGTTCAGTGCTGGCGTCGCGGCGCCAGCAGGGAGAAGGAGCGGCAGCGTGGGTGTCTGTACAGACAGCCCATCGCTGCCGCTCTGGAGAAAAAAACTAAAAAAGTAAAAAAATTAATTTAATCTAGTTAAATAAAAAAGCTTTAGGGGGCTGCTCCTGCAGCCCCCCCCGCAGGGCACCATCTTAAACTGAGGTGCCTGTGGCTCGGGGGCGGGGTATAGGGGAGGTTGGACCCAAGTGCATCCTGGGAGCAGCTAAAAGCTTTAACTCCGTGGTGCCCGAGGATCCAGGATCCAGCTATACCCCAAGGTCACCCTGTGGACCCCTATGGACCCTGAAGTAGAAATAATGTTTATTACAAATAATCAGCATATAAAATACTCTGCATAAACATTAATGCAATAATTGGCTATGGCAAACAATGACAATCATTCAAACAAGACAGCAGTATGGATAAGGGATGCAAGGTCATAAATTAAATGGTTATCGGGACACAGGGAAGTGAATCCGAAGCTTCTATATGATTCCTCTCCTCTATGTATCCACAATATGGGAGGTATGCACCATTCTCATATATTGTGCACTCCCTTATGTAAACCCAAAAAAGGCAATGATTATTCACGGTCTCATTAACACAATCATATGTTCACTGGAACGCATAGTTCTGTACCTCATGCCTCAGTATGATCACTAGTTTCATAATAAATAGACAGCTTGTACTCTCAAGAACATCTGCCCAGTCTATAAATTGGCTGCCTCCTTTGTTTCTACTTCCAGAATAACACACAAGAGTAGTCTGTAAATCTGTCAGGGATTCGGTCAAAATCCCGACAGTTTGGATGGCGAAACTTAGAAAGCCGGCGCCAGAATACAAAGAATCCTGAAGCCGGCATCCCGACAGTAAGTACTGGGGTTATGGGTTAGGCACTAAGGGGGAAGGTTACGTTTAGGCTGCGGGGAGGGGAGATTTAGGCACTAGGGGGGGAGGTTAGGTTTAGGCACCAGGGAGGTAGGGTTAGTGGTAGGGAGAGGGTTAGGATACTGACCGACAAGTGTCCCGTACCCAACCTATCTGTACCTCCCTTTCACACAACAATGCCAGTTATTTGTATTCCTACACAAAGGCAACATTTAATATGAATTCCTACACATTACCTGTTCTATTCTCACGGCGCTGACAATGATCTCGGTGACTCTCTGTTGGGTGGGTTTGTTCACCAAGTAATGAAACATCAAACACGCAAAATCACAATGAAGACCCTGCAGACCCACAATGACAAGTATTTTAGTTACAGCATAAGCTGAAACTATAAACCTATAAAACATACTTATGACATAGGCTAAACTTATAAAACATACAGTTTAGTTTTTTTCTCGTTACAATTAAAAATGTAAATAAGAAGTGATTGGTTGCTACGGGTTACAGAATTTCTATTGAGCACCAGTCCCCCGCTAGCTAAATACAACCTTCCCCACTACAGCAACTCATCTGCATTCGAAGATTAAAAAAAAATATTACCCTGCAACAGAGATGTGAGAAAAGAAAACATCATTAAAAAATATCTTACTTCCTATCCACTCATATGATAGCTCAAATGGCCTGAGCTGAAGATCATCTCACCTACTGGGGTGGAAATTTCTCAAACGGCAATGAGAGAGGATCTCTGTCTTAAGAGCCGTGACTGAAAATATTAGAAACAATGTACAAATTTTCTGAGGAAGGGGGAAGCATTCACCCCTGAAACGCGTTACAGAAAAACTAGCAGCCAGGCAGACCAGCTACTTTTCATACTACACAACTTTCTTTTCAATGCCCTGTGACACTATTAGATTGCAAGCACACAATGGCCCAAAACTAGACCCAAGCCCAAGTGCGGACGGATCCTGTGAATATCTGCAACTGCACTGGCGCCGCAAAAAGCAATCGCAGACTGTGCATGGGCTGTAGCATGCATACGCACATGGACGGATCTCTCTTTGTGTGAAATGGGCGTTTCTAGGTGGCAATTGGACTGTTACAGTGCATAGTCATGGAACAGAACCTTCTTGTGGGAATGTCGTGGGTGTGTAGGGCGAATTCCGTGCAGGTTTGGAGCATGCAGATGAAAATGGGGGCAACATTTTTGGTGGATCTTTTGCACCTAGTATGGAGTGGATGTAAGTCCCAATATTAATGATGATGGATAAGGATGACCGTGGGTTGAAGGGATCATGTTGGGCGGAAGGGATCATGTTGGGTGCAAGGAGTCACGTTGGGGTGGAAGGGATCATGTTGGGGGGTGTGCATTAATGAGCCGAGGTGAGGCCATGTAACAGGAATATCTTTTACACAGTCACCTTTTAAGGTTTAGAGTAGCTTTCATTTGTAACAAGCAAGTCAGGAGTAAAGGCAGATCTTATATGCAGATGTGTCATGTTGAGTGGAAGGGGTCATGTTGGGTGGAAGGGGTCATGTTGGGAGGAAGGGATCATGTGGAGTGGAAGGGATCATGTGGAGTGGAAGGGGTCATGTTGGGTGGAAGGGATCATGTTGGGGTGGAAGGGATCATGTTGGGGTGGAAGGGGTCATGTTGGGTGGGAATCATCATGTTGGGTGGAAGGGGTCATGTGGGGTGGAAGGGATCAAGTGGAGTGGAAGGGGACATGTTGGGTGGAAGGGATCATGTTGGGTGGAAGGGGTCATGTTGGGTGGAAGGGGTCATGTTGGGTGGGAATCATCATGTTGGGTGGAAGAGGTCATGTTCAGTTGAAGGGATCATGTGGAGTGGAAGGGGTCATGTTGGATGGAAGGGATCATATTGGGTGGAAAGGATCATGCTGGGTGGAAGGGATCATGCTGGGTGGAAAGGATCATGCTGGGTGGAAGGGATCATGTTGGGTGTAAGGGGTCATGTTGGGTGGAAGAGGTCATGGGTGGAAGAGGTCATGTTGGGTGGAAGAGGTCATGTTGGGTGGAACGGATCATGTTGGGGTGGAAGGGATCATGTTGGGGTGGAAGGGATCATGTTGGGGTGGAAGGGATCATGTTGGTTGGAAGGGATCATGTTGGTTGGAAGGGATCATGTTGGGGTGGAAGGGATCATGTTGGGGTGGAAGGGATCATGTTGGGGGGTGTGCATTAATGAGCCGAGGTGAAGCCCTGTAACAGGACTATTTTTACACAGTCACCTTTTAAGGTTTAGATAAAAATATATGTTAAGAGTCATTTTAATTTGCAACAACAAGCAAGTCAGGAGTAAACGTAGATATTATATGCACACGTGACCTTACCTCATCCCGGCTGATCAGCTCATTGGAGAAGGTGAGACCAGGCATCAGACCTCTCTTCTTCAGCCAGAAAATAGCAGCAAAAGATCCAGAGAAGAAAATTCCTTCAACAGCAGCGAACGCCACGACTCTCTCTCCTGTCATTAACGCAATACAATTCTTACTCTACATCGGGAAGTCCCGTCTCTATTCAAGACAAACCTAGCTCTAAGTTACACGAAGGGATGCTGCTATATAGGAGGTATTGACACTAGAGCTCACTAAACAGGAATCCAGGACATCACTGTCAAAAACTTTGCTCTATCTTTAAATCCCACGTGTTCTACTTCCTTGTGGGGGGGCACAAGCGTGAAATCTTTGCACGAACCCATTCATACTCAGGGCAAATGTAATAGCTTATACATTGCAGGCAGCCGCAGGATTTCAGCGATTTGGATGCTAGATCTAAAGCGGTAATATTTTAAAAGACGAAACCAGGTAAAATTATTGCCGCTTTTAATCTAGAGGCTAAATCCAGCAGCTGCCCGCAATTTGCAGATTATTTGCAAATTGTGCCAGAGTCTCCGGGAAAATGGCGTCTGTGCTATGTTCCTGCAGATATCTTTACTGCGCACACGCAAATCACAAGGAAAATGGGCATCGCACCAATTTCTCAGTGATTTCAGTCTGCCGTATCGGCTGACACGGGAGAGGTAAGTATAATAATTATATGGGTGCAGTGTGTGCAGTATGGGCCCTCTGAACCCAGGGGCCCGTGTGCACATAGATACGCCAATGGGCACACCAGACAAAACCTTCCAGGTGAGGCGCCGGTGAGATTAGGAGCAGAAAGAGCGGCAGGGAGTAGATTCTGAGTGTGACAGGGAGCCAGTAAGGCTGGTTGCAGTGGAGGAGGCCGAGGCAGCACAGCGAGAGAGGAACATGAGACATGTGGCTGCGTCAAGAATAAAATTAGGGGTTGGCTAGTGTGAGGGAGACCTGAGAGAAGGGGGTTATGGTAGTCCAATCGCAAGATGATGAGTACGTGAATTTTGGTGGTCTCAAGTGTGTAAGGGCCAGAATATAAACTATACATGTACACAAGCGTGCAAACGTTCAGAATCACTAATTTTTGTTGGTGTAAATAGATCCACCCGGGTCCAGGGACACGGGGATCCAACTCGAGTAGTTTTCAGCGTTGGCCACGGGTCGTTCCCGTGCCACCCTGCAGTGTAAACGGCGCAATCCGGGTTACAATGACCCAGATCGTGCCGCGTGCCGCCCGATTGGAGATGACATCATCTCCAAGCGTCCACTGCAACACCGGAAGAGCCGGGTCACTGCAGACCCGGCTCCGTTGTGAGCGGCGCCGACTCGGGAATATCCTGGGTCAGTGCCGCAGTCTGAAAGGGCTTAGTTCCGGGTCAGACTCGGAACTTTGGTATAAAAGAGGTATTAAGGTGCATACACACGTAAAGATTTTCTGTCCAACCATCCAACTAGCTGATTGGTTGGAATGAAAATCTGGTAACGTATGAAAGCAAATGACAATCAGCAATTTGCTCCCAAACGCTGGAAAATGGACAAAAACTGTTGTTTGAACAAATTGTTTAGATCAAACATTTAACAAACTTGTCTGACGACCATTTTCACCTGTTTTCTGGCATTTAGGAGCAAATTGCTGATCATCAGTTACTCCCATACATTACCAGATTTTCATTCCAACCAATCAACTAGTCGGATGGTTGGACAGAAAATCTTTACGTGTGTATGCAGCATAAGAAATGTTTTGCTTTTTGAAACAATTGATATGTGTTTGTTTGTTTTGTTTTTAAATCGACGTAATATTACATATAAATATAGTTAGGACTAATGTTGCAACTGACTATAACTGCTTGAAATGACACATGAAATTCACATATTGTATGACTGCAAAGCTACATTTTCATGAACTATTACTCAAGTGTCTTAATTAATCATGTTTAAATGTTAATTGGCTATTAAAGAGACCACAGCTGAAACCTATTATTCTGTAAAATAAAGCAAATAAATTGTCTTAACGTAGGTTGCAAGCTACAATATTGAAGGGATATTTTTATTTATAGCATAACTTGTATTATGGCAAAAAAAAAAAACCATGGTGCTCAATAAAGTCCTTAAATTATCCAATATGTGTATATAGGTGAACAGTTTCATGATGCCTAAGAATATTCGAATGCTTGAATAAGCTTGAGAAGATATAAGCACACTGTTTGTTATTTGGTACAGTACTAGTTAGAGCTGGTTTTGTTGATAGTTTGTATTGGTTGAGGTCAGTTGCCAATCATATTTGATTAGCCTATTAACTGCCCCGTCGAGGCGGGGTTTAACATCTGTATTTTAAGGCTGGAGGAGGAGTCAACTGCCTCTTGCCATTTTTGAGATCAGAGTGACAAGTACCTCTGTTATCTGAGTGATAAGTACCAGTATCAATTTATTCAATTTCAGCTTTCACTATCTATATTTTCTTTCCCTTTCACACAGCTTTTGTCTCTTTCCTCCTATTCTTTTCACTCTCTTTTTTCTTCTCTTCCCACCCCCCCCCCTTTTCTTCCTCATTACTGTCTTCTCTATCCTACCCCCCATTATAAACTGAGAATGCCCCGTCCCCGCCGTAATGCCCCCCCTCCCCGCTGCCTGGCTGAAGCGGCCAGACCATTATCGGTCGCCGCGGCCTCTCCCCTTGCCCGGGGTGCGCGCCTGACCTCAGTGCGCGCGGGCCCCCTCCTCCCTCCCGCCGCCGCGGCTGCGGCAGCGGGGAGCTCCGGCGCTTCTCTCCCACCCGCCCCTTCACCATCCGGCCTCCGGGCTTGGTTGGCGAGGAGTGCGGAGAGCGCTCCCAGCATTCCCCACCAGATCGTTCTGCCGGGCATTGGCGGGACCGCCCGCCCGGCTCCCCCGGCAGCTCCACAGGCGCGGCTATCCCCGGCGGCCATTTTGGACCGCGCGGGGCCCTGTCTCCCGCCCGCCGCTGCGGCTGCAGTGGCAGGCGAGTTTTATATTATAAACCCGCCAGGCCCGGCGGGTACACCAGGGACCCCCAGCTTTAATTTGACCCAGGTGGCTTTAGGGGCTGTGCGCCAGGCCTCCCCGGCCGGCAGCTACGCCCCCTCGCCTCCGGCGGCCATTTTGGATGCTGAGATTTTTACCTCCTCAGATTCCCCCCTCTCTGTCTTAGGGACTGGAGGTTTGGGGTCTGCCACAGCGCCTAGGGCGCAGGGCTATCATAGGTCCCAAGGTAGCGGGCCCGCAGATTTGTTGCACCGGCCCCCTTTCATCCACTTCCCTAGGCCGTTGGCGCAGCAGGATAGAGCCACCCCTTATGGGGGCTCTTGGCCCAGGTTGCTGGCTCCAATGTCGCCCCTCCCACCTGCTGCGGCCTGCGCAAATGCGGGGCAGCAGTTCTTGAATTATGGGCCTGGCCCCGCCCCCCACCCCTCCCTTTGGGTTTTCACCTTATTTTAGCCAAGGTGTTTACCAGCAGTCAATCCCAAACCCGTTCATGGGTCCGAGCCGGCAATTTTAAGCCACCCCATACGGGCAAGCGCCGGGGTTTTTTCCCCAACAGTTCATCTCCGCCCCAGACAATTTTGCACCCATGCACCAGCAGTTTCAATTTAATCCTGGGCAGCATGCAAGCCAGCAGCTGGTGCCTCAACCCCCCCTTCCACAAGCCCCGCCCCCGCCATCCACCCCAGTGGTGCGTCCACCTTCCCCTACCACCTTTCCCAGCAATTCCTCCTCCTGCGCAGCCCCCATTATCTTCCCCGCCACAGAGCACAACCCCCGCGACTGTTGCTGTATGTCCTCCTTCAGCTCCCGATGCTAACGCAAATGTCTCGAGCCCGCAGGTTACATTAAGTCAGCCACTAGCATCCGGGTCGTCGTCACTGATGTAAGCGCGGTGGGCGCGCCGCACAACGAGCGTCAAGCCTCCTCCTCTAGGCATCTGCTCGAGGTCCCGTCGACGTCTGGAACAGGCGAGACGAATATTGCAGTTCCTTCAATTGCGCAGTTATCACACTCTGATGAGTCTTCAGACTCCTCTAGTTCTGGTGAGAGGCCGCGCAAGCTCATGAAATACTTTGTGCAGCAGTTGAAGGGTAAGGGCAAGAGTCCCAAAAAGCGGGTAGTATAGCGGCCAGTTCGGCTCCAGACGCTTCGGGGGATGCGGTCCATTGCTCAAACACGGCAATATTAAGGGGAGTTAGGTCAAAAATCAGAGAGCGAATTCGTAAGGGTCGTTATGTTGACATGTTCGCCATTACTCATGACGCTAAGAAGGCGTTAGACGCAGCAAAAAAGGGGGGAGTGGCAGCTGAGGAGGCCAGGAGGAGCTATCAGAATTGGCTGACTGGTGTTTGCTGCATGTTATATCGAGACACGTCCAGCTGAATGTCTGAATGTGCTGAAGTACCTGCAGTTAGTGCAGGGTATGCAGGTCGCAGCTAGGCATAATGTTTGGAGGCAGTATGAACTGTTTAGGAAAAAACAGGATGGCCAAAAGATTCTAAGTTTTGGGTTCAAGGACGTAGAGGTATGGCTGGAGGTGACGCAGCAGGCCAGATCAGCTGTCGAGCCTGCGCTGGGACGTAAACATCCCTTTCCAGCCCGCCCCGCTTATAATACCGGAGGCAAGGGGAAGTGCTACGCTTTCAATAACGCCCAGTGTAGCAGAGGGGCCAGTTGCCGCTACCGGCACGTGTGCATGCTTTGTGGGGGAAGTCACACTGCAAAGGATTGCAATTGCCCCGGTGGTTCCGCAGCAGGAAAAGGGGATCAGCGTACAGGTGCTAAATAAAGCGGTGTCTCCAATTAAGTTGGAGATATTAGAGCGTTGGTTGAGGCGTTATCCTCTTAAGGAGGACGCGGCCTTCCTACTACAAGGTTTTAAAGAAGGTTTTAGGTTACCACTAGTTCGTCCAGTTTTAGTTGTAGCTAGACGAAATCTTAAGTCAGCTAGGGATTTTCCAGAGGTTGTGGCGGAAAAGATAGAGGTGGAGCTGAGTTTGGGGCGCATGTGTGGCCCTTTTTCCTCACCGCCTGTGGAAAATCTTTGCATTTCCCCGCTGGGCGTGGTACCAAAAAAGGAACAGGGAAAGTTCAGGTTAATACAACACTTGTCTTACCCGGAAGGAGGGTCAGTTAATGACGCTTTAGATCCGGGCGATTGCAGTGTTTCATACCAGTCATTTGAGGATGCACTTGGTATCGTTCGGGATTTTGGTAAAGGGGCTTTGTTAGCAAAGATCGATGTTGAATCGGCCTTCAGGTTGCTCCCTTTGCATCCCGAATCATTTAAGTACATGGGTTTTCGGATAGGCGATTCCATTTACATAGATAAGTGTCTACCTATGGGCTGTTCTATTTCTTGTTCCTTTTTTGAGTGTTTTAGCACCTTTTTACAGTGGTGTCTGCAAGCAGGCACTGGCCATTCGGGCGTCACTCATTATCTTGACGATTTCCTGTTAGTAGGGCCGGCCGATAGCGCAGTCTGTAGTGACCTGCTTTTTTCGGCAAAGGCGCTTTTCAGTTCGTTGGGTGTTCCCATTGCTCACAAAAAAACCGAAGGCCCCGTTACTAGTTTATCTTACCTGGGTATCGAAATCGACACTGATTTGAGTTTATGCAGGCTCCCCTGTGAAAAGGTGCGGAAGATCAGCGAGTTGTTACTGCATTTTACATCAGTTAAGAAAATAACTCTGAAGCAGCTGCAGTCGCTGCTAGGCTTGCTAAATTTCGCTTGTCGCGTCATTCCCATGGGTAGGGATTTTTGCCGCAGGCTGGAGCGTGCCTCTGCAGGCGTCAAAAAGGCTTGCCACATGGTCCGCCTTTCGGCGGACATGAAGGAAGACTTTAAGGTATGGTTAAGATTTCTACGAGAGTTCAATGGGGTTCGCATTTGGCTCGCTTCGTCTGTAGCCAATCGCGAGCTTCAATTGTTCACAGATGCGTCAGGGGCATTAGGTTTTGGAGCATTTTTTGGCGGGGAATGGTGCGCGGCAGCTTGGCCTGAGTCGTGGCATTTGGATGGTTTGACTCGCAATTTACTCCTGTTGGAGCTATTTCCGATTGTGGTGGCGGTGGAGCTCTGGGCTTCAAAGTTTAGCAATCGGAGAATAGTATTTTGGTGCGATAACTTGGGGGTGGTCCAGGCCATTAATAATCAAAGGTCGGTCTGCCCCCAAGTGCTCAGGCTGCTTAGGCATTTAATTTTTGTCTGTCTGTTGAGAAACATTGATTTTAAGGCCAGGCACGTTCCTGGTGTGGAGAATGAGATAGCGGATGCCTTGTCACGGTTCCAGTGGGGTAGGTTTAGGGCATTGGCACCGGCTGCCAGGATTCATGGTTTGCCTTGTCCTGATTTTGTCTGGCAGATCATAAATCCGGCATGGAGGGACTCGCTTTGAGGGCACTCGCTCCAGGTACGTTTAGGTCTTACTCCGCAGCTTGGAATGAATGGCAGGTTTTTCTTGCAAATTCCGGGAGGGGTAAGGAGCTGCATGTCAGTATGTCTGAATTCGTGTGGCAGGGGCATGAGAGCCGTCGTTCAAAATCTTCCATGTCGGGCGCCTTAGCTGGCATTTCGTATTTCTCGCGAATGTACGGTTTGAATGATCCTACGAAGTCATTCATCATTTCTAAGGCGATGAGAGGCTGGGCGAGGGAACAGGCGACTCCGGGCGATTCCCGTAGGCCGATAGATGTGTGCATGTTGAGGGATTTAGTTTTGGCAGTCTCAGGAGTAGCTAAAGGTGAATTTGAGGCGAATTTGTTTAGCTTGGCTTTTGTGCTGGCATTTTTTGGCGCTTTACGGGTTGGGGAGTTAGTCGACAAAAATAAAACATCAGTCAACTCAGGGTTGCTTCTATGTAATGTTGTAGTAAAAGAAAGTGCCATACTGTTAAAAATACAAAAATCAAAAACGGATCAGATGGGTCGGGGGCGTTGGATTTCTGTTCCCTCGCACCCTGAGCCTTGCATCTGCCCGATCACTCTAGCCAACAGATATAATCAGCAGCGTCCAAAAGGGGGAGCTCAATGGCTTATCCATGAAGATCTATCCCCTTTATCTAAGTTCCAGTTTGCTAGCGTTTTCGATAGATGCTTAATAGCTTTGGATGTGCCGACGGAAGAGTTTGGCACCCATTCGTTTAGGATTGGGGCGGCAACTTGTGCTGCGGCATCAGGTTCTTTTGCGGAGGCAATCAAGCACTTGGGTAGATGGAAGTCGGCAGCTTATAAGGGTTATATAAGGGGCGATAAGTTACAGAAGTAGTGGCGCCCCTGGCGAGTTTGTTATTTAGGAAACCCAGTGCCTTATGCTACCCGCCGCTAGGGGGGATTGGAGTTCTTTTCACCTTTGCCCTCAAAGAAAGAGGTTTGGTGTTGTTCACCTCCATCTGGGTCACCTAGACAACTCAGTTTTCCCCTTCCATGTTTTCGTTCTGTTTTCAAGTTGTTTAAAAGTTAATTCAAAATTATTAACGTTATGTTATACTGTTTTTTCCCATCACAGGTTTTTTGGAGAAAGATTGCCGGGTGTGGATTGTTGGGCATTCTTTTGTTTACTGGGCTAGCAGGCATAATGGGGCCAGTTTAGCCCATTTCAAGGTCCATTGGATAGGGTTGAGAGGTTTCAGGTGGAGCGGCCTTTTGGACCTGCTATGGCAGTCAGAGAGTAAGTGGGGGATCCCTGACTGTCTGGTCGTGCACTTGGGTGGTAATGACCTTGGCACGTGTAAAGGAGTGGAATTGATCATTGCCATTAAGCATGATTTGAAATTAGTAGCGGAACGTTGGCCACTAGTTAAACTTTGCTGGTCTGAGATGATTCCAAGGAGGTTCTGACGGGGTACACAAGGTGGGGCGGCCCTAGACAGAGTAAGAAGGAAGCTGAATGCTGCAGTCTCTCGGTTTGTGGTTGGCTTGGGCGGGCGTGCTATCAAGCACCCTCATCTTCGATATGAGGAGGTACATTTATATAGGCCAGATGGAGTGCACCTCACTGAGGAGGGTTTAGGTTTTTTCGTATCTGACATTCTAGCCTCATTGGAATAGTTAGTAGGGGCTGTGTTTTTTGTTTGGTGGCGTTACGTGTCCATTTCATTTTGTCCACGTTGTTGGCGGAAAGCAGTGCTCCTCGGCGGCTCAATTTAGCGCGGCAGAGCTTGGCTAGCATTCCCCCTTTGAGAAAAGCGAGTTGGTTGCTACCTTAAGGGAGAACCAGGTCTTCATCCTAGGGAGGGTCCAGCACTATGCTAGTTAAGGGGGGGTGGTTCTACCCAGGTTAGCTCGCGCAGGGGGTGGGGAAAACTCCACCCCATTTTGGTAAAGCGTTCAATTAATTATGAGCTGTGGACCGAGGTAGCACTGCTTTTTCGCCACCAGGACTAATTAATCAATTCTAATTTCATATAATAAATTTGGCTGTGACCTCTTTTTACCAATTCTATACAGTTGTCTGTGTCTTATTTATTTAGTTAAGTTATAGCTTAAGAGTGTTGTGTAAAATAATAAAACTATGGGTGACTTAGAATATTCGAATGCTTGAATAAGCTTGAGAAGATATAAGCACACTGTTTGTTATTTGGTACAGTACTAGTTAGAGCTGGTTTTGTTGATAGTTTGTATTGGTTGAGGTCAGTTGCCAATCATATTTGATTAGCCTATTAACTGCCCCGTCGAGGCGGGGTTTAACATCTGTATTTTAAGGCTGGAGGAGGAGTCAACTGCCTCTTGCCATTTTTTAGATCCCTCCCACCCACCTGGCATATTGAGGAATTGGTCTGTACCAATATTTATTTATGGTGAGGAATTGGTTTGTACCAATAGTTATTAGTTGAGAAAATTGGTGTGTGCCAATACGTTTCTCGTTGGAATATGCTATGTTTTCTTCTTCCAACAGGTGAGGCGCAGCAGGCGGAAAGCAGTGCTCCTCGGCGGCTCAATTTAGCGTGGCAGAGCTTGGCTAGCATTCCCCCTTTGAGAAAAGCGAGTCGGTTGCTACCTTAAGGGAGAACCAGGTCTTCATCCTAGGGAGGGGCCAGCACTATGCTAGTTAAGGGGGGGTGGTTCTACCCAGGTTAGCTCGCGCAGGGGGTGGGGAAAACTCCACCCCATTTTGGTAAAGCGTTCAATTAATTATGAGCTGTGGACCGAGGTAGCACTGCTTTTTCGCCACCAGGACTAATTAATCAATTCTAATTTCATATAATAAATTTGGCTGTGACCTCTTTTTACCAATTCTATACAGTTGTCTGTGTCTTATTTATTTAGTTAAGTTATAGCTTAAGAGTGTTGTGTAAAATAATAAAACTATGGGTGACTTATAGGCTTCCAGCAGCTCCTTGTACAGATCACAATAAGATCAGCAATTCTTATAAAAAAAAAACAAAAGAGAGACAAGGGCGCCACCTAGTGTGACTCAGCAGTAATGTACACCAAAAGTGAACAACTAAAAAGTAAATTTGCCTCGTACCATATAATAACAAAAAAAATCAGCTTTTCTGAATCAGTGACTAATACCCCTTTTCCACCAAAATTCCGGGTCTGACCCGGAGTTGGAGCAGGGTTCCTATCCGGATCAGACCCGGAATTTAGCCGGCGCCGACTCTGGATATTCCCGAATCTGTGCCGCTCACACCGCAGTCGGGTCTGTATAGATCCGGCTTTTCGGGCGTGAAAGTGGATGCTTGGAGATGACGTCATCTCCAAGTGCCACTGAAGCCGGACCAATCGGCCGGCTTGCGGCGCACTGCAGGAAATCAAGACCTGGAGTGCGCCGTACACACAGCAGGGTTTCACGGGCTACGCCCGTGCTAAATCCTGCTATTTACCTGGGTTGGATTGCCAGGACACTCGACCCGGCGATCCAACACTCACCCCTTTTACACCAAGGAGCTGCCCGGGTTAACCCTGCAATAACCCAGGTTTTAGCTCCGGTGTAAAAGGGGTATAAGTGACTAAGGTCCTGGCTCTGAGTCGCACACAATGCTGATGTTCATGTTGAATGATTATTAGTAGCCCAGAAACTTTGATGATGGTTTTACACTTTTGCTGGGGTCTGATAACATTTTTAAACAGCTTATCAAATTGTGCTCATTAAGGACGCTCGTGGACATGACCTGGTCTGATCTACGCTTCCTGACATTTAAAGGTTTATGTACAATAATCAGCTGGTGTATAGGTTTAAAATGTGTATATACAGTCAGGTGCAGAAATAATGGGACATTGACAGAATTTTCATATTTTGGCCTCTATTCACCACCACAATGGCTTTGAAATGAAACAAACAAGATGTGCTTTAACTGCAGACTTTCAGATTTAATTTGAGGGTAATTACATCCAAATCAGGTGAACGGTGTAGGAATTACAACAGTTTCTATATGTGCCTCCCACTTTTAAAGTGCCTCCCACTTTTTAATGACCCGAAGCATACTGCAAAAGCAACCAAGTGTAACAATACTCGCGGCTAACGCAGTTTCATACATACCAAAGGAAGCTGTCCTATCGGCTATCCACCGCAAGGCCCAATCAGCTTTTTTTCTAACACAAGGCATTGTTTCTACTGCATTAAATAAAAAATTCCTGGAAGAAAGTACAAGTATAATGTCACTACCTTTGATTAAAATTATATATTTAATATGCCCCTGTCTAATACCCCTTACAGTTCATGTCATATCTTTTTTATACCTATGTCTACGGATTGCTCACAATTTCATATATAACCATTTGCTGTGCGAAAAGCAATTTGGGGAACACTATGCAAACGTGATGGGACAATATGAGATTTATAATGATGTATTATAATGGAATTTAGGTTTCTACAACTAAACTTTTGTTCTGGGATCTAAACGATGACATGATGAGGAATTAAAGAATACATTAGTCTTAGTCATACATCTCCCTGAATGTGCAGCATTTATACTATGCTATATAGCTGTTCTATACACATGAAATCCATATAGTTTAGGGTCCGTGCACAAATATGCTCTGAGAATATGGATAAAATGCATTAAAATTAATGAGCTTTAATGGAACTTTAGTGGTACTTTTTTAAGTTCAATGCGTTTTCAATATGCTTTAACCAATACAATCTAATGTACTGGTAGCGAGCTTTAATGCCGCATTCATTCAAGTTCTTAAAAGCAGTGTTTAAAAACGGAATGGTGGGTACGCGCATATAGGAAACCATTCATCCCATGTTTTGTGCTGGTTTTATGTGAGAGTAAGGGTTATATTTACTAAAGTGAAAGTTTTTAGAAGTAGAGAGGTGAGCCCATAGCAACCAATCAGATTCTAGTTGTCTTCTACAAGGTGATAGATAAATGATAAGTAGAATCTGATTGGTTGCTATGGGCAACATCTCTACTTCTAAAACCTTGCACTTTAGTAAATATACCCCTAAGGCTCTAGTTATAGTTAGTGTCGTAAAAGTGCATTAGCAGGGGACAATTATGTTAGCAGCCATTTAACCTCCTAGTATGATTGTGGGCTGTGGGAGAGAAGTCTCACTAACACGAGGAGGACATACAAACTCCACACACAGACAGGGCCCTATGAGGCATCAATGCAAACCACTGTGCCATTATGCTGTCATATTTTCCAGAATAATCTCCAATTGCTCAAATAAATATTCTACAAATTTTACAAATTACTTTCTATAGCCAATATATATGTCACTGGAGCCCTCCATACCGTCTGTGGGCATCCTTGATATAGGTCTCGATAAGCAGGCTGTACATTTCAGAATGAATGTTCTCAATGACAATCTGGAAGCCGTAAAAACAGCGGGCTTCTGGGATCTGCACCTCCTGGCTGAATCGTTCCACCTGAGGAGGGAACAATAATAACATAACGGCTTAGGCACGGGAGTGATCATGCAAATTAAGGACTCAGGACCATTGATTGCAATGTACCTCTGAAGTGGAAAATTGCACGCTTACCTTAAAAAAGAAAATAAAAATAGAGCATAATTTATACTTTTCATACAAAAAAGTTGCAGATTTATAGTTTACTTCCCTGGGGGAGATGTATCAAACTTTGGAGAGAGATAAGGTGGAGAAGTTGCCTATAGCAACCAATCAGCTGTGCACTACTGCAAGACCTGACCTCCTGGATTGTGCTAAGACCTTCTGTGCTGTGAGCTGCAATTTTCTGATAAAGCCTGGTTGCTGGCTTCAGCTAACAGAGGGGGTATCAGTGACCCACACCTAATTAGGGCGGCATAATATAAACAGGCAGAACTGTCCAAATGAATACAACCTCCATAAATTAAACCTGTTCCTGTCTGACCCCTACCCCGCACCACATGAGCTGATGTAATCTTATCCCATGTGAGTGAGGACACCAACGACAGAAGGTCCTCTGGGCGGTAGGTTGTATTTGTGTTAAACACTAGTGTGTTGTTTTACAATCTTATATTTTGATACTACTACATTATGGTTGTACAGCTTTCCCCCTACAAAAACACATCCAAATCTCAGGACTCCAAATCACTGACGTCCGTTTACCTACCAGATTCTCGTTAACTATGCCGTCGCTAGCGGCAAAGAAAGCCAATATATGGGAAATAAAATACTTCTCATCCGCTTTCAGCTTCTCCCAATGAGGAAGATCCTTTGCCAAGTCCACCTAATACAAAGAAGATAAATCAGTTATTTCAAAGATAGAGGTGAAGTAAAGAGAGTATTTTACAGTAACGTATATATCAGAGGTTGTGTACTTTATTAAGCTGAATAATTGACATAATATAACTGGAGTAAAAAAAGGGGGTGGAACTGCTCTGGAGCTTGTAATATATGATCCAATATTATCAAATAGAATAAATCTTGATAAAGTTCTGGGACCGGAGCGAAACGCATCGAAAGGGTTAATCCCAACTGCTGCTACTTTCTACAAAAACTATCCAAGTGCCCCCCGCTGCTTTCATCTATTAATGGGATTCTGGTGAACACACATAGCCGCTGTAGAAAGAGAAATGTTACTTATTATAGGAACCAGCACTGTAACTAGAAAGTGGACCAATCCAGGAGGCACTAACATGGAACTATCGGACGCTGAGAGGGGACTGTGACACACAGCCGCGAGGTAACGACGCTCCTCACCGCAGCTGGTGGCCTGTTATAGGAGACGCTACACTACGACCATTACAGCTATTAAGCTGGTATAGGATGCATCATACTGCGATCACCTATACATGAGAGAGGAGTAAGAACTACAGCGGAGCAGCTGCAATGCTCCCTATTGCTGGTATACATCATAACCAGTTTTACTATTGGAAACAGTATAAGCTTGTGCATTGGTGATGGAAATCCAATATCCAGAACTATGGGGCATATGTATCAAAGCTTGATGTGAGGTAAAATTGTGAGATATATCACCAACCAATCAGCTTCTAACTTACATTTTGCAGGCTGTGTTTAAGAAATGATAGTTTGGAGCTGATTGGTTGGTGATATATATTTCACAATTTTATCTCACATCAAGCTTTGATACATATGCCCCTAAGTCTCCTATTATTGGGCAATTATAGTCCGTGGGTGAGCACACCATTCATTTTATTCCATTGTGGAGCTGTTTTTCAACGGATTTGTTTTATTTATCAGCACTTGAGGATTGTATTGCAATATACAAACATTCTATTGGTGAAAGTAGCAGTGGATTCGATACAATTTGTACATTATGTAATGTGTTTTATATGATATTTTTTTATATTTGCTTGATGTGAAAGTAGCTTATGCAACTATATATTTGAGTAAGAGAAGTCTGATTACTGAGATCAAGCAAATATTATTGTATTATTAGTCTTATTGGTATTTTTATTCTATTTGATAATATTGTATATTATATTACAAGCACCAGCGCAGTTCCGCCCCCCTTTTTTAAGGGATGCAGTCAGGAAGCCGACGGTCGAAATGCCAACCGCTGGCTTCCCGACTGTGCAATCCCGACGGGACTAATGAGAGGCGTCAAAATCCCGACGCCTATCATTATCCCTACGTTGGGAGCCCGATGCCCGGCATACCGAACAAAGCCACTGGGGGGAGGGTTAGGTTAGGGCTCCGGGGGGGACTCAGGGCTAGGCACCCCCCTGGGACGGTTAGCGTTAGGCTAGGGGAAGGGGAGTTAGGGTTAGGCACTACAGGGGGAGGTTAGGTTTAGTGGGCAGAAATTAGGCTTTATGATGTGATTCACATTGAATCACATAATCCTGCCCCGCTTCACTCTGTAAAATACAGCAAATCACGGTTCTCAACAGCAAGGGGCGGGATCACGATGGCGAGAATGCAGCACCGCATTCCGGAGCTTGGACCCAGTGGGTAATGCCATCTTTAGATGGCGTTACCCAATAGAAGTCTATGGGCTTCTTATTGCTTTTCTTCTGGGAGGGATCCCAGTATCCCCCGCGGTGGCACACGCCGTTCTGCGTGTGCGCAAAAGGACAATTGGGTCATAAACCCAGAAGTCTCTCTATTGCAGAAGAAATCTCTTATCGGGAGAGAGGAGTAGCGGTCACTGTGACTCTCAATTTATGAACGAATATAAATCCAACTTACATTGCAGTGTCATTATTATCCTACCTCTTGCCTCCAGTCACACTATATAACCAGTCACATACACACACCAGCTGCAGCACTTCTACAACCAACTATTCTAAAGGGAAGAGAACACATGACCTTACAGGAGGAAATAACAGAGTTTGGTACCGGCAGGAAGGCTGCATTTGCGCTCGCTGGCTGCACAGCTCGTTCATGGAGAGCAATGCAAACTGCAAACCTGACATTTGATCCTGGAACAACTTTCTAAACATCTTTTATTTACTCCTACAGCCCTGGATGAATGTACGTTTGTGATCTGTTTTTGGAGATCGTTTTCAGGTTTTATCTTTTGCCACAAACTAGAAGTCAACCGTCCGTGGTCTCCAAATCCCATAGCAGCAGTTTTGTTATATGTGCAGGTGCATGAACTATGAAATATCACAATGACAGCTGCGTGGATGTTATCATGAGAAATAAAAACCTTCAAATGTGGAGCTACAAATTTCCGACATTAAAACTTTTTGAAACTTGGGCAGTTAAGGTCAGGTCGGGGATGAGGGGGTGCAAATGTTTTATTTATACTTGTGTGTGTGTGTGTATATATAATATATATATATATATATATATATATATATATATATATATATATATATATATAAACACCTACCTGTCAAGCACTTCACTGAAAGGACAAGGCATCACACAGACATGTTTTCTTTGTTTTGTCATTTACTCTGACAAGTTAATTTTAGCACATGGCTACTTGTCCTACTGCGTTAATGATACCCAAACACATTGCAATCTGGTCATTCAAACAGAGTACTGAATAATACCAATGGATAGCCAATTTTCACTGAGCAGGTGCTCGTCCTCAGCATATACTGTACATCAAAAGTTTTAAGGACGAGCCCCACTTGTCCTTAGCACCGCATGATTGTTAATGTGGAAAAATCATACTGTTACTCTTGGTGGGGGCAAGAAAATGATGATGTCATTAGCACCAACAAAGAAAAAATCCTGTAGTGCCAGATCTCCCTCATCCTGGCAGCAGGATACTCAGGGGCACCCTCGTTTGACAGGGATGGGAGAAGTTGGAACACTGTGGAGCTGTGTGTGTGGCCACCTTCCAACGATACCCATGCGACCGATTCTGTAAATATACTTCTGCTTGTCCTCTGCACCAAAAATGTCCTGCTCTCACTCATCTATAAACAGTTGTTATGCTATCATGACCTTCTATACTGCTTCACCTGATATACAGACTCCCCACCTTGCCCCACCAGGCTCCCCAGGCAAACTCTACCACTTTTAAATGTTAGCACAAGACTAGAGATGAGCAGACGTAATGGAACAGGTCATTTAACGATATACACTGATTTGTGCCATTATTTGTTTGTGTGTTGTTGCTCTATTGTAATATACTGTATGTGAGCTCTTTCTTTTTATCTTGATATATTTCATTAAAAGTTAAGTTTTAGCATATGTTGAAATTTACTGATTTCATGTGTTGGATTAGTGCCCCACAAAGGAGAGTACTATCTCTTTCTCCTTATTCATTTCCCAGACCTGCAAATTTCCGGCGGTACACTGTTCAAGTTCCCTTAGCTCAACTGTGACCAATTCATTCTGTTATATTTGGTGATTGTGGTAAGGCTGGGAACTGCCCAACAGCTGCACTCCTGGCTCCAGACCTTTGAAAGCAGCACGAGTCTGGATGAGCAATCTTATTTCAGAGTTATTATAGTAGAACTTAGAGTGGCAGTTAAAGGAGAATGACAAAATCAATTAACTTACTTCCTCTGCAGTCCAGAACGAGGCCTGAGCCTTCTTATACATTTTCCAAATGTCAGGGTACTGGATTGGGAAGATGACAAAACGATGAGGGTTTTTCCTGAGCAACGGCTCATCTTCATCACTGCCCCCAGTACTCGCACTGCATCCGCTGTTCACGTTCTTAGGGGGGACACAAAACAATCGGGTCATCACATATACTTTATTTTTGCATTTATGACAAATTAAATATTTTTGTGTTTTCTATTATTATACTTATAGGGGAAGCAGTGCTTCTCATTAATTGCAGGATCTTGTCGTGATGCGGTCAAAGTTCTTCAAAGGAGAGTAAACAGATACACAGTCGCCTGTAGAAATCACTATGCTCCAATGACCTTCTATGTGATGTTAATTACAGCTATGATGTGATATAACCCCATATAGGTCACCATATAGTATTAATGAACCAATACAAGAGTTGGGAACCGCTAACCCACAAAACATTGTTGGTGTAATACTGAGTCGCAAGCAAGTCACAATGTGGCCACATATTGCGTTTTTTTTTAAGCAAACTGCGCATGTAATGCATCCGACAAGCCCATCTTAGAGCAGCTACGAGCAAGTCTAAGGCATCTCAATCTCTCCTCACCAATGCCTGAATGGCTATAACTGGATGGCGATTGGCAGATTGCACATAAAAGAAATTCCCTGTCCATGTCCGCGTAGCGCATAGCCAACGTTGCAATCTATTCTGGGTTAGGCGTATGCAGAGAGCACGCCATTTTCAGTTGCATCTTCGACACCAAACATGAGGTAGGTATAAGAAATATCACTAGCGATGATGGCTGATCTCGCAGCCTGAGGGTGGTGTTGTCGCATAGATGCGTCCAACGCGGAATGTGGCTGGATATTCGCATAAGGCTCCTGATGGCTGGAGGAGTCCGGAATTGCGACACAGAATCTGGCCCTCTGTGTTGTGATACCTAGCTGTCTCTTAATAAACAAGCTCAGACACGGCTTTAAAACAGATGCCCGCTTTGAAGTGTGCTGTCTAAAAAGTTCTCACTAGATTACAATAAATAACATTATTTTACTATTATCTGTTGCTCACCATAACTATCCCATGTCACCTGACCAGCATGATAAATTCATGGTGCGCAGGGCTCATACATAAACTCCCTTTCATAGGCCCAAAGTGATAAAACAATACGCAACCTGTTCCTTAAAAAGTGACAGATTTGGACAATCTAAACTAGTAACAGGGCAACAAAATGTTTGTTAGGAGCTAGAGAATTTAGAATGCAAAAAACAAGGGTAAAATTGCTGCAGAGAATGGAGCTGTTTGCAATAAACAGAAATAAGACACATTACAACACATCTTGTACAGAACCACTGTGCAGTTCTGCAATTGAGGGCTGTGCAAGGAGGATTATGGGAGTTGTAGTTTATTGAGTGGATGTCTGTACAACAGACCTGAATGCAGGATTGGCTCTCTCATTGTATTAATAAATGTACGGAAATATACCTTACCATAAATGTGCCCATGCCATGATGTTTTGGTTTGGACACAGATATGTGAATATACCCCTGAGAAATAGGTGTAGTTATGGGATAAGGCAGCAATGATACCACGCTCCATACCCATTATCCCATTCCCAGCCTCCAATAGGAGAAATTGAAGAACCGATCAGGGAGAATCACTGCTTTACAAAATACTGAGCTTTTCACATTGTTGAGAAAATGCCATATGGTGAATGATATTGCTACTATAATACAGTGATAATGGCCATGTGAATGGGGATATATTTATGGGGAAGGTGAAAACAATAATTATACAAAAATAAACCATGAAATAAATGATGGAAGCTGAATCTGTGACCATCCTGGTGTCTCTGTTGCAAGCTGGGACATGTTACACCCTGACATATCAGTCTAGACAAGAACCCAAATCCATTCAGCATCTTGAGGCTTAAGCAAACTGGGGTTCTCTGGCTGTTGTGGAACTATAAGCCACAGCATGCCCTGCCAGCTAAAATCTGGGACTACTGTACCCTGCTAATACGGAGAGTCAATAACAGCCTATAGAAGAATAGTACATAGCTGTATTGTATATTGCACTGAGCGTCCACAGATCTGCATTATCTGTACTTGTTCTGAAACGTAAACCTGCTTGTTTGCTGATATTTATATTAAATAAAAAGAGGAAGTGGGTACCGGGTCATTTACAAGGTGAACCCTTCGTGGGAATTTTGCTGGCAACAGATTTAAATGTCCTGTTCAGCTGCTGTGTATATCTATACTGTATGTACGGAGAACCTGTGCCAGCTCAGCTGCCCCCTGTGCCCTCATGGTGTGTGATCCCTGCATGGGATGTCTGTATTACCTGCCCCCCTATAGGACTGGCGTCACCCGGCAGAGGAAGCCTGGAGTCCCCCATTGCAGCGCAGCCTCAGATGGGAGCAGTGGGCAGAGCCTGGTGCTGCTGTCACCTCCTGTGCCTGGTGGACGTTGCAGAGAGGGAGTGCTGCTGGGCTGCGCTGCTGCTAGCAACTCAACACACGCAGGCTGTTCTGCACTCAGTAACTCCACCTTGTTGTAGCTGTGTGGAGGGGGACACTGTGCGCAGCTGACATGGACAGATCAGTATACTACTAGCATAGGACAGCAGTGTGAGGGGCAATATATGGAAAATGGTTACAAACAAAATAACCATCAAAAAAAGTTTTATGTAAATAAAAAGTAAACCTTACAAAAGTCACCGTCAGGGACTGATCGTAGCACTATGCACCCCCCTCATTTGTCTCTACTGGGGAAACTCTTGAACCTCTATCTTTCTACATATCCCCCAGTTTTGGCTGAGGTATACCCATGTTAACCCTGGCTTGTATGAATTATGAAAAACTAAAATGTTTATTTCAGGAGGACCAAAAAAGTTTAGCAAATAACGAAAATTCCCAAGAATTATTTAAAAAATAAATAAATAAAATATAAGGCCTGATTCTGAGTAGCAGGAAGCAATGTCCGTGGCTGCTTTTTTTTTTTTTTTGTGGGCACCTGCCTGCCACTTTAGGCAAATAACCCTGCAAGTCCTTCCCTGGTGTACATCCGTGCGTCTGAACGTGCAAGGACTGAGACACCCACTGTCAGCGTTCGTAGATGCTCAAATACCGACTGCCGCATCTTTAGCCGCACCACCAAAATATGCACCAGCCCCACGGCCGGTGCAGCTTCTGCCGCCGAGTATGGCCATCCCTACGCTGGGATTGAGGTGGAGAAAACATAACAATATGCTGCAGAATTGGTTTGTTGCCCTCAGTCTACACCAGTGTTGGCTAACCTTGACACTTCAGCTGTTGTGAAACTATATATCCCAGCACGCCCTGCCACAGTTTTAGCATGCCCTAATAGCAAAACTGTAGAAGTGCGTGCTGGGTTATGTAGATCCATAACAGCTGGAGTGTCAAGGTTAGCTAACACTGGTCTACACTCTACACCATGCAAAATAGAGGGTTAAAACAAAAAGTCAAGTGGCTACAAAAGATCACTTAGGGGCCTATTTATAAAGCCCATTTTCCATTTATAATTATGCAGTAAAGGAGACTTGTCTTACCTGGTTAAGTCCTTTTCTTCGAACTCCATAGGGAACACAGGGACTACGCTGGGGTATAGGCTGGCAGAGGGAGTCTGGACACCAAACAGTTACATTCTTTACACTCTAGCACCCCAGGATCCTCCTGCCCTAGGCAGGCCAGTCAAGTTAGAAAGCCCAAGGCAGGAGTGGGGTGAAGGAGAAGGAAAACAGACACACACAGAAAAAAAAAACACACTTGAAGAGACAGGGGAAACAGAAAATGAGGAGAAACCCACAAGCCCGGTGCATCAGGGTGTGGAGTGCGCTGAACCCTATGGAGTGCGAAGAAAAGGACTTAGGAGACACAGGGACTAAGCTGAGATGTCCCAAAGCTATTCCCCTAAGGGAGGGGACGCTCGCCCAAATGCCTCATCCGCGGCGGCGAAGGTGTCAAATGAATAAAAATGGCCAAATGTGTGAGCAGAAGACCATGTGGCTGCCCTGCAAAGCTGCACCACGACGAGATACCAACCAGGTGGAATGAGAAGTCACCACAGCTGGGGCAGGAAGGTACGCCGCCACATATGCATGGTATATGGTTAGTCGGAGCCTCTACTCTTCAATCTTTCAAGCGTTCCCTGAAAACTCACCTCTTCAGACAAGCTTATCAGATTCCAGAACTGCCACATAACCTTCATAGCTTCCATGTCTTATTACATCCCCTCTCACAGTCCACACATAACCTCACATATTGTCTTTCTTTCACATACTCCTGACATTTTGCCAACATTCCTGTGTGACTGGATCATGCAGCCCACCAAGAAACTCTGCATTCTGGCCGGACCAAAGAAACTGTTAATAAATAAGGTCTGCTTCGTAGCCAGCCAGTGCCGCTTATAGAAGCCATAGAGCAGGGGTTCCCAACCACGGTCCTCAAGGCACACTAACAGTCCAGGTTTTAAAGATAGCCATACTTGAGCACAGGTGTCCTAATTAGTACCACAGTTCTTTTGATTTAACCATCTATGCTTAAGCATGGATATCACAAAAACCTGGACTGTTAGGGGTCTATTTACTAAGCAGTGTTAGGAGACAAGAGTGAAAAGTGATAATGTGCCAGCCAATCAGCTCCCAACTGTCATTTTTCAAACACAGCCTGTGAGATGACAGTTGGGAGCTGATTGGCTGGCACCTTATCACTTTTACAGGATGAAAAGTGCAATAATGAATGCGCAATAATATTGAACTGCAGCTTAAGGTGCAAAAAAAGAGTACACACCCAATTAGTACTCAAATTGTACAAAATAGAAGAAAAAGGGTTAATGCACCTCCGTAGCGCTCCCCAGTAGACAGATTCACATTAACTCTTTTTCTTCTACCTTATCACTTTTCACTCTGTCTCCTAACACTGCTTAGTAAATAGACCCCTAATAGTGTGCCTTGAGGACCGGGGTTGGGAAACACTGCCATAGAAGATGAAAAGGGAATCCAACTTCCGGATATCCCTGGTATGTTCTACATAGCTCTTGAGTGCCCTCACAATAGCTAAAGAGGCCTCCTCTGCCGAAGCCTCCGGATACTGAAAAGTCGTGATCAATCGGAAACTATCTTCGGAAGGTAGCCTAGCCGAGTCCGAAGAACGGCCCCGTCCGAGCGAAAGACCAGAAAAGGAGAGCGACATGACAGCGCACTCAAGTCTGACACTCTCCGAGCCGAAGCAATAGCCAGAAGGGAATACAGTCTTCCACGTGAGCCAACGAAGGTCTACCGAGTCCAAAGGCTCAAAGACGACAACTGAAGAATCCGAAGCACCAAGGACAAATCCCATGGAGCCACCGGAGGAACAAATGGGGGCTGCACGTGGAGCACTCCCTAAAATTAAAAAATAAAAAGTATGGACATCAGTCCTCAAGGCAATCTATCTCTGAAAGAGAACTGAAATCTGCATTTTTAAGGATGAAAAGACCCAAATCTAGACCCCCTATAGAAACGAGAAGACTCAGGAAAGCCTGAAGGATCTACGGTTAAGGCCCCTGGAAGAACAAAATACAATTCAGAAAAGTAGAAAGCAAGACAGCCCAGTGGGGAGCTCAATTACCAGAATGGAGTCAGGTATGTATTTTCTCTTATTATAATGATACCCCCCCTCCATATTACCTTTGTAGGGAATTTCCAGATGAATGGGTTGACACTCTAAATACAGTGTTCCTCCTTTGTATTAGCATCCCATTACAATGAATTTCACTCTGCATCATCCTCTATATAATGCCATTGAAAAACATTTAAATTGATGGTATAGAAAGTATTACTAAATTAGGAAGCCTTAAGAAAGATAATTTCCGTCTGTATCTAGATGCACCATGGCTCGCACCAGCCCTAGGACAGGTGCAGTTTCCCCATCCGTATATGGCCTCCTGTGTGAGCGGCTATGTGCAACATACCCGTCTCACCCCCATTACCTCCCAGCCCACTAACATATTCAGACCTTGCGTCCGATTCTGTGCTGCATCTGCGTGCAATAGGGATGATTGCACAGACTTAAAACGGCCAACTGCGTGCCACAGACACTGCACCTACACCTCTATCAGGCCCTTAGTGCCCTCCCCAACCCCCCCGACTAGTATACTGTTGGGCGATATTGAAATGGGGAGCACATGACAGCACCAGACGGGATGCTGTTTATAGACCTGCAGACTAAATGCCACCGGTCTATATCCCAACAGAAGCCCAACGGGGGACACGAGATAGGCATCAAAAACAGGATTTTGGTACTTACCGATAAATCCCTTTCTCCGATTCCACAGGGGACACTGGAGTTCAAGACAGTGGGGTATAGACGGTGGTAGAGCAGAGCCTGGCACTTTAAATAATTCTGAAGTGTGACTGGCTCCTCCCCCTCTATGCCCCATCAGCCCCAGTTTAAGAACTGAGCCCGAGAGGAGACGGAGGACAATAGGAAAATGAGGAGAAGGAGATGAACACAGAACGGAAAAATACCGACTGAAGGAGACCCGACAAACCCACTGCGGGGAACACATGCAGTCACACAACCATATAAGGAACGAAACAACACGGCAGGTATGCAGCGCTGGGCGGGTGTCCAGTGTCCCCTGTGGAATCGGAGAAAGGGATTTATCGGTAAGTACCAAAATCCTGTTTTCTCCTTCATCCACTAGGGGACACTGGAGTTCAAGACAGTGGGGACGTCCCAAAGCCAACCTCCTGGGTGGGAAGCGCGGAGGACTTGCAGACCCTTTGGCAAAACCGAAAACCAGGATCGCCAAGAACCGTAGGCCCAATGGAAAGGCAAGAGCCGAGGATCAAGTGTCGCAGAGCAGAGGAGACAATCAAAACTCCTTGCTAAACAGCCACAGAAATTCCACAACTTACAGCGTAATGCGAATGGAACAACAGCTAGCGAAAGAACACCCGCAGATGAAAACATCAAAAACAGCGTAAACCCAGCTGAAAACAGACCAAGTCCGAACCATAGTCGAACATAGGAAGCTGTATCAGTCGCCGACAGCAGACCTCCAGCAGTGCTGGACAGAATACATATAGATATACGTATAATAATACCAATTTACAGATACAGAGCTGATCCTGTCCACAGACTCCTAACAAGAGTATACAGGGAGGAAAAAGTCAAGACCGAACAGTCGCCCTGGACCATTCTCGAGGCCCAACTACTACAAGGTTGTCAACCAGCAGAAGGAAGTCTCCAACAAATAGAGATCCCACTGGGTATGAGGCAGAGGCGGGCTTTTAAAGGAATTGTGGTCTCAATTCTTTCAGAGGGTCAGACAGCAGTACCACCACTCTGAACAGAAAGATCAAACAGCAACGGAAACCCTGGAGTTATAAATCCCCATACCAGACCACTGGCAGAGTGTCTGGCAGCTCATCAGTTGCCTGCCTATAGAGACGTCACTACCGCTTGGGGCGGGTCTCAAACTCGTGTATGGGGCACCTCAGGCGGGAACTATATGGCACACGCCCTGTGCCGGCCTGAAAAGAAAACCACAGCAACGACCCCAAACAACAGACAACGTCCCTCATGATGGAAGTGCGTAGTCAGTACAAACTGCTGGCCCGAACATAGCATGAAAAACAACCCGGAAACCCTGGCAGTTAAAAAGCACGGATGCAACAGGCACCCAGGGAGAGCTATCAATATATATGGAAGCATCCCATACAGCAAGGCTACTAGGACAACCATAAAGGTACCCATCAGATACCTTTCAGTGTGATGAAAATATCCAAAGATACTGAACAGGAATCAGGCTCCCAGTGCAGAACATAATGACCGCACACTTTAATGTAAAGAAGTGCCTTAGTCCATAGAAGTGCTACAGTCCTTTATAACTCCAACAAATTCTAGTAGAATAAAGTGACAATTAAGTATGGAATGCTTCACGAAAGTGCGTGTCATCCTTGCAAATCTTCTCTGTATCGTTCCAATCTTTAGAATATGTGCTGCCGAAGCGAGCACTCTCAATGTTGGAACTATGCACCCACACGCCAGGAAAGCTCTAAAGTGTAGTAGAGCCAACTGATTACGAGAGCGGATGGCTGCTAGGACTGCAGCTAGGGTGCGGAAGGGAGACTTGTAATGCCAGGTTGCATGAAATAGTAGCCTCTTCTGAGGAATTAGTGAGGTACCGCTTACCTGTGAGTAACCAGAATCCCTCTAGACGCTATGTAGAATGTCACTGACCCTTTCCCTCTCACAGCAACCCGTCACGTCAGGTATAGAGAGTAGTTCAGTGGGCTAAAAACCAATGCTCTACAGCACGGACTTCAGTCTGACGATGTTGTCTTAGGAAATACTGTAGAAAACTAGCAAATTGTTAGTGGAGACAAGAAGGTTGTCCAACAGGACTCTAAACCTGAGCTTGTTACATTAGGGATGTGTATACATATAGAGATTATACATATACCCCAAATACGGTCTGCTAGTGTATCAGTACAATCATACTTATAATGGTGAAGTGCATATTAAAGGCGGATTTATATAAGACCTTGTACCGGTAAAGATACACACAGAAATTTTACATATTTGATGATGGATCCCCACCAGTGACCCTTGAAAGTTATAGTGATCACAGCGGGAAGGATTCAAAATTGAACCGCTGGTCCAAGGATTTACTTGATACTCACCCAGCTAATCAAGCCAGGCCTGACCCTGCCTATTCGGCGGGTGGCCCTAGGCCTTCAGGCACAGGAGCAGTAACTGCAGTCTGTTGTCATTTAAACAGTTAGGTCCTGAGGATGGTGTAGAACCTGGATTCCCCATGTACTGATAGGAAGTGTATCTAGGGGCCACTTTATAGCCTCATTTAATTGAGATATTAACAAACAATAATCTTGAGTACTAGAACCTATACTGAGAAAGGCACCTGTACATGGACATAGAGTGCCTTAATTATCCCAAGTAAGAAGGATATATCTGTAGCGATAACCCCATTTAGGGTTAAAAAATAGGTTTTCCCAATCATTAGTAAATATTCATACAAAGAATGTGAATATATCAGTATATATCCACACGTACACCCAGAGACCATAGTTGCATGAGAAGGCAATCTCTTTGAAAGGAAGAGTTAGTACCAATATAGGACACTTGTCAGACTCCTGCACTAGGAGATTATCATGCTATATTATTATATATACATATATGCACATCTTGCATTCTTAGAGTCCTATAGTTTGCTCTACAATATACAAGTGTGGACATACAAGAAGGCCCCAGGACATGCATAGGGTCCCTACTAGAAGCAATGCCTGAGGGAATTGTGACTATCACAATGTAAGCTGCAGAACATGACTCTAGTCTATAGAGCCACCATTTTATATATACGGTATATGGATGTAGTTATTGTACCAAACTACCGCATCAGGAGAATCCAGTCTCCAATCGCAGGATCCTTCTTTTAAAATATGCTAGGTATCAGACAAAACTGCTAACAGATCCTCCTCTGCCTTTACGGTAAGGATAAAAAGCGATACTATACGCGTACCTACATCAAGATCAATAGGTGACAATAATATTTAACATGAGCAACAGGTAGAGCCATGGAATGAACTGAGCCAAGACCTTGGTTGAGCCCAGGACAAAGTTCACTCCAGACATATGTATATGTTCTAAAGTAGGGCTTATGTATAAAATACAAATATATACATACATGTGGCTTACCTCCATGCAGGGAGACTGCTCATGTGCCGCGTGTGGCCGTCATTCTGCTACGGCTTAGGGGGGCAGGATATTTTAACAGCGTGATGTCCCAGACTGGTTTCGATCCTGGGACCCTTCTGTCACTGGTGTACTCGCCTTATCGGGTGAGCCATTTGAGCTCCAGTTGAACCCACTTTTTCAAAGTGGGAATCAAAGTGACGACCTCAGTGCAGTATACTGATGTATACAGGTCTATTTGACACAGATATAGATCAATCGGCAGATCATGCGGAGGGTAAGTGACATGGACACAGCCTATGTACAAGGCTGCGGCATGTTCCTCCCTGAGCTAGTGTCAGGGTACCTGGACACTCACTCTATAATAGTGGCGGCGGGACCCATGATATGTAGAGGTGCTGCTCTTTAATATGAGTACTGAGTAAAACTTAATCAAACAGACTCCTGCAGCCATTTTGAGATAGACAATCGTAAAATGGTTATAACTATCCTCTACACAGTAACATGACAATGACGTAGGGCAGCAGTTAGGAATCAGGATAGTTATGGGGCCGACTGTTTTGCAGTGCTCTCTCTTCTAACAATTCATTTTGGAATCTGACCACCATTCAAGTTCTATATGGACCTTGCCGCTGCGTAACTCAGTAAGCAGGAAGACTGCTACACTGCGTGCGTAGGTTTGTAATTCACTCAGTATGCCTCAGCATAATCTATTCCAGCAGTATACTATTATAGAGACCAAACCAGGTTCTATCTAGATTCTGCCGCTGCCCATATATGCTACTGCTATGCACAGGGGAGTTATACATATATACATTTTGTTATTCCTTTAACAGATTCTACACAGCACAGCGTATTCCGCTGCACCATCAATTCAGTAGACAATACTGGCAATAACAGACACATATATATATATATATATATATATATATATATACACACACACACACATATATATATATATATATATATATATACACACACACCCACACACATAAATACATACACATGCAGGAAGGCCCCGCATATACATACATGTATAAACACATACTTGCCCATGTAGGCATGTCATATTACATTAGGCTACCTTGTACTAGCTGCAGTAGCGGAATTGGTATTTAAGGTTACAGTAGGTGTAGCCTCTACAGGGGCCCAGACCTCTCTCTACACTGCCAAGAGTGTAAACCTGCGCTGTACTGCGCGCCAACTAAGCGAGCGGCTTAGAAGCAATTGCGGCACCTGCTCCCCAGGAGTAGTAATGGCCGCCGGACCTAAGCCACGCCTCCGCACCGCCGGGAATAGTGCTAACTTCGTTACAGTTCCCGCTAATGGCAGGCATTTGGCGCTACACCTCCATTTTGGGAGGGCTACTGCACGCCCGACGGCCTGTCAGCGCTTCATGATCAGCGGTGCAGCGTCTCCTCCTCCACAAGAGGGAGAACATGGCTCTGTCCAAGCGCGCCCACAACAGCCACGCGGGAGACCAACCCGGCGCTTGCGCAAGCACCGGCGCCGCGACAACCGACAGCCGCCAAGCGGCCGCCAGACCACAGACAGCCGCGCCGAAGCGGCGTCCAAGCGCGCCCGTCAATGCCGTCGCCGGAGCCTCCACGGCACAAGCCCCGGCGCGGCCACAACCACTCCACGCAAAGGCACTCACAGTGACCCACTGCAGACGGTTCTCCCCTCACCAAACAGGAGGGGGCACCAGTGGCCAGCAGAGACCCGGCCGCCGACTGCAGAGTGCAGCGGCGGGTCACGCAAGCAGCTCCGACACCGCCAGTTCACTGACAGGGGGAAGGAGGCTGCAACAGCCGCTGCGCTGTTCCTGAGCCCAGCGTTTTTGGCCAACCACTCCAGCTAGTCAGGAGTGGTGGGATATACTTACGGACTGCTGCGGCCGGGATGCTGGGCTGAGGGGGCGGCGAGGAACCCGGACACATGCCGGTGTCAGCAGTGGTGGCCTCGCAGAGTCCGATGACTCAATTTGTTATTGCCCCCTCCTCAGGGTCACCGGACACAGGCTGCAGTAGCCGTGTGGTGCCCTCCCGGCGGCTCCCCCGTAGCAGGCAGACTGCCACAGTAAGGAGCCTGCCTGTCCTCAATGCTTGTTAAATAAACATAAAAAAATATGAAAAAAAAATATGAAAAAAGGCTGGAGACAGCCTGATGTGCTACCGGCTCTCTCGGGCACATTCTAAAAACTGGGGCTGATGGGGCATAGAGGGGGAGGAGCCAGTCACACTTCTGAATTATTTAAAGTGCCAGGCTCTGCTCTACCACCGTCTATACCCCACTGTCTTGAACTCCAGTGTCCCCTAGTGGATGAAGGAGAAATACCAACGTCTATCTTAATCCCGACGTCAGAACGGCAGCCTGAACGAGGTAATTTCAGGGCGTACTTAGTCGCGGGGGACGTGGGTTTAGGCACTCCTGGTGGGGACTTAGGTTTAGGTACCCCTAAGGGAGGGGTTCGGGGGGGGGGGGCGCGTTCTTAACAGCCTGCGTCAGGATCTCCTCCTGTTGGGCATCTCATACCGATTCCCACCATACAACCACCACAAATGGGGCCACATCATTTGAAAGAGGGATCTCCTATTGTAAATGAGGGTACCCCTGTATTTATTAAAGCCAGCATTGGGGAGACCTCAATGATTCCTGTAATAACTACTAAGAGGGCAGACCCTTTGAAAAGGAAAATAAAGATACAAGCTTTTGATGTATATTCAGAAGATGAGTCACACTTTGCACCAAAGGGGTTAATGTAAAATGTATATAAATGGACCAGACACTAGAATCTTCGTTGCCTCCCTAACCATGTTGTACATCCATTCTGCTACGTGTGCCATTCCCATGTATCTTGCTGCATTTCAACACTTTGTAAAGTAATAAAGAAAACACATGTGTCTGAGCAGTGTGATATTCTTTTTTAAGCATTAACGCTACACCAGTAAATATGGTTGTACCTGTCGCGAGGCCAAAATACTTACACTGAGAGGCAATCTATTTCATATAATTTTTATTCAAAATATAGTCTATGTGCTTTGTTTGGGTACAAAGAATTTGTGTTGCAGACTGAATTGGTTTACCCTTGTGGTCACTCCACCTCTCCTCTAAAGTAGTTTTGGATAATAGATCCTCCTTAGAGAGGAAAGGTTGTGGCATTGCAGCTGTTTAGAGCCAAATGTACTGCAAACTCGTTTCCTACAACTATCAAGGTAATCCGTAACCCCCTCTGCCCAAATCATCTCCCACATGCATCTGAGGGAAGGAGCAGCCTCGTTTTCAATCCAAGATGGACGATAGAGCCATCTTGGCTTCAAAACAAGGCTGCCTCTTCTGCGAGTTACTGTTAAGGTGCATATTCACTACACAATTTAAATGGACGATTAAAAGATAACATCGTTATCGTTCATTAATCGTGCAGTGAGTATGCCAGCAACAACCAGCGATACGCGCTCCCGCTGGTGGTTGTCAGCATCCATCATCGCCTGAACATACTGCCCAACCTGACGATATAGTCAGGTTGTGCATGTTCGGGGAAGAGGGAGGGTGCCTGCGCTGAACGACATATCGTTCAGTGTGGGCACAATATCCTCCGCACAGTATAATGAACGATTACAATGTCGTTATTGTTCTTTCATCGTGTAGTGGATATGCCCCTTTAGGAGATGACTGCAGTGACAGTAGGTGAGGACTGGCTGATTTTGCATGCAGCCCACAAGTGCTGGGCAGCTTTATTTTTACCCTGCAATTTAGATTTGAACTAGGGATGTGCAGGCTCGGATTTACTCGGTTCTTATCGCCACTTTACCGCAAATTCGGATTTATTATATTGGCTATCCAAAACACTTGATAGGCGATAGCCAATAAAATGCAGTTTAAAGATCCGAGTAAAACCGAACCCGCTCACCCCTAATTTGAACACACCTCTCCCAAAACCTACATCTCTCTGCGCATTTCACATATACCCCCCCTGCAGTGGAATATGGTTGTAACAAGGTGCAAAGTTACTTGATTTTTTTTTTTTTTTGCTTAAGACTGCACAAATATGCAATAACCTGCAGTAACCATTTTAGAGCTTTGACATTACAATATTGGAAGCCAGTGTGTTTTAGCTTGATCTTGTCGCAGGTCGTTCTATCAACCTTCTCAGGTGATTTCACAGAAACATTCTATGTGAAAGTTGGTGTTAATTTTTTTGATGTCCCATCATGAAGGTTGTTGGTAATGATGCAGCTGTAGGTAGGTACATGTTTGACCACTAGCTGCTATAGCAGACAAGGTCTTATACTAAAAGTGACAATTGCTTCTCAGCTGCAGCTCACTACAGATTGGCACTGAAACAATGCCCTGAACATGAAATGTAAAGCTACATTCACACATGATTTTTTGAACGATTATCGTTAAATGATATCATTTGAAAAAAATCGTTCACTTTCTGAGTCAAACGATGAACGATTATCGTTCATGCGTGTTCACGTTTGTAGCTCAGTCAGATTTGTCAACTCAACAATTTTCATTAAGGGAATATGCAAAAATCATTTGTAGTTCAAAAAAATCGTTTATTACACTTTAAAAAAATCTGACAGAAAATCGGTCATAAAAACAAGAGATATGGTAAGAACTTACCTTTGTTATCTCTGTTTCTACGAAGTCCATAGGGTCCACAGGGTTGACCTTGGGGTATAGCTGGATCTGGATCCATGGGCACCACGCAGTTAAAGCTTTAGCTGCTCCCAGGATGCACTTGGGTCCGTCCTCCTCTATACCCCGCCCCCAGCCACAGCACCTCAGTTGGTAAGCAGCCAAGGCCGGAGGAGGAGATTAAACAGAGAGAAGGAAGACGAACACACAAGAAACCATACTCACAGAAATGGGAGACGGAAAACCGGTGACCAGCCACACAGCCCATTTGAAGCCAGGTGCGGCAGGGTGGGCGCCCTGTGGACCCTATGGACTTCGTAGAAACAGAGATAACAAAGGTAAGTTCTTACCATATCTCTTGTTTTCTACTTCAGGGTCCACAGGGTTGACCTTGGGGATGTCCCAAAGCAGTACAACTAAGGGCGGGGACGCTCCTGTGCTGAAAGGAGTACCCGGCGCCCAAAGGATGCATCCTGAGAGGCGAAGGTGTCAAACGCATAGAACCTCAAAAACGTTTGAATTGAAGACCAAGTGGCCGCCTTACACAGCTGAACAGCAGAAGCGCCACGTCTAGCAGCCCAAGAGGGACCCACAGAACGAGTGGAATGAGCCTTAACAGAGGCTGGCACAGGTAAGCCCTCCTGTGCATAAGCCTCACAAATAACGGAACGAAGCCAACGGGCTAACGTTTGTTTGTTGGCAGGCCAACCCCTCTTGTGAAAACCAAAGAGGATAAACAAGGAATCAGACTTCCTAACCGAAGCCGTCCGGTCTACATAAATTCTAAGCGCCCGGACCACATCTAAGGAAGTCTCACCAGCTGAAAGATCAGGGGACTGAAAAGCTGGCACAACAAGTTCCTGATTAATATGGAACTTCGAGACCACTTTGGGCAAAAACTCAGGACGAGTGCGGAGCACCGCTCTGTCCTGGTGAAAAATCAGGAAAGGAGGGCGACAGGAAAGCGCCCCCAATTCAGACACCCTCCTGGCCGAAGCAATTGCCAGGAGAAAAACCGTCTTAAATGTCAGCCACTTGAGCTCCACCGCCTCAAGAGGCTCAAACGGAGGACCCTGCAGGACCCGTAGCACCACCGCCAAGTCCCAAGGAGCCACAGGAGGCACAAAGGGATCCTGGATCCTGAGAACACCTTGGAAAAAGGTGTGAACGTCTGGTAGTATTGCAATCCGCCGTTGAAACCACACGGACAAGGCGGACACATGAACCTTCAGAGATGCAAGGCGTAAGCCGAGATCCAATCCTGACTGAAGAAATTCCAAGATCCTAGAAACTCGGAACACCTGAGGATCATAATGTCTGGACTCACACCACTGAAAGTAAGTGTGCCACACTCTGTGATAAATCCGTGCTGAAGCAGGCTTGCGTGCCCTGAGCATGGTACCAATAACCGAACTGGAGAAGCCCCGAGACCTCAAGACGGCTGTCTCAAGAGCCACGCCGTCAAAGACAGCCGACCGAGATCCGGGTAAAGGCAGCGCCCCTGAGACAACAGGTCCCGACGCTGAGGAAGAAGGTACGGAGCGTCGATGGAGAGGCTCCTGAGATCGAAGTACCAAGGACGTCTGGGCCACGCCGGAGCTACCAGCACGAGCATGCCGCCGTCCTGCTTGAATTTCCGCAGAACCCGAGGAAGCAGGGATATCGGAGGAAACAGATACGCCAGGTGAAACGTCCATTTCACCGACAGCGCGTCCACCAGACTTGCACCTGCGTCTCTTGTCCTTGACCCGTAAACGGGCAACTTGTGATTGTGATGGGAGGCCATCAAGTCCAGCTCCGGCAGTCCCCACCTGTCCATGAGTAGCTGAAACACCTCTGGGTGAAGCGACCATTCCCCGGGATGCACGTCGTGACGGCTGAGGAAGTCCGCCTCCCAATAGAGGACTCCGGGGATGAAGACCGCCGAGATCGCTGGAATGTGACCCTCCGCCCAAGTCAGGATACGAGACACCTCCGACATCGCTGCCTGACTGCGAGTTCCGCCTTGGTGATTGATATACGCCACCGTGGTGGCGTTGTCGGACTGCACCTGTACCGCCCTTCCGTGAAGAGCGGGGCCGGACGACTGCAGGGCCCTGTATACTGCCCGCAGTTCCAGGATGTTGATGGGGAGAAGTGCTTCTTCCGCTGACCAACGACCCTGAAGCGACAAAGAGCCGGTCACTGCACCCCAACCCCGAAGACTGGCATCCGTCGTGAGCAGGACCCAGTCCGGGATCCAAAATGGGCGCCCCTCGACCAGATGAGCTGTCTGAAGCCACCAAGCCAAAGATAGCCGAACGTCCGGAGACAACACCAGCACCTGAGAGCGGATCCGGTGAGGTAACCCGTTCCATTCTGATAGAATCAGCCCCTGCAGGGGCCGGGAATGGAACTGGGCAAATTCCACCATGTCGAATGTCGACACCATGGACCCCAGAACTCTCATAGCCGAATGGACCGACAGGCGGCAACGGCTCAGGCAACTGCGTATCCGCAGTTGTAGGGAGGCGACCTTCTCCGGAGTCAGGAAGATCCTTTGCTGACGCGAATCCAGCAGGGCTCCCAAATGAACCATCCGCTGTGATGGAATCAGGGAGGACTTTTTCCAATTTATCAACCACCCGTGTGCTTGCAGGCAAGCGATCGTCAGGTGGAGATGTTGAAGCAGTACCTCCGGGGAGCTCGCCAGCAACAGGAGGTCGTCCAGGTACGGCAGCAGCCGTACATTCTGGTTCCGAAGATGTGCGGCCATGACCGCCATAATCTTCGTGAACACCCTCGGTGCCGTGGAGAGACCAAAGGGTAGCGCCCGGAACTGATAGTGGTGTTGAAGGATAGCGAACCTCAGATACCGCTGGTGTGAAGATGCTATCGGAACATGGAGGTAGGCGTCCTGGATGTCCAGGGACACCATGTAATCCCCCGGTTCCATCGCCAGAATGATGGAACGTAACGTTTCCATCCTGAACTTGGGAACTCTGAGGAATTTGTTCAGAGACTTCAAGTTGAGGATAGGGCGATGAGAACCATTGGGTTTCTGCACCAGAAACAGAGACGAATAATACCCCGTCCCTCGTTGTGATAGAGGAACGGGAACAATGACCCCTGCTTTCAGCAAGGACTCTATAGCCTCCTGAACCTGTAACGCCTTGGTCTTGTCCTGAGAAGGACTTGTGCAGAAAAACTGGTGGGGTGGTCTGTGCCGAAAAGACAGGGCGTACCTCTGGGAGACCACTTCTCGAACCCAGGCATGCGTGGTGGTATTGTGCCAGCACTGGGCAAATAGAAGAAGTCGGCCTCCCACTCTGAGGTCCCCCAGAGGGAGGCCCATCCCATCAGGCCGCAGGTTTATCTTCCTGCTTGGAAGAAGGGCGCCGAGCACTCCAGGCTTGCTTCTTGGGTTTAGAGGCCGTCTTACTCGCAGACTGTCTCGGGAAGGACTGACCTTTCGCCTTACCCTGAACCCGAAAGGAACGAAAAGCCGAACTCCGAACCTTAGCAGGCAGTGCCGCCGAAGGGAGGAAGGCCGACTTGGATTTAGCCAGGGTGTCCACTATTTTGTCCAAGTCCGGACCAAATAGTAATTCCCCATTGAAAGGTAAGGCCTCCAGACCTTTCTTTGAATCAGAGTCCGCTCTCCAGGACCGCAACCATAAGGATCGGCGGGCAGACACCGCTGCAGCCGATACCCGCGAGGTCAGCAGACTAGCATCTAAAGAAGCTTCTCCAATGTAAGAAGCAGCGTCCCTCATTTGTCCCAACAACGCCCGCTGGACATCCGGAGCGTCGTCCGGGAAGGTATCTTCCAATGCATTGGCCCACCCCTCAATGGCCTTGGCCACCCAGGAGATGGCCATGGACGGTCGGGCCACCGCCCCGGAGAGGGAGTAAATAGACTTTAAGCAAGTCTCAACTTTCCTGTCCGTGGGATCCTTCAGCGAGGATATCGACGGTAATGGTAAGGTGGCGCCCCGAGTTAAACGGGTGACATGGGAATCCACCGCCGGTGGAGTTTCCCATTTTTTACAATGTGCCTCAGGGAAGGGGTAATTAGAAGCCAACCGCTTCTGAGGAAGGAATCTCTTACTGGGCGCCTGCCAAGCTACCGCCATATGATCCGTCAACTGATCCGACAGGGGAAACACCGCAGAAGCCACCTTAGTTTTTTTGAAACTAGGAAACTTCGACTTAGGAACCGGTGCCTCATCCTCTATAAGAAGAATAGCTCGCACCGCCCTAACTAGTGCTCGCACATTAATGGACGACTTGGTATCCATTTCCTGGACCGAGGCGTCCGAGTCAGTGTCATCAGGGACCTCCCCATCATCTGAGGAACCCTCTGAGTCCGATACCTGAGCAGCCCGTGTCATGAGTGGGCGTTTTGAAATCCTAGAAGGCATGTCAGTCTGCAACATTGACTGAAAAGCTGAGGAAGCGGCCGCCAAATTTTGCACGGAGTTGGAGAGCACATCCACCCAGGGTGGAGGAGTCACCATAGGGGCCTGAAAAGGTACCACAGGCTGCTGCGGCACAGGGGAAGCCTGTATATACATAGGCAACCCCGCATAGGGACCCACCGACTGAGACCCAGGAGGACTCCGCAATAACTGCGGGACACCCGGGGAATGGGGGATGGTCGGCTGGGACAACGACCTAGTAGGGAGAGCAGTCGGGACCGACAGACGGTCCGCAATAGACACCAGCACTTGAGAAAACATCGTCCACGGTGGTTCCTGCGCCAGAGAAGGTCTGGATGGGCCAGGAGCCACCTGGCATCGACTACACAGGCCATCCTGTGACAAATCCTCCCTATCTACTCCTGCAGAACAGCGTCCGCAGGAGGCCAACACCGGAGCCACTGAGCGCTCAACCTCCTCGTCTGACATGACAGAATATATTATATATCTGGCACCAGGGTAGAAGTAAAACGCACTCACCGGTGTGCTGAACAACAGCCCACAATATGGCACTGAGTAGCACACAACTGTATGTGACGGACCTCACAAATACGTGATCTATATAAGTGAGGTCAGTAGAAACGCCCCTCCCCCACACACCTGCAGGGCTTGTAGGAGAAGTAAAGGGATAGGTATAAGCTGACAGTAAGCGGAAAATAAGCACAGACAGGCAGCACTAGCAAAAAGTCACATACCATGCAGGAAGATATACTCACTGCACCTTTCCACTACAATCAACCTGCCCAGATTCAGTGTCTGGGAGGGCTATAGTGCTGTGTACGCTGTCCTTAATCAGGGGAGAGGTACACAGGGGGACCGGTCCGCGTGCTCCCTGAAGATCTGCGCTGCCACTGTGAGAAAATGGCCGCTGGAGACCTCAGAGGAGGAGTGGCCGAGTAGCTGCAGCTCAGCGACGCCAGACTCCGTGCTGAAAGGCGCGCTGAGCTGAGGGGAGGAGCCGCTGACAGGGAAGGCTTCCTCCCCTGGCTAGCATATTAACCCCAGGGCTTGCCGGCATCCCGCTTGCCATATATCCCTGGTGGTCTAGTGGTCCCACGGGTTATTCCTCCTCAGAGGGGGAGCCCGCCGCCACCGCTAGCGGCCCCCGGTCTGTCCCCTAGGACCGGGGGCAAAGGACTGCATCTGCAGGCAAAACCCGCGAGCCGCCGCTAATCGGCGACTCGCGGCTTACCTTGTCCCCGGCGACTCCGGCAGCAGTCCAGGGAGGGACCCAGAGTCCGGCTAGTACGGACTCTGGCCTCCCGCCGCGATCCCCAGTGCAGTACTGGCGTCGCGGCGCCAGCGGAGAAGGAAAGCGGCAGCGTGGGCGTTTGCATAGACAGCCCGTCGCTGCCACACTAGAGCCTCTGTTTTAAAATAAAAAGCTAACAGGCTCTTTTTTTTTTTTAAATAGAAAGCTTTTGGGGGCTGCTCCTGCAGCCCCCCTGCGCAGGTGACCCGACTCCGGCCGGGCACCAACTCAAACTGAGGTGCTGTGGCCGGGGGCGGGGTATAGAGGAGGACGGACCCAAGTGCATCCTGGGAGCAGCTAAAGCTTTAACTGCGTGGTGCCCATGGATCCAGATCCAGCTATACCCCAAGGTCAACCCTGTGGACCCCCTATGGACCCTGAAGTAGAAATCGTTGGTAACAAAATCATTGTGTGTGTATGCAGCTTAACATTTTAATTTCAGGACATTTGTTGAAAAGGCTATGACATTCCGAATCCGCAAATAAAATCTGCACTCTCAGGTGGACAGAGCTTCTCTCAAGCACAAGATCACTGCAGTGTCTGTAAATACTGCTTTCACAAGTGGAACACACTCAAAATGATATTAAGTTCTTTGCGATGGCAAATCTGCTTGCAGGACTCACCAGACGATCTGATGGCTTTGTTAATACACTCAATGCATAGGGGTGGATTAAATAAAGAGCAAGTGGTCCTGCAATGTGCTCCTATGCATATTTAAGGATATTATGGTACTGTAAATTTTACTGGTTTCTCGCAGCTCAAAAAATTAAATGTTTGGTACTAATAATATCCCCCAGTGACACACTGTGCAAGACTTAAACAGGATCACACTATAACTGAAGCACCTACGATGACTTGTGGCCTGGCTTAGTAGTAAGTTTAGAATAGACTGAATAGAAGAGTGCTGGGGGGTCGGGATTTGATGGTCTGGGACTCCGTATGTTTGTTCACAGACTTTAAAGACGAAAAAATGGGAGCATATGACAATCGTCAGTTTTCTCCCAAATACCAGAAGACTGATGAATACAGTAGTTCAGACAAGTTGTTAAAGCGGTTTGATTTAACTCGGAGGTTTTCAAACTCCGCCATTACAGTCCAGGTTTTAAGGCCATCCATGCTTGAGCACAGGTGACCTCAGTCAATATGATTTAACCATCTGGGCTCAAACATGGTTATCCTTAAAACCTGGACTGTAATGGTGGAGTTTGGTAACCTCTGATTTAACCTATTTGACTGAACACCTTTTTTTCTTCCTGTTTTGCGGCATTTGAGAGCAACTGGTCGATTGCCATTAGTTTGCTTCCATTACCAGATTATCATTGTAACCAGCCAACTAGATGGCCGGTTGGTAAGAGAATCTTTAGGTGTGTGACCAGCTTAAGGCACAATTTAGCAAAGAATGTAATATTACCAATGCAGTCCCAGGTTAATGACACAATATGAAACAAAAAATAAAGTGGGCAAGTATGCATGCAATGGTCAGTCCTTGTGTGATAACTCAGGGGTGGGGAACCTTTTTTCTGCTGAGGGCCATTTTGATATATGTAACATTATTTGCGGGCCGTGTGCAGGCCACGTCCCCTCCGTTTGATGTCACATGGGGCGGGGCCACAATTGCAGGTGATTAGAGCAATGCCCGAAGCATCCTGAGGATGCTCTGGGGAACTGTAAGGGCAGAGGTGTGACTCTCTGATGCGTCCTAAGGATGCTCCAGGCGGCACTGCTGCATAGATTTTGGCTGCAGGGTGCCATTCTAGGCACCCTGCTAGCCAGATGAGGCTAGCAGAAAAAAAAGCTCAAATGATTCCGCAGTCTTTAAACGGCTCCCGGGCCTGAAGTTCCCCATCCCTGCCCTAACACCACCTCACAAACCACAATATGACATGGTGACAGATATGCAGACCTGGATGTAAAATTCAGAAAGAACTCAAACACTTATTATACATTTTCTTTTCTTTTTTTTTACTAAAAAGCGTCCGTTTAAAAACAGAGATCTGCTTTGCGTTGTAATCCCCCGTTTGCTTAATATTTGACAATGCATAATAAAATGAAGACTGTCTAAAAAAAAAAAAAAAAAGAAGAATGCATTTAACGTAATGTTACAAATAGGTATTTCTACATGCAAATTTTTTAAAACCAATTTTTTTTTTTTTCTCAATCAGTTTATGCAAAATGTCCTCGTGAGACCAAGTTCTAGATGAGCGTGACACCTCAAAACAAAAATAGTGCAACATAAGCTCAGTATTTCTTTTCTGGATATCACTTTTACAAGTTTAATATACATCATGTACATCACAGTAGCCAAACTACAAATTAAATAGCATGGGAGTAAAAGAATGTACCCAAACATTCCCACACATTATTTAAAAAACAAAGAAAAAAAAAAGGAGGGGGAAGGGGTTTGGTTATGGACATTTTCCTTTTAATCTTTTACATTGGAATTCTTGACTCCCTCCTTTCAAGAGCCAATGATGGAGCAGCTTCCACAAAAGCAGCCGTGAGTTGCCAAACTCGTGTCCTGTCTTGGAAGAAAAACTAATTTCTCACAGTGTATTTTATATTGTCCCTCTGGCGCTTATTCCTTGGGAGAGGCCTAATAAGTAAAACCTAGCTGAACAGTCATTGTGCTAGGGTTATACAGGTTATTACCGCACTTGTTACGTTTAGACGAGGAATGTCTGTTGGACCCAGATGGTGATAAAAGTGCCTGCCACATGAGCACCAAAAGTAGCAAAGTCCGTGATGTACCATCAGGGGGGCGAGGCGGCATTAACCTTCAGAAATTTTTTTTTTTAGATGGGCAAATGGAAAAAAAAAAAAAATCTACGTAAAAAAAACAAAACATTTTTGCTAGGTATATTACATGGGAGCACACTTTATTTACTCTACACAAAACCAAAGTTCTTGGTTTTAATAGCAAGTAATAACTTCTGTTTGAGAATCTGTTTGGAGGAGTACAGAGGGACGTAGAGGCGGGATATGCATGTGTTAGCTGTAGGAAGGTGTTGGTCGTCTGGTGGGCGGATGGTGATGGATGGCATGGGCTGAAACCCTTCTTCACTTGCAGGCAAAGACGGGCTTGATGTCCAAAAATATACCTAAAGTGAAAGTACAAAACATCAGTTACGCCATGGTGACAGATATGCAGACCTGGATCAATTAGAAAAAGGGAATAAATAAATAAATCATGCCAAATACAATTGATTCATTAATCCCACCATCAAAACAAATATTTTTCACATTATGGCGTCAATCAAATTGTTTGCAAAGGGTACGAGTTGCCGTTGCCACGGCGCTCAAATGCCGGCAACGGCATGGGGCACCCCTCGCAGCCCACTCCGAGCCCGACTTCACATAACTTTGCTCGAAGCCCTATGGGGCTGTGAGCACTTAAATGCGAAATCAGGCTGCCGTCAAATGCAGCAGGTGTCTGACTTGCACCCACGAGTACATCGCGTTTAATTGGATTGAGCCCTGTGTTGTATCTCATTTTAGCCACTGTGCAGTTCAGGTGCGATAAATAACTCATGTCAATAGAAAAAGACTAAACATGCTAGGAGATTGCTTGACATTTTATTTTTAGGTGCATACACAACGATTTTTTGAACGATTATCGTTAACGATATCGTTCAATCGTTGAAAAAAATCGTTCACTTTCTAAGTTAAAACAATGAACGATCATTCATGCGCGTTCACGTTTGTAGTTCAGTCAGACTGACCAACTCAACGATTTTCATCACGGGAATATGCAAAAATAGTTTGTAGTTCAAAAAAATCGTTCATTACATTTAGTAAATGAACGATTTACTAAACTATTTTTGTTCATTTTTCCCTTGAAAAAATGAACGAAAATAGTTTACTAAAATCGTTGATTCTCAAAATCGTTGTGTGTATATGCAACTTAATTACTAATAAAAGTCAACGAAATGAAACAACTTCCTGTCCCTGCTTAAGAGCTCCGATATATCTGCTGTAGATGCCACATTGCAGAACAGATGCAGCACAGTAACTACCTAAACAATCTATCCCGGCTTATGAGCTCCGTTACATCTGCTGTAGATGCCGTGGTATAGAACGAATGCAGTAGCCCACCTAAACAACATTCTATCCCTGCTTAGGAGCTCCCAGCGTGTTGTGCAGTAACCCACCTCCTAACACTAGTGACTGGCATGTGCTGCGAGGATCAGCAGCAACCAGCAATAGTTACAGTTAGGGAGCTCTGTGATGTTTAGCTACTGCACACATTCAGTTAGCCCTGATCACAGCACGCGCAGGGTGCCAGCGAGGAAGACCGTGTAAGAGATATTGCATAGGGAGACACAGGTACATATCCATTGAATCTTAGGCTAGTGAAGCTTTGTGTCAAACAAAGAATACCGCGAAGAGATAAAATATAAAATTCAAAGTCCATAAACCAAAAAGAAAATTCCAAAACAAGGACATTCTGGAAAGTTTAATAAATAAATCACCTGGCTGTTTGCATAAGAGATGGTGACATCTTACCAGAGTTGACAAACACAATAGGACAGACTCTCATGTAATGTAATGTAATGGCTACTTACTAAATCTTGTCGCTCAGTCATACTCATCTTCTCAACTATTGACCAGAACCATCGCTTGAACTGCAATAGCTTCTCTGCATTCTCTCCTGTAAATGGCACAAACATCAGGCGTCACTAATAATCACTTCTAACTAATACTGCCCCGTCCCGCATGCAGTCAAATGGGAATACAGCGTATGTTTATACAAAGCTTTTCTGTCAATAGGGAAATTTTATGGGATAACGTTACCCCCAGCACAGCTGATAAATAAGGATACATAAAAGATAAAAAGCATCAGGATATTTCACGGGGGCAGAGAACGCAATCCATCAGGGGTAAGCAACCTGTGGCACTCCAGCAGCTATGGAACTACACATCCCTGCATGCCATGCCACAACTTTGGCATGCCTGAACAGCAACATAGAGGCAGGGATATTTCCACAGTATCTGGAGTGCCACAGCTGGCCTACTAAGACACAAAGCATTCGGAAATAAGAGTGAAACAGTTAAGGCACACTGATAACGTTATGGCATTGGGCATGGTTACATGGGAGTGTCTGGGGCCTTTTGCTTCCTGTGGATAGTTAGTAGGATCCATGCCTAGAAGAATTCATGAAGTATTAAGGATAAAGGTGGCCCTACAAAGTACTAACACGATGATCGTAATTTGGTCACTCCGTATATTTAGTTCACACTATGTGTAGTTCTGGTGCAATTGCTAAGTAACTCAATGTCAATGGAAAAAAAGGGTTCCATAGAAGTGTGTGTGTGCACGTGTTATATCTCATGTTTGTGTCTTTTAAGGTGATTTGTTCTGTATTAGAAACCTTTATATAATGCTGTGAGTTGCTTGCCCTTTTAGGAAGATTTAATATTAACAACTTAACTGACGCTTTTTTTCTTCTTCTAAAAACCGCCCCAAAAATTGTTTTTTTTGTATATGAGTGAGTTAGGTGAGGAACATCCATTTTAACTTATCCAAAATGATTTCATTAAAAAAATTTGGAAAAAATGAAATTGTTTTTTTCTCCCCCCCCAAACATTGGAAATACCATCAGAAACATCGTGATGTTCAATTTGAGAACCGGTTTCAGGCAGCAGGTACACTAGGGAAGGGGGGGGTGAGTGGGGAGGTTCATTTTCTTTTTCCCAGCAGTTGCTAATCTTTGCACCCGCTTTTGGGGGGGGGGGGGGGGGGGTGCGGGTCCTGCTTTGCTGACCGATCAGCAGTACAGACACAGGGGGAGCAGGTGCAGGCAAGCAGAGGGACCCTCTGAGAGCAGCAGCCGCCCTCATGTTTATCTGCCTGATCAAAATTTTGCGACCAAAGCAGATAAAACAAGAGATATGGTAAGAACTTACCTTTGTTATCTCTGTTTCTACGAAGTCCATAGGGTCCACAGGGTTGACCTTGGGGTATAGCTGGATCTGGATCCATGGGTACCACGCAGTTAAAGCTTTAGCTGCTCCCAGGATGCACTTGGGTCCGTCCTCCTCTATACCCCGCCCCTGGCCACAGCACCTCAGTTGGTAAGCAGCCAAGGCCGGAGGAGGAGACTAAACAGAGAGAAGGAAGACTGGAACACACAAGAAACCATACTCACAGAAATGGGAGACGGAAAACCGGTGACCAGCCACACAGCCCATTTGAAGCCAGGTGCGTCAGGGCGGGCGCCCTGTGGACCCTATGGACTTCGTAGAAACAGAGATAACAAAGGTAAGTTCTTACCATAACTCTTGTTTTCTACTTCAGGGTCCATAGGGGGTCCACAGGGTTGACCTTGGGGATGTCCCAAAGCAGTACAACTAAGGGCGGGGACGCTCCTGTGCTGAAAGGAGTACCCGGCGCCCAAAGGATGCATCCTGAGAGGCGAAGGTGTCAAACGCATAGAACCTCAAAAACGTTTGAATTGAAGACCAAGTGGCCGCCTTACACAGCTGAACAGCAGAAGCGCCACGTCTAGCAGCCCAAGAGGGACCCACAGAACGAGTGGAATGAGCCTTAACAGAGGCTGGCACAGGTAAGCCCTCCTGTGCATAAGCCTCACAAATAACGGAACGAAGCCAACGGGCTAACGTTTGTTTGTTGGCAGGCCAACCCCTCTTGTGAAAACCAAAGAGGATAAACAAGGAATCAGACTTCCTAACCGAAGCCGTCCGGTCTACATAAATTCTAAGCGCCCAGACCACATCTAAGGAAGTCTCACCAGCTGAAAGATCAGGGGACTGAAAAGCTGGCACAACAAGTTCCTGATTAATGTGGAACTTCGAGACCACTTTGGGCAAAAACTCTGGACGAGTGCGGAGCACCGCTCTGTCCTGGTGAAAAATCAGGAAAGGAGGGCGACAGGAAAGCGCCCCCAATTCAGACACCCTCCTGGCCGAAGCAATTGCCAGGAGAAAAACCGTCTTAAATGTCAGCCACTTGAGCTCCACCGCCTCAAGAGGCTCAAACGGAGGACCCTGCAGGACCCGTAGCACCACCGCCAAGTCCCAAGGAGCCACAGAAGGCACAAAGGGAGGCTGGATCCTGAGAACACCTTGGAAAAAGGTGTGAACGTCTGGTAGTATTGCAATCCGCCGTTGAAACCACACGGACAAGGCGGACACATGAACCTTCAGAGATGCAAGGCGTAAGCCGAGATCCAATCCTGACTGAAGAAATTCCAAGATCCTAGAAACTCGGAACACCTGAGGATCATAATGTCTGGACTCACACCACTGAAAGTAAGTGTGCCACACTCTGTGATAAATCCGTGCGGAAGCAGGCTTGCGTGCCCTGAGCATGGTACCAATAACCGAACTGGAGAAGTCCCGAGACCTCAAGACGGCTGTCTCAAGAGCCACGCCGTCAAAGACAGCCGACCGAGATCCGGGTAAAGGCCCCTGAGACAACAGGTCCCGACGCTGAGGAAGAAGGTACGGAGCGTCGATGGAGAGGCTCCTGAGATCGGAGTACCGAGGACGTCTGGGCCACGCCGGAGCTACCAGCACGAGCATGCCGCCGTCCTGCTTGAATTTCCGCAGAACCCGAGGAAGCAGGGATATCGGAGGAAACAGATACGCCAGGTGAAACGTCCATTTCACCGACAGCGCGTCCACCAGACTTGCGCCTGCGTCTCTTGTCCTTGACCCGTAAACGGGCAACTTGTGATTGTGACGGGAGGCCATCAAGTCCAGCTCCGGCAGTCCCCACCTGTCCACGAGTAGCTGAAACACCTCTGGGTGAAGCGACCATTCCCCGGGATGCACGTCGTGACGGCTGAGGAAGTCCGCCTCCCAATTGAGGACTCCAGGAATGAAGACCGCCGAGATCGCTGGAATGTGACCCTCCGCCCAAGTCAGGATACGAGACACCTCCGACATCGCTGCCTGACTGCGAGTTCCGCCTTGGTGGTTGATATACGCCACCGTGGTGGCGTTGTCGGACTGCACCTGTACCGCCCTTCCGTGAAGAGCGGGGCCGGACGACTGCAGGGCCCTGTATACTGCCCGCAGTTCCAGGATGTTGATGGGGAGAAGTGCTTCTTCCGCTGACCAACGACCCTGAAGCGACAAAGAGCCGGTCACTGCCCCCCAACCCCGGAGACTGGCATCCGTCGTGAGCAGGACCCAGTCCGGGATCCAAAATGGGCGCCCCTCGACCAGATGAGCTGTCTGAAGCAACCAAGCCAAAGATTGCCGAACGTCCGGAGACAACACCAGCACCTGAGAGCGGATCCGGTGAGGTAACCCGTTCCATTCTGACAGAATCAGCCCCTGCAGGGGCCGGGAATGGAACTGGGCAAATTCCACCATGTCGAATGTCGACACCATGGACCCCAGAACTCTCATAGCCGAATGGACCGACAGGCGGCAACGGCTCAGGCAACTGCGTATCCGCAGCTGTAGGGAGGCGACCTTCTCCGGAGTCAGGAAGATCCTTTGCTGACGCGAATCCAGCAGGGCTCCCAAATGAACCATCCGCTGTGATGGAATCAGGGAGGACTTTTTCCAATTTATCAACCACCCGTGTGCTTGCAGGCAAGCGATCGTCAGGTGGAGATGTTGAAGCAGTACCTCCGGGGAGCTCGCCAGCAACAGGAGGTCGTCCAGATACGGCAGCAGCCGTACATTCTGGTTCCGAAGATGTGCGGCCATGACCGCCATAATCTTCGTGAACACCCTCGGTGCCGTGGAGAGACCAAAGGGTAGCGCCCGGAACTGATAGTGGTGTTGAAGGATAGCGAACCTCAGATACCGCTGGTGTGAAGATGCTATCGGAACATGGAGGTAGGCGTCCTGGATGTCCAGGGACACCATGTAATCCCCCGGTTCCATCGCCAGAATGATGGAACGTAACGTTTCCATCCTGAACTTGGGAACTCTGAGGAATTTGTTCAGAGACTTCAAGTTGAGGATAGGGCGATGAGAACCATTGGGTTTCTGCACCAGAAACAGAGACGAATAATACCCCGTCCCTCGTTGTGATAGAGGAACGGGAACAATGACCCCTGCTTTCAGCAAGGACTCTATAGCCTCCTGAACCTGTAACGCCTTGGTCTTGTCCTGAGAAGGACTTGTGCAGAAAAACTGGTGGGGTGGTCTGTGCCGAAAAGACAGGGCGTACCCCTGGGAGACCACTTCTCGAACCCAGGCATCCGTGGTGGTATTGTGCCAGCACTGGGCAAATAGAAGAAGTCGGCCTCCCACTCTGAGGTCCCCCAGAGGGAGGCCCGTCCCATCAGGCCGCAGGTTTATCTTCCTGCTTGGAAGAAGGGCGCCGAGCACTCCAGGCTTGCTTCTTGGGTTTAGAGGCAGTCTTACTCGCAGACTGTCTCGGGAAGGACTGACCTTTCGCCTTACCCTGAACCCGAAAGGAATGAAAAGCCGAACTCCGAACCTTAGCAGGCAGTGCCGCTGAAGGGAGGAAGGCCGACTTGGATTTAGCCAGGGTGTCCACTATTTTGTCCAAGTCCGGACCAAATAGTAATTCCCCATTGAAAGGTAAGGCCTCCAGACCTTTCTTTGAATCAGAGTCCGCTCTCCAGGACCGCAACCATAAGGATCGGCGGGCAGACACCGCTGCAGCCGATACCCGCGAGGTCAGCAGACTAGCATCTAAAGAAGCTTCTCCAATGTAAGAAGCAGCGTCCCTCATTTGTCCCAACAACGCCCGCTGGACATCCGGAGCGTCGTCCGGGAAGGTATCTTCCAATGCATTGGCCCACCCCTCAATGGCCTTGGCCACCCAGGAGATGGCCATGGACGGTCGGGCCACCGCCCCGGAGAGGGAGTAAATAGACTTTAAGCAAGTCTCAACTTTCCTGTCCGTGGGATCCTTCGAGGATATCGACGGTAATGGTAAGGTGGCGCCCCGAGTTAAACGGGTGACATGGGAATCCACCGCCGGTGGAGTTTCCCATTTTTTACAATGTGCCTCAGGGAAGGGGTAATTAGAAGCCAACCGCTTCTGAGGAAGGAATCTCTTACTGGGCGCCTGCCAAGCTACCGCCATATGATCCGTCAACTGATCCGACAGGGGAAACACCGCAGAAGCCACCTTAGTTTTTTTGAAACTAGGAAACTTCGACTTAGGAACCGGTGCCTCATCCTCTATAAGAAGAATAGCTAGCACCGCCCTAACTAGTGCTCGCACATTAATGGACGACTTGGTATCCATTTCCTGGACAGAGGCGTCCGAGTCAGTGTCATCAGGGACCTCCCCATCATCTGAGGAACCCTCTGAGTCCGATACCTGAGCAGCCCGTGTCATGAGTGGGCGTTTTGAAATCCTAGAAGGCATGTCAGTCTGCAACATTGACTGAAAAGCCGAGGAAGCGGCCGCCAAATTTTGCACGGAGTTGGAGAGCACATCCACCCATGGTGGAGGAGTCGCCATAGGGGCCTGAAAAGGTACCACAGGCTGCTGCGGCACAGGGGAAGCCTGTATATACATAGGCAACCCCGCATAGGGACCTACTGATTGAGACCCAGGAGGACTGCGCAATAACTGCGGGACACCCGGGGAATGGGGGATGGTCGGCTGGGGCAACGCCCTAGTAGGGAGAGCAGTCGGGACCGACAGACGGTCCGCAATAGACACCAGCACTTGAGAAAACATCGCCCACGGTGGTTCCTGCGCCAGAGAAGGTCTGGATGGGCCAGGAGCCACCTGGCATCGACTACACAGGCCATCCTGTGACAAATCCTCCCTATCTACTCCTGCAGAACTGAGCGCTCAACCTCCTCGTCTGACATGACAGAATATATTATATAGTCAAAAAATATATCTGGCAACAGGGCAGAAGAAAACGCACTCACCGGTGTGCTAAACAACAGCCCACAATACGGCACTGTGTAGCACACAACTGTATGTGACGGACCTCACAAATACGTGATTTATATAGGTGAGGTCTGCAGAAACGCCCCTCCCCCACACACCTGTAGGGCTTGTAGGAGAAGTAAAGGGATAGGTATAAGCTGACAGTAAGCGGAAAATAAGCAGACAGGCAGCACTAGCAAAATTCACATACCATGCAGGAAGATATACTCACTGCACCTTTCCACTACAATCAACCTGCCCAGATTCAGTGTCTGGGAGGGCTATAGTGCTGTGTACGCTGTCCTTAATCAGGGGAGAGGTACACAGGGGGACCGGTCCGCGTGCTCCCTGAAGATCTGCGCTGCCACTTGTAGAAAATGGCCCCCAGAGACCTCAGAGGAGGAGTGGCCGTGTAACTGCAGCTCAGCGACGCCAGACTCCGTGCTGAAAGGCGCGCTGAGCTGAGGGGAGGAGCCGCTGACAGGGAAGGCTTCCTCCCTTGGCTAGCATATTAACCCCAGGGCTTGCCGGCATCCCGCTTGCCATATATCCCTGGTGGTCTAGTGGTCCCACGGGTTATTCCTCCTCAGAGGGGGAGCCAGCCGCCACCGCTAGCGGCCCCCGGTCTGTCCCCTAGGACCGGGGGCAAAGGACTGCATGTGCAGGCAATACCCGCGAGCCGCCGCTAATCGGCGACTCGCGGCTTACCTTGTCCCCGGCGACTCCGGCAGCAGTCCAGGGAGGGACCCAGAGTCCGGCTAGTACGGACTCTGGCCTCCCGCCGCCAGCGGGGAAGGAGAGCGGCAGCGTGGGCGTCTGCATAGACAGCCCGTCGCTGCCACACTAGAGCCTCTGTTTTAAAATAAAAAACTAACAGGCTCTTTTTTTTTTTTTTAAATAAAAATAGGAAGCTTTTGGGGGCTGCTCCTGCAGCTCCCCTGCGCAGGTGACCCGACTCTGGCCGGGCACCGACTCAAACTGAGGTGCTGTGGCCGGGGGCGGGGTATAGAGGAGGACGGACCCAAGTGCATCCTGGGAGCAGCTAAAGCTTTAACTGCGTGGTGCCCATGGATCCAGATCCAGCTATACCCCAAGGTCAACCCTGTGGACCCCCTATGGACCCTGAAGTAGAAAGAACTGCTACCTGGTGTGGTCAGAAAATTACGACCATGCCGGGCAAGTGGTTAAAAAGTAGACAAAAAAGGAAAGCGAGCTCTCAGTAATAATAATATTGTCTACTAAAAGTGACTTGAAATATTCTGTCCTTGCTTATGAGCATTGTGATATCTATTGTACATACTACCATGCAGAACAGATGCAGTAACAGTTACCCACCTAATAACTTTCTATCCCTGCTTATGAGCTTTCCGCATGTTATGCTCCGCTATACCTGCTGTAGATGCCATGTTGCAGAACAGATGCAGTTACCCACCTAAACATATTTCTATCCCTGCTTAGGAGCTCTCCATGTATTGTTCTCCGCTATACTGAGGTCTCTAACTACATTGCCAAGATTATCATTTAATGTATTAAAATTAAACATTTTCCCCCAAAGGACTCATTATTTGTAAACAAGACTCCAATCTTCAAAATATGCTTTATTCAGAAGTTTTCCTTTGTTAAATCAAAACATTTGTCAATTTAACATTACAAATTTTGCCACAGTTGACCGGGAGTCTATCCATGATCATTTAAGCTTGGCTAAACCTGACAGCCCACACCAGTCAATCGGTATAAAAAGAGTGGAAATAAATATTACTAGACTGTTGTTAAAATATTGTAACATTACGTAAGTCTGAATCTAACTTTAAAGGTGTTTGGCATCGATGGACAGAACCCAGATTTTATGAGGGGTCTAGAGTTTCATAACTATAAAGGGGTCATACTGTGATTTATGGAGCTGCCTGATAATCTCCTTCTGATCACGGTGGTGTTCCGGGGTTTGGGTTGTGCATTACATCAAAAAAAAATGTGTTTTGTTTATTATAATTTTTATTAGGGGGTTGTACATTGTAATTGTTAGTGAAAATATTACCAATATTCTGTTAGTAGAGGAGTATATGTGAATATATATGTATCTGATTTTTGGTGAGATATTTGGTTGCAACACTGAGGAATAGATTTGCATATTATGTATAGGTTTGTACTCAGATATGTAAAACTGAAAAACTGGGGTTTCATTGTGTACAAAAAATTTAATGTTTTGTATTTGTGTAATTTGCAAAATAAAAATCACTCACTTTAAATAAATAAATAAATATTGTAACAGTAATAAAAAATAATGAAAAAACAAAAAACCTAAAAACATGATATACATGTACTGCTTTGACCCCTGTGAAAGTAAACCGGCAGCAGAATGCGTGCGGGCTCCGTACCTGACTCGTCGTTGAAAGATGTAAAACTGATCAGCATCTGAACGTTAACTTCCCCACAGCCATTGACCAGCAGCCTGAAATCCTCAGCGGTCAAATCCTCTAGTGCATTCTTTGGGAGCACATCTAGCAGTCCTTTCCTCATTGCCTGAAACATGCACACAGCCGTTACAGAGCAAATATCCAAACAAAGGAATATTATTGTATTGCAGCTTGTTAGCTTAGCACAGTACAGGTGCACCCCATTAAAACAATATAGGCAGCCACCAACATGCATGGGAATACAGCCAATCAATTTGCAAGGACCAGCGCTCATGACCATAAGAGTGCATAAGTAATGTCACTGGTTATTAAAGAACTAGCTGTTGCCCGTGGCTTCGTTTCTGCAAATATTTTCTTTATTTTAGGTGCTCTAGTTGTATTGCTTTGCATAGGGGCCCTGGCGCAGGAGTAACACGCGTTACCAGCAGCGCCTTCACCCACCACTCACACCAATGTCACTGTGTGCCCTGTGCACAGACTGCTATGTATCCTATCCTATTCACCCACCACTCACACCAATGTCACTGTGTGCCCTGTGCACAGTCTGCTATGTATCCTATCCTATTCACCCACCAGTCACACCAATATCACTGTGTGCCCTGTGCACAGACTGCTATGTAACCTCTCCTATTCACCCACCACTCACACCAATGTCACCATGTGCCCTGTGCACAGACTGCTACGTAGCCTATTCACCCACCTCTCACACAAATGTCACTGTGTGCCCTGTGCACAGACTGGTATGTAGCCTATCCTATTCACCCACCACTCGCACCAATGTCACTGTGTGCCCTGTGCACAGACTGCTATGTAACCTCTCCTATTCACCCACCACTCACACCAATATCACTATGTGCCCTGTGCAAAGACTGCTATGTAGCCTCTCCTATTCAAGTGAACGCAGGCACAAAGCACCTCCCCTTCCTCCACCATCCCTTACTAGCTATGCACATGGTGCTATACCTAGCTCCTGCATTGATGAGGTCAATACTTTTTTTTTTTTGTTATTGCTCGGCTCTAACCGTCGACCTAGACACTATCTGTGCTGGCCCTGCCCCCTTTAAGTCTGACATTATGACGTCACGGACAGATTAAGTGTTCGTATTCCCTCTAAATTACAGTACAGTATCGCACTGTCCAGAGTCTTACAAATTATGAAAATCAGTTCAGTAGTTTTTGTGCCAACTTGGAACAGACAGGCAAACTCAGCATTCGTATTATATTAGTACAGAGACAGTTTGCTGCTGGGGAAAATGGGAAGGGGGGGGTGGGAGCAGGGGGTGTGGAGAGGAGTGTAAAAACTTACATGTAAAGGTTGCTCTGCTACTGCCAACATCCTATGTTCAGCATATTTTCTTACATATTCATACACGTTTTGTGGGGTAACGGGAATATTTACACCATTGGGAATAAGCTCCACCTGTGGAGAGGACATCAAGATAGCCGATGCATGTATGAATAATAAACCGAAATGGAGGCAGCCAATAACAGATTACACGGGCATCGAGTGCCATTTACCAAGCTGCAAATTAACACTACAACCCTAACAAATCAGACATTTGCTTTCATTTACATTTGACAAAATCTAAATACCAATTGGTCGCTAAGATTTTAGTGCAGATGAGCATCTTTGTCCAATGTTAGTAAAAAGCCCTTATATAGACAGGATGCTGTACTACTAAAGCTTTCGTATCCATGTACAGCAGTTGCAGGTCTTCCTAATACAGTCACTGGTAGGAGAAACCCTTTGAAGCCTGGAGTTGTGCGATGGTTTCCAGTTATGAAAATGAGACTTGTAGAAATATAATACTGCTAAACATTCATACCTGTCCTCCACTTTCTTCCTTGCACAGGTCTATTGCAAATGCTAAGTCCATTGATGCAAAGACAGCATCTGCATCTAGACTTTGTGAAGCGAGGATAAGCTGCCGCAAACTTTCATACATCACGTGATCGAAAAACGCAAAATCGTGCCAGTTCACCTGGACGCAATGCAAACAAAAAACATGTCAGCAGATTGCATAAAATACAAAAGCACCGTAAGAGATAATAGGAAGTAAAATAGAAAGGCCAAACCATCCGTTAAAATTATAGGGAAAGATCACTAAATGTAAGAGCTATATCTCCCCAAGCCATACCGCATGTGACAGTCACATGTAATTATAGGAATGGCTTACTACAGAGTCGCAGCATGGAACATTACCATAGCCATGTTGAACCTTTCTTTGCACAATATGGCTATTTGAGCATCAGTATATTAGTTAGGATCATGCTTTCTTTTTTTAACTCTGTATATTCCTCTTGCTGAGCTGCATATTAAGGAATGCGTTGTAAAATCAGTGAAATGATGAGGGGAAGCACCCACTTACTTTTCTCCCTAGTAGAACTTTGATAACTTGTCTGCTTAATGTGATTGGACATAATTCATTCTGCAGCAGACACAGGCCGAGAATCCTGAAAAACAATACTCCGTTAGCCCACCAGTCATATATAACCCGATAGAGCCGGCTGCATGTTCTGAAGTTAGGCGATTAAAGTTTACCTGCCAATATTTCGGAAACAGTTTAATCGCGCTTCTGTGTTTTTGCCTGGCCTAGGAGTATAGAATCCTCTTTTGCCGGGCTGATAAAATAAGGGGGCGTTATCGTCACCGTCGTCTGTGTCGGTCAGCTCCATATCAACCACGCTGCGGCTGGAGCCATGACGTTTGCGGTTCTCCTGGATCAATGAAGCAAGCATTAAGTCTGTTACCATTAGGAAATACAAGCACACAAAACAGATTCATCTTGGTAATATCAGACAAGATAAAGCTCAGGTAGTTGCCCTTACAGCCAGACGCAGGGATAAGGAGAGGCGACTTGCAAAGCCAGGGCGAATTACCCAGGTTATCCTGGTACAGATATGCCACCGACTGAAAGCAAACAAAATCCAGAAAAGAAGCAAAAGGCGTCAGTGACATGTGGTATTACCTGCACTTTCTCAGAGGAATCTAACAAGCCAAGGTCAAGAATACTGTCTGCTCCGTTTTCCCTAAAGAAATAAAAGTTATTGCTGGGTTACTTCATATATGCACAAATCTAGAAAAGTTTCATTATTGTAAGCCTGTATTATTAATAAATATCTCCAGCGTTACCTTCCGTGCGCTATAATCAGCTCCATAGCCTCGTCCACCCGAGCTCTCAGGGAGTCCTCGCTGGCCAGCAGCAGCAGCAGTTGTGCAGGAGACAGTTCTAGCAGCATACCAGTTATTTTACTTGCAAATGCCTAGAGAGAAACAGTTCCCATCAGTTTCATATGTGCTCTATAGATCAAACACTGTTCATATGCGTTACCAAAGAAAGAATATCCTAGGTATTATACAGGTGGCATATTTGTTATGTTTCCTACAGATCAATCCCACCTACTGAAAGTAATGACCCTGACAGAAGCTTCGGGTATGCAATATCCAGTATTTACTTTACTAAAAAAATAATAATAATATATTCGATAGATCTGTCTGTGTTGACGCGGTAAGTGATAATGAATTGCCCTTACTGGCTGCATGGCTTGTACACGTGGATACAGCCTCTCTCCAAGAGCCTGTCTGTGAGCAGGTAGGGGGTCCGGATCGTCACTGGGGTTCCCCTCAGAGGCCGGCCTGAAAGGCCTCGTGTCAATAGACAGCTGTCTTCTAAAGTCTCTAAAATAAACCATTTGTGTTACACACAACACACTGAACTATAAACAGCAGTACAGCTAGTTTAGTGATCTTAAAGTAGCAGAACAAACCTGTCTCTATCGCGCCGAGAACCTGCTCGCAAACCGCTACTTCTCCGCATGTCCCGCTCTCTTTCCCGATCTCTCTCCCCTCGGTTTCTTAGTCTCTGCATTAAACCTTAGAACACAGAGTAAACATTACACTTCTGCTTTAAAAATACCATGCACCAGTTTTACTTCAATTATTAGGTATAATGTGTAAATTATTTTTCTTTTCAAAAAATCCATTTCCATATACTGGCCATCCGCAGCTTTGTTTTGCAGCAGGTCCCTTGTAATGTAGGAGACCCCATTATTACTATGGAGGAGCAGCTACATAGTATCCCACAAGTATCTAATGCTGTGACATCACCCATGTGGGCTCTAATTACATCAGGTTACAATGTAGGTCTATAATGTCCAGTTTCTCCTTCATTACATGGAGACAGTGACAGACAGCACCTGATAACGATTGGTATCTTTACACTTATTTATACAAGTCTTCAATAGGTTTCTTTCAGGTCTATTGAAGAAACTATAGCTCTGCACAGGGGAACAATTCAATTCCATTTATCCAATGGTCTATAATCACAATTTTAGAAATTTGGGCTACTGATCTGATATCGGACCAAAGACATGCGGAAATTACGATGTATAACGCAACATCTTGTGTGGCTTATGATTGTGGTAATCACTGAAATGCATTACTGGGTCCCGCGTCAGATGGCAAAAGCCAGAATATCTTGATCTTGTCCAATTTGGTCACCCATGTGTGCCACTAAGTTGTGCAATGATGCCATTTGCTCCAGGATCGGCCCATGTGTAGCCAGCCCATAAACACGCAGCTCTCCTTACTTGTATGCGTTCCTTTGTTGGCATTCTGGATGCAATCTAGACTGGGCAGCTTCTCATTGGACAGAAATGCTTGTGCAATGGCCGTGTAGAAGCTGCGGGCTACTCCGCTACCCTCCCCTGGCTCATCTTTGAAGGTGACCTTGACTCTGTGCACAGCCATTGGCGTTGTGGCGCATCGACGGCCAAAATGATTGTTCAACTGCCTCATCGTTTGCTGAATAAGGAGATCTCGGTCTCTGTCAACCTGGAATTCAAACAAAATAGGAGAGGTCACACTGATCATCAGTTGTCAAGCGCTACAGGTTCCCAATGATCTCCTTGAACGAACAAAGTCTAAAACGACATAGGTAGTGAATATTAAATGATATTCTCCTATAAAGCCCAAAGATGATTGTACCCTACCTCCAACGTCAGATCTCTTGACTGCTGATTTCGAAGCTTCTCCATCTCGCGGCGGAATTTAGATTCTTTCACTTCAAACCCACCCAATTCTGTCAGAATCTGTTTACAAATATAATCGAAAAGTTGCTATGAGTAATAATGATGATAATGATATAAAAGAAAAAAAAAAATCACTTGAAAATGGGAAAACAAAAACAACTTACAGATCCGGGCTCTGCTCCTACATCCTCCATGAACACCCTGCCAAACAGCTCAAGGGATAACCTCCACCTTCCCAACAGCATATCGTGAGATATCACCATGCCCATAAAGCTGCACTGAGGCCTGGGAGGAAGAACTAGTATTAGTACATGGGCTGTAATGGTTAAAGGTGCTGGTGAATTGTCTTTCCCTGCTGGAAGGATTATAGAAAACAAATGCAGCTGCAAAACCCAAAGCACACTAAGTAAAGCAATTCCTCCTCACTATTATGGTGCATACACACGGACAGATCAGACAATGAGAAATATATCGTTAACTATCATCCAGCACATGCAGGATGATCGGACATCAAACATCCAGCACAGAACCAACCCCCAATAGTTAGTAACCTGGTCGATACCGTGCTGCATGCACGGGCGATGGTCGTTATCGACCATCCGTGCCTGCGCATCGTCCGTCGTTTGGAAGGGGCTAAAAAATGTACGATCTAACGATATTGTTTACATCATCCTGCTAAATCTGACCTTGTGTATGCACCATAAGAGACCCCACACCAGGATTATTGGTTATTCAGTTAATAACTATTTCTTTGTCTGTAATGTCCCTTTCTCTGATACTGTAAGGCAGGGGTAATCAATATGCAGCCATCCAGATGCTGTGGAACTACACATCCCAGAATGCCCTGTCTTTGTATGCCCTAATAGCAAGACTTTATAAAGGGAATTCTGGGATGTGTAGTTCCCACAGCAGCTGGAGAGACGCATGTTGAATACCCCTTGCTGTCCTAACCTATAACCCCATTCCAATGATCCTAAAAAGGATCAGACTGTTTGCTGACATGCATGCAAATAGTGGCGTAACTACCGTGGGGGTAAGGGGTTGCGGCTGCTATGGTGCCCGAGCTGCCTCTTTGGCCGGCCGCTCCCCCTGCAGCCAGCCACGCACACAAGGTGGGCCCGGTCCAGTCACGGCCGCCAACGGGGGTTCCAGGTGGCAGCAGTGTTGATTTGGTGCCGGGCCGCGGGGACCCTTTTAAGATCTTGCTATGTGGACCCCAAAAGTTACACTTACTTGCTGACAAAAAATATATGGTCACTTTAAAAAGGACTAACTCTGGATTTAATATGACCTTGCGCAAGTCAAAATTTGTCACTTGCTCAGACTGATGTTAAAAGGAAATTTTTGTAGCTTTCAGGTTTTTGGCAGACTGCCAATTTCCACTGGGGCCAGGCCCGTAACCTGTGTATTTTAAGTTCCTCCATTTTTGGGGATTGTGTGACAGTGTGGCTCTGATGAAGTTCAAACCTAGGCAAAAACCTAATCCTGGTCAAACTACACCACCAAGCCAAATTTGGTGGAGCTAGGCCCAAAACTCTGGCAGTACATAAAGGACAAACAGACAGACAGGCTTTCTCAATTATATACATTTATGAGAATTAACAAAAAAACAACATTTAACAGAACTTTTTGGTTATTCTAATTAATTGCAAATGAGCTATAAAATGAAGAATTAACGGGTGGAATTAAAAACCTGAATAGTGTCCATATTATGCAGTTTGTAAATATAACAGAAGCAACATGGGAAACAATGTAAGCCCTTTCACAGATTACAAGGTTTGCCAAAGGCTGGAAACATTTATTTTAGCTACAGGACGGCACCACATGACTGAGGTACACTATAAATTAGATGTACCTGAAAGACGTTAATGGAGGACCTTCACTCTCAGTTAGTCCTATTTCTGCCAACAAGCTACTCTTCAACTGAGCTGCAAGATCATGCGCTGAGGGTCCAGGCTTTGAGTTGTCAGTGTCCTCAGGGGGTACGGTTAGCTCTTCTGTTTCCTTCTGCCGGTTCTGCATACTCATTACATTTTTCAGGTTAGCAGCATAGGACATTTTAGTAGGCAGAACCTGCATAAAACAAGAATTTTTTTTTGTAAAAAAAAACAAAAAAAAAAAAATTACACACACACACACAAATATACATACATGCATACACACACAACCTCCTTAGCATTTTAACCTGATTACTCTAGTAGGAAACTGAAAATATACTGAAGCACGATTACCAGCTAAACTATACCAGCATGACAGAACTTAATTCTCCTGCTAGATTATTCATGTCATGCAATAGCTAATACTTTATGAACTCAACTATATAATTGGACTGGCCTAAAGGCCAACACCATAACCACTGTGTGTCTGAAAGAATGAATAACCAGCTGACAGACAAATATCTGCAAACATTTTGTAACTTTATATCAGTTTTGCTTGTTTTAGATCACAGCTAGGTTTATTTAAAACTAAAAGTCAGTACACAAAAAAGGGGGATGTGTACTTGCCATGAAATCATTTTACCCAAGTCTAAAGGAAGACACAGATGATTGTTTAGGTTTACTAGTAAGGATGCAAAGCACTTGAACAATAACATCAACAAGAACAGATTAGTCCTCCCGTGTTTCAACAGTACACAATTAGCACAAAAACAAAAAAGTTACAAAAAAAATAAAAAAATTGAAGGGTCAGTTTGTGTCCCTCATACAGTGTTGCAGAAATGACGAAGTATAATAATACCCTTTTTCTGCTAAAACAGTAGCCTACCCACACTCCACAATGTATAGCCAAAGGTTGTCCTCAGCCAGGTTTTAAAAATATAGAACACACAAGACACATTGCAGCTCTGCGTGAACAGGACAGAGTCCTCAATACTGACAGAGCTTTAGAGTGAAGAACTTCCACCATAGAAACCTTAGGTCACAAATATAGTACAACAACCAACTTTAGGTTGTACTGAGGGAACCCTATCCCAGAACGGAGGTTTGGCAGGTTAGGAAATCTGCCTTTAAGCTATCCATTTCAGGTCCATTTTAAGTTAGAGGATATCCATCCATTGCTTCAGAGAGGAAACCCTATCAAATGGCCAGAGACTGGTATGAAGATATCTAAAACTAATAAAGGGATTCCGGCTCTGTCCGCCCCTACCACCACCTCTATTCTATTCGCCCCCATCCCCTCATACACAAGGGTTGGTCCCTGGAGACTTCTACTTCCCAAGGGCTTTGCCTCTTGGTAAAATGAATAACAAGAGATATGGTAAGAACTTACCTTTGTTATCTCTGTTTCTACGAAGTCCATAGGGTCCACAGGGTTGACCTTGGGGGGGTTATAGCTGGAACAGGATCCATGGGCACCACACAGTTAAGCTTTTAGCTCCCAGGATGCACTTGGGTCCTCCTCTATACCCCGCCCCCGAGCCACAGGCACCCCAGTTGGTAAGCAGCCTAGGCCGGAGGAGAATATGGAACAGAGAGAAGGAAGACTGGAACACACAAGAAACCATACTCACAGCAATAGGAGACGGAAAACCGGTGACCAGCCACACAGCCCATTTGAAGCCAGGTGCGTCAGGGCGGGCGCCCTGTGGACCCTATGGACTTCGTAGAAACAGAGATAACAAAGGTAAGTTCTTACCATATCTCTTGTTTTCTACTTCAGGGTCCATAGGGGGTCCACAGGGTTGACCTTGGGGATGTCCCAAAGCAGTACAACTAAGGGCGGGGACGCTCCTGTGCTGAAAGGAGTACCCGGCGCCCAAAGGATGCATCCTGAGAGGCAAAGGTGTCAAACGCATAGAACCTCAAAAACGTTTGAATTGAAGACCAAGTGGCCGCCCTACACAGCTGAACAGCAGAAGCGCCACGTCTAGCAGCCCAAGAGGGACCCACAGAACGAGTGGAATGAGCCTTAACAGAGGCTGGCACAGGTAAGCCCTCCTGTGCATAAGCCTCACAAATAACGGAACGAAGCCAACGGGCTAACGTTTGTTTGTTGGCAGGCCAACCCCTCTTGTGAAAACCAAAGAGGATAAACAAGGAATCAGACTTCCTAACCGAAGCCGTCCGGTCTACATAAATTCTAAGCGCCCGGACCACATCTAAGGAAGTCTCACCAGCTGAAAGATCAGGGGACTGAAAAGCTGGCACAACAAGTTCCTGATTAATATGGAACTTCGAGACCACTTTGGGCAAAAACTCAGGACGAGTGCGGAGCACCGCTCTGTCTTGGTGAAAAATTAGGAAAGGAGGGCGACAGGAAAGCGCCCCCAATTCAGACACCCTCCTGGCCGAAGCAATTGCCAGGAGAAAAACCGTCTTAAATGTCAGCCACTTGAGCTCCACCGCCTCAAGAGGCTCAAACGGAGGACCCTGCAGGACCCGTAGCACCACCGCCAAGTCCCAAGGAGCCACCGGAGGCACAAAGGGAGGCTGGATCCTGATAACACCTTGGAAAAAGGTGTGAACGTCTGGTAGTATTGCAATCCGCCGTTGAAACCACACGGACAAGGCGGACACATGAACCTTCAGAGATGCAAGGCGTAAGCCGAGATCCAATCCTGACTGAAGAAATTCCAAGATCCTAGAAACTCGGAACACCTGAGGATCATAAAGTCTGGACTCACACCACTGAAAGTAAGTGTGCCACACTCTGTGATAAATCCGTGCTGAAGCAGGCTTGCGTGCCCTGAGCATCGTACCAATAACCGAACTGGAGAAGCCCCGAGACCTCAAGACGGCTGTCTCAAGAGCCACGCCGTCAAAGACAGCCGACCCAGATCCGGGTAAAGGCAGGGCCCCTGAGACAACAGGTCCCGACGTTGAGGAAGAAGGTACGGAACGTCGATGGAGAGGCTCCTCAGATCGGAGTACCAAGGACGTCTGGGCCAGGCCGGAGCTACCAGCACGAGCATGCCGCCGTCCTGCTTGAATTTCCGCAGAACCCGAGGAAGCAGGGATATCGGAGGAAACAGATACGCCAGGTGAAACGTCCATGTCAGCGACAGCGCATCCACCAGACTTGCACCTGCGTCTCTTGTCCTTGACCCGTAAACGGGCAACTTGTGATTGTGACGGGAGGCCATCAAGTCCAGCTCCGGCAGTCCCCACCTGTCCACGAGTAGCTGAAACACCTCTGGGTGAAGCGACCATTCCCCGGGATGCACGTCGTGACGGCTGAGGAAGTCCGCCTCCCAATTGAGGACTCCGGGGATGAAGACCGCCGAGATCACTGGAATGTGACCCTCCGCCCAAGACAGGATACGAGACACCTCCGACATCGCTGCCTGACTGCGAGTTCCGCCTTGGTGATTGATATACGCCACCGTGGTGGCGTTGTCGGACTGCACCCGTACCGCCCTTCCGTGAAGAGCGGGGCCGGACGACTGCAGGGCCTTGTATACTGCCCGCAGTTCCAGGATGTTGATGGGGAGAAGTGCTTCTTCCGCTGACCAACGACCCTGAAGCGACAAAGAGCCGGTCACTGCCCCCCAACCCCGGAGACTGGCATCCGTCGTGAGCAGGACCCAGTCCGGGACCCAAAATGGGCGCCCCTCGACCAGATGAGCTGTCTGAAGCCACCAAGCCAAAGATAGCCGAACGTCCGGAGACAACACCAGCATTTGAGAGCGGATCCGGTGAGGTAACCCGTTCCATTCTGATAGAATCAGCCCCTGCAGGGGCCGGGAATGGAACTGGGCAAATTCCACCATGTCGAATGTCGACACCATGGACCCCAGAACTCTCATAGCCGAATGGACCGACAGGCGGCAACGGCTCAGGCAACTGCGTATCCGCAGCTGTAGTGAGGCGACCTTCTCCGGAGTCAGGAAGATCCTTTGCTGACGCGAATCCAGCAGGGCTCCCAAATGAACCATCCGCTGTGATGGAATCAGGGAGGACTTTTTCCAATTTATCAACCACCCGTGTGCTTGCAGGCAAGCGATCGTCAGGTGGAGATGTTGAAGCAGTACCTCCGGGGAGCTCGCCAGCAACAGGAGGTCGTCCAGGTACGGCAGCAGCCGTACATTCTGGTTCCGAAGATGTGCGGCCATGACCGCCATAATCTTCGTGAACACCCTCGGTGCCGTGGAGAGACCAAAGGGTAGCGCCCGGAACTGATAGTGGTGTTGAAGGATAGCGAACCTCAGATACCGCTGGTGTGAAGATGCTATCGGAACATGGAGGTAGGCGTCCTGGATGTCCAGGGACACCATGTAATCCCCCGGTTCCATCGCCAGAATGATGGAACGTAACGTTTCCATCCTGAACTTGGGAACTCTGAGGAATTTGTTCAGAGACTTCAAGTTGAGGATAGGGCGATGAGAACCATTGGGTTTCTGCACCAGAAACAGACGAATAATACCCCGTCCCTCGTTGTGATAGAGGAACGGGAACAATGACCCCTGCTTTCAGCAAGGACTCTATAGCCTCCTGAACCTGTAACGCCTTGGTCTTGTTCTGAGAAGGACTTGTGCAGAAAAACTGGTGGGGTGGTCTGTGCCGAAAAGACAGGGCGTACCCCTGGGAGACCACTTCTCGAACCCAGGCATCCGTGGTGGTATTGTGCCAGCACTGGGCAAATAGAAGAAGTCGGCCTCCCACTCTGAGGTCCCCCAGAGGGAGGCCCGTCCCATCAGGCCGCAGGTTTATCTTCCTGCTTGGAAGAAGGGCGCCGAGCACTCCAGGCTTGCTTCTTGGGTTTAGAGGCCGTCTTACTCGCAGACTGTCTCGGGAAGGACTGACCTTTCGCCTTACCCTGAACCCGAAAGGAACGAAAAGCCGAACTCCGAACCTTAGCAGGCAGTGCCGCCGAAGGGAGGAAGGCCGACTTGGATTTAGCCAGGGTGTCCACTATTTTGTCCAAGTCCGGACCAAATAGTAATTCCCCATTGAAAGGTAAGGCCTCCAGACCTTTCTTTGAATCAGAGTCCGCTCTCCAGGACCGCAACCATAAGGATCGGCGGGCAGACACCGCTGCAGCCGATACCCGCGAGGTCAGCAGACTAGCATCTAAAGAAGCTTCTCCAATGTAAGAAGCGGCGTCCCTCATTTGTCCCAACAACGCCCGCTGGACATCCGGAGCGTCGTCCGGGAAGGTATCTTCCAATGCATTGGCCCACCCCTCAATGGCCTTGGCCACCCAGGAAATGGCCATGGACGGTCGGGCCACCGCCCCGGAGAGGGAGTAAATAGACTTTAAGCAAGTCTCAACTTTCCTGTCCGTGGGATCCTTCAGCGAGGATATCGACGGTAATGGTAAGGTGGCGCCCCGAGTTAAACGGGTGACATGGGAATCCACCGCCGGTGGAGTTTCCCATTTTTTACAATGTGCCTCAGGGAAGGGGTAATTAGAAGCCAACCGCTTCTGAGGAAGGAATCTCTTACTGGGCGCCTGCCAAGCTACCGCCATATGATCCGTCAACTGATCAGACAGGGGAAACACCGCAGAAGCCACCTTAGTTTTTTTGAAACTAGGAAACTTCGACCTAGGAACCGGTGCCTCATCCTCTATAAGAAGAATAGCTCGCACCGCCCTAACTAGTGCTCGCACATTAATGGACGACTTGGTATCCATTTCCTGGACCGAGGCGTCCGAGTCAGTGTCATCAGGGACCTCCCCATCATCTGAGGAACCCTCTGAGTCCGATACCTGAGCAGCCCGTGTCATGAGTGGGCGTTTAGAAATCCTAGAAGGCATGTCAGTCTGCAACATTGACTGAAAAGCCGAGGAAGCGGCCGCCAAATTTTGCACGGAGTTGGAGAGCACATCCACCCATGGTGGAGACGTCGCCATAGGGGCCTGAAAAGGTACCACAGGCTGCTGCGGCACAGGGGAAGCCTGTATATACATAGGCAACCCCCCATAGGGACCAACTGATTGAGACCCAGGAGGACTCCGCAATAACTGCGGGACACCCGGGGAATGGGGGATGGTCGGCTGGGGCACCGCCCTAGTAGGGAGAGCAGTCGGGACCGACAGACGGTCCGCAATAGACACCAGCACTTGAGAAAACATCGCCCACGGTGGTTCCTGCGCCAGAGAAGGTCTGGATGGGCCAGGAGCCACCTGGCATCGACTACACAGGCCATCCTGTGACAAATCCTCCCTATCTACTCCTGCAGAACAGCGTCCGCAGGAGGCCAACACCGGAGCCACTGAGCGCTCAACCTCCTCGTCTGACATGACAGAATATATTATATATCTGGCACCAGGGTAGAAGTAAAACGCACTCACCGGTGTGCTGAACAACAGCCCACAATATGGCACTGAGTAGCACACAACTGTATGTGACGGACCTCACAAATACGTGATCTATATAAGTGAGGTCAGTAGAAACGCCCCTCCCCCACACACCTGCAGGGCTTGTAGGAGAAGTAAAGGGATAGGTATAAGCTGACAGTAAGCGGAAAATAAGCACAGACAGGCAGCACTAGCAAAAAGTCACATACCATGCAGGAAGATATACTCACTGCACCTTTACACTACAATCAACCTGCCCAGATTCAGTGTCTGGGAGGGCTATAGTGCTGTGTACGCTGTCCTTAATCAGGGGAGAGGTACACAGGGGGACCGGTCCGCGTGCTCCCTGAGATCTGCGCTGCCACTGGGAAAATGGCCGCTGGAGACCTCAGAGGAGGAGTGGCCGAGGAATCTGCAGCTCAGCGACGCCAGACTGCGTGCTGAAAGGCGCGCTGAGCTGAGGGGAGGAGCCGCTGACAGGGAAGGCTTCCTCCCCTGGCTGGCCATTAACCCCAGGGATGCTGGCTTCCCGCTTGCCGGTTATCCCTGGTGGTCTAGTGGTCCCACGGGTTATGGGGGGGGCCCGCCGCCACTGCCAGCAGCCTCCGGTCTGTCCCCCGGACCGGAGGCTAAAGGACTGCATTTAAGGCATTCCGCGCGCCGCCGCTAGCCAGCGACGCGCGGCTTACCTGAATCCCCGGCGACTCCGGCAGCAGTCCTGGGAGGTAGACAGAGTCCGGCTAGTACGGACTCTGCCCTCCCGCCGCGATCCCCAGATCAGTACTGGCGTCGCGGCGCCAGTCGGGGATCAGAGCGGCAGCGTGGGCGTCTGTACAGACAGCCCTTCGCTGCCGTCTGTAGTAAAAATAGATTAAAAATAAATAAAATTTAACTTAAAATAAAAGCTTTTGGGGGCTGCTCCTGCAGCCCCCCTGCGCGGTGACCGACTCCGGCCGGGCACCAGCTTACACTGGGGTGCCTGTGGCCCGGGGGCGGGGTATAGAGGAGGACCCAAGTGCATCCTGGGAGCTAAAAGCTTAACTGTGTGGTGCCCATGGATCCTGTTCCAGCTATAACCCCCCCAAGGTCAACCCTGTGGACCCCCTATGGACCCTGAAGTAGAAATAAGGCATTTCACTATCCCCTGATATGGAGTACACTGTAGTGCAATTCACAAGTTAATAAACTACATTCTGAGCTGGCAGATAGAAAAGATGGTGATGTTGGAGGGGTGCTCAAAGTATCAAACATCTACTCCATGCCTTATGAAATTAACAGTCTACATGGCATGTAGCTCAGGAAGGCTTGAGACACAGCAACACTCTGGAAAAAAAAGAGAGTAAACAATCCCCATTCTCTATCAATTGGGGGACAAAGGAAACCTTGAGGAAGTCCCAAAGCTACCTAGAAGGATGGCTATACTCAACAGAAGTGGTGCAAAGCACCTTCTGTCCAAAATCATCTTTGGACTTTAAGCACATTAAGCTAGTAAAACCTTGTAGATGTGTAGACAGATAAGCAGCTGTTGTGGGAAGCCGTCTGGTCAGCTGAGGTCCTGTGCCATGCCACGTCACCAGAGGCGGCACTCAATCTACTTCAATGTTCCCTCACATTATCGGGAACAGGCTGCTTTGATCCAGGGTAAGCCTGTGGAATTACCTCAAGTAGCACCTATCACAGGTTTATTTGGATGATTTTTATTCTTACGTAGGCATAGTGGGACACACATATCCTCTGCCCTATACACATTACGAATATAGGTCCTCATAGCTCTCATAACATCCAAAGAGTACTCCTCTTACAGAGACCTACTATGGTCTAAAGCTGAAATCATAATATCTTAATTTAGATGGAACTTGGGAAACCACTTTGGGCCAAAATAACATTTACTCCAAGGAACAAGCTTGTGTTCATGACAAAGTTCACATCCCAAGTAGTGTAATGTACTAAAGGTGGACTACTCCCGATTGGAAATCTGCATTTACGGTAAAAGTTCCAATTTTCTCTGAAAAAAAACAACTAATCCTTCAAGTATCCAAATCAATTCACCATCCAGACCCTCCTGGAAGAAAGGCAGTAAAGAGGCAAATGAAAGGAAGGGGCAGGAAAGCCTCTCTTTCACAGAAGGAAATAACAGTCTTCTGTATGGCTGTAATGATGTTTGGCAGAAACTGACTTTCTTGCCTTAAGCAGGGTCTCAATCTCCCCCAACTGTGAGGATCATGGCTTCAATGCCCACATGGTTAAAGTCGCCACACAAAAATCTTTGTTGATGATCGGCCCAACTTAGCATGTAATTTCTTACAGGCAGGATCTACAATGGAATTGCCTCATGTGCCAATAACTTCTGGGCTGCTCTTGTTCAACAAAGATGAGTGCTTTTTAAATTCTTCAGATGAACGTTTCAATGAACTGACATGTAGTTTAAACCACCTACGGATCCTTTTGTTCCTGAGAAGATCTCCAGTTTATGGTTCAACCGTGATTCAATCATGTCAACATCTGGCTAAACCCATCATTCCACAATGTGTTGAAAGGCTTCCTGGTGAAGGGACCATTCCACGGTATGAAGTGCCTGACAGTTTGAGCAAGTCCGTTTTCCCAACCGTGGAACAAAGACCTCTGTGATAGATGGAATATTCTGCTCCTCCCATTGCATTATTTTACCTTTTCTCTCATAGCAAGGAAACTGTTGCAGCCTCCAAAGTGGTTGCGGTATGTCAAGGCAGAGGCCACTGTGTGTTGTGTCAACATAAAAGATATCCTCTGACACTAGAGCAATGAACACCGCTTTCAGTTACAGAACATTTATCGGGAGCTATTACGACATTTCCAATGTTCAAAGCTCCTGCAAGCAAGACTGAAGAGTGAGGCTGGAGTCTGCAGACACAATACTACAAATACTGGAACACCTACAAATTAAGTGATATATATATATATATATATATATATATGAGGGGGGAGAGACTGCGTCAATCAGCAGTCATATGAAAAACCACTAGGTAGTGAAGTATTAAGTTGAACTTTTTGGTAATTGAGGATTCCTCCATGAAATTCTAATGTCCATGATGATTCTCACACATGGGTCTAATGCAAACTTATGGACCTGGTCTTACTCAGACTGTCCAGGTAGGGAATAGGCGTCTTCTTCTGGACCTCGGCATAGCAGCCATAACTAAAATGATCTTCATGATCACCCTTAGCGTTATTAACAGGCATAAATGTAGACCTGAAAATTTAAAGTCACTGGTGTTCTTCCAAATCGGAAAATGCAGGTATATATCCTTTACATCCATGAAGATTCTGAGCTCGTTCCATTCCACATGATGTACAATAGACCTCACTTACTCCATCATGAGCCTGCCCACTCAAAAGCTGGGGGGTTTAGGGTCTTTAGGTTCAAAAAGCAACTAGATGATCTGTCTGGTTTCTGGGCCAAGAAATTTGAGATCTTCCAAGACCAATGGCTCCAGAGTAAGGAATGAATGGCTTCCCACAGGGCAAAACCCTTTATCTGGGCGGGAGTAACTGCAGACCTAGTCTAGAGATTTCAAGTACCTGCACTTGTGACCAAGTCTTTACCCCAAGGTGTCCTGTGTCCCTCAATTGGATGAGCGAAATATACAACTATTCACAGCATATACTTTAAATTGCAGAACTCCATGTTTTTGCACTGAATATGTATTACAATTATTGTAATTGGTCTATGGTGAAGTATGGCTATAAAGGGTCTTAAAGAAAAAAAAATAAAAAATCCCAGAGTAGACAATTGTGCACAGGCATGTAGCCTAACAGTGTAGACACGGAGGTCAAGCACCGGGCCAAAGTAGGCAAAATGCCTCTTCAATGTGTGTTGAACATTAAATCGCCTAGGAGAACAAAAAAAACAAAACAAAAAAAAACACCTCCATATACAATAAAAGTATATTGTAGAGACTAATAAATATTAATAAACCTGTCTACATAAAAGCAATACACTTGAGTTTTAAAGCTATATTATACAGTAGCTGTCTGTGTTCAATATATCTTGCAGGAGTCTCTTATTGAAGCAAATAGCTGCATGCTCTTACCTCCAGGCAGTTCCTGTCTACCGTCACCTCTATCAAGCATTTTCCACTATTAGCTGAAGATGAATAGAGACCCTGACTTGGCCGGCCAAACAAATCTTCCTTCCGAGCATTCGGCTAAAAATAGTAAATAAACATAACTAAACCTGCACTCAGCAGCAGGATTCCTAGAAACATTTTACTATTTAAAGACAAAACAGAAAAAAAATTACAATGTTATCAACAGTGTATAAAGAGAATTTTGTACTTACGTTAAATCCTTTTCTCATAGACCGTTGGGGGATACTGGAAACACCATGGTGTATAGAGTTTGAAGCAGGGAACCTGGGCACTTTAAAAGCAGCAAACTCAGGTTCATCCGGCTCTATAGCCCAAAGACGGCCGGGGAACTTCAGCTTTGCCTTACAAATCCAAAGGGACAGGCCAAATGTACAGAATGAGTGGGAGAGGAGAAAAAAAAAATTCCCAAGAGAACCACAAACCTAGCAAGTATAAAACAGAAAAGCAGCCACCAGCAGCACAAAGCATAAAGGAGGGCATCCAGCATCCTCAATGGACTATGAGAAAAGGATTTTCACAGGAAGCCATTGGTGAACACTGGAAATACTATGGGGAAGTCTCACAGCTGTTCCTAAGGGAAGCGCGTTCTAATCGCTGGCATCTTTGGACACAGAAGCATTAAACCTTTAAATGTGTGCTTCACCAACCTAGTATAATGCACCCTGACAGGTTCACTTATGGCCATAAGTGACGAGCTCTAAGCCTGATGAATTACTGAAGAAATACACCTGGCAATGGGCTGTTTGGAAGCATGCCAGCCTCTCTTGTGGACATTATAAATGACCAACAGGTCATCAGTCATGTGCAAAAGCTGAGTCCTATGGACATAGTTCCACAATGCCCAGAGAACAACGAAAGCACTCCACTTTGCGGATTAATCAAGGTGCTATGTTTGACGTCTGGTTACTCTCACTGCACCACCAACTGTTGAAAGCCATCCGGGTTGGAGGAACTATTCCCTGGGCTGGAGAGTATGCCTACTGCCTATCTTGTCCAACCCAATGCATGATCCTATTCCTCTCTCATTGCAAGGGCACTCTTAAGAGTCAGAATGGATCTTGAAGGAACTCGCTCACAAAAAATACTGAACAGAGCATTGGAAATCGCTCAAAACTTCAGCAAATTAATTTGGAGCTTTGAATCCTCTGGAGTCAAAAAAGACCTTGTAGAAGGGACTGAAAAAGCAGCCTTGTAGGATGGCATACATTATCACAATCATCCTGTCCCAGATAGACAACTGGAGACCTCTGGTTGTCCACCAGTGGAAAAACAGTTGCACTCCAGGGTACAGTTTGAATGGTGTTTGCTGGTAGCACTTGCTGCATTTTAAAATCACCTCGATCTGGAATGCCTACAAAAACTATGCCAATTGCACAGTTCAAAAGTGGATACCAGCTTTCCCAATACCTTCATGCAAAAAAAAACCCCACAAACACCAGGGACTTCACTAGTACCTGCAGGAAGAGAATGATGTGCTCCGATCAGAATCACCTCTGCATAGGTGTCGAAGGCAGTGGAGGATTATCCACTGGGCAAGCAAGATAGGAAGCAAAGTAGAAAAATCTTAAACAGATCATTCATATAATGGTCCATTAGCCCTCTGGATAGGAGAAGGGCAGCATAACTTTTTCTGAAAATCCTTGGGGCTGTAGCCAGGCCAAAAGACAGGGCATAAATTGAAAGTGATGGGAGTGAACGACAAACCTGCGAAGACAGGTTTTCCTCCCAGACTGGAGCGTGCAAGGACTCAGCCTCTTTTGAGGGTGGAGACATTTATGGTGGTGGAGGGATTCAAGATGCAGAATGGGTGTTCTGGTTTCCAGGGCAGTAAAAGATTTAAATGAAAATTCAACAAACTTTCATTTGTTCTGGAACCGGAATGACTACTACTGCGGAAAGTAGGGACTTATTGATGACTAAAAGGGCAAATTGTTTTGTCCACAAAAAAAAAAAACAGACATGTCCCCGCCAGAGGTGACCGGGGTGGGTCACATTACCAACTGCTTATCGAGGTCTTTTGGGTCAAGGGACACTGGGAGATGGTGTTCTTTTCTCCCTGTCAGAGTTTTCAGAAATCATTCCATTCTGTTTGGGACCGAACAGACGTCTCCAAAGCTTGGAAGATATTCCGAGTCTTCTAATGCTGGCCATACACTAGCGCGATTTTGGGCCGATTGCCCTGTTTCTCGACGTGTCGTACAATGAATCGTGTCAAAATAGTCTAGCATTTAGGTAGGGTACGAACCGATGCGGTTCCTGCCGCTCTTAAAACAGTATGATCAGATGTGCAGCCCATCATATCTATCGTACTCGTATGCAGACCGCGTGTGTTAAAAAGCAGCAAATCGTGCTGTCGGGACTGCCAGGGAGTTCAAAGGGAATACGTACGATGAATCGCATCGTACTAGTGTATGGCCAGCATTAGACATCTGCAATCTCCAGGATTATACGAAGCTAGAAATCATGGCATACCAACCAGAGGCCGAAACGGACACTCAGAAATCCTAAAAGAATGACTGCTTCCCCTAGATCAGGAGTGGGGAACCTTTTTCATGCCGAGGGCCATTTGTGATATATGTAACATTATTTGCGGGCCCGATGCAGGCCACGTCCCCTCAATTTCACGTCACACGGGGCGGGGCCACAATCACCAGTGATTACAGCAGTGGGCGAAGCATCATGAGGATGCGCCGAGGAGCTGTAAGGGCAGCGGTGTGACCGTCTGAAGCCTCCTACGGATGCTCCAGGCGGCACTGCTGCATAGATTATGGTACGGGGTGCCATTCTAGGCATCCTGCTAGCCAGATGAGACTAGCAGAAAAAAAGTTCAGAGGGCCAGACCAAATGATTCCGCAGGCCTTATATACTGCCCCCCGGGCCTGAGGTTCCCCATCTCTGCCCTAGATACATGGAGGCCTCACAAAAATGCTCCCCCACAATTGCAGAAAATCTGGTTCTGCCTACTTTTCCAGTGTTTTATTGACCCAAGCCCAAAAAAAGCTGGGTTTAAGAGTGTGCCCAATTTTCCTCTGTTCTATCCCATAAAGTAGCAGTGTTCGGAATAATCGTGGCGGCTTCAGAGAAGTGAGCTATGTGAGAATCAAGGGTGGAGTTTCTAATTTTAAAGTAAACTGGGGACGTAGATGATAGAGTTACAGCAATCAGTGGGATACTTGGAATAATTTCTCAGTTGTGGTCCAAACTGCAGCAAACAGGTCCACTAACCAAGTGACAGGAGGAAGAGAAACTTTCTTTTGAAGAAATTTTGCTTCCTCGATGTCCCAGATTTGTAGTGTGCGCTGGACAGCACCCATAAGATCTTCAAATCCAGCTTCCCCGAAAATCCTCACCAGGTTACAACGATAGCTCAGGATCAAAGCCCTCTGCCACCTCACCTTCAAGAATCAGACTCTTTTGGAGTGTGGAGAAGTGACAGAAACCACCACTTCCATGATCTAAAAGAAGTGAAGGCAAGGAAAAGGACAGTCACAGGAGACCCTGCACTAACTGAGACCTGAGACCCAGACAAGCTGTCAGATTCTAAGGAAGCAATTGCTAAAGGGTGGTAGTCAGAGACCCCTATGGGTCCCATGACTCTGCTAGCAGGAGCAGAGGATGGAGAGTCTAAGCTCGTCAACCCAATAGTACTTGGCAAACTCCGAGAAATCTACAGGTCTGGCCAAGGCTCTCTCTCCTATTCAGGGGGTGTACCTGCAGGTAAAGGTCGCACACTAGTTCTCCACCTCACGTGCCATGTGTGGGGCATCTACCTTTGAACAAGCAAAACTTTTTGGCACTGTATCTCCTACAGGCTGTGCTCTGGATGTAATGCCCGTCCTGGACATATAGAAAAACAAGAGATATGGTAAGAACTTACCTTTGTTATCTCTGTTTCTACGAAGTCCATAGGGTCCACAGGGTTGACCTTGGGGTATAGCTGGATCTGGATCCACGGGCACCACGCAGTTAAAGCTTTAGCTGCTCCCAGGATGCTCTTGGGTCCATCCTCCTCTATACCCTGCCCCCGAGCAACAGGCACCCCAGTTGGTAAGCAGCCCAGGCCGGAGGAGGAGACTAAACAGAGAGAAGGAAGACTGGAACACACAAGAAAACCATACTCACAGAAAAGGGAGACGGAAAACCGGTGACCAGCAACACAGCCCTTTTGAAGCCAGGTGCGTCAGGGCGGGCGCCCTGTGGACCCTATGGACTTCGTAGAAACAGAAATAACAAAAAGTTCTTACCATATTTCTTGTTTTCTACTTCAGGGTCCACAGGGTTGACCTTGGGGATGTCCGAAAGCAGTTCAACTAAGGGCAGGGACGCTCCTGTGCAGAAAGGAGAATCCTGCGCCCAAAGGATGCATCCTGAGAGGCAAAGGTGTCAAACGCATAAAACCTCAAAAACGTCTGAATGGAAGACCAAGTGGCTGCCTTGCACAGCTGAATAGCGGAGGCACCACGTCTAGCAGCCCAAGAAGGACCCACAGACCGAGTGAAATGAGCCTTAACAGAGGCTGGAACAGGTAAACCTTCCTGTACATAAGCCTCCCTAATAACAGAACAAAGCCAACGGGCTAAAGTTTGTTTGTTGGCAGGCCAACCCCTCTTATGAAAACAAAAAGAGGACAAACAGAGAATCGGACCTTCTTCCAGAAGCAGTCCGATCAACAAATTCTGAGAGCACGGACAACGTCCAATGAAGCCTCGCCAGCTGTAAGATCAGGGGACTGAAAAGCTGGCACCACCACTTCCTGATTGATGTGGAACTTAGAAACAACTTTACGCAAAAACTTAGGACGAGTGCGAAGCACTGCTCTGTCCTGGTGAAAAATTAAGAAGGGGGGACTACAGGAAAGTGCCCCCAACTCGGATACCCTCCTGGCCGAAGCAATTGCCAAGAGAAACACAGTCTTAAGTGTTAACCACTTGAGGTCAACCGACTGAAGAGGTTCAAAATGAGGTCCCTGCAGGACCCGAAGAACCACCGCCAAGTCCCACGGAGCCACTGGAGGCACAGACACCCTGGAAAAAGGTGTGAACGTCAGGCAATGTAGCGATTCTACGTTGGAACCACACAGCCGATACATGAACCTTCAGGGAAGCAAGACGTAAGCCCAGGTCAAGACCAGACTGCAGAAATGCTAAAATCCTAGAAACACCTGAGGATCAAAGTTTCTGGACTCACACCACTGAAAGTGTGCCACACTCTGTGGTAAATCCGTGCAGAGGCAGGTTTACGCGCCCTCAGCATGGTACTGATGATAGAGCTTGAAAAACCTCGGGACCTTAAGACGGCTGTCTCAAGAGCCACGCCGTCAGACAGCTGACCCAGATCTGGGTAAAGGCAAGGCCCCTGAGACAGCAGGTCCCGACGCTGAGGCAGAAGGAACGGGGCATCTACGGACAAGCTCCTGAGATCGGAGTACCAAGGACGTCTGGGCCACGCTGGAGCCACCAGCAGAGACGTGCCCCCGTCCTGTTTGATTTTTCTTAGTACCTGAGGTAGCAGGGAGATCGGTACGCTAGGTCCATTTCACCGACAGAGCGTCCACCAGGCTTGCGCCTTCGTCCCTTGTCCTTGAGCCGTACACGGGTAACTTGTAATTGTGACGGGAGGCCATCAGGTCCAACTCCGGCAGTCCCCATTTGTCCACGAGAAGTTGAAACACCTCTGGGTGAAGCGACCATTCCCCGGGATGCACGTCGTGACGGCTGAGGAAGTCTGCCTCCCAATTGAGGACTCCCGGGATGAAGACTGCAGAGATTGCTGGAAGGTGGCACTCCGCCCAAGCCAGGATCTGAGACACCTCCGACATCGCAGCTCGACTGCGAGTTCCTCCCTGGTGATTGATGTACGCCACTGTGGTGGCGTCGGATTGCACCTGAACTGCCCTTCCGTGAAGAGCGGTGCCTGACGACAGTAGAGTCCTGTACACGGCCCGCAGTTACAGCACGTTTATGGGAAGAACTGCTTCCTCCGCAGACCAACGGCCCTGAAGAGACAACGAGCCGGTCACTGCCCCCCCAACCCTGGAGACTGGCATCTGTTGTGAGCAGAACCCAGTCCGGGATCCAAAAGGGGCGACCCTCGATGAGATGAGCTGGTTGAAGCCACCAAGCTAGAGACTGGCGCACTTCCGAGGACAAGACCAGTGTCTGGGATCGGATCCGGTGAGGTAACCCGTTCCATTCCGATAGAATCTGCCCCTGCAGGGGCCTGGAATGGAACTGGGCAAACTCCACCATGTCGAATGCCGACACCATGGACCCTAGGCCTCTCATGGCCGAGTGTACCGACACCCTCGCACTGCTCAGGCAAATGTATACGCAGTTGTAGGGAGGACACCTTTTCCGGAGTCAGGAAAATCCTTTGCTGACGAGAATCCAGAAGGGCTCCCAAATGAACCATCCGTTGTGATGGGATCAGAGATGACTTCTTACAATTTATCAACCACCCGTGTGCCTGAAGACAAGCAATGGTCAGGTGGAGATGTCGAAGTACCACCTCCGGGGAGCTCGCCAGCAGCAGAAGATCGTCCAGGTACGGCAACAGAGACGTAGACCCTGACCCCGAAGGTGGGCAGCCATAACCGCCATCACCTTGGTGAACACCCTCGGAGCCGTGGAAAGGCCAAAAGGCAACGCCCGAAACTGGTAGTGATGTTGCAGGATAGCAAACCTCAGATACCGCTGGTGTGCCGGTGCTATGGGCACGTGGAGATAGGCGTCCTGGATATCCAGGGAGACCATGTAATCCCCGGGTTCCATCGCCAGAATGATGGAACGTAACGTTTCCATCCTGAACCTTGGAACACTGGAGGTATTTGTTCAGAGACTTCAATTTCAGGATAGGGCGATGAGAACCATTGGGCTTCTGTACCAGAAGCCGAGTAGAATAGTACCCCGTCCCGCGTTGAGACTGCGGAACGGGAACAATGACCCCTGCTTGTAGCAAGGATTGTATAGCCACCTGAATCTGGGAAGCTTTGGTCTTGTCCAGAGAAGGACTCGTGCAAAAAACTGGTGGGGCGGCCTGACCCGAAAAGACAGGGCATACCCCTGAGAGACTACGTCTTGAACCCAGGCATCCGTGGTGGTATTGTGCCAACACTGGGCGTATTGGAGAAGTCTGCTTCCCACTCTGAGGTCCCCCAGAGGGAGGCCCATCCCATCAGGCAGCAGATTTATCCTCCTGCTTGGAAGAAGGGCGCCGAGCACTCCAGGCTTGCTTCTTGGGTTTAGAGGCGGTCTTAGCCGCCAACTGCCTCGGGAAGGACTGACCTTTTGCCTTATCCTGAACCCTAAAAGGAATGAAGAGCTGAGCTCTGGACCTTGGCAGGCGTTGCTGCTGAAGGGAGGAAAGCTGACTTGGATTTAGCCAGGGTATACACTATTTTGTCCAAGTCCGGACCAAATAGCAATTCTCCATTGAAAGGTAAGGCCTCCAGACCTTTCTTTGAATCAGAGTCCGCTCTCCAGGACCTCAGCCATAAGGATCGGCGGGCAGACACTGCTGCAGCCGATACTCGAGAGGTCAGCAGACTAGCATCCAAAGAGGCTTCTCCAATGTAGAAAGCAGCATCTCTCATCTGACCCAACAACGGCCCTCTGGACATCCGGAGCATCGTCCGAAAAGGTATCCTCTAATGCGTTAGCCCAACCCTCAATGGCCTTGGCCACCCAGGAGATGGCCATGGACTTTCGGGCCACTGCCCCTGAGAGGGAGTAAATGGACTTCAAGCAAGTCTCAACTTTTCTGTCCATGTGATCCGTCAGCGAGGATATAGACGATAATGGCAAAGTAGCGCTCCTTATTAAACGGGTGACGTGGGAATCCACCGCCGGTGGAGTTTCCCATTTTTTACAATGTGCCTCAGGAAAAGGGCAATTAGAAGCCAACCGCTTCTGTGGTAGGAATCTCTTACTGGGCGCCTGCCAAGCCACCGCCATATGATACGTCAACTGATCAGACAGGGGAAACACTGCAGAAGCCACCTTAGTTTTTTTTAAACTAGGATACTTCGACTTAGGAGCTGGTGCCTCATCCTCTATTAGGAGAATGGCTCGCACCGCCCTAACCAGCGCTCGCACATTAATGGACGACTTGGTATCCACTTCCTGGACCGATGTGTCCGAGTCAGTGTCATCATGAACCTCCCCATCATCTGAGGACCCCTCGGAGTCCGATACATGCACCGCCTGCGCCATTAGCGTGCGTTTTGACGCCCTAGAAGGCATGTCATTCTGCAACATTGACTGAAAAGCCGAAGACGCGGACGCCAAATTTTGTACTGAGTTGGAGAGCACATCCACCCAGGGTGGTGGAGTCGCCACAGGGGCCTGAAAGGGAACCACAGACTGCTGCGTCACAGGGAAAGCCTGTATATACAAAGGTAACCCCGCATAAGGACCAACAGACTGAGACCCGAGGGGGCTCCGCTATAATTGCGGGACACCCGGGGGAATGGGGGGACGGCCGGCTGGGGCAACGCCCTAGTAGGGACAGCAGTCGGGACCGACAGACTGTCTGCAATAGACACCAGCACCTGAGAAAACATTGCCCATGGTGGTTCCTGCGTCATAGGAGGTTTTGATGGGCCAGGAACCACCTGGCACCGTCTACACAGGCCATCCTGTGACAAATCCTCCCTATCCACTCCTGCCGAACAGCGTCCGCAGGAGACCAACACCGGAGCCACGGAGTGCTCAATCTGAACAACAGCCCACAATATGGAACGGTGTAGCACACCACTGTATGTGACGGACCTCACAAATACGTAGATCTATATAAGTGAGGTACACAGAAAGAACACCCCTCCCCCGCGCACCTGTGGGCCGTAGGAGAAGTAAAGGGATAGGTATAAGCCGACAGTAAGTAGAAATAAGCACAGACAGGCAGCACTAGCAAAAGTCACATACCATGCAGAGAAGATATACCCACTGCACCTTTCCACTACAATCAACCTCCCAGATTCAGTGTCTGGGTGGGCTATAGCACGGTGTACACTGTCCTTGATCGGGAGAGAGGTACACAGGGGGACCGGTCCGCGTGCTCCCTGAGAGATCTGTGCTGCCACAGAGAAAATGGCCCCCAGAGACCTCAGAGAAGGAATGACCGAGTAACCGCAGCTCAGCGACGCCAGACTATGTGCTGAAAGGCGTGCTGAGCTGAGGGGAGGAGCCACTAAACAGGGAAGGTTTCCTCCTCTGGCTAGCTATTAACCCCCGGGTTGCCAGCATCCCGCTTGCCGCTAAATAACCTTGGTGGTTTGGTGGATTGACGGGGTACTCCTCCACTGGAGTGGGAGCCTGCCGCCACCGCTAGCAGCCCCCGGTCTGTCCCCTATAACCGGGGGCAAAGGACTGCATATAGAGTAAGACCCGCGAGCCGCCGCTAATCGGCGACTCGCGGCTTACCTTCTCCCCAGCGACTCCGGCAGCAGCCCAGGGAGGTACCCAGAGTCGGGCTAGTACGGACTCTGGCCTCCCGCCGCGATCCCCAGTGTGAAACTGGCGTTGCGGCGCCAGCGGGGAGTAAGAGCGGCAGTGTGGGCGTCTGTACAGACAGCCCTTCGCTGCCACGCTAGAGAGCCCCTGTTATAACATAAAAAACGAACATGCTCTTTTTTTTATTTATTTAAATAAAGCTATTCCTGATACAAGGGGAGCCCGCTGCCGCTACTAGCGCAGCCGGTCTGTATTGCGGCTAAAGACTGCCTTTCATCCCCGCGCGCAGCCCAAAGCGCTGCGCGCGACTTACCTGGCCCCGTAGAATGCGGCAGCAGTCAGTGGGGGCTCCCGGAGCCACGCTAGTACTGACTCCGGGGTCCCGCTGCGATCCCCAGATCAGTACTGGCATTGCAGCGCCAGCGTGGACGTCCAGATGGACAGTCTGATGTTGCCGCTCTGAAGATAGAAAATATAAATAAAATCTTTTTAAAAATAAGAATAAAGCTTAGGGGCTGCTTATGCAGCCCCCCTGCGCAGGGTGACCCGACTCCGGCCGGGCACCAACTCAAACTGAGGTGCCTGTGGCTCGGGGTATAGAGGAGGATGGACCCAAGAGCATCCTGGGAGCAGCTAAAGCTTTAACTGCGTGGTGCCCGTGGATCCAGATCCAGCTATACCCCAAGGTCTACCGTGTGGACCCCCTATGGACCCTGAAGTAGAAATATAAAATGAGGGCAGAGAAATCTAGGACTGCTGGAGGTGCATAATCCAGAAGGACGAGGTGCTGCAAAACACACAGGCCAGGCACAGAAAAGTCCACAGAACAACCCCAGCACTCCAATGCATCTCAACACTACTTTCCCTGCATTGGAGGGGAGAGTACACGGGAGGAGAAGGAGCTGGTGCTGGCTGCTCCCTGAAAATGGCATCTATTACATGCTTTGGTGGGCTTGCCAAGTGGCATAATACCTAGGTTTCTCCATTCTCTTAGAGCTCTACATGTGGCCTGCACAAATGGAAAGGCGCTGAGCTGTTCGTGCAAAGTTGGGAGTGTACAATTTTATAGTGAAAAATGCAGTGGCGGCAGTGACACGTAAGGTTTAATCGGCAGCTAAAACCATTACTTATATAAAGAGAGACCATTGCAAAAGTGAATTCAGAATAAAATACAACTTTTCAGTGTACGTAAGATTTACTCATAAAAATTTAATTTCCTCTCCTAATTAATTGCTTTAATTTTGTAACTTTTGAAAATGTAATACGGCTGCTTGGGAAGAAAGAACTAGGGTTATTGATGTTCACCAATTTACGAGAAACACCATTAGATGAATAAAAAGGGGACTGTGTAATCCTCGATACAAGGGAATCCACGTGTGCCTAGGGATGACATTGTACACACGGCAGGGGTACAGGATACTGTGGGTACTGAGACCAGTCCTTGAACTAAACTTCCACACTCTTGAGCACAATCACTGGAAACCAGTTTCTTCCCTCACTTCTCACCACACTATTATGATCGGAAAGCTATAGATGGTAAATGGTACAGAACAGAGGCCACACATACCAAATGGGGAGAAGCGCCATGATCTGTTTTATTACCGTACATTAATTTCTACTTTAGGGCACAAAGTCTTGTTAGCCCTTTACAAGACATCAAAACAATGTCACTGTACAAGATCAGATGCATCCAGTCTTCAGAAAATTCCATCTCCCAAACCTGCTTTAAATTTAACATGTGTTTAACAATTTTTCTTCTTCTTTTAAAGAAAGGGATAGGTCAACCACCAATCTTCATCTCCACCACAATATAACAAAGCATAATGTCATTTTTCAGAGTAGCATATATTGGCTGTGCTTTAAAGAAACTTCACACCATTGTGTATCCCATGCAAATTGTTTTAATTTCTAGGATCGAAACACCCAGGAGTGCGAAGTCTGACAATACCTGTAATAGATGCGGCTGGTCAGCAAGTGGGATAGCTTCTGCTAGAGGAACTTCAAAAGGATTAGGTGGAATGCAACCGAGGAACGTCATAGAATCCGAACGGCGGAAAAAGGGGTGATTCTGGCCCGTCTCGGCAGGTAATGTATCGTCATCCTTGTCATTTAAAGTGGAACCTGACAATTACATATAGATTCCCATTATACACATTTATATACTGGTCTCAGTGCACATACAACAGGAACTTTGACAAATTGAAGAATACGAGCCCATAACAGCAAAAGCACACGTGTAACTATTTGCCATTCTTGTCCACATGGTGGACGCAGTAATAGCTGTTTGCTAAACAGGACTCTTCCCAATGATATATAAGCCATAACAGATCTGTGCAAAGTCTATATTTTTATCTCGACATGTACAAGTCATCCAGAAATTAATTAGCAAGTAAAGGAATGTGATAACGAAGTGTAAATAACTTCTCTGCACTAACTCTGATTGGTGTCATCATCATTTTCATGCTCCGAGTCCTCATTATCAAGGCCGAGCTCCAAGAGTTCCCTGGTCCTAGAAAGAAGAGCATGAACATTGATTAACAAAAAAAACTACCATTCTCTGACATAACTGCAGCAGAGAATGGAGAGTCAATTTACTAAGAAACAATGACTTGACATGGTTCAAAAATACTACAGGTTCAGTCCATGAAATAGCTGCTCTAGTGTATACACGCCACACATTAAGAGCTTAGTCTAGTTGCCAACATAGTTTTAGACCATAAATGTTTAATAGACACAAAGTTGTTCCGCTAATCAGAACAAGCTTCGATAAAGCTCAGCTTTCTTCCTTCTGTATCCCAAAATGTGCAGTTTGTCACCACAATCACCAACACTCTTCTGAGTTGCGTAGCGTAGAGCAATATGGCAGTGACCAAGAGCTGTTTTCACAGTAACCAAAATTACAGGCAAACGTACCTTTTTCGTTCCAGCTGTGGAGTGTCCAGTGTGGTCTGTTGGTTCATGGCTTTAATCCAGTAGATAAGAGCCTGGAAAACATATGCCACGTGTTTCAGGGAACAAACGTCCAGCACAGGGAGCACATCAGAGTGTTCATCATTGTGTGAGCGCATTAGTGAGAGCGCATAGTTTAGAAAATCTCCACGCGCTGACATCCCCTGGCGAGCGCTCAGCAGCGTTGCTCTTCTAGAAAGAAAGAGCAACATTACTTTAACAGTTAAAAGTAGCTAGTATTAATATTCAGACACTAAAGGCAAAAGGCAAAATTAAAAACAGAGTTTAAGGTGGAATTTCTTAAGATACACTTTATAAACACCATAGTTACCTATCTTTGGTTCTGTGTTCGACCCAATCCAGCAGGTACCCTTATGCCTGCCATAGTTTGGCAGTGGCCTCCTCACTTCTATCTACCTCCTTTGCTGGGATTTTTTTTTTATTCATAAAAGCAATATTTTGGTGACCGATAACACCATGCCACAAGATCACACCAAACCACAAGATCAGATGGACCCTATGTAAATAATATTTTGTGATCATGTGTAACTTATTGACCAACTCTAAGTAACTCGAAAGTGAGATTTTAAGTCTGTGAAATCATCTCTCTGAATCCATCAGGAGTATAGGTGCCTGGCCATGCGTTTGGACACTTAGAAATCAGATAGTCTGAAGTCGTCCCTATTTATATCCCTTAGCATGCCAGGAATCTGTTATTTTACTAATCAGGTGCTGCGTAACCAAGAGATGAACAAGATCATCAGGAAATGTCCTCCTAGAAAAAGTGACCTTAAACAAGGGAGAACTAATTGCAAGTGTCCCCCAACGCATTCAGAGAAAAGGATTTAATGCAAGTTTAAATATCCTGTTCTCTCATTTATCCAGTCAGAAAATACTGGAATCACAAGGATATTGCACACAACTACCCCTCGGGGAGAGTACATTCTATAGTTGCTGTATGCAAAGTTCTCTGTTCAAAGCTTGCATTCTTGGATGTAAAATCGGAACTTCTAAAACTTTGCATGGACAGAGGGCGCGTTGGCAGTTCGACGTAGCTGCTCAGCCAATTCCTCATACTAAGCAGCCCATGAGGCAGTAACTGATCTAGTAGAATATGTCCTAACACTTTCAGGTATCTGTTTCCCTGCTCTAAAGTAAGCTCATCAACAATACTCCGCTTGGTTGCAGGCCAACCTCTACTGTGGGAATCTAACAGGAACAAAAGGTCAGTTTTGCAAAATTCTAACAGTTCAGGGGTATCCAACATGTGGCCCACCAGCTGTTGTGGGACTACACATCCCAACATGCCTTGCAATAGCATTAGTATGCAGCTGGAGGGTCGCATGTTGAATAACCCTGACACACATCATTCGAGCCCTGACAATATCCAGCAAGTGAAAGACTCCCAGTTCTTCCAAAGATTAACCACAGCCCACAACCATAATGATGATATTTTCTCATTTAAAACTAGACACTACCTTAAGCTGAATTTTTTGATTTATTTTTTTTTGGTTTTTTTTTAAAAAGAATGCAAGACAGAGCACTTCTATTCATAACTCTTTCATTGTAGATATAGCCAAAAGAAAGGTTGCCTTCCTATGTATGAAACTTCAAACCCAACAACTCAGGAAAAAAAGGAGGATGTTGTCAGGCCGTTAAAACCAAGTTTAGGTCCAAAGAATATTTAGGAGAAATGAATAGTGGATGTGCATTCTAGCAAAGGTGCCAGCTTCTTCTGAAGAGCCAGAGATCTTTTATTTTATAGAAGTCTTAAGTCAAACCACTTTCAAATGAGCAAAGGAGGTAGAAAACTCAAAATTCTTGCATCAGATGACGAAACTAGCTTTATAGCATAAACCATGGTCTCAACCACACTGTCAGAGAAGCACTTTGCCTGAATAATTGTTGTACCAGCAGCCCTACTGTTCCCGTCATAACTGTCCCGTCTTTTAAACCAAGACATTGCTGCAAACATGAGGTGGTTATGTACCATTCCAGTGCCAATAGAATCGCATGAACACCCTTGCTTACCTTCTTTAGAATACGAGGAAGTACTGATGGAACTGGTAAATGAAAGTTCCATGGGACAGACATGCCAACTACCAAACGCCTAACCTTGAGCAGTAATGATACAACTTGAGTTGTGGTTCAACTGAGATACCATTATGTCAACTGCGGGATGATACCATTTGCCCATGACCTATTGAAACATTTCATGGAGGAAGAAAACACTCTCCAGAGGGTTTTATTCATGGTCAGGAAGTTCTTTCTGCCTCCCTGTTGGACAATGCATGCCAAACGCTGTGGTGTTCTCCTACCATCTTTCTAGTCTTTCCTTGCAAAGAGCGCTTAACACCATTCTCCGCTGCAGTAAATTTATGAGGAGCTTTGACTCCTGAAATAAGGCCCCACAGACAGCACTAACGAGAGTAACAGTGCCCTAAAGGTTGACATCTGTAGTCACAATTGACACGTCCCAAATGGCAAAGGAATTACCTCTGGTCAGGATATCACCCTGAACTCCGAAAGGAGCAACGAATGCTCCCTCTAGATACCGCCCGATGAACTTGCCCCATTTTTCCAAATATGAGAAATACTCTCAGACAGAACCATGCAAACTGTACCATTTTGAAAGTCAAGACAATCTATCCCAAGAGCCTCATGAAAGGATTCTGTAACCGTTTGTCTTGGTAAGTAATCAAGGAAAAAAACCGAACAGGATTTTACACTGAGACACTTACTAAATGGATTCCCGGCAGGCTCAGGCTGGGTAATTCCTTTGTCTGTGTGTCAGTGTTTCCAGTATCCCCCATTTGGATGAATATGTAAGAGGAGGAAAGAGAAGGAAGACTGGTACACAGAAGAATCACACTCACATACTAGGCAGACTTAGACCGGTGACCAGGAAACCCAACCCAGAGAAGCTAGGGGTGTCAGGGCGGGCAACCTGTGGATCCTATGGACTTAGAAGAAAGAGCGTTAACAAAAAGGTAAGTTTTGCCATAACGCTCATTCTTCTTCAGGGTCCATAGGGATACACAGGTATACCATGGGGATGTCCCATAGCAGTATTCAAGGGTGGGGACATTCCTGAGCTGAGAGGAGTGTCCTGCATCCAAATGAAGGATCCTGAGAGGCAAAAGGTATCGAAGGCATAGAACCTAAGAAAGGTGTGGAAAGAAGACCACGTGGCTGCCTTACAAAGCTGTTCAGCTGAGCGCCACAGAGGGCTACCCACGAGGGACAGACAGAGCGAGTGGAATGAGCAGTGACGATAGCTGGTACAGGAAGGCCGGCCTGCGTATAGGCCTGTGAAATAGTCATGCAAAGCCATCTGGCCAGAGTCTGCTTGTTAGCTGGCCAGTCCCTCTTGTGGAATCTATAAAGGACAAATAGGGAATCTGGTTTTCCAAAGCAAATTTGTACGGTCCACGTAGATCCTGAGAGCACGGACCACAACCAAGGAGGCCTACAGAGAGGTCTGGTGATTGGAAGGCCAGAACTACAATTTCCTCATTAATATGGAAATGAGACTCAACCTTGGGAAGAAAACCAGGATGAGTTTGAAGAACAGGCCTGTGCCGATGAAAGATCAGATATGGGGAGCGACAGTAAAGCACCCCTAATAAATCTGACACCCTACAGGCAGACGCAATAACCAGAACAGTCTGCAGTAAGCCACTTGCGTTCCACTGAATCCAGGGGTTCAAACGAAGGGCCCTGAAAGGCATGGAGAACCACTGACAAATCCATCGGAGCAACTGGAGGGACAAAGGGAGGTTGAATACGGAGGACACCTTGGAGAAAGGTGTGGACTTCCAGCAGTGGGGCAAGTCTGCGCTGGGACCAGATGGACAGAGCAGAAACATGCACTTTTAGCGAGGCTAGACAGAGTCCAAAGTCCAGTCCTGCTTGAAGGAAGGCCAGGACTCGAGACCCTAAAAACCTGGGAGGGTCGTAGTTTCTGGTATTACACCACTGGAAGTATATATGACACTGATAGATTCGGGCAGATGCCAGCTTACGTGCTCTGAGCATAGTCTGGACCACAGTGCGAGAAATCCCTTTGGATCTCAGGAGGGATGTCTCAAGAGGCACACCGTCAAAGACAGACGACCCAGGTCCGGATGTAGACAACAGATCCGGCCGTTGAGGAAGTAGAAAAGGAGCATCTATGGAGAGGCTCTGTAGATCGGAGTACCAATGTCGTCTGGGCCAGGCCGGAGCCACCAGTAGGACAGTGCCTCCCGTCTTGCTTGATCTTCCGAAGGACTCGAGGAAGCAGGGAGACTGGAGGGAATAGGTACGCCAGATGGAAGAGCCACTTCGCTGACAAGGCGTCTACGAAGGCTGCTTCGGCACCCCTTGTTCTGGACCCGTACACCAGCAGCTTGCGATTGTGTCGGGAGGCCATGAGGTCCACCTCTGGCAGGCCCCAATTTTCCACTAGAAGTTGAAAGACTTCTGGGTGGGTGGAGAGACCACTCTCCAACATGCACGTCGTGACGACTGAGGAAGTCTGCTTCCCAATTTAGAACTCCCGGGATGAACACCGCTGAGATGGCCAGGAGGAGACATTCGGCCCATGTGAGAATACATGACACTTCTGACATAGCTGACCGACTTCAAGTGTAGGCCACTGCAGTGGAGTTGTCTGACTGCACAGGCTGACCCTGAAGAATGTCCTGAGCCAGAGTGAGGGCATTGTAGATGCCCAATACGTTGATTGGTAGGGTTGGAGCTCCAATACGTTGATTGGTAGGGTCGTCTCGACCGAAGTCCAGTAGCCGTGGATGGAATGTTGAACAGTCACTGCGACCCAGCCCTGGAGGCTTGCGTCTGTCAGGAGGACCCATTCCGGGATCCAGAAGGGGCGACCCCAAGTTAGGTGTGCCGTCTATAGCCACCAGGAGAGGGGCCGACGCACCTCTGGAGAGAGCACCATCATCATCTTGGGTCTGATCCGGTGAGGTAACCCGTTCCACCTGAAAATGTTGCAGGGGCCTTGAGTGGAACTGAGTGTACTCCATCATGTCGAAGGTGGAGACCATGGATCCCAGAATTTGCATTGCTGAGTGAATTGACACTTTGTGACTTGAGTAATCTGCACACTCGTCGTTGCAGTGTGGAGATCTTGTCCGCTGTCAGGAAGAGCCCCCAGATGGACCCATCTTTTGGGACGGGCCCAGGGAGGACTTTTTACAGTTGATTAGCCAACCATGGGCCTGATTCAGACCCACTCGCGAGCGGCTGTCCGCTCGCAAGTGGGTCGATGTTCTGGACTGAGCATGGGCACGACGGAGGGAGCTCCGTCGGGCGCATGCGCCAGACGCGACGAGCGAAGGAAAGTCCTTCGCTCGTTGTGTCTGATCAAAGGGGGCGTGCTGTCGATGTTGATTGACAGCACGCCCCCTTTGGTAGGCGTGCCTCCCTGACGGGGCGTTCCCACGGGAACGCCTCCCGTCAGAAGCCGGCCCACTGACATCACTAGTGATGTCAGTGGGAGTGATTTTGGCTCTGATAGAGCCAAAATCACTCCGGAGCTTGCGGTTGAAAACCTCAACCGCAGGCTCCGGCTCGCAGTTTCGATGGTCGCGATGGTCACGACCATCGCGGCCATCAAACTGCACGCTCGTATAGCCTGTGGGTGGTGACCCACAGCTATACGAGCGTCCAGGAGGACGCTCCATTTTCATGGAGGCCGGCCCTCATTCAGAGCGTGCGCTCTGCTCAGAGCGTACGGCTCTGAATGAGGGCCCATGTCTTTCCAGGAAAGCAAGGGTTACCTGTAGATGGTGGAGAGCTTCAGATTTTAGATTGAGGATAGGGCGATAAGACCAGTTGGGTTTCTGAACCAAAACAGGGTGTACTAACCTTTCCTTTGCTGTGATAGCGGAACTGGAACGGTTACCCCCCCCCCCCGCTTGCAGCAAGGACTGATTGGCTTTTTGGAAGAGCAGGGCCTTTGTCGGATCCGAAGGAAGGCCTGCGCAAAAGAATTGTTGGAGTGGCCTTCTTAGAAAAGAGATGGTATACCCGTGAGAGACCCACTTCTTCTACCCAGGCGTCTGTGGCAGTCAGATGCCAGTGCTGGGCAAACTGCAGAAGTCGGCCTCCTACTCTGGGATCTCCCAGGGGGTGGCCCGTCCTGTCAGGCTGAAGGCTTGTCCTCAGATTTGCAGGCCAGGCATCTGGTGGCCCATGTCTGCTTAGACTTGGGCTTGGAGGCCTTAGTGGAAGCTGAGTGTCGAGGAAAGGATGATAGGACCGGATCTGAGGTTTGGGTGTGGATGCTGAGGGTAGAAAGGCAGTATTTGATGCTGCCAATGTAGCCACAAGTTTATCCAAGTCAGGGCCAAACAGGATCTCCCAGTGTAGGGTAGACCCTAAGGCTGGGTACACACGTAAAGATTTTCTGTCCAACCACCCAACTAGTTGATTGGTTGGAATAAAAATCTGGTAAGGTATGGGAGTAACTGATGATCAGCAATTTGCTCCTAAATGCCAGAAAACAAAAATGGTCATCAGACAAGTTTGTTAAATGTTTGATATAAACAATTTGTTCAAACAATAGTTTGTCCATTTTCCGGCATTTTGGAGCAAATCGCTGATTGTCATTTGTTTTCATACCTTACCAGATTTTCATTCCAACCAATCAACTAGTTGGATGGTTGGACAGAAAATCTCTAGGTGTGTATGCACCTTAAGGCCTTTTTGGTATCAGTAAGCCAAAGACTACGATGGATAGCCACTGAAGTAGCCGAGGCTTTGGAGAGCAGGAGACTAGTATCCAAAGCCGCTTCCCCTAAATAGGAGGCCGCATCCCTGATATTAGCTATATAGGACATCTGTTCTCCGGAGGCCTCTAAGGAGAATGATTCCTCTGGAGCATCTGCCCAGCCTTCAATGGCCTTAGCCACCCAGGACAAAGCTGGATGAGCAATAGCTCCTATAAGAAAATACACAGATTGTAGGCCAGCCACAATCTTCCTATCCGTTGGGTCCTTCAGTGAGGAAGCTGTAGAGATAGGTCAAACAGAGCTTTTATGCAAATGTGTGATATGGGAATCTACTGCAGAGGAGGCTTTCCATTTGGCACAGTCAGCTGCCGGATTAAGATAAAAAGATCAGGTGATTTTGGGGTTGAAACTTCTTTACCAGGAGTATTCCAAACTGCTGTCATGTGTTTCGAAAGCTGATTTGAGTGAAGAAACTCTGCCAAAACCACCTTTTGTTTTTTAAATAGCGGGTGTTATGGCTTGGGGGCAGGCTCATCTGTTATCTGGGAGGACAGATTTGACCGCTCACACTAAAGCCAGTAAATTGATTCTAGACCAGAGTTCTTCCTCCCCTGAATTAGACTCAATATTCGACAGATCAGCATCGTCTGCCTCTTCAGATGACAGTTCTAAGAGTTGCGTAGATTACGAGATAACACAGGACGCTTAGTAGTTTTACTAGGTAGGGGCTTCTCACCTTGCAACATAATTTGAAAGGCTGTAGAGGTAGCCGCCAGACTCTGTACTGAAGAGAACATATCTACCCACTGGAGGCGGCATAGGAGGTACCTGTAGTGGCAACACAGTAGGGGGAATTACTGCCGGGACTGCTAGGTGGTCTGCAAAATTAGTCAGCACCTGACACAAGGAGGCCAGGGGGGCACTTGGGCAGGGGCTGGAGGGACTGGTGAAGTAGAACACTTTGCACAAAGTCCGTCCTGAAATAAATCCTCCTCAGATAAACCTGCTGTACAGGGTCTGCACGAAAGCAGTATAGGTGCAGCCGCTTGTTTGCTACTCTTGACCTTGCTAGACATAGTTGCAGAGTAGTATAGCACAGTATGGCACTGAGCAATATGCAACCACCAAGTATGTGACCATAATCACTAAACACAACTGGGCATGCACTATAGTGATTCTACCTATGGTTTAGATAAACTGCAGATCATAGCTCAGATATGGCCCTGAGTGGAGTGTAACTGCACAGTATGCGACAACCATCACAAATACAAGTAAATGTGAAGTGCAGTAGTTTTATACACCGGTATATTAGGGATCATGAAAGAGCAAATCAGATCTCAAGAATATTGATTGAGAGAAGGGATTGCCCTGTTGTTCAACAGCGAAGGAAGGTGTGGTGAAAAGTCATGGTGCTCCAACCCCTCAGGCTTACATATGTAGTGAGCAGGATCCAATCCTGAATTAGAAGTGTCTTCCATTGTCCAAGTGGAAAACTGGAGCCACCACAGGAGGGAGTGAAAAGGAAATGAGCCGAGAACGCAGATGAAAATGGGAGAGGTTCCACTTGTAGAGAATTTCCATCCAGTGGGGCCTAGAGGAAAATAGAGCATATTCCATCATGTCAAAGGTGGAAACTAGCTTCCCCAGAACTCACATGCAGAGGTGGATTGAAACTCGATGCATCCATAGCAAAGACTGTATCATGGATTGTAATGACACAATCTGGTCCCTGGGTAGAAAAACTCACTGTGCCCTGCAATCCAGCAGAACTCCCAGATGAAGCATCCGTTGCGACAGCGAAAGGCTGAACATGTGCCAATTTATGAGCCGTCCGTCCGTCTGAAGAACATGCATCGCTAGGAGATGTTCATGAAGAACAGGAGACTGGGCCACAATGGGCAAGTCATCCAGGTAAGGGATCATCCAAATCCCTCGAAGAGGGAGGTCAGTCGCCATTGCTGACATAACTTTCAGGAATACACGAGGAGCTGTTGATAGACCAAACGGTAAGGCTCAAAACTGGAAATGGTCTGATAGAAATGCAAGACGGAGATGTCGCTGAGGATCCTTCTGAATGGGACTATGTAAACAGGCATCCCTGATATCCAAAGATGCCATTAAACCTCCAAGCTCTAAGACCTGTATGATAGACCGGAAGGATTCATTCCTTAACTTTGGAACCTTGAGGTAAGGCTTCTTTGAAGACCAAAGCATAATGCCACGATACTATGGTTTGTACCCAGGAGTGAGAAGTTGACTGCAGCCAGACCTCAGAGAAAAGAAGTAGGCAGCCTCCCACTATGTGAACTCCCAGGTGGGAGTTTACACTGCCATGACGTATGTTTAGCCGCCTGAAAGCGTCCTGACCAAGTCTGTCTGCCAAAGAGCTCGTCTGAGAGCAACTGCTAAAGATTAAACTTTCTTGGAGAGGAGACAATACTGTTACCTATATGTTGGACATTTGTGGGACTATGAAGCTTTAAATCAAACAGTTTAAAAAGGTTTTGCTAACAGACTCTGCAGGAAGTTTAAAAGCGTACCTGTTGCCTACACAGTGGACACAGCATTTTTGAACAATGAACCAATACATTTGAGGCCTTTCATGCCTGGACAATTCCTGTAACAGCTCATCTTTTAACAGTACCATTTGAAAAGGATAAGAACAAGGCAGCATTGACTAAAGTCTAAATTATATACCTTCTGCCTTCTAGTGTCCTCAAACTTGCTTCTTCACGTGCAGTCATCCTCTCTCTACGGGTAGGATTCTGGGATGCATGGAGAGGATGGTTTGGATGACCAGGATCCCCAGCAGATGACAAAGCAGACCCATAACGAAGCTGAGCTTCAGTGGAGTCCATTATGCTGACCATCCAGTTCCAGGTTGGGATAAGTTTTTCTTCTACATAGTTCTAAAGCATAAGACAAACAGGCTTGAATAGGAAGGGAGGCTACTAGCTAATGATATTTAAAAAAAATTATATATATATAAAATTGATTCTTCTCAATAACATGAAACCCACACACAAGTAAATAATAGAATACCTGCAAGTTAACGGCATCTTGGTAAGTCAGTTTTACAGCAGCAGGAATCTGAGAGTAGACCAGGTGGTTATACTTGGGAATCAACCCCATAAGATCCGATATTTGCCGAATGACTATACTGTAGGCCCTTGCTAGGCTGCTGGCAGATGTCAGGTAGCTGCTGGAGTTGCTTGCTTCGAGGGCGGCTGCAGCACTGGAACTCATGTTGCCACTTCGACGTAAACTGGATGGTTCGATGTAAATCAGCGCACCTGAGCTGGCTACAGAATGAACACAACATAAAAATATCACAACCAAAATACTTCCAGCACAGAAAACAAGTGTTGTAAGAAGTCCTGAGTCTAATTCAGATTGATGGTGTACAATTTTATAACAGATTTCAATTTTGACAACTATATTAAGCAACTTTGGTTAAAATTAAACAAAGGAACAAGTTCTAGTTATACAATCTAGAATTTTTTTAGACTTAAGCAAGAACTATTAAAGGAATAAATGGTAATTAATATAAAATAGATTTGTTTTCAAACTAACCTATACAGCGTCTGTGTTTCAACATAAAAGGACACTTGCACTTGCCTGCAGGGGTGGAGGTGCTAGATGGAGCAGTATTTGGTGCTCTTTGATTCTGCGTGTTCCGTACAGCCCACTGCATTGAACGAGGAGCTTGTGCAGCACCATTAGCATGGGTGCTGTTGGTAGACCTCTCCAAAGGTTCATCAATCATGAAGGTCTCCTGGTCAAGATCGTCGCTTTGACTACTACTGCTGTCAGAGTCACTGGAGTCATTGGACTGGGAGTCATCTTCAGAAAAGAAAGCTGGGACACTGCTTGCACCTGCACAGGAATAGGTTTATGTTTATGCCTATATAGAGACTATTTGTTCCACAATGACATTTGCTCTTCCGTGACCTCACCTGCTTCTGAACCTGCTGTGGCTGCAGTGACCACACTTCTGCGGCCACTAGCATTGTCCTGGTTACTGTGGTTACTCTCGCTGTCACTTTCGGTCTCTGCAGCAGCTAGAAGATCTAACTCCATATCACTCCCTAGAATACAAATTCTCATAAGGATGTGGACTCCGCATAGGTGTATAAAGTTTATGATTATTATACAGTGCACACTACCATCTTCATCGTGCTCATCATGTTGTCCTTCAGCTTCTGCGTTCTCCTCCCCATGTTCCTCTTGTTCATCGTGGTGATCTTCCTCACCAGCCACTCCTTCAACAACCTCCACCTGACAACAAACCAGACTTACAGGATCCAGAGAAGAAGCAAGTGTCCAAAACAGTGGACACTTTAGTCCATTGGCGACTTGACTTTACCACTACCCTAATCAACATACAGATGTGTCCACATACACCTATCCTCATTGTGCCAATTAAAGCCCCTTTGGCAGACAACAGACGCTCAAATACTAATCCTAAGTACCTAGTACACTAAGAAGTAAGATGCAAAACTGAATGAAAATAACAATTCAGGGTAATAGTGCATGCATACACACACACAGTTAATTACACACAGTTAATTACACATAGTAAATAAAACACACATATACCCTAAAAAAGCAAGCCTAAGACTATTCAAAGCATAATTTTAAACTACTAAACAAAACTGTCCATATTTAAAAGCTGAGAAGTTACCTCTTCCACATCTGCCGATACTATGTCATCCTGTTCCTCATCTCGGCTTCTCACAGGCTGCGACTGACTTATCCTCCTTTGCTGCGGATTTCTAATGATGTATGATGACTGCGACTGACTGGAGCTGAATGAGTAAGTAAATGGTTATTAGATCATTGACCATGTGTGGGCATCATATTGTGTAAAAAGAAAAACAAAGAAGATACTATAGCCTAATCAGGTAGGATAAATGCTCTAAGAAAAAAAAAAAAATAATAATAATAAAAAAACAGGATTTTGGTACTTACCGATAAATCCCTTTCTCCGATTCCACAGGGGACACTGGAGTTCAAGACAGTGGGGTATAGACGGTGGTAGAGCAGAGCCTGGCACTTTAAATAATTCTGAAGTGTGACTGGCTCCTCCCCCTCTATGCCCCATCAGCCCCAGTTTAAGAACTGAGCCCGAGAGGAGACGGTAGACAGTAGGAAAATGAGGAGAAGGAGAAGACCACAGAACGGAACAATACCGACTGAAGAAGAACAGAGGAACCCTCTGCAGGGAACACATGCAGTCACACAACTAGATAAGGACCCAACAAAACGGCAGGAACGCAGCGCTGGGCGGGCGTCCAGTGTCCCCTGTGGAATCGGAGAAAGGGATTTATCGGTAAGTACCAAAATCCTGTTTTCTCCTTCATCCACTAGGGGACACTGGAGTTCAAGACAGTGGGGACGTCCCAAAGCCAACCTCCCGGGTGGGAAGCGCGGAGTACTTGCCGACCTTCCGGCCAACCGAAACAGGGACAGCCCAAGACTGGAGGCATGTCGTAGAGCCAGGAGACAATCAGAGCTCCTTGCTGAACAGTCACAGACATTCCACAACTTACAGCGTAAATTCAATGGAATACGGCTAGAGAGAGTACCCGCAGATGAAAAGCATCAGAACACCGTAAGCTCAGCCAAAAACAGACCAAGCAAGACCGTTGGGAGCAGAAAACCCCAACTAGAATCCATAGAATGGCAGTAACATGAGAAGAAAACTCGAGAAAACCGTATTAGCGACAACTACAGGAAGCTGCAACAGTCTCAGACAGCAGAATCCCAGCACTGCGGGACATCATATAGATAAAAGTATAATGAGACCAATATACAGAGACAGAGCTGGACCTGTCCACAGACTCCTAACAAAGCAAAGGAGGCAAGAATCACGACCTAACAGTCGCCCTGAACCATTCTCGAGGTCCAACAACTAAAGGGTTGGTAACCAGTGGAAGGTTTAAACCATAGAAGTTGTCAACGAGTGGAGATCCCACTGGGCATGAGGCGGATACGAGAGGATTGAGACTACAATTCCTTCCAGTGGGTCAGACGGCAGTACCACCCATCCTGTCAAACAGCAGACAACTTCCTACATGATGGTAGAGTGTAATCAGTACCAACAACTGGCCTGAACATAGTATGAAAACACCCAGGATACCCTTAGCAGAAAAAGAGCACGGATGCCACCTCCACCCAGGGAGAGCTACCAATATAGGGAAGTATCCCATCCGCAAGGCTAAAGCACTAGGACAACTATGAAGTTACCATTGAGGTACCTGTCAGTGTGCTGAATTTATCAACAGATACTGAACAGGAAACAAACCAGGCCCCCTGTATGGAACATAGAGACTGTCACACTTTATAGTAAAGATGTGCATTAGCCCATAGATGTACTTCAGTCCATAACCCCAACAGATTCCAGTAGAATAGGGTCACAAATCTCAATGTTGCAATTATGCACCCACACACCAGGAAAGCTCTAAAGTGTACAGCCAACTGATTTAAAAGAGCGGAAGGCTGCTAGGACAGCAACTAGGGTGCATAAGAGAGAACAACAGCTATGTCAGGATGCATGAAAAAGAAAGCATCTGCCGAGGCATTAGTGGGGTAAGCCTTCTTACCTGTGAGCGACCAGAAGCCCTCTGGACGCTATGTAGGATGTCACTGACCTTATTCATCTCACAGCAAACCACCACGTCAGGTACAGAGAGTAGCCTCAGTGGGCAAAGATCAATGCTCTACAGCACGGACTTCAGTCTGGAGATGCTGCAGAAGAAAATACTGTAGAAACTAGCAAATTGTTAATGGAGACAAGAAGGTCGTACAACAGGACGCTATACCTGAGCCTGTTCCATTAGGGATATGTATCCATATAGAGATTACACATACCCCAAAAACGGTCTGCTAGTGTATCCTTACATTAACACTTATAATGGTGAATTGTGTATTACGCCCACAATCTGATACAACCCAGGCCAGACCCTGCCTATATCGGCGGGTGGCCCTAGGCCTCATGTAAATTAACTAAATAAGCCATGAGGATGGAATAGATCCTGGATTCTCTATGTACTGATAGGAAATGTACCCAAGGGACCTACAGATACCTAGATACCTATTGTAGTGAGATATGCGACAAGACAATAATATAAGGTACCAGAATCGATACCGAGAAAGGTACCTGTACATAGACATAGAACGCGTTAATTATCCCAAGTAAAGAAGAGATATATCCGTAGTGATAACGCCAGTCAGGGGCAAAAACAGATTTCTCCAATTATTAGGAAAATTCATACAAGGAACGGGAATATATCAGTATATATACACATTCACACATATAAACATAGCTGCATGAAAAGGCAAACTCTCTGAAAGGAAGAGTTAGTACCGACATAGTAAGTCACTTGTCAAACTCCTGCACCAGGAGATCCGCACGCTACATTACATATATATATACATATACACACATACACATATCCCGCACCAGGAGATCAGCATGCTATATCTATATATACACACATTGCATTCCTAGTGTCTTACAAGTTTGTTACTAAGTGCGCCCTAGAGTGTAGTTGTAATTAATAGGTCCCCTGAAGTGGACACTGTAGATATAGACTAACGGAAACAGGACTATAACCCGAGGCGGGTGTAAGTACATATCCTTATATACATGTGTGGACATACAGGAAGGCCCCAGGACATGTATAGAGTCCATACTAAAAGCAATGCCGTAGGAGTCTCTGACTATCCTATGTAAGCTGCAAAACATGTCTCTAATCTATAGAGCCACCATATAATATGTATGGATATAAGCGACAGCTTCTGGTAAACCCTGGCAGCTTTCCAGACGTGGAATAAGATGTATCTTAATGAATGTGGAAGTATAGGAATACCTACACATATCCATAATTATATACATAATATACACACACCACCCAATCCCTAGGGAGAGATGGTGTAAAGCGGAGTTATAGAACAAACTACCAGATCAGGAGAGTCCAGCCTCCCATCGCAGCATCCTCTTTAAATATGCTAGGTATCAGACATAAAACTGATAAGAACATATCCTACCCCTGCTTTAATGGTAAGGATAAGAAGCAATTATATATATATATATATATATAAATATATATATATATATATTATATATATATTATATATATATATATACACACACACATACATCTGTATATACACACACACATATATATATATACACATAACACATACATAAATCCCTACATGCCTACGCGTACCTACATACAAGATTAGTAGGTGGCGATATAATTTGAAAAATATAACATGGGCAATAGTTAGAAGGAACTGAGCCCCAGGTCTAAACGCAGGGTTTAGTACAAAATACAAGTATATACATACATGTGGCTTACCTCCACACAGGGAGACTACTCATGTGCCGCGCGTGGCCGTCATTCTACTACGGTGTTGGGGCAGGAAATGTTAGCAACGTACTATCCCAGACTGATTGCGATCCTGGGACTCTTCCGTTACCGGTGTACTCGCCTTATCAGGTGTGCCCTTCTGGCTCCAGATGATGGAAATCAAAAGATGACCTCAGTGATGTGAGACAGCAATGCCAACCACTACAACGGCCATACGTTACTTCTTGTGTGTGCAGCCCAGCAGCTGCCGGGCATCAAAAAAGTACATGAAACTCATGATTGTTTCTCTCCACGGAAATCTTTAGTAAAAGGCGAAAGATTTATTCGATCTGAAGAGAAACCACAGTATAAGGGAATAAATAAGATATAAATCCCTATAGATGCACAGATGCATACCTTCTAAGGTAAGCACCGAAGGCTGTTGAGATTTAACATGTGTAGCCACATATGTGCATGAGAAGAGTACGGCTCATTCTTTAGGCGAGCCAATGTGAGGCCTAAGCCTGGGGATGGGACGCACCCTTGTGCTAACCTTGGGTTAAAGATATGCAATAACCGTAATTTCTGGCAGCAGCCAGAACAGTGGCCCCGACTTTTTAGGCAGAGTGATCTCTGGCAGCTATAGATGCAAGAAACACACTGCATTATTCTGTTACACATCAAGCATATTTGCCCCAGATGTTCAATGTAATAAGCCTGTCGCACCTGGTATACCCAGGCGGTCTCCCATCCAAGTACTAACCAGGCCTGGCGCTGCTTAGCGTCCAAGATCAGACGAGATCGGGCGTGTGGCCGTAGGCGCTGATAGATATGTGGTGGGCAAAGTGGCATGGACACAACCTCTATATTAGGCTGTGGCATGTTCCTCCCCGTGCTTCAGGGTGCCTGGGACCCGGACACTCACTCTATAATAGTGGCGGCGGGTCCTTTCTTTTTTTTTGATATATAATATTAAAACCAGTACACTGCCCAGTTCCGTAGGGTAACTACTTGCAATATAACCGAGATGAGGCAGAGCCAGATCTCTATAAGGACTGCAGGTTAAAGTACAAACTCCACAGTTGTGCCGTTAAACCTAATAAGACCAGGTGCTGTAGGTTTAAGTAAAGAAAAAAACGGTAGAGGCCATATGCAAGCACAGGGAGAACATACAAACTCCAAACAGCTAGGGCCGTACTGGGAATAAAACCCACAACCCTGTTAAGGGTTGCACCCCCACACAACTCCAGAGTGAGGATGCAGGAGATGCTGGCAATAAGCCCCGGCTCCTTTTAAGGCAGGTGCATATGCTAATAATACTCCTGGAGTATGGCGGCATCTGTGCACGCCAGCATGGAGTAGACTCTGCCCCTACTATAATAAGCGGGCGGGGCGCAAACAATGTATTGTAGGCATAATGCGAGTGGGGGAGCGGGAATGAAATAGACAGCGCCGGTGCAATCTTCATACAAGCACCGGCGCCGCAACCCGCAGCCGAGAGCGCTGTGAATAACAGCCTCGCTTCCCGGCGGCTGTGTGCAGAAGCCAGCGCTTCTACAAGCACCAGTGCCGCGCTGAGTAGCTCCCTAAGCCCCGCCAATTGGTGCACTATGTAGACTCCCTTATGGGAGTAGCGGGGCGCGGCAGGCTCCCTCCTCGTGGGGATAGAGCAGAGGGAGGATTCGGCTCTCGTGAGAGCAGCAAACAGAGCGCTGTCAGGCTCTATAAAGTAAGACAGCGCTCATCGTGCAGGGATCAGGCATGCTGCTAGGCAGCAACATTACAGACTGTCTGAACAGTCTCCCTGTACTGGTATCCGCGCTCTATGCGCGGTAGCTCCACCCCTTGTAATAACGCTAGCGGCGTTACAGGATTCCAGGAGGGGATATACTACAGTATATACCACATGAGCCTGGGAGGCGGCGGAGGGGCCGCAGATTAAACTCCGTTTCCCATAAGGGGAACAGAGCTATACTTACCACTGCTGGCATCAGGGCTGCAGCTAGGCATTCGGAAGCACGGACACAGCCTCTATATTAAGCTGTGGCATGTCCTCCCTGAGCTACTGCCAGGGTGCCTGGGACTCCGACACGCACTCTTTTTTTTTAGTGGTGGCGGGTCACCTGATGCCTCCATGTAGCAGGCTGACAGACGCAGTACTCTGTCAGCCTGTCCTCAATGCTTTGTGAAAGCTAGAAATTAAAATAAAGGAAAATAAAAGAAAAAATACTAAGAGTGGGCTGGAGCTCAGCCCTATGTGACCGGCTCTCTCGGGCACATTCTAAAAACAGGGGCTGATGGGGCATAGAGGGGGAGGAGCCAGTCACACTTCAGAATTATTTAAAGTGCCAGGCTCTGCTCTACCACCGTCTATACCCCACTGTCTTGAACTCCAGTGTCCCCTAGTGGATGAAGGAGAAAAAAAAAAAAACACTGGATTTTTAGAGTCACATTAATGTATTTTCTATACATACGCTGAGGTGGGGGGCAATGTCCCCAGGGGACAGACTCCCTTCAAAACATTGGCACTAACTTATCTTTAGAATGTAAGCTCTCTCGAGCAGGGACCTCTTCCCTCATGTGCTTCTCTTTACATTTTCTTTTACTCCTTACTCCCCATAAGGGCACCTAACACGTGACTGCCAACTCCCTGCTGCTTATTGTGAGTGCTTTAATCGCTATTGCAACAATTATACAAGTCGTGTCCTTGTCCTGCACTTTAAGTTACTTGTTTCTTGTTCACTTACTAGTTTTATGTACTATGTAAGGTGATGCGGAACACTTGTGGCACCACAAATAAATGACAATAATAATCGTAATTCCCTCTTCCACGTCCACATTCTGATGGACAATCCATTATTATTCTCATCAAGCCTCATGGGACAGAAAAAAGTTATCTCCCTGAATTCTTTATTTTTTTACATTTTGGTTAATTTTAAATAGGAGAACTAAGGTGTAAAAGGCTGGGCGCACAGTATTCCATTTATGGATAAAGACAAAAGGTTTTAAAAAATTACATTTGGACACTGGAACTTGGGGATGTCCCAAAGCTACCCCATTGCTCATATTTGCAACAATTTAAATCCAAATTTCTCATCCTTGGTCACATATTCAATATGGAATCTGTCAAAATTGGACTGCTTGGGCTGTAGGACTGTTACTCAGCAGAAGCACTGAGCCACTAATGAGGTAGAATGGGACATTATATTGTAAAGAACAAAAGGAGGGAGATGTATTATAGTGCCGCTATAGCTCTTCCTGCTTCACCTCTTTACCGAGGCGACGCGGGAAGCAGTACCGTTGAGATGCATTAACATCTCGCCTGCCGGAGTGGGAGAGTGAAAATCCCACCTCTGGTGATCCCTGCCAGAGCCCACATCGCATCAGACTAGTGCTGAGGCGCTGGATCTCACCGGCCGGCTTCAGTGGGCATGTGTGAGATCATGCAGCTGCAGCAGCCAGGAACTGTGCTGTCACTGCTGTGGAGGACCAACGAAAGCTGCAGCTGTCGAAATAGATAGCTGCAGCTGTCTGAATAATCAGTGCCGCTGACAGTTCATACTTTGGCACACCATCTTGTAGATAGCAGTCACTATAATGACAGGGGCACCCCAGTCATTTAACACCCAACTCCACATTTATACATGGGGATAAAAGATGAATCAGCGCACATAACGTGTACTGATACCACTAAACCCCATAATGCCCCCTCATACATCTCCCCCATGTATTCCAACTGTAGTCTAAGTGTGGCAAATCACAGCTGTTGTATCGACAAAGGCCAACCCCCTATTGTGAGCAACACACAGAGGCAGAAGGTCACCCAATATTCTCAGGTCAAGGGAGCGGATTTAATGCCCGACGATGTGCTACCAGATATTACATACATCACCTCTAAAAGGAATCTTAATTATTATGTGCGCAGGAATCTTATGAATCATGTGCAATGGAATCTTATGCTGCAAAAATGTTTCATATAAAATACAGCTTTATCTTCAGGATATAAGCATGGGGAGTTCCGCTCCATGGAAGTAGCCAAAAGAAAAAAACATTTTCCAAGTAAGAAAATCCTCTGATTGAAGTGGTTCAAAAGATGATATAATTCTTTCAACACTAGATTTAAGTCTCAAAGGCCTAGTGGAAAGCAAAAGTGGTAAAATAAAAAATAAAGTGCACCACACTGAACTTCTTGAAAAAGTGTTATAGCCTTTTCTGCAAAACAGGCGCTACCAAGATAACTGATTATAACATATTTAGCTCATGTGATAATTTCTCTGAGAAATAGGTTTCCGGACCTAGAGCATGGCTTTGAATCCTCTTCTCTTTAGCGTAATGGCTTCAACAACTACACCTTTAAGCAAGTTATGCTAAGCCCTAACGATAATACATGCTTGGAGTAAATAGATCCAGTCTTTGAAAAAGACACATCAGCCAGTCTGCTGCTAACAAACAGCACCTAAACTAGCATTGTCTGATCAATGGTACCATTGCAGTCTCCATCAATGGCAGAAAACTATGTCAGTGGACATCACTAGTGGGATTGAAGGACAGTGGTAGATTCAGAGGGCAGAATTCAATTGTTTCAAACCCACTACGTGTCCGACTGAGCTATTCAATTGTTGCTCCTGTCGGGCGCGATTAGCGTCCGGCATTCCAGATCGCACCCCCCGGGGGTTGCGAGCTGCAGTGCGCTAAAAGTGACCTGTTTGGGTGCCCAAATGGCACTTTTTCGTGATCGCACTTTGGTCGGGTGTACCCGTTTTACAAGGTTAAACCTGACCTTTTTGGGCGCGATCGACGCGTAGATCTGCATCAATTGATTAGACACGAGTTCGGGCGCGCTAAAACTATTGAACTCCACCCCGATAAGGATGGTGTGCTCTGTAGTGTGCTGGGAAGAGCAGGTGCACACTTGGTGGCCCAATGGCGACGAAATGATTTTTCATACTACTAGAATCCAGCCATCATCGAAGGCAAAACTATCACCCGTCAGTAGCAAACCATCGATGGTCGTCCTTAGACAACTCCTACTTGTTTTACCTTTCTCATGATGTGCAAAATCATCAAAACAGGGGGAAGGGGAACAGGATTTGTTTATGCCAAAAACATTTTCTTGTATCTCATGGGTGACACTGAAGGAGATATACTGGGCTTCCTCTCCCTCTACGCAACAGTGATTTTCTAACAAAGCCCAAACAGCAGCAGAAGGGAAAACATGAGATAACTACTAGGGGACACTGGACATCCCAAAGCTATAATAGAAGAGGCGTGAAACAACACATGGCCAAAAAAAAAAATCACATTTAGATGCAAAGGTGTGCATAGACAACCAAGTGGCTGACCAAACGAAGCACCATGTCACACTGTCCATACATCCCCCACAATGGCTAGTCATCCTTTTTCGGTATAGCTTGCTCCAATGTTCGCTTTGCGGACAGCCATCCATTTGAGTGTCACACAAGAGAAACAAATTATACATCCAATGCAAGTCTGCAATAAGACAAACAAAAGTTCCCAATTACTCTTATACAGTGGCCAAATAATGTAAAGAACCTTTCCCCATCCACTGAACGACCCCAGCTCAGCCGGAATCCATCTGCTGGTTGATGTGGAACTAGGAGACCACCTTTGGCTGGAAAGAGGGCTTGGAAACGAAGAATAATGGCAGGACAGAGTCCCAAGTCCCAAAATCCTCATAGCAAAAGCAATTTCTAGGATCCACTCAAAAATGATGAATGGTTATCCCCTGTTCAGATGGTCGACCTGCAACCACATTGAGAGCAAGAGGAGAGTCCTCAGGGACAACGAGACATACTGAGACAGCTGTACTTGAGACTTGTTCCACAGCACAATCTGTAACTCTCTCAAATGGAACAAGGCAAACTACTACCCCGAAGGTGGAAACATCTTGCCCAGCAGTCTCTATTTCCATTGTCCGCCAATTGAATGAATGACAAAACGAAGTATCAGAGGGAAGGAGGAGAAACACAGACAGCAACTAACTTGTCAAACTCAAAACAATGCAATAACAGCTCATCATCTTCTTTATATCAGGAAACAAGACTGGATATATACTTTTTAACTTACTTGTTAGATTGGTCAGAAGACGGCCTTGGTGGCAGAGGTTCCACAGAGAAAAGCTCTTCACTGCCTTGCATTGCATCAATGCTTGTGCTAGCCAGAGTAAAGGGTGCAGTAGGGCGCGCAATTCCCATTCTCACAGGGACAATGAGTGACTCTGCAACATTACACAGCTCCTCCACTGCATATGGTAGTAGCGCCTGGAACACTCTCTTGCATTTCCCTATAGGCTGGGGAATAAAATTGCTGGGGGAAAAGGGGAGGGAAAAAAAAAAAAAAAGGCCATTGTTTAACATATACATCATAAACCACTGTCTAATACTAATGCAGTAAAATTATTGTGCTACAAAACAGCTTATTCACAGATAGAAAAACAATGCGTCTGCACCAGTATAAACACTAAGGATTCCCGGAAGCTGATATTGTCAAATTTATTGCACATAAAACTAAACTGCAGTTCAAAAATAAACTAAATTCAATATCGTATATAAAACACACATTTATGCATATACACTACAACAATTGCCTCAATACATTGCAAAAATATGAAATTTAATCAATGTATTGGATATATAAGATGCATTAATAACTGTACAATGCATTTGTAAGAGCAGAATAGCAAATAGAAAAAAAAATTACTTTTTTTTCTTAGAAGAAGCCATTTCAACGCTGAGAATGACAAAGACTCGAGCTACAGAACGCAGAAACCGCATTGTGACAGCTACAGCCTCCTCTCGCCGTCCAGGTGTGTACTTGTTCTGAAGTTCCTTCACAAGTGTTCCAAGTAACGTGTCTAGAAGCTGGAAAAAAAATAAAATAAATCAGGTAACAAAAGAAATGGTAGGTCTCTGAAAAATTAGCTTGGAAATTCAGTATAGACATTAAGTGTTCATTCTAGTACCTTGCACCGTGGTGTCGTTCTAGTGCTTCTAGCACACACTCAGCTGATTCAACAAACTGCTGAGATAGACAAGTGTGCTAGAAGCACCAGAGCGACACCCCAGGCAGGAAAGAGGAACTGCACGGGTTGTGACAGGTGTAGGGTGCTAGAATGAACACTACAACATGACAATCACTGTCTCCACCTCCGCAAAACACTACTGAGCACAAAAGGAGTAAACTTCGGCCCACTGACATTAAAATTGGATTAATTAACAATACTGCCCTGTGACATGCTAAGCGCACACTCTTCTAACACCCCCCTCCTCCTGACTTATTTATGCACATTCAACTCTTCTCTGTCTACTTGCATCAATTCTCACCTTACGCCTTTCAAAGCCCATGACTGTCCCCTATTTCAAAGACAAAATCGACAACATTCAACAAGGTATCTCCACATGCCAGACCTTCCACACCACACCCACGTTTTTCCTAGTTTCCAATACACCATCAGCTTATTCTCTGCCGTAACGGAGGACAAAATCCTTACATTCATAACATCTCCATCATTATATGCCCACCACTACCACATTTCCATTCTCCTTTAAACATGCACTTGTGACGCTTTCCAGCTACAACCTCAAATCCTCCGCTGCCCATTCCACCTTCCTCTGCTTCCAGACAACTTCAGCATCTCGCTCTCTGGGCCTGATTCAGAGCCGCTCGCTCTGACAGAGCGCTCGCTGAATCAGGGCCGGGGTTTGTTTTTTTTGGAGCGGCCTCTTGGTCGCTCGCATAGTTGTGGGTGACCTCCCACAGCTATAGCGAGCAGCCATGATGATGGTCGCGATGGTCAAGACCATCGCGACCATCGGGCTTGCGACGAAACCCTTGTGGTAGGGTTTCGTTCATCGCAAGTCCCAGAGAGCTTTCGGCTCTAACAGAGCCAGAAGCTCTCCACTGACATCACTCGCGATGTCAGTGGGGCCGCCCCCAAACGGCAAGTGTTCCCTCGGGATCGCCTCCGTTTGGGCAGCCGCCCCCCCCGCCCACCAAATGGGGCGAGCTGTCATTCAACATCGATAGCTCGCCCCCTTTGGTGCGAGACCTGGAGCGACGGATTGCCGGTCGCTAGCCAGGTCTCGCGCATGTGCACGACGGAGAATTATAGAGATATCACCAAAGCCACTGAAAACCTATGGAGAGTACATAAATATTATTAATTTCCCGCGCATAATTGTAGACTGTTGTTGTTCTAGTACGGATTCTGCACCTATCTGCTTACATGCTTATTTTTATATGACTAAAAGTGTAGTGTGAAGTGTAGTAGATGGTGCCACTATATCAGGGGTAGAGAACCTTTTTCTGCCGAGGGCCATTTTGATATATATAACATTTGCGGGCCAAATGAAGGCCATGCCCCCTCCATTTGACATCACAGGGGGCCGGGCCACAATCGCTGGTGATTACAGCAATGCCCAGAGCATCCTGAGGATGCTGGGAGCTGTAAGGGCAGCAGTGTGACCATCTGAAGCGTCCTAAGGATGCTCCAGGCGGCATTGCTGCATAGATTCTGTCTGCAGGGTGCCATTCTAGGCACCCTGCTAGCCAGATGAGACTAGCAGAAAAAAGCTCAGAGGGCCAGTCCAAATGACTCCGCAGGCCTTATACGGCCCCCGGGCCTGAGGTTCCCCATCCCTGCACTAGCGTATGTAGGACACAATGTCTAGTTACATAATATACTGACTGACAGTAGTGAATTCATCTCACAATATTCTCTAAGTTCACTAAAGGATCTTAAAACCAGGGTACCAGGGAGTTCAGAAATCATTCAGTGGGATCTACAGCTGTGGTTTTATAATCTCGTGTATATACCTTTGTGCAGGGGCTTAGTACAAATCCTATAGGAGATTTCTAACCACGAACCAAGGCTCAATTGGTATAAATATCTTCTGTCGCAGGGTTATAACTGTGATTATTACATCCATCACTGTCAGAATAAGAATGTTCAATGTATCTTTTACTGGATACTGTTTATAGGAACAAGAAACCCAGTGAAATTAATCTTCATTTAGAGTACAGGCAGCGCTCTCCATTTTCTTATTTAAACACACTTCTATTAATTTTTTCTGTATTTCTTTCTATATGCTTTTAATAAGTTGCCCTTTCGTCCCTATTTAGGGCATATCAGTGTATTTACATTTACTAATTGAGAATTACTTTTTCTGACATCTATTTTGAAATATACCTATTAAAATTTGTTTTTAAATAATCAAATACAAATTTATTTTTTTTGTTATTAAGGAACATGAGTTTGTAGACAGACTTGTTGTTCTCTTCTTCTGCATATGCCTATTTCAGTCAGTAGGTAGAACCACCAGCTAACATTAGTATTTAGAGTTTCTTCTTCCTTTTGTTTTAAGATTGGAAGATCCCTTTGGTTTATATTTTGGTTTGGTATATTTATCTCTATACTCTAGACCCGTAGCATGTCCCAAGCTCATCGTGAGCTCCAATTACCATACGGTGGCAGCACTGTGGAAGTTTACAAAAACAAAAAATAAAGCCACATACCCCAAATAAAATGTAATGTCAGACTTATCATGCAGTGACACTTACCAGGATGTCTGATGTGCACTTCACAATCAGGCAGTGAGTGAAGCAGTCCAAACGAATGGTGCCACTCTGCTGATTCAGATAAATTTGTTCCTCAGGGAGAAGATGACCGATTCTACTGCTTGCACTAAGACTTAAGAAAATAAAATTGTATATTAGCGTACACTCACTTATAATGAGTAAACTAATCTATTTTAGAGAACACAATAACTCACGGGTCTTTGTTTTCTTGAGAGCCAAACATGATCATGGATTTAAGTGCATTCCAGTCTTGTAACACGCGCTCCAGAGCAAGTTGTGCAAACCTTGGTGGCTCCAAGTCATGATCTGGCATATCGGAATCTGGAATAGAAAATAAAGAGTTAAAAAGTGTCTAATCTTCACATGACCACAGAGGAACAAGTCATCAGCAAACTACGCACCCAAAAGAAAAGAAAAGAAATCTATGAGGGCGATTCAATTGTTTGCAGCTCCCGGCTAAATAGCACAAGAGCTATTCAATTGTTTGCGAGACCAGCCCCTTTCTTGTGTAAGAATGCACGGGATTAGCCGGTTAAGCAACTTCTCTGCTCCTTTGCCATGTTCCAGGTGCACACCCAGTAAACACAACCAGCCCCAAAGCCCTACTTTACGTGCATTTCTGCTCGCACCTCAGGAGGGCACATGCAGAATTACGCAATAAGTGCTGCATCTGGGCTGGTCGTGCAAACAATTGAATAGCTCCCATGCAGTTTAGACGGGAGCTACAAACAAATTAACCCCCTTATTAGCGGTTGGGTAGTCAAAATTGTCAGAAGGATCTCTAACACCTAAGTCTAGAACACACCTTCAGGATTGGCTGCTTTGCGGTTTCTATCATCTCTGATTCGCGGAGGTCTGTACTGGCAGTGCTCAACAGTCTGTCTGGCGACAGTCTGCACCAAGAACAGAAGAAGGTGCTCTCCTCTGCAAAAACAAATGAAATGTTGCAGCAATTAATTCAGGGAAATAAGAGGTGTTCTGATCTAGAAAAGCTATAAAAACATGCTCTGTGGCTGTTTATGACGCAGCATGCTAAGTACCTGCTGTTTGGCATGGTCACCAAATTAGTGATGGTCAACAATCGGTACAGAAGGTCAAGGCGTGCAGACTTCTGGCCTGCAATTAAGGTTTTACATTTGCATTTTTCCCAGCAATCACAGTAGGCAGTTGGTGACGTTCGCTTTAACCTAAATTTAGAAGCAAAAGGAAAATCCACGACAATTAGAAGTAACCGCAAGCAAAGATTTTCTATATAGGAAGAAATGAAAAACAAAATTGAAAAGATGAAACAAGAACTGACTTGCAATCATGTCCTTTGTGGCAGACCCTGGCACACTCTGTACAACAGCAGAGAGATTCCAACAAGCCACATGTTCGGCATTCAAATATGTCCTGAGAAGAAAAATGTACACAGGGATTACTTGACGAGCTTCACAGGTCATTTAGTAAATATACCCATTACTCTCATACAATACTTTAGAAATGCAGCAAAATAAAAAAGTTCCACCCACTAATTGGATACAGATATCTATATAAATACAACTATTTTCTTTTGGGAGTGTTTTTTTGCATACGTGTTTTACAGGAGAATAAAAAAAAAAAAAACAGGATTTTGGTACTTACCGATAAATCCCTTTCTCCGATTCCACAGGGGACACTGGAGTTCAAGACAGTGGGGTATAGACGGTGGTAGAGCAGAGCTTGGCACTTTAAATAATTTAAAAGTGTGACTGGCTCCTCCCCCTCTATGCCCCATCAGCCCCAGTTTAAGAACTGAGCCCGAGAGGAGACGGAGGACAAGAGAAAAGAAAACGAGGAGAAGGAGAAGACCACAGAACGGAACAAGACCGACTGAATGAGAACAGTGGAACCCATAACAGGGAACCATGCAGTCACACAACCATATAATGAACCCAACAAAACGTCAGGTACGCAGCGCTGGGCGGGCGTCCAGTGTCCCCTGTGGAATCGGAGAAAGGGATTTATCGGTAAGTACCAAAATCCTGTTTTCTCCTTCATCCACTAGGGGACACTGGAGTTCAAGACAGTGGGGACGTCCCAAAGCCAACCTCCTGGGTGGGAAGCGCGGAGAACTTGCTGACCCCTCGGCCAAACCGAAATAGGGACTGCCAAGAACAATAGGCCCAGCAGAGGCAGAGGATCAAGTGTCGTAGAGCACAGTAGACAAACACTACTCCTCAGGAGACAGTCACAGAAGAACTTCCACAGCGTACGCACAGCGGAAGCCAAAATGAACAGAACGGCTGGCGAGAAAACAATCACAGTTGAGAAGCGGCTGAAAATAGACCAAACCAGACAGCTGGTAGCAGAGAGCCCCAACAAGAATCCATAGGAGAAGGGCAGAAAACGAGAAAAACTCGTGAATCGTACTAGAGTCTGCACAGGAAACTGCAACAGCTGCAGACAGCAGAATCCCAGCACCGCTGGTCATAATCATATAGATAGAAGTATGACAATACCAATCAACAGATACAAAGTTGATCCTGTCCACAGACTCCCAATAAAGAGTATACTGGGAGGTCAAAGACAAGACCGAACAATCGCTTGGAACGATAATTGAGGTCCCACTACAACAAAGTTGTGAACCAGCGGAAAGGTTACACCATAGAAGTCTCCAACGTGTGGAGATCCCACGGGACATGAGGCAGAGGCGAATACGAGAGGATGGAGACTACAATTCCTTTCAGAGGGTCAGACAGCAGTATAACCCATACTGAAAACAGGGATAAAAAGACAACTTCCAACCTGATGGAAGTGCGTAGTCAGTACCAACTGCCGGCCCGAACATAGTGTGAAAACAACCAGGAACTTAGCAGTAAAGGAGCACGAATGTAACCCCACCCAGGGAGAGCTACCAACATAGGGAAGCATCCCACACAGCAAGGCCAGGGAAGCAGGACAACCATGCAAGTACCCGTCAGGTACCTATTAGTGTGATAAAATATAAACATATACTGAACAGGAAAACCCAACCAGGCCCCCTGCGTGGAACATAGTGACTGTCACACTTATGTAAAGATGTGCACTAGCCCAGAGATGCGCTTTGGTCCATAACCCCAACAGATTCTAGTAGAATAGTGTCGCTAATCTCAATGTACAAACTATGCACCCACACACCAGGGAAACTCTAAAGTGTAGAGCCAACTGATTAAAAGAGCAGAGGGCTGCTAGGACAGCCGCTAGGCTCCGTATGGGAGATTAACGTTATGTATGTCAGGTTGCATGAAATAGGAGCATCTTCCTAGGCATTAGTGAGGTAAGCTCTTACCTGTGAGCGACCAGAAGCACTCTGGACGCTATGTAGAATGTCACTGACCTTTTATCACACAGCAACCCGCCATGTTAGGTATAAAGAGTAGCTTCAGTGGGCGAAGACCAATGCTCCACAGCACGGACCTTAGTCTGGAGAAGTGCAGTAGAAATTACTGTGGAAACTAATAAAATGTTAGTGGAGACAAGGTGGTCGTATAACAGGACTCTAAATTGAGCCTGTTCTGTGGGCGGCCCAAGGCCTCATGGTATGAATTGTACCTAAGGCCCTTTTGAGACTCATTTTATTGAGATATGCGACAAAAATATGGAGTACTGGAATAGATACTGAGAAGGGTACCTGTTCGGAAATATTAATACAAGTGCACCACTGTAGTTGTAATGAGAATAGATCCCCCGAATGGGGCGCGCCCCAGGACATGTATAGGGACCATACTGGAAGCAATGCCCAGGGAATTGTGACTATCACTATGTAAGCTGCAGAACATGATTCTAGTTTATAGAACCACCATATAATAGGAATGGATATAGCCTACAGCTTATGGTAAACCCAGACGGCTACGCATCCGTGGAATAATAGGTAAACCTAATGAATGTGGAAGTATAAACATTATATATTCACACACACACAACCCAATTTCTAGGGAGAGATAGTGTAAAGCGGAGTCATTGTACCAACTACCGCATCAGGAGCGTCCAGCCTCCAATCGTAGCATCTTTAATTATGCTAGTATGTTATGGTAAGGATAAGACGCGATATCCACATATGCATACGTGTACCTACATACAAGTTTAGTAGGCGACGATAAAATTTAAAATAGAACCTGAGCATAATTAGCGCCATGGATGGACAAATTCACTCCAGCATGTATATATTCTAAAGCAGGGCTGGTATAAAATACTCATATATATATATATATATATATATACACATATATACACACACACACATACACATATACATACATACATACACACACACATATATATATATATACCGTGGCTTACCTCCACGCCGGGAGGCTGCTCATGTGGCCGTCATTCTGTTATGGCGTAGAGGCAAGATGTGTTAGCAGCGTGCTGTCCCAGACTGGTGTCGTTCCTGGGACTTCTGTTACTGGTGTACTCGCCTTATATATTATGAGCGTGCGTGCTTCAGGTGAGCTATTTTAGCTCCAGAATAACCCGTTTTTTGAAGAGGGAATCAAAAAGACGATCTCAGTTTAGGCAGAGTAGCTAGTACACCATGGAGTAACCTTCACAGGCTATGATATCAGGCCATTAGATTAAGCTAGGCACCCTTTGTTATAAAGCCAAGGGGAAGCCTGACAGTGGGTAATACCCTGCGCTGCAATGGCGGCACTGTGTCCCGTCAGCCCAGCGCCTCTAGCCGGGAATGTGCACCGGCTGAGTAACTGGCCCCTCTCAGAACCGCATAACGCGGTGTTATAGTGCAAACAGGGGTTTACGCTAGTTCCCATTCTGCTAACAACTAGCTATGCACAGTAGCTAGCACTATACAGAACTGGAAGGTTTTAAAACCAGCATATAATGTAGTATATGTGCTGGCACCTATATAAGCCTACAGCACCTGGTATTCCCAGGTGGTCTCCCATCGAAGTACTAACCAGGCCTGACCCTGCTTAGCTTCCAAAAACAGACGAGATAGAGCGTGTTCAGGGTTATGAGGCATAAGCCTGGGGATGGGACGCAATAATGTGCTAACCCTGGTTACGGGTAAGCTATAACCATAAGTTTTGGCCCCAGCAACCCGAACAATGACTAGTACAAGTACTATACATACTATATATCTTTAATTAGGTTAAGCCAGGTGCCCTTTATAGAACCAAGGGGAAGCCATGACAGGGGGTAACACCCGTTGCTTGCAAACTCCACACAGCTAGGACCACGGTGGGAAGAGAACCCACGACCTCACTGCTGCGAGGCAGCAACGCTAACCACTACACTGTCTGGCAAAATGGCGGGACCGTGTCCCGTCAGCACAGCGTATTTAGCTGGGAATACTCCTGTCATACAGTGACGGACATCCTATTATTTACTGAAGCACTCCCAAAAAGGGAGGGGTCTCGTAGGAAACCAGTGCTAAAGCACTCCCTGCTGCAGGTAGTGCACTGAGCTATACTGCTTGTGTGCAGGTAGATACTGCTGCCCATAATAGGGAAGCAGGGGCACTGTTGCAGTCGCTGGACTGTATGCATTCCTGAATTACCACACTGTGTGAGCCACTGATATACTCCAGTCAACACAGCGCTACTTGCCCCCGCAGTAGAACCGCATAAAAGCGGAGTAGTTGAAGGTCCAGCCAATGCCGATAACACGGGAGGAGCGATCATGGCTCCTACACAAGCGAGGGGGGCTTAATCATCATTTGGAGGAGCGGGCATGTAAAGTTGCTCAGCACAGCCAGGAACTGCGTAACGCAGCGTCTCCTCCTGTTAATAGATGAGAGCTGCTAATCGCTAAGGCAGTGCTGTATTATGCCTAGCCCGAATACTGAAATGGAGGGCCCAGGTCTGTAGCGCGTGGAGTGCGCGCCACCGGAAAGCCTTCTCCCTGTACAAGCACTGCAACAGCGCCCGCACCTCCCTGCAAGTGACAACGCAGCATACAGGGCGGGAGGGTGCGCGGTGCAACGCAGACCTCACCGCTGTCAGCCTACTAACAGCCATGCTGGGGAAGGGGCAGGAGACCCGGACTCTGCCGATTTCAGCTATGGCAGGTCCTGTCTTCCAGCCTCTCTCCTGAGCAGAGGGGGCGGGGGGGGTGTCAGCGCTTGCCCATCTGTGTTGGAACTGACTGCTGGCATTGCTCAGGCAGGATGTTCCAGAGCGTTGAACAGGGAAGCGCCATTATTACAGTGAGCCGCTTACTAACCTCAGGGATGCTGCTGCAGTGCAGACTACATGAGGGGGGATCCCGTACAAAGGCGCAGCTGTGCTCATTAGCTCTAACCGCAGCGTGGCACGCGCTGTCCTTGAGCCCAGCTTTAGGCCTTGGCCGGGTCGCCGCTAAGCCCCGCCCCCAACGCCACATTAATGGCGGTAAATCAACCCCGTCCCGCTAACGGGGACTCTGCACTACAAGCGCTGTTATTTTCCAGCCTCTCTCTCTAGGCAGGCATAGCGCTGTGAGAGCCAGCGTCGGTGCTTCTTCAAATAAGCACCGGCACAGCAACCAACCGCTAAGAGCGCTGTACTGCGCTCTACAGCGGCTAATGAGCATAAGCCAGCGCCGGTGCTTTCATACAAGCACCAGCGCGGCAACTTAGAGCCGCGTTGAGCGGCTCCTTAAGCCCCGCCCCAGCCTCGTTATGCAGGGCTATAATAGCGGGGCTGCAGACTCCCGTTATGGTAGCAGTGGGACGCAGCAGTCTTGCTTTATCCATCCCCTCATTTAAATAGGAGAGGGGGAACAGTGGCTAGGATAAGCCAGAGACCCGGACGCTGACTGCCGAGTGCAGCAGCGGGTCTCATCAGCAGCTCCGACACTGCCTGTTTACTGGCAGGGGAAGGAGGCTGTGTAACAGCCGCGCAGCGCGCGCTGTCCTGAGCCCAGCATTTTCGCCCACCACTCCAGCTAGTCAGGAGTGGTGGGATATACTTACGGGCTGTTGCGGCCGGGATGCTGGGCTGAGGGGGCGGCGAGGAACCCGGACACATGCCGGTGTCAGCAGTGGCGGGTCCTCGCAGGGTCCGATGACTCCATCTGCTGGTGCCCCCTCCTCAGGGTCACCGGACACAGGCTGCAGTAGCCGTGTGGTGCCCTCCCGGCGGCTCCCCCGTAGCAGGCAGACTGTCACAGCAAGCAGTCTGCCTGTCCTCAATGCTTGAAAAATAAAAAATATGAAAAAGGCTGGAGACAGCCAGATGTGCGACCGGCTCTCTCGGGCACATTCTAAAAACTGGGGCTGATGGGGCATAGAGGGGGAGGAGCCAGTCACACTTTTAAATTATTTAAAGTGCCAAGCTCTGCTCTACCACCGTCTATACCCCACTGTCTTGAACTCCAGTGTCCCCTAGTGGATGAAGGAGAAAAAAAAGGAATCAGCATGGCGAGGTCAATTAATGTTCAGACATAATTGCAATTTCCAGAGCTGCTAGTAACATTTATAAGCATGTATTCAGCATTTACAAGAAAACTTCAAACTGGAGGCTATTTGTGGAGCAAACAATTTTGTATATGCCAACCAGAGTTCTGTCTGCAAGTCTAATATAGCTAACTGTAATACAGGACAAATTATTCTAAAATCTAGGAGCCAGGATGAAATTGTAGGAGCCAGACCACCTCCCCCCCAACAAAAAGTTACCGGCATGAGCAAGGAGCACAGGCTCTGTGTGTTATGCAACTGTTATAAACACTATACTAGTCCACAAAATGGTCAGTTGAGTGGATACAGTAACATGGAGGCCCCCTCACTGCTCTGCACAGCTCCCCTGCTCCACCCCCCACCCTCCAGTAATAACGGACCACATTTCACATAAAACAATGGTGCCAGAAAGTACAACAAAACCCTCACTCCCCTCATGGCCACACCACTATCCATCTGAAGCCGTTCCGCAATCCCTGGCCATGCATAGACCCTACGATCGGAGAGCTCTATGCAGCTGGAGATAGGAGACAGTAGACAGCCGGGACATACAGGGATCAGCGTAGACTGGGACACACAACAAGGATCAGAGCAGGCCAGGATGGAGAGTCGTCGTCAGTGCAGGCCAGGACGGACAGAGGCACAGCAGTCACCGCAGACGGCACTCAGCACATGCACTCCTGTGCATGATATGAACACTGCAATACTATAAGCAGGAATCTCCACCAGAGCTGATGAGGATCTGCTTCCTCCCTCACTGCAAAATTGGGTAGCCAGGCAGTAAAATCTTGTAACCACTGCGACATGGCCCCCGGGATTTGTCGAGCCCTGCTGCAATACCCATGTTTTTGGCTGAGAAAATGGTTACATGGAGTAGCCCAGGACTCCATGCACTGCTGCCCTTACTGGAGGAAGTGAAATTTGAAGCCACTCAAGAGTTTAGCACAGGCGGTTTAATGGTTAGCATTACTGCCTCACAGCACTGAGGTCGTGGGTTTGATTCCCAACTACGGCCCTAACTGTGTGGAGTTTGTATATTCTCCCTGTGCTTGCGTGGGTTTCCTCCAGGTGCTCAGTTTTCCTCCAACACTCCCAAAATATACTAGTAGGTTAAATGGGTCCCAACAAAATAACCCTAGTGTGTAAGCATGTAGTAGGGAGTATAGATTGTGAGCTCCACTGGGGCAGGGACTGATGTGAATGGACAAATATTCTCTGTAAAGCGCTGTGGAATGTGCGTGCTATATAAATAACTGGTAATAAACAAACAAGCTCACAATACAGAGTGAGCAGAATTTACTAAGCAGCGGCTTCTGTAAGCGGCGGGTTGCAGGTACATATTTAAAACGGCCCCCAGAATCAGGGTAAAGCCCGGCGTGCTTTACACTGACTCAGAGTGCAGTTTAAAATATTCACTTGCAAGCCGCCAGAAAGTGGAAACAAGGCTACATATACAAGCCCCCTGAATACGCCAAACTTTTTACCCCCCCAAAAAAAGGTCTGAATCAAAAAGTGGTGCACGGATTTTCTAAAAACAGGATTTTGGTACTTACCGATAAATCCCTTTCTCCGATTCCACAGGGGACACTGGAGTTCAAGACAGTGGGGTATAGACGGTGGTAGAGCAGAGCCTGGCACTTTAAATAATTCTGAAGTGTGACTGGCTCCTCCCCCTCTATGCCCCATCAGCCCCAGTTTAAGAACTGAGCCCGAGAGGAGACGTAGACAATAGGAAAATGAGGAGAAGGAGAAGACCACAGAACGGAACAATACCGACTGAAGAAGAACAGGTGTAAAGCGGAGTTATAGAACAAACTACCAGATCAGGAGAGTCCAGCCTCCCATCGCAGCATCCTCTTTAAATATACTAGGTATCAGACATAAAACTGATAAGAACATATCCTACCCCTGCTTTAGTGGTAAGGATAAGAAGCAATATATATATATATATATATATATATATATAATAATATATACATATACACACACACATACATCTGTATATACACACACACACATATATATACTTAACACATACATAAATCCCTACATGCCTACGCGTACCTACATACAAGATTAGTAGGTGGCGATATAATTTGAAAAATATAACACGGGCAATAGTTAGAAGGAACTGAGCCCCAGGTCTAAACGCAGGGTTAGTACAAAATACAAGTATATACATACATGTGGCTTACCTCCACACAGGGAGACTACTCATGTGCCGCGCGTGGACGTCATTCTGCTACGGTGTTGGGGCAGGAAATGTTAGCAACGTACTATCCCAGACTGATTGCGATCCTGGGACTCTTCCGTTACCGGTGTACTCGCTTTATCAGGTGTGCCCTTCTGGCTCCAGATGATGGAAATCAAAAGATGACCTCAGTGATGTGAGACAGCAATGCCAACCACTACAACGGCCATACGTTACTTCTTGTGTGTGCAGCCCAGCAGCTGCCGGGCATCAAAAAATTACATGAAACTCATGATTGTTCCTCTCCACGGAAATCTTAAGTAAAAGGCGAAAGATTTATTCGATCTGAAGAGAAACCACAGTATAAGGGAATAAATAAGATATAAATCCCTATAGATGCACAGATGCATACCTTCTAAGGTAAGCACCGAAGGCTGTTGAGATTTAACATATGTGCAGCCACATATGTGCATGAGAAGAGTACGGCTCATTCTTAAGGCGAGCCAATGTGAGGCATAAGCCTGGGGATGGGACGCACCCTTGTGCTAACCTTGGGTTAAAGATATGCAATAACCGTCATTTCTGGCAGCAGCCAGAACAGTGGCCCCAACTATTTAGGCAGAGTGATCTCTGGCAGCTATAGATGCAAGAAACACACTGCATTATTCTGTTACACATCAAGCATATTTGCCCCAGATGTTCAATGTAATAAGCCTGTCGCACCTGGTATACCCAGGCGGTCTCCCATCCAAGTACTAACCAGGCCTGGCGCTGCTTAGCGTCCAAGATCAGACGAGATCGGGCGTGTGGCCGTAGGCGCTGATAGATATGTGGTGGGCAAAGTGGCATGGACACAACCTCTATATTAGGCTGTGGCATGTTCCTCCCCGTGCTTCAGGGTGCCTGGGACCCGGACACTCACTCTATAATAGTGGCGGCGGGTTTTTTTTTTTTTTTTTTTTTTTTTTTTATTATATAATATTAAACCAGTACACTGCCCAGTTCCGTAGGGGAACTACTTGCAATATAACCGAGATGAGGCAGAGCCAGATCTCTATAAGGACTGCAGGTTAAAGTACAAACTCCACAGTTGTGCCGTTAAACCTAATAAGACCAGGTGCTGTAGGCTTAAGGAAAGAAAAAAACGGTAGAGGCCATATGCAAGCACAGGGAGAACATACAAACTCCAAACAGCTAGGGCGTACTGGGAATAAAACCCACAACCCTGTTAAGGGTTGCACCCCCCACACAACTCCAGAGTGAGGATGCAGGTGATGCTGGCAATAAGCCCCGGCTCCTTTTAAGGCAGGTGCATATGCTAATAATACTCCTGGAGTATGGCGGCATCTGTGCAAGCCAGCATGAAGTAGACTCTGCCCCTACTATAATAAGCGGGCGGGGCGCAAACAATGTATAGCAGGCATAAAGCGAGTGGTGGAGCGGGAATGAAATAGACAGCGCCGGTGCAATCTTCATACAAGCACCGGCGCCGCAACCCGCAGCCGAGAGCGCTGTGAATAACAGCCTCGCTCCCTGGCGGCTGTGTGCAGAAGCCAGCGCTCCTACAAGCACCAGCGCGGCAGGGAACAGCCGCGCTGAGTAGCTCCCTAAGCCCCGCCAATTGGTGCTATGTAGACTCCCTTATGGGAGTAGCGGGGCGCGGCAGGCTCCCTCCTCGTGGGGATAGAGCAGAGGGAAGATTCGGCTCTCGTGAGAGCAGCAAACAGAGCGCTGTCAGGCTCTATAAAGTAAGACAGCGCTCATCGTGCAGGGATCAGGCATGCTGCTAGGCAGCAACATTACAGACTGTCTGAACAGTCTCCCTGTACTGGTATCCGCGCTCTATGCGCGGTAGCTCCGCCCCTTGTAATAACGCTAGCGGCGTTACAGGATTCCAGGAGGGGATATACTACAGTATATGCCACATGAGCCTGGGAGGGGGCGGAGGGGCCGCAGATTAAACTCCGTTTCCCATAAGGGGAACAGAGCTATACTTACCACTGCTGGCATCAGGGCTGCGGCTAGGCATTCGGAAGCACGGACACAGCCTCTATATTAAGCTGTGGCGTGTCCTCCCTGAGCTACTGCCAGGGTGCCTGGGACTCCGACACACACTCTTTTTTTAGTGGTGGCGGGTCACCTGATGCCTCCATGTAGCAGGCTGACAGACGCAGTACTCTGTCAGCCTGTCCTCAATGCTTTGTGAAAGCTAGAAATTAAAATAAAGGAAAATAAAAGAAAAAATACTAAGAGTGGGCTGGAGCTCAGCCCTATGTGACCGGCTCTCTCGGGCACATTCTAAAAACTGGGGCTGATGGGGCATAGAGGGGGAGGAGCCAGTCACACTTCAGAATTATTTAAAGTGCCAGGCTCTGCTCTACCACCGTCTATACCCCACTGTCTTGAACTCCAGTGTCCCCTAGTGGATGAAGGAGAAATTGTATTAAGCAGCTCATAGTGGAATCCCCCATCTAAAATCAATCTTCCAACATTTTACTAACTTTGGACTCCTAACTTTTAGATAAGTTTGCCCAGACCTGCCTTGCTGTATTTAGATTTGAATCTTTCCCAGGCAAACACAATACAGTTAGAAAGCCGAGCATTCTGTAAATTATGTAGGCTTTTTAAACATGGCAGCACTTATACAGGCCCAGTTGGGGTAAAAGCTAGATTGTGTATTGTGTGATATGACTTGAAAGAAAATGCACTAAAATTGGAAAAAATATTCTATTTTAGTATTTTGACACCAATCATAAGTCAGGGGGAAATATTTAACACAGCATTCTGATTAAGGACATAGAAATTTACATTCACTGAACACTCTGCAATAACTGAAAATAAATAGTCACAGCCACAAAGAGGAGATTCACTGATAAAGTATGAAAGTGTTTTCATACCTGGTTGATGTGCTCCGCTCCTGTCCATGTAAAGCTGCAGGTATCGTTACAACAGAGCACATACAGAGGGGAGTCATCTGCGTTGGTACCAGGGGGGCAAACCATTGTCTTGAACACATCCTCTTCCTTCTCATTCGCGTTGGCTTCAGCTAGAAATCACACATTGGTTTGTTGAGGTGCTAAAGCAGGTCCAGTCACATTTCAGTATAAAACCAAGCCCTCAAATGCACACGATCCATAGTTCTACACTACTCACCTTTGGCAATTTTCTGTGCAGTTTCCAGAATGGTTATAGCAGCAGGGTAAGCTCTTCCACTGACAGCAGACATGAAAGGGGTCATACCTCTGGCATCCCTGGGGAGGGTGGGGATAAATAATATAAGGTATAAAAAGTGAAAACTTCTTATTTACCATACATCTAGGAACAAGACTGGAGACGTTAGAAGCCCCATCCTCTAATATGAGATTGTCTTGAATATAGCAAGCAATGTTGGGGAGAATCCCCCTCCCCTTCCCTCCCTTATCCCTGGACTCAATGATTTTTCTTTGGTGTAGGGGGGTTAAAATCTGATGATCATACTGATCAGACATTAAAGGGCCATATTTAGTTTTGCACCCGCAGAAAAAAAAAAAATTTCACCTGCCCGACTCTCCGCCTAAATCGCGTGTTTTGAATGTGGAAACTTATCGTGCGCGCCCCTGCTATTCGCCATATTCAATTCCAAATCACGCGAAAACAGCAAGCCGCAGAAGTCGGAACAGGCGGAAAGTGCTGTCAGAAATGGGGAAATCGTACGCAAAACCCGGCTGGAACTGAATACGGAGATAAGTTTCCGACATGCGAAAAGCCCCGATCCGCAAGACTTTTCCACGGATCTCGGCTTTTCACGTCTAATCGAATATGACCCTAAGTTCAAATAGAGGAACACTCTCATTTGGAGGAGTGCGCCATCTTACTACATTGTACAGTAGAGTAGGTAGAGGGATTTTAACAAATAAAAAATGTGAGGGGAGTGACCAAGTGATTTCAGCAGGCATGTGCGCGATCACATCACTTCCCGGATACCCACGGCCAGCAGTCCCAGCCGGTCTCCTGGACTGTTGAAGTTGGTAATTTTTTCGCTGCCATAATGTATTTGCAGAGGACAAGCCGCACTTGTCCTCTGCAGCAAAGGTGTTAAACACAGTTAATCTTCCCCTTCTTTATATGCCCTACCTCTGTTAATACTCTCTGCCAGTGTCTACACCTTCAAACATAATTAACTGCTTATTACTCAACTCCTCTGATCCCCCCACCCTCTCTCAGTTCACCATCCTTTACCCCTTGCTCGTAGGCTGTAAGGCCTTACGGGCATGGCACTCTTTCCTTGTACTCTGCTCCTTCTTCCAATCTCCCTCGTTTCCCACAGATGTCTCCAATTCTGGGCCTGATTAATCATGGAACGCAACTGCAACAGCATACGCAGATCAGTCGATGGGGCGTACTGTGCATGCATCCCAGAGCATGAGTTACTCACGCAGAAAGCAAGCCATGGCAGAGTAAGTGATGGAAGGTCAGCGTTTGGGGGTGGTGACGGGGGAGTGGTCGGAGAAACGCAGGCGTGTGTCCGTTTGAACGCTATTGCATGGATGTGCATAAATTAGCCACTGTGACAGCATAAGCAGCTTGAGTACTCACTGTGTACAACGAGGTTAGCGATTTCAGACATGCAGTAAATGTGTGTGAGGGGCCAATGTTACCGATGTATTCGCAGGTTTGCAAGGTATTACAGATGTGAGATAGCTTTAGTAGGTGTTTCTATGCTGGCCGTGCAGCAGCATTCATTAGCATATTGTCTCAGCAGACCTCCGTGCGTAATCGCAGCTGCAATCACAATAGTGATCCATAGAGTTAACAGACAGAGGGCCTGTTTCACTGTCTGTACAGGGTCGTCGAATACTGTTCTGCTTCCCACTCTCGCACCCTTCCCCCATCAGAAAGTTCAATGCCGCCTCTAGTCATTGTGAGTCTATTTATACCCTACTTCCCCTACTCATTTACTTTTACATTGCATTGGAAATTATAATTATCTGAAGTAAACTGCTTGCTTATCATCTTACTAGCTGCTGCCTGCGGCTTCGTCCCACGATGAAATCGCTTATGCCAACATTTTTATATGAGGTGTTCTAGTTGAACTGCTTTGCATAGGTGCGCAGTCGCGGGAGTGGCCCATCTGATCAGCAGAGCTATACAGACTGGTGGCAGCAGCACCTTCACCCACACCAATGTCACTGTGTGCCCTGTTCACCCACCACTCACACCAATGTCACTGTGTGCCCTGTGCACACACTGCTATATAACCCTCACCCACCACTCACACCAATGTCACTGTGTGCCCTGTGCACAGACTGCTATGTAACCTACCTATTCACCCACCACTCACACCAATGTCACTGTGTGCCCTGTGCACAGACTGCTATGTAACCTCTCCTATTCACCCACCTCTCACGCCAATGTCACTGTGTGCCCTGTGCACAGACTGCTATGTAACCTACCTATTCACCCACCACTCACACCAATGTCACTGTGTGCCCTGTGCACAGACTGCTATGTAACCTCTCCTATTCACCCACCACTCACACCAATGACACTGTGTGCCTTATGAAGAGGCTGCTATGTAGCCTTTCCTATTCACGTAAAGGTGGGCCCAAATCTCAATTTCCATACATCTGACTGTTTTATATCCCCCTATTCCACAGTTTACCTAGCAATAAAGGACTTGTGACCTTAGTAGAGTCACTTTTATGTCTGACCAACATAATAAACACATCAATTAAAAGTGTGGTTAAAAAAAGCTCCTCGAGACATGAGAGATCTTAGACCATTTTATACAGTAAATTATAAATTGGGTCACTACTGCACGACAAAATACATTTTGGGTACGGCTGTTTTGCATAATGTGAATTATGGGCACTATTATGTGGCTTAACATGATCTGTGGATACTACTGTGTGGCATAACATGAATTGATGGCATAATCAGAATTGTTTGCATTACTGTGTAGCAAAATGTGAACTAGGGCATTGTATTTCAGTACAAATAATGTAACATTGACGTATAATGATTAATTTATACTTCAACTATAGCGACGCCAACAACATTTTGCCCTTCAAAATTAAATGTGCCCTCCTCAGTGACCAGCATCCTGCCCAAAAAATCTGAGTGAATACTATTACTGATATTTGTGTGAGTAGTTTATGCACAGTATGTATATTCAGGAACTAGTATTTTTGGACAGACATTTCCTGAGTCGCTAGCCAGAGTGACTGCCATATAAATCGCATTCCCTCTGTATCTCCCCCCTTCCCCTCTCATGTGTCCCTCTCCCACCTCCTCCCCCTCTCATGTGTCCCTCTCCCACCTCCTCCCCCTCTCATGTGTCCCTCTCCCACCTCCTTCCCCTCTCATGTGTCCCTCTCCCACCTCCTCCCCCTCTCATGTGTCCCTCTCCCACCTCCTCCCCCTCTCATGTGTCCCTCTCCCACCTCCCCCTCTCGTGTCCCTCTCCCACCTCCCCCTCTCGTGTCCCTCTCCCACCTCCCCCTCTCGTGTCCCTCTCCCACCTCCCCCTCTCGTGTCCCTCTCCTCCACCCCATGTATCCCTCCCTCCACCACCCCTATTCCCCTCTCGTGTCCCTGTCCTCTCCCCCCCACCCTCTCTCGCTCATGTCCCTCTCCCTCTCATGTGTCCCTCCTCCCACTCTCATGGTGACCCCTGAGTTTTTTCTCCTTCGTGTCCCCTGTCCCCCTCTCATGGTGACCCAAGTCCCTTCTTCCTCCTCTCTCTCGTGTCCTTTATCCCCCCCTCTCTCGTGTCCCTTCCCTCACCCTCTCTAATGTGCCTCCCCCCCTTTCCCCTCTCTGTGTCCCTTTCCCCCTTCTCTCTGCGTGTGTGTCCTCCCCGTTCTCTCATGTGTCCTCCTTCTAAACTCGAATGCTGTGTGACCGGATCATGTACCTCTACAATATGGCTAAACCGATTGATACATGAGCATAAGTGCTATGCATTGACAAATTCCTATTTCTCTACAGATTGTAAGTGAAAGCTTGCAAGCAGGGCCCTCTTACCCCAGTCTATTACCCAGTTTTGTGGCTACGGTTTTGTTCTTAAATGTAAAGGAACTACGGCATATATGTTAGCACTACAGAAGTAAAGGTGCGTACACACTAGGCGATATTTTGGACGACGCAACGATAACGATATCGTTATTGTTCAGTCGTCCAAAATATCTTCAGTTTTTGCGCAAAAACGATTAACAATAACGACCATCGACCAGGGATGCGCACTACCGCTGGATGTTTGTCTTTGCCGTTCATCGTCCGAACATGCAGGCCAACCTGACGATATTTTCAGGTTGTTGCATGTTCGGGAATGAGGGAGGCAGCCCGGCACTGAACAATATCGTTCAGTGTTTGTGCTCAGTGTCGTTAACGACACTGAGCACATCCCTGCCGGGGACACACTAGACGATGTCGCTCATGGAACAAATCATCTAGTGTGTACGCACCTTAACTGTTAGTAAAAAAAAAAAAAAAAGAAGGACGGACGGACGTTAATGTAAAGTTTACTCTTCAGTGCCAAAAAAACCTGCAGCGTTACACGCCAAATCCACCGATTCAAACAGGGAACAAACTACTACAAATCATCAACATCAATGAAACCAAGAACTTCATATGCAGAAATATAAGGGGACATACTTGGCAGAGAGGAGGTCTCGAAGGTACGGCTGCAAAACTATGCTATTGCACAGTAGCCTCAGAATAAAATGAGCATTAGCTTTCCGATCTTTAGACTCCACCACGGAAGGCTCAGAAGAAGGACCTAAAACAAGGAGTTCAGTGTAAGAGGCTACCAAGAGAAGAAACCAACTCCACACTAATTATAAAGCCCAAGTACAACCTCAACATTGTTTGAAAAGCTTATGTCGATGTAAAAGCAGTTTTACCTGGTATGGTTGATGTACTAGGCCCTTGACCTGTACCAGTGGATGCTGTAGTAAGGGAACCTACTGCGGGAGCCAGGATAAAATCTATATCACCATCTGTTAGAAATAAGAAGAGTGACGTTCACATACATAAGCCGACCAGTCAGTAGTAGCCGCACATGTCTAATGATTATGGTTTATTTAACGTCGCTCACCTGGATCCATAGCAGGTGGATCTGGCACCCAGCTAGGAGGAGCTATAGGAGGAGAAACTGGATCCTGGTGATCACTTGAAGCTCCAGCTTCATGTCTCCCCAATCCTGCTGCCCGAAGAGACCGCCTCATCATCTCTCGAAGTCTCAAGCTGAAAACGAAAATAAGTCATCCTTCAGGAAAATATTTGCTGGTTACGTACAGTGTTTGCCCAACAGGGCTTCACAATACATGTGGGTCATTTAGAGTAGAGTAATACTCACAACATTGACATCTAGAACGCCACAAAGGACAAAGTAAAGTTTAAAGTATTGCTTACAAGTTGCCAACAAGCTCAAACTGTCAGACAAGCGATCCCTCAGTAGGAACAAGACACATCGGACACAGAGGAGGAGGGACTTTGCCTAATCTCGTGAGAAAAATGCAGCATAAACTGCACATTTACCTCCGGCTGCTGGAGGACCCGGCCCGATTTCCGGGACCATTACTAGACACCACAGAGATGGCATTGGCTATGGCTTCGACAGCAGAGAGTCTCTCAGCAAACGTGTTCCTCTCAGAGCGCTCTGCTTCTGAAACAAAGAGAATAATCATTTGTGTTTTTTTCCCAAGCGTTGCTCCTAAGAGTGTTCATTCACCAGAAGCGGACGATTCCTAAGTAACCCATGGCAATGCAGGAGTAAACCGCAAAGCACTTACATTGTTCCCACGCGTTTTACGCTTACCTTCCTCTTCTTTAGTCTCCTTGTTGCTGGTGGGAAAGCAGACTGACACACAGGCATGTAGGATGTTGCGATTGCCGTCACACCGGTGGCCGAGAAAGGTCTGCAGCATCTGGGTGTTTTGATCAAGAACTACACCCTGTTCCAGGTTCATCAGATACTGTCTGCAGGCCTCATAGTCACAGCGTAAGATGTGCTGCATAAGGGTTTGTTTCTAAATGCAGATAACACACATAATAACCATATAATATATAGGCTTCTATGGTGCCAAAGACTGGTTTATTCTCTAGACGAGAAAATTGAGAACGATTACGACATCGTAATCGTTCCATCGCTCATTAATCGTGAGGTAAAAAGTCGAAAACGACCAGCGATGTGCGTTCCCTGCATTTGTCATCAATGTTGTAATCTTACAGTCGTTCCACTCTCGTGTAGTGGATACGCACATTTAGATCATGTAATCACTGTAACCACAACAGCTGCTGACATTACAGTACATCTCCTACAATACTGATTTAAACACCAGCTAGCATTAACCATTTTAATTCCATAAATCAAGAGACTTCAAAATTGACTATTAACTGTTGTTAACTATTAACATATTCATACCTCAACAGCCATTATAATAATGGCAGCCTTCTTCTTGATTGTAGAGTTTGCAGGGAGATTAGCCAAGGAGTGCACACCCATACCCAGGCTGCTGATTGGAGGAAGATCCAGCCAATCAGGGTCTCTAATACCTCCCATACAATCCTTAGCCATGGGATAAATGGTGCCATTTCCATCTCTAAGAATAATGGGCGACTCCTGCAACAAAACAAATTATAGTATATGTGAAATTGGGCTGGATTTTTCAATCATACTTATTATTGCTCCATTGCCATACTAAATACTTCTTTACACAGAGTCCATGGGGTGGGGGTGGGGATACGGGACGGGACAGGGTATAGTGGGAGCAGGAGTCCTGGGCACCAACAGTTAAATCTACTCCCAACAACAAGAGCTCCTCCTTCCCTATATCCCACCCTCAAACTACAGAGCCAGTTCCCTTAACAAGCCCAAGGACAGGGAGAAGAAGGAAAAGAGGAGGGAACTGGCACACGTACAAACCAGGCACAGAATTTGCTGCTCAGCAAGGAACCGGACCAGATAAAACCAGCCGGATGACAGGCAGGTAAGGATTTTTACAGGTAAGTTACAAATATATCTTTCCTCCATGGGCGACACTGAGAACCCTGGGAGGTCCTAAAGCTGTGCCCTAAAGGGAGGGAACGCTCTTGTGCTACGCTAAAAGCCCTATGCTCAAAACCAGCATCAGTGGAGGCGCAGGTGTCAAAGCCGTAGAACTTGAAAAAAACAAGAGATATGGTAAGAACTTACCTTTGTTATCTCTGTTTCTACGAAGTCCATAGGGTCCACAGGGTTGACCTTGGGGTATAGGTTGGGAACCAAATCCGGGCACCACGCAGTTAAAGCTTTTAGCTCCCAGGATGCACTGGGTCCACTCTCCCTATAACCCCACCCCCAAGCCAGAGGCACCTCAGTTTGTAAGTATCCAAAGGCCGGAGGAGGAGAGAAAAAGAGAGAGAAAACTGGAACACTCAATAACCATACTCACAGCAATAGGAGACGGAAAACCGGTGACCAGCCACACAGCCCATATGAAGCCAGGTGCGTCAGGGCGGGCGCCCTGTGGACCCTATGGACTTCGTAGAAACAGAGATAACAAAGGTAAGTTCTTACCATATCTCTTGTTTTCTACTTCAGGGTCCATAGGGGGTCCACAGGGTTGACCTTGGGGATGTCCCAAAGCAGTTCAACCAAGGGTGGGGACGCTCCTGTGCTGAGAGGAGAATCCGTCGCCAAAAAGGAAGCATCCTGAGAGGCAAAGGAAACCAATGCCTAGAACCTTAAAAAGGTGTGGACAGAAGACCACGTGGCCACCTAGTAAGGCAAAACAGCCGAGGCGCCACAGCGAGCCGCACACGAGGGTCACATGGCCCGAGAAAAAACAAGCATCAACAACAGGAAGGCCTACCCATGGGTAGGCCCCTGAGGAAGACCTACGAGGCCATCCAGCCAACATTTGGTTATAGGCCGGCCATCCTTTCCTGTGAAAACCAGAAATCTCAGACCACCAATAAGGAGTCCGATTTCCGTAAGGAACCTGAACGGATCACATAAATCCAAAGAGGCCAGACCACAGTCAATGAGGCCACACCAGCCGAGAGGACTGGGGACAGAATGGCCGTACCATAAGTTCCAGAATAATATGGAACCTGAAAACCACTAAGAAGAAACACAGGGCGAGAGCAACTCCCACCCTGACATGATGCCCTCCAGAAGAGGGAGCCACATGAGAACGCTCCCAATTCAGACACTCTCCTGGTTGATATAAACACCCTGAGAGAAAGAGAGAGCCTAAGCAATAGACCATGTAATGGCTATCACAACCAGCGGTTCCATTGACTGTCCCCGGAGGTAACGAAGAACCACTACTTACTCCCCAGGAGTCCCTAGGGAGGACAAATGGAGGCATAATCAAGAAAACACTCCAAAGGATGAACTGGATACCAGAGTGGAGCAATTCCATATCTTAACCATACTGACAGTGTAGAGATCCGCACTGTCAGGAAGACCAGGCCAAGTGTGAAACCCAAGCCAGCCGGAAGGAATGCCAGAATATCTGGAAATCCTGGACACCGGAGGATTGTATCGACAGGTACAATACCATAAGATTTATGGCTGCCACAGTTTGTGGTAGGTCCCAGCAAAAGCTGATCCATGTGCTCTAATCATTCCAACGATGACAAAGCCAGGGAAGCCGTAAGACCACTGTAAGGACACAGTCAAAGACAAACGACCCAGGTCCAAGGCAAAACCAAGGACCCCGAGACAACAGGTCCGGGCAGTGAAGCATCAGGGATGGAGTATCGATGTAGAGACTCCGAAGATCCAAGTACCCCTGACATCTGGGGCAATCAGGAGCCACCAGCAGGAAAGCATCTCCGTCTCGATTGAAAACACTTCCAAAGACCTCGAGGAAGAAGGGAGACCGGAGAACACAGGTACACAAAGTGGAGGGACCACTTCACCGACAAAGAGTCGCTGAAGGTTGCTTCAGAATCCCCAGAGCTGGACTGTAACACCATAGTGTGATAAAGTCAGAAGGCCATGAGGGTCACCTCAGGGGGGCCCCCCCTGCTCACCAGGAGATGAAACCTCTCTTGGGGAAGAGACTAGTCCCCGGGATGCACGTCGTGACGGCTGAGGACTCCCGCTTCCCAATGGAGAGCTCCTGAAATGAACGCTGCCGAGATGGTCGGGAGGAGACCCTCGGACTATGTCCGAATATGTGACATACCTGTCATTGCCACCCAACGAACAGTGTTGCTAAAAAGGAAGCCACTGTCCTGACCCTGTCGGACTGAACCTTTTCAGGTTCACCGGGAAACAAGGGCTATGCCAGAGTAAGTTAATTGACAGGGTGGAATCGACAGACGTCCAACTGCACTGAAAAGGATTCGATCCAGACACTGTCCCTAGCAAAGAAAACCCTGGACGAGATGGCCATAGCCACCCGGACAGGGACCGACTTGCCTCCGGAGAGAGCATCATCGTTTGAACAGTTATCCGACAGAAAAAACTCGTTCCATATGGAGATGAGCCAATTATGGAAAGGCCTGGAATGGAACTGAGCCCATTCCACCATGCATCCCAGAGTGTAAAGACATCTGTCGACTGCGCAGACAACCATGTACTCCTAATGGAAGAGAGGAGATTCCGTCTTACGCCAGAAGAATTCTCAGATTCTGAGAATCCAGCAGGGATCCTAGATGAAGAATACCCAGAGAGGGATGCAGGGAGGACTTTTTCCCCGTTGATTAAACGTCTGCACCCTGAAGAAGCCACAGTCATCCTGACCTGGCCGTAAAGTACCCCGGTGATCCCGCTAAGAGCAGGAGGCCGTCCAGGTACAGGAGCATTGGGATATACTGAACAGAAGAACTGTCAGAAAATCCAAAACGCTGGTAAACCCCTGTGGGGCTGAGGACAGTCCCAACAGGCAGAGCCCGAAAAATTGTAAGTGTTGCTGTGATACAGCAAACCTCAGCCCATGCTGAGGAAAGGTCTCTGTAAGTACCCGTAGGCACGCGTCCTGTATATCCAGTGATACCATAAAGTCCCCAGGTTCCAAACATCGTATGATGGAGCATAGGGATTTCCTCCTGAGCCCAGGTAGCTTTAGGAACTGGTTCAGGGAATTGAGACAGAGAATAGGCCAAAGAGGACCATTCAGCCACCGCACCAGAAAGAAAGCAGAACAACCAGTCCCTCACTGAGATAGTGGGGACGGCCTAATTAGCTCCGCTTACCGCAACAACTGCATAGCTTTCTGGATCTGTAAGGCCCTTGTAAAGAGGGCGTACCCTCCTACCCACGTAGCCGCGGCAACTTGACACTAATACCGGGCGAACTGAGAAAATCGGTATCTCCCAGTTGTAGGCCTGTCCCGTCAGGCTGAAGAGATATCCGTAGGTTCAGAAGCAGGATCGGCTGGCAGTCCAGGCCTGCTCGGTACTGGATATGTCGGCCCTTGTAGATGCCGACAGTCTACGAAGAAACAGACCTTTAGGCTGACCCAGAGGACAAAAAAGACTTAACAGACTTAGTCTGAGGCCTTGTAGTGGGCATAGCTGAAAGCGGTAAACTTGTCGTTAGTAATACTGCCAATGTTACTACAATCTTGTCAAGGTCAGGACCAAACAATATCAACCCTAAAGATGGTATCTGCACCTCTGCATTCCCAGAGCGCAGCCATAGGGTATTACGGAGGATACAGTCGCAGCCGGAACTCTGAAAGTTAGGAGACTGGTATCCAATATAGGCATTTCCACCTATGACAACAGCATATATTACGTGAGCGACCAAATACATTTGAACCCCCGACGTGTTGGAGGGGAAAAAACGTTACAAATGCATCAACCCAATATGCAATAGTATTAACCAACCATGCTATAGCCATGGTAGGATGGGTAACAACTCCTGAAAGCAAGTATACTGATTTCAGGCAGAGTTACCACCTACGGATCCGAAGAATCCGACCACGCAGGAATGGGAGGCGTAGTAACGTCTGTAATCAGACGAGTAACACGCCCATCCACCCCAGGAGGGGCTCGTGATGACCCTCAGGGAATTTGGGACAGGAGGCCAAACACTGTTGTAACACCTCCTATCTGGCAACAGCCAGAGTCCCGCTATGCGATCCACCCGCTAGTCAGCAACAGGTAACCCGAAGGCACGCAATACTGAGGGTGTATGATACAGGTGCAGGTCAACATTCACTCTAACCAGAATGGACCTGCTACCAGCCCTAAAGCAGGGATAATAATACCTGAAATAGGCTTCCCCCCGTGTAAGAGGGAAAGAGCCCCAAACAGTACCCAGTTCACGGCAGAGCCAACTGGGAAGTAACCACAGGGCGTCAACCACGCCAATTAGCGTTTCGTAGAAAACGACATCCACCCAGGGTGGCTGTTGTGGTAATCCCTGCAAGGGGAATGACAGACTATTGTGGCACCAGGGGGAATTCATATACTGCGAAAAAACCCTGCAGGGAGCGGTAGTCTGTGTCACAGGGGAAGAGTGCAAGAAGCTGCGAGATACCCTGAGATGAAAAGGGCAGTATGGTGAAGTAACCCCAAGTGAGGTACAACAATGGGGCCCGCCCGGCGATCCGCAATTGAGAGGATCCCGAGAAAACAAACCGCCCAAGGGGGTCGTGAAAGAGGCCAGCACCAGATGACGCCACATACAGAACCCTTTATGAGTCAAATCCTCCGCACTAACACCTGCAGCACATGACTTGCAGGATAGTAAAAATGGGTGCAGTATAACGCTCTATCTCCTGGTCAGACATATCTGACCAATCTTGGCGGAAATATTAAGCAGCACTATACTGGTCCTGACTGATGCCAAAAATTAGCTGCAGGGACCCATTTTCAGCGTATGCAACAACAGTTCCATCTAAAATATGGCAACGTGCAGCACGCAACAGTATGTGACAAACCACACAAATATTAACAAGTATATAAATGTGAGGTCTCAGAACCACCCTAAGTACAGCTGTATTAGGGCAGATAAAGAAAAGGGATAGATATACACTGACAGGTGAGAGAATAAAGTACAGACAGTCAGCACTAGCATAAGTCACATACAATGCAGATATATACATATATACATAAACATGTCATATAATATACTGCACTATTACACTGCATTCAACTGCCCAGATTCAGTGTCTGGGAAGGCTACAGCGCTGTGTACACTGACCTGATGGTGAGGTACGCAGGGGGACTGGACCAACTGCCATCCTGAGAGATTTCTGCTGCACCACAGAGATAAAATGGCCGCTGGAGACCTCAGAAGAAGCGTGGCCCGCGGAGGAAGCAGCTCAGCGACGCCAGACTATGGATACTGAAAGGCGCGCTGAGCTGAGGGGAGGAGCCGCTGTAACAGGGAAGGCTGCCTCCCCTGGCCGGCTATTAACCCCCGGGACGCCGGCTCCCTGCACCGATCGTTAAGGCCCTGGTGGTCTAGTGGACACACGGGGTATGGGGGGCCCGCCGCCACTGCCGGCGCCTCCGGTCTGTCCCCTGAGACCGGAGGCACAGGACTGCATTTGAAATGCGCGGATCACCGCAAGCGGTGATCCGCGACCTTACCTGCTCCCCGTGGATCCGGCAGCAGTCCTGGGCGCCCACAGAGTCCGGCTAGTACAGACTCTGGGGTCCCGCTGAGATCCCCAGATCTGTACTGGCGTCTCAGCGCCAGCGGGGTGACGGAGCGGCAGCTTAGACGTCCTATGGACAGTCCGACGCTGCCGCTCTGAAGAGTCCAAAGTCCATGGAAAAAACTTTGTCCCTAAAAAAATAAAATAAGCTTAGGGGCTGCTAATCAGCTCCCCCTGCGCTAACGGTGACCCGACTCCGGCCGGGCACCAACTTAAACTGAGGTGCCTCTGGCTTGGGGGTGGGGTTATAGGGAGAGTGGACCCAGTGCATCCTGGGAGCTAAAAGCTTTAACTGCGTGGTGCCCAGATTTGGTTCCCAACCTATACCCCAAGGTCAACCCTGTGGACCCCCTATGGACCCTGAAGTAGAAACGTGTGGGTAGAGGTCCATGTGACCGCTTTACATAGCTGGTCCGCAGAGGCGCCATCCCGAGCCGCCCAAGAAGTCCCCATGGACCTGGTGGAATGAGCATGTACCGAGGCAGGTGGCCGGCTGATCCTCCATGGAGTAGGCCTGGCATGGGCCAAGGTTTGCTTGGAAGCCGGCCAACTGAGCTTATTGAAATCATAAAAGGACAAAGTGAATGAGATTGTCCTATCCACATAGGTACGGAAGGCCCAAACATCCAGGGAGGCCTTTTCTGGAGAAGCCTCCTGAACCAGTAAAGAAGGAACGGCAATTTCACGGTCGGTATTAAAGCGGGAAACCACCTTGGGAAGGTAGCCTGCGACAGTCCAACCCAGATGAAAATTAAGAAAAGGAAAACTATGAAAAAGCACTCAAATCAGAGCCTTGACGGGCTGAAACGAAGGCTAACAGGAAGATCATCTTCCACGTGAGCCAACGAAAGGTCTACAGATTCCAATGGTTCAAATGGAGAGGCCTGGAGAACCCTCAATACCAACCCCAAGTCCCACTGAGCCACCTGGGAAACAAATGCAGGCTGAAGGAGGATCCCCTGCAGAAAAGTTTGTGGAGCTGGTAACAGGGCCACCTTCCTTTAGAAAAGGACGAAAGAGCAGACATCTGGACCTTAATGGAGGAAAGATGAAAGCCTAAATCCAAACCGGTCTGCAAAAACGCTAAGACCAGTGAAAGACGAAAGGACAATGGGTCCAGCCCGCGGACAGAACACCAGTCAAAATAGGCCCTCCAGATGCGATAGTAAATTTTTGCTGAGGACTGTTTTCTGGTATTAAGCATGGTCCAGATAACCAACTCAAAAATCCCTTTACCTTTAAGTAGGATGTCTCAATAGCCGCCCCGTTAAAGCGAGACAGCCTAGGTCCGGGTGAAGGCACAGGACAGGTCGAGTAGGTCTGCATATAAAGCTCGGCGCAGCTAACCTGCAGTGATCAGAATGGTGGTGCTGCGGTAGCACTGAAATTGTAGGGAAGTTTTCAATGAGCGAAAAGGTCCACTGAATCAGGAGAGCATCTACCAGGAAGGCTCCTAGGTCACTGGTGCAGAAGCAGTAGCGAGGGAGCTTGTGGCTAGGCCATCATATCTATGTGCGGAAGTCCCCAGCAGAGGACCAGCATCTGAAACACCTCTGGATGCAGAGACCACTCGCCGAGTGAAGGTCCTGGCAGCTTAGGAAGTCTGTCTCCCAATTCTGCACTCTCAGAATGTAAACGTTCGAGACTGCTGAAATGAAACGTTTGGTCCACAAAAGAATGTGGCTTTCCTCTCTAATGGCGCCCGACCACGGGTTTGATTAATGTAAGCGCCCATAGTCGCATTGTCTGATTGAACTTTCACAGGTTTCCATAGTAGGAAGAATCTGGCACGGAAGTGTGCATGGTAGATACCTGTACAAGGCCCTGAACCCCAAACAGGTTCTGTCAGAAGGCTGCGAGTCCACTGAGTGGAGCGAGCAAATATGGAATGACCCCCACTTGGTGTCGGAGTCTGAGGGGGGGAGAAGCACGGGAAGCTGCTAGCTGGTTAGCCAATTGTTACATGACCTGAGACAGGGTGGATGGCCACGCTGGTTCCTGTAGGTGAACCGTTGCAGAGGGACTCTCACGCTGCACCTCCGCAAAGCATCCAAATACATAAGCCATTGTGATACCAAGCCTGAGCAGACTTTTTTTAATAGCTCTTGCAAGCTAGCGTGCGCAGCACAGCAATGCCTCCTTCCCTGGAAACTTTAGCTGCCCCTGGAAGACGTGTTCCGCAAGAGTAACAAAAACCGCCACACTGTCCAAGTACTAGGATGCTGCTAAATATAACCATACTACTAATAATGGCATGAGGATATGTACAATACTTTAAAGCAGTGGTTCCCAAACTTTTCGAAATCACGGCGCCCTAGAGTATCAGAATTGTTTTTATGGCACCCCTAAGTTTGTTATTGAGAAATTCAGAAAAAAATGAAGCAAGGTAGTAAAGTGAAGTAAATTGTGCTTACCTGTCATTCTTAGGCTCAGTTATGTGATAGTGGGCAAGTTGCACTTCTGTTTGCCCACACATTTACATTACATTGACCTTAAATTTGATTTGATGCTGGACCCCCCAACCTGCGGCACCCCTGCAAGTGTCCCAAGGCACCCCAGGGTGCCAATGCGCAGAGTTTGGAAACCACTGCTTTAAAGTATAAAACTTCTTTAGGCATACATTTTCTATTTTCTCTTTAATTTTCTTCAAGGAAGAATACATGAACTATTTGAATGTAGTGCGTACCATTTTGAAGCAGAGTTGTACACTTTTTTTTATTGTTTATATCAAAAACAGCTACGCTGCCCAATATCAAGGTTCTATTCTATATACAGCAGCATCAATTAATTTATAGACAATCTTGACAATATAGGAAAACACAACTGATTTTAAAACATTTAAAAAGAAAAAACCCAGTACAGAGAAAAAAAAATTACAATTACAAACCTGTCCTGCAGTGAATATAGCCACATTTCTCTCGTTCTGACCAAGAAATGCAATACTACTGGTGGGGAAATTGTTCTCCTGTTCAGCCTTCCCAGTAGCAAGGTCAAAAATGCAGTAGCGCACCCACGTTCCGGTCTTTAGAACAGCATGAACCCCTGTACACGCACACAGATAAAAAAAAAAAAAAGTCAAAATATTAAGCGCAATACACAGAGTATTTGCAAAATTTCAAAAGCAGGATTTTTGTACTGGCCTCTGAGTACATGGGAAACACAAACACTGGGTCATAGGAAGTTTTGGCAATCTGTTTTGAAAGTGAGCTCCTGCTTTTTCGTTCATCCAGTGGAGGACACTGGGACACTCAGGACATCCCGAAATTTTCCTCAAGGAAATGAGTGATAAGTGGCAGTGCGCAGGACCTTACGTTCAAAAGAAGCATCCATGGTGTTAAACCTACAGAATTTTGCAAAGGTGGGCAACAGATGACCTGGTCACTACTCTGCTCAGCGGAGGCACCAGGTCTCACTGCCTAAGATGCCCTGACAAACCGAATAGAATAGGCTGTCAAGAGAGTTGGAACAGGCTTACCTGCTCTAATGAAGCCTAGCGGATGACTGATGTAAGCCACAGGGCAATGGCCTGCTTCGAGACCAGCCATTCCCACCTAGCAGTCCCACAAGTCAAAGACCACCCTTCTACCTGAATATTGCTGTCTGAAGAACATCAATTTCAAATGTGCATACTACATATAAAAGAATAGGAGAGCCCTCTCCATCCAGTGAAAGACCAAAGCTGAGTGCTGGAACTATATGCTGGTTAATGAGGAACTCAGATGACCTTCAGCTGGAAAGAGGGCTTCAGCCTCTGCACCACCTTATCCTTGTGAAACACCAAGAAAGGGGAGAGGCAGTACAAAGCACCAAGTTCAGAAGGGGATGTAGTTAAAAAGACCAACGGCATCTAAATCCCGAATCTGGACTAAAGACAGGCATCGAAATGCTGACGCCCGTCTAGATCTCGACGCTGGAATCTCGACAGACTGCTTCCCGAACGAAGGTAAGCAAACCACTGTTAGCTCGTAGCCGCGGGGTGCAGGAGGGTTAGGTGTAGGCACCCCCAGTGGTGAGCCCAAAGGTTCAAATGGCTCTGACTACAGGGGATAAAGCACCAGATTAAAGTCCCAGGGGACCAATGGAGGATATTAGGGAGTTGCACACAGAGTATGAAGAAAGAAAGCAGTTTTTGAAAAAAAAATAAAGACAGCGCAGAAACTTGGGACTTTTAAGCATCCCAGCAGCAAGCCTGCATCCACACCCTCCTGCAGAAAGAGAGGTCTGGCCAAGCAGAAGGATGATGTGGGAAACGCCTTCTGCTTAGACCAAGAAACATAGGTCCGCCAGACCTTATAAGGAATCAGGTGGAAACAGGCTTCCACGCCTTCAACGTGGTCTGGACTAACTTGTCTGGAAAACCCTTTGCTTTCAGGATGGCAGCATCAGCCAACATCATGTTAAAGGCAGATGATGTAATGAGGGGTGTCAAAAAGGTCCACGGGCACTAAGACCTCTGTGGCCAATCTGGAGCCACAATGTTTACTGAAACTATTCCTCGTTTTGCTCAAGAACCCATGACAGCATTTCTATCAGATATAACAAGTTAGAGGAAAATCCCAAGTAGCCAACAAGTAGTGCAGCAGAATCCCGCTCCTGGAACGGTAAGCCTGCACCTTGTGGTATGGCAAACCCCCACCTGTCAGTTGGAAGACCGCAGGATAGAGAGACCACTCTTTACCCCAGGTAAAGATCCCACCTGCTCAAGTAGTCGGCCTGCCAGTTGTCTACTCCAGATATGAAGACTGCCATGATGGCAACAGCACTTTATACAGTCAGGTGCATAAATATTGGGACATTGACAGAATTTTCATATTTTGGCCTCTATTCACCACCACAATGGCTTTGAAATTAAACAAACAAGATGTGCTTTAACTACAAACTTCCAGATTTAATTTGAGGGTAATTACATCCAAATCAGGTGAACGTAGGAATTACAACGGTTTCTATATGTGCCTCCCACTTTTTAAGGGGCCAAAAGTAATGGGACAAACTAAATAATCCTAAATCTAACTTTCACTTTTTAATACTTTGTTGCAAATCCTTTGCAGGCAATTACAGCCTGAAGTCTGGAACGTATAGACATCACCAGACGCTGGGTTTCATCCCTGGTGATGCTCTGCCAGGCCTCTACTGCAAATGTCTCCAGTTCCTGCTTGTTCTTGGGGCATTTTCCCTTCAGTTTTATCTTCATCAAGTGAAATGCATGCTCAATCGAATTCAGGTCAGGGGATTGACTTGGCCATTGCATAACATTCCACTTTTTAGCCTTAAAACTCTTTGGTTGCTTTTGCAGTATGCTTCGGATCATTGTCAATCTGCACTGTGAAGCGCCGTCCAATGAGTTCTGAAGCATTTGACTGAATATGAACATATAATATTGCCCGAAACACTTCAGAATTCATTCTGCTGCTTTTGGCAGCAGTCACATCATCAATAAATACAAGGGAACCAGGTTCCATTGGCAGCCATACATGTCCACGCCATGACACTACTGCTTCACTCTGGTACAAGTTGATCTTTGTCTCATCTGTCCATAGGATGTTGTTCCAGAACTGTAATGGCTTTTTTAGATGTTGTTTGGCAAACTCTAATCTGGTCTTCCTGTTTTTGTGGCTCACCAATGGTTTACATCTTGTGGGGAATCCTCTATATTCACTCTTGTGAAGTCTTCTCTTGATTGTTGACTGACACATATACACCTACCTCCTGGAGAGTGTTCTTGATTTGGCCAACTGTTGTGAAGCGGTTTTTCTTCACCAGCGAAATAATTCTTCTGTCATCCACCACAATTGTTTTCCGTGTCTTTTGGTGTTGCTGAGCTCTCCGGTGCGTTCTTTCTTTTTAAGAATGTTCCAAACAGTTGATTTGGCCACACCTAATGTTTTTGCCATCTCTCTGATGGGTTTGTTTTGATTTTTCAGCCTAATGATGGCTTGCTTAAGTGATAGTGACAGCTCTTTGGATCTCATATTGAGAGTCGACAGCAACTGATTCCAAATGCAAATGTCACACCTAGAATCAACTCCAGACCTTTTACCTGCCTAATTGATAATGAAATAACGAGGGAATAGTTCACACCTGTCCATGAAATAGCTTTTGAGTTGATAGTCCCATTACTTTTGGCCCCTTAAAAAGTGGGAGGCACATATAGAAACCGTTGTAATTCCTACACCGTTCACCTGATTTGGATGTAATTACCCTCAAATTAAATCTGAAAGTCTGCAGTTAAAGCACATCTTGTTTGTTTCATTTCAAAACCATTGTGGTGGTGAATAGAGGCCAAAATATGAAAATTCTGTCAATGTCCAAATATTTATGCACCTGATTGTATATGTTTTCATCAAAATTCCAAAACATGCGAGGCTATCCACGTGGCTCTGACCCTCTAGACTATCCTTTCTAAAATTTCACGTTATGTCACTTCCAGTGGAAACGAGTAGCAGAACACAGTACACACAGATGGGGATGCCATTGATTTTTGTGGCTAACCAGGACTCAGATGAAAATACTTGTTATAAATAATCTCAGAGGGATTGTGCCAGCTCACTTTGGGGGGATATTCCGGAGATCACCAGACGTAAATTTTCAAGGTTCATTTTATACGCAATTCGGGTGCGAGTACACCTTATCTTGAAATTTTATCTTCTTTATGATGAAAGATCAGATACAAGGAAAACAGGATTTTGGTACTCACCAAAATCTGTTTCTCCGATTCCACAGGGGACACTGGAGTCAAGACTGTTGAGTGGAGCCGGCACTAAGATTATAACAAGTGTGACTGGCTCCTCCCCCTCTATACCTCTCCCATCCCCAATTATAGATACTGAGCCGAGAGGAGACGGAGAAAAGAAGCCTCTAGTGAAGGAGGAAGTACAGAACATTAAACAGGAACGGTAAAACAAAATTACAGCTTGGAACAGCTGGCAGTCACCCTACAACAAAAGCAGAGAGCAGAGCAGGGTGGGGGTCCAGTGTCCATTGTGGAATCAGAGAAACAAATGTAACGGCGAGTACTAAAATCCTGTTTTCTCCTTCATCCACAGGGGACACTAGTCAAAACTGTAGGGACGACCCAAAGCTTCCCCCCTCGGGAAGGAGAGCGCTGAGAAACATTAAAAAAAAAAAAAAAGAGCGCCCAAAGTGCGAATTGGAAGCTGCAAGAGGTGTCAAATCTGTAGAAACAAATAAAAGTGTAGGTCCCTGAACAATTGGCCGCACGGCAGAGCTGGGAAAACCGAAGCGCCCGCTACCCCTCCCCCCCTAAGATTGGATCTACAGAGCGCGTAGAATGCGCTGAATTGGATACCGGCGGAGGCCGGGATACAGCCAAATAGGCTTGACAAATTGTTAGACATATCCAGTGTGCTAGGGTCTGTTTGGAAGCAGGCCACCCACACTTAACCGCATCATGGAGGACGAACAAAGAACCAGACTTGCACAATTGAGCAGTCCAACGTAAATAGCTGCTCAAGGCGCGAACCCCGTCCAAGGAACGTGAATGGCTGGTCCCCCGCCAAAACTGGAAACCACAACAGGTTGATATGAAAAGATGAAACCACCTTTAGTAAGAAAACAGAGCGAGTACGAAGTTCTTCGCGATCCTCATGGAAAACCAGGCAAGGAGAGCGACAAGAAAGAGCGCCAAGCACTGAAACTCTCCAGGCCGAAGCCAAATCAAGCATAGTCTTCCAGGAAAGGTACTTCAAATCCACAGAATCCAACGGTTCAAGACCAACGACTGGAGAAAAGAAGAAAAAAAAAAAAAAAAGAAGTACCAGGTTAAGGTTCCTAGGAGCTGTCGGGGGTACAAAAGGAGGTTGAATTCTGAAAACCCCCTGCAAAAACTTCTGAACGTCAGGAAGCAAGGTTAACTTGCGTTGGAAGAAAATAGATAAAGCAGAGACCTGGACCTTCAACGATCCCAAGCGAAAACCCGCAACCAAGCCTGACTGTAGAAACCGCAAGAGGTGGCACAAACAAAAAGAGGAGGTAGGAAAATCCCGTATTTCACGGCAAGCCACGTAAAATTTCCAAATCCAAATGATAGTGGGCTGAAGTCACTGGTTTCCTTGCCCAAAGCATGGTAGGAATAATAGCCAGCTGGATGCCCTTGCGTCTCAACAGCGCTGTTTCAACAGCCATGCCGTCAAATGCAGCCGCTGTAGCGGAATAGATCTTGATGAAGGAGGTCTGGCCGCAGCGGAAGAATCTGCGAGTAGCATCCGCAGGTCGCAGTACCACAATGTGAGGCCAGTCCTGAGTCACCATAATGACAGTGGCCCTCTCCCTATTGATACACTTGAGCACCCGAGGGAGAAGGGAAAAAGGCAGAAACAGATAAACTGGAACTGCCGCAGAGCAGTCAGTGCATCCACTGCCGGATCCCGGGTGCGGGAGCAACAACAAGGAAGTTGATGGTTGTGTCTGGACACCATGAGATCTATTTGTGGTGTGCCCCAACGCTGAACCAGCTGCTGGAATAATTGAATATTTAGAGCCCATTCCCCCAGATGGAGATCCTGGCGGCTGAAGTAATCAGCTTCCCAGTTGTCTAGCCCCGGAATGAATACTGGCGACAGTGCGGTAGCACGTCTTTCTGCTAAACGCAGTATGCGAGTGACTTCCCGCATTGCGCCCCGACTTCTGGTTCCTCCCTGTTGATTGCTGTAGGCCACCGTGGTTGCATTATCTGACTGGACTCGAATGGCCTGTCCCTGCAGCAGAGGAAATGACTCCCGCAAGGCGTTGTACACTGCCTTGAGTTCCAGAACATTCATTGGAAGAAGGGCCTGCTGACACGACCAACGGCCCTGGTAATGATGTCCCAGAACCACTGCTCCCCCGCCCGAGACTGACGTACGTCGTTAAAAGGACCAAATCCCAGATTTAAAACTGCCGACCAACAGATGAGGACTGTAACCATCAAAAGGAGGGAAATGCGCGTCTCGGGAGAGATGCGCATTTAAACCCTGTGCTGATATCTTCAAACCTGAGGCCCTGTTGGCACCCTAAACAGCAGACAGCCGTATGCTAGACACAATACAAAGAATATTTGCTGTTCACAATAGGGAGCCGAATATAGACATTGCAGCACTGAAAAACAACTACAGCATGTGTGGCTCTGAGCCTCCCAGATCACGCGGGCCTGGAGGGGGCTAAAAGCTAACTGAAACATGCCTGCTGGGCAGTACTGCGCTATGGACAATATCCCAAACACGGCGCTAGTAGAAACCTTTTTTTTGGACACTGTTCTTTATATGATGCATATACAGGTGTTATTGCTATCTCAGATAACCAGCTTACTCATACAGCACAAAGTCGCCTTACATCTAATCCAGAGGTGGACAAATAAGCAGCCCCCCAGCAGTTGCACAACTATAAGTCCCAGCATGCCCTACCACAGTTTAGCTATGGCCATGCTAAAAACTGTTGCAGGGCATTCTGGGATGTGGAGTTTAACAGCTGGAGCTCATTGTCCACCGCTGAATCACATATGATCACCTGCAGCCAATCAGGAGTCATGTCATTTACCTGAACCAGATCAGGAGTTTGCACTGGATTCTGCATGCTCATATTGATTCAGCCCACAATGGTTGCCAGCAACTGGCTCACTTTATGTATGGGTGAATGAATGGGTCTTTATGCATATGACAATCACTGCATTATATTTTACTACAATAAGTATTAGAACATAGGTCTTGCCATCATAGAAGTAAAAATATTTGAGTAAATGAATCAAAGTAGCGCTAGGCCTATTAAGCCTTCATATATATGACAATACTTTTTGCTGTGTGGGATGAACTCTAGCAAACATGCAAACTTCCAAATTAATAAAAAAAAAATATATATATATATATTATTTATTTATTTTGCCTTTGATGGATGGAATACTAAGATTTCAATCCACCCCCCAATGAGCTTGCCAGCATACCTACAAAGAAACGGCCACTAAAGTGGCAATATTAATGACATTACCTTTGGAATCTACATTCACGGCAAGGATTTCAGTTTTTTCAGGAATGCACAACTTTTTAGGAGTCCTTTGGAAACAGTCTGGGACTTTAGGCGTTCCACCTGTTTTCACCACCTAGAACAGGTTTCCCAGTCAAAGTTATTGATATTTATTTTTAAATAACCACATTTCAGACCTGATCATTCATTACTGCTCTATCCCCTCCCCAGCCTGGCTTTGGGGAATATATGGGGAGAACACAGGTTTCCCCCTTTTGTATTCCAATATCTGTACTAGAAAGATTAGGAACTTCTATAACCAGCTTGTCCCAGTGTGCGTCTATGTTTGAAACTTACACTGTAAGATCAACTAAAGTAGGAGCAGACTTGTATGGCCTTAAATAAAAATTAGGAGAAACCCTTTAATGTTAAGATTCAATTTTGTATTAAAAGCTTATATGAAATCAAGTAACATTAACATATACTTATTACAAGTATCAAATTATGTCATGTTATGGAAAGCAGGCAAACTATACTATAATGAGTTTTACAGTAATGTACAGAATTATTCTAAAGATACAGCTATAAAGAACATCTTCCCTATCTATATAGATAGCTGAGATAGTAGGTGCACAATGAGTACTAATATAGGCAGTGAAGTGGTAAAACGTACCTGGAGTTCATCAATCCGCAGCAGTCTGCAGTCTTGGAGGAGAGAAGATGGGTCGGGGTCACAGCCGGGAGTGCATTGGCTGTTTGTATTATTCGATGTGCCGGGAAACTTCACAGCAACATAGGCACCATCAACTTTCAGTACCTAAAACAAAATAGCAGGAGCCATAGTCGTTTCTATGGACGCACAACAGAGCACAGCTCTCAGGCCATGTCAATGCGTACACGTTACAGAACAGTGGATAAGCAGCTACTAACCTTGCCCACGGGAACATTCTTGACATCTTCAACGAACACCACCTCTCTAAGTGACCACTGCTCTTCGTTGACCTTCTCTTCTTCCTTGGGAGCAGGAGTGGATCGTCTTCGCTCTTGAAAGAAAGCAGCATTGACCTCACAGCACGTAACGGGTGACCCGATATAATTAGCCATTACACCCCTCCCCATCTCAAGATTCAACAAGATGATAGAATTCAAAAATGTGATGAAACTAGCAATATCTGGAGCTTATTTGCACCATAGTCGCTCTTAAAAATTCCTACTTATTGTAGTGTGTAAGTAAAGGTTTTTACAGTAACACTGGTATTGCACTCATTTTAATTGGGAGCACAGCATGCTATTCCCCCCCCCCCCCCTCTCAAAATAAAACAAACAGTTTTTCTCCTCAATTCAGTGTAGCCAATTCAGAGTCAAGTACACTATAAACAAAAACCTGGTTGTATACAAGCGAGACTTGCAGAGGGTGCCAAGATGTGAATGTGCTGCCACCCTGCACTGACTATGCATTACTTAATGAACAGAAACAGTAAGTCACAGACTTACTGTATGGCATGGAAGCACTGCTGGCAATGGAAGATGCGTCACTACAGGTGGATGCTGGAGATGGGGGAGGTCCCATTTCGGTTTTTACAGATTCGGGTTTGCTTTCAGGCCTTCGGGGAAAAAAAAAAAAAAGTGTTCTGAGAAAGATCCAAAACTACATAATGATAGACAACCAATAATGAAAAAAAAAAAATCCTTCCACTCACTTGGCCTCTGTGGTCTTGCTCGATTTCTCCAAGTTTTTTAGGCTCTCTGGGGATCTCAGTTGGAACCGGCAGCTGTCATTCATATTCCACACAGACTCCATCAAGACCCCGACTTTCGGAATTCCACCACTAATTGAAAAGGCCACAGCACCCGCATGATAAAGTGGGTTATTTCTTAAGCAGACCTAATGAAAGACAATAATTAACAAACAGCACTGGTGACATCTTCTGTACAGCTTTAAAAACAAATTTACAATTTAAGAATAAAAAAAAAGAAAAAAACGTGTTAAAATGACCAGTTTTCAGCAACAGTGCATTCAAACAAATTTAAATAATTTAGAGGTAATAAACCATTACTTAGTCACTCAAAATTTTTTGTATTTTTTTTTTACCACTCTCCTACATCACTCCTGGTTGAAAAAGGACTTCCACCCACCATTACCTGAAACCAGTAACCAGACCACCTGCTGCAGCTCACAGTACAGAATGACAATCAGTCCATCCTAATCAATAGAGCGAGTCAATCCTTTTCTTCATAGCTAATTGGGGACAAACAGCACCCTAGGCCTGAACTCCAGCGAGATGTCTCCTAAAATAGCTTAGCTCCTCCCAATGCCTTGTAGGAATATATATATATTTTGCAGAGAGACCAGAGGTTATCATTCCAGGGCAAAAACATAGGGGCCGGTTCAATTCATCGCATTGGCCCTGGAGCTATTCAATTCAGCACACTGTTTAGTCCGACTATAATAAGTGAAGTTGGAAAATGCGCACTCTCGCAACTTAACAAGTAAAGTGCAGCTTGCAAGACTGCTAGAGCCGAACCAACTGGAATCGACCCTATAAAATTGCAAATGTGGCACTGAGTGGGAAGTTTGGAGTCCCACAATTAACTCCCAAGAAAAGGAAAGAATGATAAAGCAATCCCTTTTTCAGATGCCCCAAACGCTGTATGATAGGAAGGAAAAATAAAAATGGCACTGTCTGCAAAGAGGAGACAATGGAGAAGAAAAACAACATGTTGCATGAACAAAAATATCAAAAGAAGCAAAATCTTTAAAGAACATTAAAAGATCCCAGGCAACCTGTAACATGTCAGGCAGAAACCCTCAGCTACCATGACTGGCAAACTCCTACAGCCAAACAGCAAAGACAGGAAGAAGAAGGATGCAGCCTGGTCACCAATGCTCAAGCGTTGCCTGGGCCATTACAAAATTGTTTGGATAAGCATCCTCCCTGCTGCCATTGTGCAGAACTAGAAGAAACAGATAACCCCTGGCAAGGTCTGCACGACACTGTAGCACAGATTTCACGTTGGCTATGTACTACTACTGCATCCTACAGCAGGCAACTCTCTACTCCTCTCCCTCAGCAAACGTGGCATCACAGTGTCACACTCCTAATGGGTAACAGCTGCTTAAATACATATCCATATTTTCAGGTAAACCATTTCAGGAACTAATAAGTCACTGTGCAAAAGTCACAAATGGCCAAACGTTGTACAAACATTGGGCTCGATTCAATTCAACGCGAATTAAATAGCCTCAGGAATGAGCTCCTGGTGCTATTCAATTCAGCATGCTGTTAAGCCCGACTAAGGATTTCATCTCACACCCCTCCTGGGGTACGAGCAGAAATCCGACAAAACTACAGGCGCGAAGCTGTTTTCTGCCCTTAGCGTGGTGGAAACAGCATCGCTTCGGGCAGTTAAGTCGGAGAATGCCCATTCTCGCAACTAAACACCATGTTTAAGGCACGAGATTGAGCTTTCTCCGACATAGAGTGCTGAATTGAATAGCTCCGGGAGCTCCTTCCCAGCGCTATTCAATTCACGTTTAATTGAATAGTGCCCCCATCAGTCTGTTAGCGGGACAACCTGACCAGGCATTCCCTAGTAATGATGAAAATGGCATACTGGCAGAAGTTACTGTGTACACGAAACATTATTTCTACTTTTCTATATCTTTTTTACTTTGCTTCCACAAAGAAAAATTTTCACCCCAATTTCAACACAGAGATTAAAAGAAACAGCGAAGGCCCAAATAGAACCATGACCAGCAAATCATCAGACATGCGTGCTACAGCATAATCACCACTATGATACATATATAGCAATTCATTACGGTTAAGCACATCACACAGTGCTATAGCCTCATCCCATCCTCTGAACTAGAGGTGTCACATCTGTAAGCCTCATCTTATCACTCTCGCATCTGCTTCTCCTTAGTAATGTATAAGGAGGCCAACTGAGCTACAATAACCCATTTACTTGGATCTCATGCGGATATTAAATTAGACTGAACTGATTAACAGTGTCAACCTTAAGGTTTTCAACACACACATGTAAAAGCAGTGTCTACGATACATCATGAGTTACAATATCCATATTGTCAATATGCAATACACACACACAATCTAGATTAGACACATGCAACATTTATGCTGTTAAAAAAAAAAAAAAAAATGATAAGATACATATATTGATATATATATATTAAAACAATTACACAGTGCCTACGTTTTCCCTTTATAAAGGTGCCCACACACATACTGACTTGCTCCCAATCAGCCGATGTACACGATTTCCCCTGAACTCTCCCCAGGCAGTCGTGGTCACGATTTGGAGTTAAAAATGTCCAATCTGACTTAAGATCTATCTTGCAGCCAGTGCATTGTATCCCAGATTGGCTAATCTGCCCTACAGCACGGCAGATCTGAAGATGCGAGGTACGACGAGCAGGGACGTGCATCGGCATCGTGATCAAGAGTAGAAACTCACGATTTGGCCATTTTTTACCTGATCTGTCGAAATTTGCCAAATTGGATGAAAAGTCAGTATGTGTGTGTGGGCACCTTAAGTCTGGAACAGATTAACTGAAGACAAAAAACACAGGATGAGTAATGCCCAGAAAACAGAGCTGTGGATGAGCCACATATTACTGCAGTATCCTGTATATTAGGCGGATTTCTGAAATAACAAAATAAGCACCAAACAAACTAGGCAGCTACGTAAATGGAATATATAACAGACATGTTATAGCCACTAATTCATTTCCTTTTGAGAGTCATAACCCTTCTTTAGTAAAGGATGGTCAGGTTAGAAAGATTGTACAGTGCCTTGAAGACAGCAGACCAGATTCCCTAACACAGGAGACCGTTTTCTGTTATCTATGTAAATGGTTCTTCTGGTCTCCTTTATACAAACGGGATTATATCAGGTCATATAATGAAGTTCATTAATGGCAGTTAAGCGATACTGGAGTGAGCGCACTCTGGTAACACTGACATATTTTACAGGTAAAGCCGGAGGGTACTAGGTTCTACCTGTTCTTAGGAGATTATATCACACACAGAAAACCACATCTACCTCTAGGGGAGATATTCAAGGGAGTGAACTCTGGGCTTCAAGGAGGCATATGGGGTTTGTGTGAAGTTTGCATGTTCTCCCCATGTTTGTATGCATATAAATTATAATAAATCCGGAGCGGGGAAGTGAAGGAAACAATTTCCCGCTTACAATAAAACTAGGGCACATCATGTAAGACCACCCTACAATGAGCACGAGTGACCTGACTAATAAGGATATAGGTTTGTTATAGGACTTCATTATACACTGCGCTCCTGAAGAGGTGGGACTGTCAGAATTAGTATCTTACAGGAATGACACTACATTGTGTAGTAGTAAAACACACTGTATCAGAGGGTTACCTGTTTTCCTGCCATTTTCTCCTCAGAGTGAAGGGGCAATATGTAATGTGTAAACAAGGGTATATTTATATAAGCCTTCATTTTCTCCTGAAAGTGATACAATAGGTGACATGTTATAAAGCAGGCTGGTCATTTCTCAGTTCTTCTCCTCAGCGTTTTATACAAGGTAGTTTTGGAAGTTCCATAATAAGAGCTGGGCAGAGGAGATTAATGTAAAGACAAGTTCCCTTCCATTAGTACTTTACAACACTGCGGAGTGACATGTTACAGGCCTATACACATTCTTCACGTAAAAGACATGGATGGATTTAAAATTTTTACCAACGTTTTCACATGACTATTAAAACTGGCACAGACTCAATTAAAAATACCCCCATGCGAGGCGGGGAGATCTTATAAAGCACTGTCATGGCTGCTGAGACACAAGGTCGGGTGACGTACTTCTAATGAGAGCTCATGGACGATAAAGATCCCTCTGATCATACACATGACACAGCTGTACGATAACAGCTCGTCGTTGTGATAACACAGACAGGACAAGCTCGCATGCGGTAACCGGACTATACAGACAAGACATGTGAATGGCAGCCAGAACAGATCTCACATGGTAGTAACCCTTCAGACTGCATTTGGTAGATTGACCCCCTGGGATGTCACATATTAAGAATAAATAGAACATTCACATCCAGAACCTAATGTAATATTTCATAGGTGTTCCTACATGAAGGCGATACGATCCGGATAGTAACATCTCCCACCGCTAGGAGAGAGAAGTCTCAGTCCATTTACCTTAGTGTGAGAGAGAGGTGAGGTGCATACAAACAGTACAGGTGTATTCTGGCCATCTCTCTATACCAGGATGATATTCCATAACAGATATGGCCAGGTAGGTACAAAAGGACACGCACACACGTGTGTTATTGGCTGCCCTTAAATTCTTGTACAGTCTCATACCCACTGGTGTCGCACATGTTTTTGCTGTGTGTAACGCTGGTGCAAGACACAAACAGGTCTAAAAATAGAAACCAATGTTTCGGGAACTGTTTTTTTTTTGTTTTTTGTTGTTTTTTTAGAATTTGGGCGTGTGGTTTCTTTTCAAAACTTATCTTATGCCACTAACTGCAAGTAAATGCATGAGGGATGCGTAAGTGACCACTGAAGCACGTGAAACAATGGCTTGTTAAAACGTAACCACTCGCAGTGCTTATTGGTATTTATCAGTGTGTGTCTGGACCTAACCGTACTCCGCAAACACTGGGCCTCTGCCGTCAGTGCATGCAGCATAGCAAATGCTATTAAGGGAACAAATCATCGCTGTGTGCCTCAACACTTAATGTATGAGCACCGCGCCACTACATGGAGGGTAACCACCAGTATATCCTACAGCAGAAATGGACAATGGAGGAAATTAAGAAGGGCGCAATATAAACAGACCAACCGCCTGACAAAGTCAGGAAACAAAATCTCACACACAAAAACGAAGTGAGAATCGGGCACGACGTCAGGTGTCTGAGGCACTTGGTAAACCTGACCCCGTCTGGTAACACTTGGAAGAGTTTAAAACAGAATAAAAAAAATGGAGGAAACTTATTACAGTGTCTTATAGTGAGCCCTACGTTCATGGTGCTTACTTCCAGTGGAATAACACTATCTACCATATGAGTCAGAAGTAATACTTTGCTCCAAGCATAGGAATGGCCGGATTAACCCCTCCTGCACTGTGAGCTGCAGTGGTGCATTCACACAAGCCGTGCAGTCAGGTAACAGATGGTCCAGGGGAAGCGATGCCCAAGGATGGACAACACATTTAGCTTTAAGAAAAATATTACTATGTCCTCTGTAACAAGGATGTACATATTTAAAGGTTGGATTTTTCTTACATACAAGTAGAACAGTTCTCACCTGGGTACCAACGGTGATATTTGGCATTGAAGAAATTCCAGCACTAGATTTGGGTTTTTTATTTTTCGCCCGCACCTTTTCAAGCATCTTTTTCCTCTGGCTGAAAGGTACAACTCCCCTAGAGAAGGACAATCCATCATTAGACTACAAACCATTCACACTCTCAAGACACTGAGGGAGGAATTAAATTGTTTTTTCTGGACGGAGTTATTCAAGAAATGTATGAAAAGGCTTTGGGCACCCAAACGGCGCTTTCAGCAGCTCGCCCAGTAGTTTAGACTGGTTTAGTCGCTTTACGCATTTGGAAGCCACATGTGCGAAAAGTAATGGGGGTTCCACCCAACAATTGAAAGAAGACCCAGTCATTTTAAACAGGAGCATGGGCACGAGAGGGCACGCAAAAACAATTTAATCACCCCCTCAGTCACTACATATGTATCGGAGGTTCACCCAACTAGAGAACGTATCTTTGCAGTAATGTTCCATGACATGAGAGACAGGTCACTGGCTTACAACTCACTAGTACTAATTTTTCCGAAGTCCCACCAACGGCATGAATGTATACTAATCAATATCAATGCTGGAGAGAATTATGTATGTGTAAAACTTAAAAAGAATATATATTATAAACAAACATACTATATTACCACTATATTTTTTTTATAAATCAGATCAACAGCACTTACCATGTTTTGTGCCCATCAGCTGCCCGAAAGGAGGCTCTTACCATGCCGTTCACTTACCGCAGGTACCACCACCTGAGCTGCCTCACACAAGTACCTAAACATCTGGCCTTACTGAGTCAGTTACAGCATTTATCAACATACCAACTAATCATCATACAGAACTTTGATCAAGTTATTATCCAGCTTGTTCTGAGATCAGACAGACTGCGATATCAGGCCAACTGGCCAACACCGCAGCATGTGTAGCCAGTTTAAGTGTTTACAAGACAGAACACAGTAGTTCTACTCACCACCAATAGAGATTATTCTCCAGCTGCGCACAGGTGTACAGAGCACAGCAATGCAGGGAGACGATCTTCTCTCCCTGCAGCTCAGGGAACACTTGGGCAGTGTGCTCTAATTTTGAAGCTACAGAACTTAGTGTCTCATCAACCCATGTGGCAACCTAACACAAAAAGGACAGTGTAAAAAAAAAAAATATATATATATATATATATATATATATATATATATAAAACAGGATTTTGGTACTCACCTTTAAATCGGTTTCCCGGATTCCACAGGGGACACTGGAGTCAAGACTGGGGTATAGACGGGTGCAGAGTGGAGCCGGCACTATAAGAATTTATAAGTGTGACTGGCTCCTCCCCCACTATGCCCCTCACCTCTTCAGTTAGAAAAAAGAGGAGACGGGGAGGAAGAACCTCTAGAGAATGAGGAAAAAATTTGAAGCAGCAGCAGGAAATTAAGAACAGTAACAAACTGCAAGAACACAGCAGTGACACCACAACAAAAACAGAACAGTAGAGCAGGGAGGGCGTCCAGTGTCCCCTGTGGAATCAGAGAAACAGATTTAACGGTAAGTACCAAAATCCTGTTTTCTCTTTCATCCACAGGGGACACTAGAGTCAAAGACTGTGGGGACGTCCCAAAGCCACCCAGACGGTTGGGAGAGCGCTGTGACACCTGCAAAACTGAACAACCAAACTAAGCATCAGAAGCCGCAAAAGTGTCGAACCGGTAGAAACGAACAAACATACGAGTCCCCAACCAAGTGGCCGCTCGGCAGAGCTGAGAAACCGAAACTCCTCGGGCAGCCACCCAAGATGGCCCAACTGAACGCGTAGAATGTGCTGAAATGGAAGCTGGAGACCGCGATGCTGCTAAATAAGCCTGATGAATAGTCAGGCGTATCCAACGAGCCAGAACCTGTTTAGAAGCAGGCCACCCTCGTTCAACCACTTCATACAGAACAGAAAAGGAATCGGACTTGCGCAACGTAGCCGTCCGGTCTACATAGATACGCAAGGCCCGCACCACATCCAAGGAATGAGAGGACGGAAGGTCCTCTTTCAAAACTGGGACCACAATAGGTTGGTTCATATGAAAAGAAGAAACCACCTTAGGCAAGAAGGCAGGGCGAGTACGCAGGACTGCCCAATCCGCATTCAAAATCAGATAGGGAGAGCGGCATGACACCGCTCCAAGCTCCGAGACTCTCCTGGCTGATGCCAAGGCCAGCAACAGAACCATCCTCCAAGAAAGATATCTTAAATCAACCAGTCTCCAAAGGTTCAAATACGGAAGACTGAAGGAAATAAAGAACCAAGTTAACATCCCAAGGGGCAGTCGGAGGAACAAACGGTGGTTGAATGCGAAGGACTGACTGTAGAAAGAAAAAAAAAAAAAAAAAGTCTGAACCTCGGAAAACAACGCCAATTTCCGTTGGAAGAAAACGGAGAGCTGAAACTTCAATGCTCCCAATCGAAGGCCCGCATTCAGACCTGACTGAAGGAACTGCAAAAGACGGCCCAAACGAAAAGAGATATGAAACCCCAGTCTTTCGCACCATGCTAAAATAGGCTTCCAAATCCGGTAACAATGGGCCGAGGTCACAGGTTTCCTAGCCCGGATCATGGTAGGAGTAACCTTTCCGCTTCAAGATCGCGGTTTCAACAGCACGCCCTCAAATGCAGTCTGTGTAAGGTGGGGTAGAGAAAAGGACCTTGTTGAAGGAGGTCTGGACGAAGAGGCAGTGGCCAAGGATTCGCTGCAAGAAGCATCTTTAAGTGAGAACCAGGCTCTGCGAGGCCAGTTCAGAGTTACCAGAATGGCTGTTAGCCATTTAAGATCCACTGAGCCCAGTGGTTCAAACGGCGGTCCTTGGAGAGCCCTCAGGACCACAGCCAAATTCCAAGGCGCCACAGGTGGAACAAAGGGCGGCTGAATGCGGACAACACCTTGCATAAAGGTGCGCACATCCGGGATTGTAGCAATCCTACGGTGAAACCAGACAGACAGGGCCGAAACCTGTACCTTCAAAGAAGCAAGGCGAAGCCCATGATCTAGTCCCGCTTGCAGGAAGGCGAGAATCCGAGACAGACGAAACTCCCGCGGTGCATAACCTCTCGGTCGACACCAATGGAAGAACGTATGCCACACGCGATGGTATATCCTCGCGGAAGACTGTTTCCGAGCTCGCAACATGGTACGCACCACAGAGCTGGAAAACCCCCGGGACCTCAGCATGGCAGTCTCAACAGCCACGCCGTCAAAGACAGCCGAGTCAGGTCCGGGTGACGACAAGGACCCTGAGACAAGAGGTCCGGTCGTAGCGGCAACCGCAGAGGACTGTCCACGGACAGACCCTGAAGGTCTGAGAACCAGTGCCGTCTGGGCCACGCGGGAGCTATCAACAGGAGCGTCCCTCCTTCCTGTTTGAATTTCCGGATTACCCGTGGAAGAAGGGAGACCGGAGGGAACAGGTATGCGAACCGGAACGTCCACCGGACGGACAGAGCATCCACCAGAGACGCCCCTCCGTCTCTTGTGCGAGACCCGTACACCGGCAACTTGTTGTTGTGCCGGGACGCCATGAGGTCGATCTCTGGAAGACCCCATCTGTCCACCAGTAGTTGAAAAACATCCGGGTGCAGGGACCATTCCCCCGGATGAACGTCCTGGCGACTTAGAAAGTCCGCCTCCCAATTGAGCACTCCCGGGATGAAGACCGCTGATATGGCCGGAAGATTGCGCTCCGCCCAAACCAGGATCCGAGACACCTCTACGAGAGCCGCCCGGCTTCGGGTTCCTCCTTGCCTGTTTATGTAGGCCACGGTGGTAGCGTTGTCCGACTGGACCTGTACCGGGTGACCCTGGAGAAACCGATGTGCCTGCTGGAGAGCATTGAAGACCGCACGGAGTTCCAAGATATTGATTGGAAGCTCCGCTTCTGTCGGAGTCCACCTGCCCTGGAACAGATGTGGACCCGAAACTGCTCCCCAGCCCCGAAGACTGGCGTCCGTAGTCAACAGGACCCAATTTGGAATCCAGAACGGACGTCCCTCGCTGAGGTGGGTCGTCTGTAACCACCAAGCAAGGGACAGGCGAACCTCCGGGGTGAACACAATCGTCTGGGACTTCAGAGACTGAGGCAGCCCGTTCCACTTTGACAGGATCAGGTGCTGCAGAGGTCTGGAGTGAAACTGGGCATATTCCACCATGTCGAACACCGACACCATGGAGCCCAGTAACCTCATCGCCGAGTGTAGAGACACCTGGCGGCTGTGCAGACAACTGCGCACCCTTGACTGCAAAACAGAGATCTTTTCCTCCGTCACGAAGATCTTTTGCTGTCCCGAGTCCAATAAGGCTCCAAGATGCAGAATCCTCCGAGACGGGATTAGAGTGGACTTCTGCCAGTTGATTAGCCAGCCGTGCCGTTGCAGCAGGGCAATGGTCAGGTCTAAGTGGCGTAACAGGAGCTCTGGAGATCCCGCCACTAATAACAGGTCGCCAAAGTACGGCAACATGCGGACTCCCTGCAGCCGCAGAGAAGCCGCCATGACCGCCATCACCTTGGTGAAGACACGTGGTGCTGTCGCCAGGCCAAAAGGTAACGCCCGAAACTGGAAGTGGTCGCTGCGGATTGCAAACCTGAGGAACTGTTGATGGCGCAAAAGAATAGGGACATGCAGGTAAACGTCCTGTATGTCCAATGACACCATATAGTCCCCCGGTTCCAGCGCCAGAATGATGGAACCCGCAAAGACTTGTTGAGTGCTTTGAGGTTGAGAATCGGACGATACGACCCATTGGGTTTCTGTACCAAAAAAAAGATTTGAATAGAAACCCTGGCCCCTCTGGGAGAATGGAACAGGCACTATAACTCCAGCCTGGAGCATAGTGTGCAATACCTTCCGCAGCTCCGTGGCCTTGTTCCGGTCTGATGGTAGACCCGTGGTGAAGAATCGAGCCGGGGGTCTGTGCCGGAAGGAGAGGGCGTACCCGTGGGAGACCACCTCCAGAACCCAAGTGTCTGTCGTAGTGACCGACCAACACTGGGCGAACTGCAGCAGGCGGCCTCCCACCCTGGGATCCCCCAAAGGGAGGCCCGGACAGTCAGGCCGCAGGCTTGTCATCTGGCTTGGAGGCCGGACGTCTGGTACTCCATGCCTGCTTCCGAGGCTTGACCGATTTCCTAGGGCCAGCCTGACGAGGAAACGACTGTGGTTTGGGCCTGCCCTGGGCCCTAGATGACCGAAAGGACGATGGTCCAGAACCAGAAGGAGCAGCAGCCGACGGGAGACAAGCCGATTTGGCTGCCGCCAGCGTGGCCACAATCTTATCCAGATCCGGACCGAAGAGAACTTCTCCGGTAAACGGCAAGGCTTCCAGACCCTTCTTGGAATCAGCGTCCGCCTTCCAGGATCGCAGCCACAAGGTGCGACGAGCAGCTACCGCTGCTGAAGAAATTCTAGACACCAGAGTACTAATGTCTAGAGCCGCCTCGTTGATGTAAGTGGCCGAATCACGGAGATTGCCAATCAACTCCGCCTGTTCGACCGGACAGTCGGAATCAAAAGAAGCCTCTAATGAAGGGAGGACATGGATGGCATCGGCAATGTGGCACTACGGACAAGACGGGTCACGTGAGAATCCACCTGTGGAGGGGATTCCCACTTAGCAAAATAATTATCCACGAACGGATAAGCCACCGCCAGGCGTCTCTGCGGCTGGTATCTTTTGCCAGGCTGTTTCCACGCCTCCTCTAAATGGTCCACCAACTGACCCGAAAGAGGAAAGACTGTGGCATCGCCCTTCACATCTTTGAAAAAGGCATATTTAGACTTAGCCGCTGGGGGAACTTCGTCCTCAATCACCAAGGCTGTGCGGACCGCCCGAATAAGTCCAGGAATATATACTTTGGAATCTCCCCATCATCAGACGTCCCTTCGTCATCCTCATAAGGAGCTGACAGAGACGCCACCGGCCGTTTATGAGGCCGCATCACAGACTCCCCTTGCAATACATCCGACAAGTGCTGTACAGAACTCGTCAGGGAGTTAACCCACGCTGGCTCCTGAGAAACCGGGAGCGGGGAAATAGGGAGACTGTGGGGTACCACCAATTGTCGTGGGAAACCCTGCATGGGTGACGACACCACAGACTGCTGGGACAAACCCATCGGAGTAAACGCGGGCTGCGGAGCTAACTGGCCCACTAAAGCTGTTAGCGCCTGAGCGAAACAAGCCCAGGGCGGCTCCTGTACCGGTGCTGTAACCGTAAGAGGCCGCGCCATGGACAAACACTGCCGGCAAAGGCCCTCCGCGCTACCCTTCCCCTCCGCTAACTGTACTTTACACGTGGTACACTGTAGCCGGAGGGGAAAATCACTTTCAGACATGATGGCACCAAGTATGTGACCCCTCTCACCAATTATATATTAAATAGGCGAGAGACCACCCTGCAGCACTGCACCGCAAGGGCTTAGCAGAAAGAACAGGGACAGTAATAAAGCTGACAGTTTAGAGAAGAAAAGTTACAGGTAGCGCTAGCACAGTCACATACAATGCAAAGAAAATCAATTCCTGCACTAACAGCGCTGATCACTCAACTACACAGACTCAGGGCCTGGTAGGACACAGCGCTGCATACACAGACCTGACCCAGCGGAGGAGAGGTATGCGGGGGGACCCAGACCACGTTGCTTCCGTCCAGTGCTTCCAGCAGCGTTCACCATGCGTTGGAGAAGATGGCCGCCGAGGAGCAGAGAGGAGGCTGGCCTGGGGGAGGAGCGCTGACACAGGGCCAGTCAGCACAGTGCAGAGAGGGCTGTGTGCAGCGGGGGAGGCGCCGGCTGTGAGACAGGGAAGGCGCGCTCCCCTGGCATGCATTTAACCCCTGGGACGCCGCAGCGCTACCGCTCTGCTGCGGTCCGCTGTCCCAGGGGGTAGTGGAAGCACAGGTTGGTCGCCTGGCTCCACGCTGCAGCCAATCCCCAGGGAGCCCGCTGCTTACCTCTGTCCCCCTTGAATCCGGCCATGGTCCGGAACATCTGGGGTCACCACTAGCTGTGACCCCAGATGCCCACCAGCATCCCCGGATCAGTACCGGCGTTCTGGTACCGGCGGGGTGTAGGGAAGACAGCATGGACGTCAGGACTGACTGTCCATACTGTACATCCAGATGTGCAGCCACAGCTGCATGAAGAAAAAGCTTCAGGGGCTCTTCTAGCCCCCACTCCAACAGGTGCACCCGACTCCGGCAGGGCACCAAACTAAACTGGGGTGCCTTGGCTCGGGGGCGGGGTATAGGAGGGGGACCCAGTGCATCCTGGGAGGCTGAAAGCTTAACTCTTTGGTGCCCTGCGACTGACGTCACACCTATACCCCAAGGTATCCTGTGGATACCCTATGGACCCTGAAGTAGAAAAACAAACTGGAACGGCCACGGAGCTGTCAGCTCATCCACCGCCACTGCCTGCGGATCCCAGGAGCGGGAGCAATAAAGAGGGAGCTGATTGTTTTGTCTGGAAACCATAAGATCAAATTTGGGGCCTGCCCCATCGCTGAGTCAGATCCTGGAAAACCCGAGGCTGAAGAGCCCATTCCCCTGGATGAAGATCCTGGCGACTTAGGTAATCCGCTTCCCAGTTTGACACCTGGAAAGAAGACAGCTGATAGCACCGCATCGTGCTTTTCCACCCAACGGAGGATGCGGGATACCTCCCTCATAGCTCCCCGGCTTAGAGTTCCTCCTTGTCGATTTATGTACACCACCGCGGTTGCGTTGTCTGACTGGTCAGCCCCCGAAGGAGAGGAAAGGCGTCTTGAAGGGCGTTGTAAACTGCCGAGTTCCAGAACATTTATCGGAAGGAGGGCTTCCTGAGCCAACCATCGTCCCTGGTAATGACGATCCAGAACCACTGCTCCCCAGCCTGAGACTGGCGTCCGTCATCAGAATCACCCAGTTCCACAGACCGAAAATGCTTCCCGGCCAGGAGATGGTTGGACTGTATCCACTAAAGAAGGGAAATTCTCGTTTCTGTAGACAGCAGCACTAAGCAGTGCATGTGGACATGATATTCCGACCACTGGAACAAGAGATCCAGTTGGAAGGTCAGAGAGTGAAAACGACCTTGAAAGCCGCTACCATCTTGCCAAGAAGTCTGATACAAAGTTGCACGGAGACTCTACGAGGTTGAAGGAAAAGTCTAATTCCTTGATTGCCGCAGCTTTGTCTTCCGGAAGAAACACCTTCTGAAGAGTGATGTCCAGAATCATCCCCAGGAACAGGAATAAGAGACGCTGTGTAGGGACCAACTGCGACTTTGGAAAGTTGATAATCCAGCCGTGCTGAAGCAGGTGGTAAGTGGATACATCCAGAAGAAGCCGTTGGAGACGGGAGCCTTGAGCAGAAGACCGTCCAGATACGGGATTATAGTGACCCCCCGAAGACGAAGAAGAGCCACTATGGTGGTCATGACCTTCATAAATACCCTGGGGGCCGAAGATAGTCCGAACGGAAGAGCCCGAAACGTATAGTGTGCATCTTGAATGGCAAATCTGAGAAACGCTTGATGCGGTTCCCAGATGGGAATGTGTAAGTAGGCATCTTTGATATCTAAAGACACCATGTACTCCAGACTTGCCATCACCGAGCACAGAGATTCCATATTGAACCTGAAAACGTCAAGTGAAGATTTTGAGACTTCAAATTCAGAATAGGTCGAACCGAGCTGTCCTGTCTCGGGACCACGAAAAAGTTGAATAGAAGCTGTAATTCCTCTGGTGTCTTGGAACAGGAACCACCACCTCTGAATCTAGGAGCCTTGTGGTAGCCTGCTGTAACACCCTTCTCTTCATTTCCGAGGTCGGAAGTCGGTCGTGAAAAAACGACGAGGAGAACGGATCGAGAAATCTATACGGTAACCTTGTGAAGCTAGATTTCGAACCCAGGAGTCAGAACAAGTTTGAAGTCACATTTCCTTGAACAGAGAGAGCCGAGCTTTCACCATGGGAACCCCCAGGTGGGCTGGTAGCCAGTCATGCCACTGGCTTGTTGGCAGGTTTAGTGTCATGATGGCGAGGGGGGACAGCTGCACCTCCTTTACCTCTTGAAGCCTCGGAACTTTGTGAGAAACCTAAAGGAGCGAAAGGAAGTCCCAGAATAAGACCTTCGTGGTAACGGGGTCGATGAGGAAGAGGATGGTAGGAAGGTGGATTTGCTTCCTGTGGCCTGAGAGTTCCACTTATCCAACTCCGGTCCGAAAAGAATATCCCCTGTGAAAGGTGAAGCCTCCACAGCCCTCTTAAGGTGCCTACACACTTAGTGATATTTTATACGATTTGCCCGATTCCGACGCATCGCGACGACAAATCGTGTAAAATATGACCAAATCGCGAGTACCCACTCACGATCACGATGCGCGTCCCCACAGGTCGTACATCGCATCTTCAGATCTGCCGGGCAAGATCTGACAATCTCAGTCACATTGCACTGGAATAGTTAGGAGGCAGGATAGATCATTTGTCACATTGGACAGTTTTTAACACCAAATCATGCCCACGACTGCCAGGGAGTTGCTGGGGAGAGTTCAAGTGGAAATCAGACACTATATTGCATCGTAACCACATCACCAAGTGTGTAGGCACCTTAAGATTCGGCATCCAGTAGCGAAGCCAGAGAGCTCTGCGAGCCGCTTTTGCTAAAGCTGAAATCCGGAAACCAAGAAAACCTACATCCCTGGAAGCCTCACCAAGAGGGTCCTCCTCCGAATCCTGAAAGAGATCTCCTTCATCTACTAAAGACACTCGGTCATATGACTGCAGTATCGCCGGTACGGCTCTTTTTCTGGTCGGAGGATGCGGAGTTAGCACCTGGACCTGAGAACCAGGACCCACCCTGTGAACGAAACTTTCCATAGAGCGTGCTAGGGCCTGAGCCCAGGCCGGCTCAGCTGCATCCCTTTCTTTGCGGGATTCTGCTAATTCCGCAGAGATCCGACATGACGCCAGTGAGTGTGGCCCAAGGGGTAAGGGGGCGAATCCTGGGCCTGGGTTGTCCTTAGGGATCCCCTGGGTCACATGAGTCACATAATACATTGCCACCTGAGCGAGCCTGGGTAAACTTAGAATTACACTGTTTACAGGTGAACAGTTTTTGTGATGCCTTAGAGGTAGCACCCCTTCCTATCTCAGTGGCAGCGACAGCTAGCAAAATTCCACTTATACTCAGACACAGTGTAAGAGGGAGGGAAGATATATAAAAAGAGGCACAGCAATAGAGGGGGAGGACTGTTACACAAACCCTCAATAGGACTCCGTTACAGCAAATTACCCCACAACAACTCATTGTCCCTTTATAGGCAATACAGGTATATTCTGCTGTAGCAGCGTTGGTGAAGCTGTGATGCTGTGCTGATCGCAGGGCGTCTGCATGCAGAGCTGTGCATCTAATGGCAGCCAGAAGCTGTTCTACAGCGGGAAGCAGTGAAGATTACACGCCTCTACTCCGGGGGAGAAGCTCCCCCCCCTCTGGAATGGCCATCTACACAGAGCTGTCTGTCTAAGGAGAAGCTCCTACACCGCGGCTTTTCTTAAGCCCAGCGCTTCCCCTGCTATCGGGGAAGGGTGGCAGTACTCACCCAGCCATTGCCGCCGACCCATACCTAGCCGCACGCAGCTGCGACGGGCCCCCTGCTCACTTGATGTCTTGGTGAGAACTGGTCAGGGACCCAGTGCGTGCCTCAAGAAGCGTCGACGGGTCCCACAGGCAGACAGGGGCGAACGGTCTGCCTGTGAAGAAAAAACTAAATAAAAATTAAATATATTCTCGAGAGTGCCCTAGGGACCGACTCCCTCGAAGGCACTTTTCTAAAAACTGGTGAGGGGCATAGGGGGGGGGGGGGGGAGGAGCCAGTCACACTTATAAATTTTTAAAGTGCTGGTTCCACTCTGCAGCACCCGTCTATACCTCACAGTCTTGACTAGTGTCCCCTGTGGATGGAAAAATAGACTATATATACATACATACACACACATTAAAATATATGCACACATGGTAAAAGCAATATTATTAATAACACTGTCCAGACAGATAGTGTATGCATTAGGTACTGTAACTTTAGCATTTGCTACCGCCACTAAGAAATCACATCTCCTGGAATAAATCAAGCACAAGTATCCTACAGTTTTCTAAAGTGACAGCAAGTTCCCTACACTGGAGGCTCTCTCGCAACGGAGACAGACCTCTGTAGCAGTAGCTGCCATCCCATAAGGACATTTAAAAAAAAAAAAAAAAAACACTATAATACAAAAAAAAAAAAAAAACCACCTGTCAGGTATAGTTTAAGCTGCAGAGTAAGGGCCAAACACCACTTACTATACACTCTCGTTTCCCCCATGGATGAAGGAGAAATTGGCCTTCTCTGGGGGTGCATTTTACACATGCAATTTAAGCGCAAATTCTGAGAAACTCTGCATGAGACTCAAGTGACAAATGTGGGTTGGGGTAATCTGTATATACTCTGACTGATAGCTGCAATTATTCTTGATGATGTAAGTTTCATACCATAATTTACCAAGAACAAGACTATGAAAGGATAGGTGTCAGATTGTAAATTAAACTTAATCTATATATACACAAAATGTGTGCTGGGAAGTTTGGAAAAAAGTGAAGGAGAATCAAGTCTTTAAGAAGAAGTTTAACAAAAAATAAATAAATATCTTATGATTTGCATGTGAAATAATCAATGAAGCTGCAATAAGGCAACAAAGTGATGTCATTCAATTCCTTTCATTCATTTTGGCAGATAGTTGGAACTGGTTTCATACACTGAAGAAATATTATTAAAAAAATAAATAAAAATAAAAAACCGGCTAGAGAGTTGAAATGGGCCAAACCTTATTGCTTTCTGTAGCGACTGTAGCTCGTATGCTATTTGCTGAAAGTAGAACAATTTTTTCATTTGCCAGGCCCAAGAAAGTTGTTCTTGGATGATGTAACAAAGGATTCTGGAGAACAAAACAGGTAGTGGGAAGCAAAAATTGTCAACATGAGTCATTTTGTACATCAGAACTTCCAAATATCAAGTCAATGATTTAGACAAATACAGCAGGTACACACAAACCATCAATCCATCCATCCATCCCAGGGTCACCAAGTACATGTTTAGCAATATGGCATACTCTAATTTAGAAGCATTATTGCTTAATGTTATGCAGAGAATATATTGCATTTGTAGATAAAACCGCTAAAATTGACCAAAGAAGGTAAAGTACAAACCTGGGGGTTCCTATATGGTTCTGACTCCAACCACTTCCATTGATACAGCTCTCCCTTACTGCTTACAGCAACTAGTTCTGAATACAGGGCTCCAATTGAAATAAACTTTGTTCCATCCTAAGCACAAAAACATGATAATAAACCACTACAGTATATAACGATGCAATGATTTTCTTGTAATGACAAAGTACTCGTCACCCAGAAGCATATAAATAAATGAATATTGGGGCTTGAACACTAGCTTGAATAACCTGAGTGATAACCCCTCCCCCCCATATGCCAACTTTGTTCTACTACAACTGACACCTATGATGTGCAGCTAAGTGTTGGTTTTTGGAGAACGCCTTATGCCACGTATCCACTACGTGACATTACTGAGTGATTGCACGATTTACAACATCGTAATCGTGCAATCGCTCAGTAATGGGGAACAAATCGTGCAAAGTAATGTCGGAAACGACAAGCGATGCGCGCTCCCGCTGGTCGTTTCCGACATCAATCATCGCCCGAACATGCTGGTCAATCTGCCGGTAATGACAGATTGCCCATGTTCGGGGATGATTGATGTACCTACACTGAACGCTCCGTGTAGGCACAGCATAGACTGAAATGACTGCAATGTTGTAATTGTGCTGTCATTTCACAGTCTGTTAGTGGACACGCACCTTTACACTCGCCATATTTTCATATTTAAATTTGTAACATATTTAAACAGACAAGTAGCAATTGCTAAGATCATGAATCCCAAACCAACATACTTTGTGACTTGTGAACCAAAAACAAAATTACCTTCTCTGGCCACCACTGCAGGTCTTCTCCTAGTGATACTGGACTCAGTATAGGGGTGTTCTTCTTGTCCAAACTGGGCTCCCCATCTTTACTAGTGGAGCCCCTTTCATTATCGAATGAGGCCCCATCGAGCCACCTCCTCTCACGCAAGCGTAAAACTGACTCACGTTCACGCAACAGTTCAGAGTCTCTTTCTAAGGGAAGAAGGAGAACTGGTATGCAATTGGGTCACACCAGTGGGATAAAAGTAAGCCAATCTCTATTTAAGACCCTTCTTACCTAGTAGCAAGTATAGCTTATGTATGCTCAACAGAAATGATCTCCATTACTACCATTTCTTGATATGCAGGGTCACATAACTAAGTTTTTGCAGCAAAGTCTGAACTATAGGATGTATCTTTGCTACGGTCTATAAATCTAGTTACAAATATTAATGTGCTCCTGTGCTCAGCAAGGGGAAATCTAAAAAGATATTACTATCGGTCTTGAAGGAAAAACAAAAATGATAATAGCTTAGACAAGAAGCATGGTTAAGCCCTAAATGGGATGTTTAATGCAAGACTAAGAGGGTCAGAAACTAGAATATGTAGTGTAAATAAACAAGCCACAGAATATAGGGGGTGCTTCCAGAATTACATCTTAATGGACCAGTGACACCAAAAAAATACATAAAAAGGACCATCTACAGGGCACTTTAATGCATGTTATACAGCAGAAATAAGCATCAAAAAGTGACTTATCTGGAAAGTTTGAATTCATGAATGACCGGCTGGCACTACCATACAGTACCTATGAATCAGTTTAGGTAAACGTATAACAATTTCAGGTTAGGAGTACCAATCTTAGATCATCCGATATATGCTCTACCAATCTGAAAGTGAAACATTGCTAAAAAAAAAAAAAAAAAAAAAAAGGTCTTGCATGCCATTCAACACATCCAGATAAAGCACGTGTCCACAGAAGCCTGTGCAGTTAAGAGTCTTAAGCCGATATGATCCTTGTAAACTTTTGGAGTGAATGGGCCATTAAAAGGGACTTTTCTGACAGCATTACGGAGCTCCTGGTGCTGCACCTACATACTCGATAGGAGAACCAGATCACAAGGGAAAGCTACAAGACTAGGACATAACATGACTAATTTCTAAGAAGACAAAGGCACAGAATTACCTCTAGATGAGCCTATCCTGGAAAGTGAAGAGCGCCGAAAGGATGGGTAACCAAAGTAGCTAATATCTTCTGAAAACATAGCATCAGCATCAATTATGACACTTGGGTGAGCAGAATGAATGTCAGCATCCAGCAGTGACATAAGATCCTCTATAAACACAAGGATCACAAGCCGTCATTAAGCAAAATATGAACACAGAATGCCATGAGACATTTCACTACAGTCACTAACAAGCCTCCAACTGAGGCCACATATCCAATAATAAAAGTGTAAACATAACGTGACTGAGCTTCCAAAGGCTTTTAATTGCCTATTACAATTAGGTTTCAGGAACTAAAGACCACCCCTAATCATGTGTAATCGGTGGGCCTAGGAAGCCAACACTAACCTCCTGGCAAGTAGGATTCGCTGGCTGTGTCGTCTCCGTCATCCCCATCTTCATCGTCCCGGCTCAGGAGGTTGTTCACAGCCAAGTTCACATCTAGATTTGTTCTCTGGAGTTCTCTTATAATAACACTTCGAGATTTTCCTTGAAGAACCACCTGGGCCTTTAGAAAAAAAACAGGACGGGGATTGGGTGGGAATAAAACAACGTCACTAAATGAAAGACTACAGATTGGCTTACAAAGAGGCCACTGTGGATAGAATTGTGCACTCGGGCTGATACAGAGCGGGCTGTAATTGCGATAAAAATAGTGCAACATTAAAAGAGCCACAATTGTAGCTCTATGCAAAGTGGGAACTAATCTTAAGATGCAGCAGCATATACGTCTCTGGTTTACGCCACGCAAACATCACATGCACTAATAGCTCACTTACACCCATGTTTTTAACCATTTTATTTCCAAACACTTTCACTGATAAGCAGCAATAAAACTGCTACAACCTGCCCTAACACAGTAGAAACTAAGTATATGTACAAAAATGAACAAAGTTTTGGCCAAACACAAAAGTTCAACATATGTACAAGTAACGAAAAAAAGAAAAACAAACAGTTTGCTAATGCTGGGGATCATCCATTATTTGCACTTGCCCAAGACCACACACACACACACACGGCTTTTGCAAAATCTGCATTTGCTCACAATGGTGCAAACACGCCCTTACTGTATTCAGCCTTTAATACGGCCCTGTCCACCTCTCCAGGAGCATGCAGGCATAAGTTTTATCATCACAGAAATCTACGAGTGTGCTCACTGTTCTGAGCAATTTCACACAAGATATGCTAAACCAACTGACGGAGAACTCTCAGCATCTAGTTTGTGGACAGAGATCTTATATTAATAACAAAACTTAAGACGGGTAAGAAATCTCATAAATCGCCCTTTTTCCATTAGTATGCCAGCACTTGTTACTCCTTAGCTTACTACATGTCACCACTGCTCCGCTCCCTTGTCCCCTTAACGGACGTGGTTGTATGTAAGGCAACCGGAGCCAGAAGTGCTTCCTCTGGCAAGGTTGCATTACATGCGACGACACCAGCCACTCTGTCCCCCGGCGACTACAGAGGAGATCCATTCTGCATTTGTGAACAGATCTCCTTCTGTTCTGGCCCCCCTGCAATGATGCAACATCGCTGCCAGAATTGCACCCCAAAATGGTGTGCAAACAGCAATCTAGGGCGCATGCACCAACAGTTGAGAGTGTGAGGATGGTAACTTGGTTCCCCTTCGAGCACCAGTAAGCTGATCTCTGGATGTGCAGAGATCAGCTGCAGCAGGGGGGACGATCAGTCCCCCCTGCACCAGGCTCCGCTATGCTCTGCTGGGCATGCTAGGTTGTGTAGTTCCAGAGTAGTTGGCGTGCCACAGGTTTCCTATCCATGTGCTATGGTATGTCGCAGTGTATGGTACTTTATGCCCTGACATACGGTTACAGTGAATGGTGCTGTAGACACTACATGGTACCTTGTACGTTAAATACAGTTTCATATTTAATCAAAACAGTTTCAAGCTGATCATTCTAACGCGAAGCAATCGGGAAGCCGACTGCCTATATACCGGCAGCCAGCTTCCCGACTGTCTTATCCCGGCAAGGGTGAAATGCCGGGCATCTAGATGTAGACGCCCGCATTTCCCCGACGCCGGGAGACCGGCATCACGATCGTAGTGATGCCAGGCGCCGCGAGCCTAGGGGGAGGGGGAACTTAGGCTAGGGGGAGGGAGGGTTAGGCACCCCCGGGGGGGGGACTTAGGGTTAGGCACTTGGGGGGGAAGTTAGGGTTAGGCACCCCTAAGGAGGGTTAGGGTTAGGTTAGTGGATACTTACCCATCCACGATCGGGATTTCCAGGACTGTCGGGCTTCCGCTGCGTTGCACTCTGCTCCTGTCGGGCTGCCGCTGACGGGAATCGAGCCACCGGCCATGCGGCCGGCGGTATTTCATACCCATTCCATTCAAACACCGACATAGCTGGCTAAGTTTCCATGCATCGTTTAAAGACCTTTTCAAGTTTTGAAATACTAACATTGAGGATTATGACTAGAAGCCATTCAACCCTTTATCATCATATGGACTTCGAAGAGTGTTAACAAGGGTAAGTTTTACCATAATTCTCCTTTTCTTCTTCAGGGTCCATAAGGCTCCACAGGGGGGAGACAATGGGGGATGTCCCAAAGCACTTGTTCAAGGCTGGGGACGCTCCTGCGCTGAGGAGAACCCGGTGCCCGAAGGAAGCATCCTGAAAGGCAAAAGTATCAAAGGCATAGAACCCAAGAAAGGTGTGGACAGAAGACCACGTGGCCACCTTGCATAGTTCTTCGGCAGACGCACAACGACAGGCTGCCCACAAGGGACCCACAGAGCAAGTAAAATGAGCAGATACTGAAGCAGTCACAGGAAGGCCAGTCTGCGTGTAAGCCTGTGAGATAGACTCTGGCTAGATGGCTTCAAATGTTTGTTAGCTGGCCATCCCTTCTTGTGGAATCCATATAGGACAAAGAGATAGTCCGATTTCCTGATGGAACTAGTACGGTCCACGTAGATCTTCAAAGCACGGCCCATATCCAAAGGAGGCCTCACCTGCCGAGTGGTGTGGTGATTGAAAGGCTGGAACCACAATTTCCTCATTAAAGGTGGAAACGAAAGACATCTTGGGAAGGAAGCCAAGGTACGTTCGAACAGCAGCCCTGTCCGGATGAAAGTTTAGAAATGGGAAGCGACAGGAAAGCACCCCTAAATACAATACCCTACGGGCAGATGCTATAGCCAGAAGAAGTCTCCGCAGTGAACCATTTGACATCTACTGAATCCAGGGGTTCGAATAGAGATTCCTGAAGTGCATGTAGAACCACTGACAAATCCCACAGAGCCACAGACTGAGGCTGTATACGTAGAACAACCTGCAGGAAGGTGTGAACATCCGATAGAGGAACAATTCTGCGCTGGAACCAGATGGATAGAGCAGACACGTGCACTTTCAGAGAGGCTAGGCAGAGTCCGAGATCCAATTCCACTTAAAGAAAGGCAAGGATTCCAGTAAACCCTAAAAATCAGAGTGTCAGTTTCTAGTAGAACACCACTGGAAATATGTATGCCACACCGGGTGATAAATCCTGGCCTGTTTATGCGCTCTGAGCATGGTCTGGACCACAGAGCTATAAAACCCTTTAGACCATAGGATTTATGTCTCAAGAGCCAAGCCGTTAAAGACAGACGGGCCAGGTCTGGATGTAGACTGGGACCCTAAGACAAGAAGTCTGATCGTAGAGGAATACATGATACGGGTGCCCCCTGCTACGGGTGCCCCCGGTGGGTGCCCCCTGCTACGGGTGCCCCCGGTGGGTGCCCCCTGCTACGGGTGCCCCCGGTGGGTGCCCCCTGCTACGGGTGCCCCCGGTGGGTGCCCCCTGCTACGGGTGCCCCCGGTGGGTGCCCCCTGCTACGGGTGCCCCCGGTGGGTGCCCCCTGCTACGGGTGCCCCCTGCTACGGGTGCCCCCTGCTACGGGTGCCCCATGATACAGTAGCGCATACTCACGAAAAAAAAAAAGAGACAACTTACCTGATCCCCGCTCCAGCCGACGACCGCCGCTGTCCGCTGCTCCCGGCCCGCTCTGCACTATGGGAGAGACAAAATTACGTCTCTCCGATCAACCGCTGCGGGGGAGCCGGAATGGGAGCTCATGAGTGAGCTCTAGCCGGCTACCTCCATGGCCGCAGCAGCCAATCAGAGTCTGTATGACTCATTGGCTGGCTGCGCTGCTATGACAAACACACAGCTGGCGGCTGTGTGTTTGTTTCTGTGTAGGGCAGACCACTACTCACTGCGGTCTGCCCTACACTTGTGGGACACCAGCGGCGGGTGCGGGCCCCGGTGCAATGCACCGGCTGCACCGCCGCTAGTTTTCAGTGCAGCTCAACTGCCGGGTGGTGGGGGATTTTTGCCGGGCGTGCCGCCCGACAAAGCATGGGGAGAACACTGCTGCGTCGGGGTCCCTCGTCCTGGCCCCGTACACTGGAAGCTTGTGGTTTTGTCGTGAGGCCATGAGGTCCACGTCGAGTAGACCCAATTTGTCCACTAGTAGATGAAAGACTTCTGGATTAAGAGACCACTCCCCTGCATGAAAAATCGTGACAGCTGAGAAAATCCGCCTCCCAATTGAGAATCCCCGGGATGAACACTGCGGAGCTGGCTGGGAGTTGGCATTCAGCCCATGTGAGAATACGGGACACTTCTGCCATTGCTGACCGACTTCGAGTGCCTCCTTGGTGATTGAGGTAGGCCACTGCCTTGGCGTTGTCGGACTGTACTTGTACTGGCCTGCGCTGAAGAAGAATATCCTGAGCAAGAGTGAAACGGCTCAGAGTTCCAGGACGTTGATTGACAAGATCGCCTCGGCTGGAGTCCAGCGTCCTTGGAAGGAGTGCTGGCCATCTCTGCGCCCCACTCGGAGGCTTGCGTCCGTGGTGAGGAGTGCCCAGTCCGGGATCCAAAAAGGGCGACCCATGTTTAGGTGGGACGTCTGTAGCCACCAGGATAGGGACAGGCGAACCTCATGAGAAAGGGCTCATTCATCTGGGACCTGAGCAGATGTGGCAGCCCGTTCCACCTGGATAGGATCAGGTGTTGTAGGGGCCTGGAGTGATACTGAGCAAACTCCACCATTTCAAAAGGTGGACACCATGGATGAGAAGGGGTCAGGGAAGACTTTTTTCAGTTGATCAGCCAACCGTGCGTTTGTAGAAAGGCAATGGTTACTTGTAGATGGCAGTTAGTTTCTGAAGAGCAGTATGGGAGCAGTCTGATCCCCTGACAACGAAGATAGGCCGCCATAACTGCCATGAACTTGGTAAAGACCCGAGGAGCTGTAGAAAGCCCAAAAGGCAGTGCTTGAAATTGGTAATGTTGACAGCAAACCAGAGACACTGATGAGAAGGCGCTATATTTTATTCACCCATATGATCAGATAGCTGATCAGAGTGCGGACACTCTGGCAAAACTACCTTCTGTCACTTAAATAATGTCTTTTTAACCTTAGGAATTGCTTCTGCCTCTTCTATTTGAAGAATAGATTTTACAGCTCTCACAAGTTCAGGTATATTCAATTTAGAGGGGGTTCCTCCTCACCCGAGGGGGGAGTCAGAGTGAGTGGTGTGCATCTTCTGCCTCCCCAAAGGATTACTCAGAATCTGATAGCTGGGTGGACTGGGAAGATAACACAGCACACTTAGTAGGTTTACCAGGTAAGGGTTTCTCCTTTTGCAGCATTTGCTGAAAGTCTGTAGAGGTAGCCAGCAGACTCTGCACTGAGGTAGAAAGTATGTCTACCCATGGGGGAGGCAAAGGCTTCGCAGGGAGTACGTGCTGTGCCCATCCAATAGGAGGAGTTACCACAGGGACCACTAGGAGGTCCACAATTTTTGCCAACACCTGTGAATAAGAAGCCATGGGGGGAGGGTGGGAGGAGAGGATGCAAGAGCTGATAGGCCAGGTACCGTATAACAAGATGCACATAGACCATCTTGAATGAGATCCACTGACAGGACTTGCAAGACACCAGAGTGGGAGCAGCAGGTTGCCTGTTCTTGCCTTTGCTAGACATAGCTGCAAGGAAAATGTAGCACACAATCTGGCACAGTGCAGTGAGCAATCCAGATGTATGTGCAATATGGCACACTGTAGTGCACAACACAGGTATACAGTATGTGATCGCCCTCACTAATATAGGTAGATGTGAGGTACAATGAACCCCCCTTATACCTCAGTATTCCAGGGTTTTAATGAAAGAAAGGGAAAGGTATAAACAGACAGCAGTGCTAGCACAAGTCACATACAATGCAAAGTATACAATATAACTGCAGTGGGCATTAAATTCAACTACACAGATCTCAGTGGCTGGTAGGAAATAGCGCTGTATAACCTGGCTCCTGGGAGAGGTATACAGGGAGACCAGCCCCAGCGTTCCCAGAGACCTGATGCAGAAAATGGCTGCTGTCTGAGGGGGTGGAAGGTGAACGAGGAGCAGCTCAGGGGCTGCAAGACTGCAGTGGAATGGCGCCCTAAGCTGGGGGAGGGGCCTTCTCCCCTATGCTGACATCAGCCACCGGGTCCCTGGCCTTAGCGGTCCCCCTGCGCCAGTATAGGTTATACCCTGGGGGCCTAGTGGAGTCCCGGACGAACCAGTGTATAGTGTTCCCTCTAGGTCCGGCAGCAGGCAGGGTGCCGGACCTAGAGCTAGGGCACATCTGCGCGCGCCAAAAGGAGCGCTTGTGAAAAGGAGGAGTGTCTAATTAAAAGGGGCGTGTCTTTGAAGTGTCCCCTTTTCGTCACTTTTGGGGGCATGCTTAGCACTTACGGACATGCCGGGCAGCCCCCAAGCACCGTGGTCACTGTGAATGGATGCCGGGCACAAGCGCCCGGCATTCATTCACCAGCGGTGACCGCTTCTCTACAGTTTTCCCCACCCGTGGGACACTGTGGCCCGAGGGTGGAGGACAGAACCCGTAAGCTGTTTCAGCGGGGCGCCGCGCCCCACTGAAACAGCTTAGCGGGAGCGCTAGGTGTCCACATCAGCGCCTCCGATCTATCTCCGGAGACTGGAGGTCAGACTGCGCATAGACGCCCGCCTTACTTGTCCCCTTGAGTCTCGGCTGCAGTCTGGGGTCCAAGGAGCCCTGCTAGCTAGGAACACCCGGAGCCCAGCCGAGGGGTGGAGCTGCGGCGCCGCGGAGGGGTGATGGAGCAGCTGTGCAGACGTCCAGAGGACTGTCTAGCGCTGTTTGCTCTGTATTAAAAATTAAAATAAATGATAAAAATAAAGCTTAGGCTGCTTAAAAGAATCCCCACTGTTCTAACGGTGATCCAGCTCCTTTTTTTTTTGGGTGTAAGGGGAACTGCATGAGGGGGTGGCTGCTACAGGGGGCAATGCAGAGGGGGGGTGGCCGCTACTGGGGCACTGTACAGGGTGGGGCCCCTACTAGGGGCAATGCATAGTGGGGACTACTACCGGGGGCACTGTATATGGGGACTACTACTGGGGGGACAACTTCTGGGGCACTGATTAAAGGGGCACTACTGGGGCACTGTGTAAGGGGGGGTGCTACTAGGGTACTGTATAGGGGGGTGCGCTTCTAGGGGTAATGCATAGTGAGGACTACTACTGGGGGCACTGTATAGGGGGGGGGACTACTACTGGGGCAATGCATAGGGGGGGCGGACTACTGCTGAGGCCAATGCATGGGGGGGGACGGGACCACTTTTGGGGGCACTGTATAAGGGGCATTGTTAATGGGGGTACTGCATAGCAGACCACTATTGGGGGCACTGTATAGGAGTGTCCAAAGCATATTCTTACACCTGGGCCCACCACTCTTGTTCGGCCATTGCTGGCGGTGGCTTTGCTTGCCCGGGGTGGTCTTTCTGGGGGTTGGTTGCCTGGAGAGGGGGGTTAAGCTGCTCAGCAATGTGGCTGTGGGAGGGTGGTTTACCTGGGGTACCCTGTTAGTGATGTGTCCATGGGGGTTGGTTGCCCGGGTCTGGCTCCTACACTTTCATCCTGGCTCCTAGATTTTAGAAATATTTGTCAAGCCCTGCCCTAACCAGGACTTTAGACTGGTTTAGCCATTTTAGGGCCGTATTCAATTACCGACGAAAACGTCCGTAACTGCAAACAGACGATAAAGAAAAAAAACAAACAAAAAAAAAAAGTTCTCTCTGTTGCAGACAGATTGGGGATTTTTCAGAACCCTTCGGCCACCCCCTAATGATAAATTACTGTAAAAAAAAATTTGAAAGAAATCCCCACATTTTTAGGCAAAAATAGGGATTTTGCTTTTTTTTTTTCTCCTGGTCTGGGATGGATAAAACTTCTCCAGTTTTCTTTTGCTCCATTTTTTTTTATTTTTTTATGAAAAATGCCCGTTTTCACCGCTAATTGAATACGGCCCACAGGAGGTTAAACCCTGTCTAATCAGGCACGACTAGCGTGATGATTAATGAGTGCCCCCCCAAAAAAACTGAATTGCAACATTGGGCGCCAATTAGAGCACCTTAAAAAGACAATTGAATCACCACCATAGACCTATAACTATACAATATAATAAATTAAAGCTAGAAACACTGGCCAAACAAGGATCCCAACATACCGTATATACTCGAGTATAAGCCGAGTTTTTCAGCACAAAAAATGTGCTGAAAAAGTCCCCCTCGGCTTATACTCGAGTCAAGTGTAGCGCTGACCGGACGGAGTTCGGTCAGCGCTACACACTGCCAAACACATAGCCGCCGGAGCCGGCAGCTATGCGTTTGCTGTAATCAGCAGCCGCTGAGAGTCTGTCAGACTCTCAGCGGCTGCTGCTGCTCCCACTGCGGGAGCCATCTTCCGGCTCCCGCAGTGGGTGATGGGAGACACGTCGTCATGACGACGTCTCTCCCATGCAAAGCGGCCGGAGGAGCGGACAGCGGCGGGACCAGGAGCAGACAGCGGCGGGACCAGGAGCAGACAGCGGCGGGACCAGGAGCGGGAGTTTCAGGTAAGTGTTTATTTATTTTTTTATTGTTATCACGTCTCTCTCTACTAGAGGGGGGGGGGGGGGGGGACTACAGGGGGCGATGACTGCAGGGGGCACTACCAGGGGGCGATGACTACAGGGGGCACTACCAGGGGGCGATGACTACAGGGGGCACTACCAGGGGGCAATGACTACAGGGGGCACTAAAAGGGGGGAATACCACTGGGGGAACTACCAGGGGGGGGGGATTACTACAGGGGGCACTACCAGGGGGGGATTACTACAGGGGGCACTACCAGGGGGGGATTACTACAGGGGGCACTACCAGGGGGGGATTACTACAGGGGGCACTTAAAACAAGAGATATGGTAAGAACTTACCTTTGTTATCTCTGTTTCTACGAAGTCCATAGGGTCCACAGGGTTGACCTTGGGGGTATAGGTTGGGAACCAAATCCGGGCACCACGCAGTTAAAGCTTTTAGCTCCCAGGATGCACTGGGTCCACTCTCCCTATAACCCCACCCCCAAGCCAGAGGCACCTCAGTTTGTAAGTAGCCAAAGGCCGGAGGAGGAGAGAAAAAGAGAGAGAAAACTGGAACACTCAATAACCATACTCACCGAAATAGGAGACGGAAAACCGGTGACCAGCCACACAGCCCATATGAAGCCAGGAGCGTCAGGGCGGGCGCCCTGTGGACCCTATGGACTTCGTAGAAACAGAGATAACAAAGGTAAGTTCTTACCATATCTCTTGTTTTCTACTTCAGGGTCCATAGGGGGTCCACAGGGTTGACCTTGGGGATGTCCCAAAGCAGTTCAACCAAGGGTGGGGACGCTCCTGTGCTGAGAGGAGAATCCGTCGCCAAAAAGGAAGCATCCTGAGAGGCAAAGGAAACCAATGCCTAGAACCTTAAAAAGGTGTGGACAGAAGACCACGTGGCCACCTAGTAAGGCAAAACAGCCGAGGCGCCACAGCGAGCCGCACACGAGGGTCACATGGCCCGAGAAAAAACAAGCATCAACAACAGGAAGGCCTACCCATGAGTAGGCCCCTGAGGAAGACCTACGAGGCCATCCAAGCCAACATTTGGTTATAGGCCGGCCATCCTTTCCTGTGAAAACCAGAAATCTCAGACCACCAATAAGGAGTCCGATTTCCGTAAGGAACCTGAACGGATCACATAAATCCAAAGAGGCCAGACCACAGTCAATGAGGCCACACCAGCCGAGAGGACTGGGGACAGAATGGCCGTACCATAAGTTCCAGAATAATATGGAACCTGAAAACCACTAAGAAGAAACACAGGGCGAGAGCAACTCCCACCCTGACATGATGCCCTCCAGAAGAGGGAGCCACATGAGAACGCTCCCAATTCAGACACTCTCCTGGTTGATATAAACACCCTGAGAGAAAGAGAGAGCCTAAGCAATAGACCATGTAATGGCTATCACAACCAGCGGTTCCATTGACTGTCCCCGGAGGTAACGAAGAACCACTACTTACTCCCAAGGAGTCCCTAGGGAGGACAAATGGAGGCATAATCAAGAAAACACTCCAAAAGGATGAACTGGATACCAGAGTGAAGCAATCCCATATCTTAACCATACTGACAGTGTAGAGATCCGCACTGTCAGGAAGACCAGGCCAAGTGTGAAACCCAAGTCAGCCGGAAGGAATGCCAGAATATCTGGAAATCCTGGACACCGGAGGATTGTATCGACAGGTACAATACCATAAGATTTATGGCTGCCACAGTTTGTGGTAGGTCCCAGCAAAAGCTGATCCATGTGCTCTAATCATTCCAACGATGACAAAGCCAGGGAAGCCGTAAGACCACTGTAAGGACACAGTCAAAGACAAGCGACCCAGGTCCAAGGCAAACCAAGGACCCTGAGACAACAGGTCCGGGCAGTGAAGCATCAGGGATGGAGTATCGATGTAGAGACTCCGAAGATCCAAGTACCCCTGACATCTGGGGCAATCAGGAGCCACCAGCAGGAAAGCATCTCCGTCTCGATTGAAAACACTTCCAAAGACCCCGAGGAAGAAGGGAGACCGGAGAACACAGGTACACAAAGTGGAAGGACCACTTCACCTACAAAGAGTCGCTGAAGTTTGCTTCAGAATCCCCAGAGCTGAACTGTAACACCATAGTGTGATAAAGTCAGAAGGCCATGAGGGTCACCTCAGGGGAGCCCCCCCTGCTCACCAGGAGATGAAACCTCTCTTGGGGAAGAGACTAGTCCCCGGGATGCACGTCGTGACGGCTGAGGACTCCCGCTTCCCAATGGAGAGCTCCTGAAATGAACGCTGCCGAGATGGTCGGGAGGAGACCCTCGGACTATGTCCGAATATGTGACATACCTGTCACTGCCACCCAACGAACAGTGTTGCTAAAAAGGAAGCCACTGTCCTGACCCTGTCGGACTGAACCTTTTCAGGTTCACCGGGAAACAAGAGTTATGCCAGAGTAAGTTAATTGACAGGGTGGAATCGACAGACGTCCAACTGCACTGAAAAGGATTCGATCCAGACACTGTCCCTAGCAAAGAAAACCCTGGACGAGATGGCCATAGCCACCCGGACAGGTACCGACTTGCCTCCGGAGAGAGCATCATCGTTTGAACAGTTATCCGACAGAAAAAACTCATTCCATCTGGAGATGAACCAATTATGGAAAGGCCTGGAATGGAACTGAGCCCATTCCACCATGCATCCCAGAGTGTAAAGACATCTGTCGACTGCGCAGACAACCATGTACTCCTAATGGAAGAGAGGAGATTCCGTCTTACGCCAGAAGAATTCTCAGATTCTGAGAATCCAGCAGGGATCCTAGATGAAGAATACCCAGAGAGGGATGCAGGGAGGACCTTTTCCCCGTTGATTAAACGTCTGCACCCTGAAGAAGCCACAGTCATCCTGACCTGGCCGTAAAGTACCCCGGTGATCCCGCTAAGAGCAGGAGGCCGTCCAAGTACAGGAGCATTGGGATATACTGAACAGAAGAACTGTCAGAAAATCCAAAACGCTGGTAAACCCCTGTGGGGCTGAGGACAGTCCCAACAGGCAGAGCCCGAAAAATTGTAAGTGTTGCTGTGATACAGCAAACCTCAGCCCATGCTGAGGAAAGGTCTCTGTAAGTACCCGTAGGCACGCGTCCTGTATATCCAGTGATACCATCAAGTCCCCAGGTTCCAAACATCGTATGATGGAGCATAGGGATTTCCTCCTGAGCCCAGGTAGCTTTAGGAACTGGTTCAGGGAATTGAGACAGAGAATAGGCCAAAGAGGACCATTCAGCCACCGCACCAGAAAGAAAGCAGAACAACCAGTCCCTCACTGAGATAGTGGGGATGGCCTAATTAGCTCCGCTTACCGCAACAACTGCATAGCTTTCTGGATCTGTAAGGCCCTTGTAAAGAGGGCGTACCCTCCTACCCACGTAGCCGCGGCAACTTGACACTAATACCGGGCGAACTGAGAAAATCGGTATCTCCCAGTTGTAGGCCTGTCCCGTCAGACTGAAGAGATATCCATAGGTTCAGAAGCAGGATCGGCTGGCAGTCCAGGCCTGCTCGGTACTGGATATGTCGGCCCTTGTAGATGCCGACAGTCTACGAAGAAACAGACCTTTAGGCTGACCCAGAGGACAAAAAAGACTTAACAGACTTAGTCTGAGGCCTTGTAGTGGGCATAGCTGAAAGCGGTAAACTTGTCGTTAGTAATACTGCCAATGTTACTACAATCTTGTCAAGGTCAGGACCAAACAATATCAACCCTAAAGATGGTATCTGCACCTCTGCATTCCCAGAGCGCAGCCATAGGGTATTACGGAGGATACAGTCGCAGCCGGAACTCTGAAAGTTAGGAGACTGGTATCCAATATAGGCATTTCCACCTATGACAACAGCATATATTACGTGAGCGACCAAATACATTTGAACCCCCGACGTGTTGGAGGGGAAAAAACGTTACAAATGCATCAACCCAATATGCAATAGTATTAACCAACCATGCTATAGCCATGGTAGGATGGGTAACAACTCCTGAAAGCAAGTATACTGATTTCAGGCAGAGTTACCACCTACGGATCCGAAGAATCCGACCACGCAGGAATGGGAGGCGTAGTAACGTCTGTAATCAGACGAGCACCACGCCCATCCCCCCCAGGAGGGGCTCGTGATGACCCTCAGGGAATTTGGGACAGGAGGCCAAACACTGTTGTAACACCTCCTATCTGGCAACAGCCAGAGTCCCGCTATGCGATCCACCCGCTAGTCAGCAACAGGTAACCCGAAGGCACGCAATACTGAGGGTGTATGATACAGGTGCAGGTCAACATTCACTCTAACCAGAATGGACCTGCTACCAGCCCTAAAGCAGGGATAATAATACCTGAAATAGGCTTCCCCCCGTGTAAGAGGGAAAGAGCCCCGAACAGTACCCAGTTCACGGCAGAGCCAACTGGGAAGTAACCACAGGGCGTCAACCACGCCAATTAGCGTTTCGTAGAAAACGACATCCACCCAGGGTGGCTGTTGTGGTAATCCCTGCAAGGGGAATGACAGACTATTGTGGCACCAGGGGGAATTCATATACTGCGAAAAACCCCTGCAGGGAGCGGTAGTCTGTGTCACAGGGGAAGAGTGCAAGAAGCTGCGAGATACCCTGAGATGAAAAGGGCAGTATGGTGAAGTAACCCCAAGTGAGGTACAACAATGGGGCCCGCCCGGCGATCCGCAATTGAGAGGATCCCGAGAAGACAAACCGCCCAAGGGGGTCGTGAAAGAGGCCGGCACCAGATGACGCCACATACAGAACCCTTTATGAGTCAAATCCTCCGCACTAACACCTGCAGCACATGACTTGCAGGATAGTAAAAATGGGTGCAGTATAACGCTCTATCTCCTGGTCAGACATATCTGACCAATCTTGGCGGAAATATAAAGCAGCACTATACTGGTCCTGACTGATGCCAAAAATTAGCTGCAGGGACCCATTTTCAGCGTATGCAACACACAGGTCCATCTAAAATATGGCAACGTGCAGCACGCAACAGTATGTGACAAACCACACAAATATTAACAAGTATATAAATGTGAGGTCTCAGAACCACCCTAAGTACAGCTGTATTAGGGCAGATAAAGAAAAGGGATAGATATACACTGACAGGTGAGAGAATAAAGTACAGTCAGCACTAGCATAAGTCACATACAATGCAGATATATACATATATACATAAACATGTCATATAATATACTGCACTATTACACTGCATTCAACTGCCCAGATTCAGTGTCTGGGAAGGCTACAGCGCTGTGTACACTGACCTGATGGTGAGGTACGCAGGGGGACTGGACTCACTGCCATCTCCAGAGATTTCTGCTGCACCACAGAGATAAAATGGCCGCTGGAGACCTCAGAAGAAGCGTGGCCCGCGGAGGAAGCAGCTCAGCGACGCCAGACTATGGATACTGAAAGGCGCGCTGAGCTGAGGGGAGGAGCCGCTGTAACAGGGAAGGCTGCCTCCCCTGGCCGGCTATTAACCCCCGGGACGCCGGCTCCCTGCACCGATCGTTAAGGCCCTGGTGGTCTAGTGGACACGGGGTATGGGGGGCCCGCCGCCACTGCCAGCGCCTCCGGTCTGTCCCCTGAGACCGGAGGCACAGGACTGCATTTGAAATGCGCGGATCACCGCAAGCGGTGATCCGCGACCTTACCTGCTCCCCGTGGATCCGGCAGCAGTCCTGGGCGCCCACAGAGTCCGGCTAGTACAGACTCTGGGGTCCCGCTGAGATCCCCAGATCTGTACTGGCGTCTCAGCGCCAGCGGGGTGACGGAGCGGCAGCTTAGACGTCCTATGGACAGTCCGACGCTGCCGCTCTGAAGAGTCCAAAGTCCAAAAAAAAAAACTTTGTCCCTAAAAAAATAAAATAAGCTTAGGGGCTGCTAATCAGCTCCCCCTGCGCTAACGGTGACCCGACTCCGGCCGGGCACCAACTTAAACTGAGGTGCCTCTGGCTTGGGGGTGGGGTTATAGGGAGAGTGGACCCAGTGCATCCTGGGAGCTAAAAGCTTTAACTGCGTGGTGCCCGGATTTGGTTCCCAACCTATACCCCCAAGGTCAACCCTGTGGACCCCCTATGGACCCTGAAGTAGAAAGGCGGGATTACTACTGGGGGTACTACCAGGGGGGGATTACTACTGGAGGCACTGAAAGGGGGGATTACCACTGGGGGCACTACCAGGGGGGGGGGATTACTACAGGGGGCACAACCAGGGGGAATTACTACTGGGGGCACAACCAGCTGTTGCCATTTCCCACACTAGGCTTATACTCGAGTTAGTAAGTTTTCCCAGTTTTTTTCTGTAAAAGTAGGTACCTCGGCTTATATTCGGGTCGACTTATACTCGAGTATATACGGTAAGTGTAAAAGTAATGGTTTATCCATTCAGCAGGTTTCATATTGTTTAAAAAAAATAAAAAAAAATCCATTGCGACTATTGATCTTCCCAGGTGAGAAGCTGGAATCTTGGCATAAAATGTCTACATACATAAAGCTCAAGATACATGAAATTCATAATTAACAGCTCTTCACTGCTAAACAAAAAGAAACGATAAAGGAGACTTCAGCAAACAATATGATTACCTGTGATATAAGTTCTTCTGGTATAACGGACGCTGGAATCACAGGCTGTGGCTGACTACCCAGCAGTCCAGAGCCCCTGTCCCTTCCAGTGCGAATAACTCGCGTTTGTCTGCGAGAGTCTCGAGCGCCAGCAGATGAACGGCCGGAAGACCCACCTCCACTTCCTCCCACACCGGAACTCCAACGACTGCTAACAAAATCGATGCAAAGAACACAGATACTTTAAATTTACTGTATATTCTTCATTTATCCTATTTAGAAAAACAAACTGACCTATATGTACATTTCCAGTTTGCAAGGATAAATATCAACATTTCACTTCTCTTACAATATAAGATACGAAAAAAAACAATGAAAACTAAAAAAGTGTTACAGAACAATGCAGACTTCACAGTGACCCACTTATTTACCAGTAACTGTAAATAAATTGAACCACAACGAAATATTGGTATAAGCCAATTGTTTGGCACAACTGCTAAGAGTAGTACGAACTTACAAGGTCTGCCAGTTTTCCTATAAAAAACATATAGAAAATATGTTTAACTACCTGAAACAAACATCTTCAGCCTTAACCCTATTATAACTTACCCAAGGGTGTTGCCTGCCAGTCTGCCCAGAGTCTCAGAACCAGACAAAAACCAGGGAGAGTCACTAGTCCTGCCTGGCCTGGATGTCCTTCCTGCCCCTGAGCCACTGTTCAACTTTGAACTGAAAATGAGAGAGGGCATATCAGTCAAAAAAAAAATTGAAATATTCCACCAAGTGGTTTGTGAATGAAACAATTCCACCCAAAACTGAAATATTAATATTGGGCATAATATGACAATATAGGTTTCCTTTTTCCCACCCAGACAGGCAGCCCGTTCATTTTTGGGTGGAATTTATCCTTAAAAAAAAGGTACAAATGCTCAAGGACTTATTCTGGCAACATACAAGCCTAAGCAACACCCTTGGGAACTTTGTGGTGATCGCAGGACCTGCTATAGACTGACCACTAAAGCTTTTACCAGCAGCATATTTGCAACCACTGCAACCTTACTGGGAGTTTTTATGGGATACTAGCTCTCTCAGCATCACAGATGTTAGGACTTAACTGGAAGTATTTTGCAGTATAATAAAATCGGTAGATTCGGTCTGAAATAAATTTAGACCATCTTTGCAGGATTTCAGCTAGTCACAGCTGACTCTCACATAAGCAACTGTGATTCAATATAATTAACACCACTGTGTCACATGTTTAAGAATTTCCATAGCTACTAAAGGTTTAGATATAGGATACATTTTTGTTTATTTTTTTAACCACAGAAGATGGACTTTTCCTACTTACAATTATAAAAATACTGCACTGATCATTTTATTCTATAATTTGTATAGAAAATGACGCTCTACAGCATGACAACCTTTACCACCCATAAAGCAGAGTTCCTATTTATGTACTCACTCTTTGCTTTCAACACATCCTTTAAATGGTAACTCCAACTAAAAATATTTCTGTTTGGTGCTTACTGCAGACACTGAGGTCACAACGCAGGAGCACGAGGATAGTAAACCAGCAGCATTCTATGCGCAGCTACTAAAGAACTATGAAAGGGAGCACTGTTTCCCTAAACAGAGTAGCACACAAGGGGTCGATTTAACGGCAGATAATGCCTGCGATGTGCCGCTGCAACGGGTGTGGAAATGCCAGCATCGGCACACCAAATTGCAAAGTTTGGTTCACAGCTGCATAGAGCAATCTGTGATCTCAGGGCTACCGCGCCTGCGTCATATGCCCGAAACTGAGTCAAACCTTTTGGGAGCGAGGGTCGCTTCAATTGTTTGTTTGTGCCCAATCTCCCGTCTAAAGTGACGAGTGCCCTATTCAATGGTTTTGGTCGCCCATGCTTTTTTGCAGCAATTCGGGCACCCAAAGCCAGGACTTTTTACAGATTTCTGCTCGCCGCCACAGGTGGGTGCGAGCAGAAATCTGTGCACCCGCGGTATTCCTGGCTGAACTGAGCGACAATTGAATTGCTCCGTTGGACACTCAATAGTAGCAGCCGCAAACAATTGAATTCCCCCCCTTTGATTTCAAATCCAAAACAATGTTTCCGGTGCATTCTATTTCAGATCAATTACAATTAAAAAAAAAACAGTAGATTGTAAACCCATTTCACCTCTCTTTAACCCCCCCAAATTTTTTTTTATATAAAACAAGTTATTACATAATTACCTTTGCAAGAGCATGTAAATTGGATTACAACATGCCAGACAATTTCAAACACATTGTGCAATGTTAAGAAAATTACTTGCTTTGCTCAAACTTTATTTTTAATTTGTGTGTAGAACAGAGGTTCCCAAACTCGGTCCACAAGGCACCATAACGGTATGCAGTCGGGAAGCCGGCGGACCTAATCCCGACAGCCGGCTTCCCGTCTGCTTAATCCCGGCGAGGGTTAAATGACAAGCGTCTAAATCTATAGACACCCTCCCGGGAGATTAGGGTTAGGCTAGGGAGGGTTAGGAACCCCCCCCTGGGAAACTTGGGTTTAAGCAGCGGGGAAGAGGGTATTAGGGTTATGCACCGGGGGGGGGGGGGGGGGGGGCTGGGGGGGGGTTTAAGGTTAGGGGTAGGCACCCCTAAGGGAGGGTTAGGGGGTAGAATTAGGTTAGGCAATACTTACCTTAGGACGATCGGGATTTCCTCCTCTGCCTGGATGCCGCTGTCGGGGATTCCAACCGCCGGGCATGGGTCCGGCGGTAAATCATACAGATTCCACCATAACGGACCAGGTTTTAAGAATAACCATGCTTGGGGACAGGTGACTTAATTAATCTCAGTTTTTAGATTTTACCATCTGTTGTCAACCATGGATATTTATTTATTTATTATTTATTTATTAACAGTTTCTTATATAGCGCAACAAATTCCATCGCGCTTTACAATTTGAATTAACATTATACTGGATTGTAAAAGATATACATACATACGGGTAAGAGGGCCTTGCTCGCAAGTTTACAATCTATAGGATATCCTTTAAACCTGGACTGTTGGGGTGCCTTGAGGACAGAGTTTGGGAACCTCTGGTGTAGAACACTGCACTTTTATAGGGTAGGAAAAGTGTTGCCTATTCACAGGGCAATGCTGCATTCAGGAGCATGGCATCGCTGATCACCCAAGATTGGGCTGCATGTACAGCCGACTGGGGATGTCGTTAACGACCAGCGGGAGCGCGCATCGTTGGTCGTTTGGATTATACACCTTAGACCAGGGCTCGACAAATCCCAGGGGCCAGGTCGCCATGGCGACCAGATTTTGGTGCCTGTCGACCAGATTTTACAGGGAGGGAAGAAGCAGATTTATCAGCCCCAGTGGAGATTATTGCAGTGATAATTTCATGCACAGTGTGCCAGCCCAGTGATCGCAGTTTTAATCGGGTCCTGTTACCTGTAGGACCCGTTGGCGTTGCAGCGGCAGCATCTCCCCGACCGATTACCGCGCAGCACTTCCCCCCCGGCCAATCACCGCACGGTGTCTAGCTAGCCAATTATCTCGCAGCACCTCCCCCCAGCCAATCACCGCGCATTGTCACCCCTGCTAATAGTCTTCTCCGTGGCACCTGTATAAGGGCCGGTGTATTGTCAGTGGTGCCGGGCCCATCTATCGTTAAGTTTTATCATCTAGTGTGTATGCTCCTTTAGTTCAAATTGAATGTCAAGGCTGCTGAAGAAAGAAATATCACAGCCAAAGTGAGAACAGCACTTCTACAGCTGTGCATACATTAAGCTTGCAGAATAAATATATATAGAGATTAAAAAAAAAAAAAAACTATAAATACAATAAAAGAAAAATCCCAAACACACCCATTCTGGAGTATATCATCTTACCCATCATTATTTTCTGGTTTACTCAATTCCAGTCTGTCTGGTTGGACTAAAAAGCCAATTCTGCAAACTCTGCCATCCTAATGTAGAACAAATCATTGTGAATTCAGAAATACCATCACTGCAGAATGTAAGTACACAAAAGCATAAACAGGAGAGTGTTGTGGTACCTCCAGGAGGAAAGCTGCATGATTTGGTCCCACCACGCACTGTTTTATGGTCGTCTGTTCCAGTACGTTCAGAGGGGGGTGGCTGCACAGAAAACACAGAGTCATACATAGGTTCATATTTGCATTAGGCATAAACATTTTCTTTATCCATTAAACATTATATACTTTAAAAAGTGTTTGAGGGACCGATTCAATTAAAAGCCAAGTCTGTGATGAGCCGTCGGAATGGCGTGGAAACACTAGTAAAAGGGGCCCATGGCAGACGCATCGCACAATAATAGGAGTGATGTAATTATCCATGATGTGTGCAGCCGCTGCACCATTGTGGATAGCTGAATCATTCCCTGAACAGAGAGACTCTTGTGAGAGAGAAATTAGGATTACTGCACAGAGCTAACAATTTATACTCTCCAGTACCAATTGAAATGGTGTAAAGCAGTTATGAATACCAGTTTCGTACAAAGAGTACCCATGATATATTCTTAGCATACTAGGACATTATTTTGTTATGTAAATAGTATTGATTTTACATGGATAAAATTATTTCAATGGACAGATTATGACACTGCGCCTCCGTACTGCAAACACATTGCCAAGCATCTTACAATGAGATAAGAAAAAACTACACTGTATAATTTAAATAAACATTCATTAATACAGTTGAAAATTACAAACGTGTCACTGAAAAGTAGTTATCAAAGTAAAATAATTACGTTACCAAATAATATACTTAGTAAGATGCATGGGGGAGATGTACTAAGCCTTGGACAGAGAACGTACCAACCAATCAGTTTCTGTCATTTTACAGGCTAGTGCTTCTTCAAGGCTTAGTACATCAACCCCTTAGTAACTAAAATGTATTTAAATTGCAACATACTAAAGTAGTGTCACACATTACTAAATGACTGTTTTGCTGTTATAAAACTGCAGTGCTCAAATGGTTAATTCTACATTCAATTAGAATATAATTCCCATAGTATATTAATGACAACTTCACTCACCTGCTTAAGTTGTATTTATTCAGTTTTTCAGAAACTTCCCTTAACCTAAAAAGAAACAAAAAAGGAAATATTACAAAAGTCTAAACTGCATAATAAGAATTTATGGTGTCTAATGTACATATTTCCGGAGCCTATCATCAGTCATACATGTGTGCAAGGTTTCTGCTACGCCATATTTTTGTCCTCTCTCTCAAAAAGACAATTATAATCCTAACAAAATGCAATAATCTCATTGGATATTTAAAAACAATTGGAATATTAGAAGACTAGTCTGAACTAATTGGGGGCGGCGATAACGTTACATGGCAATAGGCGGACTGGCCATATTTTCCGGGTTTCTTATAAAAAAAGAAAAATGGTGCAGCAAATAGTGAGGGGCAGATTGATTTACCCATGGGTTGTGCTGCACAGTCTCTTCTCCAGGTATTGCCTGGAACTAACTAATTAGAGAGCTCCAAGGGAGCAGAAGCAGCTAATTTCTACAAGCACCACTGGAGGGAACGAGCAGAAATCAGCATTAACTGCTAAATCAGGGCTGCTCACATGTAGATCGCCGGTCCACAACAATAAGTTTTAAGGATTAAAAAAAAAAGGTTATCCACTCAAGAGTCTCCACTCAGATCTCCAGCTAAACACTATCCCTTCCAATCACAGCTGGACATTACAGGAGTAGCTATCGACTGTACGGGCGACTCGGAGGCGAAATAAAACAATTGAACAGGTGGTCATCGAAAGTCGCACCCAACTGTATCACCACTGCGCCTATCCAATCAGGCATCGCTTTAAGTGCTCAACTCCTGCTGCCAACTATTTGAATTGCACCAGCAACCCTGCTGATTTTGCATGGTCCAGATAAATGCAGCTCCTGCTCAGGCAGGTGGTAAGGGATGCCCACCAGACTAAAGGTGCCTACACACTTAGCGGTATTTTACACGATTTGCCAGATTCCGACGCATCGTGACAAATAGTGTACAATATGCCCACGATGCGCGTCCCCGCAAGTCGTACATCACATCTTCAGATCTGCCGTGCTGTAGCGCAGATCGGACAATCTCAGTCATGTTGCACTGGAATAGTTAGGAGGCACGATAGATCGTTTGTCACATTGGACAGTTTTTAACACCAAGGCCCGAATTCAATTTGAGGCGAAAAGTCCGGATCCGCGATACTTTTTCGCCGATGACATCATTTTTGCCTGTTTTGCATTTACCCAGTATTCAATTTGAAAAGACTTTCCAAAAGTTTCGCCTATGAATAGCAGGCGGAAAAAAGTGCAGAATTGTGGTTTTGGGGTGCAACATTGCGGGAACCCCCTACAGCCTTCAGATAGACCCCCAAAGGTAAACTGTCAAAAAAATTTAACACTCAAGGACACCCCAAAAAATGACAAAAAGGGGGCGAAAAAAAATGTTGGGGTACAAAGTTAAAAACTAGCGAACTTGACTCTTGGGGGGTCCCCAAGTATGCCCCAGGTATTTTGATTGCAGGTGCTTGCAGGAGGCGGATTTTTCAAAATTTTTTCAACTTCACTTTAGCAACTTTTAAATACGCTGACCCCCATTTTCAAGTACCCCAAATTTACAGGGATTAGCGATTTTACCCCCCAAAAAACTCCAGAATACTATTCTTCACCACTTGCAGAAAAACGCAAAACGGCACCTATTGAGCCAGTTTAAAAACCCCAAATACCTTCAGCAGGGCTATTCAGGGGTTACCCATAGTGATCCCCCATGTCCATGCATCTTTTGGGGGTGTCAGGCTGATTTCCCCAAATCTGACAGTACTTTCCGCCTGTCTCAGTTTCGCCGGGTGCAGTTTACGCCTACTTTCAAATTGAATACGGGGTAAAGCGGGCACGCGTGCGATACTTTTCCGCCTGCAAAACAGGTGAGAAGTCCGGGCTGCGAAAAAGTATCACGGCTCGGCTCAAATTGAATAAGTCTCCAAATCGTGCCGAGGAGATGCTGAGGAGAGTTCAAGGGGAAATCGGACACAATGTCGGATCGTGAGCACATCACCAAGTGTGTAGACACCTTAATACTAAGGAGAAAGCTTAACCTTTTTCTTCTGTAATAAAGCTTGTTATTGAAGCACCATTTTAAGTCCAATCACATTCATTTGAATGAGCGCCAATATTTGCATATAAAAAAAAAAAATTCATAGAAATAGCCAATTAAAATATCTGCAGATGTTTACCATTGAACAAAACAGGATATCAAGGAGATAATATAAAGATATAGTAAGCTGCACTGGGAATGTCCAATGAATACAGGCATTACTAATCTATTAAAGAAAACCTGACTTGGTAAGTAACATTAATCATTTATTTATACTAAACTAAGGGAAAAAAAGAAGCTTGTGTAATGGAGTTTGAAAACACTGTGCAACATTTTCTTTAACCAAGTGCAGTGACCGATTTGCCCCCCCCCACCACTATCCTAACAGCTAAGTAGACTGATAATTGACGGGCGCTGCTTAGTGTTGATGTTTCAATAAAAAGCTGCTGTTTAACATGGAGATAGTCAGTCTCCTAAATATAAGTATAAACATATAGAAAATAATAGCACTTTAAATTCAATTTACCCGACAGTTTACAGGGTAAATATTGCATCGGACGGGCATGCTGGACAATCCTGCATGCCCGACCGAGCAATATTTAACCCTCGGTCGCCCGCACACACGCTACAATTATCGGGACGATCCGCCGATATCAGGCGGATCGCCCCGATAATTGTAGCGTGTATGGCCATCATTACACTTCGCAAAAAACATGTAGAATCAAATTAAAAAAACAAGAGATATGGTAAGAACTTACCTTTATCATCTCTGTTTCTACGAAATCCATAGGGTCCACAGGGTTGACTTTGGGGTATAGCTGGATCTGGATCCACGGGCACCACGCAGTTAAAGCTTTGCTGATCCCAGGATGCACTTGGGTCCGTCCTTCTCTATACCCCGCCCCCGTGCCACAGGCACCACAGTTGGTAAGCAGCCAAGGCCGGAGGAGGAGACTAAACAGAGAGAAGGAAGACTGGAACACACAAGAAACCATACTCTCAGAAATGGGAGACGGAAAACCAGTGACCAGTCACACGTCCCATATGAAGCCAGGCGCGTCAGGGCGGGCGCCCTGTGGACCCTATGGACTTCGTAGAAACAGAGATAAAGGTAAGTTCTTACCATATCTCGTTTTCTACTTCAGGGTCCATAGGGGGTCCACAGGGTTGACCTTGGGGATGTCCCAAAGCAGTTCAACTAAGGGCGGGGACGCTCCTGGGCTGAAAGGAGAACCCGGCGCCCAAAGGATGCATCCTAAGAGGCGAATGTGTCAAACGCATAAAACCTCAAAAACGTCTGAATTGAAGACCAAGTGGCCGCCTTACACAGCTGAACAGCAGAGGCGCCACGCCTAGCAGCCCAAGAGGGACCCACAGAAAGAGTGGAATGAGCCTTAACAGAGGCTGGCACAGGTAAACCCTCCTGTGCATAAGCCTCACAAATAACGGAACAAAGCCAACGGGCTAACGTTTGCTTGTTGGCAGGCCAACCCCTCCTGTGAAAACCAAAGAGGACAAACAACGAATCAGGCTTCCTAACCGAAGCAGTCCGGTCCACATAGATTCTAAGTGCCCGGACTACATCTAAGGAAGCCTCACCAGCTGAAAGATCAGGGGACTGAAAAGCTGGCACAACAAGTTCCTGATTGATGTGGAACTTCGAAACCACTTTAGGTAAAAACTCAGGACGAGTGCGGAGCACCGCTCTGTCCTGGTGAAAAATCAGAAAAGGAGGGCGACAGGAAAGCGCCCCCAATTCTGACACCCTCCTGGCAGAAGCAATTGCCAGGAGAAAAACGGTCTTAAACGTCAACCACTTGAGTTCCACTGACTCAAGAGGCTCAAAGGAGGACCCTGCAGGACCCGTAGCACCACCGCCAAGTCCAAAGAAGCCACAGGAGGCACGAAGGGAGGATGGATCCCAAGAACACCTTGGAAAAAGGTGTGAACATCCGGCAGTGTAGCAATCCGTCGTTGGAACCACACGGACAAAGCGGACACATGAACCTTCAGAGAGGCAAGGCGTAAGCCGAGGTCCAAACCTGATTGAAGAAATTCCAAGATTCTAGAAACTCGGAACACCTGAGGATCATAGCTTCTGGACTCACACCACTGAAAGTAAGTGCGCCACACCCTGTGGTAAATCCGTGCGGTAGCCGGCTTGCGTGCCCTGAGCATGGTACCAATAACCGAACTGGAGAAACCCCGAGACCTCAAGACGGCTGTCTCAAGAGCCACGCCATCAAAGACAGCCGACCCAGATCCGGGTAAAGGCAGGGCCCCTGAGACAACAGGTCCCGACGCTGAGGAAGAAGGTACGGAGCGTCGATGGAGAGGCTCCTCAGATCGGAGTACCAAGGACATCTGGGCCACGCCGAAGCCACCAGCACGAGTGTGCCACCGTCCTGCTTGAATGTCCGCAGGACCCGAGGAAGTAGGGATATCGGAGGAAACATACGCCAGGTGAAATGTCCATTTCACCGACAGCGCGTCCACCAGACATGCGCCTGCGTCTCTTGTCCTTGACCCATAAACGGGCAGCTTGCGATTGTGACGGGAGGCCATCAAGTCCAGCTCCGGCAGCCCCCATCTGTCCACGAGTAGCTTAAACACCTCTGGGTGAAGCGACCATTCCCCGGGATGCACGTCGTGACGGCTGAGGAAGTCCACCTCCCAATTGAGGACTCCGGGGATGAAGACCGCCGAGATCGCAGGAATGTGGCACTCCGACATCGCTGCCCGACTGCGAGTTCCTCCTTGATGGTTGACATAGGCCACCTTGGTGGCGTTGGAGGACTGCACCTGAACCGCCCTTCCGTGAAGAGCAGGGCCGGACGACTGCAGGGCCCTGTACACTGCCCGCAGTTCCAGGATGTTGATGGGGAGAAGAGCTTCTTCCGCAGACCAACGACCCTGAAATGACAGCGAGCCGGTCACTGCCCCCCAACCCCGGAGACTGGCATCCGTCGTGAGCAGGACCCAGTCCGGGATCCAAAAGGGGCGCCCCTCGACCAGATGAGCTGTCTGAAGCCACCAAGCCAAAGACTGCCGAACCTCCGGGGACAACACCAGCATCTGAGAGCGGATCCGGTGAGGTAACCCATTCCATTCTGATAGAATCAGCCCCTGCAGGGGCCGGGAATGGAACTGGGCAAATTCCACCGTGTCGAATGTCGACACCATGGACCCCAGAACTCTCATAGCCGAATGGACGGACAGGCGGCAACTGCGTATCCGCAGCTGCAGGGAGGAGACCTTCTCAGGAGTCAGGAAGATCCTTTGCCGACGAGAATCCAGCAGGGCTCCCAAATTAACCATCCGTTGTGATGGAATCAGGGAGAACCTTCTCCAATTTATCAACCACCCGTGCACTTGCAGGCAAGCGATCGTCCGGTGAAGATGTTGAAGCAGTACCTCCAGGGAGCTCGCCAGCAACAGGTAGTCGTCCAGATGCGGCAGCAGCCGTACATTCTGGTTGCGAAGATGTGCGGCCATGACTGCCATAACCTTTGTGAATACCCTCAGTGCCGTGGAGAGACCAAAGGGTAGCGTCGGAACTGAAAATGATGCTGAAGGATAGCGAACCTCAGATACCGCTGGTGCGAAGGTGCTATGAGGATAGGGCGATGAGAACCATTGGGTTTCTGCACCAGAAACAGAGTAGAGTAGTACCCCGTCCCTCGTTGTGATTGAGGAACGGGAACAATGGCCCCTGCTTTCAGCAAGGACTCTATAGCCTCATGAATCTGTAAAGCCTTGGTCATGTCCTGAGAAGGACTCGTGCAGAAAAACTGGTGGGGCAGTCTGTGCCTAAAAGACAGGGCGTACCCGTGGGAGACCACTTCTCGAACCCAGGCATCCATGGTGGTATTGTGCCAGCACTGGGCAAATTGAAGAAGTCTGCCTCCCACTCTGGGGTCCCCCAGAGGGAGGCCCGTCCCATCAGGCAGAAGGTTTATCCTCCTGCTTGGAAGAAGGGCGTCTGGCACTCCAGGCCTGCTTCTTGAGCTTAGAAGCGACCTTGGTCGCCGACTGCCTCGGGAAGGACTGACCTTTTGCCTTGCCCTGACCCCGAAAGGACTGAAAAAGCAGAGCTCCGTACTTTGGTAGGTGCAGAAGCAGAAGGGAGGAAGGCTGATTTAGACTTAGCTAGAGTATCCACTATTTTGTCCAAGTCTGGACCAAAAAGCAACTCTCCATTAAAAGGCAAGGCCTCCAGGCCCTTTTCGGAGTCTGGGTCAGCTCTCCAAGACCGCAGCCACAAGGACCGACGTGCCGACACAGCTGCCGCCGACACCCTAGAGGTCAGCAAGCTTGCATCCAATGATGCTTCCCCAATGTAGGAAGCCGCATCCCTCATTTGTCCTATCAACGCTCTCTGGATATCCGGAGCATCATCCAGAAAGGTATCCTCTAAAGCAGTGTTGGCTAACCTTGACACTCCAGCTGTTGTGGAACTATATATCCCAGCATGCCCTGCCACAGTTTTAGCATGCCCTAATAGCAAAACTGTAGTAGTGCATGCTGGGTTATGTAGTTCCATAACAGCTAGAGTGTCAAGGTTAGCCAATACTGCTCTAAAGCGTTGGCCCAGCTCTCGATGGCCTTAGCCACCCAAGAGATGGCCATGGACGGACGGGCCACAGCCCCAGAGAGAGAATAGATAAGACTTTAAACAAGTCTCCACTTTCCTGTCCGTGGGATCCTTCAGAGAGGAGATTGACAGCAAAGGCAGCGTAGCGCTTTTAATTAAGCGGGTGACATGGGAATCCACCGCAGGCGGAGAATCCCATTTCCTGCAACGAGCCTCAGGAAAAGGATAGTTGGAAGCCAACCGTTTCTGTGGTTGGAATCTCTTGCTGGGCAACTGCCAGGCCCCCGCCATATGATCCGTCAACTAGTCGGACAGGGGAAAAACAGTCGAAGCTACTTTGGCCTTTTTAAAATTAGGGTACTTCGACCTGGGAGCCGGCGCATCCTCCTCTATATGAAGGATGGCCCGCACCGCCCTAACCAAAGCCGGCACATTAATGGAGGACTTAGCCTCCACCTCCTGGGCCCCGGCATCCGAGTCAGAGTCCTCATGGATCTCTCCGTCATCCGAAGACACGTCCGTGTACTGCGCCGCCAGTGAAGCCGGAACGGGTTGCTTGGACGCCTTTGGGGGCAAATCACTGTGCAACATTGACTGAAAAGCCGATGACGAGGCCGCCAGGCTCTGAACAGAGCTGGAGAGGACATCCACCCAGGGAGGGGGTATCGTCTGAGGATACCCCTGAAAGGGTACCACTGACTGCTGCGTCACCGTGGGAGACTGCACGTATACAGGCAATCCCGCATAAGGACCCACAGTCTGAGACTCGGGAGGAGACTGCACCAGATGCGTAACCCCCGGGGAATGGGGGATGGTAGGGACCGCAAGGTCCGCGATTGACGCCAGCACTTGTGTAAACATCGCCCAAGGAGAATCCTGCGCCACCGGGGGTTTAGAGGGACCAGGTACCAGCTGGCACCGTCCGCACAGACCGTCCTGAGACAAATCCACCCCGTCAACCCCTGCTGAACAGCGCCGGCAGGAAAACACAGGAGCCATGGAGCGCTCATTCTCCTCATCAGACATGACAAAAACTTTTGCAATAAAAGAGTATCACCGAAACGAGGTAAGGCGTATAACACCTGCGCACACCCAAGTATGCAACACAAACAGCCCACAATATGGAACTGTGTAACACACCACTGTATGTGACGGACCTCACAAATACGTAGATCTATTATTAGTGAGGTACACAGAAAGACCACCCCTCCCCCACGCACACGCGGGCCGTAGGAGAAGGAAAGGGATAGGTATAAGCCGACAGTAAGTAGAAATAAACACAGATAGCAGCACTAGCAAAAGTCACATACCATGCAGGAAGTTATACTCACTGCACCTTCAGCTACAATCAACCTCCCAGATTCAGTGTCTGGGAGGGCTATAGCGCTGCGAACACTGTCCTTTGCAGGGGAGAGGTACGCAGGGGGACCGGTCGACTTGATACCACCTGGGAGCTCTGCGTTGCTGCCCTGAGAAGATGGCCGCCGGAGAGCTCTGAAGAGGAGTGGCCGAGAGAGAGAACAGCCCAGCGACGCCAGCACGCATGAGAGAAGGCGCTCTGGGCTGAGGGGAGGAGCCGCTAAACCAGGGAAGGCTGCCTCCCCTGGCCAGTAATTAACCCCCAGGGATGCCGGTCCCCTTCCGGACCTTACACTCTGGTGGTCCAGCGGTCACGCGGGGTATTCCTGATGCAGGGGGAGCCCGCCGCCGCTACTAGCGCAGCCGGTCTGTCCCCAGAGACCGGCGGCTAAAGACTGCCTTTCATCCCCCGCGTGCAGCGCTTACCTGGCCCCGTAGTATCCGGCAGCAGTCAGTGGGAGCTCCCGGAGCCACGCTAGTTCTGACTCCGGGGTCCCGCTGCGATCCCCAGATCAGTACAGGTGTTGCAGCGCCAGCGGGGCTGTTGGAGCGGCAACGTGGACGTCCAGATGGACAGTCTGATGCTGCCGCTCTGAAGATAGTAAAAAATAAAATAATAAAATCTTCTTTTTAAAAATAAAGCTTAGGGGCTCCACTGCCCAGGGTGACCCGACTCCGGCCGGGCACCAACTAAAACTGAGGTGCCTGTGGCTCGGGGGCGGGGTATAGAGGAGGACGGACCCAAGTGCATCCTGGAAGCAGCAAAGCTTTAACTGCGTGGTGCCCGTGGATCCAGATCCAGCTATACTCCAAGGTCAACCATGTGGACCCCCCTATGGACCCTGAAGTAGAAACAGTGCTTTAAAAATTACTACTGAACACACCTCATCACTTCAGGTATACGGCCATATTCAATTTGAGGCGAAAACTCATTATCGCCGATGACATCATTTTCGCCTATTGTTATTATCGCCGTATTCAATTACAGGGCGAAAAGTCAATGTAAAAAAAATGGGGATAATTTTTCACCAGCCCTTAGCAGGTGAAAAAAAGTGCAGAATTGAGGTATAGTGGTGCAGGTTTATAAAAAAAAAAAAAATAGCCTGCACCCCTGGAAAAGGCCCCTAAAAAACAATGTGTGCAGAAAAAAAAAAAAAAACGGGACAGCCCAAAAAAATTATTTTAAACTTTGGGGTAAAAAAAAAAAAAATTAGGGGGAACACACTTCTAAAATAGCTTAATTCATTCCAGAGGGGTTCCAAACTATGCGGCAGGTATTTTCTTCATTGCGGTTAGTAGCGGCAGATGCATTTTTGAAGAATTTTTAAAAATCATTTTAGGGACTTAAAAATATGCTAGCACCCATTTTAATGTACCCCAAATTTGATGGACAGTTATTTTTCCCCCCAAAAAAGATAAATGCTCTTCTGCATCACCTTCTTCAAAGCCACATTTATGGACCTGCCGCGGCTATTTAAAAACTTGACTTCCTTTCTGCATGCAAAATGGGGGTACCCATAGTGATCCCCCATGGCTGGACATCTTTAGAGGGGTCCCAGGATGATTTCCCATAAAAATTACCTTTTTTTCCGCCGACCCAAGTTTCGAAGTCCCATTTTTGCATCATTTTATATTGAATACGGGGAATAATCGAGCACACACGCGATACTTTTCCAAATGGAAAACAGGCGAAAAGTCCTCAAATTGAATACAGGCCATAGTCTATGTGCGCTCAGAAATTATAAGCATTTTGCACACGTCCTGTGGGAAAACAAAAGTCCAGCTATAGGTGCTTTATTACCGGCTCTGTGGAACAATAAACAGAGTCCTTAATTAGCGATGGTCGAATAGGCAGCAAAAGACCAACGCAGATGTATAGGGTCCTAGTCCACAGTCCTGCAAGTCATAAGCTGGTAGTCCCCAATCTGGACAATGGCATGGCTCGTATGGAGAATCTTCTTATAGAGCAAATCAGATGCCTAGGTCCAATCCACTGACGCGTTTCGCTGCTAACGAGCAGCTTTTTCAAAGGTGTCTAGTAGCTTTAATATATAATTCCTCATTAGTGACAAGTCGTAACAGCTGATTACATTATTGACAGTCACATATGTGGAGTCTTGCAGCCTATTGGACCGTCACTAATTAAGGACTCATTTAATTGTTCCAGAGCCGGTAAAGCACCTATAGCTGAACTTTTGTTTTCCCACAGGACATGTGCAAATTGCTTATAAATTCCTGAGCGCACATAGACTATACATGAAATGATGAGGTGGGTTCATTAGTCATTTTTAAAGCACTTTTTTATATCTTGATTCAACATGGTTTTTACTAAGTGCAACAGAGTTTGTTCTCAGGTTGTTAGGATACATATAGAAAAGAGCAGCGCTTTAAATTCAAGATATGAATTCTAACAGCTAAAGCCACAGCCATTTCACAGATAACTGCACAGCTCTCTACTGGTGTTTTCTCTTTGGCTTCTTTTTAAACATTGGGGGATCTTTATTTGGGGGAGGGGGGGGGGTGTAAACTTACTACACTGCCCAAAGGGCTTACTTAACATGACCAACAACAAAATTGACAAGCAAAACTATCCCTGGCCCTCACAACAATAACCGGGGGCCACAGAAGACTCACCAAAGTGACCAGGTAGCACATGCCCAGCATAAAGCATGTACTCACAACTGCTGTCAGCACAGTTCATGACGGCAGACAAAACTTGAGCAATTGATGGATATAATGGAAGAATGGAGTCTGAATATGAAAAATTATATAATATATATATATATATATATATATATATATACACACACACACACACACACACACACACACATTACAATGTGGGAAGATCCGGCACTCAGATAAGAAGTAGCTTATCCCGTTGCCCTCCGTCAGCGGTGCACCATAAGTGCACCAAATGTAGATAAATACCGGCGGCACTCAGGGATTTAAAAGAAGAGGCAACACACTCATAGAAGACAGTCAAGTCTTGACTGTCTTCGACGAGTCTGTTGCCTCTTCTTTTAAATCCCTGAGTGCCGCCGGTATAGTGTGTGAGTGTGACTATATTTTCCATGATCCGGCACTCCCTGGTATAGATAATAACTGCCCCGCGTGCCCTCCTCAATGCACCTTACTGCAAGAGGTCCACTATCACATACCAATCTAAACGGCGGCACTCCGGAGTGCCGCCGTTTGGATAGGAATATATATATATATCCTTCCGATCTATGGCTAAAAAATTTCCTAGTATGGTGCCATTGTAGGCACAATATTGTCAGGTTGGACAGCAGGTTCGAGCGTTGAGCGACGTTAGTCAACGACCAGCAGGAGCGCGCATTGCTGGTCGTTGACTGCATATCCACTGGAAGATATAATCGACTGTACGATAACGATATCGTTAATTATATCGTCTAGTGGATACGCGGCTCTAGGGGCTGTTTCTGATTTGGAACAAAAGTAACTTTGCACCTGGACAAAATGTTGCACTGCGAGGGTTGTAAATACTGGCTGTTTTTGCATAAATACCACAAATACTGGACAACTTCATTTTTACACTGCATTTTAGATTGGAGCGAGCTCCCGGAGCTATTCAATTCAGTGCGCTGTGTGGTCGGAGAATGCCGGTCATCGCACCTTAACAAGGGTGTTAAGGCGCGGGAACCGGCATTCTCGGACCAAAGTGCTGGGTGTGCGGCTGTTAGCGCCACGCTATGCAGAAAAACAGCCGCGAAACCGGCACTTTGGTCTGATTTCTCTTCGCATCCCCAGGGGGGGGGTGCAAGAAGAAATCCTTAGCGCGCCCAAACAGCGCGGTGTACTGAATAGCTGCGGGAGCTCCCTCCCACAGCTATTCAACATCGCGTTGAATTAAATTCCCCCCATACATCCCTAATTTCCAAGTCACAGTATATGGTTACAGCAAAGTGTGCAGGTTTAGCAAAGCAAGATCCAAGAGAATAACAGATATTTATACAGACATCACTACCATCAAGATGGTGCTGCATTTTGCAAAACCCAAAAGAAAGTTAGAAAAAAAAAAAAAGTCACCTACATTTAAAACTGGAGGAGTTATCTAGCAGTTGAATGGGTAAGAGGTAGGAAGTGGGACCTCACCTCTTTTAATGAGTCATACCGACACATCAGAGAGAGTTGCTCATGGCTAATGTACAGCTGTAGAAATAGATTGCTGCTTATATGCTGTGATTGTACTGGTTGGTAGCGGGGGACACTGGTGCTGGTAAGCTACATATAAATTGTTGCCAGGTACCCATTTTTAAATATGCCCTTTAAAATTAAAGTAAAAAACCAACTGCTAATTTCAGCCATCCTTACTGCCAACGTAAACGGCAGTAATGACCATAACAGGTCCTATACAGTCTAAGCCTCCATGAGCAAAGCACGTCTGCTTTCGTCCTAAATCTTGTGCATTGTACATCACAAGCCATGACGTACCAACTAAAAGGTCTAATTTGCAAAATGTAGTCCCTGTCCTACTTAGTACACCATTAGTGTACACACAAGTACTTCCCAGCCTTAAAGCAACAGGTTGGGCAGCGGTTATTAGAGGAGATCATGCTCCTGCGATGAGATGCTGTCCCCCGTACAGGCAATTGTGCTCATACATCTCCAGAGACTGATGGTTATTATCCTCCGTTAAATACTTCAAGCAACAGTGCAGCTTATTTATTTAGCTGCGAGCCCTTCGGCATCGCCTTCCACTACATCCTAACCTCGCCACATAATGCGCCACTGTAACCAAAACTGCTTCTTTGCAATGTACAATTCACAGTTAAGTCTTAAAATACCATCTTGAGGCACTGAACTCAGTTCCTGCGGCCATTCTGCACGACCATAGAGTTAGAGGGCCGATTATCGCCTGACCTGTGACAGACGCTAAATCTTTGTACACAGTCGCTCGGATTTGCAAAATCCGACGGCTGCGACACTTGTATACTTTCACACAGCCGCTGTGGACAAATTCGCAGCTGCAGTGGCATTAGAGTACATCTTCGAATCAGGTGGAAGAAACCCAACAACTTTTCTATACTTTGAGACATTACTCACCTTTGCGGAAAAGCAAGTTTCTAGTGTAATGTAAAAGCTTCACATATAAAGACTGTTCAAATGACCTTTTTCTAGAGAATGTGCCTAGCAGTAATTATTGGCACAGAGTGACGGGCGTATTTTCAAGGGCAGTGAAGTCAATAGAAATCTTGAAATGTGTGTAGCGCACTTGCACAGGAAATAGTGTTGGCATTTTTTTCCCCACAGTTTGTAAAGGAGTGCCCCTGCAAGTGTGGCTGGCTGCCTCTCCTGGCGGGTTTTTTTTTTTTTTTTTTTTTTTTTTTAACACACCCTTTTACCACTGGCATTGGCAAGGTTTCCTTAATGGTAGTCTACAGCCATGGCCAATAGTTTTGAGAATGACAAGTATGGGTTTTCACAAAGTTTGCTGCTTCAGTGTTATTAGACCTATTTGTCAGATGTTACTATGATATACTGAAGTAAATTTACAAGCATTTCATGGGTGTCAAAGGCTTTTATTGCCAATTACGTTAAGTTTATGCAAAGAGTCAATATTTGCAGTGTTGACCCTTCTTTTTTAAGACCTCTGCAATTCGCCCCCTGGCATGCTGTCACGCATCTTCTGGGCCACAAACTGACTGATGGCCGCCCATTCTTCCTAATCAATGCTTGGAGATTGTCAGAATTTGTGGGCTTTTGTTTGTCTACCCCCCTCTTGTGGATTGACCACAAATTCTCAATGGGATTAAGGTCTGGGGAGTTTCCTGGCCATGGACCCAAAATTTTGATGTTTTGTTCCCCGAGCCACTTAGTTATCACTTTTGGCTTATGGCAAGGTGCTCCATCATGCTGGAAAAGGCATTGTTCATCACCAAACTGTTCTTGGATGGTTGGGAGAAGTTGCTCTTGGAGGATGTTTTGGTACCACTCTTTATTCATGGCTGTGTTCTTAAGCAAAATTGTGAGTAAGCCCACTCCCTTGGCTGAGAAGCAACCCCACAAATGAATGGTCTCAGGTTGCTTTACTGTTGGCATGACACAGGACGAAGACTTTTGGAGGATGGCCTGGTGTTAAGAAGGGTAGCAAAGAAGCCAGTTTTCTCCAGGAAAAACATCAGGGACAGACTGATTTTATACAAAAGGTAAAGGGATTGGACTGCTGAGGACTGGGGTTAAGTTATTTTCTCTGATGAATCCCCTTTCAGATTGCTTGGAGCATTTAGAAAACGGCCTGTCCGGAGAAGGAAAGGTGAGCGCTACCATCAGTCCTATGTCATGCCAACAGTAAAGCATCCAGAGATCATTCATGTGTGGGGTTGCTTCTCAGCCAAAGAAGTGGGCTCACTCACAATTTTGCCTAAGAACACAGCCATGAATAAAGAGTGGTACCAAAACATCCTCCAAGAGCAACTTCTCCCAACCATCCAAGACCAGTTTGGTGATGAACAATGCCTTTCCCAGCATGATGGAGCACCTTGCCATAAAGCAAAAGTGAAAACTAAGTGGCTCAGGGAACAAAACATCAAAATTTTGGGTCCATGGCCAGGAAACTCCCCAGACCTTAATCCCATTGAGAACTTGTGGTAAATCCTCAAGAGGCGGGTGGACAAACAAAAACCCACAAATTCTGACAAACTCCAAGCATTGATTAGGCAAGAATGGGCGGCCATCAGTCCGTATGTGGCCCAGAAGTTGATTGACAGCATGCCAGGAGGCGAATTGCAGAGGTCTTGAAAAAGAAGGGTCAACAATGCAAATATTGACTTTGCATAAACTTAATGTAATTGTCAATAAAAGCCATTGACACTTATGAAATGCTTGTAATTTTATTTCAGTATACCATAGTAACATCTGACAAATAGGTCTAAAAACACTGAAGCCACAAACTTTGTGAAAACCAATACTTGTGTCATTCTCAAAACTTTCGGCCATGGCTGTATTTGGTTGCGCCAGCAAGTTGTTTACGAACAAGTGACAGAAAACCAAGAAAAGATTACGCTCACTGGGTGTTCAACTGAACACATGGGACATGAAACTACAACCAGTACAAGTTGTTAGAATTGCTAAAGAGTGACGTGTGTATGCATTAGATTAAAACTTTAACATTTTCACAGTGAACAGTACTTCTAATTTGACTTCATAGGGCTATATATATATATATATATATATATATATATATAAAACTAGTTAAAAATTAAGTAAATAATACAAAAACCAACATCTTACACAGTAAAGCAGTTGAAGTGACACGTTAGAAACACAAGGCCGACTGCAGACCACGCTTTCTCTAGTTATGAGTAGGATGCAAAGGCTGCAATAGAAGAGCTGGCAGGGTCTGCTAATAGCTGCATCCCATGAGGCTGGGCCTTCTCTAACCAACATGTGACAAGGCAGCCTGAAATCATGTTACCAGGTCAGAGCAAACACTTCTTAGACATGGAAAGCAGAACAGCGCCCACATAACATTACACACAAAGCCCAGTGTATTTTACACACTATATTCCTGTCTCAGGAATTCAGGTTCCAGAAATACCGCTATCAAACAGTGTAAAAATGTTAAAGCACTATATTTTCGAACAGGAAATCCTAGACTTAAGCTATATTTCTAAAAATGTATCATTCATCTGCCGCCTCCTGAGGTCCAACATAAAGTAAGCCCCGACAACTTGAAGTTTGGCCACACAACAAAGAAATGTTTCACATTACAAAAATAAAGGCAGAATAAGTAGTTAAGCTTTTACTGCACACGTATCCAACTTAAGGCCCGGTGTCTGGATGCAGCACACACTTATTTTGATTATGGGAGAGGGGGAGGTCATGTTCCAATGCTAGCAAAGAAAACCACAGAACAACCTTGGCTTACAGTATCAGATCTGCTAGGAGCCATCTCTATAGAACCAACGTTTTTATTTTTCCTGCTCTGTTATATTCAGACCCAAAGACAATAACTTTAGGAAAACAACAACTAACCCTATACATCAAATATTTACAATAACCAGGAAACTCATCAGGTGACAACAGCAAACTCGGCCCATGTGCCCAAACCACTTGAGAGCAGCAAAAAAAAGAAAAACAAAAAGCATCAACATGTCAGGCTGGCAACTAATTATAGTGTAATAGGCAACGGTCTTCCATTCTGCTCTGCTTTATTCCTTTACAAGACTTATTAGATACTGCTGTTTTGTAATATAAAGACCATGTATTCCATGGAGCTAGCGGAGTTTACTGTACAGATGCAGCTACAATTGAATTGTCCCAAAATAATTGCAGGGAATGAGACAAAATTATAAAGTAACTAATAAAAAAACAAACAGTATGGAAGTAGAATGATTAGTTTAAAAACAACAGGATTTCATGCACATTAAGGTTTAGGGAAATATTTATAAGTGACTAAGCAAATATATCTGACTTTCCATTAATGAGATAAATTAACAGCATGCACTATAATATATATATATATATATACACACACACACACATTAATACAATACCAACTCCATATTACCCTGTGATACCATTCTTGTAACATTGTTTTATTACTCTTGCTATAGAATGACTGTCACTGTACTGCAGTTACAGAAAATATTGCAATATGTTTTATTCATATATGTATAACCTATGGTGCCAATATTGTATACCAAGATTTATTGTCATTCCTAAACACTTGTGTTCTCAAACCCTGTGCCGAGGACAGGAGATTGTTGACATAGTTCATTATGCGACAAATTTAAAACCACATTAATGACAGCGTAACATCCAGCCCAGTATGTTGACGCAAATAAAAGCATTGTAACCAGGTCGCTACTATAACTTTAAACATAATGCTTTACCATCATGTTTAAAGTTATAGTGCTGACCCAGTTACAATGCTTTAACTAACATTACTAGTGTCAGCATACTGTGCTTGACATTACATTGCCAACAATGGGGGCAATTCAACTCCCACTGCAGCGATGTAGCTCCTAGAATTAGTGCCCGGAGCAATTCAAGTGGCCGGCACTGTAAATCCACGACTGGAGAATTTCTGCTCCTATCCTCCTGGGCTGCGAGCACAAATCCGACTTGGGTAGTATCACGCCCAGCATTTAAGTCGGAAAATGTAGTTTAACACGCCTTAGCCACGGACATTAGTAGCGGTAAACTACATCTCCAGACTTAAGTGCAGGGCACGATGTGGGCAACTGAATAGCTCCGGGACTCCTCCCGGGAGCTACATCACAGCACTGGGAATTCAACTGTCCCAAGTGAGAGTCTGCAGACCATACCTATTTCCCTGTGCTGCCATTACTATAATATAGCAGATATTATCCCTATATACAGATAGTACCCTCATACCCTGTGTTGCCATTTCTATAATATACTGGGTATTACTCTCCCTACACAACTGTAGCGAATATCTAGGATGGACCAAAAGACAATGCAATAGAATATATTGGATATTTTATCCCTATATAACAGTAGTGCATGTCTGTGATAGACCAGGAGCCATTACTATAATATATTGAGTGGTATTATTCCCCTATATATCGGTAGTGTTCTCATATCCTATAATGCCATTACTATAATATATTGTGGACTATTTCTATAAAAGACTATACTGGATGTTATTATTCTCCATATATCCCAGTGGCAGGACTATATCTGGGCTGGATCAGGGACTAGGCTACCATTACTATAATATACCGTATGAGAGATATTATTCTTACTATAAACCCTATATCCCAATGGCAGTGACTGTGTCTGGGCAGGATCCTGGCTGGCAGCAAAATAATATAGTATAATTTATCAGATAATACTATGATCCCTTTATCCTACTGGCAGTGACTGTCTGGGCAGGATCAAGATCCTGGCTGCCAGTAATATAATATAAAATAGTTTGGGTAATTCTATGATCCCTATATCCCAGAGGCAGTGACTGTGCAGGATCAGGGTCCTGGCTATCAGTAATTAATACCCCTTTTACACCGGAGTTAAAACCCAGGTTTTTGAAGGGTTAACCTGGGCAGCTCCCTGGTGTAAAAGGGGAGAGAGTTGGATCGCCGGGTCGAGTGACCCGGCAATCCAACCCAGGTAACTAGCAGGGTTTAACACGGGCGTGCGCTGCTAGCCGGCCGATTGGTCCGGCTTCAGTGGCGCTTGGAGATGACGTCATCTCCAAGCGACCACTTTCACTCCGCAAAAGCCGGGTCTATGCAGACCCGACTGCGTTGTGAGCGGCGCTGACTCGGGAATATCCCGAGACGGCGCCGGCAAAATTCCGGGTCTGATCCGGATAGGAACTTTGTTCCAACTCCGGGTCAGACCCGGAATTTAGGTGGAATAGGTGGAATCATACAATATACTGGGTAATACTATGATCCCTATATCCCAGAGGCTGTGACTGTCTCGGCAGGATCAGGGGCCTGGCTGACAGTAATGTAGTATAGTAATACTATGCTTCCTATATCCCACCCAGCAGCAGTGACTGTCTGGGCAGGATCAGGGTCCTGGCTGGCAGTAATATAGTATAATATAGTTTGGGTAATACTATGCTCCATATATCCCAGAGGCAGTGACTGTCTGGGCAGGATCAAGGTACTGGCTGGCAGTAATATAGTATAATATAGTTTGGGTAATACTATGCTCCCTATATCTCGGAGGCAGTGACTGTGTCTGGGCAGAATCAGGGTCCTGGCTGGCAGTAATATATTATACAGGGTAATACTATGCTCCCTGTATCCAGGAGGCAGTGACTGTGTCTGGGCAGGATCAGGGTCCTGGCTGGCAGTAATATAATTTGGGTAATACTATGCTCCATATATCCCAGAGGCAGTGACTGTCTGGGCAGGATCAGGGTTCTGGCTGGCAGTAATATAGTATAATATAGTTTGGGTAATACTATGCTCCCTATATCTCAGAGGCAGTGACTGTGTCTGGGCAGGATCAGGGTCATGGCTGGCAGTAATACAGTATAATATAATATACTGGGTAATACTATGCTCCCTATATCCCGAAGGCTGTGACTGTGTCTGGGCAGGATCAGGGTCCTGGCTGGCAGTAATATAATATACTGGATAATACTATGCTCCCTATATCCCGGAGGCAGTGACTGTCTGGGCAGGATCAGGGTCCTGGCTGGCAGTAATGTAGTATAATATACTATACTGGGTAATACTATATCCCGGAGGCAGTGACTGTACAAGAGCCGGATGAGGGCCCCGGCTGCCATGTGCCCCCCATGCTGTGATGATGACCGCCCGGGGCTGACACAAGGCCGCCCTTTTGTCGTACTGAGTCCCCCCGGGTGCTATCCCGGCCGCCGGGAAGGCGGGATGGGATGACGGCCAGGCTTCGGCCTAGAGCAGCGCCCTCCCCCGGTGTGAAGGAGGGAGGGAGGGGGATCAATTACCGGTCATTCAGCTGGTCCTCGGTGCCAGGCAGCGGGTGCACCACGAAGTGTATGGACGTCATGGAGGCGGCTCCGGGTCCACAGGGGGTCCCCGGCCTGGTTGAGACTAATACGGTTGAAAAAGAAAATGTCTGCGGGCTCCTGGGCGAGGCGGGGCCACAGCGGCCTTATAAAACGGGATATAAAAATAAGACGGAGCGCTGACGGAAGGCACCACCTCCTCCTCCTTCTCTTCTTCTTTCTCCCACGGCCTCCTTGTCTCTTCGCGGGGAAACACAACGGTCCGAACAGGGCACCCGACAGTAACGGGGGATGAGCGGAACCTTCAGCACTCCGCCGCCATCTTGCCGCTTCCCAGCACTTTCTCTCACTCCGCCTCCTCTCTCTCCGGGGCCTGGGCGGCCGATGTCACCGCGTCGCTGGTTGGCTGGATTCGGAGGGCCTCGCCAGACGAGAGGCTATCATGGAACGCGCTTGGCTATTGGTCACAGCGGTGCCGAGCGCCTTAGTCGGGCGGTGCGCATGCGCAGGTTTTTATTTATTAACCCTGAGGCAGCGCTAGAATGGGAGTATAAGGGGAGTAATGGCATGTGACAAGGACGCATGCGCAGTAGGGAGGAGGCTGGACCTGAATGTTTTGGTTTATAGTGGATAGGGATGGCCATCGGTGGTGTTACCCTCGATGGCAAAATAGCTAGTAGACATCGATGGTTGCAAACTAGTCAATGGTGAGCATCGATGGTTTTCACCAACCGATGGTCTTCCCTGTTGTTTTTTTATTTATTTTTTTGACTGATGGGCCCGTAAGCCAATTAGAACCTGAGGGAGTGGCTTTGCAGTTGTCGGGTGGGCGGAGCTATGTTCCAAGTCCTGATACTTTGTGAAAAGAAATAAACATTCAGTTATGCTTAGACATCGATGGAGGTAAACCATTTGGTTCTCCCCCATCGATGGCAAAAGCATTCGACATCGGCCATAAACCATCAATTATTATGAATCATCGATGGTCGATGGCCATCCCTGATTCCCAATAAAGGATAATATTAGTCCTTCTTCCTTCTCTTCTTCCTTTATTTTTTTTTCTTCTCCTGAGGTATCAATTAAGTTACCTGTGCTAAAGCACGGACTTATGCTGGGTACACGCCATAGTTGCCTACTTTTGAAAACCACTTTCAGAGGGATTGCAGATGGGAGAAGAATGCGCCGCGAGCAGTGCAGCGTTGAGGGGGTGTGGTCCACTCCGCCCAAGGGGCGTGTCTAGCTCCACCTAGATGCCCTACACACAAACACATTCACATTACTAGATGCTCTACACACACGCACATTCACATTACTAGATGCCCTACACACAACACATTCACATTACTAGATGCCCTACACATAACACATTCACATTACTAGATGCTCTACACACACACACAGATTCACATTACTAGATGCTCTATCACATTACTAGATGCCCTACACATAACACATTCACATTACTAGATGCTCTACACACACACACATTCACATTACTAGATACTCTACACACACACACACATTCACATTACTAGATGGTCTACACACACACACACAAACATACATTCACATTACTAGATGCCCTACACACACACACATTCACATTACTAGATGCTCTCTACACACACACACACACACACACACACACACACACACACACACATACATTCACATTATTAGATGCTCTACACACAAAAAAAAGATCACATTACTAGATGTCTGCTGTCACACTTTCCTAAGCCACAGAACACATCTCTGGTAGAAATAAACTAATTAGGAAACAGCCAGAGACATCCGACTTATAACACAGAGACATCTGGGGAGCCGAACTTTCCTTCATCAGCTGCTGGTGGACTACAGCTCTCAGCATGCCCAGCCACCAGCTGGGAGTTGTAGTGTAGCAGCATATAATCATTTGTGTCCTTATAAACTACAGTAATGTAACACATCTAACCTACAAGTAGGCACTATAGGTGTCAATACACTATATCACCCTGAATGTCTGGCACTGCTGTTGCATGTAAAAAAAAAAAATATAAAAAAATGTGTACATGTCCTGCACAGTGGAGGTAATTTATAAATCCCATGCTGGGAGAGTGATGAGAGAGGGAGACGGTCCTACCTTACATGTGAGGAGAGGTTGGAGGTTCAGGACAGTAGTTGCTGGGAGGATTGAGCTTTTTTTTCCTATACACGTCCTGATGAAAAGGCTGCCTTGAAACGTTGACAAATGGATATTACTATGTTGACGCATTACTAATACACATTGATTTGATCTACTCGTTGGAGTGCCGCCTTCCTTTGTCATTGCGCTAGGAGTACATCCTTGCCAGAAGGATTATATGTATTATATATATATAAATCTTGTCACAGGCATTACCTGCACTCTAAACGGGCACTCACTGACAGCCATCCATTTAATGATTAAATGGATGGCTGTCAGTGAGTGCCCTTTCGGAGTGCTGTTAATGTGACACTCAGCACCACTAGCCACTATTCACTTCACATTAATAATCTTCTCCTTACATTGAGCCAGGCCACCATGGGAGGAGAAAAGGACACGGCTGCTGCTGGACACCTGCACCGTTGATCAGAGAACCGCAGCCGCAGGTCCGTTGTTTACCAATGCAGGATCACTGCCCGACGAACTCACTGTTGTCTATCCGGCCACCGCTTCCTACAACCACGCAGTGGCCGGTCATGAGGTTCTGTGCAGGCCCGTCCCCGGCATTCCAGGACTCGCGCATGCGCGATCCAAAGTTAAAAAAAGAATAAAAAAATCGTGAGTTGATGTATACTTTGCGGGGGAGCGGGAGGCTTCATTTAAAATCGGGAGCCTCTCGCTAAAATCGTGAGGGTAGGCAAGTATGGTACACGCTTAATGATGTGTATCCAGCCAATGTCTCGCGCGGGGGTCCTGTCGGTGGTGGTGGCGTCGGCAAGTGCGTACACACTTGATGATACCGGGAGCGACGGCGGGATCCAAGGGATCGGTGTGGTGAAGATGATGGGATAAGTAAGAGAAGGAAAGCGCATGAGCATACTTCACAAGATTTTGGTGGGTTAGCCAAACTTCAGGGCACTGTCCCAACATTCGGAATCGGTATGATTTACCACCGGACGCTTGTCCGGCGGTTGGAATCCCGGCAGCGGCTGCCCACATGGGTGAAAATCCCGATCGTCCCCAGGTAAGTATTCACTAACCTAACCTCCTCACCCTAACCCTCCTTAGGGGTGCCTAACCCTAACCTTCCCCCCAGTGCCTAAACCTAACCCCCCTTCCCCGCCACCTAAACCTAAGTCCCCTGGGGGGGTGCCTAACCTTAAGTCCCCCCCGGGAGTGCCTAACCCTCCCTCTCGCCAGCCTAACCCTAACCTTGCCGGGGGGGTGCCTAACCCTAAGTCCCCCCCGGGTGCCCTGCTTTAACCCTCCCCCACCCGCGGCTGTCCACGCTCGGTGCCCGGCATCACTTAGATCGGGATGCCGGGCGCCGGTCTCCTGGCGTCGGTAAAATGACAGGCGTCTAGATGTAGACGCCTGTCATTTAACCCTCGCTGGGATAAAGCAGTCGGGAAGCCGGCTGTTGGGATTAAGGACCTTATTCAGAGGCAGCCGTACGGTCTACGACCGCCTCGATGTTTGCAAGTGCGCATACGCACGAGGGAGCCGGCTCCCTCGTGCGCATGCGTGAGACCCGCTACGACCGACAGCGCTGGTCGTAGCGGATCTCTTTCCAAAGGGGGCGAGCTGTCGATGTTGATTGATAGCTCGCCCCATTTGGAAGGCGGGCCGGGGGGGTGGCAGCCCAAACGGAGGCGTTCCCATGGGAACGCCTACCGTTTGGGGGAGGCCCCACTGACATCACTAGTGATGTCAGTGGAGAGCTTCCGGCTCTGACAGAGCCAGAAGCTCTCCGGGGCTTATGACAAGTGAGACCCTACCCTAGGGTCTCGTCGTAAGCCCCGATGGTCAGAGCGTCCGGCTCTGAATCAGGCCCTGAGACTGCTGCTGCGTTCCTATTCCCAAATCCAATGCTGCTGATGCCATGTTTAGTTAACTTGGACAAGAGTAGCTAGAGTAGACCCTAGACTACTTCAGATGTCGGTGGTGAGACCGATGTTGCGTCGATGCTGGAGTGTTTACAGTCTCCATCGCAAATGCAAGGATCGTGCAGCCTGAAAGTGTCCGTCTCACCATAGCACTGTGGAGCACACAAGAAAGGCTGAGATTAACATTTGCATATTCCTGCTATTGAGAGAGCGGCTTCATTACCAACCATCTCTGAATCAGACCCACAGTACAGATGCCCAGGGACACCGAGAGGGGGGGGGGGCGGGTACACTTTACCCGGGCACGGGCTTCCAGAGGGGCCCGGTGGGGGCCCGGGTCTGGCGCCGCCCCCCCCCCCTCCCTTCCTCCCGCCTCCCTCCCTCGCAGCAGCCCAGGACGTGGGAGATTGCTAGCGGCTACTAAGCAGCAGCCACAGCAATCTCCTCTGCCTGAGGGGGGGGGGGCAATTACACTGATCGCACCCCCCTGTGGCTTTGCGCCAGGCTGAGGGGCTCACAGTGCTGCAAACATTTTTTTTCTTCAAGGGGCCGCGGCCACACCTCCCGCGATTGGGCCACGCACCCTCTTTACCGGGGCCCGGCAGCGCTCTCTACGGCCCTGCAGATGCCCAAGAATTAACAGAAGCTGTTGTCAGTCATAGGTCTGTTACACTGGACCATGAGAGTCTGGTCAGCAGCAATTCTCAGCGTCAAAAACCAAGGATTCAGGGCCTGATTCAGACCCGTTCGCAAGTGCTATGCACTCGCAAGCGGGTCGTTGGCCGGGCAGTGTGCACGCGCCGCGTGCGTGAGCCCCAGAGCGAGTGAAAAATCACTCGCTCCGGGGCTTGCAACTAAACGGAGCGGCTGTCGATGTTGATCGACAGCTCACCCCGTTTTGTAGGTGGAGAGGGGGCGTGGCTGGCCAAACGGAGGCGTTCCCGAAGGAACGCCTGCCGTTTGAGGGCGGCCCTACTCGTGATGTCAGTAGTTGAGCTTCCTGCTCTATTAGAGCAGGAAGCTCACTGAGGCTTGCGGGAACGAGACCCTACCGCAAGGGTCTCGTCGCAAGCCCGATGGTCGCGAACATCACCTGGCCGCTCGCAAAAGCTGTCACCCAAAAGCTGTCACCCACAGCAATGCGAGCGGCCAGGAGGCCGGCTCAAAAAAAAACAAAAAAAAAACGCCCTGATTCAGAGCGAGCGTCCGGCTCTGAATCAGGCCCTCAGTACACAGGAGTGATCAGAAAGTGTTCACAGAAAAATGATTAATGCCTGGAACTGGTACATATTAGCAAGAGAGATGGTATAATTCATGGTCAGGAGTTAGGTCTAGTTCACAATACAGAAAGTGAGACACAACAAGCACTAGACACTGGTGCTGAGACGTAATAATATAGCAACCTAGTGACTCGGTTTTCAAGTTAATATAGCAATGACCTTCATAGTGAATTCATGAGTAGTTTGGGTCAGGTGCACTCTGCACTGCAGTTACTTTTGCTTAGTAAGCTCTCTCGTAATACAGCACCCATAATGGGCCTGATTCAGACAATCACGGTATTGCGATGTTTTCGAAATACTACAACGCCTGTGATCCCATTGTCCCAAAATCCACGCCACTGTATGTGACTATTGGCACCTCCTCCATGCTTGCCCTATAATGCTAATTTTCTGGGTTAAAGTGAGAGTTTTTATTGCAAGGTTGGGTCTCTCGACTCTCGGATCCCATAGCGGAGGCATTTGCTTGTCTCTTTGGGTTGCGCCTGTCTCTGGTTATCCATGATGATGCCTTTTACCACGATTCTCGTGTTTGCTAATCGTGTGGACACCCAGAGCGATCAGCCAGTGATACGATATCGCTGGCTGATCGGCCTGCACCTCCCTGGTGTGCTGGATGATTGATATCGATCATCCAGCACACCACCAACTTACCAACGACTATAGCGACCCGCGATCAACGATCGCGGGTCCCTATAGTAACCTGCTCGATATCGAGCAGGTTGGCCAGCATGTACGACCTATGGACAATATCGCTATCGTCAATACGTGCCCACGCATCGTTAGTAGGGAGCAAAAAATGCACAATTTGAACGATAACGATATGAACGATATCGTTATCGTTCAAATCGTGCATTAAAATCGCTCCATGTGTACGCACCATAAGATAACCGAGGTTCGGATAGATCAGAGGGCACATAAAACCCCTAGGCAGGGATGCGTGTGGTTAATAAAGTTAGGTAGGGGAGTGTTAGTTTTTTATGGTCAGATTGACATTAGGTTAGGATTGGTGGAGTGTTGTGTAAGGGGTGTGGTTAATAGGAGTGTGGCTAGGTCAGCAATGTAATACTGCCTCTTTGGAATCTGATCTCCCACCCTCCCTCCCCCTTTTTTCCTCTTGTGTCTTGTGTCGGCTTTATTTCAAGGGCGGGAAAGACTGGCAGTATCTATAAAGCGTCCACCTTGCTGCAGTATGAGCGGTGCGCCTCCTTCAATGCACTGGTTAGGCTGATTTTACCCTACTGGGGTCGGAGACACCTCTCGTCGGAGAGGGCTAAAATAGTGCATTGGGATGGGGCTGGATACCGTCTCACTTGCCAGAGAGGGATATCGGCCCTTGCAAGTTTTATATCACTATTACACTTGAATTGGGATAGTGGCCCATTCAGTGAGTGTTTTACATCTTTGCCAAGTCAAGTGTGGGGCGTCAGGTTACTGGCCGTTCTTTCTTATGCCACCATACTCTGATTGTAAAATAAATAAAGCTGACCATATATTTTTGATCGCATATAT